>OY856385.1:10028272-12428272 GCA_963693495.1 Malacosoma neustria | reverse complement strand
TAAACCTATGAGCTACAATCCGCTCGAAATTTTGGGGTGAAGTTAATAAAGTGTTAAAGTTAACTAAAGTTCACAATTAAAAATTTTCCAAAAACTGTTTCAAAATTACAAAGAAAGAAAACAAGAGAAACAAACTAATACAAAAGAAACAAATTTTATAAAGAAAGAGAAAAAAGAAAATTATTCTACTGTATTTCAATGCAATAAAGTCGCAATTGGAATAAATATGTATAAGTAATACAATGCAATCATTTAAAAATTACATTATAGAATAAGCCTTAAACCATTATTAATAAGGTTGGTATTACTGAAGCAATAAAATACTGTGACTTTTTTCCGTTTCATCAAGTTTCAGATCACAAGATGCTAAAGAAGTTTTCACTTAAAAATAAAAATTAATAACGAGTATCATACTCATCATGGTCAAGGGGGACTTATGGCATGTAATCGTCTTGGTATACTTTCTAGTAGCTTTTGATGGTGTCCTGTGGACTGTGTTCCCACTCAGCCGAGATCACACGTTTAAGCTCCCTGATGTTTTGTGGAGGTTGTTGGATAGATCGTACTTGCCTTTTTAGGAGGTCCCAGGTGTGCTCAATGAGGTCGGGGCTTCACGCTGGTCAATCTAAATGACGAATATTAACCTCTTGCATACAAGTATCTACGTCGCCATAACGGTGGGCCTGAGCATTATCGTCCATGTAAATGGCATCTTCACCAATTACAGTCAAGTTGACAAAGGATTTGTTATGTACCTTTGCGCATTGAGTGAGCCATTTTCAATTAATACTATCTCGGTCGATAGCTGAAAGTTACGCCCGCTCAAAACATAACGGACCCCCTTAAGGGTGATTTCTTCAAAACACACATTGGCTTAGCGTTCCCCTGATCTTCATAACATTCGCCGACATCGATCCTCACCATGTAGACTAATTTGAACCCCATCGAAGAAGATTACGCTACTCCATCTACCTAGTGTTCAAGATAGGCAATACCTAGTGAAGCTCAACCGAGCAGTCCGGTGCTCACGGAGTAACTTGGGGGCCCGTGCTGGTCGTCGATTACGTATATCAGCCGCTAAAAACCTCTTGCTCACAGTTCATAGGCTAATTTCTACCTCTTCAAGGTTTCTTTTGAGGTCTATATAACTGTATTTGCGGTTCCTCAACGCCTTAGTCACTAAAAGTGGTTGTCTCGTGGTTGTGTGCAACGT
This sequence comes from Malacosoma neustria, assembly GCA_963693495.1. Classification (NCBI taxonomy): domain Eukaryota; kingdom Metazoa; phylum Arthropoda; class Insecta; order Lepidoptera; family Lasiocampidae; genus Malacosoma; species Malacosoma neustria. Next base: position 12,427,059 of record OY856385.1, on the reverse strand, counting down.
TTTCTTCAGAATCTTGCCTTATCTGAACGAAACCCGTCTCTTAGTATCGAGTCCAGGTTCTTTGGACGGTTGAATGACTCACGTTTAACCGCTGTGAGACGTAACATTGGCTTCACCCCCCTTCCAGCAGCACTATAATTTTACTAGCTCTGATTGTTTTTTGACAAAAATATCTGTTTTACGCCACAATAAGGCGGGATTGTGTGACAAACATAAAATATTGTATTAAAAATACCGATAAGTTAGTTTTAGTTGCCTGAATACCCTTTAACCGCAAACCCGCAAAAAGTAAGTAAAAAGTCACAAACTAAAAAAGGGATTATTATTTTTAAAAACAAAAGTTGAATGAATGAATGAAACTCTTTATTGTTTACCAACTAAAGTAATACAGCATCAGCGAGAAAAATAAAATATTTATATACATAGCATGAACAATAGGCAGCAACAGTTCTAAATTGGTATTAGTTTTTTTTTATATACAGACTGTTAAGTGCCATTAAGTAAGTTTGTTCTTAACTAGATCATTATAGAGAACAGAGGGTAGTATAACTATTCTCTCTCATCCGCAACTGTACAGGTCATAAAATATTTTATGTATATGATACGGTATAAATTTGACGACTCATAAGAGTAGATACGACCGACCTACAGGGGCCAGTACTGTATTTATGATATTAATTGTTCACGCATAGTAACAATATAGTAGAACAGTTTTGCGACATGTTCTCAAAAAGTGACAAAATTATTACTCCTGCTGACTAGTAAATTACGGTACTATTTTATTTTTTCTTATATTACTTAGGATGCAGACGACAGTCACGTTTATTTCTTGAACTTAGGGATGAAAATGGGATGAAGTACTTATAAAAAACCAATCTCGTATATGTTCGTGTTGTATGTAAATTACGTTATTTTTGTTTAAAAAGTTTCATGTATAAAATTAACACTTCTATATTTCTTTCCGCGGTAATATTTCTATAGAACTCATATTCTATTACTAATGGATTATTTATTTTTATTTATACAGTATTTATTATTCCTCAACATTTATTAATACTTTTACATATAAATTTGCCAATCATCGTTCATTGTCATGTAGAAAGTAGGTTTCTCCAAACTTCTTCTAATTTTGGCTTTTCCCATCCAGCCCCAAGCTAACTATTGTAACTATTATGGAACTACGAAACCTTCAGCTCTATATCATTGAACTATAGAAATAATTATAAAAATGCAATTTTATAGTGATGAGAAATTATTAATTTTAAATTTTTCAATTATCTTATCCTAAACACTGGCAGTCTCGCGTCTGCTACATAAAATGATTTTGCAAAATACACATAGCTTGGGCGCTGACCTGCGTCATTATAATGCCTTTCTATTAACAGCTTCCCATTAATGTGTTCCATACAAGATGAACATCGTGATGTTATTGTTCGATGAAATTACGTGTTGACAAATCAAACACAGTGTATATTCACTAACCCTGGTAGTATATTACTTATACATTACTTATTATTTCTATTTTTCTTTTCTAATGTTCTTTCATTTGGAAACGTAGATTTCGAAACTCTGAGTACGTTGCAGACTGTTGTCACAAGGCACCCCTATATAAATTTAATTAATCTGATATAAATAGATTTATGTCGACCGACTAATGGCTACATTTTCGTTCTCATAACCTGTTTGTTGGGTATCCACAGACGCTCGAAGTTATTAATTCGAAAAGCCAGCGAATAACAGCCAAGTTGAACTTCTTTTCATAATAAAAACTATAGTTTTTTTTATTGCTGAAGAACAGCAGACAAGATGACGGCCCACTTAACATTAAGTGGTTACATATGGATGTATGCGACTCTAGGGGCACCGCGAACACGCTGCTGTCCCATAGGGCTACAGGAACCAGGTTCACCAATGCCGGAACACAACATAAGGTTATTATGGCGGCATATTTAAGACCAAGGGTGGTTGCCAGCCAGACGGGCTTGGGGCCCTACCACGTAGCTACGGTGGGTTGTTTTGTCGTCTTTTACGGCAGGCCTACTTCGGCCGCAAGGGGTTAGTATTCTTAATATTATAAATGTAAAAGTAACTGTGTCTACCTGTTACGTTTTCAAGCCTAAACTGCTTAAAAAAATTTGATGTATTTTGGTATAGAGATAAATTGGACCTTGGCGAAGGACATAGACTACTTTTTATTTATTGGGCAGAACAACGTTTGCCAGGTTAGGTAGTTAAATATAAAATATATTAAAATACATAAAATTTCGATATGGAATGTACATGACAGTTTTGATTTTCCAGTAAGTTATTTAATAAGTATTTAAGCCGTCTCGTTTCTCTTTTAGTTCTAAGACTTAAAAAACATTAATATTCAAGCAAGACTTCAAGTCAAAAATTCTTTAGTGCGTGAATTTTTCTCTTGGATATTTAATATGTTGATTTTATTTAAATAATAGTATCTTAGAAAATATATTTTATACTATTATATTAGCATCTTTTACTTTTTTTTATATTTGTTCCCTCTTGATTCAGCTGATTACATACGAAGCATTTTTTTCGGTCATTGAGGTGAGCTGCGTTAAAAAGACACAGGGATAAACATCTACATGACATTTTACGTTGGCGCTAAAGAGCGCACAATGAAAGCACAATTTTAGCAACTTTTAGCAACACACTGCTTGTGTTATAATATTTTTATCCATGCAGGGGCGGAGAAAGAATACTAACCCCTGTGGCCGGGGTCGGCCTGTCGTAAAAGGCGACAAAACAACCCACCCTAGCTACGTGGTAGGGCCCCAAGCCCGTCTGGATGGCGACCACCTTTGGTCTTAAGTATGCCGCCATAATAACCTTGTGTTGTGTTCCGGCATTAGTGACCCAAGTTCCTGTACCCTTATGGGACAGCAGTGTGTTCGCGATGCCACTGGCGTTGCAAGCACCTATAGGCGACGGTAACTGCTAAATCCTAAGCAGGCCGTTAGCCTGTCTGCTGTCCTACAGCAATAAAAAAAAAACGGATGGGTGTGAACTTTAATACGGTTTTCGGTCTGGAAAGGGGAGGTAAAGCCGTATTTATTTATACGTATGCTGTTTAAAGGAAATACACCTGTCGTGGAAAACCTATCGTACTGGTTAATGTTTTTTACTGGTTGCGTCTCCGACATTCCCAGTTCCTATGTTCATCTATGAGGGATACCATTCACCAGCTTATAACTTACTCACAGAAGAAGACCACTAACTGCCAGCTGTATTCACTGCGTAGCATCTTCTTTTTCTTCCTGCCCTTATTCCACATTATATGGGGTCGGCACAACATGTTACTCGTGGTAATAGTTGCCTTACTTTTTACAACCAGCCGCCTGCCTAACGTTAACTCACTGTCTAGCAATAGTGCCGGCCTAATCTTAGCTTGTAAGACTTTTTTGAGGCCTATGTGGCGTACACCAAAACGGTTTGCCTCAAAATGTGTTTATTGGTGCGCCACACTCCCAGCAAGCCATAACCGGCTTCCTCCCCACAATATTGTGCAGGTATATACCGAAGCAGTCATGCCTGGTCAATACCAACAGCCAGGGCTGTCTTCAATATAAATTGGTATTAAATAAAGAGAGATATAATTAACAAGATATGTTTTCGCATATAACTTGAGTAAACACATTTCATAGCAGCAGTCGCTTCAGTCTGGCGATTTTATCAAAAGTTAAACACACAAAAGGCTATTAACATTGTTTTTATACATCGTAACGGACAACGCAGCATTTGAATAAAATCTGAGAGTTGGAAAAATAGAAAAGCAATTTTCGCGACGATGATTCTATTCACTGTTGTGAGGTTCTGTATGATAATGAAAAGTTTTTTTATGGAAAAATAGATTGGAATGTTCTTTATTGTATACGTAAAATGTTTAACTTAAAATAAATATTTTCATATGGACTGTATTTTTAAATTTTCTTTGTATGAAATTGTTCAATGTTTTGTGTATTTTTTACGATCATTTCAGTTTTCACATTGCAGTTAGGTATTTTTATTCAATATGCATACTATACTGGACTCTTTTCAAGGTTTTTGCTTCAGTTTCAAGGTCTTCTGTTAATTTAATCAGATAAATTCACTATTCTAAGCTTCAATACATCGCTTTCAGACTTCCTTTCTTCGACAAACTAGCCTAATAAATAGACGAAATAGACCACTGCCACCGGGAACATGCTGCTATCTGCATAGTCTTTCATAATTTCATTCAAACCTCGAAATGTAAATGTATAAGATTCTTCTTTACTATCTTGGACTCCAATGTGCTCCAATTATGCCAATGTCAGAGTACAAAATGAGTTTTTGTCTAGAAGTAACTTGACTAATGTTATTAAATACGAAATTTGTTTTCTAGACACTTAAAGGCAAAAAGAAATGTCAAACTGAAAGAATGCGTAGTAAAGAATGTCTCTTAAAATTAAAAAAAAAGTAAACTTGTTTACTATGATATACGAAATTCAATTTTTATAAAAACCAAAAATACACATTGCACTAACATACTAGCTACAAAAGGATACTACCCAAGTTTTATTATAGTCAAGCTAAAAGTCCCGGGTTCGGATCTACGATGGCACGCAACGCTTACGTTGTTTTTCTAGTTTAATTTTCACATTAGATAGATAGATAGCTTATACTTTATTGTGCACCAAAAAATACTTACAAAGTAACTTACTATTAAACTTATAACTAAAAGTTCACAATAGGCGGCCTTATCGCTAAGAAGCGACAACCTTAAGTAGGCCGTTATGAGCTGTTATTACTACTAGCTACAATATCAGATATTTTACCGCCCAACTACGTGTCTCTTTTTATTGCATAAAATCAGCAGACAGACTGACTGACGGCCACTTAGTAAGCAGTTACCGTCGCATATAGATGTTTGCGACACTACGGGCACCGGGAACATGCTGCTATCCGCATAGTTGTCTTTCATTATTTCATTCAAAGAAACATAAGGTGATTTGAAGCATAATTTTCACTTAGACTACCTGCTCATTATTTTATATACTAAGGAATCCTAAAATAAGGATGTTCATTAACTCCGGTCACGTACGAAGGGTTCCGGATCGATCCACATTTAAGTACAGATTTTATGTTAGCGGTAAATTCTGTTCTATACTTGTTCTGATTGTGGCTACTTTCGGGTCTGATTATGACCTTCAAAATTTGGGGTGTAAGGGGCCCTACCAACATCTTCGGGGCCCAAGTCAACCTCACCTGCAAGTCGGCGCACCCTGCTGAATAACGGACGAGGCTCTGACGACGGCTTTCCTTTTGGGGTTGGGGGGTCAGACGGCAGTCGCCCCCGTAAAAGCCAAATCTGCCAAATCATATGGACAGAACACGAATGCGAGATCGTATAAGGGCTAGGGCGCCGCCGCATAACGGCGCGCAAGAGCTTCGCCCGACTCTTGTGAGAAGTGGACAAGGGCTACCGTGTCATGGGCGGGCACGGCTAACGACGCTAGCCCCAACTCACGCAGCCCAAACATCTCGAAAGATCCGCTTCGCAACATGGAACATAGGCACGTTAACCGGACGCGCGAGAGAGTTGGCCGATGTGCTCTCCAGGCGGAGGGTGGCCGTGGCGTTCCTGCAGGAGACTCGGTGGAAGGCCAGCAGATCCCGGTTCATTGGGAATGGCTACAAGCTGATCTACACAGGTGCACCTGGTGGGGAGAATGGGGTTGCCATAGTGCTCTCGGAGGAGTTCCAGAACGACATTTTGGAAGTGAAACGTCATAGCGACCGACTTATGGTCGTTAGGGTGCTTATCGATGGGGTAATTACCCACTTGATAAGTGCCTATGCGCCACAGGCCGGTTGTGACGACGCCGATAAAATAGCGTTTTGGAATCTACTCGGAGAAGTGCTCCGTGGAATCCCATTATCACAGGGGATCGTTTTGGGGGGTGATCTGAACGGTCATGTGGGTGATGAGTGTGGGGAATTCGAGCGTGTTCACGGTGGATTTGGGTACGGCAGCCGCAACGCAGAAGGGGAGGACATCCTCAATGCGTGTGCGGCGGCCGACCTTGCCATCGTGAACACGTATTTCAAAAAGAGACCCGAGCATCTCATCACCTACAGGAGCGGGAGGAATGCTACCCAAATCGACTTCCTACTCACTAGGAGACACCACATCAGCAAAGTAGCCAACTGCAAGGTCATACCCGGTGAGAGTCTCACTGCACAACATCGTCTTCTTGTCATGGACCTCTGCGCTAAGCCTAAAGACACGTATACCGAGCGCGTTCAGCGCCGAATCAGGTGGTGGCTGCTTGATGAAGTCACGTCCCAGGAGTTCGCCTTAGCCGTCGGTGACAAGTGCACCGGTGGTATGGGCGAACCAGTTCAGGCTTACTGGGACAAGATTCAGGCGGCTATCCTTGGGTCGGCGAAGGAGGTGCTTGGGGTGTCTAAGGGTGGTCGCAAGTGTGACAAGGAGACATGGTGGTGGAACGACACAGTCCAGAGGGAGACTAGAGCGAAGAAAGCCCTCTTTAAGAAGTGGCAAGCGTCCAGATCTCCTGAAGACCGCGACGCATACCGGGTAGCAAAGCGCGCCACTAAGAGAGCTGTTGCCAGAGCCAGGCGAGACCACTTACAACCACTTTACGATAAGTTGGAATCGTCTGAGGGGCAGAAGCTCATCTACAAGTTGGCGCGCTCCAGGGTCAAAGCGGCACAGGACATTTCCAAGTGCCGCTGTGTAAAAGACCCTGTGGGTAATCTGCTATGCGAGGACCTCGCGGTGAAGGAGAGATGGCGCTCGTATTTCCACGAGCTGCTGAACACGCAGCACAAAGAGGTGCAGCCGCCATCTTCCTCCGAATCAAGGACTAGTGCCACTGATAACGCCTGCAGAAGTCCAGAATTGTCTTCGCCGCATGAAGAATCGGAAAGCTGTTGGATCCGATGGAGTCCCCATCGAAGCCTGGAAGGCGATGGGCTCGCGTGGTGTGGGCATTTTAACAGACCTTTTCAACCGGACACTCCTCACCGGTACGATCCCGAGCCAATGGAGACTGAGTATCATTACTCCAGTCTTCAAAGGCAAGGGGTCGGTGCAGGAGTGCGGTAGTTACCGAGGAGTTAAGGTCATGTCCCACACCATGAAGCTCTTCGAAAGGGTTATCGACTCTCGGATTCGACAGGAGTGCACTGTCTCGGATTGTCAATATGGGTTTCGCCCTGGTCACGGGACAATGGACCCTGTTTTTGCTCTAAGGACTGTCGCGGAGAAATACAGGGCGAAGAATACGCCTCTGCATTGCCTGTTTCTCGACTTGCAGAAGGCCTTCGACTGTATTCCTCGCGCGATAATCTGGTGGGCATTGCGGTCCAAAGGGATTCCAGAGGCCTATGTTGACATCATCCGAGACATGTACCGTGACTCCGATTCCGTTGTTCGGACCGCTGTTGGCGACACAAAACCTTTCCCCATCACCGTCGGGGTGCACCAAGGATCCGTCCTTAGTCCGTTTCTGTTTAGCGTGGTATTAGACGTATTGTCAGACAGCATCAGAAACTCACATGAGCAGCCCCCGTGGTTGCTCATGTATGCTGATGATATCGCGCTGGCAGATTCGGACAGGGGTAGGCTGGTGCGACGTGTGAAGGCGTGGAAAGAGTCGCTTGAGAACGGTGGTCTGAAGCTCAATGTGGCGAAGACCGAGTACTTGGCCTGTAACTCCACAGATCCCACACCCGTACGCATAGACGGCAACACAGTCGAGCGCACGGACCTTGTGAAATACCTGGGATCTGTGTTTCATGCATCCGGTGACATCGATTGCGACGTCAAGGCACGCATTGCTGCCGCGTGGGCCAAATGGCGTGAGGTAACTGGTGTCATTTGTGACCCCAAGATGCCGGTAAAGTTGAAGGGACAGGTTTATAAGACCATCATTAGACCTGTCCTTTTATACGGTTGTGAAGCGTGGCCGGTGTTAGAGCGACACAAGCAAGAACTGCGTGTCACGGAGATGAATATGCTGCGGTGGATGTGTGGAGTGACGCGGAAGGACCGCGTTAGGAACTCCCGCATTCGCGGCAGCCTTCATGTCCGTGACATTGCGGATAAATTGCAGGAGTGTCGGCTCCGATGGTACGGCCACGTTTTACGGCAACCGGATGCTTACGTGGGAAACAAATGTCTGGCCATGCCGCTTCCGCCGGGCCCCGGCAGGAGGGGTAGACCCAAAAAGTGCTGGCTTGACGTCGTAAAGGGTGATATGCGTGCCAATGGTCTCACTACCAGGGATGCTGAAGACCGTGCGAAGTGGAGAAGAAAAAGTCGGAAAGCGGACCCCGGGCGCCGAAGCGAGAGTTTGGGCTGCAACCGGGATTCATCGCTGAGATGATGATGATATGACCTTCAAAATACTCTTACACTATTTTTACATTTAGTATTAAAAATATCATATCAATATCATCCAGTGAAATAGTATATACAAACATATAATAGAATAAGGAAAATATTAAAATTAAAGATAGAAAAATACTAAAAAGAAAGAGAAAAAATACATGATCCAGAAAAAAGAACCGGCAGGGCAAAAATAATACAAGCGGAAAAAATTACCGGAGAAAATATAAAGAAAAATATGCTTCTAACCACGCTAGTTAAAACAGAACAATCCTTTAAAAATACCATCCAATCTCAATCATAAAATTTACGTATGAATTGTAAACAATAAAAATTGATTTTTTTTACTCTAGTAAAAAAAGAACAGCTCAAATAGCTTTTGTATTTAGTTGTAAAATGTGACAAATTCATTATTCTGGAAGCTTACAGATAGCACCGAAGTTTTTAATGATCAAATACAGTATTAATAGGCTCAACTAATATATTTAATTAGCCTCAAGTTTTAAAGTTTGCCAGACTAATATATTAAAATACATTAATTTAATAATTTGAACCCGATTTCAAGTACACGATTAACCCTCTTGTAACATCAGCGATGGTAAAACATTTAACGATTTTGCATGTTACCAGTGAGATATTAATAAACTTAATCGGATTGTCAGCAACTGAGTTAAGAGAATTTAGTAAAGGTGCTTCCTGATCGGATGTCTATCAATGTCCTAAAGTGTGAATTTTCAAATATTTAATTAGTAAAACTTTTCAATGTATCTTCTCAATGTTATAAAACGATTTGGTTTTGGTGACTAAAGTTTATAACTGCATCAATAATATATTAAATTGTTTTGCAAAATATGTGTATTAATTAAAGACAGTTTAATGTAATAATTTAATACTTTTATGTCAAGTTTGTTGCAAACCCAAGAAACAGAAAACTCGAAAATGTTAGGAATTACGTAGCCTCTTTCTACGAAAAAAGAGGTTGAAACAGTACAAAGAAAGAGAGAGTCAGAGAGAGAAGGTAGAAGGGGTGAAAAGCTGCTTTTTTTGCTACAGGACAACAGACAGGCTGACGGCCCGGGTAGAGAAATCTTTCCATCAAAAGGCTTTCCATCACCATACGCATAACGGTCAAAATATAGGTTGATTCGCCAAAATTTTCTTAGTGCTTTCAAAACTTTCTTATGCGAGATTTTTTTTCTCGTTTGTAGTTTGTGGCTTATTCGGTCTCCATTTGGAACTGTTTGAACAATTGGCAAAGTCAGACATTTCATTATTCAGGTGATGTTGATAGCTAAAATGTCTCGCTTATAACATTTAACTTTCTAGCTGTCTAAAGACAGCATGGCTCGCATTACGTATGTTGGGTTTGGTATCTGACACCCTATTAGGATCAGAAATTAATACATTTAATATTTGCTGGAAATATCTTTATACATAATTTTCATTCTCCTATGTCTACCAAGAATAATTTTCAAACATTAAATTGAAGGGCGGGCTAAACAAGGCCTGACTAAACGATATGCAGACCACATTTGTTGCTAAGGGAATATAGTCGAAGATATATTTGAAGAATTGATGGCATGTATACGATATATGTATATGATCAGTCAAAAAATTTAAGAAGATGATTTCCATCCATCTTCCCCATTCCAAAGAATTTAGGCTTGGTTAAATCTATTTGGAAAACAAAGATCGCGACGTATATTGTTATCTATTGTAAATAGCTTAAGGTCTTCATATAGTTTATCAAACCGTAACATATGCATACACAGAACGAGTTAGCATATCGTTGGTAGAATTGACACGATTACAATTAACTGAATTTCCCTGGAATCGATACTGCATGACGTTACGTTAGCGAAAATTCTATTGAACACATCCGACGATATTTCTATCAATGTAGTTGGAAATGGAAATATATATGTAGGTGCTTCTAATAGAAATATCATGTTTCAATATTTACCTAAATTTATGTCATATGAATTCAATGTATTACGTTATTTGTCCCATGACAAATAACATATTCATATATTGTTTAACTTTTTATAATTTGTAAGATTTCTTCTTTTTACAAGTATTTAATATTAATTTTGGTTCGAAGTCCAAGGTAGACCGCTAATGGGCTATCAAAGAGTTTAATTTCCGAGCGCCTGTTAGCATCAGAACCCGTTCATGACACTAAAATTTCTTGTGAAAAAAAACTACTAGGATAAAATGAAATAAATGTGGCTAAATTAGCTTTTATATGAGAGCCTTCTTCTCCGTGCAGGGGTGGATTACGAATATTAACCTCTACGACCGGGGTCGGCCTGTCGTAATAGACGACAAAACAAGTTAGTGATAGGGTCACAAGCTCGTCTGGATGACAAGCAGCCTAGGTCTATGGTGGTATACTTATAGAAGTATGCCACCAAATAACCTTGTGTTGTGTTCCGGTATTAATGACCCTGGTTCCTGTACTCCTAATGGACAGCAACATGGTCATGATCCCTATAGCGACGTAATCATCCATAAGCGAAGGTTACTGCTTACTAGCAATTAAAAAGGCTTACCGACTGACCGGCTTAAACTAAAAAAGAAAACTGACTTATTTTGCTGTCTATGAAAAAAAAGAAATCTATTGCCACCTTAATGACTCCTCAAGTAAGTAATGAGTTAGCTATTCTTTTTACTCAAGGATTCTTAAACATAGTCATTGATTTAATTCGTATACGAGATCTTTGTCATATTCAAAATAAATATTTAGTTTAATATTACATTTGAAATACTTACTATAAAAAGACATCAAAAGACACCTAGTTATCTGAAATTTACTTTTAAATACTACTTACTAAGCCTGGAGTTTTATTTTTACAATGTATCTGGCTTATAAACCCAAATTTTGAAAAAAATATAATTATCACGATCAGAAATTTCATACATGAAACTGAATTAAATTAGGGGCAAGAACTGTATAGATGAATAGTTGTAAAACTTTTGACTGACCAACAGTAAATATTAAGAAAAATATCTCTAAATTCATCCATTATCAAATTACACCAAGACTACTAAAAAAATATTTTAGAGAAAATTGCTTAACTGCATTGACTTTTAAATTTAGTTACTATGAAAATTTTAAATAAAAAAAACTACAAATAAAAAATGTCTTACTAGTCAATATTTGAAAACAGTGATATAAATCTACCTCAACACAATAGTATTTACTACCGTTTCGGATCCAGAATGTCATTATTTACAACATACATCTCAAAGATCAAAAGCACGTACCCTATCCATCAGGTAACGTTCATTGATTGAAGCAGGCCTATTCATCGCATTTCGTCCATTTTCCAGGAAGCCTTTATGTTTGTTGATTTTAGTGATCAAAGTTACTTTTAATATTTACGATAGATTTTTGTATAATTTAAAAAACCCGAACAAGAAGAAAATTTTATTTATGTATCTATCAGCCTCTTTCCTTCCGGCTTTCGCATTATTGGGACTGAATTTTTTTTTTTCAAAATTTTCGTCCCTTTTTCCGGGGTTATGAGTCCAACTAGCGTGAGGTCATCAGAATAGACGATAGGTCAAGAACCATATTCTGGAAGACTAAAATCTTTACCTAAGTTGTCTTAATTTTAGGTGTCTAAATCTTGTTTTGGAACCGAATTCGGGTAGATCTCCTCGTGCTGATCAGAAAAATGTTTTGGGCTAACTGGCTGCAAAAATAAATAACGGCAGCGTAGTAGTCAGTTTTCTTACGTAAGCTTCATATTATAATTAATGAATTGCTGGTGTCGAAAAAAAGATCACAAGAAAATATGCATGCCGATGTCACTGACATATCTGACGCACCAATCCAATCAAAAACCAATCCAAACAAGAGTGGCTGTTATAATTTAGGTTCTCTTTAGGTAGGGCGCTGAGCCCAGCGTCGGATCGTTATGGGTTCTAATTATTTTATTGGAAATATTAAACATGCTTAAAAAATACTGGTTTGATGTCGTAAAGGGCGATATGAGTTCTAGTGGACTCACTATTAGAGATCTCCGAACTAGTTTAATAAATATATTATTGTATTAAGGTATATTCTCTTTATGTTAAGACATTTCAATCGAACAAACCAAAAATAACTCCTCTCTTATGAGCTACTTCTATAGATTTCGAATACGTAGGCGTAATTAGAGTGTTTTAGTTTGTTCTCTTATACCTTTTATAGTATACTCATAATATTTCTTGACACCGTCCAGTATTGTATTATAAAACATAAATGATTTGTTTTATCAAATTAGTTTATAATAACATTGTTTTACCTTTTGAACCCGAGTTTGTTTTAGTTTTAGCTTTGGTCAACAAAGTAGTTAGCCGGACCCTAAAAGTTATTACGAAATTTAATTATAATTAAAAAATAATAAGTCATAACTTAGAAAATATACATGTTTTTAAGATAATATTTTATATTACTTAAAAAAGAGATACCTAACCCAAAATAGAATTCAGAAGTAATTGGCATCTGACAATAGTCAAAAACTGACTCTGGAATAAAGACAAATGTTTGGCTAATGATGCAATGAGCGAATTGTTAAATGATAAAATTGTCCTAAAAGCATTTTTGGCCAGTCTATCAGATTTGAAAATCAGCAAAATATTCAAACAGCAAAGCTATTATTATGTCCAGACATTTCCCACCCGACAGCAATCAGTGAAAGAAGAAAGATTACCGAGACGAATTCCTTTTGATGGTACACCATTTGATGACATTTGCTCAAAGTGCGCTCTATGAATTCAAATGAAACCCTACAAAGAGAATATTATAAGAATTTTTTTATGAATTTCATCTGTAGTCGGATTGTAACTGGAGCAGGTATTTGAAATTTTCAATTTTCACTGTACAAAAAGAAGTAGCTAAGGTGTATTCATTTTAGTCGTTTATTTATCGAGACGTACAACAAAATTAAATTCCATTTTCGATATTATGCAGATTTCTAATATTTCGATGATTTTAATTTTAATCTTTCTATGTTATTTGTTACCCTTGAGTAGTTTTTAGCCTTTATATTAGATGCTTACAAAATTGCGATACAAATTTTGACCTACAGAGGAAAATCTTTAGAAGAGAGATAATATATTTCTCTCGATGATAATAATATTATCTAATAAACGTCTAATAAACGATTTTAACGGCAAACTGGTTTTATGTCGATAAGATGAAATGAAAACGTAGTGAGCCATTTGTCAGAACCTGGCGATAAAACATGAATGTATGGTGACTTTCAGCTCTGTAGAATAACAACCTACAGTAAGTTAGTAGTTGCTGAATAGAAATGTCTGGAGTGGGTATATTTAACGCAAATCTAAAGCGTTTGTTGTTGAATTATTTACGAATTTTCGCAAGTGACAGCGAAAGAACAATTCAAATTCTTACTAATGGCAGGCGTATACCCATTGAAACTTCGATGTGTATGTTATGTTTTGAACTGATTTGGAGAAGTTTACAGCATTTCTGGTGTTTGATGGAAGAAACATAATAAACGAGTACTTTTTACAAAGTAAATCAATAGGTCTATAATAAAAGGCTAAAATAAATGGCAAAAATAGTCATCTTGTACCGACGCAGCACAATGTGATGTAACCAAATAAAAATAAAAGCTTAGTTAACTTACAAGATCAATACTAATGTAATAGAGTACACTAAACAAACAACTAGAACGCACGACGTATTACACTTTACATGTCGCGTGTTACCCGAAGCTATCAAACACCAACTTTTCTCATTTATGTTACCTTTCTGTTACTATATAAACTTTGAATCCTACTTATGTTATATTGAAGTTATAACCAGTGAGTTTTTTCTTGTACTGTTTGTTTGAAGTGCCAATTTGGAAAAGAAGTTATGACAAAGTTACCAAAAAGGCAAACTTACGAAAAATAGTCTATTTTCCTTTAAATAATTTTATAGGAAAGCAATAAATAATATAACAGCTATTCTAATATTTACAAGCGTTTCATTTTATTTAGGACCAACAATTCACAGATGAGCTTCTTCATATATCAAACTACTCTTGCGTACTTTAATTTAATCGACAAGAATAATACAAGATGTAACAAATGCTACGACATTAAGTTTTAGGCGACTGTTTCCCAACTCTCTATCCCTGAAAGGAAATTTATTGGTTACTACAATTTTCCCTTGTTTACTTAAAGAGTTATAAATTTCTCATCCAAAAAATGGAAACACGTCTGAAGTTTGATTTTGAATGAGTTTAACTTTTTTTTTACACATAACCAAAAATATAAAATATCATTTAACGAATATAAATGTTTCAAATTATAATTAAGTTTTAGTTATTGTGTTTTGTTCAACAGGTATGTGTTCCTTTTAAGAAGAAATTGTTAAATGTTAGAAACGAAGATGTAAAACAGAAAAATTTTAAAAAAGGCGGAGAGTGACCGTAGTGTTCCTGCATAAGACTCTGTGGAAGGCCAGCAGATCCCGGTTTATTGGAAATGGCTACAAGCTTATCTACACGGGTGCACCTTGTGGGAAAAATGGGGTCGCCATAGTGATCTCAGAGGAGCTCCAGGACGATATTTTGGAGGTGAAGCGCTTTAGCGATCGGGTTATGGTTGTGAGGGTGCTTGTCGATGGGGTAGTCACCCACTTTACAAGCGCCTACGCTCCACAGGCTGTTGTAATGACGCCGCTAAGATAGCGTTTTGGAATCTACTCGGAGAAGTACTTTGCGAGATTCCATTGTCACATGAGATCGTTTTGGTTGGTGATCTAAACGATCATGAATATCAAGTCAAGGTCAAGCTTACTGGGACAGGATTTAGGCGGCTATCTTTGGGTTGTTAAGGGAGGTACTTAGCAAGTCTATGGGCGGACGTAAGTGTGACAAGGAGACTTGGTGATGGAACAACTCAGTCCAAAGGGAGACCAGGGCGAAACAATACATCTTTAAGAAGTGGCAAGCGTCCAAATCTCCTGAAGATAGCGACGCATATAGAGCTGCCAAACGCGCCACTAAGAAAGTTATAGCCAGAGCCAGACGAGCCCACTTACAATCACTGTACTATAAGTTGGAATCGTCTGAGAAGCAGAAGCTCATATATAAGTTGGCGTGCTCCAGGGTCAAAGCGGTACCGAATATCTCCAAGTGCCGCTGTGTAAAAGGCCGCGGTGGCAACCTGTTATGCAAGGACCTCGCGGTGAAGTAGAGATGGCGCTCGTATTTCCACGAGCTGCTAAACAAGCAGCATAAAGAGGTGCAGCCGCCAGATCTTCCTCCAAATCAAGGACTAGTGCCACCAATAACGCCTGCAGTAGTCCAGAATTGTCTTCGCCGCTTCGTTTGGGCATCTTAACCAACCTTTTTAATCGGAGGCTCCTCACCGATACGATCCCGAACCAATGAAGGCTGATTATCATTACTCCAGTCTTCAAAAGCAAGGGATCGGTGCACGAGTGCGGTAATTACCGTGGTATAAAGGTGTCCCACACCATGAAGCTTTTTCAGAGGGTTATCGATTCTCGGATTCGACAGGAATGCACTATTTCGAGATATCAGTATGGGTTTAGCCCTGGTTATGGGACCATAGACCCTGTTTTTGCCCTAAGGACTATCGCGGTGAAATACAGGACGAAGAATACACCTCTGCATTGTCTATTTCTGGATATGCAGAAGGCCTTCGACTGTATTCCTCGGGTGATCTGGTAGGCACCTCGGTCTAAAGGGGTTCCAGAGACTATAAGTCTCTGATAATTGATATTATCCGAGACATGTACCGTGACTCCGATTTCATAGTTTAGACCGCTATTGGCGACACGAAACCTTTCTTCATCACCATCAGGGTGCATCAAGGATCCGTCCTTATTCCGTTTCTGTTCAGTGTGATACTAGACGTCCTGTCAAACAGCATCAGAAATCCACTAAATGTATGCTGACGTATTGCGCTGGCAGATGCGGGCAGGGATAGGCTGGTACGATGCGTGAAGGCGTGGAAGGAGTCGCTTGAGAACGGTGGTCTGAAGATCAATGTGATGAAGGCTACACCCGTACGCATAGGCAACGACACGGTCAAGCGCGTGCTGATGATTGACTTGAAAGATGCATTATTCTTTAAAGCGTTTTATCTTACTGGCCCTAAAACTTAATTTACTCGACTACCAGTTAAATAAAATAGTGGAAGTTTTAGGTTTAATAGTTGTGAACTTTGTTCAACCCGTCAATCTCCAGAGAAGAATCCGAACATTATGGATCACAAACTTCCTTGCTGTCTGCCAACTAGCAAAAGGACTACGATTTTATTGAAAGACCGCGTTGTCTGTTACATTGTGGGCAAAATGCCTTCGCTGTCACGTTTTACGCCAACCCGCTACTTACGAGAGGAACAAATGTTTAGCCATGCCGTCTCTGTTGGGCCCCGGCAAAAAGTGTAGACTTAAAAATTGCTGGTTTGACGATGTAAAGGGTGATAGGCGTACCAATTCATTAGCTAGCAGGGATTCAGTTGATGACGTTTGAAGAGGAGAAGGAAAAGTTGGACAACTGGGCAACAAAGTAAAAGTTTGGGTTGTAACCGGGATTTTGCTAGGATGATAATGATGACTTTTACATCCCTTAAGGAACCACTTTAAGTAAAAACAATTCTTACCTTTAACCGGAACCACGTAGATATGTCATGGTCATGAAAAAAATACTCATTGTAGAGAATATACAAAAGAACTTAATTGATTTTTTTATTGTTTAAAGTCTCCAATACTAAACGAAAACACGAAAAAAGTATTTAATAAAGTAATTTCATTTATATTTCATACAAATTATCTGTTCTGTTAAGCTAAAAAACAAATATAGCACATTATATATTTTATAAGCAAACTCACGCGTGTCAATTGGACAAATTATAAAATATTATTTCTTCAGAAATATTCTGAAAAAGTGCCATTAAAATTACGTCAATTTTAATTTTGTTCTCCCTTCCTGAATTTAACCTTTTTTAAATAATACAAGAGGAAAAAAATCAAGAAACCTCTTTAGTTCGTTTCACCTTTTCTTTTCTTGTTTTCGCTGCGTTGTGCTTTATGAGAGTCTGTAAACTTTTTAAGGTTGTCACATTTTTACTCGTATAGTAATTATAATATAATTCGAAGTCAATTGGTAACGATGCTATTGACTGTAATATGATTATGCCGATACTGGATATTATCACTCCCATCTTAACACATATTTTTAATGCATCGATATCTAGTGGCACATTCCCTACGGCGTGGAAAGATGCATATGTTATTCCCTTACTCAAAAGACATAATCCCTCTTCTTTTTTTGATTATCGCCCAATTTCGATTCTACCTTTTTTATCAAAAGTCCTGGAACGTCTTGTCTATGACCAGCTGAACATATTCCTATCCTATAACTCCCTCCTGAATCCTTTTCAATCCGGATTCCGGCCAGGTCATAGTACAGTGACAGCTCTGGTCAATATCACCGAAAATATCCGTCATGGTATGGAGAATGGCTTGATCACTGTCATTTCACTTCTCGATTTCAGCAGTGCCTTTAGTAACGTGGACTTTGAGGTCCTTCTTGCGACCTTATGCACTTTGAACATATCTCCGACAGTTATTGCTTGGTTTCGAAGTTATCTGTATGGTCGCCGACAGCGGGTTCGAGTTGATGAGTCCTTCTCATCATGGTGTACTTTAACTGCCGGTGTTCCTCAGGGCGGCGTTCTATCTCCAGTATTATTCTCCATATTTATCAATACTATCTCTCATAATCTTTCATGTTCCTACCACCTGTATGCTGATGATTTTCAAATCTATACACAAGGGCCTATTAATCAACTATCTGCTGCAATTAATACTGTAAAAGCTGCCCTAGAACACATTTCTATTTGGAGCAATCATCACGGAATCAAAGTAAACCCTGCAAAAACAAAAGTAATCCTGATAGGGAGTTCTCGAATGATTTCCAAAATAAACTGGCCTCAACTTCCCCCTGTAACTTTCGACAACTTCATCATTGAATATAGTAAGACAGTTAAAAACTTGGGCATCATTATGGACAGTGAAATGTCGTGGAGACCGCAACTGACAGAAATCAGTAGAAGGATATTTACTTCATCTGCGTCTCTCAGAAGGCTCAGAAACTTTCTTCCAACTGCTACCAAGGTTACTCTTGCACAAACTTTATTACTACCAATACTTGATTATGCAGATGCCAGCTATCTAGATCTCACTCAAGAACAACTTAATAAACTTGAGCGTCTCCAAAAATTTATGCATCCGGTTCATATTTGGTTTACGCAAATATGACCACGTTTCTGAATTTCGCAATCAAGTGGTTGACAATCCGCTTTCGCCGGAATGCTCATTTACTATCACTCTTATATAGTATTCTTTTTACTCCTTTTACCCCTTCATATCTTAAAGAACGGTTTGCTTTCACCCATATCACCAAACCTCATACTCTGCGATCGGCCGGAAGTCTGAAATTAGTAATCCCCAAACACACCACTTCATTTCTTGGTAATTCGTTCTCAGTTACAGCAGTAAAACTATGGAATTCCCTACCTGTATACATTCGTAAAGCCAAAACCCTTCCTATCTTTAAAAAAATGGTGTATAAACATTACCTTTCCCTACAAAACTGCTAAGGTCAACCAGATCTATATTTATTTATTTTTTAATTACGCCACGCCTATGTATTTATCCATTCACTGTCATTACCATTTTCTTTTCTTTACTCTCATTTTGTTTCTTCCTTCATGTATTTTGTGTAGATGGACTGAAAATATAATTGTTTATAGTTTTATAATATAAAATATGACTATATTGATATTATTACGTATAACTTTGTGCACCACCATCCACGTGTTAATTAATAGATGTATTCCACTCCATTATAGGGTTGCCTGGAAGAGATCGCTTTTAGCGATAAGGCCACCCATTGTATCACTGTAACTTATTCTAGTTTTCATTGTACATAGATTTAGTTGGTGAACAATAAAGTGTTTTTCATTTTCATTAATTTCATTCATACTATGTGACGGCGGCATACTTGGTCTTAAGTATGCCGCCATAATAACTTTGTGTTGTGTTCCGGCATTAATGACCCAAGTTCCTATACCCTTATGGGACAGCAACGTGTTCGTAATGTCACTGGCGTTGCAAAAACCTATAGCTGACGGTAACTGCTAAGTTCTAAGCGGGCCGTCAGCTTGTCTGCTGTACTGTAGCAATAAAAAAAACAATAAAGAAATCTGATCGAATAGATTTACAAATGGAAGTCTATAGATATAACTCTAGGTATCAACCATCTAATAAATTATTTAAAAATTAAGAAAATAATTGTAGGCTTTTTTGTTCATATATCTAAAATACGATAGACAAGTTTAGAGTTACCGTCATCTATCAATATTCTCAACACTACCGTATTCAAGCCATCACGTCAAACTTAAAAAGGGATAAAGAACAGATGGGATAAGAAGAGAGTCAGGATAGTGGGGAAGATAAATAAGCCAGGAAACGAGACTTAAGACAACATACACAGGTGAAAAGACGCAATGTGATATGGGAACAATATAACAGTCATATATCTTCTTTTTTGAAATGTATGACTGTAGATCTAAATCTTCAGACAAGGTCTACCACGGTAATTTATTAACAGTTTTTTAGAATGGAAAACTTGTAAAGCAGGGACATTTGACGGACACACCCAGATAAAACCTTCAATATATTACGACATAATAAAATGTATTATGAAAATGTTTTATCCTCCGAAGAGATCAAAGGGAGAGAAGGGAAGTGAGAAACACGACCGTACTTACTACTTGCGTAGCCATTGAGCCAACTCTGTCTGTTAAAGTTTCAATGTTTTGTTTAGTTTCCGTGTATAGAGTCAGTTCAGCATGCTCTTCTTTTTGGTCGAATTCTTCATTACTGAAGGTGAAGGTGTCCTTTAAAAACAACCGTAACCTGTCTCGTAAGCTGTTTCTACTTCGTCCGGTCCTCAGATTCTCGAATAGCGGTTGCTATTAGGAGTCCAGTGAGGACAGTTACCTGGTTACACCAGCGGCTAAGTAATCGGCCATGGGGTCGCTTTACAAGGTGGAACTTGCCCGTCACGATCAACTTATCCAAGTTATCTGTAGTCTTCCGATAACAGATTGTTTAGAGCCTGACTTTAATGCGGCATGCATTTATCCGTGCAGGGGCGGAGAAAGAATACTGCGGCCGTGGTCGGCCTGTCGTAAAAGGCTATAAAACAACCCACCCTAGCTACGTGGTAACCCAAGCCCGTCTAGATGGCGACCATCTTTGGTCTTAAGTATGTAGCCATAATAATCTTCTGTTGTTATCCGACATTAATGACCCAAGTTTCTGTACTCTAATGGGATAGCAGTGTTTTAGAGATACCACTGGCGTTGCAAACACCCATAGGCAACGGTAACCGCTAAATTCTAAGCGGGCCGTCATCCTGTCTCCTGTCCTACAGCAATAAAAAAATGCAATGCCAATGTTCAGCATGCAATGCCTCAAAAAATGTATGTAATATGTGTAATCATAAAATAAATTTAACTTGACAACCCTATTTAGGTCACCTTTGCTCTCGTTTATCGTTAATTAAAGTGGCATCCCTGTTCCAGCCATTGTATGGAAAGCTTTACAAACTTGATTTTCAGATGGAAACCGTGCTATTATTTTATTTCCAGCGTACATGAATGACAAAGTCCTTTACAAAGGAATTTTAATATTTAATATAAGTATTCAAAGTACATTCAATACTCTTTGTGCTAATTAAAGTAAAAGAAGGTCACTGTCTGGGCCCTATTTGGTGCCTTCTTTAGGGTTTGAGGTTATTAGCGTTATAGTTGTAGATAGGTTTAGATTTTAAGGTCTTCTCAGCGGCTTTATTAGACCAGGAACACTAATAGTGGCTTGTTTGGCGAGAAGCGTCCTCGTCGGGCGCGTGATCCTGTTGCGTCTTGCACTCCGTAACATCACAAATTGATGTTGAAGTTTTCATTCGACATTTTGACGTTCGATATTTCAATGCGACTGATGCGAATGCGACAGTGGGTTCAAATGATTACTATTACAGTTTTCTTTTCCTTTTTTTATTAATACACTATTGTTTTTCCCCGTGGAAATGTTTAGTAGCGTATGTCGCTACAGATTAACGGTTTTATATAAAACTTATTTGAAATATACAAAAGACTTAACGATTCAAGAATGGCGCTTAATTATACACAGAAAAACAATAAAAAATTTGCACACGGATGTGAAAAAATGAAGATAAATGTTTTCTTTGACTGTATGAAAAAATGTTAGATTCTATTGAACTCGTGACTTTTGAAATGACTAATTTTAAGCAAAGTATTGTAAATTATGTTTTTTTTTGTATCCAGAGTATTAATTCTTTAATAGTAGTGGGACTAATTTACAGACAATTTTTATTCGTGCAGGGACGGAGAAAGAATACTAACCTCTGCAGCCGGGGTCAGCCTGTCATAAAAGCCGACAAAACAGCCCACCCTAGCTACGTGATAGGGTCTCAAAGCCCGTCTGGATGGCGACCACCTTTGGTCTTAAGTATGCCGCCATAATAACCTTGTGTTGTGTTCCGGCATTTGTGACGCAAGTTCCTGTACTCTTATGGAACAGCAGCGTGTTCGCGATGCCACTGGCGTTGCAAACACCCATAGGTGACGGTAACTGTTAAATTGTAAGCGGGCCGTCAGCCTGTGTACTCTCCTACAGCAATAAAAAAGTAGGTTATAAAGAGATTTATGCGAGTTGTGTAGGATGGTATCAAACTTATCATCATCATTTCAGCCGGAAGACGCCTACTGCTGGACAAAGGCCTCCTCCAAAGATCTCCACGATGATCGGTCCTGCGCTGCCCTCATCCAACCTATTCCGGCGATCTTGACCAGATCATCGGTCCATCTTGTGGGGGGCCTACCAACATTGCGTCTTCCGGTACGCGGTCGCCATTCGAGGACTTTTCTGCCCCAACGGCCATCAGTCCTTCGAGCTATGTGCCCAGCCCACTGCCACTTCAGTTTTGCAATCATCCGGGCTATGTCGGTTACTTTGGTTCTCCAGCGAATCTCCTCATTTCTGATTCGATCTCGCAGGGAAACTCCGAGCATATCCCTCTCCATTGCCCTCTGAGCGACCATGAGCTTTCTCATAAGGCCCATAGTTAGCGACAAACTTATATTCATAACAAATAATTTATGTTATAACATATAATTAATATTAAGCTAAACTTTCTCTCTCGGGGCCCATTCTAGTCATAATACGAAAATTTCAATAAAATAATAAGGAAAGATGTGAATTAATTCAATATTTATTAACAAGGAGTATTAATTCCTGAAAATAATTTACAGGCCTAATGATGGTCTTATAGACCTATCCCTTCAATTTAACCGGTATTTTAGGGTCACAGATGACACCAGTCACCTCACACCATTTGGCCCACGTGGCAGCAATGCGTGCGTTAACGTCGGAATCAATGTCGCCAGACGCGTGAAATACAGATCCCAGGTATTTCACCTGTGCCGTGCGCTTGACCGTATCACCGCACCAACCCCATTCTTTTGAAGACTGGAGTAAAGATACTCAGTCTCCATTGGTTCGGGATCGTACCGGTGAGGAGTGTCCGGTTGAAAAGGTCGGTTAGGATGCCTACACCACGAGAGCCCATCGCCTTCCAGGCTTCGATGGGGACTCCATCGGATCCAACAGCTTTCCGATTCTTCATGCGGTGAAGACAATTCTAGACCTCTGCAGGCGTTACCAGTGGCACTATTCCTTGGTTCGGAGGAAGATCTGGCGGCTGCATCTCTTTGTGTTGCGTGTTCAGCAGCTCGTGGAAATACGAGCGCCATCCCTCCTTCACCGCGCTGTCCTCGCATAGCAAGTTGCCCAAAGGGTCTTTTAAGAAAGAAAGAAGAAAGAAAGAAAATATGTTTATTTAGGACTTAAAGTTATTATTTACAATTTATAATTACATACTATATATTTGTCCCAAATTGGTCCCAGCTCAGCATTTGCTGATGGAATTTACCAGCGCTGATCTTCCGCTGGGGCCATTAAGTGACACCACTAACATTATATACACAATAACCACAATAACACGTGTGCACTTTACACATGATAGAAGTGAAACCCTAAAAAATGTAAACCTCAATGTAATAAAAACATAAACAGAAAAGTAAAAGTTTATGGAGTTATGCAACTTAGAGCTACAAATCGCTCGAACTTTGAGGTGAAATTATCAGTGTTAAAATTAACTTAAGTTTACAAATTACAAATTTTTCCAAAAAACTTTCAAAACTATATTAAATCAAACCATTCCTCAAAGTAGATTCCATATAAAGAGAGAAAAAAAAAAAAAAACTCAACTGTATTTCATTGTAATAAAGTGGCAATTCAAATAGATATATGAGTAATACAATGCAATCATTTAAAAATTACTCTATAGAATAAGCCTTAAGCTATTATTCATAAGGTTGGTATTAGTGGAGCAAAAACACTCAACTGTATTTCATTGTAATAAAGTCGCAATGCGAATAGATATGTATAAGTAATGCATTGCAATCATTTAAAAATTACATTATTTATTAAGCCTTATGCAATAAAATAAAATAATAAACTATTATTAATAATGTTGGTATTAGCGAAATAAAAAAAAAAAATTATGTGAATTTTTCGGTTTCATTAAGATTCAGATCACAATGATGCTAGAGAAGTTTTCACTTTAAAAAAAAAAAAAAAAAATCATCAAACAACAATTACATTACACTTAAAACTACTAACATATATTGAAACTATAATCTATAATATAATTTAAAAATGAAATAAAACAAACAAGTAAACTACTGACTATAAGACACTAGTCTCAAACGCCAAATCTCCCTGACTCTTTTGATGTTCATTCAAAAATGTTTTCAATCGTGCCTTAAAACTCTTAATGCTTTTGGAATCTCTTATTGGAGGCGGAATGTTATTCCAACACTTAGACGCAGCATAGCGGAAACTACCCCTAAATGCGGTTGTTCCACCATACCGCGCCGTAAGTTGGATTGCACATTGGCGTCGAAGACCAGGTGATCTCTTTGAGCATGCCCACGTAAGCTTTTCGTAAAGATATAAGGGCTTTTTATTTTTAATGACACCAAAAAGTAAGCAAGCTAAATGGAGTTTGCGTCGATGCTTCATTTTCAGTATCGAATACCTATTCAAGTATGGAGTCACATGACTTCTGATCGGAATGTTAAAGCAGTATCGGGCACAAGCATTCTGAACCCGTTGGATGAGTCTTTGCGTTCTGCTGAATAATCGAGGACCAAAAACTATATCAGAATAGTTGAGCTGGGAAAGTACTAGCGACTCGACTAACTGAATCCTAAGATTCTCATCTATGTATGGTCTAATTCTGTACAGTATTTTTAATTTGTAGAAACAAGTTTTAACTGCCCTTAAAACATGACTTTCGAACCTCAATTCACTGTCCATATAAAGACCAAGATTACGGGCTTCGTATACTCTTTCTATCGGGTTTCCACTGAGCTCAACCGTAAGAGTTGGATTGAGATTCGAAATTAGGTTTTTACTGCCAAAGATAAGGTACTTGGTTTTTGATGGATTAAGTGATAGAAAGTTCTGTTCAGCCCATAAGGTTATTCTTGAAAGGTCTTCGTTTAGTTTAGTTATAGCGGAGTCAACTTCATTAGGCTTGCATGTGATGTAAATTTGTGTATCGTCAGCATATAACTGGAATTTGCAATATTTTATTTGTTTTGTAATATCGGCTGTGTAAAGAATAAAAAGGAGTGGCCCAAGGACAGATCCTTGAGGCACTCCTCTATCCATGCTCAACTTGTCTGACACAAGTGATGTGCCATCGGTTTGTTCTAGCCTAACAAATTGAGAACGATTATTCAAGTAACTTGCAAACCAGTCTAAAGATTTGTTATCAAATCCATAATATTTCAATTTTGAAATTAATAGGTTAAGATTGATAGATTCAAACGCTCTAGAGAAATCAAGTAACACTAGAAAGGTACATAATCCGTTACTTTGACCATGTAATATATTATCTGTTACATCTAGTAGGGCTGTCACTGTGCCACGTAATTTCCTAAACCCTGATTGGAATTCAGGCAAGATGCAATTTGATTCCAAGAATTCAGTTACTTGTAAACAAACTACCCTCTCCAGAATTTTTGACAGGCAAGGTAATATAGATATCGGTCTGAGGTCTTTAAGTGAGGTAGGGTTTTGCTTTTTTGGTATAGGGTGAATTATTGCAACTTTCCAACTTTCAGGAAACGTAGCAGACGTCATTGAATTGTTGATAATGGATGTAATAGTGTCTAATGAATGTGGTAAAGTCATCAAAATCATAGCTAAGCTTATACCATCGCAGCCCATTGCATTGGATTTTAGACTACGAATTATTTTATTCACTTCAGTTGAAGTGGTCAATTTGAAAGTAAAAATAGAATTACCAAATTTATTGTCTTTATAAAATGATAATGAAGATAAACAATTGTTTGAAGTGTTTGGAATATTTAAAAAATGCTCATTGATAGCATTTGGATTGTCAAAATGCGATGAGATTTCTATATTTGATTTAGGTAATAAAGTATTTTTTAAGTTTTTCCATAAAAGTTGTGGATTATGCAATTTGTTATTAATGTTATACTTAAAATAAGCAGTTTTTTCATTAAATAGTGCTTGTTGTACTGTTTGCTTTAAACTCTTATAATAATCCTTTTTTGTAATAGATTTTGTTTTGTGATATTCAATCAATGCCTTATCGCGTAGCTTTATCATTAACTTAATAGTATCAGTAATCCAAGGATGAGAATCTTTTTTAATGACACTTGTTCTTAAAGGTGCATGACATTCAAATAAATACAAAACAAAATCATTCAAACCATTAACAATTAGATTGACATCAGTCAGCATCGCCAGTAAGTCCCATCTCAGGTTTTGCAAATGAACAGTAAATACATCTAAGCATATATTTTTAATTGGACGATATATTACAGTACGTGGAGTTAGTTTTGCTCGCTTTATGTTAAACTCGCACACAACTAGGCAATGACCGAATAGAGAGCCTACATGATCAAAGTTAATTTTATTTGAGATCAAATTTGTACAGACTAAATCGATTAAAGTCTGAGAGGCATTTGTATAATGTGTAGGTGATGTGATAATTTGTTTGAGGTCAATACTAGTCAGAAATGTGTCGAATTTCAGTGTCTTTGCATCCGTTTTATTGAATAAATTAATATTGAAATCTCCTAATAATATCAAATAATCATAATTAGATAATGAGTTAATTGAGTCAGTTAAAGCATCGAAAAATAGATCAACATCCAACCAAGGGGGTCGATATGCTGTGCCGACAGCGAGCTTCGTTCCGTTCGTTGTCAAAGTGATCCACATCTGTTCAATACACGAGTGAAGTGGATCGGCAGGGTGAGCCCATGTGCGAGGGTTCAAGCCTTGTCTTATGTAAAAACCGACTCCACCGCCACGTGACCGTACTTCTTGTGGGCGTGGTATATGACGCAATCTGTATCCAGGTATGGTAGGAGCTCGACCCTCTTCCCCCGCTCTGAGCCATGTTTCATTTATTGCCAATAAATCAAGTTCGTAATTCAACACAGCCGAAATAAAGTTATCATGGTTTGTTCCTAACGAGCCCGCATTATATAAACCAACTTTAAGCAAGTTTTTAACCATTGATCACATTAAAATAACTAAACTCACTTAAATACTCCAAATAGGGCAGGAAAAGAATTATTAATTCGTAATTAAATCTTACTTCGTAGCTTATGTATAAATAATTTAAAATAAATCTGGATAGCTGCTTATTCTCTCGATATATGTGGTTCAAACTCAATACAGTTCCAAACAGAATTTTATACAAGTAAATATAATTTCTATATACTTTCAAACTATCTATGTAAGTATTTTCTATTAAGTGAGGGGTATATCTGTATATTATTTGCAGATAATCAAGACAAAAATAGACAAAAATATACAAAACGTAAAAATATACAAAAATAATAATAAACAAAACCAGGTATAGTGCTTTGGTGCAGTTGTACTCTAAATATTCAAACATTTTCCACTGTAAAAACACGAGCCAAATCCGCTTCAGACCGTATCAGGAAAACTTGTTTTCCTTCTCCTTGACGAGCATAGATACGTCCTTTTTTAGTCCACGAGAATCGCCAATTTTTGCGTCGACATTCCTCGCGCACTTTATAAAAAAGAAGACGATTGGAACGTGTTAGACGTTCATTAATGTATATACGACGTTTAGGCCCCGTGAACTCCATATCTACGGTGTTCAGATTGCGACGTACACGGGCAGCATGCTATACTATACGGCGCGTACGCTCCATATTCTCGCCACTTCGGACCGAATTTGGCGTCGGGCTAATCCTGCCCGTACGCTCCGCAAAAACAATGTCCCTTTCTTCTAATTTGACGCCCAGTTTAAAAGCTAACAGAGATACCATATTATAAGTGTTTTCTCCACTATTCTCCGGGATACAACCAATGTCCAAGTCTGTCAATAATGCATCCTGGTCCCTGTCATTTAATTCAAGCTTGAGTTGATTTATCGTACTCTCTAACTCCGTGATGTGAGTAAGATCAATTTCCTTTTCCTTCTGTTCAAGTGTAGTTACTCTAGACTCAATATTATTTAACCGCTGCCCCATCCCCGTTATTGTGGTACGAAGCTCCACCATTTCAGTACGGAACTCTCTAATTTCTTTCATATATTCAGCAAACTCACGCCTCATGGCTCGAATCTCGTTCTCCTCTTCTACTAAAGGAGACATTCCGACCGTAGGCATACAGGAATCTGAAGTGGACCCAGTTATTACACACGAGTCATTTTCGGATAAGGTCCTTACCGGGGTCATGCTATTGTCACCCTTACGAATGTTTTTTTGACATTCGGGACAAACCCATGATTTTGGAACATTTGCCCTATCCGAGAACGCAACACAAACCTTATGAAAAGCTAGTGGGCATACGGAGCACGTAGCGATGCCGACCGAGCCGATAAACTTGCCACAAGCTGAGCACTTTACCATTTTTATTATTAGTAAAAACTTGGGCAAATGTTTATATTTAATGTTAAAAAGCAAAAGCTATTTTGTAATACTACGAGAAAAAAAAAATCTGAGTACCCTCTGAATTTATGTTATCACAACAAAAAATCTTTCATATAAATTTTCACCAAAACAAACAAATCCTTTTGTTTTAAAGCACACAAACACTTGCAATATATTTTTAGACTTTACTCTATTGAATAATGAGCACTGTGCTAAAATTTACAGTTATTAACTATTTTTACAGAAGACAAATTACACAACGCGTGTAGCACTTTATAATATCCGTGACGTCACTCGTCAAAACAGCACAGCGGCACTTGGAAATGTCCTGTGCCGCATTGAACCTAGAGCGCGCCAACTTATAGACTGGCTCTGGCAACAGCTCTCTTAATGGCGCGTTTTGCCACCCGGTATGCGTCGCTATCTTCAGGAGATCTGGACGCCTGCCACTTCTTAAAGAGGGCTTTCTTCGCTCTAGTCTCCCTCTGGACTGTGTCGTTCCACCACCATGTCTCCTTGTCACACTTGCGACCACCCTTAGACACCCCAAGCACCTCCTTCGCCGACCCAAGGATAGCCGCCTGAATCTTATCCCAGTAAGCCTGAACTGGTTCGCCCATACTACCGGCGCACTTGTCACCGACGGCTAAGCGAACTCCTGGGACGTGACTTCATCAAGCATCCACCATATGATTTGGCGCTGAACGCGCTCGGTATGCGTGTCTTCAGGCTTAGCGCAGAGGTCCATGACTAGAAGACAATGTTGTGAAGTGAGACTCTCACCGGGTATGACCTTGAGTTGGCCACTTTGCTGATGTGGTGTCTCCTAGTGAGTAGGAAGTCGATTTGGGTAGAATTCCTCCCGCTCTTGTAGGTGATGAGATGCTTGGGTCTCTTTTTGAAATACGTGTTTACGATAGCAAGGTCGGCAGCCGCACACGCATTGAGGATATCCTCCCCTTTCTGCGTTGCGACTACCGTATCCAAATCCACCGTGAACACGCTCAAATTCCCCACATTCATCACCCACATGACCGTTCAGATTACCCCCTAAAATGATCTCCTGTGATAATGGGATTCCACGGAGCACTTCTTCGAGTAGATTCTAAAACGCTATTTTATCGGCGTCGTCACAACCGGCCTGTGGCGCGTAGGCACTTATCAAGTGGGTAACTACCCCATCGATAAGCACCCTAACGACCATAAGCCGGTCACTATGACGTTTCACTTCCAAAATATCATTCTGGAACTCTTCCGAGAGCACTATGGCAACTCCATTCTCCCCTCCAGGTGCACCTATGTAGATCAGCTTGTAGCCGTTCCCAATGAACCGGGATCTGCTGGCCTTCCACCGAGTCTCCTACAGGAATGCCACGGCCACCCTCCGCCTGGAGAGCATATCAGCCAACTCCCTCGCGCGTCGGGTTAGCGTACATATGGTCCATGTTGCGAAGCGGATCTTTCGAGATGTTTGAACTGCGTGAAATGGGCTAACGTCGTTAGACGTGTCCGCCCATGACATGGTAGCCCTTGTCCACTTCTTGCAAGAGCCGGGCGAAGCTTTTGCGCGCCGTTATGCGGCTGCGCCCTAGCCCTTACACAATCCCGTAATCTCATTCTTTCCATAGATTTGACAGGTTTTGGCTTTTACGGGGGGGACTGCCGTCTGACCCCCCAACCCCAAAAGGAAAGCCGTCGTCAGGGCCTCGTCCGTTATACAGCAGGGTGTGCCGACTTGCAGGTGAGGTTGACTTGAGGTTGACAACCCGAAGATGTTGGCAGGGCCCCTTACAGCATTTCTAGCTAAAATACATACATACATACATATAATCACGCCTCTTTCCCGTAGAGGTAGGCAGAGACCACTTCTTTCCACTTGCTACGATCCTTACATACTTGTTTCGCTTCGTCCACTTTCATTATTCCCTTCATACATGCCCTTCGTGTTCTAGCTAAAATATTAATATAAAATTAATTAGTGTGGGAATAAAACTAATGACTTCATAATATAATACATATGAACAAAATCTACGCATTGTTGTTGTAGACAGCTAGTTATTTTATAATGACCTGCTGCTGACCCGGCAAACGTTGTTCTGCCATATAAATAATAAAATGTCAAAAAATTAAAAAAAAAATTTGGGGGTGGGTCACCCCTAACATTTAGGGGGATGAAAAATAGATGTTGGCCGATTCTCATAGATACCGGATAAGCACAAAAAATTTCATCAAAATCGGTCAAGCCGTTTCGGAGGAGTATGGCAACGAAAACTGTGACACGAGAATTTTATATATTAGATATGTACTCGAAATTAAGATTGAGATTTATATTATCTTCTGCTTTGCTGTCAGCGATCATCTTTCATATCATTGTAAGGATTTCTGTGCTTAAATATGTACAACAACACAAAGCCCTTAAAGAACCTCCAGGGCATTTAATATTATACATTAAAGTTTCCTGAATTCATAATATAAAATATAACATTTTTCTTTGAGAGCTTCTTATTCTATAAATATACAGGTTGAATATGCCATGTTTGCAAAACGCTTTGAGCTATCGATAAAGGGATTTGTGAATTGAACAATCTCTGTGGGGAGAAAGTAAGAGGTGTTTCAGAATCGGGCTCCATACTGAAGATGCTCGTAATATATTTTGTTAGTAGGCTGGAGTTAACTTAAATATTCTCTATGTACAAATGAAAACGAGCTTTACATGACCGCACGTAGTCAGCATTAAAATTACAAGCTTCACTAACATTATAAAATAATAAAACATCATTACGGTAACTTGTTTTTCAACCACAATTTTTTTTCGCTGCCGCAGAAAAATATCTTTGTAGATACTAAAAAAAGGATCCTGTCCAAAGCGGAGCTCTTAATTTAATTCCAAGCAACTTTTTAAATTTTTGAAGATTTCATGGTATCATGCTCCCCAAATCAGAAAGAAATGCTCTACAAAAGTACGAGGGGTGATCAATAAAATAGTGATAATGCGATATTCTCATTAGAAGGAAAATAAACAAATACTGGCAGGCATAGACCAGACATTAGATATAATAAAAATAAAAAAGCAATCAATTCTCCTTTGTTTTTAAAAAAAAGAATCTTTGTTTGTTTCACGTCGGAATGTGTTCTTAAAAATGGATAAAATTAAAGTTCGCGCGTCATCCAAAACAAATTATCTTAATTATAATAATATTAAAACTATTTTATTTATAACTTTTGACAACTTCACGAAATTGACTACCTCCTTGGCGTAGCAACTAACGCACTTCGGTACACAGGTCATGGGTTCGAGTCTCGTCTCGCGTCTGGGTGTTTATGTATATTAAGTATCTATTTACAACAAAGAAAAGTATGTATGTAGTATATCAGTTGTCTAGTACCCATAACACAAGTGCTAGTTTGGGACTAGGTGGCGCTGTGTGAATTGTGTCTATATAATAGTTTATAACTTAATTTACAGTTTTAGAGAGATTGCACACGCGTGTTATTGCTTGAACTATATGTTAATAACGAACTAGTACTGTAACTCTCAGCTTTAACTGTAGGAATGTGCTTGACGACCAAAAACAGGTGTATCGATACTGCCAAGAGTTTTTTTTTTATTGCTGTAGGCCAGCAGTCAGGCTGACGGCCCGCTTAGAATTTAGCAGTTACCGTCGCCTATGGGTGTTTGCAACGCTAGTGGCATCGCGAACACGCTGCTGTCTACAGGAACTTGGGTCACTAATGCCGGAACACAACACAAGGTTATTATGGCGACAAACTTAAGACCAAAGGTGGTCGCCACCTAGACGGGCTTGGGGTACTACTACGTAACTAGGGTTGTTTTGTCGCCTTTTACGACAGGCCGACCCCGGCTGCAGAGGTCAGTATTCTTTCTCCGCCTCTGCACGGATAGAAAGCCTACGACCCTAGAAAGAGTTACAACACTTATCTAGATAAGTGACAGCGACGACGCCCTATTATTTTTTTTAGTTATGACTACACAATCCGGTAATTATTTTTAAATGAATCCTAATCTGTTGCTAGTATAACTAATATTAGTATCAGCAATTAGCTAAAGTACTGCAATATAATGAAATATTAACTCCGATTAATTAATCACTTAATGAAGACTAAACAGCTTATCGATTTAATTAACTAAAACACATTTGACGAAATTTCAATTCATTTTAGCCTTGTTATAAGTCCTGTGAGATCAAGGTTAATTAAAATATAATATTGGTACTGGGAATAACGAAGAATTTCGCGCACATCAGATTATAATTGTTCGTGCTTCAAGTGAAAAATACTTATGAAGTTTTTTAAGATTAGTCCATAAGCAACTATTGCAGTTTATTTAGGGCTAAAGTATGCTGCCCAATATTATAATAAGTAAAATATCTCAACTTCCTTTTATTATTTATGTCCCTATGTAATTTGTTTTAAGATATATTTTATTTATCAAAAAAATAAGTAGAATAGATAGGTCAAAGTTAAATGTTTGCAGAGATGACTGCCATAAAATCGATAGGAATTTTCCTTGTTGCTTGTAAACTTGTAAGGGTGTTAAGGGGTATGTTCTAGGAATGAAATGGGGTGGATTAATTTTTCTCGTTGGCCGATTTTCACTTAAATTATTAAGCTGAAGAAAATAGATTACATGTTATTAGAAATTGGATTTTTTATCTGTACTTAAATTTACATTAGACACAGATCAAGTGCCGAAGCAAAGCGAAGTGAAGTGTAGTTTTTTCTACCATAATCGTGTATACCATTAATACATTAATACATTCATTCAAGAAACGACTCGAAACCTAAAATGAATTCACAAAAAATGTGTCTTTATTTGTAACGTCAGAACTTCTAATAGCAAGTCTCAATATAGCAGTTACATTAAGGCAAAATGAAACGTTTCATTCGAGTGTTTCTCCAACCTTAATCAATGGCTATGTGTCCATTAGTCCGCCGTGTCCCTATTCGTTTAGGGATAAGTGAATACAACTATTAATTGGTTTTTCATGTGTTATAGAAACACAAATGAAATGTTAGAATATCTTAAATGTATATATTTGCTTTATATTTGCTACTATTTGCTAATTTGTAAATTAGAATGGATGTAATTTAATAAATTAATATAGAAGATTAGATAGATAGATAACTCTTTATTGCTTACTATACAGTTGGATTTTTCATTCTTAAAGTAGATGTCAACAAAATTTTTCCGCTGAAAGCAATTTGTTCATGTAGAAAATTATAATTAAATAAATACTCGTAATAAGAAAATTATCTTACTATTAATATATATATATATATATATATATATATATATATATATATATATATATATATATATATATATATATATATATATATATATATATATATATATATATATATATATATATGTAATTATTTAACTACGTCCTTTTACACGGCTGTGAAGCGAGGCCGGTGTTAGAGCGACACAAGCAAGAACTGGGTGTCACGGAGATAAATATGTTGCGGTGGATGTGTGGAGTGACGCGGAAGGACCGCGTTAGGAACTCCCGCATTCGCGGCAGTCTTCATGTCCGTGACATTGCAGATAAATTGCAGGAGTGTCGGCTCCGTTGGTACGGCCATGTTTTACGGCAACCGGATGCTTACGTGAGAAACAAATGTCTGCCCATGCCGCCTCCGCCAGGCCCCGGCAGGAGGGGTAGACCCAAAAAGTGCTGGCTTGATGTCATAAAGGGTGATATGCATGCCAATGGGCTCACTACCAGGGATGCTGAAGACCGTGCGAAGTGGAGTAGAAAAAGTCGGAAAGCGGACCCCGGGCACCGAAACGGAAGTTTGGGTTGCAATCGGGATACTACGCTGAGATGATGATGATGAATAAGAAAATTATCTTGGTCTTTGGGTCTCTTTACAGGGTTATTGCCATGCTATGCAAGATGGCAATCTTGAGTACTAAGCTATTCACTTTGCTTGGATTTTTTCTTAACTCCCGTTTAACCTTAAGAAAGAGAAAAACATGCGAACGCATTTAACGACCTCTATGGAGTAAGGGATAACGCACTTCGGTACACTTGCGGAGGTCACAGGTTCGGTTCCCGTCTCAGTAGTAGTTGTATAAGTTTATTACTTTAATTTAAAATATAGTAAAATATAATGTACGTTTTAATATAGCACTTTTATAGCAATTTTAATTAAAAGCACCCTCTGCAATTGTCAGGTATTAAATTTTAATAAAACTAATATATGAGCTAACTAGCGCAAACAAAATTTCAAAATAAATTTATTGCAAGAAGTCCTGAAACAAGACACGAAGTTTCTGCTCTGAACTGGATTATATCGATTTCGTATTAAAACGGAAGCTTCGTGTATTATAATTTATACAAGAAACGTCGCTAAGGGCGAAAACCTCAGTTATTGTTATGTCACAACAGTATAAGGGATCCCATTTTAATAAGAGTACGGGGTTTTGATTCATTATGGCATCCATTTTCTTATTCCGTGAAAATCTTTTGATAATGTTAAGCTTCTTCTATAAAAATGTATGAAATATTCCTTATATAACAATACTTGTCTAAAACTCAATATGTAATAAATGTGTACATATAAATGTAGCAAGGTTTCATTTTATGTATATACAGAGTAATGCTGCGTAAACTTCACTCTTACGAATCGCTTATGATGGAATTAATGAATTGGTTATTTTCTTTACAACTGTCAGATGTATGTAAAGCTTTCGCTTCTATGTTTATTTTAATCCTGGGGAAACACAGACAGGTTGACAACCCACTTAAAAGTAAACAGTTACCGTCGCCCATAAATTGCTAATGCCTGGGACACCGCTATCATGCCGCCATGCGCGTAGACGTGGACTCGATTCTAGCCATTGCTGATGGAACACAACACGAGATCGTTTTAGTTTTACTTTACAGGCCGCTCGGCCGCTGAAGTTGGTTTTCTTACTCCACCCCTGCATGGAGAAAATTCGTGTAAAAATTTATTTTTACACGAATTATTAAAAGACAAAATTATAGCCGCCATTTTACGACAGTGACAGAAGGTGGTTAGGCACCTCATCCAATCCTTTTTTTCCTGCCTACCCGCAAATTAGTTTAGATGCTGCGGCCTGACGGTAATTTCGAATAAAACTACTCGACCACCGCCGCGCCGCCCTGTTCTTGGCAAGTGCCCACGCCGA
This sequence comes from Malacosoma neustria, assembly GCA_963693495.1. Taxonomy (NCBI): domain Eukaryota; kingdom Metazoa; phylum Arthropoda; class Insecta; order Lepidoptera; family Lasiocampidae; genus Malacosoma; species Malacosoma neustria. The sequence continues at coordinate 12,391,336 of OY856385.1, read as the reverse complement.
CGCCACGTACCGTCGAGTCTTGGTTAAGCCCGCATGAGTTTTTTATATGTGTTATTATTGAACCGCTAGTTTATATATATAAAGGCCTAGAGTCCAAACCGCAGAACCAGCCTTGGAAGGTAGCAGATCGGAGAACCTCAGGTGAGTCACCGCTCTTTCTGACTTGCTGGGTATTTCCATCTCCTTTACTTTCCACATTAAAGGCGCATTTTCATTGGTCGGTAGTGCCCGCATGCGGGGTGCGGGAGATTTTTGAAATGCGTGCAATAAGGCCCGCATGTGCGAGAGAATCTGGATACAGTTTGAGATACAGCGTAAATTAAGACAATGTTCTTAATTAAAAACTCGTATCAGAGGCAGTGAGTTGAGTGATGACGTCTAATGACTGAGGGGTATAATTATTAAGTATAATATAAGAAGGGTGGGAAGTCCCCGCATGCTTTGTATCGACCGAGTTATCGACTGACTAATTTCATTAGTTGTTGTCCCGAATGCGGGGAGTTCCCGCATGCTTTGTATCAACCGAGTTATCGACCGATAAATTTCATTGGTCGTTAGCCCGCATGCGAGCACTAACGACCAATGAAAATGCGACATAATTATTAAACCCGGACCTTTGTTTCCCGCACCGCAGCTACCATCTTTTAAGACCTAAGCCGCAACATTCTTTATACGGTCCTTCAGCCTCACCTGAGGAAATGGAAGAGATATGGACGATTAAATAAATTTTCTAATTCTAGAGGGTTGTGATCTCCAAAAAAGACTACTGAATAATTCTTATTTTGCAGAATTACTTCAAATGACCAATTTTTCTCTCAGTGGCTGTAATAGCACTTGGCGAAAGGTGCAGTAAAGCAAATCGAATAAATAGAAAAGAAATTTAAAGCAACTTCTAACAAATTGTATCCTTTATATAGTATAGGCTGAAGAAATTGCCAATATGCATTGATCTCAAGCAAAGGTTTATACGAAAGGGTAAATAAGAGGGGATATTTGTATTTGATAAAAACTTGCGAAATTTCATTACATATAGCACGTACGCATATTCACATGTGCTTTGATGTTTTAACCATCCACCACTTTCATTCTAGATATATTGTCTAAGTAGCTAAATACAAGTACTTGATTATACTTAATAATAATATCAATTTCATCAAAACAAGTCTTGCGGATTACAAATGTATGCAATTAAAAACTATTTATTTAAAAAATACTTTGGTGAAGTGATAGGTTTAAATATTTTGTACATAAATAAAATAGTAATACGTATTTTACATAAGCAATTCTAGTTAGAAAACATATTTCGCTTGAAGATTCGGTTCAGGTAAGCCAATACAAAACAGGCTAATACATTGGGCCTCGAAATCGGTTCCATAATTCACTTTACATACCCGCGTGGATTATTCACGATCGTAAAATGGATTAACACGCCATATTCGATGGGCTGGAAAATTAACACATATGTGCTTAAAATTAGCATTGATACAATATTCTGAAGGTTTTACATACTGTATACGTCTCCACCAATCTTCATAAACCACTAAAGCTATTCTAAATTAAAATCTGCTTCTGCGTGATTAGAAAAGGAAAATTTACACCTACAGTGTTTCTTTTTCTGGTAGAAATTTCTAGTCAAATGACAGTTTACGAGTCTGACTTATTGAGACTTGACGTTGATCACATCCCAAAATCTTGCGGGTAGCAGTTGATTATTGCCATCAGTAGCAACAAAAACACAGTTGGCACTCATCTCTAATTTCAGCATAATATATTAATTTTTCTATGTGGGGTGAAAAAAGGAAGACTACAACTAAACAGACATTATTTAATTTTTCTCCATGAAGAGCTAGTGCAGTTACCTGTAAAAAGATGTTCATTCGAGATAAAAGTACAAAAACTTGAGTAGTGTACAGTTGCTTATAGCCGTGAGAGCGTAAATAACTGTAGTTGGCGGAACTTTTTCTTTGTTAAATCTGTTGAAGTAAAAACATATTTAGGTTCACTGTGTATTTCATTTAGTGGACATTAAAGAAAACTGACCCAGCACGCTAGGCTATATAAAGCCCGTTCGCGTAAAGTCGGTTCGAGTCGAAGGAAGCAAAAGAGATAGTAACGATTGACTCTTTTTAGATATTTAACAAATTTTTAATTTTAAATGAACATAATTATTTTATGTTTTAGTTAATTCGTTTCTAAAAAACGATAAAAATAACGATCATTTGAGAGTAAAATTACATTTTAATAAAAATAAAAAGAATACATACCGACAATTAATCCCAAATTATTTTTAAGATAAAAGTCACTTTTGTCACCAATATTTACAATGGCCTATCTTTCACCACCATATATAATTTAAAATCATATATGTATACATACATGTATATTTATTAATCAATTTTGTTTTCTTCACTTATACTAAACGCGTATTTTAGATTTATGAATATTTGTGAAATTATTGTGAATATAGTTATGAGTATTCACGGAAAGATGAGAGACAGTTATCAATATCGGTCATAATTTTTTTCGAACGCGCATAAAGAAGTATGATGTCAAAAATTAAAAATGAATACCTATTTGAGTATTTACTTCACTGATGTTTTGAATAAGATTTCTTTTAAAAAATTCAGTCCTGTATTTTTGTTTTATTAATACATAATTATCAAGATGTGTTGTGGAAAGGCAGATAGTCTTATTATAGCCTTACTAAGTAAAATGGAACGTGAAATTTCTTAAAAATCGCTTACTTCAAAATATAATAAAACATTAAATAAAATTAAACCTTTTTATCTCCTATCAAGCATCATTTATATATTTAGAAAAGTAAAAACATTAGTGGCAGGAACTTAAGAGAGTTTTTAATATAACAGTTTCTTAAAAATTATTTGGTAAAGGTTGTTTCCACAAAAGTCGGAATTAACTAAAATAAATGACAGTAAAGTAAAATAAATACTAAAAATATTCGATAATAAAATGCTGTAAATATTTATAGTAACGCAATTTTTTGTTTTAATTTTCTGCTAAAAGTAATCAGTTAAAAACATAATAAAATATTTCACTTAAAAAGAAGAATTATTAAACCTGTATTGAAAGAGCATAGAAAAAATGAGAAAACCTAATAATCAATAAGGTATGTGAAATTTATCCTTAAATTGATAATTATAAGACAAACTATGTACTAAGGCGATTTTACACAAAGCAGTAATTAATGCTCCCGCCTCAATAGTGGCTACAACCTATGTATATACAAAACCTTTCAGCCCGGGATTACTATTGGTGAGTGACCGGTGAAATCCACTTTGTCCCGGGCGCTGAAGGCGGGAATCACAGCGGGGCTGACGGTGTTTACCACAAATCCCTTTAAGAGCATATCAGCAGGCGGCCCGCACGCTTTTGTCAGGAGATAAATCACATCGCCTACTGTTTGCTACGATGTATGGCAGAGACACATAATTGTATAACATACGAGACTTGCACTTCCTATTCAAATTGCCCTGTGAAGGTATTATTTGATGAGCTCTTTAGACGACTGGTTAGAGCGTGTTTTGTTTTGAGCTTCTATAAACGCGATTCTATATTCAATTCCTTGAAAACAGACACATTTTATGGCTGATTCTATTCGTATAATTAATGCTCATAATTTCTTCTTCTCCGTGTGGTCTATTCTAGTTCAATTTAGAATCCGAGGTATTAAGATAGTTGAGGGGAAAAAATCCGTGCGCCTTTTTATGCCAATCTCTCTTCTTATGTCCTCATTTTCTTCATCAACAAGCCTCGAGAAAGAATATGGAATATATGTATATGATTGAATTTGAATTTCAGGCAAACAAGTGGCCTCTAAGCCCCTAACTCTAAAAGGATAAACCAACTGATACCCTTTTTTTCTGAAAAGTCAAACAAAACGACTAATAAATTTGTCGCCTTTTACGACTCTCTAAAAATGTGATATTCTACACCTATGCCAACTTCTAAGGGAGATCGCATGGTTAAATTAAACTATACAAAAGTCTCAGAGTTCAAACAAACATTTTAAAGCCTATTTTCACCATCGCTTGATATAGCTTATGTAGTAAATGAATGGTGTTGGACGCAAAGCTCGATTATAATGGGTATCTGCATTAGTCGCTTCCATTATTCGTAATACCGTCTTAGGATAACACGTTATGGCCTTCAAACTATTATTATCTATTGAAAGGATTACGGGAACAAATACAAATTGACATTGTTACTCTACATTCCAATTGGTTTTATTTCCGCCATACTGATTAAGGCAAGTTGGTTGGATATACTACTGGCAACATCGGTTTAGAGGTTTCCTCAATACGCAGTAATTATATAATAAGAAACCCCTAAAAGGTGTATACAATGATTAGAAGCGAACCCTTGTTCTCTAGTTTGAGTATTGGGTAATAACATTGATACGACAAAACTTTAACATATATTTATTTCTTATGCATTATATTTATGTTCTCCAAAAGTAAATACTTATGTATATTAAACGAATTAGATGAATATAATTATTTTATCCGTGCAGGGGCGGAGAAAGAATACTGACCTCTGCGACCGGGATCGGCCTGTGGTAAAATGTTACATAACAAACCACCCTAGGTTACGTGGTAGACCTCCAAGCCCGTCTGGATGACGACCTCCATCAGTCTTAAATATGCCGCTATATTCACTTTGTGTTGTATTGCGGCTTTAGTGAACCAAGTTCCTATACCCTTATGGGACTGCTGTCCCATAAAGGAACGCTGTACACACGCTGCTGCGTGTTCGCGATGCCACTGGCGTTGCAAACACCCATAGGCGACATTAACTGCTAAATTCTAAGCGGACCGTCAGCCTGTCTGCTGTCCTACAGCATTAAAAATATGAAAATAGAATTTCAAAAACCCTTTCATCAATCAAGTGAATTTTTATTTCACTTACAGATAGATATATCTGTCTGTATGTGAACCCCATATCTTCAGAACTAAATCTAAAAAAAATGTGTGAATATGTTCATATACTCTAAAAGTACAAATATGGCGACCTCTGTAGCATAATGGATAACGCACTTCGGTACGCTTGCGGATGTCACGGGTTCAATTCCCGTCTCGCGTCTGAGTGTTTATGTATAATACCTAGTCAGGTCATAAATTCTGTCACATGTTTAATGTAAAATAATTGTAACAAGTTTATTAATTATGTAACCATTCATATACCAAAATGAACTTAACAAAACATAGATTCTTATGACATTAAAGTTTATTCAAAATGACCTCCGTGATTTTGAATACAAGCCTTCAATCTGCGCGGCCAGTTGTCTATCGCAGCACGAACGAGGTCCATGTCAATATCGGCGGCTGCCTTAATCAAGGATGTCTTGAGTGACTCCAAATTGGGATGAGGCTTTGAGCACGCCTTTTCCTCCAAGTGTTGCCATATCTTGTAATCTAACGGATTCAAATCTGGACTGGAGGAGGGCCAGTCTTCGTGCCGGATGAAGTCGATTTCACGCGCCGCCAGCCAGTCTTGCGTGCTCTTCGCTCTATGAGCTGGCGCCGAATCTTGTTGGAATACCCAGTGCCTGTTATTGAACATGGTATGAGAAACAGGTTCCACAAGGTTCGTCAGGACTGTATTTTGATACACAACAGCATTCGTTTTTACACCTTTCTCACAAAAATGTACCTCTGTTAAGCCCCAATAAGAAACTCCCAACCATACCATGAGCGAGGATGGAAAATGACCTCGTTGGACACGCGGAATACGGTTGCTCGCTTCTTCACTACTGTGTGCGTACACCTTATCATTTTGTTTGTTGTAGCTCTCTTCTACGGTAAACATTTTTTCATCCGAAAAAAGAATTTCCCGATATTTTTTTCCCGCGTACCGCTTCAACAAAGCGCGGCATCTCTTCAGTCTCAGGTCCATTAGACGAGCATTCAAACGATGTCCTGTTTTTCTTCGATATGCCCGAAGCCCTAAGTCTTCATTTAACACCCTTTTCACCGTGGTTCTGCTTAACCCCATCTGAAGGGCCAACAGTTTCTGCTTACGTTTGGGATTTCTTTGAATTCGTGCCTTCACAGCTTTTATCACTGCTGGAGTCCTAAAAGACCGAGGGCGACCACTTCTTGACCTGTCATCTACACTAGAGTCTTCATTGTATCGTTTGATGGTACGATAAACGAATCTTTTGGTAATATTCAAATTTTTCAGTATGTTAAAAATTTGAATTGGCGCGTAACCGCAACGATGCAACGCAATAACTGCAACACGGTCTTCTTTAAGCGTCCACTCCATATTTAAAAAGGAGTAAAATTCTAAAAGTATAACATTTTTATTTTCATGAACAATTCGAAATTCGAATTCAATAAACTTTTTTGTGGCCAACATTCTAAAAGAAAAGTTTTTACTGTGTGACAATACTTATGACCTGACTAGGTATATATTTGTTTACAAAAAAGTATATAAGTAGTTCTCTAGTATCAGTTCTCTAGTACCCACAACACTAGATGGCGCTGTGTGATAAGATACTAAAAGTTTAATACTTGACGTGTTTATTTATGTAAGGGCTAATGGTGCTCTGCCGTAGGAGGTGTTAGAGGTTCGAACACAAATATTGTCTAGTGACGCTTGTTTGGATTACGTGCTCTCTCAACGGGTCGCCAAAAGGCAGCAATTGCTATACCCAGTATACATTACTTGTATATGCTTCGTTTGAAATAATAATGTTCTAATGTTTGATTTTCCCGTGGTTTCTAATCATTATGATATATACAAAAAAAAAAACAAAAAAATATCTGGTAATAGCTTTCGCTCGTAAGCGAATATTATCCGTGCAGGGGCGGAGAAAGAATACTGACCTCTGTGGCCGGGGTCGGCCTGTCGTAAAAGGCGACAAAACAACCCACCCTAGCTACGTGGCAGGACTCCAAGGCCGTCTGGATGGCGACCACCTTTGGTCTTAAATATAAAAAAAAACTAAATCGATTTCCTTCCCTTGTGTTTACTTGTGTTTATATGTATATATATATATATATATATATATATATATATATATATATATATATATATATATATATATATATATATATATATATATATATATATATATATATAGAAATAAAAAATTTACAACTGTAAGGCAAAGATAAACTTGTCTCCAAAAATCTGGGTGTGCTAAAACGGTGAAAGTAGTATTTCTCTCTAAGGCAAAGACTTTTACTACTCAAAGCACAGGTCACATTTATTGGCTGGAGAACCTGCCTATCAGTTTAATCCCTTGAACTCTGAAAGAGTTAGCACTAATGATGATAGGCTGTCATACATACACAAATACTGTTTTTGTTTTAACCCGTTATATGATTCCTTCAAATCCGGAAAATTCTCTTGAGATCTGTTAATTTAACTTCATAACATAATAACAGTAAAAGACTGCATATATTCTGTCTGTTATGCGGGGAGCAACGAGGGTACAGATCGTTACCCCGCCGTATTTTCAAAGGTTAATCATTATATAATGTTAATGTACAAGACGAGATATGAAGGACCACGCTTTGAACTTTGTTTTTTAATTTCGGTCCGTCATCGCAAAGTTACAGTACCAATTTGAGGTTTTCTTTCACGAAAATTACTTGACAGACTTCAAAGCAATCTTAAAATGTTGGAGAAAACTTTAATTATTTATTAAAGTTGGTTTGCCAATGTATCAAAGGGTGCTTTGGCGTCTCATATTATTTGACACAGGACAAAAATGTTTTTTTATTAAAGTAATTTTATCAAAACTGACTGATATTTAATTTCAAACTTTTTAATTTCAGAAAAAACGTATTAGCGCTTGTTCTGAAAATTTATATAAAGATAGCTGTTGGTACTTCAAGTGATCGATTTCTTATTTAAGCTGTAGCAATATATTCTTTTTCTATTTTATCCTATATATATTATAAAGGGTTGGTACAGAATGTTCCTCGCTTACAGTCTCCTCTATTAGCTATCATCTCAATATTCATACCCTTTTTTGCCATATAATCTTTTACGAAATCCATTTTTGCTCTACCCTTCCTTCTATATCCGTCAACTCTTATGCCTCGTTTCATTTTCCTTGTTACATGGCATTATATCTTTTGCATTATAAGGTTGTACCACGATAGTCGTTTATTTTTTGAAATTGAGAAACTTTCCATCACTGGCGCTTCTTTCAAACATTCGCTGTATACTCATTTATAATTTTATCCATATTCACCTCTTTTTAGATCTGGGCATCTTCATCTTTAAAATTTATTTCTATCAATTTCACATGCGGTCAATTCACGCGATATACGTGGGTGTATTATGATACAGCTTACATAAGCTTATCTCCTGACTATTTACTGCTATCCGCCCAGCAAGTGCTGCATCTAATAGGAAAAGTTAGCATAGAGCCTGATAAATAGAAAAAATAAACATAAAACACAACTTCTTATTTACTTATCTCCGTGCAGGGGCGGAGAAAGAATACTAACCTCTGAGGTCGGGGTCAGCCTGTCGTAAAAGGCGACAAAACAACCCACCCTAGCTACGTGGTAGGGCCTCAGGCCCGTCTAAATGGCGACCACCTTTGGTCTTAACTATGCCGCCATAATAACCTTGTGTTGAGTTCCGACATTAGTGACCCAAGTTCCCTACCCTTATGGTACCCTTATGGGACAACAGCGTGTTCGCGATGCCACTGGCGTTGCAAAAACACTCATAGGCGACAGTAACTTCTAAATTCTAAGTGGGCCGTCAGCCTTTCTGCAGTCCTACAACAATAAAAAAACTTCTATGTTTATCTCTGTGAGTTTTACCTTGATTTTCTTAGAAATTGAGATACTTTTTGTGGTAATGGCCAATAAAAGTCATCTGCTCAGGTGGCGGCCTACTATGAACAATAAATCAGAAAGGGAGACGCGTAAGCCAGTTTAACTAAAACCTCAGGTGTATATTATTCCAACGAAACAAAAGGAAATATGAAGGCCATTAGAGATCTGATTATAGTGGTGCGGGCACACCTCAGAACAATGTACCTTAGGATTAGCTCTTAATTAAATTCTCTCGCAATTTAGTACGAGAGTTTGTATTGTGGTATTTATATTGTGCTTTTATGATTTTATACCATCTTTATTTTTAATTATTTAACTGTTTGTTGCATTTTATTTTAATTGATGTTTTATCAAGATACCAGGAATGGGATACATTAGAAAGAGTTAGGAAATGGGGTCTTGATAGCTTGGCTTGAACTGCTTCTAGACCTATTATACAAATACATTGGGTTGCTTTTAGAAAAATTATCAGGATCTACATGCGGATGTTACATATATATACACGAATCCATAAATGCACCAGATTTTTTAATTAACAAAATACCATGTTAAAAATTCGTAATAAATAAATAACATGGTTAAAAATATACGAATATTTGTGTGTTATAAAAAAATTGAAATGTGACCTATTTATTATTATTATTAATTTTTCCATGCCAGTTGGATTGATTTCCAAGTAAAATACTAAGCAAAATCTAATAAATAAAAAAGTCATTGACTCAGTCACATATTTACATAAAAATAAATTTATAATTATGTGATTCTTCTGTTTGTATTTAAAAAAAAAACGCAAACAAGACTAAGCCACAATATATATGACAGCAAAAATTTTTGGGCACCAAGTAAACCTATTTAAAAACCCAGCTGAAGGGTTATTGATGTGATGCGATTGCTTGCTTTTTCCTCCCACGTTAGGGGACCAGAAAGCTGTCGCTCCCAAAAACGTCCAAATTTCGGGATTTTCTCCTGATCCAAAAATATTAGGTGTAGTTTTTACTATTCATTTTTCAATAGATAGATTTAGTAATATGTATCTCGCGATGTAGAAGACCAGTTTGGTCACTCTAGGTTACGTTAGAAAGATTAGATATAGTACTAAAAAGCTTCACTGACAGTTTTGTGATTGCTTGATTCAGTTTTGTTTGAGCGCGCGTTATAGACGGACACCAACAAAAATAAAACACGCTATATTATGAAGTTTTTCTTTGATTGAGGTGAAAATGTAAGTCAGGTGGCTGAAAATGTGAATACTGTTACAGCCAATCACGCGCAATTTTGTTGCACTAAAAACCGTTTGAAATAATTTGAATAAGGTGTCAAAGTATGGGTGCCGCACGAGTTAAAGCAAAAATCTCTCACCGAATTTGCATTTCGAGTCGCTGCTGAATCGCAAAAAAATCGATCCATTTCGATCCACAGTAATCGAAAACGATTATGGTCAAAGCTCGGCGAAACCAGGATCGACGACCAAGAGGGTTTGCTGTACGTTTGTTTGGATTGGCAAGTAATTATTTACTACAGCCGCTTCCCTACAGCAAAACTCTTGATTCGAACTTGTATTGTCAAAAACTGGAATTTTTGAAGAAAGCAATTGCCCAGAACTGGCAGGTTTGGTCAGTAAGAGAGGAATAGTGTTCCATTAGGACAATGAAAAGTCACATACATTAATATAATAATAATTTATTTTGAAAAAATATCATATACATATCTAGTTTTAGTGACCTGGTCCCTGAAATAGTTCACACTGTATCTCGGGCGCCAGGTTCCTCTCTGGTGATCAATAATATAATGCATATGATTATAAAATTACAAAAAAGGAAGGAAACAGAAACCAAATCATACTGAACGGACCCATAACAATCTAATGAGCTCGTTTGTGTTTTTGTATGTATGTGTGTGTGTGTGTGTGTGTGTGTGTGTGTACGCGTGTGTGCATGCGTGCATGTATATGTGTGTAATAGAGAGAGATAGAGAGAGAGAGAGTGCACTAACTATGAACACTGACTCACCAGAAGCTCCAAGAACGTGGTTAAGAGGTTTTTATGCATCCAGTTTATAGTTTGAAACTTGCGAAAGTATTACTACCTGTTTCTTTCTATAGAAATCAATTTTTCTCGTGAAATATTTGTCTCAAGAGAAAATTGTGAAAATCGACTGTCTCTGGTTTTTGCCATTAGGGATGAGGAGGAGGGCTTTTATGAGGGAAGTATAATGGAATTACCATCAAAATAACATCAGGTTATTGAAGAAAATGGCACATGTTTGACCTAAATTGGATCATTATAACCATACTTAATAAATCTCTCAATTTCATGCAAAAGTAATGGAATTATTTTTACAACACTTATTATAATGCAATTTTAAATACAAATTCATTATTAATTTCTAGTTTGTTTTAATTTAATAACAGCACAAGATATAAATATATATTTTCAAATCAAATTTTTTTTAAATACAAAACGACGAATGGTCATTTCTAAAACGACGTAACATCCCTTAATAAATACAAATAAATAAAATTGGAGGGTCTGTTTATAATATTAAAATAACCGCTTTTTACTAAGTGTATTCGGACGTATACACGCTACATATACAAAAACAACATTTTTTACAATTTTTGTCTGTCTGTCTGTTTGTTCCGGCTAATCTCTGAATTGGTTGCACCGATTTTGACGGGACTTTCACTGGCAGATAGCTGATGTACCAAGGAGTAACTTAGGCTATTTTTATTTTAGAAAAAAAATAGTTTTTGTTAAAAATGATAAGTTTCGGAAATTTAATAATCCAATTTAAGTTGACCTCAGATTTACATCATCAATCATATGAAATAGGGTTCAGCTTAGGCTGGACTTTGTAGGTTGAATTTCCAATTTAATTTGACATCATATATCCAAAAAATTTTGCCTAAAGTCACTATTCCACGCAGACGAAGTCGCGGGCACAGCTAGTAATTTATATGAATAACATTCAGTATTAAGTAGTTTTTATATAGGAGTATTGTATGACAAAAAAAGGTGTGAATGTTGAGATGACTAATATAAGAGAGTGGAAAGAGAGAACATATTATGCCAACTCCACATATTTTGGGATAAGGGCAGGGTGAAGAAGAAGGAGTTAATACGAGTAGTAAATTGAATAGAGCATTTATTTTTATTGCTCAAAAACAGCATACAGACTAACGGCCCACTTAATAGTAAGCAATTACCGTCGGCTACGGATATTTGCGACGCAAGAGGCACCACGAACACACTGCTATCCTATAAAAGTACAAAAACTTGGATCAATAATGCCGGAACACAACACAAAGTTATTATGGCGGCTTACTTATAGACCAAAGGTGATTGCCATCCAGACCCCCCGTCTGACCATCCCTAACACGTAGCTAGGGTTATTTTGTCAGCTATTACGACAGGCCGACCCCGACCACAGGGGTTAGCATTCTTACTGCACGGAGAGAAATTCCTATACTCTTTAAAAGCTTATTAAGCTATTAACAACTTAATAATGTACCAAGTTTATAATATAAATACTTAACCTAACCCAACAAATTCCAAACGCAACCTAATTCGACAAATTAATCCATCCAATAGTGCGGTAACCCTTATGGTTAGATGAGCAATTATAGGCCAATATCGTCTTGTTATGTTGACAATGTCATTCAATGAATGTGTTGAATATTAACGATTCCAATTTATATTAAATTTTGTAATTTAAATTTCTATGGTATTTGATTTGATAACTTCTTATGGGAAGGTAAACCGCTTCGTTGCGTAACGCGTTACCGCGCCAGACTGTCTGGCTTCCCTTTCTCTCACGCATACGGTAGCGGTAGGCAGGCTCCTCCTCTTTCACTCTAACCCACAGTACTATATATTCGAATTGCAACTTTATTACAGTGAAATAATGAAAATAATGAAAAAGGGAATAATGAAAGTGGACGAAGCGAAACAAGTATGTAAGGATCGTAGCAAGTGGAAAGAAGTGGTCTCTGCCTACCCCTACGGGAAAGAAGCGTGATTATATGTATGTATGTATTACAGTGAAATACACTTGAGTTTTTTTTTTGAAGTTAAACGCTATGATTATAATGGAGCTTAACTAATACATATATTTGTATTAGGTTATAATAAAGCATGCATAGGAAAATATGTTATCGATTTAGAATCAAAATTTACGGTTTATTCAAAATTTCATTAGGATGTTAGTAAATCTCTAATAGATTAACCTCGATACCACTGCTGTGTAATCCAAGCCTAGTTATGTACGCATTATTTAATTATTATTAATTTTGCAACAACTAATCCATATCTTTCTCCTTCGGTAATGAAGTCAGTGTTCTTCAAGCAAGATAAATTTGAACCCTGAAAATCATAGTGTATACTTTGGTTTTTGAGGACTGAAATTTAATATACCTCCTTATTGTTAAAATATGTCAATCCCGAATTTTTCTGTTTTACAAGGAATCCGTAAATTGATGAAAGATATCGAATTTATTATTTATATAATAAGGATCCAAACTTCCATGCTTCCACTCCTTTCCAAGATTTTAAGAAACAAACAGAGCAGCCATAAATGTATTTCACAACAAAAAGGACCCCGCAAAAAGATCAATTGAAGTTTTTGCGAGGGATATTCAATTTTCTCTTAAAAGGCTTGCTAACAATGGTTTTGACATGGGTCAGAATGGACATCCGCAAAGAATTTCGAGATAGCAATAAGTCCAGTGGTTGATTGAGTTTTTCATAAAGCCTATAACTTTACAAAATGGAGAAGTCGTGTTTAATTACGGTCCACTGCGATCTGTAATAAAAATATATGACCATATTTTATTGTAAATGTTGGTTAGATATTAAATAATAACAGCCTATAAGCCTGGGCTCAGGCCTTGCCCTAGACGAATTACCCCTGCCCTGATTATCAAGGTGAATTAGCGGGTTACATATATCGGTGGTCTTGGTATGCAGGTTTCCTCACGATGTTTTCCTTCATCGTCATTATAAGGCAATTATGAAGTAAAATGCTAATTAGGCGAGAAAAAGCAGTGCATGCCACTGTGGGATTTGTACCCGGACCTTAATATTGATCTCCGAGTATGATACCACTGAGCTACCAAGTACCTTGATGTTAAAAACTTGAATTCATTAAATAAATAGATATACAGAGACAATTCACACAACGCCATCTAGTTTCAAAGTTAGTTAAAGTTATTATTTTATGGATACTAGACAAATGATATACTTATGCTTAACTTTTATAAATAAGTACATATTATACATTAACACCCAAACGCAAGGCGGGAATCGAACTAGTGACCTCCGCAGGCGTTCCTACATGCTTAACCGTTACGCCACAGAGATCGTGAAATTGGTAAAACCTAGGATCAGCGTAGTTGTATTTGAGTAAAATAAGAGACTTCAGAATAAAATCTATCACAAAAATCACCTCATGATGTATGTTTCTATTATATAAACATCTGCTGCTAAAATTGATAAAACAATTCACATGATTGAAACAGCTATTTGATGATTGGTTGTGCAATTAGCCTAGGCAATCAATTATCGTTTAATCTATTAATGTTAACGTATGTGTTATATAGTTGTTGTTTAATTAATAATAGAAATAAGAATTTTAGTTCACAATTTTCCGATAGATGTCGTTAGCAGTTCTGAAGTTATATTGAACAGTTGTAGTGTTTGTGATTTAATATTATACTACCCACATTTTACTTAGTACCATCAACTTGATTTGTGATTGGAATCAAGATGACTGTTTTTAATTCTATCGGTGTGCTTTAGTCATTTGTATAAGATGTTTATATTTTTTGATACTCCCGAGTGTTCTTCCACAGTGATAAATAAAAGGTATAAATGAGTGTGAGTGTTTAATTGACCAAATGGTCCTACGAACCGGATAATAATGAGTAAACTGTAAAGTGCAAACATTAACTTAGTAAATTCAGTGAAGTGTTGGACTTATAATATTTCCCATCAAAAAAGACTTAGAATATTTGTGTTGAAAATCACTTATAAATTTTTTGTGAAAAAGGACTTAGGAATATCTTAACGATTTGTAACTTAGTTTCTGGCAGTGAATTTGGACTTGTGTTTTTACATATAAAATTTAACATGGCGGATAAAAAGATGAAACAATATATTGCACAATTAAAGACGAATTCAACTAAAATTGAGAAGTTATTTACAGGCGCAAGAAAATCTGCTAAGGATAAACGAACGAGAGGGTTTTTGGATTCACGTCTGGAAATTTTACAGGAATATTGGGCTAACTATACAAAGACTTATGATGTTATTTCTGGATTATTAGATGCTGAAACATGCGAGGTTGACTTAGAGAAACATTTTGAACAAACTGAAGAATATTATTTAGAGTTTAGGGCTTGGCTTAAGGACAAGTTATATGAATTTAAACAAGATCTAGGTGAAACTTCAAAGTCTGAAATTCATGTATCTGATAGTCAGGCAGAAATATCGAGGATAAGACCCAAACTCCCACCAATATCCATACCACAGTTTTCGGGCGATTACAGTCAATGGATGAGTTTTCGAGATTTATTTCGCTCTTTGATACATAATGATGATCGCTTGACTAAAATTGAAAAACATCACTATCTAAAGACCAGTTTATCTGGAGAAGCTGAACAACTATTGAGGAATTATTCACTTACTGAAGCTAACTATGATGACGCCTGGAAAAAACTAAATGAGAGGTATGATAACAAGAGAATGATCGTTCATAATATACTTACCCGATTGTTAACCCAAAAGACCTTAACCACAGAATCGGCTAAAGGTATAAAGGATCTTATTGATACCTCAAGTCAATGCCTAACGTCCTTAACAAATTTAAAGATCTGTGCATGGAATGCCATTGTGGTGCATATCCTTGTCTCCAAGTTGGATATTGAGACTCGAAAACTTTGGGAGCAATCTTTAGAAGATTTCACTAGTATTCCTACATATGAGGATCTCCAGAGTTTCCTTGAGAAGCAATGCCGAGCCATGGAAATGTATGCACCAAAAGGAAAAACTATTCCACAAACACCTAAAGTAACTAACATCAAAAGCTTCGCTACTAAAATTGACAACATTTGTACTTATTGCACACAGAATCATTATATTTGCCACTGTAAAGAATTTGCCTCTCGCTCCATACCTGAACGTCAAGATTTTGTAAAAAGAAACAACATTTGTTTTAACTGCCTCGTAAAAGGTCACACAGTTTCAAAGTGTAGACAGAGTACAGTCTGCAAGAAGTGCGGACGTCGTCATCATACATTGCTGCATTTTACCGCTTCTAAGGACGACAAATTAAACGAAACTGATAAGGAGAAAGATGACCCAACTAGCAATGCATCTAAAACTTCCTGTAACTTGAGTGTTAACCTAAAAGCTGAAACAAAAGATGATCTTGTTATTTTAGCCACTGCTGTGATTAAAGTGGAGTCAAAGAACAGTGGTACTTACGCATTAAGAGCTCTTGTTGATCAGGGTTCTCAGGGATCTTTTATCTCCGAAGCAGCTGCGCAGTTATTGAATCTTGATCGCACTCCAATTACTGGCAAAATCTCTGGAATTTCTAATACATCAGTGGTCACTACAAAATCTATGGTCACACTTACAGTCCACTCTACAAAACACAATGCATCAACCTTCCAGGTAAATGCATACGTTTTAAAGAAACTCACTTCATTGTTGCCTTCACGTGAGTTCTCACAAGATACTTGGCCTTCATCTATGCAGTTGGATATGGCTGATCCCAACTATCACAAGCCAGGGTCTATTGAAGTTCTGCTTGGTGCCGACGTGCATGCATACATACTGCTTGAAGGCTTACACAAGTGTAACTCTCTTATTGCACTTAACTCTCGCCTAGGTTGGCTAATCTCAGGTAGAGTTTCACAAACTGGATCGACAATAAACGAACATAATAAAGTTGTTATGCAAACCAAGATTGAGGTCGATCAGTTACTAAGACGATTTTGGGAGATCGAAGAGAGTTTACCCCACAAAAAACCTATGACCGAGTTAGAAATACAATGTGAAGAGCACTTCAAACTTACTCACACTCGCAATGCTGTTGGTCGGTACATTGTCCGTCTACCATTTAAAATAATCCACCCACAAACCTTGGAAATACAAAACCCCTTGCAATCAGCCGCTTACAGCACATGGAAAAACGTTTTACACATAAGCCTGAATTCAAGGAAGAATATCACAAATTTATGGAGCAGTATGAATCCCAAGGTCATATGATGATGATACCTGAAAAGGAAATAGTTACACCTGAAGTTTATTATTTACCTCATCACGCTGTTCTTAGACCGACGAGTCTAAGCACGAAGTTGCGTGTAGTCTTCGACGGAAGTGCTGCACCTGTAAATGGAAAATCATTAAACGATGAACTACTTATTGGCTGTCCTCTTCAACAAGATGTCAGAGATCTCATAACTCGATGGAGACAACACCAGATTTGTTTAGTCGCAGATATTCGTCAGATGTATCGTCAGATTCTAATATGTAAAGATGACGCTGACTATCAAAGAATTTTATGGCGAAAATCTCCAACACAACCAATAAAAGAATATAGACTACTTACAGTTACTTATGGAACATCTTGTGCACCCTTTTTGGCCATACGCACTCTTCACCAATTGGCTGAGGACGAGAAGAATGATTTCCCAACTGAAGCTGAAATCCTGAAAAGCGACTTATATATGGATGATCTGCTTACTGGTGTCTCCACAACGGAAGACGCTGTGATGCTACAACAAAGGTTGACTGAACTTTTAGCTCGTGGTGGGTTCCCTTTACACAAATGGTCCTCTAATAGTAAGTTAGTGTTGTCCCAAATCCCCAGTGTTGATAAAGACTCGCAAAGTGCGGTTAATATAAAACTTCAAGATACAATTAAAACTTTAGGTATTACATGGAACTCGGACTCTGATAACTTTGAACTTAATTGTAATTTAAATCACGATAATAACACAATTACCAAAAGAAATGTATTGTCCACAATTGCTAAATCTTTCGACCCTCTAGGTTGGCTAACACCTGCGATTATAAAACTTAAAATCTTTATGCAAAAACTCTGGTTGGCCGGCTTGAATTGGGACGAAGAGTTGACTCCTGATCTTACAGAGGAATGGGTTACTTACCTTGATCGTTTCACGCACATTGAAAACATTCAGTTCCCTAGATGGCTTGGTGTATCTAATGACACCATTAAGCGGGAGCTGCATGGATTTAGTGATGCCTCTTGTGCTGCATACGCTGGAGTAGTGTACCTTAGAGTTTTGAGAAATGATGGCAACATTAACGTTTACCTTGTTCTTGCCAAATCCAAGGTTGCCCCAGTAAAGCAAGTATCTCTCCCACGTCTGGAACTCTGTGGTGCATTACTAGTGGCCAAAATGATAAATCATGTTAAAACCGTTTTAAAAATACCTGACAATGATATTTACACTTGGACAGACTCCACGATAGTTTTGGCTTGGTTGCGTAAGATACCAAATACTTGGACTACATTTGTTGCAAATCGCACTTCAGAAATTTTGACACTCACAAATAGTAACCAATGGCATCATGTTAGTTCTGCAAATAATCCCGCTGATTTAGCATCACGTGGATGTTATCCTTATGATCTACAACAGTCAAAACTATGGTGGAACGGACCTCAGTTTTTATACAAGGCACATGAAATTGAATATTCTTTATTTGAGATTTCTCAAACCGATTTAGAAATGAAACCCACCCCAAAAATATTATGCAATGTAAATGTTACCGAAAATAATGATGCTATTGCAATTTTAACTCGATTCTCCTCGCTGTCGAAATTGATTCGAGTCATTGCTTATTGTTGTCGTTATTATAATTTATGTAAAGTTAGAGTGCTTAAGAAAATGTTTACTGAACCTGCTTATTTGAGCGCTAATGAGCTTGATGATGCTTTTAATCGATGTATTAAACTATCACAATTGATGTCATTCCGCGACGAGATCTCTCGCTTAACGCTAGGTAAACAGGTTGCCAAATCAAGTAAGATTTATGTACTAGACCCTTTTATCGACGATAAAGGCATTATTCGTGTTGGTGGTAGACTCGCGAATGCAGAGATTCCAGGCGACATGAAAAACCCGATTCTGTTAAGTGGCACTTGTGCCTTATCTAAACTTATTGTTGTAAATGCGCATTTGAAATCTCTGCACGGAGGCAATCAACTTACTTTAAATATTGTAGGACAAAGGTTTTGGATCACTCGAATTAAAAGTCTTGTCAAAACTGTAATCCACAAATGTGTCCCTTGTTTTAAACAGAAGGCTAATCCACTCCCTCCTTTTATGTCAGATTTACCTAAATTCAGGATTAAACCTAGCCGACCCTTTCTTACGAGTGGAGTAGACTTTTGTGGACCCTTTACCATGAAATTGTATCCTGGTAGATGTAAGAAAACCAGTAAAGTTTATATTAGTCTATTTGTCTGTGCCGTAACAAAAGCCATTCACTTGGAACTTGTCACTGACCTCACTTCTGCTGCATTTATTGCCGCTTTTCGGCGTTTCACCGCTCGACGTGGTCACTGCAAGGAGATTTGGAGTGATCACGGAACTAATTTTGTAGGCGCGTCCCGTGAACTAGATCTCGCGTTCAATAATTCACAATCTCAACTTATGGCTGAGATTTCTGAACTTCTCGCTAATGATTTCACGCAATGGAGATTCATACCTCCTCGAGCTCCACACTTTGGTGAAATTTGGGAGTCAGGAGTGAAAAGTATTAAAGGACACTTAAAACGGGTTATCGGCCAAGCCTTCCTCACATACGAAGAGCTCGCTACTTTATTAGCCCAAGTCGAAGCTTGTGTAAATTCTCGTCCCCTCACTCTTATCAATTCTACTCTTGACGAACCCCCATTAACCCCAAGTCACTTTCTTGTCGGAGAGCCCTTAATTGGGGTTCCTGAGCCGTCTTTGATTGATGTTAACTTAAGTCCGTTGAATCGATGGCACATAATCCAACGTATGGTGCACTGTTTGTGGCGTCGCTGGCAAAACGAATATTTAACTACGTTACAGCATCGTTACAAATGGAACATAAAGCGACCTGATCTTCCCCTCGGCACTGTCGTTCTCGTCAAGGATGACACACTTCCCCCTGGAAAATGGCTTTTGGGACGTATTATGCAGAAACACCCAGGTGCTGATGGTGTTACAAGAGTTGTAACTTTACAGTACAAGGACAATATTTTTAAGCGACCTATGGTGAAAATATGTCCTTTGCCCCTGGATGAGTCTGACTCCTAGTAACCAGAAATTTATTTTACTTTGTTTGGTTTATATCTTGTCGTCAGGTCTTAAGGACTTGAGTCGTCCTTGGCCGGCGGAATGTTTAATTAATAATAGAAATAAGAATTTTAGTTCACAATTTTCCGATAGATGTCGTTAGCAGTTCTGAAGTTATATTGAACAGTTGTAGTGTTTGTGATTTAATATTATACTACCCACATTTTACTTAGTACCATCAACTTGATTTGTGATTGGAATCAAGATGACTGTTTTTAATTCTATCGGTGTGCTTTAGTCATTTGTATAAGATGTTTATATTTTTTGATACTCCCGAGTGTTCTTCCACAGTGATAAATAAAAGGTATAAATGAGTGTGAGTGTTTAATTGACCAGTTGTAGCGTATATATTATGTACCTATCATGCAAATAACTAAAGGTTTCCGTAATTTATATGGTCTTAGTGAGGAAGATATTCACCTTGCGCAGGAAGTTTCTTTGAGAAATAACTGATTGGACAATTTGTAATGGTAGATTTTAAATCATAAATTTTAAATGAAACTTATTTGTTTCAGATATAATGATTATGCAGCTGTTGAAAAAAAATATTGGTAAGTAAATAATAGGATTAAAGTATAAAATTGCCGTTGTATGTTCACAAGATACTCGGAATTCCCATAAAAGCCTCATGGTGTCAGATTTTCGAGGGAGACTTTTTTTCACATGATACCTATGAGGTTCTTCTTAAAAAATGTGCAACATTTGATTTTAGACTTTTAATTGTTTTTCTTTTATTCAGGTTTGTCCTGAAAGATGGATACTTTGTGGTTCGGCACCTCATCCTATCCTTTTTTCTCTGCCTACCCACAAGTTAGTGCCTATCCACTAGCGCTAAAACGCATTCTGGTTTATCGATAATTGCACGTTGGCCCTAATTTACAATCTGATTTATTTTTACTTTTAATTGATTTTCGATTGTTTCCAGTAGCATTGACCGCTGATGTAAAATCTATGTTCTTACGCATCGTTGTAAATGAACACCACTGCAAGTAACTACGAATTTTATATCACTTCAACATGGACGAACTTATTTGCACGTATAATTTCAATAGTGTACCTTTAGGTTTAAAATCAAGCTCTTTCTTAACTATGCGAACATTACGGCAGTTAGCTTCTAATTTTGGTTATCGCTTTCTAGAAGCTTGTAAATTGATACAAACTCAGATTTTTATGGACGAATTTGTTCATTCGGTTCCATATGAACAGACCGCTTTGAGTATACCGCACAGTTTGATGGATTTATTTAAATTAGGTTCATTTGATCTGATCAAATAGGATAGTAATTCGCCCGCTTTACTCCGCCAATTCCCATTTTCGTATCGTATGCCCATTAATTTTTTGCAGAAAATGATGTTTATAATTATAAAAATTTTAGATTTGTCCGTTAACTATTTTCTAGTTTTAAGCACAAAGTTGATGACAAGGGCACAAAATACTCGATTCTTTCATTTGTCACTCGCTTGTTTGATACGCTCGGCATTGTCGCGCCTGTCATTTTATTCCCCAAAATTCTAATTAAGGAACTTTGGATGAGTAAAATTGACTGTGATAAATTACTTCCGGAATTTATTCGATGGCATTTTAGTGTCCTCGCATTAGAGCTTCCAATGCTGTCCACATTGAGCATCCCGCCCCATACAGGTGTAAACATAGGATCCGAAGTTTATATTGTAGATTTCTGTGACGCTCGTTTTAGTGGTTATGGATGTTGTATATATTTGCATACCACAGATTCATTAGGTAATATTATAGTTAACCTTTATGCGCTAAATAGAAAGTCTCGCCAGTTAAGATTGTCATGCTAGCTCGCTTAGAATTACTTGCCACTTTACTTTTATCTCAACTAGTGAAACTTGTAAGAGATAGATTATCCGCTCGTATTCCTATAAAAGAAATTTACGCATTTTCTAACTCGACAATTGCTCTCTCTCTTGAATCTATTCCTCTCCACACCGATGGTCGATTTTCGTTACTAACCGCGTGACTAAGATACAAGAAAACCTTTCGTTGCATTTCTTTTATCATATACCTGGAAAAGAGAACCCTAGTGACTGTCTGTCTAGGGACCTTTTACCCTCTCAATTGCTATCGCATCCACTATGTTGGACTGGTCCGACATGGCTCAACAGGCTTGTCGATCAATGGCCTATTGATTCATTTTTACCGCTAGATCAGGAGTCTGTTCCTGAATTTAAAATAAATAGTAAAGCTTTAACATCTTCAATTAATTCTGAACCACTACTTATAAACCACATAATATGCCGCTGTAGTTATTGGTCCAAACTATTAAATATATTTGTCTATATTTTAAAATTCGTTTAAAAGCTACCAGGTAATGAACCTGTTCGCAATATTAAAGCTGCAGAATAAATTATTCTTAAATCTGTTCATAAAATTTGTTTCGATAACGATATTGTATTATTACGTAGTAATCAATTACCTTCTAAAAGATTGCGCAGTTTGTCAGTTTCTTAGATTCAAAAGACATACTCCGTCTAGGTGGTATATTATCAAAAACTTCGCTTCCTTATGAAGTGAAACATCCAGCTATTCTACCTTAATGCCACTCACATAAAATCACTATCATGTTTTTGTCATACTGGGCCTGGTGATTTGACTGATCTGCAGAAAGAAATGCGTTATAAAAGTTGTGTGAACCTTATTGAATTGGTACAGAAATGAAAGAATATTCGATCGAATTGTGACATGTCACGAAAATAAGATTATTTAATTTTACGATAACCGTAAGCAAAAAATGCAATGGCTGACCCCAGGTCAAACGCCGCAACAGTGCCCTAAAGCAAAGCTTACCAATAAAAAGGTAATTGTAACTATTTTGTGGTCTCTTCTTGGAATACCAGGTAATAATAATTCACTATAGCTGTCTCAGATCAAGCCATTACAGCAGATTTTACTGTGCCGAACTTTGGACAATGATGGCGAAACTGCGGCAATGAAACAACCCTAACTCGTAAATCCGTCTTCACCATTAATTCTTCATGATAACACAAGATCTCACGCTGCACGAGAAACCGTTGTAACTTTACAGAAGCTGCAATCAACCATACGACGTCACCAACTTATACGGAGTCCGTGCACAATTCACATTCGACAACTACGTCACGTGGGCTTCTAAATAGGAAATTCGCAGTGCCAAGCATCTTCGAATGTTCTTGGTCCTGCATTCTGTGGCGTTTGAATGCAGACACAAGCACAAGCTGCTTGTGTCTGTCGCACAATAAGTCCATCTTCATATATTGGTGGTGGTACACAGCAATCTTAATCTTGGCAAGTTAGAAGTCTTAAACTCGCGGCGGGACAATAGGATAGTGTTCATCGGCTGGGTATTCATCCCCATTTCTTGGAGCCTCTTCTTTCTTGTACGAAATGGTTCTCAAGAATGTTCATGTTGCGTACTCTCAGGATTTGGAATCAGCCTGAGGTTTTCTCAGTGCGGTACAATATGGGGTTCTTCAAAAAACGCGTTATAAAATTTCTTCGAGGCTGGCAGCACGTAGGTAATGCCTCTGGTGTTGAAAACGTCTATAGGCGATGGTGACTACCTGCCAGGTTGAGCCATTTGCTTGTCTGCTCAACTCATGCTATAAAAAATGCATATTTTTGTGCTTACATAAGTGGCTTTATACGGTCATATCTTAGGGCTCAATTTTCATGCAGTACAATATAATTTCATCCGGAAATATTCTGTTCTGATCTAGGTCAGGAACAATTCTTATGCTGATACTTTTTTGTAAATTTAACTGGGTTTCTAAAAATGAATACAGACCAGTGTTATTCACAACCTTTCACCTTCCATACACATCACTCCTTATAATGGCAAGCAAGAACTTTTTGGGTTTACTCCTCCCACTTAGCACAGTGGATATGGCAGACATTTCTTTCCCATATTGTATCTGTTCTCCGTTAATCGAAGTCATACCAGCAAAAGCGACTCTCTTGTAGAATATCAACAATATCATTAATATTATGTATGACTCGATCTTACGAGTCCTCAAAAAAATTCATTTTATATACAGAGATCGGCTTGGATTGTTTGTTAAATCCAGAAAATCACGAGTGACGATTCCGACTCGAAAAATAAATCGGTGTCTGGGGGAGTAAATCGATTCCGGAACACTTTAAATATTCCAATGATATCATCCATTTTGTGCGAGGGCGATGGGCACTGAATAGTCACAAAGTCTTTATTAATCTTAAGTGTTGGATGATTTATATTACGCTTTGATTTTGATGCATAATTACATACGAAAAAAAAGTTTCTTAATACAAAAGATATTTTGCAGTATGATCTTTATAATTACCCTGAGATATGAATGAATATGAAATGAATTCTATATTGAAATGAAATTGCTGAAGATATTAAGATAGTGCATGACAATAGCACGGCAAATTACAAATTACATGAAAAATCTTTATATCTTAATTTTATTTACTGTCTTTAATAAATACACAAAGGCACTTGTTTGTTGGGATATAATTAAGTCTTAATTAGAACCCAGCCGTGACAGTGATAAGCTGACTCACAACTTAAGGCCTTTCAGTGGATTATGTAGTAGGCTGTGAGATAAGATCCGAAATAAGAATAACCATAGAAATTTTAGAATTATGTTTTACATGTTACATCAGTGAAATCATTAGCAACTAGCTATAGTAGTAGTGCAAATAAGCTATGAATTGCAAACCGCATGTCTGTAAAGGCCGTGCTGTCCACCCCCGACATACTAGACTAACCTTTGTAATGTGCTAGCCGGTACGTAGCCGGTACGGGATGGTGAAAGATTTTATATATATTGCAATGTTTGTAGGTTTACAGAAAGCGACGAACTTTCGCTAATAGCATGCCCAATTTTTCACTATAAACTTTTAACCATAACTATAGTTTTTTCATACTATACCTATACTATTAGCAATATTTGTCAGAAGAAGTTGTAAACTTTTTAAGACAACTTCACTATAAATAAATTAAACTCTGAGTATACATAATATATACAATTAAATATTATTAGAGCTTATTTTATATTTATTTTAAAATCGTAGCAAGACTTGCAATTAGTAGTCATGCTTCAAGTATACTACGCTGAGTGGCGTATTTGTAGCTAAAGTTAGCTACGTCAACACTACGCCAGCAAACGTAGTATATTTGTAGCTATTACGATTTAATATTCACTTTTGAGTGTCAGTTTGTTGAAAGCTGGTTGCAATATCAAGAATTAATAGTATACATATTATTTTGTAAATATCAATTCTCAAGAGCTTATCTAAAATACTCGAGTCTTCGAGCAATGTGTTTTATTGATGATAACATTCGAGATTTGGTCATGAATGATGTCGACGAAACCGGTCCATAAATTTTAACTCGCTTAGTGGGCTATGTTGGATGTTTCACTAATATTAAGATTAAGACTAATATTAAGAGAAGCAAACTGTCAGTCGGCCAGTCAGGTGGCGCAGGTTCAATGGGTGCGAAGCAAAAGACAGGAGTTGGGAAACAATACTAGCTAGAACTACCTGAGTAAAATTTTGTTACCTTCGACTTCTCTCTGTTTTGACACAAATCACTTGACTTTTCCACGCAGTCTCATAATGTTCACTCGTTCACTGAGCTTATATACATAATATTTTTAGAATTCGTTTGCATTACCTTATAGCCTCAGAGGTAGACCAATATCACTAAGCTAAAAATATGTATATTCTATCACTTATATTGATAATGAGTCGTACGTTAAGTTAAAGTTGACTATTGATATTACTCCTAGTAATAGATATACTATTTATTAGCTCATAAAAAGTAAAGTAAGAACACCGTTAGGTTTTGTGTGGGATGGGTATTAAGTATTATATGGTTAAACTTGTACATGTTTTGCTTAGGGAATTCGTTCAAGAAAGGGCACCAATACTAATAGGTGCATCAAAGCTTATTTTTGTGTAAGCTTTGTCTCCTTTTTTAGAGACAAGGATAAAAACTGGTTAAAAAGACAACCACTGTTCAAATACTTTCTGCACTTTTATGTTTCATTTTAGAAAATACTATAAAATCGTGTACATAAATAATATTTAAATTACACGTAATAACAAACGTACTTAAGCGCTTCAAGATATTTGAATAATTGTATTATACTTAGTTGAGACAGATATATAATTTCTATACTTCACGTTTTAGAATTACGACCGATGTTCTTTGAAATATTGAAAGTCAAGTCAATATATTATTCATGTTTCTCAACCGCAATTTCTGTTTACAGAAATTGATTTTCGAAATTGGGGAACCTTTTTTTTTAAATCCTTAACTTTAACATTAATAATTTAAGCCTATTGGTTTTTGATGAACTGTTTATTTTAGATATTATTTTTATTTTTTCAATACAAATATTATATCCTGTTTATATACTATACTTTAAGGAAATTTATTCTTATTTTAAAATTCGTTTCTTCTCATTTACATTCAAAGCGTTCACTTCTGAACTCTACACAGTTGTGACAGACAATTTTTTTATAAATATTCCGTTTTTTTTCGTACCACCTCATTGAGCTCTTTCTATCTTCCCTCTCATAAGTTACATTGCCGTCCCAAATCTGAATATATACGTATTATATGTATTTATTAGTATTTATATAAGAAAATTTTATAAAATACAGAAAATTTTATATATAATTTTATAATATATATTTAAATATAATTTATCTAGCATATAAATAAGCGCTCTGCTGCCTATTTGGAAATTAACGTAGCTCTCCCCAAGTTGGCATCCCAAATCAATAGTTATGTAGGGTGTGTTTTAGTATGTGTCTTGATTTACATAATATATATTAATTTAAGTTTAATACAAAGAAAGAAAAAAGTCACTTTATAAATTTTGATAAAGTTAAAACAATACAAAGTCATTCAAAGTGCTTTACCATGTACCAATTTTCTGAAGTAAAGAGGAAATTATCTCTATAAAATGTCGACTCATGTAAAAGTCAATTTTGTGTAACAAATAAATAATAAACAAGGGGAAAATGGCTCACATTTCTTCAACCCGAGAGCATATGATCAATAATATATGACGCAAAGTGAAACAAATTCAGCAAGATTTTTTATTCAATTAAGGTCCTTCTTATATTTTTGTTCTTAAAAGTCCGACATTGAGTCAAAATTTATATAATAAGTAAATAAGTCCTTGATATTTTAAGAGTAGCTAAAAACTAAATTTAAAAAAGACCTTGAGTGCAAATGTTATAACGTATTTAATTATAGATGGGATCAGTAAAAAGTGGTTTACGTTCTAAATCATCGTTAGTGTCCTATTTTTTATTGATGAGATTACAGCAGATATGCTCACGGCTCACTTAATATAAAGTAAGCAATTACCGTCACCTATTGATATTTTCGACGCCAGGGTCACCGCGAACACGTTGCTGTCCCATAGGGGTACTGGAACCTGAATCACTCATGCTGGAACACAACACAAGGTTATTATGGCGACATACTTATAGACCAAGGGTGGTTGCCATCCAGACGAGCTTGCAGCCCTACAACATATGATAGCTAGGGTTGTTTTGTTACCTTTTACGACAGGCCGACCCCGGCCGCAGAGGTAGTATTCTTACTCCGCCCATACACGAAGAAGTTAGATATCCATATTGCATATTGAATATTTGAAGTCCTTCATAGCGCTGTAACTTGCGGGGGCACTTCGGCCCTGTCTATAAATAATATGTATGTATTTTTGTGAAATATACGAAAATAATATCATTATCATCCTAGTGTCGTAGAGTGAATCCCGGTGGCAACCCAAACATACTCTTGTGCCTGGGATGGCCGCTTACCAGCTTTTTCTTCTCCACTTCGCTTTTTCTTCTTCTCTTCATACTAAATGAAGTTTATGACTTCATACCTCGATACTCATAAATTTATTATAAATAGCAAGTCTTATGATCAGTTCTTAAATCGTCGAATATTCAAGCTACAGTATCCGTGTACAAATACCTACTTTGCCAAACGGTTTGTCCCTTTCTTATCGATTTATATTTATAACAAAGTTGTTAAAAAATGTGACATAAAACATCTCTCGAATACCAAAGTAAGAAATGTACTTACGAATTGGCTAAAAACGCTTTCGTATCAAGAAACTGAAAATCTACTGGTATAATTTATGTAGCTTATTATAAACTCACATATATATTTCTAAAACTTACTTTTATATATTTACAGGAATTTATTTATTTATTTTATTTATTTATTTATTTATTTTATTTGTGAACTTATATTATAATTTTATCTTTTAAATAGAAATTAACTTTATTAACCAAAATTAAACTTATACAATATACAACATTACATCTTGAGGTTTCTCCAAACAAATTTTAACTATTATTACTAATATTTTAACTTAGAAAATAACCGAGCCTGCTACTTCTGTTGATCGTATTGGGTCCCCACAACACAGACTCTGATCTAGCGTGGGGGCCACGGTTAATCTGTTTTGAATTGCTTAATTCTTCATGTATGTTTGTACACTTTTTGTCTGCACTTGCATATCTGTTATTTCGCACAATTGTACATGTTGTAAATAAATATTTTTTCATTTTCATTTTTTTTTCATTTCATTCTTCTCCACTTCGCAAGGTCATCAACATTCTCAATAGTGAGTCCACTGGCACGCATATCACCCTCTACGACATTATTCCAGCACTTTTGGGGTAGACCTTACCTAGTTAGGTAGGCTTTTTAGTAGACATCATAACATGGTAATAAATGTCGGATAGACATTTGTCCTCACGTAAGTAGCTGATTGTCGTAAAACGTGGCCATACAAGCAATGGCGACTCTCCTGCATTTTATTCGTAATGTTATGAAAAATACTTGTATACTATATAATGCTACGAGAAATATCATAATATTATAAATGCGAAAGTGAGTTTATTTATTTGTTTGTTACGCTTTAACGTCTAAACCGCTGAACCAATTATGATGAATTTCGGTATTAGACCTTGGAGAACGATATAGACTACTTTTAAAAAATAATTCATATGTATGAGTTCAGTTGAAAGATATTTTCTTCTGCATCTTTCTTGAGGAGATTGAGAAACTTTTTACCTCACGCTACTAAAATTGAGCTAGCACAATCCCTCCTTCTTCTTATATATACCGAAAGCCAACTAGACAAACTTGAGCGTCTCCAAAATTTCTGCATCCGATTCATATTTGACTTGGGGAAATATGATTATGTTTCCTAATTTCGTGCTGAACTCAAATGGCTTCTAATTCGTTTTTGCCGGAATGCTTATCTATTAACTTATAATTCTACTCTTCTCCATAATATTTTGTTTAATTCAAAAACGCCGCACTATCTCAAGGATTGCTTTAAATTCCTTCATCTTAGCAGCACATGATATCTGAGGTCATCAGAAAATCTGTGTCTTGCAATACCAGCTAACTATAACCAATTCTACAACAAGTCATATACAGTCAGCGCCTCTGGAATGAGTTGTCTACGAATATAAGGCAACGCCGTCTCTGCAGGTATTTAATATAAACACATCAAAAAGTCTAAGCAACATGTACTAATTTAACTTATGAGATTAATGATTAATGATATCTATAGCTTTCTAGGATCTATGTGTATGTATTATAGTATATTTTTACTGCATATGTGTATATGTATGAGTATGTTTATATATGTATGTGTGTGTTTATGTGTATTAATTAATAATATGTATTGCATAACTACCTAATTTCTAAATTAAGATATCGATCTCTTATCCATTCAAAGGTTGCCTGGTAGAAATTGCTTTTAGCAATAAGGCCGCCTATTGCTTTATTTTGTACTTTTGTATGTTTGTTTTCATTTATTAATGCAACAAAGTTTATTCATTCGTTCATTAATATGGCAGAACAACGTTTTCCGGGTCAACTAGTACTATATAATAGAGAATTTTTTTATTTTATACATGAACATTTTGTAAAGAACACACAAAACAGACACAATAAAATGAAATAAATAATTTTAGAATTAAGCTTCGCACCATTTTCCTACTTCTTTCCTGCATATAGATAGGTATTTTCTATTTCTAATTTATTTACCGAAAATAGCTATATGCAGGAAAGATATAAGATACATATACTATTCTATTGTACTTACTCCATTAGCTATTATTTTAAAATTGATTTAGATTTATCATGCCTTTATTTAATGAAATATAATTTATAAAACCTTAGAGCGTAATAATATTATATGATAATGAACACAAAATGCTACAAGGTAAATAGTTTAAAGCCGCACGCTTGTATCTAATTATTGGATACGCCGCAAATAGTGCATCCTGATTCTCTCCGGACCTGTAACCGGGGCAAGGATGCCAGGTCAAGGTGCACTGAACAAGTTATATCCCTCTAATGCATTTCTCATATCAGGTCAAGAACGAGTGAGTTCCGTCATTTACATACCTGTGTGTACTTTAATGTATATACCTATATATACTTATTATTAACGTCATGATGTATATATGATATATTTATTATTAACGTGATGAATGTATTATTAACGTCTTTTGTCATTCAAAAAACATTTTATATTATAGAAAAGTATTTATCTTAGTTTTATAACACTATCATTATTATTTGTATGTTTAAAGTACTCCATTTTAAGTCTGGTTGAATGCCAGGAAATTTATTTCACGATCTTATTAATTATATGTTTTAAGTCTGGTTGAATGCCAGGAAATTTATTTCACGATCTTATTAACACAAGACAACTTATTAAGAGGATCTTTTGGACTTTATTTGACTTTATTTTCGATGTTAGAGACAAAGTGAAGAGTCCTTCAAGGAACATTTAAATGGTGAAGCTACAATTTATTTTATAATCTATCAATTATAACTAATAAAATATTAATCAACATAAGCTGTACTTAATTAAACATTTTGTACAAACTTATTTAATCCACTGATCAATTCAACTTTTTCTTAAAACTGTTTTATTCTTATCCGTGCAGGGGCGGAGAAAGAATACTAACCTCTGTGGCCGGGGTCGGCCTGTTGTAAAAGGCGACAAAACAACCCACCCTAGCTACGTGGTAGGACCTCAAGCCCGTCTGGATGGCGACCACCTTTGGTCTTAAGTATGTATGTAAAGTGCCGCCATAATAACCTTGTGTTGTGTTCCGGCATTAGTGACCCAAGTTCCTGTACCCTTATGGGACAGCAGCGTGTTCGCGATGCCACTGGCGTTGCAAACACCCATAGGCGACGGTAACTGCTAAATTCTAAGCGGGCTGTCAGCCTGTCTGCTGTCCTACGCAATAAAATAAAATATTTATTATGATTGCATCGCAAGCACTCATTTTCCATGTAGAATGCATCATCATGATAAGCATTCCTTTGATCTTGTTTTTTTATTGATGTAGAAAACTGGACAGGCTTATAGCCCACTTAGTGGTAAGCAGTTACTGAAGCTTAAGATTTTGTTAACTCATGTTACATAATGATGTTGCTTGCGAACAATGCACATAAATATGTATATCTGCATGAAATCGTCTGCACAGTATGTTTCAAGTCCACCTTGTAAGATTCACGATATATCCCGGAAAATTGAAAACGATTTCTAGAAAGATTTCCGGAATGATTTTCGATAATCTTCAATTTTTATAGCTACAAGTCGTACGTGACAGATTGGCTATACTATCGCATCATACTAAAGTTTAGAGTGGTTTCCATGTTTTCATTACTCTTATGTAATACATTTAACTTACCTACTCTTATACTAACTTTGCTGTTGGTTTTCTCCCCGTGTGATACTATCAGAGCTACTTAATTTTTTTTAAGCAAAGAATAATTTCATTCTAAGTCCTAGTCGTTTAAGTTTTTTTTTTCATGTGATAAGAAAGAAATGAATTCAGAATCATTAACTGATTTAGCATTATTTAAAAAAATATATATTGTAATTTAAATTTTCTCATTTTGTCTACATTTAACGCAATCAAATTAACTTTTTCCTTAAGTCATCAAAGATTGCTTTTTTAAATTTAGATATCAAAGGAAAGTTAAAACAAATCCCCTAACACTTCATTAAGATGCAAAAAATTTACAAAGGATATAAAATGTTTTAATTAATCCCAAAGCAATTTTGTTTGATAACAATTTTGTTTAAATTCCAATCTTTGAGTTAGCTCTATGAAATTTATCGAGGCATTCTGAATATTTCATGCTATCAACTTTTTGGTGTGGAATCCGTTGCTACCGGGTAAGGGTGCATTCACACGTTGGAAACAAATTTAACTTAGGTTTCAGACGGTATCGTTACTATTAACTATATTAATTGAAATTCAGGTGTATACAAGCATAACTTAGTCGTATGGAATAGAGCTATTTTATACCGTTTTAAGACGTTGGAAAAGGAAATAAATGTGTCAAACATTTTGCTAGCTCACAAGTAGGCAGATATTTACAATATGCTCATCAGCTCACTAAGTCTAATGACTCCTGAATGAAAGATGCATTGTAAATAGTCTTGAGAAAAATAAACGTGGTGTGAAAATTGATAAAAACCTCGAGTTTTGTACAACAAGCTAGTTGAAGGTGATCTATTAGTAATAATAAAACGATAAGGAGGTAAACTGGCATTTGTCTTACAAATATTATATTATTACTTTGGCCTAGCAATAAAATGTAGCATATAATATTAAACCTACGTGTGTTTACGACGCCAGGGGCACCACTATACACACGGTTTCGTTCGCGTAGGGGAAATCAAACCTAGGTCACTACTGCCGAAACATAACACAAGGTTAATATGGCGGTTATTTATAGAGCACAGGGATGGTTGCAACCCAGATAGGCTTGGAGCCCTACCACTTAACTAGGATTGTTTTGTCACTTTTTACGGCAAGTTCGGCTACAGGGGTCGGTATTCTGCTTTTGCACGGAAACATTACATATTACGTTTTTGTATTGTACCATGTTTTGTAAAATTATTAAAATCGTATATATCGTCTAATAAATTTTACACTTTAGAATCTGCACGTCATATCCTCCTCGTTTGTTGTGAGATATAATATATAATATTTTTACGTTCACTAATAGTAAACCTATAACTTTTATTCCGTTCCGTAACGATCTCTTCGATCTCTTATACCTGACATTTTTCATTTCATAAACATACCAAGCTAATTGTATGAAGCATAGATTTTCTACGTGGTAGGGCCTCAAGCCCGTCTGGATGGCAACCACCTTTGGTCTTAAGTCTTCTTCTTCTTCCTCCTGCTCTTATCCCGTATTAAATGGGGTCGGCACAATATGTTAGATGTTGTTATAACAGTTGTGGCTTAGTTTTTACAACCGGCTTTTTTTTTGGTCTCGGGGAAAAACCTCTCTCGACGGGTTCCCCCGGCCCGGGGGGACCGAGGGATATGTGGGACTCCGGGAAAGATGTTCGACCATCCGACTACCCACTAAAAAACCCCGCTGTTCTCCTATCGCCTACGCTCGGGCCCACGGATATATGGCCTGCTGATCTCGTGGCCCGGGCCGGCGCCGGCCAGCCCTTTATCTTAAGGCGGGCCCCTTCTAAAGTGTTGGCGCTAGGAGGTCAAGGTTTCGTCCCCCCGGCGCTCTCCTGTAACAACTCTAGGAGTTGAGAGGGGCCGCGGAACAGCACGCAGCCCTCACCCTCGCGGCAATAGTGCAGGCGGCGGGTCCTCCCCCGAGGGGCTTTTTACGGCGGCCAAAGGTCGTTACTTGACCTCCGGCGCCGCCGACGTGACCTGCGTTGGCGGGAGGGGAGTGTGGTGGTCGACTCCCGCTCCCGCTCCGCCGCCTCCTTTGTGGACATGACTGCCTCGCAGAAGGAGGCAACGGCTATCCATCCAGGATCGCCCCCGACCATGCACAGAACCAGGGCCGGGAGCTTTTACAACCGGCTGCCTGCCTGACGTTAACCCCTCATTGGGGAAAATCTGTCATCCTTTTTATTCAAATTATTTTCTCGTTTCACATTGAAAGTCTTCTTCTTCTTCTTGCCCTTATGCCATATTATACGGAGTCGTCACAACATGTTCTCTTCTTCCACTCTCTTCTGTATCTATCCACTCGCATTTCTATCATTTTCCTTATTATATGGCATTCTTCCCTACGCATTACATGGCCAAACCACACTAGTCTATTACTTTTAAGTTTTTCAATGCCTGGCGCTACTTTCACACTTCCTCTAATATACTCATTTCTAATTTTATCTGTTTTCGTAATTCCACACATCCATCTCAACATTCTCATCTCCGCAGTATGTCCCTTTCGTCCCTTCCCTTTGTGGCCCAGCACTCTAAACGGCACCTGTGGATCGCAAACTATTCCTGAGACCTGTCGCCATTTCATTCATCCTGCATTCACTCTGTTTTTAACATCTTGGCCTATCTCACTGTCATTCTGGATTAATGATCCGAGGTACCGAAAGTTGGAGCAAGTTGGCAGAGACTCGCCTCCTAAGGTAATCGGGGGGAAGGCAAAATTTCCACCAAAGTCGCAAAATAGATGCCCAGTTTTAGTTCTACTTATCTTCAATCCACCAACCTCAAGTCTATCCTGCCATTTAGCCAATCTGCTTTGAACCTTGTGAGCATTTTCTCTAACCAGCATAATTAAAAGTAGGACACGAAATTTCATTGTGAATCATCTAATATATTCTTAAGCGACACTATTATTGGTTTCTTCTTGAGTAAACAACATCCGAGTGTCGGTTTAGGTGTGCAGGGTGGCACTTTTGCCGGGTCACCGACTTTTACGGGGTTCATACACAATTCACATTCGACAACTACGTCACGACGGCTTCTAAATAGGAAATTCGCAGTGCCGAGCGTCTTCGAATGCTCTTGGACCTGCATTCCATTGCGCTTGAATGCAGACACAGGCAGCTTGCGCACAATGCATCATATCTTCATATATTTTGGTGATGGCTCACAGCAACCTTCCTCTTGGTAAGTTAGAGGCCTTGAAACTCGCGACTTCTTTTCACAACAATACATAACCTTTGGCGAAGGACATTATAGCAAGCAGGGATACTAACATCTGACATATTGAAAATTGCTTGCAGTCTTCAGGGTAAAATCACGCCATTTTTATTTATATTTTACTTCTTTTTCTTTTGTAAATTTAATATCATAATAAATAAATTTCCACTAGAATTTTGATAAAAAAACTTTTTTGGTCTTAAGTATGCCGCCATAATAACCTTGAGTTGTGTTCCGGTATTAGTGACCCAAGTTCCTGTACCCTTATGGGACAGCAGCGTGTTCGCGATGCCACTGGTGTTGCAAACACATATAGGCGACAGTATCTGCTAAATTCTAAGCGGTCCGTTAGCCTGTCTGCTGTCCTGCAGAAAAAAAAATCGGTCATTTGTCTGATATTTAGTATGATGTCTGATATATGGTTTCTTAGTGTTATTTTTTTTTGTTTATATTATTTATGAGAGCACTAGTTTCCAAGATACAGATTAATGTTAAGACGATAGAGATGTGTTATAATAAAAATTTATTAATTCACTTAATTCCTAAATTTTACACGAGAAATGTGTCACAGAAACATATTGTCTTTTGACATTACCTAATCACATACACGGCATCCGAAATCCGGCGAGACTACCCTGAGGGTCTCAGGTTCGAATTGTACGATAGGATGCACCACGTATGCAGCTTTTCTCACATAGTGTCTATGTTATAATATGATTGCCACGTACCGATGGTGAAGAAGAATAACTTAAGGACACCTCATACCGAAATCGCCAGTATGAGTAACCCGCCTTAGCCAAATGTAGTGGTATACTGTCTGTCCTTTAGGGCTAGACCCAATAAAACATTACAGGGTGTTATTATTATATGTAATATTTTTCATAACCTATATTTGTAGCAACACAACACGAATAAATTAATCTATATTAATAAAATCAATTTTAACAACTGACTGTTGCGCTATCAT
The DNA here is from genome assembly GCA_963693495.1 of Malacosoma neustria. Taxonomy (NCBI): domain Eukaryota; kingdom Metazoa; phylum Arthropoda; class Insecta; order Lepidoptera; family Lasiocampidae; genus Malacosoma; species Malacosoma neustria. The sequence continues at coordinate 12,355,185 of OY856385.1, read as the reverse complement.
TACTTTGCCAGGAACGGCCTTAATTTCCCTCAGCCTTCACCTGTCAATATGAGTAACCGGACTCCAACAGTGAAGCTTCGGGCATATTTTCGCTCCATTGTTTATTTTCAGCTACATTTCTCTCGGAAATTGCAATTCAATATTGAATTTCAGAATTTAATTATCGAACATTATTTTTGAATGTAAAATGTTTTTAAGTATTTACAATGTTGAATTTTTTGAATGATCAGTTTCGTTTTTCATTAATGAAACTTTTGATCTTTTAATCCTAACTAATATTATAAACGCGAAAGTAAATTTGTAACCATGATTTTTTCTTGAATTCTGAGTTACACTTAAACACAGTTAAGGTATTTATTGTAATATATCCCCTCAGGGGCGCTCCGCTGTCCGAGGAGTGCACGGGTGTACGTACCCGAGGTGCCCGAGCATCCGTCGCCTCACTCCCCTCTCCGTCCGAGGCGACAGAGTCCTACCTTTCTTCCCGTCTACCTCCTACATCCTTTCCAACTTCGCTCTCTGTTCGTGGCGTGGTCCCCGGTGGGATGGTTGCGAATACTGATTGGGGTCCCGGGTTCTGCCCCGGGCCCTGATTTGGTAGTCGAAATCATGCCTATTTCAACTGCGCCTGCACAAAGAGTGTTCCCGGGATGGGAATCACATCCTCGCTGTCGGTTGGTCTTGCTGGACCGGCTACGGCGTTAGGCGACTCCCTGGTTTTTCTGGAGTGTCGCCTGGTAGTCGTACCCACGCCTGACCAGCACGCGACGGGAGTGCGAGTCCCGTCTGGAATTGGCCACCGACCTGTCGCTCCTGGCCCTGGTTCTGTCCATGGTCGGGGGCGATTCTGGATAGACGGCCGTCGCCTCCTTTTGCGAGGCAGTAATGTCCGCAAAGGAGGCGGCGGGGCGAGAGCGGGAGTCAACTCCCGCCAACGCAGGCCACGTCGTCGGCGCTGGAGGGCGAGCAACGACCTCCGGCCGCCGCGCGCCGTAGAAAGCGGCCGCGGGTGGCCCCTCGGGGGAGCATCCGCCGCCCGCACTATTGCCGCGAGGGAGAGGGCCGCGTGCTGTTCCGCGGCCCTCCTCCACTCCTTAAGTCAACAGGAGAGCGCCGGGGGGGATGAAACCCTGACCCCCTGGCATCAACAGTTTAGAAGAGGCCCGCCTTGAGAAAGGGTGGGCCGGCGCCGGCCCGGGCCACGACATCGGCAGGCCACATTTCCGTAGGCCCGGGCCTAGGCGATAGGAGAACAGCGGGGTTTTTTAGTGGGTAGTCGGATGGCTGAACATCTTTCCCGGAGTCCCACATATCCTTCGGTCCCCCCGGGCCGGGGGAACCCGTCAAGAGAGGGTTTTTCCCCGAGACCAAAAAAAAATTATTGTAATATATCCTATAGTAATTCTCAATAGATATGAATACTGATTCCATAGTATATATAGTACACCCTTGTCAATGTTAAAAGAAACTGACAAGTATTTCCTGTCGCACCTGATGTCGGTTGAAGAAAGCATCCATAGTACTTTGTGTCAAAGAGTATTTATTATACGTACTTACTGTTAGATTATGTTCAGTCTTCACATCTCGAAAATATATTTCCTTTGATGTCTTAATGTCCCAATTCACAAAGATGTCTTTATGCACACGGTTTAATGCTACTTAAACATTTTTAGATAAAAATAAATCTTTGAATATTTTACATTTTTACATATTAGAATAAATAAATAAATATATTGGGACATTTAACAAAATACCATTTAGTCCCAAACCAAGTAACGTAGCACTTGTGTTATAGGTACTAGACAACTTATATATCTATAACTATATTATATATAACTATATCATTTTTCTTTTGTAAATAAATACATATTATACATAAACAACCAGACGCGAGACGGGAATAGAACCCGTGACCTCCGCAAGCATATCCACGTACGCTATCCATTACGCCTCGGAGGTCGTCAAATATAGATATATTATAGGAGAATAATATGGTCATAGCTTCAATTTCCGTTTCAAAGTTGGGTGTTTTTGTATAATATATTTTAGTTACGAAATATAAGTATAAGCATTATATTATATAGTCTAGTACGCATAACAGAGATTTTGTTCTGCTTTCTTGACCAAATGGCAAATTCGTGATAATATGTTTAGTGTTATAATTTTTAAATAATATATGTTTAGTTCCGAAAATAAAAGTGGAATTGGATTAAAATGACCAGTTAGTGCTAATTGAATTTTTCTCAGTGCAAGGGTGAAGTACGACCCTTGTGGCCAGGAGCAGCCTCTGGTAAAAGGCGACAAAACCACCCCAGCTAGGGGTAGAGCTCTAAACTCGACTGTAAGGCAACCATTCCTGGTCTCTAAATATGCCTACATAACTTGTGTTTTGTTCCGGATTAAGTGACACAAGTGAATTAGCGATGCCCCTAGCATCGCTAGCATCCATAGACTGAGGTAATTGTTCATCTTATGCGTTTTAATTTTGTAATAACTAATATTGTGTGATACTTGCATAAAGGGTGTTTGAAATCCCGCCTCCTAATTTTTGTTACCTACCCTCACTCTCGGTGAGATAAATGCTGAAAGCGAGGGTGGGACGAAAATAATATAATAGTAACGCGCAAGCTTCTAAACACGCGGGAGGTCAACGTTCGACCTCTCTGAAGACCATTCTCTGCGCCGGGCGCAATTGTCTTCAGTTACTCCAAACCCTCAATGGCCGTGCCATAATTAATCATAATTAATCGTGTGTTCAATGTGCGTGGATATAGCTGGTGCCATGCGACAGTTCCTCCGCGACCTGAACCGAACCGGGAAGGGGTGGAATCAAGGTCAGCGAATTTCTTTGCCCACTGCAAGGTATCGCGTCTCTCTAACCACCACTCTTTTCCCACCCTCTCTCATACAGTTCACTGCTCTCGAGCTATCCTTCTTATTCCTGTACAGTGCAATCTTCGTCTGTGACTGGCATCGTACAAATATATAAATACAAAGGAGGGCTGTAGTTATTATTATCAAATAATGAACGATATAAGCGTGTAATTACGAAGAATCTAAAAACTGACAAGAACTTATTTCCTTCTCTCTTCTATAGCATTCACAATGCGTACACAAGGGATCGACCGACAAACTTGTGTCTTTACCACAAAATATTACGGTCCATTTAAACAAGGAAACTTCTGTGTAACAGATTTCGATAATCGAAAGGTAATCGAGTAGTAGAAAACTCGTTGGATTCACTTGGACAAGATTGGGAAAATCTTAACTAAGTAAAGATTACGTGACTAGATTTCGGGGTCACAGATTGCGAAACTGAAAAAATAAATAAACGAAGACTATCATGGATTTATTAATTTAGAAGGCTTAATATTAAATAATAAGTTATAAGATAGTTTGAGAGAAGTGATGGAGTTACCGTAAATGTAGGTATGTAATAATAATAATAAATATTCTTTACTATACAACACACAAAAAATTACAGCACAAGAGAGAAACAAATAAAACAAGGATTGTACTCGTATAAATGGCGGCATTATCGCTAGAAGCGATTTCTTCCAGGCAACCTTAGGATGAATTACATACATTCTGATTAGAATGTATGTAATTTGTTTTGTACTTTGGTCTTTTAATCCAAACGAATTTTTGTAACCAAAAAGTATTTGAAGTTTATTTAATTTTTGTTTATAATTTGAAATATTTTAATAATATTTAAAATATAATACATAAAACTCGCCATACTAGTGGAAAATAACCGATGACATCGGATTTGAATCGAAAAAGGTTCAATCAATATTTATTATTGTGTGCGCCACTTAAAAAAATTTCTGATGCAATAATAACGACCGATAACGTCCTACTTCCAGACTTGGGCTTTGGTTTATAGAGGATAGTTTTCCTAGCCAGATTAAACGGCTAGCAAGTTACACATACCGATAATTTCAGTATGAAGGTCTCATCCAATGTTTTCCTTTACTCTCAGTACCTGGCAATTACGTTATATAATATGCATATAAGATGAAAAAACTGCTTAAACAGTGCATGCCATGTGGGATTTGAATCCAGAACTAACCTGGAGCAGGTTAGTCTCCCAGTGTGATACTACTTGGCTACCGCGTACCTAATGCGCGTAAATAATTACAAATAATACGGTTTATTTTTCCGTACAGGGGCGCTGTAAGAATTACCAACCCCTGCAGCCGGGGTCGGCCTGTTGTAAAAGGCGACAAAAGAAGCCTAGCTGCATGGCAATGTCTCAAGCCCACCTGAATGGATACCACCGTTGGTCTTAACTAACCATACTAACCTTGTGTTGTGTTCCAATAATAGTGACTAAAGGTTCCTGTACCCTTATGGGAGAGCAACATGTTCGCTTCGTCCCTAGCGACGCAAATATCTATAACTTGTCTGTCAGTAAAAATAATAGAAATTTGGTAGTAATTTGCCATTTAGCTTTAATGAGCAGAAATATAAATAAAATAGATAAATAATTATTTTAAGTGAACATTGAAACCACTTAATGAGAAACAGTTACCATGGGCTGTGGAAGTTTGCAACGCCCACGGGCCCCGCCAGAGGCCGCCACCGGGCCTGAGCATAACGGTGGGAGGCGTCCGCATCGCCGTCGGGCCGTCCATGAATTACCTCGGACTGATGCTCGACGGGCGGACTCGACGGAGGCTAGTTCGGGCGGCGGCAGGACTCTCCCGTTTGCTGCCGAACGTTGGCGGGCCGGGCGCAGTGTGCCGCAGACTCTTCGAGGGAACTGTGCGGTTGATGGCCCTTTACGGGGCCCCAATCTGGGCGGATCGCCTGAAGGCCAAAACGACGGCGCTGCTACGCAGGCCGCAGCGCGTCCTGGCCGTCAGGGCGATTAGGGGATACCACACGGTGTCCTTTGAAGCGGCCTCCCTGCTGGCTGGATCCCCACCATGGGACCTCGAGGCCCGGGTCCTGGCGCTATTATACCAGTGGCGCCGGGACGTGGCCGAGCGTGGCTCTCGCCCCGCGCCTCGCAAAGTTGAGGTAAAGCGGGCGGAGCTGCGCTGTGCTCATGGTGGAGTGGAAGGAGCGCCTCGCGCACCACAGCGCGGGCCTCGCCACCATCGAAGCGGTGAGGCCCGTCCTGGCCAAATGGCTGGAAAGGCGCCACGGCGCCCTGATCTTCCGCCTGACGCAGGTCCTCTCGGGGCACGGTTGCTTCGGGAGGTACCTGTGTCGCATAGGGCGGGAGATGACGTCGGGGTGCCACCACTGTGGCGCGGGCGACGACGAGGACACAGTGAACCACGCTGTCGCCGTGTGCCCTGCGTGGCGCGAGGAGCGCCGCGCCCTCGTCGCCCAAATCGGCGTGGACCTGTCGCTCCCGGAACTGGTTCTGTCCATGGTCGGGGGTGATCCTGGATGGACGGCCGTCGCCTCCTTCTGCGAGGCAGTCATGTCCGCAAAGGAGGTGGCGGAGCGGGAGTGGGAGTTGACCACCACACTCCGCTCCCGCCAACGCAGGCCACGCCGGCGGCGCCGGAGGGTCAGTAACGACCTCCGGCCGCCGTAAAAAGCGGCCGCGGGCGGCCCCTCGGGGGAGGACCCGCCGCCCGCACTATTGCCGCGAGGGTGAGGGCTGCGTGCTGTTCCGCGGCCCCCCTCAACTCCTAGAGTTGTTAGGAGAGCGCCGGGGGGACGAAACCCTGACCCCCTGGCGCCAACACTTTAGAAGGGCGGCCCTTTGCCTCAAGACAAAGGGCGGGCCGACGCCGGCCCGGGCCACGAGATCGGCAGGCCATATGTCCGTAGGCCCGGGCGTAGGCGATAGGAGAACAGCGGGGTTTTTTAGTGGGTAGTCGGATGGCCAATCATCTTTCCCGGAATCCCACATATCCCTCGGTCCCTCCGGGTCGGGGGAACCCGTCAAGAGAGGTTTTTCCCCGAGACAAAAAAAAAGTTTGCAACGCCTGTTCCGCGGCCCTCCTCAACTCCTAGAGTTGTTAGGAGAGCGCCGGGAGGACGAAACCCTGACCCCCTGGCGCCAACACTTTAGAAGGGGCCCGCCTCAAGACAAAGGGCAGGCCGGCGCCGGCCCGGGCCACGAGATCCGCAGGCCATATATCCGTGGGCCCGGGCGTAGGCGATAGGGGAACAGCGGGGTTTTTTAGTGGGTAGTCGGATGGCCAAACATCTTTTCCGGAGTCCCACATATCTCTCGGTCCCCCCGGGCCGGGGGAACCCGTCAAGAGAGGTTTTTCCCCGAGACCAAAAAAAAATGTTTTCAACGCCTTCCGCTGAGTTCAATGGAGAGTAGATGTTCTTTTATAATAGTAGCAATAGCCGAATATTCCATATACACAAGATGTCAAAATATTCGGCTGTAACATATTTATATGATCTGTAAATAGTTTTGATCTGGGTGTATGTTTTAATTGTACTACTGTGAAAAAGCCTTGCTTTATCTATAAAATGATTAATAAATAAGGATCGCCTCGAAGCCACTAAAAAAATTGTATTCAAAGTACGTTCCCATTCGTCCTTGATTATAATTCAACCTCTTAATGATAGAACCAGCCAAAAAACTATATTATCCCTATGAAGGTATATATCTGGTATACAATTAACTAAAACATCTATAAAAATGAAAAAACATTTACTCTCATGTACGCTACATTACCGGTTTAATTTTATTACGAGTCGGGCAGTAAAGCGTGGGTTGAAAACTTTGACCCTGGCCCCTTTGTATAACCTATAGGTGCCGTCTTTAAACATTATCTATGTGAATTTATACAATTCTACATACAAGCATAGTACACAAACTTAAGCAGTACGAAAGTAAGGGCCGAAACGAGGCACTTCAAAATTTAAATATAGTTGAGTATCCAAACAGTAACGCTTTTTATAAAGCATGATTAATTACGCAGTGGAGGATTTGCAGTTTTAGCAGCTCCAGGCTATGTAGTAAGTACCACCACCCTTTTCACAACACCCATCATATTGAGTACATAATGAGCTTACTTTTTTGACAACTTTTTATCGAAATCGATTCAGAAATTTAGTTAACTATAATTTATCTGCTAGTTTGTAATATTTTCCGAGGTTTCAGGGATAATTGCATATTTAATTAATTACAGGTTTATTCTCATACAAGATAAGATTTAATAAGTGATTTAGGGAGATTATTGTTATACGATGCGGTGCAGTGCGGCCAACCATAATGTGCGCGAGCCTTTAGATTATTTACGTACGTTGAGTTATTTCTTGTTATCATCAGTGAATTTTTTGTCACGATTGGCCGCCCCTAATATCTGGCCGCCCTAGGCCCGGGACTCCTGGGCCTTAGGGCAAATCCGCCACTGTAATTACGTAATTTTTATAGCAGATAATAATTGTATTTAAATGGTTTATTTAATCTAGCTAATTAAATAAATGAAATATTTCCATATATCATATGCATATACGCATATTTCATATTTAGGTATAAGTACATAGGTTATTTTTTGTCACGAAAATGCAACTTGAAGGGGTGAAATAGGAGTGAACGTAATTGAGTCTGTTTTTTAATTTATATGGCCGAAAAACTTCTGCGTTTGCTAGTAAACATATGGTATGACATTTATGTACATGATAATTGGAATCAACATTCTCGATTTGTTCTAGAATATTCTTTTCCCCACTTTCTATAAAGTCGTAAAAAGCGACAAATAAATTACTACTTTTGGTAGACAGTAATAGGTTAGGGCCTCCTTACAAGCTTGAAGGACCTGACAACTAATGGTCCCGTAAAATCTGCAATCTTTTTGTTTCAAAATTATTGGATATATTGTTTATTTCATTTTCATACCCTATATTATAAGATGGAAACTGAGTACCTAACGTCAAGTATCAACACTAAAAAATTTCACCTAAGTCAAATGTGAAAGTTCCTCAAAATAGATAATAATTTATAAATTGTGGACATTAAAGAATTAGATACAGCCTCATCTCTTTCAAATCATTGTGTCTCATGGACTCATGAAACGCGCTGTAGTTTTACTCTGCATTCAATAGACAGTTGAGTGCGCACTCTACCAGCGGATCCTGAATGCAAAAGACTCAAAGCCATATTTCTATCCACATCGCGGTTATTTGTAATGTCAGTCACAAAATTATAATACTGCTTCCACTTGTATACTATGATACAAGATTTAGGCATGACGTGGGCTCAGTCCGGTGCCGGGATGTCGTGAGCAAATTATTTAGAAGTTGGAGCGTTTAATAATTTGTTGTGGTACCTCTCGTTGTAATATTTCATTGCCGGAGGGCCGGAATCATTGTTCCCATCTTATTATATGAGAGGTCGGCCTATGTATTCATACTTTTAGAAAATAACTTACATTAATCAGATTATAATATGAATGTACGTATATGTTATAATATATCGACGCTTGAAAGGCAAATTTAACTAAGCGACATTAAGTGAACGTTCCAGGGAAGTGATCTGAAGTTTAAATATTTGGAAATGTATGAATAAATAATCATTTCAATCCACCAATTAGGTGAGTTATAACACATTTTCTTCTAAAAATGTTAACTTTAGATCTCATTCCTGGAAAGTTCAATCAATGTCGCTTGGTAAATGTTGCCTTTCAAGCGTTTATTACAAGGTTATATTTAATAATAATGATAAGTCAAGTAGTGTACCATTATAAATATAAATTTATGATGGTACATTCTACTTGACTTATCAATTATACTAACTAATATTAGGTTAATATCTGAATACTAACTTTAATACTGACGCAAGCAGGTCCAATGAAGTTTTGTTCCTTAAAAATACATTACAAATATGAAATGTTAGAAGAATACGAACAAAATCTTTCAGAACCATACACTGCTCGATTACAATACTTATATTATTCATATAACATATTTTATCTTACTGGTTTTTCTGAAAAATAAATTGTATGCTCTGAAATTAAATATTAACTAGCGAACTCAAGCCACCTAATTAATTAAATAAATGGAACAAAGATAACTTTGAAATGTAGGAATTTTATAAGCTAACATTAATGCTTTTAATTACTCGGAAGTTCCACATGCAATTTATTTTTAAACAGCCTGATTTGCCTATCTTACTCAGATAATGTAAATTGTTAGTGAAGAAAGTTTTCATCCATCTGTTACAAATATACTTGATTTGTAAATCTAGATATTATATTCATGCTTTAAGATTGGGGCCTCCGTGATATCTATATATCGATACTAATACTATAAATGTGAAAGTAACTGCCTGTCTGTCTGTTACGTTTTCACGCCTGAACCGATGAACCAATTACGTGAATTTCGGTATAGAGATGGATTGGACCTAGAAAAAGGCTTAGACTTAGAATAATAAAGTTATTTTGTACCTATGCACAATAAGAAATAAATTATCGTTACCCTGGAGAGTAAATTTTGTAAAATAGTTTCCAAGTGTGGTCACAAGTTGAGAGAAACTAATGTTACGAGCAAACCTATTAGGAGCCTTTTGCCACATGCGTTTATCTTACGTTCCATCGACGAATGTGAAGGAAATTGCTTCTCTGATCTCATTAACTTTAATTAAATTATCGTTATCGTTGGAGTACCAGAGGCATCACCAACGCGCTGCCGGTCTCGAAGAAATTTTATAACGCCTTTTTTGAAGTACCCCATATCATACCGCGCTGCGAAAACCTCAGCCGGAAGCTCATTCCAGATCCTGAGAGTACGCAACATGAACGTTCTGGAGAACCGTTTCGTACAGGAAAGAAGAGGCTCCAAGAAATGGGGATGAACACCCAGCCGATGGCGGGCAGTGCGGTGGTAGAAAGACGACGAGGGCTGGTGCCCTAGGTGCTGGTGGCTGGTTTAGGATGGTTCCTAAATAGTACTTCAGAACACTCCCCGTTGTACAAACGGTAGACGGTACCTACTGCAAACGGATGGAATAATAGCAGATGAAACGATTGCCTTAGCCTATGAATATAGGCCAAATCAGAGAAACAAGGCGTTTTCGAAGAATGATTAACTTTTTATTTACTACGGTAGTAATATCAGGATGGGAAGCTAATAATATCATAATATGGGAAGCTAATAAATTCTAATAATATCACTCTATCTATCACTTGTCTAAGAAGACGAGTAAAATAATGCACATTTTACTAATACAAACTAATATCAATATGTTTGGAAAATAGATTAATTGACATACGTCGCCTAACTTTAAAAAACACGATCATTTACAAGTAAATAATTTTAGATTAACAATACAAGGATGTTCCTTGAAGTACCCAACCCTACAAATAAAACACAAAAATTTGGGAGAACATATATTTATTTTTCAACATAATCTTCCTACACCGCTATACATAAGAATTGTCGTTGCTTCTCAAAGTATCCATAAACTGCTGACATCATTGCTTCATCCTGGGGAAATTTTTGAATTTTATCCGTGCAAGGGCGGAGAAAGAACATTGACCTCTGCAGCCGGGGTCAGCCAGTCGTAAAAGGCGACAAAACAACTCACCCTAGCTACGTGTTAGGGCTTCAAGCCCGTCTGGATGGCGATCAGTTTTGGTCTTAAGTATGTCGTCATAATAAACTCTGTGTTGTGTTCCGGCATTAGTGATCTAAGTTTCTGTACCCTTATGGGACAGCAGCGTTTTCGAGAAGCCACTAGCGTTACAAACACCCATAGGTGATGATAACTGCTAAATTCGAAGTGGGCCGTCCGCCTGTCTGCTATCCTACAGCAATAAATAAAATATAGAAAATATATAAAAATATATAAAATATTTTTATCCGTGCAGGGGCGGAGAAAGAATACTAACCTCTGTGGCCGGGGTCGGCCTGTCGTAAAAGGCGACAAAACAACCCACCCTAGCTACGTGGTAGGGCCTCAAGCCCGTCTGGATGGCGACCACCTTTGGTCTTAAGTATGCCGCCATAATAACCTTGTGTTGTGTTCCGGCATTAGTGACTTAAGTTCCTGTACCTTTATGGGACAGCAGCGTGTTCGCGATGCCACTGGCGTTGCATACACCTATAGGCGACGGTAACTGCTAAATCCTAAGCGGGCTGTCAGCCTGTCTATAGCAATAAAAAAAAAAAAACCAGACTTTTTTTCAATTTCAGTAAATGTGCTGTGAAATTTCGTGGTGGCATTGTTTTTGTTTGAGTATGAACAAACGCGAACTCATCTTGCACACAGTTTTTTCACGTCCAAATTTAGAGAAAATGTGCGATGTACCGCAGTTTTTGAAATTCCTACTATGTGGACTAGTTCGCGCATTTTCAGTCATTTTCAGATTTTCTTTACCATTTCTGAAGCTGTTACCTCATTTGGTCAATCACTGTCATGCTCGTCTTGGCAGCTCGTACGTTTAAACTTAATAACTTAAGTTGACAACCTCCGTATCGTAAGGGCTAACGCGCTTCGGTACGCTTGCCGAGGTCGCCGGTTCGAGGTCCGTCTTGCGTCTGGGTGTTCATGTATAATATGTATTTATTTAAAAAAAAAAGTATATAAGAGTATGTACTATATTAGATATCTCTAATACCCATAACATGAGTGCTCTGCTACATAATCTGGGATTAGATGGCGCTGTGGAAATTGTTTTAGTATATTTAAGAATTTTTTCATATTTTACCCTATATTTCAATGTTATAAACGATGGAGAGAATTCATTCAGAATATAAAGTTCAACTTTTATATTGTTTGGGCTGAGGGTTTTCATATAAAAGTATTTTATCCCACAATAATGACCGATTTTCACCATTTTCATAAATCTACTGAAAACTTTCACTAATATAGATTACATACTTTCTAATACAGCGATATTTCTCAAACAACCACAATTTCTAAGTCAGGTCGAGAGGTCTTCTTATAATGAATATCTATTCATTATGTATAATGAATAAAGTATATTTGTAACAATTTAAAAATTCTAATACTTTTCACTTTCAACTTTATTCAATTTTATTTTCAGATAAGATACAATTTAAAAAGTTTAGTGGCAAATGAATTGTTTATTGTGTCGAAACTTCGATAAATCTTTGAGTGAAATGAAATAACCTATAAAAGTGTAACAGACTGGCGTTTGTGAGTGAAATAATCAAATAATGTAGAGAAATATAATTATTTTATATTTTTAAAAACGCTATTTTGAATATTATACGGTATTAAAGCATTTACTTATTTCTATGTATTTTCTTTGAATTTTCAGTACTCAAAATCTGAGATGCAGTACCAACATCATAACTTCGACAGACTTACAATTTATTTAAAAATAATAAAAGTAGAAAGTAGAGTCATATATTAAATAAATAATACCTATATTAGGATAATTTGCATAAACCTAAAACAATCAGCAGAATGCTTGTGTTATAATCTTCGATCTGTGATCGAAGGTTATAATATATATATATATATATATATATATATATATATATATATATATATATATATATATATATATATATATATATATATATATATATATATATATATATATATATATATATAAATTAATAACTTAATACCCGGACTATGGATGAGAATTAAACCTGAGACGTTCCAGGCGTTCCGATGTGCATAAGGTCATGATTAATTATTATTAGTTATACTAATTTTTTTAGTTTTTATTTCATATCAAAGACAATGTCTTAAATTTGTCTCTTAGTTATACAGGTATTCTATTTCAGAAGATAAACAATGTTCCTCGGAGTGCCAAATAAATAGTAACATTCCTATATTTCATTATGCTTGCCAAAAAATGTTAAATTACGATCTATAATAATGACTGAAAAATTTAACGCACCGGCGACTTCTTACTAGCGGTTTTTGGACGCTAGTTTGCATATAATACTTAATTTATTCCGCTTATTATTGAAACAGCTGAACTCTCAAATCAAATTTTGTAGCCGTTACTCAAGCAAACAAATATTTACTGTTTACAAGGCGGTTTACCGAACTTATAATGAGATCATTTACAAATGTTTATTTAGTAAAATGTTATTACTGAATTTATCGGCTTAGAGACCCTAATTAGATATTCGCTTTTGAAGTGTTAGATTGTATTCAGGGGATTATAATTAACAGCTTGTCGTATTTTGTGTGGGTCATACTGAAAATATTATCAAATAGTTAGAAGAAAGAATTAAGAAATTATCATAATCGCACCTTCAGTGCAACAAAGTCACAATTCAAGACACAATTGTTTTTGTTATGCATTTGATTAGTATTTTTTTAATAATATAAAACAAACATTTTACGTGAAACTGTAGCAAAAACTATAAACAATTAATAGTATATATATTATTAACCTACTACACATGGTAATTCAGTAATATGAAAATAAATGCTAAAAAAATCTTAAAAGTCCTGTAAAATTACAAGATGAGCTGTTGTGCCTTTGTTGCACCGAAGGTGCGTATTAAGTTTTATTCGAGTGGGAACGGGCGGCAGGATAGTGCGGGACTCCCCGTACGTCCTCCTCTCTACGCTGGAGGACGCATGTCGCTGTATACCCACTAAAACCACCCCGGAGTTCCTTCGCGCGCCTTGAGTGCCGAAGCACGAAGGAAGAACAAGCTGCTAAACAACCGAGATTGGTCAATCGCTCTAGGCCACTGCTGCTTCACGACAACGCAAGACCACACACTGCACAACAAACAACCACTAGGTTAGATGAGCTACAATTGGAATGTCTGCGACATCCACCGTACTCCTCGGACTTTGCTCCAACAGATTAGCATTTTTTTCCGGAATTTGGACAACTTCTTACAAGGAAAAAAATTCAACTCCGATGCGGCAGTCCAAACCGCCTTCAAAGACTTTATTGATTCTCGCCCCCATGGCTTTTTTAGTAAAGGGATCACTGAACTACCTATGAGATGGCAAAAGTGCATAGATAACAACGGTGCATACTTTGATTAATTAAATATATTTTACAAAAAAAATGACTTTATATTCCTCCCGTACAAAACGCCAATTTCATATGTAAGGACCTAATATTTTGCATGCCAACAGTTCATAATGGAGCATCTCTATATAACTTCCTCACTCCTCTATATTATCTGTGCAGGGATGGAGAAAGAATATTGACCTCTGCGGCTAAGGCCAGCCTGTCGTAAATGGCGACAAAACAACCCATCCAAACTATGTGGTAGGGCCCCAAGCCCGTCTGGATGACAACCACTTTTGGTCTTAAATATGCCGCCATAATTACGTTGTGCTGTGTTCCAGCATTAATGGCCCAATTTCCTGTACCCTTATGGGACAGCAGCGTGATCGCAATGCCACTGGCGTTGCAAACACCCATAGGCGACGGTAACTGCTAAATTATAAGTGGGCCGTCACCTGTCTGCCGTTCTTCAGCAAAAAAAATAGCGACGTTCTTCTGCTGTTTGTAAGCCACTAACAATAATCCATCTGCCGTTTTTAACGATGCCATTGAATTGTGTAATTTTTGATCCTGATAAATAATATGCTACGACCCGTCACAGCGTCATCTAGTCCTAAAACAAGCAGTAGAGCACTCCCTAGCGCGCTATCACATATAATATAGGATCACTGATTTATTACATATATACTTTCCTTTCGTAAATAAATACATTATTATACATAAATACAGAAACTCAGAATGAGACTCGCGCCACGAAATTTACCAAAATAGTTTCTGTACTATATAATACACATATTGCATAATTTTAAACAAAATGCATGTTTTGGGAGTGTATTTTAGTTCAGAATAAATAAACAAAAATCTGGAAAAGTATAGTATTTCTGAACCATTGGCCATGATTCGAGCACATGACCTCCAATCGAAAGTCAGATAACAAGCTATAGAACACAAGCGATAATACATAAAAAACTTAGTTTTTTTTTTATTACAACAGCAGACAGTCTTGGCCCACTCGACAATAAGCAGTTACTGTCGTCTATGAATGTTTACGTCGCCAGGGGCCCCGCTAACACGATGCCGTCTGCGTAGGGAAACTGGAACCTGAGTCACTTATAAGACCAGGGGTGGTTATCATCTAGATACGCTTAGGAGCTAGCTAGGGGCTAGGGTTGTTTTACAAAGTTACAGGGTAGTAGGTGTGATCTTATTTCGGGTCAGAGCTATACGGCTAAGGTTATTAATAGCATTATGTAAATTGAACTTCGGTCCAAATTTTCCACCAATAATTCCATCCTAATAGAAAAGTTATTTTCTACTTTATTTTATTTGGTATATTTTGTGTTATAGTAGTATTTCGAATCCCCGCATCGAATATGTTAATGGCAACCTTTGCAAAAGGGTAAGCTTGAAACCCTAAAAGCCGGATTAATACTCGTAGAACGTAATACGTTCATCAGCAACCCCGGAACTGATTTTTACTACCCGCACACAAAGACCCTGTAAAACGAGGGCGATCGTGGTAAAAGGGAATAGTATCAATTTAGTGGTGACAAATACCTTTTGTGTTTTTCTTTATTATGTATAAATTACATTGGTGCATTTCACTTATGAATTGCTAACATTGTTACAAATTGTTTTTTTTATTTGGAGATTAACCGAAAGGCAAACGGCCCACCCTAGCAGGTGGTCATCGTCGCCTATGGACGTTTGCAAAACCAGAGGCATTACCAACGCGCAGTCGGTCTCAAAGAAGTTTAATAACGCCTTTTTTGAAAAACACCATATCGTAGTAATTGTATTGTTATATATTATCGTAGTTGTATTAATATTTGAGAATTTAAATGAAGAAGAACGAGAAGTAAAGAACTTCTTTGTTAATCTGATTTACAAGGTGAGCATTTAAAGTAAAAAATATGGATTTAAAAAATTAAAGTACACGTTTTAGTGACAATTCAAACAAAAAAGTGTAAAATAATTCTTGATATTGGCATAAAATAATACATATAAAAATTACGCCTCTTTCCCATAGGGGTAGGCAGAGACCACTTCTTTCCACTTGCTACGATCCTTACATACTTGTTTCGCTTCGTCCACTTTCATTATTCCCTAAAATAATAAAAGGAGCGCTTTGTGCCATATGTTTCACACCATTTTTGGACTAATTGTACCGATTGAATACTTCCGAGAACTGATTTCTCGAATGTTACGTTTAGATTGTTTTCCAAGAAGAACTTGTTTGAGTGACTAATTAATCTCGCTTTCGTTCTCTTTAATAATCGTAATCTCGTTTTGAATGTATGTTTGTCCGAAAATATTACCCATGAAAATTTGATTTATGTTGTTAATCAAAATAATTATTTATTTAATAAGTGTGTCTTCATTTTCAAAACCATATCCACAAGAAATATTGAATTGTATCTTCATTATTTACCAGTGATCATTCATTTTTATTGACTTCTTAGTTACACCAAAATCACATAGCACAATAAATGAGAGACCCGTAAGAACTCTGTACAAAGTAATACCAACTTTGTACTTCATAACATATATGTAAATTTTTTTGTTGATACACTTTATTCCGCTATGTCAAGAAAATATTGCCAAGAAAATTTTTTGTCATAAAAGTGAAACGAGTCAACTCGTTTAGTTAATAATATTCATGACATTTTTACCTTTTACTTGTAATAGGCAGTGCATTTTAATTTACTTCAAGTAAATGCAATGTTATCTTGACAGACTTGAAATTTATAGTTATTTTTCATAACTTTTTTTTCACAACTTCAAGTAAATGCAATTTCTTTCCCGTTCTTTCTCGTTTGGATGGCAACTACCCTTAGTCTATAAGTGTGCCGCCATAATAACCTTACGTTGTGTTCCGGCATTGGTGACCCGGCTTCCAATACCTCTTTGCGAACAGCAGCTTGTTTGCGGTGCGTCTAGCGTCGCAAATATCCATCTTCTTTTGAGTCAGACACTCTTGTCAGAGTAGTAGTGGTTCCATCATCATATTCTCGAAGATCATCTTCTTGGCAATGCGCTTCCAATTTTGGCGGTGAGACATTCCGAGTGCACTGGACCATGGTGGACTCCGATGTTTTAGGAATTAGATCAGCCCAGCGGGTTGGTGATCTGCCACGTGATCTTTTGCTTTTGACCTGATCCGAAATCAAAAGTCTTTTTATCGAGTCTTCCTTTCTGGAGATGTGACCAAAGAACTTCAAAATTCACAGTTGCATAGTTGACGAAAGTCGGTCTTTGATATGGAATTCTTTGAGGATGGATGCATTGGTGCGGAATGCCTTCCACAGGATCTTAAGGAGGCGTCTCCAGCACCACATCTCTAGAGCATTGATTTGATGACGATCCTGCAGTCTCAGAGGCCAAATTTCGGCTTCATAGAGAAAGATTGGAAATACAAGACATCTCATCAATCTGACCTTTGTGTCTCATGTGTACTGCATGTTAGTGATTCTCCCGTCCCTCCAAATATTTCCTAGTCGTACCACTGATGACCCGGTAATGGCTCGCCATCATCTGATCTCGTCGCCACATCCTTTAGTATTGGAGATAGTAGAACTGATGTAGATATAGCTCTGTACCACGTCACAATTAGCAATGCTGTTTAAGTCCTAAATCACTGGATAGGGATAGTCATTGGAAAATTTTAATTTTATTATAAAATGTTACTAACAATACTAACATAATTGTAAGTAAAAATTGTTACTAATCCATTAACAAACTATGAACTTTGTCCGAAATAAATGATTTATTATTATTATAAGTTGTTTCCACTTTGCTCATCCCGGTCTACTATCATTAATTTCGTCTTGTCACTGTTAATAGCAAGTCCGAATTTGGGGCTGGTAGTTTCTAGACGAGATAATAGGAACTCCCGCATTCGCGGTAGTCTTCATGTCCGTGACATTGCGGATAAACTGCAGGAGTGTCGGCTCCGTTGGTACAGCCACGTTTTACGGCAACCGGATGCTTACGTGGGAAACAAATGTCTGGCCATGCCGCCTCCGCCGGGCCCCGGCAGGAGGGGCAGACTCAAAAAGAGCTGGCTTGACGTCGTAAAGGGTGATATACGTGCCAATTGACTCACTACCAGGGATGCTGAAGACCGTGCGAAGTAGAGAAGAAAAAGTCGGAAAGCGAACCCCGGGCACCGAAACGGAAGTTTGGGTTGCGACCGGGATACTACGCTGAGATGATTATGATAATAGAATTTCCAAGTCTTCTCTAGTCTGTGCGAGAAGTATAGTATCATCAGCGTATCTTAGGTTATTTATTACGTGTCCCCCAGCTGATATACTTTTGTACCAATCTGCCAAGACAATGCGCATTATATACTCTGTATAGGTGATGAATAATAACGGCGATAAGATGCATCCTTGTTGGATCCCGGCCTCAGTCTTAAATTTGCTCGAAAGGGTGTCATCCACTCCTACCGCTGCTGTACTGTCTTCATACAGCCTCCCTAAAAGCATTATTAAATGGGCTGGTACACCCATTTCCACAAGTATCTTCTTCACACAATAACACAAGCTTCTGTGTTTGAGTTATTTAAAACATTTCACACAATAAACTCTGATTTAAACAGAATAATGCTGTGGAGTGATTCATTTGGGCTAAAAGTCAATCCACAAAAAACGCAGCTTATTGTCATCTGTAGTTCCAGAATGCTAGCTAAAGTTGAATGGGAAAAGTTGCCGAAAATTAATTTTGATGGATTACATATTCAGATTGGTGATAGGGTTAAAGACCTTGGCATTATTATTGACAAGGAGCTGTCTTGGCGACCTCAAATCGCTGAACTAAGCCGACGAGTTTACTTCTCTTTTAAGTCTCTTAATAGACTCAGAACTTTCCTACCGATTGCCACTAAAGTTAGACTCGCAGAATCTTTGCTCATGCCCATTTTGGATTATGCCGATGCCAGCTATCTAGATATAACGCAAGAACAACTTAATAAACTTGAGCGTATGGGTATATTATATAAACACGTACACATACTCATAGAAATACACCAAGCGCCTCCAAAATCTTTGTATCAGGTTCATATTTGGTTTGCGTAAAAATGACCATGTTTCAGAATTTCGTACAAAACTCAAGTGGTTACCTATCCATCTTCGCCGGAAAACTCATATCCTTTCACTCGTTTACAAATTTATCTTTATTCCAAACGCCCCTATTTACCTAAGGAATCAATTCGAATTTCTTAACTCGTCTGGCCTCCGAAAATTGCGTACATCTACTGAACTATCTCTTAAAACTCCTGTTCATACTTCTTCTTTTTATAATAACTCCTTCATGGTTCATGCTATCAAACTTTGGGATGAACTGTCTGTTGCTATAAGACAAGCTAAGTCACTACCAAATTTTAAAATATTGGTTAAAAATCATTACTTATCTTTAGTGTAACAACAAAATATATATTTATTTTTTTTTTGCCTGGAAGAGATCGCTCTGTAGCGATAAGGCCGCCCCTTGTAAGTCAAGTACATATTGATTTTGTAAATAAGTTTCATAGTTTTTATAAGATTGGTTTACAATAAAGTGTTATCTATCTATCTTCCAGAGATGTGTCCATATGACTGTATCGGATGCTTTGCGAAAGTCTACAAAGCAAAGATGTACAAAGTCGAATTAAATTCTCTGGCCTTCTCAATAATCCTGCGCAATATAATAATTTATTCACGAATCCCTCAATCCTTTACAAATCCAGTTTGTTCAGGTGCGATTTGCCTTGATAGGTAGGTTGATAGTCTAGTGTTAATTATGTAGTGCTTCTCCTTACTTGCATGCGATATTAGGGATATGAGTCGGTAATTGTTGCATTTCTTGGTAGACCCCTTTTCGTGTAGTGGAATGAAAAGGGATTTCGACCAGTCATCAAACCATATGCCACTCTCCCATATTTTACTGCAGACAACAAATAAGACGACGACTCCAGGTTCTCCGTCGCTTTGAAAACTTTGATCGGAATTTCATCATAACCTATAGCTTCATCCCGCATGATATTGGGCTCTTCAACTAAACGCCAGGTATTGTCAGTCATCTAGTGCTGTCGTTTTATTAAAACCTTTTTCAGCTGTGATTCAGTAACCGCCTCGGCTACACAAATATCTATAGTCGACGGTTGACAGGCTTGAAATTAGTAGTTATTTTTAATAACTTTTACTCGCAACTACATTAAATTTTCTCAATATAATTTTAGATGGAAGTAAATTGTTAATATTATTTTATGAAACTTTCAAAATATTTCCTGTTAATTACAATTCTTGATAAAAGGTATACTAACTGCAAATCTTGAACTAACTTAGAATCTGTTAAAACCCAAAACTGATAATAGTGAATATTTTATCAAACCGACAAAACAACGATCCATTTCCAGTCCTCTTTGACAGGTTGTGTCGAGAATAGATTGAAAATGACGGAAATGGGAAATATCTGAAATTGTTGTCCATAAATATAGGTTACCAGTGCAGTTCACAGAAGTGTCAGGAATCAGTTGATCCTGATTTAATTATAACCACAAACCCTGCTCCATAAGCTAGGATAGGGTTCGCTAGATTTAATAGTATACAATTAGATAGATATCTATCTAATTGTATACCATTAAAGTGTACCTTGTACATTACCACTACAGAGCGATCTCTTCCAGGCAACCCAGGCTATAGAACATTATTGGTGTTATATTGATGTGGAAGGGAGGTATGGCAATAAATAATAATTATATTTTATTTACATAATAAATAGATAATATACATAAAATTCAATAATACATATAAAATATAATAAATAAATAGATAAACATACTTAAATATCTATATTTGTAGAATACATAAATAAATATATGTTTTGTTCATGGTTCAATTCATGGTGATAAAACACTGAGGTTTTAAAAAAATCTGTAAAATTGGCCTTATGGACTGAGAGAAAAAAAGTTATACTTACATAAGGAAGTTAACTAATAACGGTTAATTAGCCGGTAGCTGTAAAACGTGGCCATACCAGTGACTCTCATGCAGTCTGTCCATAATGTCACGGACATGCAGGCTGCCGCGAATGTGGGAGTTCCTAACGCGGTCCTTCGGCGTCACTCCACATATCCACCGCAACATATTCATCTCCGTGACACGCAGTTCTTGCTTGAGTCGCTCTAATGCCGGCCACGCTTCACAGCCGTATAAAAGGACAGGCCTAATGATGATCTTATAGACCTGTCCCTTTAACTTTACCGGCATGTTGGGGTCAAAATGATACCAGTTACCTCACGCCATTTGGCCCACGCCGCAGTAATGCGTGCTTTGACGTCGCAATCGATGTCACCAGACGCATTAAATACAGATCCCAGGTATTTCACTTGGTCCATGCGCTCGACCGTGTCGCCGCTTATGCGTACAGGTGTGGGATCTGTGGAGTTACAGGCCAAGTACTTTGTTTTCGCCACATTAAGCTTCAAACCACCGTTCTCAAGCGACTTCTTCAACACCTTCACGCATCGCACCAACCTACCCCTGTCCGCATCCGCCAGCGTGATATCGTCGGCATACATGAGCAGCCATGAGGCTGCTCATATGGGTTTCTGATGCTGTCTGACAGTACACCCAATACCACGCTGAACAAAAATGGGCTAAGGACGAATCCTTGGTGCACCCCGACGGTGATGGGGAAAGGTTTCGTGTCGCCAACAGCGGTTCGAACTACGGAATCGGAGTCACGATACATGTCTCGGATAATGTCAATATAGGTTTCTAAAATTCATTAATCGCGAGAATCCTGGTAAGGATAATGATACAAAAGTGTGCAAAGTTTCAAATCAGTCCGTCGTTTTGAAAGAGCTGAAAATCACGTTCAAAGATTTCGTTACATAGATACATACATACATACCAAGCTAATAAAAGCATGTTAAAATGGGACGCACACTGAACGAGTATATTCGTTCTATTTAAAAGTAAATAAATATCCTTTAAAATATTTAAATATAACATTCTTCAATTTCAACACTCAAGAACTTCAATTATTACAGACAATCTTCTTATATTGTTCCGTGTCTCCACCCTTGGAGCATTACAATAAACTTTCCCTACGAAGAAATAACGACTAGGCTTTAAAAGTTAGCACCTTCAGAGAAAATCTCTTTGGAAAATTTTATTTATGAATCCACTTGGAATTTTCTTTGGATTTCAGAATACGGTTCTATTAAACAAAACAAAGACAATATTTCAGCTGCTTGCGAATATTTCCTTCAATTATTACAAGGAATATAGTTTTGTTAATAGTCAAAGGGCTAAGTGTAAAATTTATGAACAATTAGTTTTAAATTACCTTTGAAAATTTCATATTAGGTAAATCATTGAATTACTGTGTCCTGTGATAAATATGAAATTCTAAGCCATAACATATATAATTTGCTTGCTACTAAATTATAGCTGTGTAAAGCTACTCGCTATTCATAATTTGAAGGATGATTCTTAATTGCAATTATGTTATATACTTAGTTATTTTGTTAAAAAATTTCATGAGCAGTTGTAGAAAAATCTTAAATAACAAGAAAAATATTAGAAAAAAAACATTATCTGTAAATTATATATGTTATGGCTAAGAAATAGGTGAATGTTGAAAGTACAGCTGAAAGATAGACGAAGAGGACTTGTATTGCTGACCCCACATAAAATTGGATAAGGGACGATAGAAGAAGTTTCGTGAGCAGTTTTAATAATATTTGCTCAAAGATTGCTTGACAAGTTAGGGCTGTTTTGCAGCAAATTTCAACATTTGTTTTAGAATGCTACACATTATATATTTAATTTTTTTATTGTTGTAAGACAGCAAACAGCCCACTATACAATAGTTAGAAGTTACTGACGCCTATAAATATTTGCAACGCTAGGGCACCGTGAAATCGCTGCTGTCCGCATAGGTTCCTGTACCCCTTCTAACACAACACAAGATTATTATGGCGGCATACTTATAGAACATTGGTGATTGCCATCCAGACGGGCTTGGGGACTGCCACCTAGCAAAATTGGTTTTGCTTATACGTACATATGGAAGTAATAATAAATAAATACATAAATACATATATTAAGATATTTCACACAACGCCATATAGTCCCAAACTAAGTTGCATAGCACTTGTATTGGGGGCGACGTTGTGCATGGTTGGTGACATGTGCCGTCTGAGGTGCCCTTTGCACGGGGCACCTATCTTCGAAATTCAGGTCGTGCAGGCTGGATTTCGTTGCGAACCGCTTCCGTGGTGGGTTCGTGTGACCCACCGCGCTTGTCAGCGTAATTACCCTCGTCATCCTCATTGCAGGGAGGAGGGGTCCACGCACTTTGCCGTCGCCTCCTTCTGCGAGGCAGTCATGTCCGCAAAGCAGGCGGCGGAGCGGGAGCGGGAGTCAACCACCACACTCCCCTCCCGCCAACGCAGGCCACGTCGGCGGCGCCGGAGGGCAACTAACGACCTCCGGCCGTCGTAAAAAGAGGCCGCGGGCGGCCCCTCGGGGGAGGACCTGCCGCCCGCACTATTGCCGCAAGGGTGAGGGCTGCGTGCTGTTCCGCGGCCCTCCTCAACTCCTAGAGTTATTACAGGAGAGCGCCAGGGGGACGAAAGCCTGACCCCCTGGCGCCAACACTTAAGAAGAGGCCCGCCTTAAAACAAAGGGCGGGCCGGCGCCGGCCCGGGCCACGAGATCGGCAGGCCATATATCCGTAGGCCCGGGCATAAGCGATAGGAGAACAGCGGGGTTTTTTAGTGGGTAGTCGGATGTTCGAACATCTTTCCCGGAGTCCCACATATCCCTCGGTCCCCCCGGGCCGGGGGAACCCGTCAAGAGTGGTTTTTCCCCGAGACCAAATAAAATGGGTACGAGATAACTAATATACTACATATATACTTTTTTTGTAAATAAATACATATTATACATAAACACCCAGACGCTGGACGGGAATCGAACCCGTGACCTCCGCAAGCGTACTGACGTGTGTTAGCCGTTACGCCAGGAGGTCGTCAAATGAATATACATTATTACAATCCAAAAAATCAGTCATTTTACCCTACCCGTGACGGTCATAAAACAACATACCGATGACACTCGAACATTTTAACGAGCTGTAATTTTTTAAAATAGTTCAGCCATGTTTGCTGTCCCTCGTTGGGTGAACGAGAGGGTTGCGTGGCTTCGACGTTGTTTTAAACTTGCTATAGCGTGAAATCGCACACAACAGGTCAGTGCGCTTGGTGCGCACATTATTACATACCTATAGACTACATACAACCTTTTTGAAAGACTTACGTCATGGTTATGAAGAGTTACTTTATCTATGAGTACGATTGAGGCGATGACTTTTTCATAACATAGTTTTATTTTTAAAAAAGTTAAAAATCAATGACTTTTAAGATAATTTAAATGGTTTCAACAAAACGTGTTCACGTTATACTAGTATCAAGTGCATTACTCTGGTGAAGACTGCTGATTTTTTTCAAGATTCAGAGGGAGCAAAAGTGTATAAGGTTTTAATAAAAAAAAAACCGACAGAATTAGCCTCATTTATTTTCTTTTCCTTTTTTAAACAAAAAAGTTCAAAAGGTAAATGACAGACTGGTTAGTTTTACTCTGTGACACTCAACTCTTTATCCCGAGCTCTTGAGTGAAAACTTTGACTCAACCAATAATTACCGTTTAAATAATACTGATGACTCCGAGAATTTTCGGACTAAATTAACTTAATTTACTTTTAGATACTCCTGCTGGAAAAGACAAACTACATTATGGGTCAGTAGTTTTTTACTTATTAGAGATTCGATTAATTTAATAAAATACGACTATACTCGAAGACTTTTGGATCTCCAAAATTGCAACCTAAAACCCCACACCTGTAAGAATAATCAAAATATTCTTCCTTTTTCTTGCTTTTCTCCTGTTTCTTGATTTTGAGCATGAACAATTATTATGGTCCACTTTTATGACTTAGAAAATTTTACTTTATTTACACCTGTTTCACATTTTGAACTTGTTATATGTATAATTATATGTATGTTATATATATATATATATATATATATATATATATATATATATATATATATATATATATATATATATATATATATATATATATATATATATATATATATATATATATATATATAAATATAAATATTTTGTGACAATTCACACAGCGTTATCTAGTCACAAACTAAGTAGCACTTGTATTATGGGCCCTAGACAACTGATATACTACTTATATACTTTTTTTGTAAATAAATACATATACATAAACACCCAGACGCGAGACGGGAATCGAACCCGTGACCTCCGCGAGCGTACCGACGTGCGTTATCCGTTACGCCACCGAGGTCGTCATAATATATTTATTACAAAAATATACAATAAACGTGCCCAGAATATATATATAGAAGACGTATCTTTTATAGATATTCTACATAAAACATTGATCTAATATCACTCAAGCTGACAGGAATACAATTTCTTTATTCAGAAAAGTGCTCGATTATTCAAAGACATTTGAACGAGTATCTCAACCCTTGGCAAACCGCCATTATTACTGCAGCTATTCATCTTAGTGAGTTTTGACTCTACTCGTAAGTTAGTATTTGTTTCCCTTATAATTTTGCTATGAAATATTTTTTTAATCAACTACTAGAGAATATATACATATATAATTAAAACAAGTAGCAAGTATATTATAAAAAGTACAAAAATAAATATATTCT
The DNA here is from genome assembly GCA_963693495.1 of Malacosoma neustria. Lineage (NCBI taxonomy): Eukaryota > Metazoa > Arthropoda > Insecta > Lepidoptera > Lasiocampidae > Malacosoma > Malacosoma neustria. Next base: position 12,329,541 of record OY856385.1, on the reverse strand, counting down.
TGCAACATGTGGAAACCAGACTCTTGGCAATATGCAGACAGAGAATCTTCAAGTTTTTCGGGTACACACAGTCAGGCGAGACCCAGACAGTCTTGAGAGGCTGATTATTACCGGCTGTGTCGAGGGGAACAGGGCAGAGGTCGCGCTCCTACATGTTGGACACAGACGATTCGAGACGCTACGGGAGCCACCCTTCAAACCGCCATCCGGATGGCGCAAGACAGAAATGTCTGGAGGGAGCTGGTGGCGAGGACTACGCACCGCAGTCACGTCCCTCAGTCATGAGGTTACGATGGTGAAGAATTCTCGCGACAATTAGTACATCCGTGCAGGGGCGGAGTATGACCTCTGCGGCCAGGGTGTAAAGAGCAACAAAACAACCCTAGCTACGTATGGTAGGGCCCCAAGCCCGTCTGGATGGCGACTACCTTTGGTCTTAAGTATGCCGCCATAATAACCTTGTGTTGTGTTCCGGCATTAGGGATCCAAGTTCCTTTTGTTCCAAAAACCCACAGGCGACGGTAATTGCTAAATTCTAAGCGGGCCGTCTGCTGTCCTACAGCCTAAAAAAAACATGTACATCTTTTTTTTTTATTGCGTAGGACAGCAGACAGGCTGACAGCCCGCTTAGAATTTAGCAGTTACCGTCGCCTATAGGTGTTTGCAACGCCAGTGGCATCGCGAACACGCTGCTGTCCCATAAGGGTACAGGAACTTGGGTCACTAATGCCGGAACACAACACAAGGTTATTATGGCGGCATATTTAAGACCAAAGGTGGTCGCCATCCAGACGGGCTTGAGGCCCTACCACGTAGCTAGGGTGGGTTGTTTTGTCGCCTTTTACGACAGGCCGACCCCGGCCACAGAGGTCAGTATTCTTTCTCCGCCCCTGCACGGATAAAACACATCTAGTCTCAAATGAAACAACAAGAGCGCTTGTGTTATGGGTACTAGACGACTAATATATTATTTGGATATTATGGCGACCTTGGTCGGCATACTGACTCGACTACGCTTAGCTTTCAAAGATAGCAAATCAGAAAACGAAATTGTTTTTACTACACCAATAGGTGTAGTAATAACTACAAATTTTTGTAAATAAACATTCAGAATCAGGAAGGTATCAAAGCTGTGACCCCTGCAGGTATTCCGATGTTCAAAAGCGGGTACGCACAGAAAGTTGTATATGGATAAATAATGTTGATTTACAAGTTACATTAAACATGAAAAATATTACGGGTATTTAAAAAAATATTGACTAACAAGAAATGTTTTCTGTCTACAAAATAGGCAGTTAATAAATGTGTGTATTTTCGTAAAAGCAGTGTAAGCAATGAACACGCCTATCGGTATTTCTTTTACTTCAAACAGGGTGTCTCTATTTATTTCCAGGCCGCTATCTTCAAAGCGGATGAGAGATAAAAGTTTTTGTTTTCACTTCAGCGTAGCACTCCACTGGTTGGAATCCTTTTTATCAAATACTGACATATTTTTAACATTTTCTATTTTCCTACTAAGTTTATTATTATTAGTTTAAAAGTTATAAGAGCCATCTTCTCCCGAAGTAAGCAGTGTTCTGCGTCTGGTACTAGACAGCTGATAAACTTTTTTATTTATTGCTGTAGGACAGCAGACAGGCTGACGGCCCTCTTAGAATTTAGCAGCTATCGTCGCCTATGGGTGTTTGCAATACCAGTGGCATTGCGAACACGCTGCTGTCGCATATGGGTACAGGAACTTGGGTCACTAATGCCGGAACACAACACAAGGTTACTATGGCGGCATACTTAAGACCAAAGGTGGTCGCCATCTAGACGGGCTTGAGGCTCTACCACGTAGCTAGGGTAGATTGTTTTGTCGCATTTACAGGCCGGCCCCCGCCGCAGAGGTTAGTATTCTTTCTCCGCCTCTGCACGGATAAAAAACTAGTTATATACATCTCTTATGTTATCTATGATATGTATTTATATGCCGAGCCTAGACTCGCCACTTGTGTATTTCGTTACGCCACGGCGGTCATTAAACAACAAAGTTTGACCTGGAGACTGTGTGTACGAAAATAATAAAAACCACCATAACAAAATCACTGGTATGTGGAACCCGCCAATCCTCCTAGGACAGACGTAGCGGGTATACTATCCATTACCTTTAGAATAAGGCAACAGCAATGGACATTTATAGGTTGTTATTATAACAATAACATTTTATCTTTGTTTTTTACGACGTAATGTCAATCTGAGAGCAAATACTATTTATAAAGTGAAAAAAATTACATACTTTTATATTATTATTAGTTTTTTTTTATAACTGTGGAACAACAAATAGGGTGACAATCCACTTAATAGTAAACAGTTACCGTCATCTTTAGTTCTTTGCTATGCCAGGGGCATCGCTAATACGCTGCAATCCATGTAAGGGAACAAGAACCTAAGTCACTTATGCCGGATCACAACAAAAGGTTATTATGGTGTTAAGAGACCAAGGGTGATTGCCACCCAGACGGACCTTAGGGTCCTGTCTTTTTTGTCGTTTTTTACATTAGGCCGCTCCAGTATTCTTACTCCGCCTCTGCACGGAGATAGTATTATCCATATCTTTGTATAAAGATATGGAGATAACATAACGTAAATAGTAAATAGAATTTTCAAAATACTTAGGTCGTGTTTCAACGTATAACTTACGAAAGCAGGCGAAAATAAGTTAATTATAGTTATCTTATTTTCAAACAAAATTTTATTTACTTTGCGTCCTAGACTTAGTTAGTACATCTAATTCAAAAAGCCTGTTAATTCAAGTCGCAAAATTCATTTTGGCGAAAAAGGCTGACATATTTAATCTAGCACATTAATCAGTGTTAAAGTAAAACGACGGTCGTCGTTTTAGTAAAATTAAGATTCATAGCTTGTTATTATTTTTAACTGTGATTGTGGTGTTTTAAAATCATTGAATTTTTTGAAGCAAAACACGCTACTGATACAATGGAGTTGACATTGTAGATATGACCTATTAAGTACAGAGGATGCCCTGTTTGATTTGGTGCAGCACATCAGAGACATTCTTTAAAATAAAGAGGCCGCACTCGTCGTGTCGCTTGACATAGAAGATACTTCCGATAATGCTTGGTAGCCTGCAGTGAAATGCATCCGTAGTCCAGTCACCATTCCTGTGACTGATTGACACCGACCAGATATTGCTCCAGAATGTTGTCATTGTATAAATATCTGGCCCCTGATACTCAGACACATGGTTGCCTAGTTTCTCCCATCTTCTGTAAACTCATTAGTATTATTATTCTCTTAATTTATTTTCTTTTCTAGTTATTTACTTTTTTCAATATAATTACATATCATTTTATAAAATATGAATATTAAAAAATACTTTATTTTATAAAACGATACTTACAAATAAATTATTCTTATTATTAACTGCACTATTCGTATAAAATTACAAGTTAAATAGAGATGCAAATAAATCATATAAAAGAACTAAACAATCAAATTATGTACAATTCGATATTATAATGAAATTGCTGTAACACGAACAGATCACAACATTAAATTATCCCTGTTATAAATATTATACAGTATTGAACATCAAAGAGAACCTGAATCAGTTGCACTGAATTAATTAGCCTTTCAAATTCAGAACACCGGAATACGTTTCAGTCTCGAATATGATATGATCAATAGGCTCTGAAACTATCCACATACCCTCAATGTGCAGTTGAAATTGTAATTCCATATTGTTGAGAGTGAATTGAACCGAGCTGGGAACTAATTAGTAGGATTAATCCATCACAGAATTAGTCAAAGCATCACAAAGCTAATGGGTCCATTTGAAACTGGCATTCAATACCTGGCTCGTATGTTTATTGATCCGCTTGCAGCCTGGTTTCAGAGTAAACTTGTGACAGTTGGAACTTTAAGGGTTGTTGGGCGTTACCATTAATATTCACTGGTTTTGCATATAAGTTGCTTTTGTTTCGAAATAATACATATATCATCCTTAAATAGAATGGTTCGTTTTGTTTACCTAAAAAGTACTTAAATTAAAAAGTTCATAATGATTTTAATTGTCCGCGTGTTGTGTGTAACACTAGGTTAAATCGTTCGGATTAGCTTTTGAGTTGGGGGGCCAGAGGGCATTTTTGGGTAACCAAGCGCAGAATTTCAGCCCTGCAAGAATGCAAAAAACAGACATTTCTATTTCCTGCCCCTATTCCAAACGATGTGGAGTCGGCGCAACATGTTCTCTCCTTTCACTCTCTGTAAGCCGTCATTTCAACATTCACACCCTTTTTGCCATATAATCTTTTACGCAATAAATCCATCTTTTCTTTGGTCTACTTTTCCATCTGAATCTACTCATTTCTATTAATTTCCAAGTTATATGGCATTCGTCCCTTCGTATGACCAAACCACGCTAGTCCGTTACTTTTAAGTTTTTCAGCCACTGGTGCAACTTTCACAATTCCTCATATATACTCATTTCTAATTTTGTCCATTTTCGTAACCACACACACACCCTTTCATTCCTCCCCTTTGTGACCCAGCATTCAAAAAACAGACTTTAAGCTCATAATATAACAGAGAGCAACTGCTTTCAGGATTAAAACTTATAATTATACATCTAACGAGTTTTTTCCTATGCTAACATTAGAAAAAAGTCTTTAATAGACTTCTTTCTCTAATTTACTTTTTGTTCTTTCTTCAATTTGGGTTCAATATCGCTTCTTCCAACCATTTTATCAACTTTAAAATTATACCATTTATACCATACATTGTCTTTTGTTTAATTATTTTCATTGAATTACTTCTTCAATCATCACTTTCCTGTAATACTTTCCAATCATTCAATAAAAAAAATTGATCTAATTCAAATAGTGCATTATCAATACATAATAATAATAAATAAATCTAATTAATGAAAGTTAGGATATTCAAAGCAATAATGGGTAAACATTTTTTTTATAACATTAGAGAGATTAAATAGGTTTTTTTTTCATAATGGTCAGTAGTGATAACTAATTGCAGCAATCAGACATAGTTTTAAGAATCTTAGATAATATGTTGTAATTCTCATAAGCCTGTCTCATAAATAAATAATGAAAAAAATGGATATAAAACTCTTATTTGAATAAACAAGCTGAGCAAGCAAACTTTAAATATAGTAAGGCCAAAAACCTTGATAAAGTAGATTTCAAAGAAAAATAAGATTCAATAACAAGTTTCCTCTTTATAGTATTACTCGATAAATATAAAGCCATTCATTAAGAAATTTGCACATTAGGGTAAATAAGTGAATAAAGAATATCAAATGATAGTATTAAAAGTATATAATTTTAGAAGTATGTTAGCGGAGTGCCCTGAAATCACGTCCATTTAGAACGAGGCCGGCTTCAGACGAGATCTGAATGCATTTCTCTCATACGAGTGCTTTTTAATGATCGGTTACTGCATTTTTATATTCTTTTTACGACTGGGTATAAATGAATAGCTTAATTATGTACTTTCGTGAAAGAGATAGTTACATACATAAATTAGTGTTCTGTCTTCTGTAAAGAGGTTTAAATTGTGGTTAATATAACATAAAAATACCAGTTTTGGGCCTGCCCCTAGAGGGAAGAGAGATACTGGGTATACACACACGTTTATCTAAGGCGCATTGGTGGTGACATACGAATTATCTCAGGTTTTCATACAATATTCCTTTCCAGTTTCCTTCACAGTTGATACGATGCAACTCTGTTATAACATGTACGTTAGGTGATAAAAGTGAAGAAAGTGGCGCATACTATCTTGTGATTCGAAGTCATGACATTGTCATTGGTCTCCAAGTGTGATACCACTAGGCTACTATACTACGTATTAATTTCCAGTAATAACAGGCTCCAACCCATTTATACGAAGTCATAAGGGGCGAAAAAAGTGTTACTCCTCCTTTTAGCATACTTTTTCGAGTTGTCTGATGGCAGTTCCCTCTATAAAAGTTTAATGAAATCATGTTAATTGTAATAATAATGTCCTATCAATATCGACCAAAGACAAGGCAGTATCAGAGCACGTGGAGGTAATACACCTTATTAAAACATAAATAAACCCTTGCATAAAGTTTGTGTCTATTGTTAAAACCAATTTTTTAATTAAACCAATATTCCTTAAATTTCTGTTTTTTCTTCAAAAAAGTTTTAAGGTCCTTTCCAGTACACAAATTTAAACTTAAGGAAATGACCCTACGCTTATTTAAAGTTCACGAACCAATCTAGAGGTTTCAATTTAAATCTGTATAGAAAGTTTGCATACTTGGTTAAAATATTTATTTCTAAGTCGTCTATTACTTTGATTCAGTTTATGAGTCCGTCAGTGTATATTAATTTGAATTTAATAATCGGTATTCTCATTGGGCGCCGAGCAGGTTTTAATCATTCACCATTTGCTAGAACATGACCTGGTATGGTTTTTATGTAACGTCTGAACGAGGTTAATTCGCGCCCAGCGTCTGAGTTTTTACCTAAACGTAGGACGGAAATAAACATACTTGTACATGTAAGATATGTATTTAGTTATGAAAGAAAGTATTATTGTCGGCTTGCCTAGTAGCTATAACGCATTTCAAGTCTTTAAGGAGATAATTATGTAAATTGAAACAGCATATTTATTATCTTTTTTATACTAATTTTAACTGTTGTTTTATTTCAGATGATCTCTACTAGTTATACTGTTGGTAAGTAACTCATATGGTACTTTATATTGATTACTCTTTCAGGACAGTCATATAGGTTTTTAATAAAAGTATGTTAAAACTGTATTTTCAAAAATATCTGATATTTTTCCCCTGTAACTTTAGTATTGATTGATGGCCCGCTTAGAATTTAGTAGTTACCGTTGCCTGTGGGTGTTTGCAACACCAGTGGCATTGCGAACACGCTGCTGTCCCATAAGGGTGTAGAAACTTGGGTCACTAATGCCAGAACACAAGTTATTATGGCGGCATACTTAATACCAAAGGTGGTCGCCATCCAGACGGTCCTGGTGCCCTAACACGTAGCTATGGTGGGTTGTTTTGTCGCCGCCTTTTACGACAGGCCGACCCCGGCCGCAGAGCTTAGTATTCTTTCTCTGCCCCTGCACACATTGATATGTTAGTATGGATCATGTTAGTTGATTAAATTTATCTATACATACTCTATACATACAAATAAAATTGAAGGGTCTGTTTGTAATATTAAAATAACTGCTTTTTACTAAGTGCATATGGATGTATACACGGTACATATACCAAAACAACATTTTTTACAATTTTTGTCTCTGTCTGTCTGTATGTCTGTCTGTCTGTTTGTTCCGGCTAATCTCTGAAATGGCTGGACCGATTTTAACGGGACTTTCACTGGCAGATAGCTGATGTAACAAGGAGTAACTTAGGCTACTTTTATTAAAAAAATAGTTTTAGCTAAAAATGATCAGTTTCGGAAATTTTATATGACCAATTTAACTTGACCTCCAATTTATATCATCAACCATATGAAATAGGGTTTAGCTTAGGCTGGTTTTGTAGGTTCGAATGCACTGTTATACGGAAGTTCGGATTTCTCTTTTTAAAAAACTATTTTTAAAAAGATACACCAATTTAATTTGAATTGAATTACAAAATATAATAATGTAACAGAATAAAAGATTTTACTTAGAATAGATATAGTAATAGATGTGAACGCGGCGAAAGATCAGAATGAACTGAGGAGTCCGAGAGGGACGGGAAAGTACTGGGGATATAGTAATGCTGATACAGCAGGAATACGGTAGGGTCTGCAATGAATGCATATCTATGGTACTGAAGCCCGGATATAACAGCACGTATTCCGGAGGCGCATGGCGTAACAGTTGCATTCGATAACACTGTTTGCATATTTCATTTATTTATATTTTAGGGTTTATAGGGTTTGTAATCCAAAATAAACCAAAAAATATATCCATAAAATGCTGCTCAAAGTCACTATTCCACGCGGACGGAGTCGCGGGCGCAGCTATTCTGAAATAAAAGCATATTTTCAATGTAATACGAGTATTATAGAAACAAATTGTATGTCATTTAGTTTATGTTCTTGACTTGTGTTCCCAATTACATAAATACATATAATGTTATTCTGGTCACACGGCCCCTTAGATACGCTTCCGTTGGAGCATCTAGAAGTTGCTGCCTGCAGATTAGCGATGACTGGGCTGATGCCCATAGTCATCATCTGCATGTCTTGCAACCGCCCGCTACTTCAAGCGGAGCTTGCGTCCCTCTTCAGTTTAGGCCCTTCGGTTTTTAGCGTGGGCGACCTAAACTTTAAACACAAGAGCTAGAATTGCTCCACTTCCAACGCCAATGGAAGAAACCTTATCCAACATTCTAACGATTTGGTTTTCGACATCTTAGCTCCCATGTCCCCCACCCTGTCCCCGCCAAATCGAGTTACCGGTAGCAGCCCAAAGGTTCTCGATTTAGCACTACTGAAAGAAAATAACCCTGCTCGAAACTCACGAGGCTATCGACTTCGATCACCGACCGGTTGTCCTTAAACTAGGACCTCCGGACGACCAGGTACCTTAGACTAAGTCCATCGTCGACTAGTCATAGGTCGAGGATGCACTTCAACAGGGAGGATCCGCTGACCTTGAGCAGGCTCCAGACACCATTAGGACAATTCAGGACACGGAAGGGGCGATCGAAGCTCTCACCAGCCACATCCAAACTGTCGTTCGAGAGTCCACTCGGCAAGTCCCGTATGAGCACGGCCGATTGGTACTCCCGAGGGACGCGAGGGAACTGATGAGAAGGAAGAGAGCCGCTGCCCGAGCCTACGATAGGTTTCCCTCTGAAGACAACCAAGTCACTTCACCGAGAAATGAAAACGAAGGAGATCTCGCCAGCGCACCAGGCGTACTGGAGCTTGGCGAGATTACTAAAGGCGGAATCTCTCCCGACCATGCCTCCTCTGGAGAGACCCAACAATTTCGTTGCTGTCGACGACGAAGAGAAGACCGAATGTCTCACCGAGAGACACGAAGAACAATGTTCCCCAGTCACCACTAACGTCGACTCGGCCCACCTACTCGAGGTGGACACCAAGGACGAACGTAGATCTTCCCTTCCCGCGAAAGACTTATTTGAGCCGGTTACGGTGGAAGAAATACAGGACCTGATCAAAGGCCTCAAGCTCCGGAAATCTCCCGGAGCCGACGGCATTCCCAACCGGCTGCTTAAGCTGCTCCCGATTCACTTTTTGCTGATTCTGGTGAGGAAGCCTGGAAGGAAGCCGACGTTATCGCCATCCGAATCAAACTATTCGACTGCGTCATCCCATGAGTTGATGAGGTCAAATACCTATAAATCACCTTCAATAAGGGCCTGCACTTCGGAAAATACATCAGGACGGTGAGGAACAGAGCACGCTTAGCGCTCGGTCGTCTTGATCTTATGATATGCAGGAATAGTAAAATGTCCCTTAGGAATAAGGTGATACTTGTATAAAACCTGCAACCACCCCGTCATAACTTATGCGAGTGTAGTCTTCTCCCATACCGGCAAATGCTACATCAAACAAGCGCCACTTTATATGCGTAACGCGGATCTACATCGTGACCTGGAACTCCTTCCCGTGAAGAAGTGCACGGTCTCCCTGTCGCGATCTTTCTTCGGCCTTGCTCCCCACTACCACAATATGATGGAGACAGTTAATTACACGCCTAACCACCGACTCACTTTCGCGCGTCATCGCCCGCGAAACGTGCTCTCGGATAGACCCGACCCTTTAACTAGGACGCTAAAGCGAATGTTCTCGCGAACGCAATTCTCCCCAATCCGGCATACCTGATGAAATAGGTTTAGGGATGTCTTCCACCCCTCATAGTCTATAGACTTACACATTCCACACAATACACGAATCACACGTAGTATAGACGTGTTGCGGAGGAATTTTTATCGCCGCTACTTCTCGCCTAGCTATACACATTCCGAAACGGTAGTAGATTCGAATAGGAGCGGCTTCACCGGTGAAGTCGACATGACCCCAATAAAAACTTTTGCCATTCGTGGCTGTTCTCGTTTGTTCCCCATGCAGCGGTCGAGCTGGGAACACACCTCACAGGAGGCGTGTCCCCGAGCTACGCTGTCACGGCTAATCGACCCCGCTCCCACGGAGTCGGAATGCTTTTTCCGCCCGGAGTCCATGTTACGTCGTCTGAAACCACAACAGCTTTCACCTAACACAAAAAAATGACCATATGGCTCTCGTTAACAAGAACAAGTTATCATCCGTCGATTCATTTCATCTTTTCCTAGATCTCAAGCGAAGACAGAATGGTACTATTCAATTTTTCCATTCAAACTAGGGGTCAATATAGTTGGCGGGCGGCTGCACTCCTGGCAGCCGACCCGCCCTGGGAGCTGCAGGCGGTTGTCCTCTCAGAGACGTACCGCCTGCGCCACGACGCCAGGGAGAGGGGACTCCGGCTGTGCCCGGAAGAGTCGCGACGGGTCAGAGATCTCGCCCAGGAGGCCTTGACCCAGTCTTGGTTAAGGATCCTGGGGCCTCCCGAGCCAGGCCGGGTTACTGTTGAGGCAATCCGCCCCTACTTGTCGGAATGGGTCTCGCGATCAAGCGGGACCCTGACATACAGACTGGTGTAGGTGCTGACCGGCCATGGCTGTTTCGGCAAGTACCTGCACCAGATTGCGGGGCGGGAGCCGAACCCGGCCTGTTGGGAATGCGGCGCGCCAGTAGACACCGTAGAACATACGGTGTCCGAGTGCGCCGCTTGGGGGCCCCAGCGGTTTAATTTGCAGGGTGTGGTGGGAGGTGACCTCTCGCTGCGGGCAATCGTAGGTCAAATGCTCCGCAGCGAGAGGAACTGGAACGCGGTGGTCTCCTTCGCTGAAAGTGTCATGCGGCAGAAGGAGGCCATCGAGCGTGCGAGGGAGGAGGACGCGGCGGCTCCACCGATTCGTCGGCGTAGGACGAATCGGGGAAGGAGACGCTATGCGCACCTCATCCCACCCTGAGAAGGGGTTGCCGGTCGCTCTCTTGTAAGAGCGGCCAGCCGGGAGTTCCGGGGGAAGCTCCCGGCGAAGGCAATGAGACGGAGGGTGCCCTACCCCGACTGGACAATCTGTGTCTGGTCACCGGCAGGTCTAGTGTGACCGCCGGCAGCGGGAACTGTCACTCGGGGTACCCTCATTGGAGACGTCTGACTGGGGGCCTAGCAGAGTAATGCCAAAAGGCGATCCTGCGAAGCCCCTCTAAGGCCAAGAGTGGCGACCGGGGTTTTTAGTGGGTAGGACCGGCGGCCTTGGCTCCCGGTCCGCCCGAGGGGAGTAGGCAGCCCCCTCGGGAGGTAATCCCACATACCCCACCGGCCTTCCCCCGGAGGCTGGTGGAAACTGTAACAGTTTTCCTCGGTATCAAAAAAAAAAAAAAAGGGTCAATATAGTAATCCTTTGATATTCAAATCAAATTCCAGGTTCTCTTGCACGCTATTGTACTACGATAGGTAATGTTTCAGAAAGCACAATCGCAATAAACGGGATCATGTTTTGTCCAAAATAAACAACAATCATGTTCTTAAGGAGGGAAATAAATCATGAAAGATGAATATAATTTTGATGTATTGCAAGCAATATCCAAAGTTGGTAATATTCAGGACAATCTGTAACAGCACACCTGAGTCACAGGCAATTGATCTTAAGTAAGAGTTCCTCTGGATTTTTGGGACAATAAATCTACGTCCGTTTCTGTATCTATTATGTTATAATGATCTGGCACGCGAGACTAATGGTTCCAGGGCAGATGTTTTTTGCGAAATTGATATGGGACGTAGTTATGAATCTGGCAAATCAAACTCATAAAAGGAGTATAAAAGATTGAGAACTAACTTTACAACTAACTTTTTTCTTAAATGAATGTTTCTACTAATTAAATTTAATACATTTGTAAATTTTTAATACCTTTGTACTTCGCGGTACTTTTATTTACATTTAGTGAGAGACTGAGAATGTTATTTGTGATAAGCCACTTGGCTGCCAGTCTGCCTGCGTGCCTAAAAACACAAGTGCGATGAGACGTAATCAAATTCAACCGTCATACATTAATACCGCATTGAAAATGATTACGTAGATACAATTATATTACATTAAATTACCTATAAGCTCTCTAGCATACACATTGCACGAAGAAACGGTGGAAGATCTTTTTCTGGATGGAGAAGTCTATGAAACGCTTTCTACATAAGAAACCTAAATAAACCTTAATTCATTTTTATGAACAAAATATAAATTTAAGTCAATTAAACAATATTTGTACTTAAAAAGAAACAAAAATATTAATAAAGAATACAAATGCAACGTATTTTATTTACATGATTAAAACATTTACAAAAGCATACCTTTGAAAACGCACTGGACGAACATTTCAAATATTCCAGCTGAAATACAGTAAAATTAATGTCAAACGTTTCCCGGGAGTGCTTTAAATTTAGGTCGAGTAATTATTACAATTCTTTATTTGGACAAACGGCTCTACGCAGATTGGATGACAAGAAGGCCTTTAACTTTATTACCGGTAATGTTGTTTCATTTACTCTGTTAAATATAATTTTTACGGTGAGTTTCATAGACAGGATTCATTCTTATTAAATTTTGACAACAATGTTACGCTGTTAGGTTTCGAAAATTAATCATTATTTTCCAATTCAAAAAATCTTTAAACAATAAAGAAATTGTCAAAAGATCTATAAGCAGTATCTAAAGAGTCTGCAGAGTCTACACGTATAAGAGTAGTAGGTAGGTCTATATTTAAACGTGTTAAAACATTGTCAAAAATCAACCAAACAGTTCGTTTAAGAATAAAAGTTAAGAGATAATATGGAAATAAGCAATATGCATTTGGTGCCAAGGATGTTGGGACCAGATCAAAAAACAATAAGTAATTATTTATTTTAAGTGAAATTATAAAGATTTCTTGATAAAATTAAAACAACACCAAGATCTCCTAGTCTCTGTATCTATAGATGACGAAATAATATATACAACAACAAAGCTTCTGTCGTAAAATACAAACAAAATTTGCAACTGTAAAATAACTAAATTCAAAAGCAATATGAACTCTGAAATATTTTCTCTTTCGATGTATTGGATATTCTACTTTTCATTAAAAATGTAATAAAACTACGTCCGACATACAGTTGGCTTATGAAACGATGGACTGTTTCCAATATTGTACAACCAAAGTAATTAATGTAGGAACTGTGTACACTGTTTCGTTTAAGTGAATACTCTTATTACATAAACATTTTATTGCTGTTTTATTAAAATTTATCCTAGTCTTATGCACTTTTTTTATTGCTGTAGGACAGCAGACAGACTTACGGCCCACTCAAAATTTAGCAGTTACCATTTCCTTTGGGTATTTGCACGCCAGTGGCATCGTGAACATGCTGCTTTCCCATAAATGTACAGGAACTAGATCACTAATGCCTGAACACAAAGTTATTATGGCGGCATACTTAAGACCAAAGGATCCAGACGGGCGTGGGGCTCTACTACGTAGCTAGGGTGGGTTGTTTAGGCGCCTTTTACGACAGGCCGACCCCGGCCACAACGGTCAGTATTCTTTCTCCGCCCTTGCACGGATAAACTAAGCTATAAAGATTTATCCATTAAATGGAAATGTAAATAAGATATCTTCTAATAAGAATGTTCTTTATTATTATTGATTTTAGACTTTCTGAGAATATATTTATAGATTTTGAGAATTCTAACACTTTTATTTAGATATGTTTAACTTATTTAATTTATTTAGGACGTTTGACAAAAAAAGTGTATAAGGCGAATGTGAATGGAAGTTTTGGAAGGGGTAAACCTAGGCGGACGTTTCGAGACCAGATCATGGACGTCTTGAAAAAAGACCAGGTCAAGAGTACCCTAAACCGAAGAGAATGTATGAAGGGAATAATGAAAGTGGACGAAGCGAAACAAGTATGTAAGGATCGTAGCAAGTGGAAATAAGTGGTCTCTACCTACCCCTACGGGAAAGAGGCGTGATTATATGTATGTATGTAATGCAATAAATTTTCATAAATTACTTTCTACAGGTCAAGTATAACTTTATATTACAGTTAGTCTTCGATTATACAGTCTTTTGTTCTAAGTTTCATGCTACTTGCATCCAAATTATTCATTCAAAGTTCATTGCTGAGTTTTATCATAAGATGATTTCTAAAATCTTTTTATATCGGGGCTAATATATATTTCGTTTCCTTGTGCAATAAAACAGAAGAAAATGGATAGATTAAAAAGTTGAACATTCACTGGATCTCCAAATCTCTAAAAACATTCTACAGAGCTCTTTATTTTATACCTTCGCATGAGTAAAAGGAATAATCAATTTCATTAAGGACGTCTATTATATAGAGTATTAAATAGTATAATTGTATCTGGCTTTCAAACTTGAAATCCTTATACCTCGATAATAAACAATAATTGAATAAATCATTATTAAGTTGAAATTGAGTTAAGAAGTTGTATTAAAATTGTTTTCATTTAATGAAACCGTACACACTCTACTTGTCACGTAATGTCACCTCTAAACAACTCCAGAGTTAATTTAATGTGCCAAATGTGACAAGTATAATGTAAGACGCGCCTTAACTATGTCGCGATCGCTAATTGCGATTGGCATGTGAAATTAAATGCGACCAATCAACGAATACGGCGTTAATTTGAATTTTGATAGACGGTATGTATACGATAGTTCATGTTGTGGCAAGATGATGTTCTAATGTTTATTTTTTAATTTATTTTTAATTTTTTGTTTGTTGTAAATGTATCAATTGATAGTTTAGTCATCCGTAAATTCACCCAAATAGTTGGTTAGCACCATGTTGAGTCTGGACCCAGTTTGGGACAATGATGCTTTTTTGGTTGTTTATTTTTTTATCGGAACGTTTGTTTATTTGTCTTAAACATATGTTGGTTTGTTTGTTTATTTAATGATCAAATAAGTTTATGTAAGCTATAATCCGTACTATTATAAATGTGAAAGTAACTCTATCTGTCTGTTACGTTTTTACGACTAAGCCGCTGAACCAATTTTGATGAATTTCGGTATAGAGATATGTTGGACCTTGGAAAAGGACATAAGCTACTTTTGTCGCAATAAATGAAACTTGAAGGGGGTCAAATAAGAGTGAATAAACAAAGCGCCTGTCACAAGATTAGGAGCAATGCATTTAAATGGTATTAATACTATTAAATCTCCAATAACGGACGAGAATTCGGTCGACTACATTTTTTTTAATTCATGGCAGAACAACCGTTGCCGGGACAGCTAGTTTATTTTATAAATTTTCTCTACTATATATAAGTATAGCCGGTGTAATTGCTACAGTCTGTGAGTAAGATCTTTTTTAATTAAGACAGAGTTGAATTAAAAAGATACAGCTTATTCTGATTTTTTAAAATATACTGGGACAATTCACAATGTGCCATCCAGTCACAAAGTAAAGCACTTGTGCTGTTATAGGTACTAGATAACTTACATATATACTTTTATTTTGTAAATAAATACATATTATAGTATACGCAAGACGGAAATTGAGTCCGTGACCTCCGCAGGTGTATCGAAGTGTGTTAGCCGTTACGCCACAGAGGTCGTCATTGTCATCGGTTTGGATTGTCATCAAGATAAAAGCCTCTTACAAGATATACCATTTCTTTTAAACTCTTTTCTTTGGCTTTTGAAATCCACTTCTTATCTCGTTGCCTCACTTTGCCGGGGAGTGCCCTACACTAGGTTGAGTAGGTTGCCAAGACGTGAAATTTAAATAGATTTACTGCAACGGTTATCAATTATCCGGCATACATGACGAGCCCACAGCTATTGAATGTAACATAGAGTGCCTACAGAGGCATTTATAAATAGTTTATCAACATTTTAAGTAAATTTTCATATACTCCCTTTAGCATCTCTCGTAGCTTGGATCGTATTGGAGGACTAGCTTTACTTTATTATATCTAGAATTAATGATGTAGGTACATAGGTTATATATGTAATTTTTAATTATAAAATTATGCAATTACAAATAGATAACAACTCTATATCATTCACTAAAGATTTAAACAGAGTTTATATTTGATATAGCTATTTTAAATGAAAATATTTAAAATTATGACTTTCACTTTCTTTATATCTTAATAACGTCAACAAAACATTGAATACTAGTGGATCTCAAGGTTGATATACCATTGAATATGTGAAACAAGCGTGCAATACCACCGAGTATCATGTTCGCCACTGAATATCTCACTACAAACTCTGACACTAAGTTAGAACAATATAAATGGAAAATCAATACAAGTTTCTACATGTAAACTATCTTTCCTCCATTGTACCAATTGTGACTGACAATTTAGATGCTGCTGTAAACTGTGTTTGAGACTAGTCTCAAAACAGTTACAAAGCGCTTGTATTTTGGTTAATAGACCACTGTTAAGCTACTTATAATATATTTTTCATTTGTAAATATATATATATATATATATATATATATATATATATATATATATATATATATATATATATATATATACATATATATATATATATATATATATATATATATATATATATATATATATATATATATATATATATATATATATATATATATACAGAGTGACTGACAAAACCCTCCAAATTCACACAGAAGAATCTTTAGTAAAAGTTATGAGAAACATGTATTTTAGTTTAGTATCACATAGTACAAAAATGTTGAGTAATCAGCATCACAAAGTCATCCAAAGAACTCGCAATCTACATAATACGGCGCCGCGCAAGTGTCAATGACCTCTCCATCGGTACCGCAAAGAACTGTTACAATGACTTAGTACGAGGTCTATGACGGCGGTCATTGCATCTTTGCGAGCGAATATTATATGTATATATATTATATATAAGATTATTTCTCCGTACAAGAGAAGGTATAGTTTCCTACACTAAGTAAACATTTGCATTGTACTAATATTTTTTCCTCTTCAGTGATTGGAATTACTGACAAAACCATATCAGACCACCGGCATAGCCAGCCATATCGTCAACTCTAACTCTTTGCTCAACTACAATAACTCGTATGTACCGTTCAACATCATCATCAAAGAACATCTCTATATTAAATATAGAGATGTTCTTGACCGCAAAAAATCGTGTATTGATGACTGCTAAGAACTTACTTAGAAATAAATAAAATACTTGAAAATTTGGTCGATTAGCTAAAATTATTGTATTTTAGCATGAATAAAGATTAAACACAGTCCATGATTATTATTATTTAAACAGTGTTAATATAACTTCAGTAGGGACTTAAAATTTTATTTTATTTGTATAATGCAAACAAATACAAATAAAATATGAGTTACTGTCACTCTTATTTTAGGAAAGGGCCTTTGTTAAGTAAGTAGAGGGAACTAAGTCGTGGTAAGTAGAGAGAAGAAAGTATTTCAGATAATTAATATATACTAAATAATTAACTAATATAACTAAACTATATAAAAAAGGTGGTATCGGCTGAGAATATGACTTTACCACTTGTGCAATAAATGGACTATCTTTGTTAAGTAAAGGAAGGGTAATTTTCGGTTACACTTATCAGAATTGGAAAGTCTATTCAAGTATGTTTCTTATGCTTTCTTAGTCAAGATACAGAGTTAAAAGTAAGAAAAAGAGTGTCCGAGAGGCATCGACATGAAAAGATGTTCAAATGTTTATATGTGAAACCAAAGAAAAACTTTGGATGTAATGCAACATGCTTAAAATGAAAAAAAAAACACATAAGTACTTTAATGTAATTCAGTATCTGATAAGTAATTTGCATTTATAAAACTCTACGACCCGCTGATACGCTTAAAGCACTTTCAGTAATACACAAACCTGTATACGTCGGTTTCAAACTAGAATTAAGTTTCGTGTGCGCAAATGCCCTTTGTGCTCGGCTGATGCATAGCGTACACTAGCACTATAAACGACATATTCAATAACACACATAGATGCTTCATGGTTGAACTATCGATAGTTATAAAATTAAATAACATCATATTAATGCGTTTATAACCGCAATAATTGGAATGGAAAACGAAGCTATGTCCGTTTAAACAATATCTGGAAGAAAAGAGCATCGATATCAAAACCAAGATAAGATTGATACGAGCCTTGGTATTCCCTATCTTTCTGTATGGTGTAGAAATGTGGACAGTCCTAGCTTGAGAAAGACTAAGGATTGATGCTTTCGAGAAGTGGTGCTGGAGACGATTGTTAAAGAATAATTTGGACTGCAAATTACACTAAATACCTTGGCTGACAAGTTTGCTGACCATTGGATTAAGACGGGTGGATTGTGTAAGAGATGATATAATAAAAAATGGTGACAATGTTGAGATGACAGAATAATGACAGGAAGAAGAAAATGTGAACTAAATATTGTACATAATATATTTACGTACTTAATACTAATATACGT
This sequence comes from Malacosoma neustria, assembly GCA_963693495.1. Lineage (NCBI taxonomy): Eukaryota > Metazoa > Arthropoda > Insecta > Lepidoptera > Lasiocampidae > Malacosoma > Malacosoma neustria. The sequence goes on along the minus strand of OY856385.1, from coordinate 12,310,992 downwards.
ACTTACTATTTACTTTATTTATAACTATTTGAATGTGGGGAATTTGAGCGTGTTCACGGTGGATTTGGGTACGGTAACTGCGGAATGACAACCTCAATACTTGCGCGGCGGCCAACCTTGCCATCGTGAACACATATTTCAAAAAGAGACCCGAACATCATCGTCTACAAGAGCGAAAGAAATACTAGCCAAAGCGATTTCTTCCTCACTAGGTGACACCACATCAGCATAGTAGCCAACTGCAAAGTCATACCCAGTGAGAGTCTCACTGTACAACATCGTTTCCTTGTAATAGACCTATGTGTAAAGCCCACAGACAAATATCTCAAGCACCTTCAGTGCCGAATCAGGTGGTGGCTTGATGAAACCAAGTCCCAGGAATCCTCAGGCATCGGCGACAAGTACGCGGGTGACGAGGGTGAATAAGTCCAAAACTGCTGGGACAGGATTCAGGTGGCTATCCTTGGATTGGCGAGGAAGGTGCTTGGCTAGTCTAATAGTGGACGCACGGCTCACAAGGAAACTTAGTGGTGAAATGACACGCAGTTCGTCCAGAGATAAGAAAACCCTCTTTAAGAAGTAGCAAGGGTCGAGATTTCTTGAAATCGCGACGCATACAGGGCTGCTAAGCGTGTCACTAAGAGAGCTGTAGCCAGAGTCAGACGAGACCACTTACAACCACTATATGATAAGTTGGAATCGTCGGAGGCGCCGAAACTCATATATAAGTTGGCGCACTTCAAGGTCAAAGCGGCACAGGATATCTCCAAGTGCCACTGTGGAAAAGACCCCGGGGCAACCTGTTAAGCGAGGACCTCGCGGTGAAGGAGAGAAGGCGCTCTTATTTCCACGAGCTACTGAACAAGCAAATCTAAATTCCTCCAAATCAAGGATTAGTGCCACCGGTAACGCCTGCAGAAGTCCAGAATTGTCTTCGCCGCATGAAAAATCGGAAAGCTGTCGGAGCCGATGGAGTCCCCATCGAAGCTTGGAAGGCGGTGGACTCTCGTGGTGTGGGCATCTTAACCAGTATTTTTAACCGGACATTCCTCACTGCATAAGAAACTTAAGATGTATATTGGATTTATTAAAGCCTAATGTTCTAGAACCATCTGACACTCAACTCGACAAAATTGTAAAATCCAAACAGTGCTTACATAGTGAGCAGTATGGTGGTAAACGTAAAGCTCAACTTTATGTCGGAGAAACTGTGCTTGTTAAAAACTATAGTCAAAATAAACAGTCTTGGTGTCGTGAACTTATAGTTAAAAAATCTGGAAATTCTATTTTCATTATACAGCTGCTCCATTCAGGGGAAATGATCAAGAGGCACATAAACCAAATACTCAAATATAAGGGGGGAGAGGTAGAAGATGGATGCCTCGAGAATCCAAAATCTGGTGATCCTCTTGAGGTCCCTGTTCCTGCGTTCCTGATACCAGAACCCAATACCTATACTGAGGGCAGTCAAGTTGCTGCTAAAGAAGCCCATTCTTCACCCATTTCTATTTCCCTGGATAAAGGCAAACTTCAGGAAACCTCCATGTGCAGCGGAAGAGAGACTCGTGAATCCAGTGAAATGAATACTGGCAATAGTCGTCAACCAAGCGACAGACTTACTGGTCCAAGCTTAGTGTTGACACCACAGAAGGTTATCACACCCCGAGTAAGGAGACAGCAAAAAAGGGTGGAATACAAAAAATACTTCTAAATTAAAGGTGGAGGGATGTTTTGGGTAGTTTTAATTATGCATTATTGCAATTATTAGCTGGCTGCGCCAGTCGAATAAACAGGCTAATTCTAACCGGTTCTTTTATTGTTCGCGATATCATTTAAACCTTTAGCAGAACGCAAACCAATGAAGGCTGAGTATCATTATTCCAGTCTTCAAAGGCAACGGGTCGGTACAAGAGTGAGGTGATCAGGTGAAATACCTGGGATCTGTATTTCACGCATCTGATGACATTGATTGCGACGTTAAGGCACGTATTGCTGTCGCTTGGGCCAAATGTTGGGAAGTGGTGTGATTTGTGACCCCAAAATGCCGATTAAATTGAAGGTAGAACCCTATAAGACCATCATTAGACCTGCTTTTATACGGCTGTTAAACGTTGCCGGTGTTAGAGTGACACAAGCAGGAACTGCGTGTCACGGAGATGAATATGTTGCAGTAGATTTGTGGAGTAATACGTAAGGAGTGGGTTAGGAACTCCCGCATTCGTGGCAGTCTTTATGTCCATGACATTGCGAATAAATTGCAGGGGTGTCGGCTTCATTGGTACGCCTTCGTTTTACGGCTTCATGGGTACGCCCTCGTTTTACGGCAACCGGCTACTTACATGGGGAACAAATTTCTGGCCATGCCGTCTCAAACGCGCCCCGGCAGGAGGGGTAGACCGCATGCCAATGGATCACTACCAGAGATGCTGAAGACCATGCGAAATGAAGTAGAAAAAGTCGAAAAGCAAACCTCGGGCACCAAATCGGAAGTTTAGGTTGCAACTGGGATTTAATGCTGGGCTGATGATGATAAGCAACTAGATTCGAGGTAGCCAAGTGGAAATATTTTCAAAAACCTACCTCCCTTAGGTTTGGGTTACCCATGCGTTAGATTTCCACGATGACATGCACCTACGAGTAGACCGGTTTTCTTGCGCATTACCACATTATAACATAATTATCACGTACTGAGTGAGATCGAGGGAAAACATCGTGAGGAAACCTATATACCAAGTCCTCCCGTATGTTCGTCTTCCCATCAATTCGTCTTGGATAAGCATGACGGTGTCGTAAATAAATGCTATACATCAACATCCAGACCCGGGACGGGAATGGAACCCGTGCCCTCCGCAAGCGTACTGACGTTCATTAGTTATTACGCCACAGAGGTCGTTCAAAATATTCTGCGGTTATGTATAGGCAAAGTAACTAGGTACACAAAAATGAATCTTTAAACCTAAAAGAAATGTATTTCAAATTTTGATTTATAAATATATATGATACCGTTTATTAAATGCTACTAAATAAGCTGAATTAAAAAGGGTGAATAAAATTGCTCGGCCAAGTGGGCTGCTTGAAAATTCTCAAGATCTCATTCACAGGAAAAGAAAATAAAGCGTCTTTTTTAAAGATAAAATCTTTTTAAATGTTAAAAGATGGACGAAAATGTCTTATTTTACTAGAAAATACAAGCAACATTATTTGCAGATTTTAACTGTCCAAAACGAGAGTTTTTAAGGTTTTACTTTGAGTATTAAAGTATATTTATGTCATTAAAAAATACACGTATAATTTACATACTGTTTGTATCACTTTCTCTGGTGTACTTTTCTGTGGACTTCAATATTCACACTATTCGTTATTTCACTAACAAAAAAAGTTTTGTATTAAATATTGAACGGTTAAGGGCGTTGATAGGAGAGTTTTATAATAGTAAAACTATGTAGTATATATAGTAAATATGTAGTAACTTAATTCTATTAATATTTCGATGAAAAATCGAAATACTCCCTTTTCTTCTTAGACCGTAGTTCGTAGAAAAAGGACTAAGAGATTTTCACACACATATTTCTGAATGCGAAAACAAGTCATATGTGTAGAACGCCTTGTCGTCCAAGAGAGGAAAAAAGCACTAGATCAGACTGCGTCTATTGTAAGTGGTCCCTTAATGTAACAGACTATCACTCAACAGAAATAATCGTGAATGCTAGTGACAAATGATGATCAACAACTCTCTGTCTGGAGCGTAACGACTGAGTATAATTTATATTTGATAATAATAATACTTGACAGGCTATATAAGATTAATAAGACAGTACAAAATCTACATTTATCGTATTTTTTCGGCCCCTTGGCAGATGAAAAATAAGACTTACAATAGGGCCAACATGTAAAAGGTTTTCTTTACTTTTGTCCTGAGACAATACTCAAGACATTTATATTTTAAGCCCTGAAGTGAAACATTCTAGTACAGTCGAAATGAATAGCTACATACTTGTATAATCCTAATTTTAGTTTTTTTTATTGCTGTAGGACAGCAGACAGGCTGACGGCCAGCTTAGAATTTAGCAGTTACCGTCGCCTATGGGTGTTTACAACGCCATTGGCATCGCGGAAACGCTGCCGTCCCATAAGGGTACAGGAACTTGGGTCACTAATGCCGGAACACAACACAAGGTTATTATGGTGGTATACTTCAGACCAAAGGTGATCGCCATTCAGGCTGGTTGTTTTGTCGCTTTTTACAACAGGCCGACCCCAGCCGCAGAGGTTAGTATTCTTTCTCCGTCCCTACACGGATAAAATTTGATAAAATATCACATTTTATATTATATTTTATTTATTAGTGTATAATTTCAATCATCTGGAATGACATCAAAAATAATTAATTAACTTTTATTTCAAAACAAAGCGTAAACTTTTAAAGTAATTATCTGCTTAAATAAAGCATTTTTTTTTTCTTGTTTGTTGATTTGCCTTGACCTACATTTTATGTGAACTTAAACTTAACAACCGACCCTTAACTACCGGGAACTTAATTAATTGAAAAAGTTTTTAAATTTTGTAAAATGGTTTTACAAAGCTTACTTATATGTTATATTATAAATATGTAAAATTAATGGTAATACGCTCGAATTACTTACTCTAGGGCTGACCACGTTAGTACCTCGGTCTCGTGACGTCATAAGTCACGAAGTCTTGAATACACCATATTCTGATTGCCTCCAAAAGGAATCGAGTTTTTGATCTTTTTAAAGGAATGATCTACGAGTATACTGCCATAATAACCTTGTGTTGTGTTCAAGCATTGATGGACCTATGGGACAGCAGCGCTTTCATGGTGCTCTTAGCGTCGCAAGCATCCATAGACGACGGTAATTACTAAGTAGGCAGATGGCCTGTCTGCTGTTCCTCAGCTATAAAAATGTGCAGAAAATTATTTGAGAGCTTATTATGATTTTGTTTCAAATTAAATAATTTCGAAATAATAATAATAATATTTTATGACAATTCACACAGCGTCATCTAGTCCCAAACTAAGTAGCACTTGTATTATGGGCCCTAGACAACTGATATACTACTTATGTCCTTTTTTTGTAAATAAATACATATTATACATAAACACCCAGACGCGAGACGGGAATCGAACCCGTGACCTCCGCAAGCGTACCGAAGTGCGTTATCCGTTACGCCACCGAGGTCGTCAATAAAATATTAATTTGTGGCAAACCATAAGTTTTGTTCAAACAAGCGAGAAAATAAGCTCTCGCTCTGGAAATACAGTCTGCAGTCCATAAGCGATGATAACATGATATCATGACATCAATCGGGTCTTGGTTTCTGCTTTCTACTGGTCTCCAAATATCTAGAGACTAGCACAGGAAAATAAAATAAGAATATAATGTGTTTGAAAATCAAATAGTGCTAAAATGAGAGTAGAATTCTTCGTGTTACTGGAATTTACGTTTATTGCTATCTTGATTTGAATCTAGAACACAGTATATTTAGAGAATAAGTAAGATATTTTACTCACTAAGATTTAGTAAAAATCGGAAACTACCAACAAGAGTGTTGTTACAAGTAAGAACTTAAAATGTATCCATACTTGCATTTTTTTATTGCTGTAGGACAGCAGACAGGCTGACGGCCCGCTTAGAATTTAGCAGTTACCGTCGTGTATGGGTGTTTGCAACGCCAGTGGCATCGCGGAAACCCTGCCATCCCATAAGGGTACAGGAACTTGGGTCACAAATGCCAAAACACAACACAAGGTTATTATGGTGGCATACTTCAGACCAAAGGTGATCGCCATTCAGGTTGGTTGTCTTGTCGCCTTTTACGACATGCTGACCCCGGCCGTAGAGGATAGTATTCTTTTTCCATCCCTGCACGGATAGCATGCATGTGAAACCTGTGTTTATTTACTTACAATATATGTTTAAAAACTTCATAATTTCATAAAGTTCACAGGAAATTAATACTGATTTAAAACATCCCTTATCCCTTCCACGTAACTGGCATAGCTTACATTATCTTATTAAAACCTTTACATTGTAGAGCCGAACACCGGTAGCGTACGACTAAAAATACATATAAAAGGTTCTATTTCCGCAAACCGGGTTTGCAGGAAATTGGAAAGCCTATTTCAATTGTTCCCTTGTGAAGCGGGTGTCAGCAGTAGATGTCCGGACACCCGACCAACTGTTCTAATTTAGCTGTGCAGTGATGGACTTATTTCGTCGCTGCCGAACACAAGTATGGTCTCTTGGGACTTGCAGATTATGTTTTCATTTCTCGAAAATTGACTTTTAGGAAATTGTATACATCTTCAGGGGATATGGTTGATCGATCCCCTAATTGCTATTTATGTGGACACTAAATACACTTTACTTATATAATATTATTACATCTTAATATTTCTCGCGTATTTACAAAAACTTTTGTAATACTTACAGAATAGAAAGTAACAAATTAGATGGACACAATACAACACTATAAATTTACAGAATTCCGAGCAGATGCTTATTACGTGGAGTTTTGTGCCAGAAAAAGAATAGTGTTAGGTGTCGTTTTTTATTTAAGCATTTAGATATATTCGAAAAACAATAATAAATTTATTTTAATAGTCATCGATCATATAGAGTACATAGCAAAAATAACCCAAAAAGTATATAATCAAAAATGTAAATATAATAAATTGTAATTGTGATGTGCGACTTGAGGGGTCGCTACACATTTATCTCCTGCCTAAATTGTAGTATATGTAATTGTATTTAACAATAAATACGTATTTCAAGCAAATAATTATGTATTTCAAGCATATGAATGATAAATGGGATGGTTTTATTGGCTCTACCAGCGACAACCGCCTCCTAAATAGGGAATGAGGGCGCGCAATGCACAAGGAGTTCCACACTATCCTGCTGCACGTTCCCACACGGCGGAATGTGCAAAAGGAATTTTTACCTCGAAAAAAAGGTCTTAAATACTCTCTAATAATACAAGCATAGGTGACTAAATGAGCTAAAAGAACCTAATAGAGTGTTTGACTGTTTCCAGAAATTATATAACATAAAATGTAGCGACCCTCACTTAGGAAGCGGCAGTTTGCGGATAAAATTAAATCAGTATCAACTATTCTTGACACTTCTGTGAATCACACTGACAACCTACACTTATAGGCAACAATTTCAGATATTTCCCATTTTCAGTCTATTTTTGACATATCCTTTTAAAGAGATTGAAACAGAGCGTTGTTATCTCATATTGATAAAATATTCATTGTTTCAGCTTTTAGATTCGATGCTAGTCTTGCTATTCGGATACTTAGGTGACATCTACCGTCTATATCTGTAGTTTATATACATAGTTAACACAACGGTATTATAAATGAAAACTTAGTACATCGTAGGTTACAGATGGTGCAAAATTTTAATTGACGTAATAAATTAGAACTGGACTATAAATTTAACCTATAAATTATATAACTTTACTGGACTATAAATATAACTTTATTTTGACTAAAAATACCGAATAACTGTGGGCCTATTTACAATTTTATTACAATTTAATATCTCAGAATATTTTGTGAGTTTAAATTAGGAAGGCATTATAATTAAAACTTCGACCGTATTGCCAATCTTTATATTTGTATTATATTTATTTTTAACTTGAAGCGTCTCGGTCGTCGGTGTATTTTACTAAATAGGTAATTACAGATCGCGGCATCTAAGTTGAACCAAAATCGCGGTCGTCCGTGCAGGTACAATTAGGCACAAAAAAATTAGGCTTGGGATTACCCGCAAAATTTAAAACTCTCAGTGATTTTTTTTATTTAAATTTAACATTCAAGACACAAACAAATTCACTTCCACATTTATATTATTATAATTAATTATATTAATAAATGAATAAATCAGTAAGGATAAAACAGTTGATGAAATACCTGCTAACTAGAATTTCATGAAAATAATAAATGTATGCTATCATGTTATGCTGATATGCTGCTGTCACTCATGGGCACGACACCTTTTACATAATTTCTAAGTGGTATGTCACCGTAACTTGGACCAGAGTCACTTGAATCACTGCTGTCAGAATGGCCAACTCGTATTATAAACTATTCACTCATTTCGTCGATGACGTGATTACTTTTGACGTAATCCTCTTCTACTATTTTGACCTTATCACATAGCTTTTTCCAGTCACTTGGCCCCATTGAATTTACTTTTTCATTCACTAATTCTATTACACGGGTCACATTCCACTGAACAGTTTTCTTACTGACATGCCCTTTTATTGCCTTAATAAATCTGTCTATACTAAAAACTATGAAGCGGTCTTTATTTTTTTTATGAAATCATATAACTAAGGCTTCAACAAATCAAGAGCGTAACTGATTTCCTTTTCCGTAAGCCAAGCCTTCATATCGGCTTTCTTTGTATTAGCATTTGGTGCTAAATCATATTCCTCGTTGTGGTATTTGGCATTGTTCACAACTATTACCGAATTCAGGGGGAGATTTGGTATTAATTGGGTGCGTACCCACTTTTCATAATTTTCATAGTTCATGTCATCGTGATAGTCACCGGTCTTCGTGTCTGACTTAAAAGTTAACAAAGCGTAGAAAACCATTGTCCGATCCGGCAAGTACTATCACGTCGCGTTGCCCTTTTGAAATAGGTTTTTTCAATCCCTGAGTTGACCCATCTATCGTACCTTTCGGTATTATGTGCGTGGCATAAACATACGACTCATCTGTATAAATAATTGGTCTGTTTTCTTGACGATATTTTCTTAGTTTTTGTTAGTAGTTTATTCTCAATAATCTTATGACCGTTGTTTCTATTAAAACTTTCCAGTTATTCTCGGTGGTTTTCCATATGAACCTGAGTTCTTTAATGATACAGCGAAACCTTTTTCTGAACCTTGAAAATTTATATCTGAGCTGATTTATATCTGATTTTGGATGAAGTTTACCAATGGTCGATAATTCATTTTTAATTTATAAAAATTGTAAATGCTTCGTTTTATTATTCCCTTTTCGAAATCGTCTACGTCTGTCACTGGTTTCATTCGTTTTCTCTTTTTACCAGGGATCCTAAATGCAACTATTAATTCTGAACTTACTTTCTCTTATAATCCTTCTAACTATAGACACAGATTTTTTTGTGGCTTCGGCAGTTTTATTTACAGACAACAGTTATATGATTGTCTTTTTAAAAATAATTGTAAACGTCAAATATCATCTTTCTTGACTGTCTCTTTAAATTTGGTTGGGGCCGAGACATTTTCATGAAATTAAATTATCATTTGATAGTCTGTTGTGAAAAAAGTGCGCAAATTGTACACTAGGACCGCGGGGGGCGTGCGCGGGTAACGCTGGGCAGTGTCACTGCGCGGGAGCTAGCGTGTCTGCGTTGCTATGGATCCGCACGCCCCCTCACGTCTCACCCCATACCGAACACAATTGAGACCCAAAAATGTGTCATTGCGCATACAAGATCATGGTTTAACTTATAGGCCGCAATCTGTACATAGGTTCCCGTGCAAGTAATCTTTAAGAATACAATATAGAAAGAAACATAATTAAAAGATGACTGCAGTAGTTATGTTACGTTAACTAATATCCGTGGAACTGTCCATATAATAATTTTTAAATCAATTCTTAAATTTTAAACAAATTTTCAGATTTTACTTGCGCATACCGATTTTTAGACTTAAATCATTTTGTTTTTATAATTTTAATTAATTTATAGTATATTTTTATTACCCTTGCATTATTAGTAAATTTTAACAATTTAATTATAATGTATGGAACTTTTCTGAATAATCAATTCGCTTTAAAAAACATAAATCGGTTTGTGTCCATTAATTATTATCTTAGTTAACCGAATCCAACTAAAAATAGTTAAACTAAAAGTTCGTTTTCGAATTTACTCTGCTGAAAATCGAAGCGAAAGAGTGAAGGTTGAGATGTTGAGAGATTATCATTTTCCACTTGACAATATAGATACACTTATAAGGCACTTTAGTTTTTTTGTAAAGCCTTTTGTTGACTTTATCACGACGGGGTCACCAATTTAGGGGATTCACTTGATGTCGATCCCCTAATTATTAGCTCGGTATTGGGTTTTGGTATAATCGGACGTTAAGGTTCGGCGAGCCGCAAGCAACATCTGCATTTGCTAGTCAACTCCACCAATATGGATTACGTCCAATGATACACACTATATTTTATATTCTCGCAGAATACTTTTTTTGTATTAAAATAGGATCTTGTATATTAAAGTATTATATTTACAGAAGTTACAATGATGAACACGATAAAAAAATTACAAAACTCTAAGCAGAAGTTGATGACGCCTGGAGTCAGAAGAGATAATTGCGTTGTCGTATGTTTTATTTTTGAGTTTTTCAAATATCGAATAATATTGTTGGATACTCTGTATGCCATGAGTATACAGAATAAAAATTATTAATTTAGGAACGAAAAGTTATATAATCTAAAATGTAAATAAATTTATGGGTCGCTACTGTCCTATTTAACCAAAATTCCAAACTTATAATAATTCTGTCTAGGATTATATCAACGAGATATTTATTTAATGGTACCTATCAAATTTTAAATTGCTTCCTTAAATACAATATTAATAAAAATATTAATTTCCGATCTCCTAACTTTCGAATCCCGTCCCGAGTATGGCTGTTTGTGTATAATATGTATTTATTTACAAAAGTATCAGTTATCTTATAACACAAAGGTTTAGCTGATTATTTTGGCAGTAGATGGTGTTTTGTAAATTATCATAGTATATTTATTTACTTACACTACTCATCAAAAAAATCGAAACACGCCTGAAGTTTGGTTTTGACTGAGTTTAACTTTTTTTTTACATTAGCGAATAATTAACGAATAGTAATGTTTCAAATTAAAATTAAATGTCATAAGCTATTGTGTTTTGTTCAACAGGTATGTTTTTTACCCTTTAAGAAGAAATTGTTATATGTTAGACACAAAGATGTAAAACAGAAAAATGTAAAAAAAAGTTTATTCAGTATCTTGTATTTCCTCCCTGGGTTCTTATCACTGCTTCTATGCGGTTCCTCATGGAACGGATAAGCGTCACAATCTTGTGTTGTGGGATGTTATCCCACTCTTCTTGTATAGCTGTTTTAAGCTGGACAAGCGTTTCCGGAATAGGATTTCTCGCTTTAACTCATCTCTTCAACTCATCCCATAGGTGTTCTATGGGGTTCATATCTGGGCTTCTGTTGGCTAGCCCATAACCGCAGTACCGACTTCACTCAGGCATTCATTTGTAATGCCTGCGGTATAGCTATGGCTTTGTCCAATACCATGGTATTGTCCTGCATAAAAATGAAGTCTTCGCCAGTACAATGTACGTAGGGTACCACATGAGGCAACAGACACTTTTCGATGTAACGTGACCCATTTACTAACGGTAACCGAGGTCCATCGAAGAAGAAATAAGCCCAATCCTAACCAAGTCATGCGATGATATTATAATAACAGGCATCATACCGAAACAATGGAATGAATCACATATCCTCCTCCATAAGAAAGGGGGTAAAGATGACATCGGCAACTATAGACCAATTAGCCTAATATCAAATGTGTACAAAGTGTTCGCAAAAGTAATTCTAGAAAAAATAACAATGGTCTTAAACGAAAACCAATCGATCGAGCAAGCAGCATTCAGAAAGAACTACAGTACTATAGACCACATCTACACAATCAAACAAGTTTTGGAAAAATACAATTAATAACTGGAATATATATCTGCTTTATAGACTACTCCAAAGCTGTCAGACAGCATCAGAAACTCACATGAGCTGCCCCCGTGGCTGCTCGTGTATGCTTCTGTGGGCAAGGTATCCATATTTTTTGGAAAAGATCTCTTTGGTATGATGTCACAGAATTTAGTTAAGAATCACAGTCACCTAAGCTCAGAGCGCAGTAAAAAAAAACGATAATTTATGCAAAAAATGTGATTAAGTGCAGAAGTTCCGACGGAATACATATTGAAAATCTCTACATTCATTTATTGGATCAAAATTCGAAAATATAAATCCAAATTTATAATTCTGGTACACCGTTGTGTAGACTAAACTGCCAGCTATTTATTGGCGTTTTTTTTAATGATATCAATCCTCTTTTTCATTTAAATACCGCCTGAATAATACTTGCAGTAGTATTTCGATTTTTTTGGTGAGAAGTAAATAATTATTATAATTTTCATCACCGTTCAATATACAGTTTGTGCTTTACCGCAATGAAAACCACTATAACTTGTTACTTTTGCCAACTGTACCGTAATAACAAGCTGATATCAAGAAAGTTGGCCGTCTAGATGCTCTTCCCGGTACTGAATTAGAATATAAATAGATTCTACAATATTTTAAATTTACATTATCTATCCATATATATGACTTAAAGCAGAATTATAAATCGTATATCTTACATGAATAAATAAAAATCATTTTCAGATGGATTTTATTAATTTCAAATGGGTCTCGTGATGGCTTACATTTAAAATCGACGAGCAGTAATTTGATTCCCTACCTTATCAAATTGCTGCCTGTCATCAATCATCTATCGATTAGTGATAATTACGTATGATGATGCGGAGAAAGAATAAGTCTTTTTTTACTGTTGAGGAACAGCAGACACGCTGACGGCTTACTTAATAGTACGCAGATACCATTGCCTAAGGATGATTGCGTTTTGCGGCAACCGGCTACTTATATGGGGCAAAAATTTCTGGCCATACCGCCTGCGTCAAAATCCGGCAGGAGGGGTAGAGCCAACAAGTGCTGTCTTAGTGTAATAAGGGGTGATATGCGTGCCTATGGACTGACTACGAAAGATGCTGAAGTGGAGAAGGAAAAATCGGAAAGCGGACCCCGGGCACCGACGCGGAAGTTTAGGGTCCAAACGGGATTAATAACGCTGGGATGATGATGATGAGTTATAAATCCAGTATGGTTGCCATCCAGACGGGCTCGGGGCCCTACCACGCAGGCCACCCCCGGCCGCAGGGGTTAGTATTCTTACTACACCCCTGTACAGAGTAAGATTCTTAAAGTCTTAAACTTCCTCTTAAATTCATTTTGCCTCTTTAGTTGTACCAAAAGTGAACACAACGGAAGTGTACATTTTGATTCAAGTATTTTATAAAATGTCATTTTAATGAAATAATATTAACAAGTATATGCAGGTATGGCAAATAAGCGGCTTATTTAATAAGAGACGGATAATGTTCGTGTCTATTTAGTTTAGTATAGGAGAAAGAGAATTGTTCTAGGAAACAGAGCATGAGTTAGGAAAGGCTGGTAGAGAAAATTAGCCCCTCGACCTAGGCCACGCGATCGACGGGCCCTGTTTATCCGTGGGCCCAGGCACAGGCGATATAAAGACAGTGAAGTTTTAGTGGGTAGTCGCATGTCGGCCGTCTTTCCCACATATCCCGCGATCTCCCTTGATGAGGGGAACTCAAGTGCAGTTTTTCTTCGAAAAAAGGAGGTGAAACCCATATACTCTCTATCACTATTGGACAAATGCTTTAACAACTTTAACAGCTTTTTATCCGTACAGGGGCGGAGAAAGAATACTTACCTCTGTGGCCGGGGTCGGCCTGTCGTAAAAGGCGACAAAACAACCTAACCTAGCTACGTGGTAGGGCCTCAAGCCCGTCTGGATGGCGGCCACCTTTGGTCTTAAGTATGCCGCCATAATAACCTTGTGTTATATTCCGGCATTAGTGACCCAAGTTCCTGTACCCTTATGGGACAGCAGCGTGTTCGCGATGCCACTGGCGTTGCAAACACCCATAGGCGACGGTAACTGCTAAATTCTAAGCAGGCTGTTAGCCTGTCTGCTGTCCTAGAGAAATAAAAAAAAATATCATATTAAGATTACTTTGTTTTTATGATTAAGAAAAGGAAAGTTGATGTAACAAATTTAGTAGAACTTAATCTAACAACAATTGCTTGTTGACTTAAGTCATTAAACTTAATACGGTATCCGAAGTTTGGGAGCGACATATTTCATCCAACGTTTCGCCTGATTTCCTCTCATTTGTCAAGGGAACTCGTAAAATGCAATTATAATTTTATCACCAGTAAAAAGAAAAATGAGAAAAACTTTATGAAACTTTGTTTGAAAACTTGTTGGTGACTTTAACAAACCAATTAAATGTTCAAATGGGTGCACATTACGTTTTCATTTCATTAAACATCTAGGAAATTCTGATGTCCAATATTTCAGTCATTCTGTATCTTTTTTCAGTAAGTCATCAGTAAAAATCATTTTTTCACCCCAAAATTTTTTGATAATTGATATTTAGTAGTACATTTAGTACTACATATCTTTTATAAAATCATGTTTCGAAATTAAAGAACCTCTCATATTTTTTGAAGTGAAAACTTCTTTAGCATCATTGGGATCTGAAACTCGATGAAACGGAAAAGACAGAGTAAAAAGAGACACCTATGTGTGTGTGTGTGTGTGTGTGTGCGTGTGCTCGCGCGCGTGCGCGCGTGTGTGTGTGTGTGTGTAAAGAGAACATCATCTTTTTAAATTGAACGCGCTTAAGATGTTCTGCGCACTCTTCTATGACAGTATGACACATGACATTTACCTACATAAAAATAATCTAATGTACCTAATAAAATAATGTTTAATGTTAAAATGAATATAAAAGCAAGAGTTGTGAAAGGGAGACGAATAATTAACTTTAATTGTCGTTTCTCTTATTTACAGGTAACGTGTAATTCTTATATGAATGTGCATTGTAAGTGTTAATATGAATTTAAGACTCTTATTTACAGATAAACTGATTTGGTTGATTTATTCTGACCATCCAAACTGATAATATCAAATAATATTATAAAACGACAATTTTGATTTTGAATTCAGAAAACCGAAAGGTGCACTTCCTCTGCCGCATGCCAGCTGGCATAGGAGTAGTCCATCAGTCGTCTTTTACGACTCCCTTGGAATGACCTGGGGTGACCCTATTCTTTTCACTGGCCTGGGCCACACGGCAACAATTACATAATATACTGACATTAAATAAAATTTTCAAATAAAGGTTGAAAAAACATAATTAAAGATAGCCGGTACTCTTGGGTCCTATAATTTGTACCCTTCTTCTGCTATTAGCGATGGGCTCTCGACTTTGTTAGGCAACACCCACTTCAAAGGTTGACCCCGCAATCTCAAGAACGCAACTTGACTCTGTCCTGAATTTAAATCACTTCAAATATTCTTGTAATTGAAATTATTCGACTAAATAAGATTAGCACATTTTTTTGTAACTTCTGACTAAATTTCTTTCACCTCTTGTATAAATTTGTATTTTTAATTTATTTTCTTTGGTTTCATGGTTAAATAATTATGTAGATAGGCATTATATATGCCTTCGGTATGTGTCACATCTAACGGGTCTTTCATTAAGCGCTTCCTATTTTATATTTAAATAAAACAAAGTGTGTGTCAGATATCATCGTAATTTTGGAAGTGAAAACTTCTTTAGCGGCGTTGTGCACTTTTTTGTGATGGGTAAAAAATGTTAAACTCGCGTCAGGTCACGTGTCCTGATCAAAAATTCGTAAGAAGGAGTTTTGCTCGAGTAATACCAAGCTTATTAATGACTTAAAGTATATTTTATAATGTAACTTTTAAATGATTGCACTGCATTAATTCGAATTGCGACTTTATTACAATAAAATACAGTTGAGTTTTTGAAGTGAAAACTTCTTTAGGCACGTTGAACATTTTTGGATGAAATATTTGATTTGTAAAGAAGTGTTAATGACTAATTTAAACTTTAATGCTTGATCATAAACAATTTTTTATAAACCGAAAATAATAATCTAATGGACGATAAATATTAAAATATATTTTGTATTTTAGTAGGATTATTTTAATTATACAAATTAACTGCTAAATATATATTTTAATTATATAGCTCCACAGTATTTTAACATAATGAGAGAATTCGTTAAAAATATAATTTACAAATAAAATCTACAATTTATTTTTTGGAAAAACCAGTTATTCTTACTAGTGTACCTAGTGTTTATCCAAGATTACATTAGAATTATCCAAGATCTTATTTTACCAGTATCACGCGATAAACTCTAAGTTCTACTTCAGGAGTGTTGTAAATATGTATTAGGTGTTAAAGTATAAAATTGCCGTTTTGTACTAAAAATTAAACTTATTTTTTTTTCTAAGATGATTCATTTATTTAATCAATATATTTACCCTCATTATCTACACTGCTGCCATCTAAAAAGAAGTTTATTTATGCTTACGATAGAACTGTGGGGATCTTGATTCGACAAACTGTATGAAAGCATTTTGTACTGCCTCCTGGGAAGAAA
Organism: Malacosoma neustria; assembly: GCA_963693495.1. Taxonomy (NCBI): domain Eukaryota; kingdom Metazoa; phylum Arthropoda; class Insecta; order Lepidoptera; family Lasiocampidae; genus Malacosoma; species Malacosoma neustria. The sequence goes on along the minus strand of OY856385.1, from coordinate 12,294,579 downwards.
TTTTTTATCACGTAGAAAATTGATCAAATCACAAAAAAATCCTAGTTCTTTGGAGCAAGGTCTGGCGAGTACGGTGGGTGACGTATGGTTTGTAACTACTGCTCCTTTAGAGTTAGGTTCCTCGCGCACTGTGAGGTCTTACGTTAACATGGAGCAATAATGGTGAAGATGCCAATTTCGCCATCATTGTTCGAAGTTTGGGACAATAAACATATCCTGTTATTGCTTGACCAGATCTGAGAAAGCTATAGTCAATAACACAATGAAGCGACCACCAAACAGTTACCCTTACCTTTTCATTTGTAAGCTTTGCTTTAGGGTACTATTACGGCGTTTGAGCTGGGGTCAGACAATGCATTTTTTGTTCACGGTTATCGTAAAAAATCCACTTTTCATCACAGTATTATTCAATATTACTTCATTTCTGTACCGGTTTAACAAGGCAACACAAGTTTCAACACGCATTTCTTTCTGCAGATCAGTCAAATCATAAGGCACCCATTTTTTTTTTTCTTATTCATTTGATGCAAATGAGTCAATATTATTATCCATGCAGGGGCAGAGAAAGAATACTAACCTCTGCGGCCCGGGTCGGCCTGTGATAAAAGGTGACAAAACAACCCACCCTAGCTACGTGGTAGGGCCTCAAGCCCGTCTGGATGGCGACCACCTTTGGTCTTAAGTATGCCGCCATAATAACCTTGTGTTGTATTCCGGCATTAGTGACCCAAGTTCCTGTACACTTATGGGACAGCAGCGTGTTCGCGATGCCACTGGCGTTGCAAACACCAATAGGCGAGGGTAACTGCTAAATTCTAAACGGGCTATCAGCCTGTCTACTGTCCTACAGCAATAAAAAAATATTGTAGGTAGGGTAACGTTAAACTATGTTGCCAATTCCTGTCGCCCAAATCGGCGCGGACCTGTAGCTTCCGGCCCTGGTTGTGTCCATGGTCGGGGGCGATCCTGGATGGACGGCCGTCGCCTCCTTCTGCGAGGCAGTCATGTCTACAAAGGAGGCGGCGGAGCGGGAGCGGGAGTCAACCACTACACTCCCCTCCCGCCAACGCAGGCTACGTTGGCGGCACCGGAGGGCAAGTAACGACCTCCGGCCGCCGTAAAAAGCGGCCGCGGGCGCCCCTTAGGGGAGGACCCACCGCCCTCACTATTGCCGCGAGGGTGAGGGCTGCGTGCTGTTCCGCGGCCCCCATCAACTCCTAGAGTTGTTACAGAAAAGTGCCGCGGGGACGAAACCCTGACCCCCTGGCGCCAACACTTTAGAAGGGGCCCGCCTTAAGATAAAGGGCGGGCCGGCGCCGGCCTGGGCCACGAGATTAGCAGGCCATATATCCGTGGACCCGGGCGTAGGCGATAGGAGAACAGCAGGATTTTTAGTGGGTAGTCGGACGGTCAAACATCTCTCCCGGAATCCCACATATCCCTCGGTCCCCCCGGGCCGGGAGAACCCGTCAAGAGAGGTTTTTCCCCGAGACCAAAAAAATCAAATGTTGCCAATTCCTGGGTAGTTTGACTCGGATCGGCTTCCACAATCTCCTTCAATTCGGCGTTATTTACCTTGTGTGGGCGGTCTGCGACGTGGTTTGTTCTTCAAGTCGAAGTTTCCATTAGGAAAGCGTTTAAACCAAAAACCCACGATGAGTTCATTACCAGTCTTCTCACCAAACGCAGCGTAAATATTAACACTTTGAATATGCATTATTTGGATACGCGATGCGTTGTATGTAGACATGTGTCATATTATATAATAACATGATTATTTTTAAATACAACGTATATAATACCCACTTGACGAAAATATTCTAGCTCAACAAGTGAAACCTCCCTACTCTCGAAATAATTACGTTCCTAAAATAAAAAGGTCTTCAATATCCTTCACTCGAATACGCTTACGTAAAACTTTCCACGGGAAATTTCACGCTTCACTATACATTAGAACATCAGATTTGTTTAAGTGTTTCATATAAAATGTACAAATGTTTCCGATATTTATAATAAGTTTAGTTGCCTGGCTGATTTATTGTATACATACACATTTACTGTATACAATACCTTCAAATAGTAAATATTCTGTAACAGTATCATGTAATATTTGTCATCTAAAAATATCAAGCTATAGAGCTCCGAGGCGCAGTAATCCGTGCAGGGGCGGAGAAAGAATACTGTCCTCTACGACCGGGGTCGGCCTGTCGTAAAAGGCATCTAAACAACCCACCCTAGCTACGTGGTAGAGCCCTCAGCCCGCCTAGATGGCGACCACCTTTGGTCTTAGGTATGTCGCCATAATAACTTTGTTTGGTGATCCGCCATTACTGACCCAAGTTCCTATACCCTTATTGGACAGCAGGGTGTACGCGATACCACTGGCGTTGAAAACACCCATAGGCGATGGTAACTGTTAAATTCTAAGTGGGCCGTCAGCCTGTTTGTTGTCTTACAGCAATAAGAAAAAAATTAAAAAGAAGTAATCGAATTAAAGCCCCAAATGAAATATTGACTAACGATAGCTCCAAGATCCCTTCAGGGCCCATTGTGACTGATGGATCCGAGCGCCTATGAGGAAGTTCAGCGGATCATAGATGTGAGGGCAATTTGAAGGTACCGTCAAGTGTTCTGGCGACCAGCTACGCTCTTAGCAAGCGACCACCCTGGAAGTTTCAGGCGGTCAATTTGGCCTGCGATGTTTAGCACCGAGTGCAGCTGGTTGGCGAGGGTATCCGATATCGGTCCGCTCGCCGCACCACCCGACTCGATGAACATCCGGGCGCCGGTGCGACCGTTTTCATCTTAACGCTGCCCTTTATGCCGAAGTCAGCGATACGGATCATTGCCTTCGCCTCCAAAGTTAGATCACTGAGCCTCACTCCCTTCAGCGCCACACCTGGCTGTAGGGAGAGGAAAACGGCCGAGTTTCTCGGAGGACCGGCCCGCCTTGCCTTCTTCTTTTGAGGCGGTGCCTTTGGTTTCGGAAGTGCCCTCGCTATTTGTCCTCGTTAGGGCTTCGGTTGCCCTTTGGCCTTTCTTCTCTGTTTTGAGAGGGGTGCGCCCTGACTGCCTTTCTTAGCCTTCCTTGGCTTTTTAGCCACGGTGGCCCACTTCTCTGTAAGGTCACTGGGCATCGATCTGTCGTCTGGGGCTCCCGTGGTTGGGGCAAGAGCAGACTCCTCCAATGCGACGATAATTTTTGCTGCCTTGTCTTTACCTGCTCTTTTGTATGAAGGGACAAGCTTCCTTCTGAAGCTCGTTCCCACAGGAGGTATGGGGTCGCTGGGGAGCTGATGTTTTGGCCCCCCGGTGCACTTCTATGGCCACGAGGCGGTAGTTGCACCTCCAGGGCATGCTGGGTCAAAGGCTCAATGGTCGGAGCTACCACGAACAGAGGTGCCGCGCGAGCTTTTTCTACCTCGGCGCGTTACTGGACCAACTCATGGCTTAGCTTGGTAACCTCCCCCAGCAGCCTCTTCTTGATAGCCTGGACCGCCATCTCATCCGTTACCCTGTAATCGGCAAGTTAGTCGGCTGCCTCAGTTACCGCCTCAACATAGTCCTTAAGGGTCTTGACAAGGGTGCTCTTATGGCACTTGGAGGACTTTGTTACTCCTGCTACTCCTCCCATCGACCCTTGGATTTGACGCTTCAAGTCGATGGAGGTCTCGCCGCCGTCCTTCGTTCTCGCGGCCGTGGCCTTAGCCGCGGCCTCGGCCACAAGAGAAGCCCTCGCCTTGGCCTGGGACTTTTCCATTTAGGCCACTTTCTCTAGCACGCAACGCCCAATGTCGTGATCGTACTCAGCCTCATACTCAGCCTCAAGCAGCGCCTGCTTGGCTTTGATGCTTGGATTTGTTGTGAGTCCCCCAGCTCCAGACCACAGAGCTGGGGGTTTCCGGATGGGAATGGACTCACATCTCCACCGCGTGTCAGTCAGGGTTGGGTACGGACGCCAGACAACATCCCGGGACAAAACCTAGCGAGTCGCCTCGTGACGTAGCCTGCCCAACAAGACCGACCGATAGCGGAAATGTGGTTCCCGCCCCAGGAACACTCTCTGTGCAGGCGTAGTCGAAGTGGGCATGTTTGCGACTACCGAATCAGGGCCCGAAACAGAACTCGGGATCCCAACTAGTATTCGTAACCAACCCACCGGGGACCGCGCCATGCATAAAGAGCGAAGTTGGGAAAGGATGTAGGAAGTTGTCTGGAAGAAGGTAACGGGAATGAGATGGCAGATACTCAGGCACCTCGGATACGCACACCTGTGCACTTTTCGGACAGAGGAGCACCCCTGAGAGGAAAGGGAGCTAAGCTAACTTGAACCCAATTAAAAATAACTCTCAACAAGATTAATTATAACAACTAAAATAGATTCAAAATATGTTATAACTATAAACTGTAAATTGGGTTAAAGTATGAAATTGCCGATTTGTACTGAAAAATTGAAACTTGTTTTTTTCTAAGATGTTTATTTATTTAATCAAAACATTTACCCTCATTATCTGTACATCACTACTATCTAAACGGAAGTTTATTTATGCCCTTACGATAGAATTCTGGGGCTTTAGATTCGACAAACTTTGTGAAAGCATTTTGTATAGCCTCCTGAAAATAAAATTTCTTTTCACGTAGAAAATTGTCCAAATCACGAAAAAAACGATACGGTCTGGCAAGTATAGTGGATGACGTATGATTTGTAACTGCCGCTCCTGTAGAGATATAACGGTTTGTCGTGCAATGTGAGGTCTTGCGTTATCACGGAGCAATAATAGTGAAGATCAATTCATGAGTAGACGCTGTTTTACTGCCAGTTTCGCCATCATTGTTCGAAGTTTGGCACAGTAAACATCTGCTGTTATTGTTTGATCAGACCTAAGAAAGCTATAGTAAATAACACCACGAAAATACCACTAAACATTTAACATTAACTTTTTATTGGTAAGCTATGCTTAAGGGCACTATCGCGACGTTTGATCTGGGATCAGCCATTACATATTTCGCTAACGATTATCGTGAAAATCCGTTTTTCGTCACATGTCACAATTTGATTCATTCGATTCCTTCATTTCTTCTTCTTCTTCCCATTCCTCTCCTATCGGAGGTTGAACAACATCATGGCAATTCTGACTTTGGAGGTCGCTGCTCTAAACAAGGATACTATCGGTATAGGATCATTTCTATAGCGATTCAACTAGGCGACACAAGTTTCAACACTCATTTCTTTCTACAGATCAGTCAAATCATGGGGCATCTAATTTTCATATTTTTTTTATTGATTTGATGCAAATCTGTCAATATTGTAGGTAAAGGTAATTTGACTCAGATCAGCTTCCACGTTTTCCTTCAATTCAATGTTATTCATCTGTGTGAATAACGCTGTCGCCGTCTTCCACGTGGTTCGTTCTTCAAGTCGAAGTTTCCATTACAAAAGAATTTAAACCAAAAACGCACAATGCGTTCATAGCAGACGTAGCAGTCTCTTCTCTAAACAGAGCGTTGATATTGCCGCATTAGGTCCGCGACGAAACTCGTATTCAAAATGACTTGGATTTTCGAAGTATTCTATTTAATATGTATTAACTTTCAGCTCTAAGATGAATAAAAAAATTAAGGGTCGAAAATTAAATGCTGCATATTTTTTTAAAAGAAGAACCTCATAGGAAAAACAAGTTTTAATCGAAAACCTCACACTATGAAGGTATTATATCATTTCAAAGTCAATATCTATTACCATAACGGCAATTTCATACTTAAACATCCATCCATATTATTTTAGCGACTATTTCATAAAAACTAAGCCATAAAAAACATGAGCATAAAACAATACATCTGTGCTAACAATCGATGGTATTTCATATGTTCACTGAAAACAACTATCGCTAATATACGATGGATATGAAAATGTGTGATATGCCTATTGTTTCCGGCATCAAATCTGAAAAAGCCTCCACTACATTTTGTTTGCATTCAATCCGGTTCAATTCGCCATTTGTAATGAATTTCTCAATACCATGAATAAGCTTTATGGACGGTTAAATTATTTCCGTTGACTGTCAGGATTAATTATCATCAGAACAGATAATCCTGGTAATATTGAAAGCTTTCACTTTATAGACTGCGACCTGCTGTAAAATTTTGTTTTGTCTCCGATTTTAGCGCGTCCTTTATGTCAGTTCTGACGTACTCAACACGAAAACTAAAGAAATATAGTAGATTTGGGTAAATTTAGTTTTTTTATTGGTAACTCTCGTCGAATGCCTAAACTTAAAAGGAAAACTTGAACAATTTGGGGTGAGAAAATATTTTGATATGATCCATGAGACAAAGTGTTAAATAATCTGGTGGTAGCAAGAAGTAGCTGGACATTTATTTGAAAATCTTGCAACTTAGTAACAGTTTTGTAAACGTTCAGCAGTTAAGAGCCACTTTGTCTCCTTTTTCCAGAGTTCTTTTTTATTATTTTACGAAGAATTTTTTTTCAATTACATTTGAAGCTTTCACTTTAAAATTCGATGTAAACGGTTTATTTATCTATATCTATACTACTATTATAAAGAGGAAAGATTTGATTGTTTGTTTGTTTGTTTGTTTGTTTGTTTGTTTGCTTTGAATAGGCTCCGAAACTACTGACCCGATTTAAAAAATTCTTTCATTGTTGGGAAGCTACACTATCCCCGGGTGACATAGGCTATATTATATTTTCAAAAAAATTAGGGATCCTTACTAAAACTCTAATAATGTAACCCAAAGTGTAAAAAAATTACCTAAAATATTATTTAAATCGCGTGCGTTGCGAAAACTATTGATGATAGAATAAAATAATGTACTAGAACTTTGCAGAACACATCATTATTTACAAAAAGTGTCGCGACAGCATATGTCTAACTATTATAGTTATGCCACAATAAGTGTTCTTTTATTTTAAAAATTTAATTGAAATGCCGCCCCTAGAAAATACTCTTTATTTGGATCTTGGTATTAATCCTTATCAAAATAAATTACTTCATATTCAAAACTGTTTCAATACCTTTATATAACTTTTTGAATTATTCAATTCGGATATTCCATTCGAAAGATATCACGAGTTTAAAAATGTAAGTATTAGAAAAATGTTGCGTGGTAGCCGCTCACCCTGTTCGGCTAGCTAAGCAGCACCTTATGCAATGTAGGCGTGCGTCACTGGGGTTTTTACAAAAATTAGAATACTTATTAAAAAATAACGAAAAATAAATAAAAAGTAATAGCAAAAAAATCATTAAAATAAAAGCTCATAGAAATAATAATATTCAAACTTTCTTTATAATTTTATTTTTTTAGTAACCTGATGCAAATAGAAGGGTTTGCCCCCAGGGGCGCTCCTCTGTCCAAGGAGTGCACGGGTGTGCGTACCCGAGGTGCCCGAGCATCCGTCGCTTCACTCCCCTCTCCGTTCGAGGCGACAGAGTCCTACCTTTCTTTCCGTCTACCTCTTACATCCTTTCCAACTTAGCTCTCTGTTCGTGGCATGGTCCCCGATGGGATGGTTGCGAATACTGATTGGGGTCCCGGGTTCTACCATGGGACCTGATTTAGTAGTCAAAACCATGCCTATTTCGACTGCGCCTGCACAGAGAGTGTTCCCGGGGCGGGAATTGCATCCTCGCTGTCGGTTGGTCTTGCTGGGCCGGCTACGACGTCAGGCGACTCTGCTTTTTCTGGAGTGTCGTCTGGTAGTCGTACCCACGCCTGACTAGCACGCGACGGGGATGCGAGTCCCGTCCGGAATTGGCCGCGGACCTGTCGCTCCCGGCCCTGGTTCTGTCTATGGTCGGGGGCGATCCTGGATGGACGGCCGTCGCCTCCTTTTGCGAGGCAGTAGTGTCTGCAAGGGAGGCGGCGGAACGGGAGCAGGAGTCCGCCACCGCACTCCCCTCCCGCCAACGTAGGCCGCGTCGTCGGCGCCGGAGGGCGGGCAACGATCTCCGGCCGCCGTAGAAAGCGGCCGCGGGCAGCCCCTCGGTGGAGGATCCGCCGCCCGCACTATTGCCGTGAGGGAAAAGGCCGCGTGCTGTTCCGCAGCCCCCCTCAACTCATAGAGTTGTTACAAGAGAGCGCCGGGGGGACGAAAGCCTGACCCCCTGGCGCCAGCACTTTAGAAGGGGCCCGCTTTAAGACAAAGCGTGGGCCGGCGCCGGCCCGGGCCACGAGATCGGCAGGCCATATATCCGTGGGCCCGGGCGTATGCGATAGGAGAACAGCGGGGTTTTTTAGTGGGTAGTCGGATGGTCGAACATCTTTTCCGGAGTCCCTTATATCCCTCGGTCCCCCCGGGCCGGGGGAACCCGTCAAGAGAGGTTTTTCCCCGAGATCGAAAAAAAATAGAAGGGTTTAATTTTTTGTTAAATACCCATGCGAAGCTGGGACGGGCTGCTAGTTCAGTAATAAGCCCTAAGGCAAAACCCTTTTCTTCCATAACGCTTCCTTATATTATGCCGAAATAATTAAACTTAAAATTAGATGGAATTTGGGTAACTCACCTTATTTAAAAAAGGACAAATGTCGCTTGACCCTCAAACCAGCAAAATAAAAACGAGAAAATTGCTTTCTTTTTTTAATACTGCAGGACCGCAGACAGGCTGACGGCCTACTTAGAATTCAGCAGTTACCAGTGTTTGCAACCAGTGGCATCGCGAATACGCTGCTGTCCCATAAGGGTACAGGAACCATGGTCACTACTGCCGGAACACAACACATGGTTATTATGTCTGCATACTTAACACCAAAGGTGGTCGCTATCCACACAGGCTTGTTGAGGCTCTACCACATAGCTAGGGTGCGTTGTTTTGTCACCTTTTATGACAGGCCGACCCCGGCCTGTGCCTCTGTGAGGTTAGTATTCTCCGCCCCTGCATTTCTACTCTATTAGGTATTAAACCTCATATAATTTATCAAAATTATTAGCTTAGTTACATACATACAAATAGTTCTCAATTATGCAGGATTAATATAAAAAATTTTTTTTACCCTTCGATAAATAAAAAAAAAAAGTTTATATAATATTCTACGTGGGAAACTAACGACTAATAAGGTATTTTTTATTGCTGCAGACAGGCTGACGGCCTACTTAGAATTTAGCAGTTACCATCGCCTATGGGTGTTTGTAACGTCAGTGGCATCGCGGACACGCTGCTGTCCCATAAAGCTACAGGAACTTAGGTCACTAATGCCGGAACACAACATAAGGTTATTATGGCGGCATACTTAAAATCAAAGGTGGTCGCCATCCAGACGGGCTTGAGGCTCTACCACGTAGGTTGCAAACAAGTATTAAAACTTATGCTAACTTCAACTTTGCAACTCATAAACTACTTAATGCAACAAGCTCCTCACTTACTATACAGGTCAATAATGCTTTTTTTCTTGTTACAGATGCTCTTACAGACAATATTCTCTAAAGAAGGAGAGTTGGTGATATTATTTTAAGCAAAATGTAAGTATTATAAAACTATTTTTGCACGATTAACTGTTATTTAATATTTATGTGCTAAATTAATATTAATATGTATTAAGCTGATTTATATGTGCTTCTATTTAATATATTTAAATATACAGATTTATTTATAATTTAGAATTATTTTAGTTAATATTATTTATATTATATATTTATTTAATACTCTTATTGAAAGTTAAACACAAATAAATATTTAAGAAAAAATCAATTATACAAAAACTGTTTTTAATCGATACCATATTTTCTTAAACTGTTTTTCTTTAAATCTTGTACTTTAATCAAATATAAAGCGCCACTGGCTCGCGGGGTCACCAAAAGATGCTTTATAGTATTCTCTAAGCGACCGCTCGTCTTGCCAAATGCATACCGTAGGATCTTGAAATTCAACTCTTATACTAATGGCGCCAAAAAAGCCGTCGATATTCTCCTCTCGCCCTCTACTATGGGAAATTTGTGATGTGGGTGGAACCATTAACCCATTTCAAACTTCAAAATAAAGCATACGTAAAATAAGTTAAAGCACGTTTTAATTTGTTAAAATTTGTGGTTGAGAAGTTGATATTCTGACTAATTGAATTTTGAGCTGTAAAGTCTAACGATATTTAATTGTACTAAATTGGTTTCAAAATCCTCATAAATTCATAAAAGCATTTAACTTAAGATATCAATTCTCGTTCACGTAATTAGTCAGACCGTTTACATAATGTATAAAAAATTTAAATTCAAAATGCCTTGCATTCAAAATGAGGTATTTTACGCTCCTTTGCTATTGTTATTTCCATACTACGATCATTAGGAGGTATTAATTTACATAAATTTCAATTAACGAAGTACTGAGCACAAGATCGATTCGTTACAAACGTATACGATTTCGTTCAAACTGGGCAGTTGGATCGGGTGGCCCACACGCAACTAATTAACGCAGATTGATTTAAAATTATTTTTGAAACACGTACAAAATAATTCGAATATTTGATCAATTCGTACGAGTTTCAAGTTACTTGTCGAGTAACATGTCGTGAAAAATTTGGGATGGTGATGTAGACGTCTATGCGAGGTGTAATGTTCCACACTGAGTACCTTCCAGGCTTAAAAGACCCCTGGCTCATGTATGCTGCTAAGCTACGGAAGAGGCTTAACACAAAGCTAAATAAATTTAGAAAATAATCTTTGCAAAATGTGTCAAATCGGGAATTGGATAAAATTGTAAAAGAATATTGTAACAAACAATTGATAGAGAACTTGAAGCAGAATTTAGTTGCCTAATTTAATTCTTTCGTGAAGAATAATTTCTTTATTTTACCTGTTTTAATAATAATTGTGTTCTTATTTAAAAGTAAACCTTATAAATAAATATATTAAATATGGTAAATAGTCCTAAAGTTTAGCGTAAGGGCTCAAATGCAGTTTCACGTGCTTAGATTGACATAGGAGAATGCTGGGGGTCAAAATCCTTACCTACTGGCACACATCGTAGGATAGGCACATCTTGATACAAAGTGCGGGCCTGCGCCGGCCTGGACCATAAGATCGACAGGCAATTTGTCCTTGTCCCAGGCAGTAGGCGATATGAGAATAGCGGAGTTTTTAGTGGATATTCGACAGTCTTACGAAGTCCCACATATACCCCCGACACCCCATGATCTAGGGGACTCGCAAATTTTATAATATTATGCTTTTGGATCATATTAAAGGAAAATATTTCTAACCATATTTAGATTAATATTTTCTCTGCAATCGCACTCCGTTTGTAGGATATGTTTGATTATCTTATGAATAACAAACAGGTACTTTTTAAACTAACTTCCTACGTTAGAGTTTGTATAAATTATTATTTGATCTATAAAGACATTATAAAAATAGTTCGCAAAGGAGAACGTTAAATACTTCTATGAGAAACAGTTTTTATTTGACTTTCATGACCATGAGTCAAATTGTTTTGAACTAAGTAATTCCCTACATTTATTTAAAAAGTATTTTGTTACTTTTGTTTGTTATTAATAGCATTTTGAGATCAGAAAACCCAATAAAATAAAATTTTCAAGTTTAAAACTAATATATTTTTATCTTAATAAATAATAGAAGTATTAATAAAAATAAACCAAGTTTCAAGATAACGTGTGCGTGTAAATACATGACCCTCCACACAAACAAACCTCAGTATAACTCAAACAAAATAGTACAAAATCCTTTAAGAAACTTGTTACCGACCGCTTCCAACTAAACTCTTGTGAACAAACAAAAACTACCTGCTTAATGAAAGACCTCAATTTAATTAAGTTATTCAACGGGCTTTGTCTGACAGTTAGCCTAGTTAAGACTACACACTGAATGTTAATGTTCAATTTTTATTAAAATATCGTTTTAAATATTCAATAGAAGTACTTGAAATAGTTTGAAAACTTTATGTAATTTAATATTAATTATTTTGATTTCTCTGTTCAAATATATGCCTTAAAAGGCATATATTTGAAGACTAATCGATAACTGGTGAGATGATTAAATCATTTTCTACGTCGTACTAATATGACTTAGAGGTTTTAAGTTTGATTTCCAGTACATTACTATATTTTCCGTAGTGTGAGTTTTCTAGAATAACTTCAAGGTTTCCGCTGTTTATTGTGCGGTTGTTTTCTATTATTATTACATCTCATACGTATCATTACTTCTCTCTTATACAAGACGGTTCTCAAGAACATTCACGTTGCTTACTCTACGAATTTGGAATGAATTAATGCCTTTTATTTAATTTACCGTATACGGTCAATAAAAACGATAGAATTATAATGGATTAAATGGAAAGACACGTAACTTTTGCTACTTCAGAGACAGAAATGATAACACTGTTTTTTTTTTTTTCAAGTTTTATATTTTGAGTTAAAATATATTTCAAACTTACCTTGGATATACTTCGTCCTGCCATTTATTGTTATCTACACACATCAAAAAAGTCTAAGCAACATGTACTAATTTAAATTTTAGGATGGTGGATGAGCCGCTGTATGGATGAACTACCTGAATGCACCTGAGCCTTTCAGTATTTCCGGGCCGACGGTACACTCGCACCCTTCTTGTATCAGGCCTAAACCCGAATCGCAACTCATCGGAAAACATAATTTTATCCCATTGTTCCTAGGTCTATGTTCTGCGTTCTCTACACCATTCATTTCGACGGACGCGATTCCCGTGACGTATCGATGGGCACCTAATTGGGCGTCGAGCTCGTAGGCCGTACTCATGCAGTCGAGTTCGCACAGTTTGGGGATATACATCAACACCACTTGAATTTTGTAGCCTCAAACTTATCTCTCGAGCGGTTAACATCGGCTGGCGTCTTGCAGTCAGTTGTATGTACCGATCTTGCCGAGTGGTTGTACTCCTTTTACGGCCTGGATGCTGTTCAGCGGGTTCCCTTGTATTATTGTAGCGCTGCCAAAGACGACAAATAACACTTCTATGTGTGCCAAAATGCCGAGATACCTGAGATTGATTACTTCCCGCTTGCAACATCTCTACAGCTCTTTGCATTTCATTTGCCGTCAAATGACGTCGCTCCATGACGTAAAGAATATCTAACAATTCAATTTTCTCGCTAACTTTATTTAAATGGTTGGTAAAATTATAAAATCAAGATTAAACGTAGCAATAAAAATGCACTTAAATTCAAACAAATTCCCTTTCATTTAATTTTATGAAAAAAACAAAACATAATCGAATTTTTTTTACAACCAGTCAGTATGTCATCAATAAAAAAAAGTTTGCATACCTACGCACTTTGAGTGAGTAAAGACTTGGAAATTAATTAGTATATATGGTAAATTTGTAATGTCATGCATGTTGCTTAGACTTTTTTGATTTGTATATTTAATAAAGCATTGCAGATAAACAATTGGACATAACAGATATTTTGAATATTAGCAAAGTTAAAGTTAATATAAAACAGATATGTAGTTTGATTAAATATTAATTTATAGAGCCATTTTAGAAACATAATTTTAAACTTTTGCATTATGGACTTTGTTTGAAGTAAATAAAAAATATAGATAATCGAATATCGGGAACTAAATGAAGTTTTTAATGTCACTGGGCTCTAACCCGATTCGAATAATAATGGTGAATCAGAAATATTTATTATAATTATTTACCTAAGAACAAATCTTCCTACTTGGAGATTGTCTCCACCCTACCTACCAAATTAGGTAAATGCTGAATCTTAGAAATGCTACCACAATTTCATCAAATATATAAATGGGTACTATTTAATATTACAAAAATAAAGATGAGTAAAAAATCCTGTTAGTAAGAATTAGTGCATAGAAAATAGTATTAATTAAAATTATAACTACAACTGCAGTGCACTGAATAGTATATAAACATGCTAACTACGTCTTCAGTGCCATCAATTTCATATCATTATAAGACATGAGCAAGCTGAATAACATTGAAAACGGCAACTAATTAGTTTCTATAATTTGAATTGTTTGCATTTACGGTATGCATTGCTAATAAACATGTAGATTCGACATTCAAATATTTCAAGCTCAGATTTCATAATCTAAATGCAATAATGAAAATAATATCTTTGGAGATTCCACTTGCGATTTCAGCCGTAGTATATCTTGCATAAATCAACATATTTGAGGTAAATCTAAGTTTAAAAATAAATTTACAATTGAGGCTTTATTTTAGTGAGTTGTATTTCTAGGATTTTGTTGATAAACAGCTGTTCTTTTTCGAAATAAAAGTAACAAAAAGTTCTAAGATGCAGAAAGTTTAGCAAAAAAAAAACTTATCATATTATGAAGAGCGAAAATGAGTTCAAACATTTATCTTAACATTTTTGAAAGACTTGAATAAAAAAATCTAAATAGCTCAGACAAATATAAAAATAAGAATCAGCCTATAAGGTCCTCTTCTGTTCTCGGGCTTCCCTCTAGAGGGGGTGTGGGGGTATGGAATATTTACACAATGCTTGTCCAATGCTAATTACCGGTATTCCCGGTAAGTAACTTTCTTCACAACGTTTTCCTTCGCTATCGGACGTAGCAATCTTATTATAATATGCACATTGGGCTTGAAAAACTACCTAATTAGTGCATATTCTCATGGAATTTGAGTATGCCTGAACCACTCGGTTACTACGTAAAACCCGTTCAGATGGGGGAGGTCAAATGTCATGATTGGTCACAGGGAGGAGAGCGGGGGGACTTAGCAAAAGCTTACCAAAAGGTCACGTAGTCACTATCCTCTAAAGAAAATATAGGGCCTTTTCCAGCTATATTTATATATGGCGCGTTTAGCGTTTAATTTCAAAAGTAACTACAGGTATGCATGCACTTGTTAAAAACTTAGATGAGACCAAATAATTTTTTGTTACTTTGTGTTTGCAAAAAAAGTTAGAAGACTGTATTTATAATTTACTACGTGAAAACTAGAGACGGTAGCGAGGGTCTTCTCATATACTATGTCACCAAAGGGAGGAAGTTGGGTAAAACACTGATTAAATTAGGTCCCGGAGTGTGGGTACGTTCCCTAAAGAAATAAAACTATATCAGAATATAATACTAACATATTTACACTTGTAAATATGATCAAGATACTCCCATTTTTTGTTAGATATTAATTGGGTTATACAACATTATTATAGCAGTAGTATTAACTAATGAACTGCAATTTCTACAAAACCATTTTCGTGTTAGCTTCATGAATTTCACCAACCATAGCGCCCTGCAAACCAATATCAGGTTCCTCGACATCAGTTTCCGATACAAGTTTAGCAGACCTCGTTAAATGTACGAGAGGACTTGAATTACCAATTGGATGGTTGGGGATTTGAATTGTTTTAGCTCAACTTTGTATCTGAACATCCTTGTTAATAGTTCATTTTGCATTATATTATATTAAGTTTGTACTGAAAGTTATTTTCATATTGTCTACTTTAGAATAGGCATGGGTCTTCAGATTTAAAAAGAAACTTTCTCTCAGTGGCCTAGAATAGTGAGATTGACAGACGATAGAACTCTGGGGCTCTGACAAGTTAAGGATCAGCAATATTGTACAAAAAAGAATAATAATCATATGTTCAAAATTTAAGCATTTCTTTATTGCATTAACGACTGAGAGTAAACATCGTAGCAGTAAGAGCTCAAGCTAGTAATTCGGTGCTCGTACTCGTCCTCGTCATCATCTATTTTGCACTCGGATACTTCTTTCCACGATGATGTCCCGCCGCTCACATAGACATCGCATCGGGTAGACGTCCGCCTCGACGCCCTTTCCTGCATAAGGAGTAGAAGAACCGTCGAACGATCAACTGATCGTATTTTCATTTGATTTATTTATTATTGTAGCAAGTGTCTACGTGACTAAAGTCACATATCCCGTTCCTCCCGGGCTTTGCGGGGTAACCTCCCGTGGCCCGATCGCCGAACACCCGGCGGCCATTTAGTTTTTAGTTTACAGTCGTGTAATATGTTGTGTTAACATCATACTCATTACAATGGCGCCGAACTAGTGACTAAACCCTATTTAAGACTAAAATATAATTGTGAAAATGTCGCCAAAGAAGACGAGCGGAGATGATCGCCTGCTGAACGAGCCAAAAACGATTTCGACCGAAGAAGAGTACAACGGAGAAACAAGATTATGTTCCCGAACATGTGAGGCAGGTGACGCGACGGCCCGCCTGCGCGCTGTCTACGGTGCTCCGCGTCCTGCCTACTAGCTCCTACGTAAGATATTCTCCGAGGAACAACAAAACGAAAGTGCAGAACTTTTCGTATGTCGTTTACACGCGTTAATAGTGAGATTGTCGTACGATGTTCCAAAAGAAATGCAAGTGGACATTATTTACGGTTTGCTAGAGCGCCGTATTTGAAAACGATTACCGCGAGATATTATCGATATCGTCAATAATTTATTAAGCAAAGCGAGGGCCATGGAAGACGCTGTTTCCGAGCTAAGTATTATATACTTCGGGCCATACATTTCAAATACCGCGAGACTCACCGCTGTTCGCACGAGTGCTACAATTCCTCCTACAACCGCGATGGTTAACCCGCTAATGTTACTGGTAGGAATGCTAATTTTGATAATGATACAAAACCTATTCGTGTTCGTCTTAGATATGGATATTGCCATATTTTCGATCAGAATACGGTAGAATTTTTAAGAAAAGCGCAAATAATGGAGCAGAATAAATCAGGTAAGAATTTTATTGTCATTAAAGTTGGTAGTGGATGTTACCTTACGGATACTGTTATGGATACGGTCAGCTGGGGGTCGTGTATTAAAAATGTAGTAATTATAAGGGTGCATTCATGAGTAATAATGCTGATATTCGAGGTGCACATGTGACGTGGCCAGCGAATGTAGTCCTCGTTCCCAAAAAGGATAGCTGAGTGCGTTTGTGTGTCAATTATCGTAAACTAAATGCGGTAGCTGAATCTGACAGGTACTCCTTCCCTAGGATTGAAGATATACTATATACCGCTAAGAGTACGAGTTACATGACTCGATAACGACCTTCAATCCGGCTACATTCAAGTAGCTGTGTCTCCACAATTTATTCGAGGCCGGCAACGCATTGGTAATGTTTCTGGTATTGCAAACCTCCATAGGCGACGGTAACCACCTGCCAGGCTGGGCTGTTTGTCTGTCTGCTGAACTCTAGCTATAAAAAACCTCTTGGGATATTTAGATTTACAAGCATGCCCATAGGTTTGCGAAACTTGGGAGCAACATTCCAGAGACTCATTGATAGGTTCAAGTCAGGCAAAACTATTGCTGGAACTTCACTACTAACTTATATTGAGACCTGGCAATCCTGTCAGAATCGTTTTCTAAGCATTTACAAGACCTGGAAGCTGTATTTGACTGACTAGAGATATTCAACCTCCGACTCAACAGAGAGAAGAGCGACTTTGCACGAGATTAAATTATATTCTTGGACATTTCAAAGTCCCAATAGTAACCCATTAGTAATAAATAATGTATTTGTTACTAAGTAAATTAAAGATAAGGAAGAAA
Organism: Malacosoma neustria; assembly: GCA_963693495.1. Taxonomy (NCBI): domain Eukaryota; kingdom Metazoa; phylum Arthropoda; class Insecta; order Lepidoptera; family Lasiocampidae; genus Malacosoma; species Malacosoma neustria. The sequence continues at coordinate 12,277,052 of OY856385.1, read as the reverse complement.
ACTAGAACCACAGATGTTGCCTACTGTATAAAGAAACTAAAATGGAGGTGGGCAGGACATATGATTAGGAGTGATAAGGACAAATGGTCTAAGGACGTAACGGATTGGTGCCCGAGACAATACAAAAGAAGGAAAGGGAGACAGCGTCGTAGATGGGAAGACGATATCAAAAAAATTGCGGGACACACATGGAAAAGGCAAGCGCTGAATCGCATTCAATGGCGAGCTCTAGGGGAGGCCTATGCTGGACAGCAAGACAATCTTCACGTACCGGTGTCAAACAATTAATAGATTAAATAGGAATAATGTAACTATATTGTAAGATTGTTAAATAAAGGCTATTATTATTATTATTAAATTAAAGATTAAGAATAAATTAATTATTAGTAAGCGAGAATGAGCTTTTATGACGACCTCCGTGGCGTAGCGGCTAACGTGTGTCAAAACGCCTACAATGGTCACGAGTTCGATTAACGTTTTCAGTCTGGGTGTTTATATATAATATATATCTATTTACTTAATAAAACTATATAAGTAGCATATCATTTATCTAGTACCCATAACACGAATTCTCTGCTACTTACTTTGGAACTAACCGGCACTATGTAAATATATTTATTTTTATACGATACTAGCTGGTCACGCCCGCTCCGCTGGACGATTAACAGGCCAAATTAAATCGAAAAAAAATGTGAAAAGGTAATATCTTCGTAAAAAATATTTTTTTTTTTCAATAAAATTTCTAATACCTCCAAGAATATGTGTACAAAGTTTCATGATGATCGGTTAAGTAGTTTTTTTACGTGAAAGCATAACAAACAAACTTACTTTCACATTTATAATATTATAGTATGAAGTATGATGACAGACACCTGTCTTATCCGTACAGGGGCGGAGAAAGAATACTAACATCTGTGGCCGGGGTCGGCCTGTCGTAAAAGGCGACAAAACAACCCACCCTAGCTACGTGGTAGGGCCTCAAGCCCGTCAGGATGGCGACCACCTTTGGTCTTAAGTATGCCGCCATAATAACCTTGTGTTGTGTTCCGGCATTAGTGACCCAAGTTTCTGTACCCTTATGGGACAGCAGCGTGTTCGCGATGTCACTGGCGTTGGGCGTTGCAAACACCTATAGGCGACGGTAGCTGCTAAATTCTACGTGGGCTGTCGGCCTGTCTGCTGTCCTACGTAATAAAAAAAAAGACAATAAACGGATAAATTGCACTTCCTTCATTGCGGTGTAATTTTTTTTATAATTAAGTTTGTCTAATTACTCAGGCTTGAGTTCTCAAGATTAACTTGAACAATAAGCTTCTTTTATTTTAATATTAGCTACAGCGGCATGTTTATACATAGGCACTTTAAGGCAAATATGAAAAATAAAAATGTTTGGCGTTTTTATGTCAACATCAAACATTTTTCTTAAGTACAGTAGTATTAGTAATAACAGTTCTATTTGTTAAATATTATTAAAGCAAAAACAAATTCCAGAAGCTACTTACCCGAACCTTTTTCGATCCGAATTATTCAAGGTATGTTATATAACAAATTGAATAATGACCCAAGAAAGGTTTTGTTCAAATTCGCAAATCATTATTTCTAAATAATACAGCTGAGTAAGGTGATGTGATAGGATCGGTGTGACTTGGCCCTTTTATGATACGAGTGCGTAGGCATTTATTGGTTGGTTGGTACTTTGACTTTTTATATAAAAATTAAATGCTTTTATATTAGGTCTCACTCTAAAAATAACATAATATTTAAACAATAATAAATAGCCTATAATATCACAGTTCTGGGATAGAAAACCTCAGACGGGTGCTCATTTTAAATCCGGAGAGTATGTAACATGAACGTTATTGAGAACCATCTCGTACGGAAAAGAAGAAGCTTCAGAAGATGGCGATGAATAGCCAGCCGATCTCGGCCAGTGAGGTGGTAGAAAAACGACAAAGGCAAATTTCTAAACTGCTCCTCAGAACAAGCCCCGTTATATAGACAGTAGAGTGTGCAAAAAGCCGCAAAATATTTCCGAAGGTCAGGCGTGTCTAGACAGATGGTCTAGTCTGAGTATGGGATCATCGACAACACGATCGTGCCGTTGGATCTAGGGAAGTCTAGGGGATTGAGCTGACAGGCAGGTGCTCAAGACCATAAATGTGATCAGTACTCCATGCGTGGCCTGATATGTGTTTTATAGCACAAGCCGTTGCTTTTTAGAGGCAAGCTTAGTTTTGCACTTCAGTTTTCCATTAAACTGCACGTCATTTCTAATATCAACAACAAGGATTCCGATACTTTTTGAGTCCAAAAGAGGAGTTTCTTGGAACTGTGCCCCACAGCAAAAGTGCAGGAGACTCGACCAAAATTGGATCATTGTATAGGTTTTGTAATATCTATTGAGGAACCGTTAATGTTTTTTTCTGCCTATCGGGGTTTAAAATATATATATCAACTAAAACGTTTAAAAAAATAACGCCCCAAGTAAGTAATTAAGAACGTGATTATGTACTTAATTAGCCCCGGAGACCTAAAAAAGTTATTTAATTAAAATAACATATAATTAAATAATGCAAACTGTACATTCGGGCGGGGCGGCATGTATGTCATCGAATTGAACACTCACGTGGAAGCCCTCGTGAGTGATCGCATATCAGGAACTTTGATTCATGGTCGCATACGGTCCCGGCATTCTAGTAAAGTATATTATATTTACATATGTAACATACCAACAATGCATCGAAGACACGGAAGATAGCATAACAGGCTATTACTGCAATTGTAATATGGTTTTTTTCTTGGGCAAGGTACAACCCTGATCGCCTTCATCCGCCCGCGCCGTTTTTAGGTAATATAATTATTGATGAGTAATAAACAATATTGGTAATTAACATTGCATTTTTTATTTTTGTATTAATAATTTAATAACCATCATTCCAAGACAGATTAGAAAAATAAAGGAAATATCACTAGATTATTGAAATAGGTACTTACGACTTGTTAAAATGAGACTTAGCTTGATTTTTCCAGTTTCATAGAAACTCTGGTTCCTCTTTTACAACCACTTAAATTCATCTCAAAATGAGCACAGTAAGTCGCCAAGTAATGAATTCACTACCTTCTTTTAGTAGTAAGTAAATAATCATGTTCTTGATTACCTACTTGGAGCGTTATTTTTTTCAACGTTTTAGTTGATATCTTTTAAACCCCGCTATGCAGAATAAAAACTTTAACGGTTCCTCAATAGATATTAAAAATCCTATACAATGATCCAATTTTGGTCGACTCTCCTGCACTTTTGCTGTCTTGGGGCAGATTATAACCTGTCACTTTTGTAACTTCGATACTGGCAAAATCGATGATAGAGGCATTGGAGCCATAACCTTAAGAACTGAACTGAACTGAAGTGTTTCGTGTATTTAGAGTTTTATCATAGAGTTAATGTGGGCAATTGAGGATTTTATTTCCTTGATGCACCTAGTGGTACTGATAAAACATTCTTGATTTCATTAATTTTAGATACAATTTGGACACAAAATAAAATAGCACTAGTATTAGCATCATCTGGCATCGCTGCTACATTGTTGAAAGGCGGACGAACTGCTCATTCTGCTCTCAAACTGCCATTAAATTTGTAAACAATAGATAAACTAACCTGTAATATAACCAAATCATCAGCAGTGGTTACAAAGTATTAAATTATTTATGCAGGGGCGGAGAAAGAATACTAACCTCTGCGGCCGGAGTCGGCCTGTCGTAAAAGGCGACAAAACAACCCACCCTAGCTACGTGGTAGGGCCTCAAGCCCGTCTTGATAGCGACCACCTTTGGTCTTAACTATGCCGCCATAATAACCTTGTGTTGTATTCCGGCATTAATGACCCAAGTTTCTGTACCCTTATGGGACAGCAGCGTATTCCCAATGACACTGGCGTTGCAAACACCCATAGGCGACGGTAACTGCTAAATTCTAAGCGGGCCGTCAGCCTGTCTTCTGTCCTACAGCATTAAAAAAATTAATAATTTGGGATGACTGTACGATGGCGCACAAACGAGCATTAGGAGCAAGCAATATGCGATTGGCACATTAAGAAATTTGTGTAGTAATCAGAACCTCTTCAGAGGCACAATGATTTTACTAGCTGAAGATTTTCGTCAAACGCTGCCTGTCATTCCCAGGTCCACAGCCGCGGATGAAATAAAAGCATGCTTGAAGGCTTCAAATTTATGGAAGTACGTGAAAACTCTCAAATTAATAATAAATATGCGAGTGGCATTACTAAATGACATATCCGCGGATGTGTTTTCAAATTCATTACTAAACATTGGTAATGGAAACATTCCTTTTTATATTTCTACTGGTTTCATTTCGTTTCCACCAAATTTTTGGCAATTGACAACGTCAAAGGAAGAATTAATACGAAGAATAATTTGCCGAGAATTATATAAATCATACTTGGCTAAGCGAACGAGCCATTTTGGCAGCAAAAAATAAGGATGTAGATGATTTAAATATAAAAATTCAAACTGAAACTGATGGCCAAGTACATTTATTTAAATCGATCGATTCAATTATCGATCCAAATGAAGTAGTAGTAAATTATCCCACTGAATTTTTAAATTCTTTGGATTTGCCCGGACTACGGGCACATAATTTACAACTCAAAGTTGGTTTTGTGATAATTATGTTACGGAATCTGAATCAGCCAAAATTAGGCAAAGAATAAGAATCGCTTTTAAAAAAATTATGAATAATTTTTTTTTGAAGCTACTATAATCATAGGAAAATTTTAAGGCAAGAATGTGCTTATTCCAAGAATACTAATAATGCCAACTAACTTTCCTTTTGAATTCAAACGTGTGCAGTTTCCAGTGCGCCTTGCGTTTGCAATGATAATCAACAAATCTCAAGGCCAGTCATTAGAAGTGTGTAGAATAAACATCGAATTGCCATGTTTTTCTTATGGACAAGTACGTAGCGTACTTGAGAGTGGGAAAACCATCGGCGCTATTTGTTTTCTCTCCGGAAGGAAAAAACGATAAATATTGTACATCACAAAGCATTACAATAGATACAGACGAGTTATTTAATTGTAATTATATTTCATGTAAACTTTGGCATTAATACTTAACACTTACAGAACTTTATAATTTTACAGGGTAAATGATTATTGATAACCCAGCTGATTAGAATTTACAGGCAGTGTTACATTTTCCTTAGTCCAGGGCTATATCATCCGCGTGGAGCCATGGCAAACATAAATATTTAAACAAACACTTCAGTAATTTAGAAGAAGATATTCATTAAAAAAACATGGCGGTACAAAGTACGCCGGGTCAGCTAGTTTGTATATAAATACGAATTATAGATAAACAACCAGATTCTGTACGGGAAACGAATCCGTTGTCGTTTGACTCTTTGCTTAGGAGAAGGCAGTACTAAGAAATATAATAATATGTTCCTATGTATGAAAATAAGGCGTAATCTTTTATTACACACTAGCTTCTGCCATACAGATAAAAAAGTAGCCGATGTCCTTTCCCGAGATCAAAACTATCTCTATACCGAAACTCATCGAAATTGGTTCAGCGGTTGAAATATAACAGACCGACAGATTTCTCGGATACGAGTGTTATTAATACAAAACTGTGAACACTATTATAGCGTGTCTTTAGGGAAACCATGGGGGATGGATATAAGAGGGATGCGGGGACGAGTGGGTATAGTGGATTTTGAAAAATCTACCCTCCATGTAGACATTTATCCGTGCAGAGCCGGAGAAAGAATACTGACCTCAGCAGCTGGGATCTGTCGGCCTGTCGTAAATGGCAACAAAACAACCCTAGCTATATATGGATGGCAATATGTATTTATTTACTAAAAGAAAACTATATACATATGTAGTGATGTAGTTAGTACCCATAACACAACTTTTCTTCAGTTTCATTGCTTTAAAGATTCTGAACGTGTCTTGTATCGCGTGTGCGACGGCCGATATTTTGATGCCTCACTGGTGGCATTTTCTTATCGATAATAATAAATATCACTATGATAAAACTCTAAATACACGAAACACTTTGAAGCATTGATGTATCAATGCGACTATGTTTTATAATAATAATAACATTAAAATAATTAATATTAATTACTTTTTTATAATTTTCATTTTATTCAAACCTTGTCCTAACAATAACGAATACATAAAATAAAGAATCATCCAATTTGGTGCAGTCATTCGAAAGTTAGGAGCGTACATACATTTCGACGATCCGATAGGTATAGGATATAGGTATATATATATATAATATATATTATATATATATATACCTATATATATATATATATATATATATATATATATATATATATACCTAGTCAGGTCATAAATTCTGTCACATGTTTAATGTAAAATAATTGTAACATGTTTATTCATTATGTAACCATTCATATACCAAAATGAACTTAATAAAACATAGATTCTTATGACATTAAAGTTTATTCAAAATGACCTCCGTGATTTTGAATACAAGCCTTCTGCGCGGCCAGTCGTCTTTCGCAGCACGAACGAGGTCCATGTCAATATCGGCGGCTGCCTTAATCAAGGATGTCTTGAGTGACTCCAAATTGGGATGAGGCTTTGAGCACGCCTTTTCCTCCAAGTGTTGCCATATCTTGTAATCTAACGGATTCAAATCTGGACTGGAGGAGGGCCAGTCTTCGTGCCGGATGAAGTCGATTTCACGCGCCGCCAGCCAGTCTTGTGTGCTCTTCGCTCTATGAGCTGGCGCCGAATCTTGTTGGAATACCCAGTGCCTGTTATTGAACATGGTATGAGAAACAGGTTCCACAAGGTTCGTCAGGACTGTATTTTGATACACAACAGCATTCGTTTTTACACATTTCTCACAAAAATTTACCTCTGTTAAGCCCCAATAAGAAACTCCCAACCATACCATGAGCGAGGATGGAAAATGACCTCGTTGGACACGCGGAATACGGTTGCTCGCTTCTTCACTACTGTGTGCGTACACCTTATCATTTTGTTTGTTGTAGCTCTCTTCTACGGTAAACATTTTTTCATCCGAAAAAAGAATTTCCCGATATTTTTTTCCCGCGTACCGCTTCAACAAAGCGCGGCATCTCTTCAGTCTCAGGTCCATTAGACGAGCATTCAAACGATGTCCTGTTTTTCTTCGATATGCCCGAAGCCCTAAGTCTTCATTTAACACTCTTTTCACCGTGGTTCTGCTTAACCCCATCTGAAGGGCCAACAGTTTCTGCTTACGTTTGGGATTTCTTTGAATTCGTGCCTTCACAGCTTTTATCACTGCTGGAGTCCTAACAGACCGAGGGCGACCACTTCTTGACCTGTCATCTACACTAGAGTCTTCATTGTATCGTTTGATGGTACGATAAACGAATCTTTTGGTTATATTCAAATTTTTCAGTATGTTAAAAATTTGAATTGGCGCGTAACCGCAACGATGCAACGCAATAACTGCAACACGGTCTTCTTTAAGCGTCCACTCCATATTTAAAAATGAGTAAAATTCTAAAAGTATACATTTTTATTTTCATGAACAATTCGAAATTCGAATTCAATAAACTTTTTTATGGCCAGCATTCTAAATGAAAAGTTTTTACTGTGTGACAATACTTATGACCTGACTAGGTATATATATATTTTATGAAATTTTATGTCTGATCTCATTTAATTCAATTTGATTTTTATACCTTAATTAAATACATTTTACGACAATAACATAAATAAAAGCGTTAAAAAACATATTGAGGTATAATTGAAAGAAACGGCCACTGAGGCGGAGTCCGCCGAAACCGCGACCCCAACTGTAAAAATCCATTCCAACTTCGACCGAAGCCATCAATCAAAAAGCAATCTAAATAGAACCACATTCGCGTTTATAAGAAAATTATATTTTACAAAAATGAAACGTTTCACAACCTTGATGCGCGTTTCAAATTAATAACGAGACGCTGCTGACAAAGTGTTCTTTGAATAATGTTATTTTTTAGTAGGAAACGTCTTTATGACACAACGGCGATAGAGGAGGAGGAAGGAGGAAGTTCCTCCAGTAAGATACTTACTCTGCTTTACAACTCCATTTAGAACCATATGAGGTAGCTGGTGAAATATATGGGAAGTTAATCTAGAATAGATTTCGTTTCCTTGAACAATAACAGCTCATACTACCCACTGTTGTGCTTGGACCAGCCAGTAGAGGGAACGAACGACATACCCACCCCGCTTGCCCAAGTTGGATTGGCGAATAACGGGTATGCACGGTTGCTCACAATATCTTCTTCACCTTCATTACATGGCAATTGTATTAATACACACTAAGCGAGAAAAATTGCCTAAGCCCGTAATAGTCTATGAGCCTGATTCTATTAAGCAAATACGTACTCTTAACATGATAAAACAAACTCTTGTAATACACCTGATCTAAGTATGTGTATCAGTTATAGAGTTATAGTTATACTTATGTTTAAAGTGGTTATAAAAGCTATGCGTCCAGTGTTATAAGTCAGTTTCAAATTATGTTGGCTTGAACGCCTTGGATGAATGCATCGACTTCAGTATCTTAATATGTTTGGGTCCGTCGATAATAACATAGAAAGCCCGACGGCTAGCGGAAGAAATACTATAAGAAATATAATGCTGAATAAAATTAAATATTTACGTATTTATTCTTCTTTACCTTGTTAGTTTTCTAATTGTTATGTTTTATTACATAACATTTTAATAAACGTGTAAGACATTTGTGCTATAATACAACTGAAATAAAACGCAGCAGACCCTTTTTATGTCCAAACAATATGCAATACTATAAAAGTCACCCATGCGTGCTGAATCTATACACATATGTGAAGATTGTATAGTATTATTAATCGATAATAAAAATATGATACTTTTATAGTCTAAAAAATTCCACTTAGAACCTTTCTCATCCTTTAAAACTTAGTAAAAACAGCGAAATAAATGTATGTAAAATTAATATTAATGACATGACTACTCGTGTTGAGAAGTCTCGTGACTGACTTTAGGGTTTACAGTAAATTTTCAAAGTTCCTTGGTACGACCTAACCGCCGGAGTTGCTCGCTAATATTTAAAAAGTAATAAACTATTCCCTGTGTGGCAACGTAGATCGTATTAAGTACTTAGTGGATAAATTATTCTAAATAATATTCCATTCTCTCGTGAGAGTACCTAATAGGATTATTTTTGTATGTAGCTTATATCATATAATGGAAACTTTAAGCATTATAAATTAAATAAACATGGCATATTAACAAAACCAAATGTTTCTAACAAAATTTTACTTATTCCTGTTATTATAAAATAAATTAAAAATAAATTTAATCAAATTCCATTAACCTTAATACACTTAAACCTTGTTGAAAACAGAGGTTTCACTAAGGAGCCAGAGAAGTATATACTAAAAATCGACTCAGGGTAAGATTTCAGTGAAATTTTCAATTTGAGTACAACGCGTCACAAGGAAATATGTTCATTTCGTCGGAACAGTTGCGTTACCCCCAAATCCAAAAGCAAAACCAAACAATGCTCTTGCTATTACAATAGTTAGCTAGCAAAAGAAAATGATCTGTACTTTTAAACGCTCTTCGGAAGAAATGGAAGCCTGTTTCTATTATAAAGGCCAATGCCACATATAGCGCCACCTGTTAATTATTTCCCGAACTAAGAGTAACCATGTTTCTATTTTGTCAGTTAAACAAGTATATGCTGCCATCTAGTAGCGAGTAGGCAATGAGAAGAAAAATATTTCCAGAAATGGTTCAACTTTTCACCTAAAAAATCCGCTAAACTAAAATTCAGAAAAGGTTTAAATAAAACTATAAAAAATTTATAAACAAGGAAATCTGAAATATTAACAAACAATAATAATTTTATTTTGACATATCATTTAAGTCGTAATTTTTTATATATTAAATCAGAACCTACAAACCAAAAAATTTGAACCAGAAAAATAGTGCTCCCCCGAACCAACTAACTCAAGGGCGTCAACTCCCTTTAATTTCCTAGGACGTAGTTTACTACGTCCTCCAGTTGCCTTTTAAGGCAACTGAGGAGTCAGATGGAAGTATTTCTTTTAAAAATGTCAGCTAAAGACGATTCGACCATCGAGATGAATTGATGTAAAAACATGATGAAATATGTCACTGTCCCCAACAAAAGACCCCGGGCTCCAAAGCCTAGGCTTTGGGCACTTAAAGTTTCCTTTTTTTCTGCTATGGAACAGAAAGCAGGCTTACGGCTCACTTAAAAGTAAGCAGTAAACATCGCCTATGAATGTTTGGAAGACAGGCCCCGCTAACACGCTGCCGTCCAGATAAAGGGACTGGAACCTGGATAACTTATGCTGGAACACAACACACTACTTACTATGGGGGTATATTTACAGACCAGTTATGGTCGCCATCCGGTTGTTCTGGAGCCCTACCACCTAGCTGAGGTTGGTTTGACGCATATTTAATGTTCTTAAAATGCGTTTTATCATACTTATACATAAATATCTTTAAATTTTTAATTTCAGTTAAAAACGAATTATGATACGAATTTTTTATGTTTCTTATTTTAAAGTATTATGTTTATTTATATTATAATTATATTTGTTATATTTTCTCTATTAAACATCTATATTTTACTATCATTGCTAATAAATGTTATATTTTTTTCTGTTTTATTTTTCATAATATTAAGTGGATTAATATAATACTATTGTTTCAGATGTACAAAGTGTTTGATGTGATATTCAATGTGGGAAATACCCTCAGTTAGCGCCCTGACCCCAAATGACCCGGCTTTCGACATGCCTCAGTCCCCCTCACCTCGTCTGCGCCATTACAGGTCCCCGATACGAATCCAAGCATGGTAGTACATCACCGAACACTTAGTAATCTTGCATGATGCCCGTTACACCACAACTTGCATCTAAAAAATTCTTGCATGGCTTTTATATACTATTTTGTTATAATTGTAACAATACAAGCATTCTCGTTGACTACTCTCAATAGCTCTAATTCTGAATCGTAAATCTGGTGTCAGTTATTTGAATACAGATGCTAGAAAACTCCTTGCATATTGTTCTCGTTGATACTTACCCTACAAGTTAACCTTAGTCTACGAAATACATATATTATATAACCTTTTCCATATATTATTTTTTCCACAATATTCTACAAATTAAATGCAGTCAATTGCTTATGATACAATAATAACAAAGAGAGAACAACACCATTTTAAATTATTCTATATAAATAACTGGGACATTTTATTATGTATTCGCAATTTTTTAAACGCTTCAAAGTATTTAATACGCACATCAAACTATTTACTTCACAAATTTAACTTTGATATTTTATAAGATCAGATATTTTGTAGAGTGGCATTTTTACAGGAAAGGCATCGAATACATTTTTCAATCTTATTTTACTGTTATAATAATTAAAGACAACCTTGCAACGTCAGTGACTGAATTCAATTAGGAAATGATGTTTTCAATGAATCTAAAGGAGAGATGCAACTTGTAAAAGGAACATATTTACTTGAGTAAGAGTTGGCGACAGTTCGGATAAGTTTCTTGTCGAATTAACTATTTCAGAAAGAGCTTTAGAGTGTGATGGCTATTAGTTAATTAGGTAATACAAAGTTTTTACATTATCTTAAACAAGTAAAGTATGTAAAATCAAGAAAAAGCAAATATTTTTTATAGATATCATTTTATACATTTATTAGCATGCAAATACTTTCATTTAAATTAAGAATATTTATTGACATACACATTAATTACAAGAATATACATTCATTTATTCTTAAGTAAGTTAAGTAAAATAAATGCCTATTCTGACCATGATCATACACGTAGAGAAACTTCATACAAATCAATTACATAATTCACATTAAATAGAAATATTTAGATAAAATAGAATAGAATTAGCACTTGGATAAACACATTGCCAGTCAGCACACCCTTTGAATCACTTAGATATATGTTAATTAGACATTATGCGTAAACGGTACTCCATCGAACTAATAATTTCAACGCGAATGAACTCAGTTTACACTCCACTAAATACACCAAATATTAGGCGCGTTTTACCCGTCCTAAGGCGTAATTGTTCACCCGAACCAGGCAGATAGGCTATATCAACCAAACATCACGCGTCGCAGACAATAATGTTGTTTTATAATACGGCCTTTATCAGATAAGCTTTGTAACATAACTTCAAAGGCTTCTAGTGCGAGATAGATATTCAATAATATTGTACCCGGTCTATTGTACCTAAAATACAATATTGAGGGTATTTCATTTGATTTTAAGGAAAATAGACAATATTATGTTTTAATCATAAGACCAAAAAAGTTTTAAAGGCCAATAGGCCATTAATAAATTGCAAGAACATTTAATATTAAACATTTTGACAATTATTTCTTATTATGTATTAAGTTCTGTGAGCCATTGTAAAACAATCGCAGACTTGTATTAATTACTATTTTTTAATTATTATTAATTAATGGAACTGGCTGCGGCCATTTTAATTAATTTAAATATAAATATTTTGATACATGCTCATTGAATTTAAATACTTTATAAATAATGGTTTTGTATGAATATACCTATAAAAGTATACAAAATTAGCGGAAGGAACTCATTTGGGAAGAAAATTGTAAATTAAAATAAACATTTCAAAGTAGGTGATTGCAAAAATAACACAACACCAGCAATTGTTGTAATGCCACCAAAATAGGAATAACACTTATCATCAATTGTTGATTGATAATAACATATTGACAACCATGGGAGTGGTTATTACTGAATATCGGTAGTTCGCTTTTATCAGTTCAGTGATGCGAACACAAGGGCGCGATATGGGGCTTCACGCTTATTCTTTATATGTACCGAACAAACCGCGAACCTCAGCCTTCATGTATCGCGAAATAAATTTTCGGAATAATAAAGCGTGAGTTTAATAAAATTCTGTAGTAATACAGTACGCGGAATAACTAGTAAAATAATTTTATTTTTTGACAGGACAATGACAGCAATATGTTTCGTTTGCAATCTACCGATTCTATCCCATCAAGTGGGACTGGTGTGGGCTGGTGGCAATGGCTGGGACGAGCTAACGAGATCCACCTTGGAAGAGTCCACCCTCAGGCAGCGGCTGGGCAGCAGGCGGGACTCCGCAGCCCAAGTATCCTGCATGTCGCCGCCAGAGCCGGATGTAAACGACCAACCCCGAGGTTCGCTTTAAAACTAGTTTTATGTTTATTTTTCACTATTTACGATAAATATATAGAATCTACGCACACTTTTATATTAAACAAAACGCAGTTTTTTTAATATAAAAAAAAATTAGTTCATCAAATTAAAAAAAATACAACCAATTTTAAATATATGCGACATATTTAAAATTGGCTGAATACAAAATATTTATACTTCATTTAAACTTGTACTTTGTTAATAGGTGGCCCTCGACGCCGTCGGTCATCGTTGGCACAATTGACAGACATCCTCCGCGAATGGGGAGGCGGAGGAAGTGCCCCTCGCCGGCAAAGAGCACCACTCTCACGAAGAGAGACTTTAGCAGACCTGGCCCGGTCACTACCGTGGGCTCGTCACGAACCACCACCTCGACGCAGACGGGATTCTTCAGCAGACTCTGGAATAAAATCCATGGCATCCAAACGCCGAGATTCAAAAGCAACCCAAGATTTTAAATCCGATTTCCCAACTTTTGATCGTAAAGATTCTACAACAATCATGCCAAGAGAGCGTCGAATCAAAAGGCGCGGTTCCGGGGAGGATGATAAAGAGCGAAGAGACTCGATTGATGGTCACCGACATAGACGTGATTCTGTAGCAGCTCCCCCGAGGATTGTTGCTACACATAGGAAAAGACGCGCATCGCCACCTGCACCAGCACCGCCTTCGTTTGTTGATGCTTCTTCAGATCCAGGACCATCAACGCATCCACCTTGTGTTACTGTAGTGGCTATTCATGAACCAAGTAGATCTGATGGCGAGTGCCAACCAATGCACACTATGCCAACTATTATAACATCTGCCGTTACACCATCGCCAACATCCCCAACTACTCCCAGTGCAAATGCAACTCAAACTACAAGTACTTCTACGGCCCCAATCATTCAAACTGCACAAGGTACGCAAGTTACACCGGGTGGTCGAACTCCACCAAATCTTGGTGGAAGGAGAGATTCTACAACACAATGCGGTCGAGCCAGACGGGATTCTAGAGCTGCTGCAAGTCCAGAGCGTAGACTAGGCCGTTTACAAAGACAAGCAACTGCTTTTGATGACCCGATAGGTCCTCCTGGAACAAGACGTAGAGATTCTGGTCCATCTTTAGGACCTGATGACGAAGGAAAAACTAGAAGAGATTCTTTAAGTCCAGATTCTGCGGCAAGACCTAGACGAGAGCGTTCGCAATTAAGTCCCGATCGCGCAGGTGGTGGAGAATTAAGTCCGTCGGCAGCAAGGCGTCGAAGTCGATTGCGACGACAAGCTTCGTGTGCTAGGATGGGTCGAGCACGAAGCCCCGAGTCTAGTTCGTGTTCTAGTCGCGATCCGAGTCCAGGAGCAAGACCACCTGAGAGGACTATGATTCGAAGGCAATCTACTACAGAAGAAATCCTAATAGCCCGTGGATTTAGGCGACAGTCTACTACTGAAGAGATGATCAGGTGCCGTAACTTCCGACGGCAAAGCTCGCAAAGTGATGACGCATGCATGCGTGCTCGAGGTCGTCGTGATTCATCAACACAGATACTGGACGGTACTATTGGGACTATGACTGTCGAAACAACTAGCACCTTCTTCGATTCCAGCACACAGACTGGTAAGTTTATTTTCTTTTTTTATATTTTAACATATATTAAAATAAGACCTCTACAAAATATAAATCAGGCATAAGCAAAAATCCTAAGAAATATTATCTCGTTTTTTGCTGAAAACGTTAGTGTGTCATAAGTCAATTTAACATTAACTCAATCCTTTTAACCGAACATTGTGATTCGGCGGGCGACAAACAACTTTTCAGTCGGACGCGCTGAAGAGCTTTTGTGGAACGTGATAGTAATTCTAAACTCTATCAGCATACGAGTGGTACTCACGATGACAACAGCAATTGCCATGTGCTCGGCCCCCGCCCCTTTTCATCAACCAATCGATTCACGCGAAGCTCACTGGTCTCTCTCGCGCTGTACTGTTTTATCGACGGGAACGAGAAGGTAGACGGAAGGGACACTTCGTGTTTAGGGCCAGGGCTGGATGGTGGCACCACTGTAGCTTTGCAATAATGGCAGCAAACGGCACTCGTGGCTTACACTAGTGGCGATGCGATCGCGCGGATCATACGAGATGAGATGAACGTGAGCCCCCGGCGCAGGCTCGCCCGCCCGCGCCCTGTCATCTGTTGCCGAACGCTGCCATGTTTACTAGAACAAAAGTGACGTGCCGTACACAACGAATAACCTCAATAACAATACATTTTTAATATTTAATAACAGTTAAAATTGTTTTGTGGAACCTTATCCGTCAATGTGAATGATTACAACGAATATAAATTTTGAATATCCTGAAAAATAAATTATTTACTCTGATAACAAAATTTTAAAGTTTTATATACTAAAATAAGATATCAAGTACAATTTTGAAGTGATGTGAAATTTTTTGATAAACGTAAAGTACTATTGTTGATGTGAATTGTCTGAAAACATTTACCCTTTCTAAGATACATTTGTTCTGTAGTTAATATTAAAAACACCTAACAATACAGTGGCTATACTTGCCTAATTATCGTATAGTATTTGTATAATTATATAAACTACCAAAAGTTCGCGTTTTAAAATATATTACTGTAATAATGGTAAGTGAAGACAATTTTAATCCATATTATTTTAGTCATTCATAAAAAGTAACGTAGGTAACCAGCGTATTACCTAATTTACAAGCGCTGTTATAAGTATAGTTCAATTAAGTTACCTGTATTTTTAATTAAGTTTCTACACGCGACAGTTAATTTGACCGTACCAAACTTTACTATTTAAAACTTACGTTTTAAATAGTAAAGTTAAACGAGTTAAACGAGTTTTGTTAATTTATTATAAATGTAATATGTAACTTTGATACTTTATTTGATGATTAATAATTCCACTATCATCAAAATCTCAGTATTAAACGCCGTTTATGTTATTAACTCAACTCTAAAAACTTGTTTTTCAAAAATCCATTTTCCCACCCTTGTAATACACCTATATTTAGTAAAAAAATATTTTATATTACAATTTATATTTTTTGTATAGATTATATTATACAATATTAGTAAATATAATATTATTTATAAAAAAAATATAACATTAGTAAATATATTAACTATATAGAGAAGGTTGTAAGGGCCCTGTCAAGTCGTTTCCCTGTTTTTTTTCGGTCCTATCAAACTGGAAGGTTTAAGTAGCAAACTTCCTTGTAATGCCAAATATAATTTCTTTATCTTCGTCTTATAATGATAACATCGGCAGAGATGTCCGTTGCATTGGAAAACGTATAGATGGAAAAAGCTATCTTAACGTTATAAAGTTAAGACGAAATCCTAATTTAACATTCATACAAAAGTACTAAATTCTCACTTTTAAATTGGAATCATTATTTACGTAATCATAATCGTACTACTCTACCAAACTCTACCAAAAATACAAATTATGTTTTCAATCACAACACATACAATAAAATCGTTAATTAAAGTAGCCTCGATGATTTTTTTTATTGCCTAGGACACTGAGGACACCGCAAACACAGTGCTGTCTCATAGGGTCTCTAGCATATTTGTGTTCGTAAGAGATCTTTTTTTTTATATTCTGCATAACCGTAAGTCAATGTGCATAATAATGCACATTGACTTACTACTTATTTACTTACTTTTAATAAAATCCTACTGTGAAATTTTTAAATTTAACATAGTCTAAAATGATTACATCTGACTGGCTATGTGTTATATTTCTTCACCTTTCCATTACTTTTTTTATTGCTGTAGGACAGCAGACAGGCTGACTGCCCACTTAGAGTTTAGCAGTTACCGTCGCCTATGGGTGTTTGCAACGCCAGTGGCATCGTGAATACGGTGCTGTCCCATAAGGGTACAGGGACTTAGGTTATGAAATATATTTGTGGCATTACATCATAAAATTGACTAAAATTTTGTTAGGAAAAAAATATATATTAAATTACAAAGTTACAGTCAGTTAACTTTTCAAATATATTACAATATTCTTATAAGAATATTTCCCGTTTCGTAATTTTCTACCTTTGAAATACGTGAATGACACCTTGACGTCCCCGTTTAACCTGTTTAATTAAAATTTAATTTATTTCGAATATCGCAATATTGAAAATAACTAAGGCAATTAAGTTTATTTCAGACAATAAACGTAAGGTAAATTTTTTACAAAATCAATTACGTACATATTTTAGTCTAAAAAGATCAACATGAAAGACTGGGTTTCTAGGAGGTTGAAATTTTATTGAGCTGTAACTACTTTACAGAAATTTCGATTCCATTCGTCCGGTTAGTTATTTAAAACCTTGTCCCATTTCCGCCGGGCAACACAAGGATTCGTTCTTGGCCCCTTTCTGTTCAACGTGGTATTTCACACTTTGTCACTATCAGAAAATCACATTTGCTGATGATCGCGCTAACACATGCGGATCATAATATACAAATAAATTATGAAGATAAACCATTTATAAATAGAATGAATTATAATTTATTAAAAATAACGACAGTCTTATCTACATAGATAATGAGCTAATGAGTACGGTGGATGTCGCAGACATTCCAATTGTAGCTCATCTAACTTAGTGGTTGTTTGTTGTGCAGAGTGTAATCTTGCGTTGCCGTGAAGCAGCAGTGGCCTAGAGTGATTGACCAATCTCGGTTGTTTAGCAGCTAGTTCTTCCTTCATGGTTTAGAGTTGCTGACAATATATATCTGCTGTAATCGTTCGGTTAGATTTCAGAAAGCTGTAGTGAACGATACCAACGCTAGTCTACCAAACACTCACAAGTAACGTTTTCTGAGTCAATTTTCGTTTAGGGCAGGATTTGGCTGGGTCTCCATGGTTCAGCCATTGCGACGAGCGCTTCCGATTATCGTCCAGTATCTACTTTTTATCACAAGTAATGATTCGATTTAAAATCCCTTCATTATTATGTCGGGTGAGCAAAGTAACACAGCAGTCGACGCGTGTTTGCAAGTTCGATTCACTCAATTTATGAGATACACATCGTTCAAGTTTTTTACTTTCCCGATTTGCTTCAAGTGGATTAATACAGTTTTATCACTTACCCCGAAGCCTGCAGCTATCTCTGAAGTGCTTTTTGATGGATCCGCTTCCACAATAGCCTTTAATTATTCATTTTCCACTTTGGTCTCCGGCCGTCCACGGGGTTGGTTCTGAAGGTCGGAATTTCCGGAACGAAAACGTTGAAACCAAAAACATGCTGTGCTTTCTTTTGCGACATCAGCGTCGTACACATCATTAATCCTTCGAGCTGTTTCTGCAGTACTGGTGCCACGGTAGAACTCGTAATCGTAAATATACCGATATTTCATGTTTTCTATTGTGCGGTAATAAGCGAAGCTAAAGAAAAAAATACTGAGGAGAAAACATATGAATGACTGTTTTCAAAATTCAAATGTACTAGCTAAATGAATTTATAAATTTGAATTTTTATTATAAATTATTATAAATTTAAATTCTTAACCAAGGAGGAAATATTTCAGATCAAAGTACGACAAAACGCTAATTTATGTAAGGACCTAATATTTGGAATAATAAATAATTGGAAGTTTGTAAAGAGAATGTAGAAAATTAAATTAAATTTTTTCAATGCCCGCAGGAATAAATATTATAATATCTTAAAAACTCAATCTAATAAAAAATATAACAAAATACATGTCACGAATGTTATAGCAATATTAAATAAGGTTTTAAGCGGGGTTTTTAGTGGGTAGTCGGATGGCTGAACATCTTTTCCGAAGTCCCACATATCCCTCGGTCCCCCGGGCTGGGGTGACCCGTTAAGAAAAGTTTTTCCCCGAGACAAAAAAAAAGTTACAAAACCTAAAGCCTACTTTTTCAAAGTGTCTCTCATTATTCTGTAAAGAAGTGCTAGTAAATATTTGCAATATATGTCGTTGAATTTGGTTTACATATTCAATAAATTAATAATTCTTACGAATAAAATACCAGAACATCTTATCAATATTCTTACTTTATTTTTTACCTATTTTTGTCGTTACTGTCTTTTAACGAGATATTTATGAAAGAATCAATGTACAAAGAGCCGTCAAACCTTATAAGAGCTTTATTATTTGGTCCTTTCGTTTGAATATTAAGATATTTAGCATTTGCTACATACAATACGACGGGATGGTATATTTTTGTCATTGGCCAAGATCACTTGAAATGTACGGTAAAAGTAAAATTGTAACATATGAAAGTATACCCTCTCGTTTTGAGAGACACCAACAAGGATCAATAACCAACACGCAAAATAGCGCTTTACGAGTAGTTCGGTTTTGCGTGTAAGGTTTTCAAACCAACCCTCAAAATCAATTGTCATGAAGTTATAGCTTTCGTCGTTGCGAGTCAATATGTATCGTGTGTAGATTTTTATAAAAAAAAACTCAGTTTTTGCTATTTTTAGCTTATATTTTACTTGACATTTCACTGTCCTAGAAAATTTAAAATTTGTTGTTTTATATTTTATAATGTAGAACAGCAGGCAAACTGGCAGCCCACCTGGAACCTGGGACATTTATCCCGGAATACACTACAAGGTTATTATGGCGACATGCTTGGAGACAAGGGTGGTTGCCATCAGACGGACTAACGGACGGACGACATACTGGCCCGGCTGCAGGCTTCAGTATCCTTACTTCACCCCGATACAAAATTACTAACATAGGAGTTATGTTAGTTATTTTGTCCCTCTAAATCCCATTTTATTCCTAGTTTTGTCCGTAACCAAGAGTCAAAAGCAATCAAACAATTTTATGGCAGGAAATTTTGATTTTAACGAGGGTGATTGACATCTGGTTATAACTGGAATTAAAACTTTAATGTTAGTTTATAGGCTTATAATAGGAGTGAGTTCATGGAGCATCGGCATTGGACAAAATCTCATTCTGCTATGTTCTCACATATTGTTTCTCGTCGAGCAGGAGCGGAGTATAAATATTGACAATATTAAGGTCGGGCGTGGCCTTATCTAAAAACGTCTGCCTGGAGGGCTACCACCCCTGATCTCTAAGTATGCCGCTATAATAAGTGTGTTGTGTTCCGCCATAATTGTCCCAGAGTTCAGTTCCACCACGCGAATGGCTGACTATAAGCGATGTCCCTATCGTCGCAAACATCTATAGATGGCGATAAGTTCTTACTATTAAATTGATCGTCATTCTGTCTGATCCTCGGCAATAAGAAATACATAGCTCTGCATATTGACTGAGGTTTTTAGTAGATCGAACATCCCACATACGCTTTTTTATCTTCTGCGTCCGTAGCAACTGTCTAGGGTACTTTACACTCTGTGTTTTTTATTCCACTCTGTCTATAGTCTATTCTTTGAGTTCCGCACGTCTATAAACCAACCAATTATATAAACTGAAGGCCTTGTGTTATCTGCTATAATTCCAATAAACGAACATAAGAAGGAAACGAGATGGTTTAAGTATTCATTATTAGAATGTTTACGAACGATAAGTAACTGATGGAAGCAATAAACTCGAATGTTGAATAAGGTCGTGTGCCATTACCTTAATATTATCGCGTTCAACCTGCCCTATAAAATATCAAGACCTCCGTTGGTTCGGGGCCATCACTGAAACAGTTTTGTACTACTATCTAAAAGTATCGTTATTTGAATATATTATAATAATAACAGCCGATAACTTCCCACTATTGAGTTCGGAATTTCCCCTAGATAGGACGAATAGTATAATATACCTGCCATACTTACCGTCCTGCATACGCCAATCCGTCTTGGCGTATGTAGGTTTCCTCACAATGTTTTCTATTATTGTACGTGGCAATTAAGTTTTAGTATAGGCGAGAAAAGCGATCTCTAAGCGATCCATGCTATCGTGAAATTTGAAATTATGAATACTAGATAGGTCTCTAATTATGAATCAATTGGACTTGGTCGGGCTAAATTTAGTTTTGACAATGAATATAGGCTATATCCATGATATTAAAAGAAGTAATCAATAAGCAACAAGAAACAAATAAATTGAAATTATTGTTGTTTAGATCAATTTTAATGTTTTATCACTGCATTTTTGCTATAAATTAATCATCATCATCATTTCATTATAAATTAATACTACTAGTAAATATAGAGAGAGAGAAAGAGCCAGAAAAATATTCTTGAAAGACTTTTTGTTTGATTCTAACACGATGAGAACACACGATGTGAAATAAAAACTAATAAGCGATTTCAACTTTTTTTACACATTTCTAACCTTGACCTAGAAACCTACACAATATTACAAAAAGGTTCCCTATCTGCCAAAGAAAAGAAAAATTTTACACGACATTACGGCATCAATCTGAAGAAGCCTTTATAATTTTTCCCTATTAACGGAACCTCGAAAATATAGGCTGTAATTTATTTACTACCCACTTAACTACATCTACGAGTAGTACGATCACATTAATTACGTCCTATATTCGTTCGGTTAATATTTCAATATGGATTCGTGGCAATTTTGTTTTATTACTTGTCTGTAATAACCCAGAATATGGCTTTAATAGCTTTTCAAATTTATACAGCTGTAAAAAATTTAAGTCTTGTAAATTATATTTGAACGGGAGTTTTGGAAAGTCCATTGTATTATTTACGCGGATTATCCAGTGGACATGTTTACAAAGGTCTTAGAGCTATGCCATGTGGCTCAGACCGATGACAACAGGGTCACTTTTTCTAGTCTCCATCAAAGAAAAGGTACTATTTGGTACAAAATAAAAACCTTATTCTGCAAATATCAGGTTTATACTTAAACAATAGCGGCTTAAGTTATTGTTTATACTACCAAATAACTTCACACTAAAATAACTTTTAGTGCTTATATTGCTAAATCCGTTGGTATCATTCTTAAATCGTTAGAAAAATAGCTTTTTCTTAGTATAGGAGAAAATCTTAGTAATAATTACATTTGATAGTGGTTATATAATATCTGAAGCAATAAATTGTATGTAAGAGACATTAATTTAAAAAGTCTAGCCTTTTAGGTCTGTTAAATAAAATATGATATATATTTATCATTTTAGTTTCTTCTTTCACGTCCATGACCTGGATTCGTTACTTTCAAAATTATTCATTGATGTAGCAGAAGATTTGGTCCAGTGTTTTATCGACTCTTAATTTACCAAAGAGTAAAACGCTCTATAATCTTCTTCAGGTAACCTGCTTAGGTTACCGTCTACTTTAATAGATTAAATTTAATTTAATATATACAATAATTCTCTCATTGTTAATCTACAATCATAAATTCATTATTCAAGGTTTTCATAGACTTTCATCCGACTAAGCGACAAGGTATTTTGTACTTTCTCAGATATACGTTGTTCATCTAATCAGAACAAAAGAAACGTTCAACATTTCTCAAACTTTCATATTTATGACCTCTGTGCTTTACACAATGAATATTACAAGATCCGTGTTGCAGCTCCACTTGCCGTTAGACTGTTGAATTATGACAATGCATGGATAGCATATGTAATATACTCGCCGTGTTGAATGGCTCTCGGGCAATGTTAAATATGCATAAATTTCGATATATGATGTTTTGGTTTTTATTGCTCCTGTTTATTATTATTACATATATGTATACTATATGTATACTCGTATGTATTTAGTATCAGTTAGGGTAAATTATGAAGTACAACTTTTGAATTTCATGGGTTTCATCTACATTTCCTGAAGTTTCTGCGGTCCTGGTCGTAAAGTTTCTAAAGAACGATTATTTTGCGCACATTTATAATATTATATTTAATGAGCTTGCAGCTTAGATAGTTCCACTTTATATGGACAAAGGGTTATATTATGGGCTTCGTAATACTCTAACGTAGCTAATAGCTTTTGGCAATATCCCTGGTGTTGCGAACATCCAAGCGAGATGGTAACTGCTTAAAATTTTTATCACTTAGATGAACAACATACAGGCAAGTTGCGTGTTGGTTGTTTTAAAACAAAAAACAAAGGAAGTAACAGTTATATGACACCTCATATAACTGTTACATTCTTTGACTAACTGATACTTCAGACCCCTATAGCCAAATTACTTTAAAATTCTGTCTATTTTTTGTCCTATTGATACAAATATTAAACCCTATCTACTTTAGTCATTCTCATAACAAGCTGGTTCACAAAACACAACTTATACAGTATCTTGAAAGTTTCAAATAACAAATTGTGTTGTAAAATTAATAGGGTTTTTTAGACCTCGTTGACGCCCAATTCAGTTTTCGTTTATGTCGACCCCTGAGAAATCTATACTAACTAATACCCTGTACTAACTCAAGCCCAGAGGGTCAATATTAACCACTTTGGGAATCTCTGATCTAGATAATCTAGTTTTGTATCATAAATACTTATTTACCTCAAGCATTGTAGCCATATCTAATATAACGATCACTTTCAGAACCATCGCCGCTGTACGACAACAACCATTACCACGAGGAATGTCTTCGTTGCAACTCCTGTGGGCTAAACCTCACCGGACCAAATCAGGTTAGTAAATAAACTTACAATAACTCATTGTCTAGCATATCGACGACTAACAATTGTAATGCGACGATTATTAGAAGTAATAGCTACAGTATGAAAAAACGCCATTGTTTTTTGCACGGTGTACTCGTGGATTTATAAGAACAAAACGAATTTATAAGTACAAACTTAAGCCGAACAAAACGAATTAATAGGGTAAACTACAGAAAAATCCAGTGAATCACAAATTAACATCAAAACGGAAATTCGTCACTTCATCAATCACGGATTGAGTAAGTTTTCCAGATATAAATATAGCCCCCGAAGAATTTAAAGAATAGGAAATGATCGAAGCTAAGCTGGGTCCTAACAGCACGCCGGGTTCGCAATCGTCGTCAGATTTCCGCGATTGTTACTCATTTAAACGTCAATCTTTATAAAATGCTAAGTTGGTAGATATGGCAATCTCTTATTTTCCATGATACCTATGTACATACTTAAACAATAGCATAATTCTTATTCCATCATGTCACACCGATTAGGTATACTTACAAATTGCAGTGAGTTCAATTTTATTTCGGATGTTTTAGTAATAATTCAAATGACTACAAAATTTTTATTTAAATTAAATGCAACACAGTTATACACTTAATAAATTTAAAACTTTATGATGTAACTCGTATATTTTTTGCGGTGCATAAATATATAAAGATGATGGTTTTCCGACTTGCGAACACGTGACGACCATGCACGAAACAGGGAAACTCCAAGTTGATTCCGCAAACTTGCAACGACTGGCCTTGTGATTTATTTATGGTTATCGCAATAGCCAGACGAACGGGAAATTGTAGCCGCATAAAATCGAATGGCAAACCGGCTGGAATAATCGGAATACGCGGGATCAAGACATCCTGTCCTTTGTATTTTCCCTTGATGATCTTGGCCTCGATGACAATATTAATTAGCTTTTTTACAGCCAGTCGCGTTCTATTGCACAGTCGAGGTTAATTTTACGCAGCATAATCACAACTAATCTTACTTTTAATTGTAAATTGTGAGCTGGCAGTCCTGGCACTGCCAAGGAATTTAAAAACTCTGCAGGATAGTTGACTACGTCATCCTGCTTTGTAAGTGTGTCAACTGCTTTCTAAGAAAACAACTCTCCTGGAAGAAAATTCTGAATGGTCGCATTAAGGTCATTGAGGTTTTCAGCCGCTAATATTGCTCGTTCACTCAGCCAATTATGGTTTTTGAACTGTAGTTCTATGTCCGTAAAAATACGCTGAATTAGCTCCTCTTTAGAATCAGTGTAGTTACAGAAATAGGTGGGTAGTGTTATTAATCCGGTCAAGATATCAGTTGCGACCTTACTATTTCCAATGTCTAATAACTCCTTTGAAAACACAATCGCAGTTTGATCTTGTTGCAAAAACACTCGCATGTTAGTTGTTAATTGGAGTGTATTTATATGCCGCCACATTAGATCATCAGCAACAGTTGATCGGGGAATAATTGGAAGAATCTGACGTAAATCACCTATCAACAGAATCATTGCTCCACTAAAAATGTTTTGGTTGTCACGAAGATCTTTTAACGTTATGTCCAGTGCCTCTAGTGATCTCTTGTGGGACATCGTATATTCATCTCAAACGATTAATTTGCATATCTGTAGAATCATCGCCATTGCGCTGTTTTTGGCGATGTTGCAAACTGGTGTTCCGTTGATTTGCATGTATAGTAGTAATTTCAAGGCAGAATGTGCAATTCGTCCATCTTCTCACAATGTTGCAGCTATTCCAGATGAAACCAACGCTAAGGTTATAATTTACGATATGACCTTTGCCAACAGCAATGAAATCAGGAACGTTTTTCCAGTCACTCCGGGAGCATCAAGGAAGTAAATTCCACCAGATCCACCTTTCGCGGCTTCCATCAAAGTATCGTACGCAAATCTTTGTTGTTCATTCAATTGCAGAACATTTGAACGAACTGTTTCGGTCAATACTTCAGTAGCGTATTGTTATTCTCATTCCAACTCGTAGTTAAATACATCGCGCATAGGACGAGCAAGTGCTGTCTTGCCCGAACATGATAATACGTTATTAGCCATCAATTAACATATATCTTCTATCATGATCAATGTCTTATTGTAAATTTCTGCAGTTATTTGTAGTGTAGGATTCAAAGTTTCACAACGCACACGATGCAACATATCCTCAGACATGTCATCCCTAAATCTTCCGGATTCGAGGGGAAACATTTCGATATTATCATCGCAAACAATGTACGAACTTGATGAGACGATGAAAATATGACGGAATCCTTGAGCGTATTATCCCAATGCGAATAGTTCACGAGCAACTGTAGTAGTTGACACGCCTCACAGTAAGTCACACAAATGTCCATTAACTCGTTCTCAATTGTTGAAACGGTGTTGCACCACCAACAACAATCGAAGAGCATAACATTCATCGTTATTTGGGTATACTGTACGACGTAGAACATCTGAGGCAAATACGTTTGGGTGTCCTTCAACTGGTGTTTCCGTCGAAACGTTTTCGACGATGCGTTGTACGTGTAGTAGCGTGGCATATCAACATACAGCAAAATACAAGCGAAAACATCTGTTTGACAAATTGAGAAGAAACGTTAATGTGTGTCGATGGTGGACGCGCCGCTGTATCCGTCGCGTTCTCTTGAAATACACTTGTTGTCCATGTTTTAGATGAACTGCCAAATGACCTAGTGTAGGGTATCTGTCGTGAATCGCAAATGAAAATATGCGCCAAATAGCTTCGTTGCTGTTTATACAGTGACATATTTCTGATACTTAGATACTTCATCATTTTCATTTGTTACAGCGAAGATGGTCATGTCGCTACCTTTGTTAACATATGTACTTTATCGATATTACGGCTTTATAATACTCCACATTGATGTGAGCTTCAAAAGCTTTGGACAATATTGGCGAGTACGGCACAAGCCACCGATTGTTTACTTCAAAATCTTGTCGTTTTACCTTCACAACTACTGATCGCTACATATCATATAATATTTACCCATTATATACTACGTATACAAAGATCTGTGGCCAAGTACGTGTACAAGAATTGTGGCCGTGAATGGTGTGAGCAGTATCGTCATACGAGCATTGCAATCTCTTTATAGGGATTCTAGTGCTTGTGTAAGGATAAACGAGGCACACACTGAATGGTTTAATATCGAAAAAGGTGTTAGACAGGGATGTGTAGCATCACCGTGGCTGTTTAATCTGTTCATGAACAATTGCTTGACAGATTTAAAAGAGAATGAAAGTGGGTTGAGAATGAATGAGTTACTCGTCAAATATTTTCTCTATGCTGATGATCAAGTATTACTTGCATCTTCGGCCAAGGAGTTGCAGGAGATGTTGTTGGACGATGTTGGACTGTTATGAGTGGAGCTTTTGTTAGAAAGGGAATGAAGATGAATGTAAAGAAGACGAAAGTGATGGTGTTTGAAAGAGATGAAACAGTGACAGACTGCAATATTGTGATTGGAGATGAGAATTGGTGCATATATTGTTTACAAAATTCATTTCATTTTTCTAAATGAGTAACTATACATAGATAGTATATAATACATAGATAGTTATATCGTAGCTTCATGTATTGCAGTGTGCTGATTCAAAAAATGTTACTAATGTTGCTTAGGAAAGATCACCATGATAAATCCGCCAGCTGTGTTATTTTCTCAAATTAATTTAATGTTAAATATTAATATTAATAAATGTTAATTTAATTAAAATATTAAGGGCAAAGAAATTCACACTAAACTTGACTCCACTCCTTCCCGGTTCGGTTCAGGTCCGCTCGCGAAGCAACCAGCTAAATGTCACAAACCAGACACTCAACACATAATGTTATGGCACGGCCAATGAGAGTAAGTTTGGAGTAACTGAAGCCAATTGCGCACGGCACATAGAGTGGTCTTCAGAGAAGTCGAACGTCGACCGTCCCGTGCGTTTCTCACACGATACTACTCTCGTCCCACGCTCGCTTTCACCATTCACTTTAGCGAAAGTGAAGGTAGATAACAAAATCCCTTTACGCAAGGATCGAACAATAGTCAACTTAATGATAACGTAATCATTTTATGTCCTTCACTACATATATATTACAGGAGGCTTACGTGTTGTTATGATAAGTAATATATGTACTAGCAACAAATATTTGAGGGAGCTGGAAACGTAATTGTTAAAACTCAATAGCGAACGCTTACTCGCTAGTTTATTAAATTCAGAGTAAATCAACGTCGGCATTATTATTCCGTCTCTTGTTACTTCATATCTTGTTCTATTTGCATATAACACCGGGCTTAGTCCGCGTTTCTGCAAATCTGATGGTTGTTTTGTTGTTCTAAACTATTCCTGTTTTCCGACACTTGAATTAATATATTGTTTCAAGTTATCTCTTTTATTAATTTTGGTAACTTATGTTTTATACAAAGTTATTGAATGCTTAATAGAAACTTGGTTGGTAATAACTACAACATGGAACCGAAAATGTTTCTAAATATAAGTACAATTTTTTTAACTTATAAGGCTGTGAATTATACAATTATACTTGATTACGGAGTATTACTCGCATTTGGGCTACGGCACTATCCTACTAGCCTAATTCTCCAAATTTATTTTCAGGCTCAATACGCCTTTTCGATGATTTCATATGTATTGATGATCTTGACACATAAACTTCAGAGTGACGTCTCTTAGTATTTTTTCCATCTGTACAGCGGCGAGAAATATGACAAACTGTTTAGAATGATTACGCTGCCTACCATCGGTTGGGTGCTCATTTAAATTCCAAGATATTGCAAGTATTTCTAGACTAAAGTAATGGCTTACTATTAGGCGGTACGTCAAATTATCTGCAGTACAATATATGGAAGGAATGCTCACGTAATTTTGCACCATCCTGAACAAATAGCAGGTGAACAACCATTATCTTTTTGGCATGTTCTTATTGGTAGACTTCCAAGCGTTTCATACTCTTTGTATTCAAGGCTTTAATTTTGAAGACTGGAGTACGTTTTTGATTTTGTTACAACGAAAAACTATTTCGCGTTTTTTTGCATCACTAACCTTACTCAACATTTTTTAGAAGATACATTGACTCATTTTAAAAAGGCTAGTTTTTTATTATTGAAATGGAAATGTTTTTTGTCTGTGTTTGTTGTCCGTCATTTACATTTTATGTAGAGACTACCGCATAAATCTCATATGTTGAAACAAATAACCAACCACGAATAAATATTTAAAAGTAGAAATGACTCGCAAACGCAATCATCAATCATAAATTTATAATTTACGTCGGCTCACTCGGTAAACGGAGGCTTTTCTCTCGCAATTGTTAATAACGTTTAAAATTGTTCGTAACCATTTTAATTCTTTATACTCTGAATGGATTAGAATGAGCTTTGGTTTTGGTTGGTAGATGGTTGAGCACTGCTTGTATACTTATGTAAATAGAATTACTGCGTCTATGTGCTCTAGGCAGTATCAGTTTATTTAATTTTCTACTCCTATATTATGACACAAATTTCATTACACGTCGTTCGATGCTATCTCTTTCTATTTTTACAAATCTTTAATTTAGTATTGCCACAAAGTAACATTTGCTTCGATGTAATTTTCTTTGTCAGGATGATATGAGATGTAGCTCTAAAATGTTTCCATTGTAGAGGATGTATTACTGTGATTGTTTTCTGATTATTATTACTATATATTATTCTAGACTGTCCACTGTGTTTACTAGTATCTGAGATAGGCTACCTTTTTTTATTGCTGAGAAACAGTAGACAGGCTGACGGCCCACTTATTGGGTAGTTACCGTCGCCTGTAGATTTATACGAGGCTAGTGGCACCGCGAACCCTCTGCTGTCCCATAGGGGTATAGGAATCTGGGTCAATAATGCCGGCACACAACACAATGTTATTATTGCGACATACTTATGATCAAGGGTGATTGCCATCAAGACGGGCTTGCGGCCCTACCATCCAACCTTGGCAATGTTGCCGATCAAGACTAAAATTAGAAGATCACTTGCCAACTATGCATCGTTATATGTCATATAAACTAAGGATCCACGTTTATTAGCGTTTGAGACGACTTAGTTTGTATAAAGATACTAGGAATTCCGTTTAATATTCTTCTGAACTTCCAGCTGCTTCTCCCGTGCCACAAAAATAATTTATTAAATAATTTCATAAACGCCTACAGACGATGATAACATTGGTCATGTAATACGAAGGAAAGAATGCCATATAATTAGGAAAATGATAGAAATTAAAGTGGATGGATACAGAAAGACAGTTAGACCAAAGAAAAGATGAATGGATTGCGTAAATGATGATATGGCGAAAAAGGGTGTGAAGGTTATTATGGCGGCATACTTAAGACCAAAGGTGGTCGCCATCCATACGGGCTTGAGGCCCTACCACATAGCTAGGGTGGGTTATTTTATCACCTTTTACAACAAGCCGACCCCGACTACAGAGGTTAGTATTCTTTCTCCGCCCCTGCACGGATAAAAGCCATATATATTTTTATAGCCATATATTAACTTAATTAAAAGTATTAAGATGTATGTCATATAATATATCATAAAAAAGAAATCTGAAACAGTGAAAAACACATCGTGAATGAATGAATTTTGAGTACGTAAATAAATCCAGTGTCATTTCGTCCAATCAATCTGTTGCAATTGGATTCAAATTTAATATTTCTATTTTTATAAAAATAAAAATACATTATTTAGCGCGCAGTCTTTATGTAATATTTTTTTTTAAATTTGAAGTCTACATAGGCTGTAAATTGTAACGGATATATATACTTTATAAGTGCCAAAATAAATAACAAATAAAAAAAATCGAGCTCATTTCCATTATAAATTACCACGCGTACTTATAAGACAAAAGCGGTTTTGGAAAGTGTGTATTTTAATTTGGCAATTTAAGATAGGCATTGTTTTCATGAAAAGGAAAAGAATCCATAGTAATATTATATAATTGGACCTTGGGCACAAGCTACTTTTTTTAATTTATATAACAGGACAACGTTTACCTGGTCAGCTAGTCAAAATATAAATATTAGAATCAAATTTATTTAGATGTAATAAATATATACAAAAAATGTGTATATAAATAAACTTTAAATATCCAGTATCATCAAAGTACTTAATAAATTTGTAGGGAAACGATAATAGATTGCAGACGGCGAAGGTGGCATGCTTTCGGTTTTTCTATCATCAAAGGTTCGCGCAGCAATCGCGCGCTGTTAAAACAAGCAATGTGCTGAGTCTGGTTGATTATGTATTTTATGTAGTTATCGTGTATTATCTTTCTGTTATCATATTAACAGACACACTGTGTCACAAGGATGAAGGTAGATTATTCTTATTTTTTTGAAATTGAACTCACCGAAAACGCAAAAAAATAAACGAAAAACGCCCACATGGGTATTTTCTTTTATACAGTTAATTGCGATCCAAGCTGAGAAATCTGTTGCCATAGTTCAATTCCAGCAATTTAACAAATCAGTTCCAGTAATCTATAAGCTGGTACTGAAAGATACGAGTAATAACATATTGATACAAACAATATTTTCCATACTATGTAGATAGAACATGCCTAATGAAATAATAGAGTTTTGTTATGAAAAGTATCAAATGTACAGAACCCTTAGTGAACAGAAGGGCGCGTCGGGATCCCAATATCGAAATTAATCAAAGGAGAATTACTCTGAAGCCCCTCGTGCAGTTATTAGTGAGCGAAATTAAATTAATCACACGCTTCCCCACTGAAACAATTCCTAAAATCTTTATTATGTTTTGTACCTGCCCTTCAGATAAATTACTTTATTCTTTATCGATCTCTTATATTTTTTATTGTTGACTAACAGCATAGAGGCTGATAGCCCACTTATAATAGTAAGCGTTTACCGTCGCCCAGAGATGCGATACTAAGGATATTACGAATACATTACTGTCCTATACGGACATCCCATAGGATCGTGGGTCAATAATGCCGAAACACAACACAAGGTTATTATGACGCATACTTATAGACCAACGGTGGTTGCTATCTAGACGGACTTTGGACCCTACCATGTAGCTGGGGTGGTTTTATCGCGTTTTATGGCAGGCCGACCCCGGCCGACCCCAGTTGCAGGGGTCAGTATTCTTACTCTGCCACTGCACGGAGAGACATACACACACACAGAGAGAAAGAGACAGGAGAGTACATAGAGAAACTATTGCAAAATCATTGTTGCGTTGTACAAAAATTTAATCTAATTCACAATTTTGGGTCTCTTTGAACAAGTAGTTGGTTTTATTATTATTTTTCAACATATTTTAATCTACTAACTGGCAATAAAAAATTCCTATTACTACATACTATTACATATTCTACAATGTTGCATTAATAATATATTTCATTTAAAAACACTCTGTAATAACACTGATACGCTGAGACTTGCTACAGAGTCCTTTCTATCGTCGCTTTCATCGCATCCGGCCCTAGTATTACATTTTACTTAGCTACAAGTATATTTATTACTGTACCGATGATAATCAACAATCAACAGTATTGCCTGTAATTTAAAGCGCGTAGTGAGTTGCTTAATGAATATATTTATATAAAAACAAAACAAATTAGTGATGAGCTTTATCTAAAACCTTTTTCGCTTCAAATAAGTGAAGGTATGCTATTCAACTGTTATAAAACAAAGGTTCGTTTGACGTGGTAAAGACCTGTTTAAGGGAACATTTCGGGACGGCTCGGTCTGCTACAATGCTTTTTTAGATAACCGACGTAATAAAGCCTTGAACTAATTACATTTTATACGGTGAATTACAATGGTCTATTTCCTTTTAATATTCTATCTTGGTACTTTCAAATTAAGACAGGACAGTGGGTCAAATGAAATTGAGAAAATATTCTGGAAACATATTTATTTTTATTTGAATTTATGAGATTAAAACTTTGTAAAATAAATTTTTATTTGGTGGTAAAAATGGCTATGGCAATCTAAAGACAGAGAGAAGACCTTTGAAGGACTAAGTTTAGATTATATCTATAGATGTACCAGCTGGCTCCTTAACTACGTAAGTCACATTTTGTACGCTCACTTCCGTGGATTCGTTCTCTAATGATGACAAAATATTTTTAGATTTGCAAATATTTTGTTCTAGTCTGAGTGTGCATGTAACTTTCCACTTAGTGCAGGGACATGTCAAAACAATCTAAACTTTACTTATTATTATCATTTGATTAAATATTAAAGAAAGCGTTATACAGGTACGCAACAAAAATTCCCAATAACAAATAAAGACCAGTGTTACATAAGAATGTTCGCATGTATAATGTATTTTTGATCATTCGTGAAATAACATTTTAATTTTATACCTTTTATAAAAAAAATCTTCGTCAAAAAATTTGGTACTTAGTAAACGGTTAAATAAACATTTGGCGGTACACTTAATATCCGGCCGTTGTCGAATTTTACTGAATATCAATTTTGTTTACAATCAATGTTTAACTGTGTCATTTCATTATTGAAATTGGGAAGATTTATTTCCCCAATTTCACACAGTGATAATAATTTTTATACATTGAATTTTATTTATATATTCTTTGATCTTAGGTTAATTACATTAGTACTAAAACACCAATATTCCGGCAAAAGGTTAATTTATTTAATTAATAGTCACAACAGTTAGTTACTACAAACTAAACATTCACTGAGTTTCCTTTTCTTATACTTTATCCATGGTTGGCATGGTACGTAATATATCACTGAAGACGTTAGGATATTATATCTGAGCTGCGGCTTCGGTATCCTTTTCAAAACCTGTTATGATAATTCACTCTGGATATGACTGTAGTGCTATCCAGTGTGCAGCGGTCATAAACATTCTCGAAATACAAATATTGATGTAATAGTGAGCAGTTATCATCGCCTATATATACTCGTATTGGCGACGTCAGGGGCACCGCTAATATACTGCCGTTCTCGTAGGGGAACTGGGACCTTAGTTATTTATGCCGGAAGACAAGGGTACTATGACGGCATATTTAGAAAGATGATTGCTATCCAGGCGGGCTTTGAGCACCTAACTAGAGTTGTTTTGTCGCCTTTTACGTTTTTCAGTATTCTTACTCCGCCTCAGCAGGGAAAAGAGTTGCAGCTCTCCATCATAGGAACTATTTGAACTGCCACTGGGTTAAGAGGCATTTTTTATTTCTATTATTTAATTTCTTACAGATTACGTCGATTTTATTCATACACTATAATTCAAATTTCAAAATTAAAATGATTACAAATGTACATTTTGATACAATTTTATACTGTTTCAAACGCCATAGTTCTTTATTATTTTAGAACACTTTTTAAGCAATTGGTCAGTATTCAAGCTGGTTAAAATTATTTAAACTATTATGTCTCATTGTGAATAAAATACTCAGACTCTCAGATCAATTTTTATCTACTCCATTGCATTTTTTTATTGCTATAGGGCAGCAGACAGGCTAACGGCCCGCTTAGAATTTAGCAGTTACCATCGCCTATAGGTTTTTGCAATGTCAACGCGTCCCATAAGGGTACTGGAACTTGGGTCACTAATGCCGAAATACAACACAAAATTATTATGGTGGCATATTTAAGAACAAAGGTGGTTGCCACGGGCTTGGGGCCCTACCAAGAAGCTAGGGTGGGTTGTTTTGTCGCTTTTTACGACAGGCCGACCCTGGCCGCAGAGATCAGTACTCTTTCTCCGTCCCTGCATGGATAACATGTTGTTAACAACAGGTTGATAACTTGATACTTTTAGGCGAAAGCAAGAACAAATAATAATATATAATACACAGGCGGAAATAAACGTTTCTCAGCTGTTATTTGAGAACAAAAGAAACTTTCCAAGTGTATTGACGATCTTCGAAAGTAGGACAAGGATTTATTATTTTCTTATTACAATAATTAGAAGGTTTGCTTGAGATTTTCTTATAGAACAATACGTACAAGTAGCATTCCAAAATATTTGATGCAATTCAAATATTTTCGAATGTGAAACAATTATTTACTGCCATCCCGAATCATTTATTTTCGTCGTTTTTCGACAATGACGAAAATACCTCTTATAATGACAATATACAGAATTACATAAAATCCAATTGAAAACTCCTATATCAAAAATAACAACTTAAAAATCTAATCTTATATTAAAACAAAAAAAATATAATAATATTGTTAAATTACAAACTATTAGGAGTCCATTTGTTGTAATTTGAATCCAGGGCATATATACTGTGTCCAAAAAATAAAGTGACATTGTATTTATTTCGAAAATTCTTTATTTATTCTTCCAGATCAATTTCATCCCCTTCAAAGTAATCCCCTCCCAATGCAATGCACTTATGCCAACGGATTTTTCAATCTTCGAAACACTGATTGTAGTCACTTTCCGGGATGGCCTTCAGTTCCGTCTTCGCTGCGGCTTGAATCTCCTCTAACGTATCAAAACGGTGTCCCCGGAGCGATCTTTTGAGCTTGCTGAACAGCCAAAAGTCGTACGGCGCCAGATCAGGTGAATACGGTGGTTGCGGAACGATATGGGTTGAGTTTTTGGCGAAATGATCACGAATTACGAGTGCATGTTTTCGATACCAGTCGAGATTTGACGCGCTTGAGGCCCAAAACATCCTTTAAAATGGTATTGACCAAGCCTTTCAATATGCCAACCTCATCAGCAAGGTCTCTAATCGTTAATCGACGGTTTTTCAACACCAAATCTTTGATTTGTTGGACGTGAGCTTCGTCGGTGGAGGTTGATTGTCTTCAACACGTTCATGGCCTGCTTGGAACTCACTATACCACTTGTAAACATTTTTTTTGACATAGCCTCATTACCAAAGGCTTTCTGTACCATCCTCAACGTATCCGCAGCAGAAAATTGATTCCGCAAACAAAATTTAATGCAAATTCTTTGCTCAACAAATTTCGACATCGCAAAAAACGAAAAACTCACTTTTAACAGCTCACAAAACGACGCGTATCTCAAACACTAATGAATATTTTGACATGTAAATTTGACATAGATGTTACTGACAGTACTACCAACCTAAAAAAAATAATTCTCCAAATCCTTCGACGCGCGCAGTATAAAATTCAGATGTCACCTTATTTTTTGGACACGGTAGTATATTCAGTAACAAGTATTGTTAAATATATATCTACAATAACAGTTTGTTAGTCATTTAATTACTAGTGATGACATCTGTTGGAGCATCTGTAAACGTTCTATTGTTTACTAGCAGTGCCATCTGTTGATGCATTTGTAGACGATCTATTTTTATAATAATATAAAAGGCAGTTCTTTGTCAACCTCACTATGTGTTTCACTATAAGTATATTTTAAAAACGTATTTTCTTCAACCAGTTTTGTTATTGTCACTTCACATTTTAATTTATTGGGCGCTCATTCTTCGATTGGCATCTTTTTATTGGTGGTTGACGCTTAGTGTGGGTCTCTTGTATTAGTTTTCGGCTGTTGAAGTCGGTTTTCGGTCGTATTTTATGCAGTAAATGCTTGAGTATACTTCGAATGGGAATATTTTTCGGTATATAACTATACTTCATTCTTGAATAACTTTAATTGTATTTTCAGGAAGATATTGCAGGTAAAATTTTAAATATTTCGCACGCTTAATCATAAACTGACCTAACTCAAAAACCTGTTTTTTGGGAAATCGCAAAAAATGTTTTGTCATTTACTACTTATCCCATATATTGACTTATAACTAAATAGCGGTGACTCAGTGTGGGAAAGAGATATCGAAATAAATCTTAGTTTGGCCGATAGAGGGCGTCGATACAATGCTGCCCGTTATATTATCTCACTTTAGACCTAAATCGTAATCCGTCAGTTTATGATTAAGCATGGTATTTGTATGTTTATTTTCACAAAAGATATTGTTTACACATTGACAGTTTATTGACTTCATTTGTTTTTACTATTAGTCTTCAGGTTCCTGCCTATAAGACATATAGGCTCTCGTCGCATATATATAAATAAATGGGTGATCTCTTCAGCTACCTCACAGACAGCAAAGAATGCGTATTATTTCATTTTACGACATATTCGTAAATTAATTAATATGTAAAGGAACTAATACGAGTGACGTAAGAAGTTATGCCTTTACGAAAATACTGATAAAAATCTCCTGGCTCCAAATTGAAAATTTCCAGAGTAGTCCAGATAAAACTTCCGGAAAAATAAGGCAAATAGTACCGTTACCATTCCCAAGAAATTGATTAGAAGGAATAAAAAAGATCTTAATTACTGGAAGTAAACAACGAAATAATTTTCCATCGCTATTGTACAACCAGGTGTAGTCGTCAAAGGCGCAGCTGAAGCTCCAATTGTCCACTGACTATTCAATATTTTCAATTCAATACACAAAGCGTATTTTGCTGTTTGTTTTTTTTGTGGATATGACTCCAAAGTGCAGATTTATTTAACATTGCATTGGAAATCAATTTCATATAAAACCTGTACAACCTTATTTGATTACATGGAAGTGGATTCCAAAGGCAGAGTAAGAATATAATAGAGCCCTGTGGCTGGCGTTGGTCTATCGTAAAAAGTGACAAAACAACCCTCGCTACGTGGTAGGGCCCCAAGCTCGTCTGGATCACAACCACCCTTTCTCTATAAGTATGCAGCCATAATAACCTTGTGTTGTGTTCCGGCATTATCAATCCAAGTTCCGGTACCCCTATAGGTCAGCAGCGTGTTCACGGTGCTTCTATTGTCGCAAACATAGGCAACGATAACTGTTTACTTTTAAGTGGGCCGTCCATCTGTCTGTTGTTGCTCAGTAATGAAATGAAAATGTTTTATTTCGTTTAAGCATATCGCTTTTGTCTTCTTACAAAATTTCGCTTACATTGCTAAGTTAACAATTCTTGCTTGATGCACGCTTGATGAGCTTGATCTTTTTGTATTTTCCCTAAATATTCTTCCTGTAAACATAGGGAGCTAAAGAAGGACTAATTCGAGACCGTCGTCAAAATTTACTAACATAATATATTTCAACAATGTATTATATGCCTTTTACAAAAACATTCCGATACTTATTGGCTCAATTGGACTTTTTGAACGTGAGCTGGGTAACCCGTTTACCCTTGGATAAACAGACAGACAGGTTTCCGCACCACTGAACACAGGGACCATATTTTATTTAAACACGCTTACAATAATATATGGTAGTATATTAAGAAATATTATTATTTATTCATGCTAATATTATAAAAGTGAAAGGAACTCTGTCTGTCTGTAACGTTTTTACGCCTAAGCCGCTGAATCAATTTTGATGATTTTTGGTATGGAGTTAGATTGGACTTGGAAAATAACATAGGCTACTTTTTGTCGCAAAAATGAATCTTGAAAGGGGTGAAATAGGGATAAATGTAATTAAGTTCTGTTTTTTTTATTCATATATCAAAACAACGTTTGCCGGATTCGCTAGTAATTTATATAAACATATCTAAATATTACATGTTGGTAAAGCACTTTATGCTTTAAACTTTATATTTCAAAGGATATTACATATACACATATGGAGAGATTTCGTTCGTTACCGTGTGATTGCATCACAATCTTCAGTCATAAAGGACCGACCAGAGAGAGAGAGAGATGTGTACACACTTATTTTTCAATCATACACATATTTTAATTATAAATATTGTAGCA
The DNA here is from genome assembly GCA_963693495.1 of Malacosoma neustria. NCBI lineage: Eukaryota > Metazoa > Arthropoda > Insecta > Lepidoptera > Lasiocampidae > Malacosoma > Malacosoma neustria. Next base: position 12,238,423 of record OY856385.1, on the reverse strand, counting down.
GCTACGCATGTAGTTGTAGCTACGAATATTACTACGTTGTTTGGATTAGCGTAGTTTGAGAATAATTCTAATATGATTTAGTATAATAGAATCTGGAAATCGTATCTCATTGTGGAATTAAAAAAAAATTATCAGTAGTTCTTTATTAAATTTATTTTATAAAAGAGATACAGATCCTTTGCTCAATAGCACTCGTCACAATGATAACAACCAGGCCACGCTCTAATAATCTTGATGAATTAAGCACTCAAGCTTCTATAATTTTCATCCAGCACTCGACGGTATCTTGAATCTAATGAAAATTGTCTTATCGACTCTTACGTATCAGCTACGTGTCTGGTTATAAGATTTTCATGGTAACTTATTTTGTCGAGTCACCGTTTGTACCTGAACTAAAAATTTAGGCAATGTGATACTCAATTGTACCACTAAATGGCGCTTATGGCAATATTAGCTCACGGTAACATTTCCCAGTGATGCATTGCAAACCTATATGGAAATTAAACGCAATGTGTCTGGCTCGCTTTAGTAGGGGGTCTTGCTCGTTTTAGTAGTAGGCTGTCAGAGGTAGTTGATGTCGTTGATTGTAATCGTTGTCAGATGTTCGTTTTGGTAGTATTTAGTCCTAAGTTCTAGTAACCATTGTGTTCAAGTTAATGAGTTTGAAAATGCTTGGAATTTTGTACAGTCACAATAATATTAAAATAAACTAAAATTTTAAAAAGTCAAGTGTAAGTTACTGAAAATTGTAATTTGTAGCTCAATTTTAAGGCCTGATATGATAACCTAAAATTCAACGCGGTGTGGCAATTTTATACATCACATGTGGAATTAAGGAGGGAAAACTAAGTCTTTAAAGATAAGTCGTCTAATTATGTTTTGTAAAAAATCAATGCTGAATAATCTAATAGAGTTGTCCTACACGCAACTGATGAGACGCAAAAATATATCCTTTATACTTGCTTTTGGTGAAGACGTTTAGCGGGTATGCGACCCGCGTCTTCAAAAACAGAAGGCATAATCTATTATTGTACATGTATTTTGCTAAAAAAAAAGCTGTTGTCGAAGCCTTATCTATTGTTATGTATGATATGTCATTTCAGAAGTGACTCTAGATATAATACTTCTTTAAGCCCCATAGGTATTTCATAATTGTTTGTTACAATACATACTATTTTATATCAATGGCAATAGTATTCCATTATTTCTTTACTAACGAAATTCAACAAAAAACATACTTGAGTAACAACGTCGAAAATTAAATATCGTTTAAAACAAGCTACGAAGATAAAATTTCTATATTCCAAAGCACGTCAGAAAAATAAAATAAGTACACCGAGATAGAGTTCAAAAGACTGCATTAAATTCCCAACGCGTTCTAACAAAAGAGTTTAAAGTCTGTTATTTACTTCATTTAGTTGAGAATGACAGCATTTTGTAAAGAACCGTGCACTTGAAAGTATGTATTCTTGAAAATTGTGTTTTCTTATGAAGATAATAGTAGATACTTGTATCTAAGTATTTTCTTGTAAATGTTGTGGCACGTTTGAGTATTTACAGCTGGACCGTCAATTTCCTTTATCTTGAAGTCACATTTATGGAAGGTTTTTCAAGGAATTCTGTTACTAGATAAACAAGCTGATGACAGTGAGTTCTCATTGCTATCTTAAAGGGGTCAACGAGTTAACGAGTAAGCATATCACAACTTAGCGGGGAGGAGAAATAACGACTTGCAAAAGATTATCAGTAGGCGTTGGATATACAACGTTGGTCTCCAATATTTAATAGCTAAAATATTACCAGTTTATCGTAGCGATTATTTATTTGATAACACAGTTTCTGCCTACAACCATAGTAGAATGAGTTTTGACACACGGTGGTGATGAAGAGCTTGTTTGCTTATACGATTTTGAGTTCTTAGAATCTTATATCCATAATAAGGCCTGTCATATTGTATGTATCAAAATGCTGAGCCACAAATAGTATGGATGAAATGCTGTGAAGATGCGAATGGTGAGATGGATGAGGGTAATTACGAAAATAAATGAATTTCTAATAAAATTAGAATCGAGAATATTAGGGGATGTATGAAAGTAGAGTCGATGTCGTGTGGTATATAACAGGAACGGATAAATGTCATATAATATGGAAAATGCTATAAATGAGAATGGCTGAATACAGGAGGAGATGTTGACCAAATAAAATATGGATGGATTGCATAAAAGATGATTATAGTGAAAAAGGGTGTGAATGTCGAGATGATGGTTACAGGGGAGAGGGACGAGGCGAAACCATGTTGTGCCGACCTCGTATAGTATAGGATAAGGGCAGGAAGAAAAATACTTAGAATATTTATTTTGATTCATAATAAACGGCGCATACGGGGTACGAGGGTGTATCTTCCAAAATGAATTTCAAGCAAACGATGGATGAAATTGTTTTCATTATTGCTCATAATTAATTTATGCTTATAGAAGAGTCTATATAATTTTCATACTTGAATCTAAAGTATTATAGTTTGTAGTTAGTTTTTAGTTACAAGTGGCGGCTTGTAAGAGAAGAGTTCGACGAAATTGCTACACGGCGATTGACTGCGATTAAACCATACAGTTAATTAAGAAATTCAATGAATATATAATTAGAAATAAGACATATACATCTACAGCATCACGTGAGGGAATTTTGATATCTAGAAATATAAAGAAATGGCAAACCAGCGAACTTTATTTCGACTTTTATGGACAATTTTCATCTTTGATATTATGTTATAAAAATAGAAGGAGGCCCATTATAAAAAAATCCCTATATGATGCATAGAAATTTCATTTTGGAACAGTTCAAGACTTGCAAATCAGATTCATAAGTTCAGTTTTCGTAATATGATGTCAACCAGGTTGAAAAACATAGTATCCGAAAAAAAAACGCGTGCATAATTTTGACAAAGGACGATTCAACATATAAACTAAATTTTTCAAATGCTTCTTCATCATAATATCTTCGTCAATATTATGAATTCATCACAAATGGGACATTCAGAAAATCATGAAAAAAAATTACAACAGAATTTTTTTCATCGTGGTTTGGTTGCCTTACGTACTGACTTATATTAAATTTATTAAGTCTGCGAAAAAGATCATAGCTTTTGTTCAGTAAAATTCAACTTTGAAATAAATCTTGTAAAATAAATGCCTCCTTAGAGCGGGTGAATACATTTAAATATAATATACTACATTATTATCGACAATATCTCGCTGAGATGGTTGGGCCATGTCGAGAGAATGAATGAAGAACGATTGACGAAAAAAGTGTATAAGGCGAGTGTGAATGGAAGTGTTGGAAGGGGTAGACCTAGGCGGACGTTTCAAGACCAGATCAGAGACATTTTGAAAAAAGGCCAGGTCAAGAGTATCCTAAACCGAAGGGCATGTATGAAGGGAATAATGAAAGTGGACGAAGCGAAACAAGTATGTAAGGATCGTAGCAAGTGGAAAGCAGTGGTATCTGCCTACCCCTACGGGAAAGAGGCGTGATTATATGTATGTATGTATGTATATCTCGCTATTTTCAGGTAGATTCGTTATCCCGTCGATGAACGTCTATGATTTCTAGCTAAAAACTGAATTAGGTAGTTTTCACACACTTCGTTTGGAAGTAACTTAATTCCGTAGAGAAAGTTACGCAGATAATTGAAATTGGAAAAAGAATTATTTATTTAAAGAGTATGTACTTTTTTTATTCTATTTTTTATAACATGAAATAAACATTCTAGGAGTTTTAGGAGAATTACTTAATGTGTTTTGAATAACCTAGAATAACAACAGTAAGCATATTTGGGTGATATATCCGAACTATAAAATGGATGTATCAAAATTTCCCAATCAAACACTTCCTTTTTGACGGTTCAACGAAGAAATGTGAGGATGGGCTTTGTTACGACGAAAGTCTGAGAGCACAAACGGTGATCGAAAAGGTATGATAATAATAACACGGTGATAATAATTAATAATGACTTATTCCTCTACATAGTCTCCTATATAGTGAATACATTTCGTCAATTATATTCTAAATCAAAAAAATTCCTTCGTAAAATAAATATTTGTCTTGACGCTCCAAAAATCCCTAACAGTAGCCTGGGCTTGCTATCGTTATACAACTGCATGTCTTAGAAGTGTTTGAAATACTGTACTCCTTAGATCTTTACAAGAATTAAAGCTCTAAGGAGATTTTAGATATTTTCGAGCAATATCTGAATATTATTATTATTTATAATTTTATTCATATATAAATAGTTAACTGACCTTTAAACATTAAAATGTCTTGATATTTACAAGACCTTTATCATTTAATGGTAGCAAACAACTAGATATTTAAAAAGTATGTCGGGATTTTTAAAAACTTATTGTAATCTCCTAAAATTTGTGTTTGGCTGTGCTTACATTTTAATTTCTAAATATAGTTGATACTCAATAAAAGTGTATCTATCCACAATATAATATTATATACACAGTAATTTATTTCTTACAGCTTGTCTCAAATTATGTATAATAACCAGTTAAGTTTATTGATTGGGTTCCACTAATTGGTGCAGTATCATTTGCACTCACTGTAATTGAGTTAGAATTAATTTAGTTTGTAATATATTAGCTTAGTCTATGATTAAGTGACATTATTCAATCTCGCAACATCTTTAATTAATTAATTAAAATTTTTTTTTTGATTCATTACTTGTTTTTATCAGTTGGTAATTTTATCTCTCACATTATGTTCTATAAATCACATTAATACGTACTCATATGATATTTTAGTATTCGCTTCTACATCTTATCCATTTTAGGAATCATGTATGTCTCAAAATCAATGTTCGAACATTATTTCTATATCTATTACATTTTCATGTATACCATTTTAGCGTATGGCAATATTACAATTTTTTTATTGCTTAGGAAAAGAGGAGAAAGGCTGATGGCCCAGTTACTGTCACCTATGGATGTTTGCAATGCTAGAGGCACCGCCAACACGCTGCTGTTCCATATGGGTATAGAAACCTGGGTCACTAATGCCAGAACACAACACAAGGTTATTATGGCGGCATACTTTACACCAAGGGTGGTTGCCATCCTGACGGGTTCGGGGCCCTACCATGTAGCTAGGGTTGTTTTGTCACCTTTTACGAAAGGCTGACACCGTCCGCAGGAGTTAGAATTCTTACTCCGCCCATGCACGGAAAAAATTCGTAAATTAGAAAAAGTATAGATAAAAATGGAACACAATGTTTCAGACCTAATAAAAAAGGGTGTAAGCATTCATCAGAGAATCTTAAGTATATAGAGAAACTTTTCTTATTATCACTATCTCCTGTTCCATATATCTACAAAAGTTCTCCGTGGTTAGTTTCCAAACCTGAGGTTTCGGTATAGATATTTCGTGCCGAAAATCTATTTGTATCAAGATTTTGATCAATAAAGAAATTCTGTCGTAATTTTCAGGTCATCTTGATCGAACACTGGACTAATATTTTATACTAGTTCTGCTTTGTGTTTATATGAAACTAGCTAACCCAACAAACGTTCTGCCATATAAATATAATTCCGTTCACCACTATTACATCCCCTCCAAGATTAATTTTCGTGACAAAAAGTAGTATAAGTCCTTTTCCAAGGTCTAATCTATCTCCATACGATACAATCTACCGACGACCTCCTAGTGTAACGGCTAACTCACGTTGATACGCTTGCGGAGCTCAAAGATTCGATACCCGTTCAGCGTCTGTGTGTTTATGTATAATATTTATTTATTTAGAAGAAAGAAAAAAGGAAAGTCTCGGACCCATTTTTTTTTTGGTCTCGGGGAAAAACCCTCTCTTGATGGGTTCCGCCAGCCCGGGGGGACCGAGGGATATGTGGGACTCCGGGAAAGATGTTCGGCCATCCGACTACCCACTAAAAAACCCCGCTGTTCTCCTATCGCCTACGCCCAGGCCTACGGATATGTGGCCTGCCGATCTCGTGGCCCGGGTCGGCGCCGGCCCGCCCTTTCTCAAGGCGGGCCCCTTCTAAAGTGTTGACGCCAGGGGGTCAGGGTTTCGTCCCTCCGGCACTCTCCTGTGTTGACTCAAGGAGTTGAGGGGGGCCGCGGAACAGCACGCGGCCCTCTCCCTCGCGGCAATAGTGCGGGCGGCGGATCCTCCCCCGAGGGGTCGCCCACGGCCGCTTTCTAGGCGGCCGGAGGTCATTGCTTGCCCTCCGGCACCGACGACGTGGCCTGCATTGGCGGGAGTTGACTCCCGCTCCCCCTCCGTCGCCCCCTTTGCGGACATTACTGCCTCGCAAAAGGAGGCGATGGCCGTCCATCCAGTTACTAACTCAGTTTAGAACTATATGCTATTCACTTTACCAAAAAAATAAAATGTAAACAAATTGTAAAAGGGTTTTTTGGATGTCGATTTTATAATAATGATAACATGATATAAAAATTATCGTAACAACTTTTAATTATTTATTAGAAATATTTCCTATATTCTTATTTTTTTATATTACTATTCCTTACTTTTAGAAAAAAAACAAAATAGTTTTATTTTTACAATTATTATGAATGATAAATATTAATGCATATAAAATTTACATATTTACAACATTAATTGTAATAACTAACTTACATTATAAAGAACCTAAAAAGACAATGTTTCTAAATCTCTTATTGGTTTTATATGTTGGTAATTATTTTTATTTATTTTTTTTTTATTTATTTGGGAAACATACAATTACAATAAATAAGTTTCCACTTAAAAGTAATACACATAATTGCATCATCCAATAGAATAATAGTAATACATATCATAAATTAAAATTATAAAATACATTAAAAAAAAGAATTGAGAGAATTGAGAGATCTAAGCTTAATACGTAATACGTTAGTCATTTGCATAATTCGATTATTTTAGATTTATAATTTACAATGTTAGAGCAAAAAATATCTACACTGGTGTAAGATTTATTGTATTCAAGACAAGATCTGTGTAAAAGAGTGTTTCTTGCAAGATTTGACTTTGTTGAAGGTAATGAAAAAAGTGACACTTGCCTTGAATTTAAACGGGGACACCTCAGGAATACTTGACTTATAAGGAAAAATTATAAGTGTACTGTTCAGCGTACCATTGTCGATTGAAAGAAGTGTTTTATTATTGCGGTCGGATTATACCCGCTATGTTGTTTTATTCTAGCTTTGTTTGAGAAACATTGGTTTGTTTGTTTACATTTTATTTTTTGGTAAAGTGAATAGCATACAGATGGTGTCGTGTGAAATATATTTATATTATTATCTATACACCTTTAGGCATGAAAACGTAACAGACAGACAGAGTTACTTTCACGTTAATATTAGTATTAATTTCGACTTAGACTTTCGTAGCGTAACAGCTTCCACAAGTCGAAAAATATTCGTTAATACATATATAACATGTATTTATTTATAAAAGAAACGTATATAAGTAGTAAATCAGTGGTCTAGTACCCGTTATACAAGCGCTCTGCTACCTAATTAGCGAAAATATGGTGCTGTGTAAATTGTCATAGTACTTATAAACTTTTATGATTTTTAAATTTTTTGGGCTTTGTTAATCTTTTACTTTTTTTTTAATTTTTAGCCAATACCTAAGGGATCGATAAATAAAATAAACTTACCCTCATTCCATCCTTCCATAATTATTGGACTGGTTTCAAGTTTCCGAAAACTCATTGAGGCTAAAGGATAATTCAGTAATAAAAAATAATTTATCATAAAATGTATTAGGCCAGGTAAAGTTAAATACTTTAAGGTACTAAGTGTACTTATTCAATTACCGTCGAAACATAAATTTACGTTTATTATTTGTAATGATGTATTTGATAGAATAATTTATAAATAAACATAAAACAAGGCTCTATTTAAGCACAAAATAGGTAGCATAGCAAACGTTTTGTGGTTACTAAACAATTGATATCATACTTATATATTATTATTTTATAAAGAAATAAAAATCATACATAAATAATCATTGTCGGGACGAGAATCGAATTTCTAATACCCTCATGCTTTCCGACGCGCAAAAGCTATTGCATCACGGAGAAATTTTATTGCTGTTTCGAATTTATTTCAAAATCGAAACGGTTGAAAAAATCGAGAGGCGGTGGATTCAATCTTCACGGAGGACAATATATTTATACACAGATAGTTCGTTCTAGTCTGGGTATAAGTGTCCGTTGATTTTATGTTTGTGAAAAGCACTGCGATAAAGTATTTTCACCTAGTGCGGAGAATCGTCTTTAAAAAAGTACTGAAGTTATTATTCTTTTGGATTTAAGATATCAAGTTTAACGGAAAGATGCCATATAACAAGGAAAATGATAGAAATGAAAGTAGATAGATACAGGAGGAGAGGTAAATCGAAAAAAGAGCGATGGATTATGTAAAACTTGATATTTTTTTTATTGCTGTAGGACAGCAGACAGGCTGACGGCCCGCTTAGAATTTAGCAGTTACCGTCGCATATGGGTGTTTGTAATGCCAGTGGCATTGCGAACACGCTGCTGTCTCATAAGAGTACAGGAACTTGATATTGCGAAAAAAGGTATAAATGTTGAGACGACGACTAACAGAGGAAAGACGAAGGAGAGAACATGTTGTGCCGACCCCATCTAGTTTGCGATAAGGGCAGGAAGAAGGAGGGTTTAAGACATCAATAGGCGTAATCACAATAATCTAGATCTACCGCATCTATTTTCTTATGCATAATATCACAGAATACTTTTGTTTTAGTCTGTGACAGTGCCTAATAGAGGATCACAGGATTCAGTGAGTTTGGATGTGACCACTAGTAATCTACTGAATTAAAATTTGATACCATTATTAAAAAAAAACTGAAGGAGAAATTATATTGACAAAAATAAAGATCTATTGTCTTAATTCCGTATATAATTTTCGCAGCTCCTAACCTATGTTATTATTAAATTCTTTACTTCCAATTTAAGATTTACAATATTTTCCATTTATTTCTTTACATTTATCTAGTTTTATTTCTTTTATCTTTTGTAAGTAACTTTGGTGGATTGCTAGGAATAAAAGTGGAAATGTACAATTTAGGTGTGGATTGCTTAAAAGGTGATATGTTGAAAAAAGATGTAAATGCTGATATGACAGTAAACAGTGAAGAGTGAACAAGCATAAAACATGTTGTGCCAGTCATTCAAACCAATAAAAATCTAAAGATAGAAAAAGATTGGGAACATAATTGATCAGTAATCAGTAGCCTAAAACATATTTGAAAATACATCTGCCGAACAAAAGAGGACATATTTTTTATTAAAAAGCTTTATTATTAAAAGGCTAAAAGCAGATTATATAAAGCGTCTTTGTAAGAGAAACTAATCAAGACGGGATTACTTGTAATACCTCAACTGATCATAATCCGGCTATGCCGAAGAAATATTCCATTAAAATATTACCTAAACTTATTAATTATAAAACTTCATTTATAAAAACAAATGTTATAATTATAGCAACAAACCTAATAGCAGTATTATTTTTTACTATATTTCAATAAGCTCTAGCATTTTACTCCAGTTACATGCAAAGCCTATTATTATTTCACATATTTCACTTGATTAATTTTTTTTTTTTTATTGCGTAGGACAGCAGACAGGCTGACAGCCCGCTTAGAATTTAGCAGTTACCGTCGCCTATAGGTGTTTGTAACACCAGTGGCATCGCGAACACGCTGCTGTCCCATAAGGGTACAGGAACTTGGGTCACTAATGCCGGAACACAACACAAGGTTATTATGGCGGCATACTAAGACCAAAGGTGGTCGCCATCCAGACGGGCTTGAGGCCCTACCACGTAGAAAACGATTAATAACAGAACAATAGTATCGTATGTTGGAATAAAAAGTTAATTTAACATAGTAGATAATTAAAAGTAGTTAATTTAATAGAAGACATATTGACAATGATATTAGTAATACAGATAACTAGTTGACTCGGAAAACGTTGTTCTGTCCTATAAATAAAAAAATAGCCTATGTCCTTCTCCATGGTCCAATCTATGACTATACCGAAATTCATCAAAATTGGTTCAGCGGTTTAGACGTGAAAGCGTAACAAACAAACACACTTTCGCATTTATAATTTTAGTTAGGATTGAAGATTTATTGATTGACTAGTACTAATAAAGCGTACATGGCAACTTTATTATTGATTTCTCACTAATTCTATATAGTTTCTATCTCTTCGTCTCCCTCTCACAGCCATCAGTGAGTAGACCAGGATATATTTTATAATTTTTTCAACATATATGTTAGTGAACATTAAATAAAAACAATTAAAACATTTTATTTTTAGTCATTGTAATTTTCTCATTCAAGTAAGACACGATTGTGTGAATATCTGAAATTTGGATAGTTGTTTTGCAAAATAATTTGCTTTATATATTTAAAATGTTGAAAATAATTGAAATAAAAGATTTACCTCTCAATTACAAATGTATGTCACATCTGAATTGATTAGTTTAATAATACTGTTAAATCTTCTTTATTCAGAAACGCGCTCGCCGCTTCAAAAACCAGATTCTGTGCGATCTGCACTTCGCAGACGTCGCGCTGATGGAGTGCAGCGATTTTATGCAGCAACTACGCAGCTTCAAGCCCCAGTCCCTAGGCTGCGCCGTCGCCAGGCGCAAGTCTTCAACCACGCTCATATTTCCACTACCACCGCAAGCTTGTTCAGGTAAATTTGATTTCAATCTTAAACACACATTTTGATGAGGAATTTTCTCCGTGTGGAAATGAAGTAAGAATATTGACCCCTGTGGCCAGGGCCGGTCTATCGTGAAAGGCAACAAGACAACCTTAACTAGGTGGTGGGGTTCCAAGTCCATCTGGATGGCAACCACTTCTGGTTTCCAAATATGCCGCCATAATAATCTTACGTTGCGTTCTGGTATAAGTGACCCTTGTTTCAGTTATCCTGCGCGAATGGCAGCGTATTAGCGGTGCTCCTAATGCCGCTAACATTCATAAGCGACGGTTACTGGCTTAATATAAAGTGAGCTATTAGACTATCTGCTGTCCTACAGCAGTAAAAAAAGAATATCTTTGGAGAATCTTTAAATGCCGTTTAAAGGAGCACCCCTCCTTGCAGTTTTCATTTCGACTCTTTCAACAATACCTTTACGTGCATGAAAAGGACGCCGCGCGCATTTTTGTCTTTTGTCCGCTATTTAAAATTCATTATAAATCCAGTCTTAGTTTTTGCTTCACACTTATCGTTTTCATTTTTTTAAATATTTTAATCTAAAAAGAAATAATTTAAAACGACGTTTCTCCTATAAACTGTCATATAAGGTGTTAATTGGTCACATGAGATTAATGCGGTTCCTTATTTCCTTTACAAATCTTAGTACAGATAGAAATCGCTCCATGAAAGACTAATTTATAGATCTTATTTTATATTCATTATCGACACGATAGATACATACACGATAGGTACATGACAGTATCCTATTCAGAGACTAACCTAGAGGTCACGGGTTCGAACCACACGATGGCATTTTCCCGCATAATGTTCATATTATAATATAAATTTTATTTACTATCAGCGCATAATAACGTCATGAAGTAATTTGCATATCAAGATTACTGGTATATGTATGTTACCCGCTCTTCCGCTATGAATAAGTGGGGCGAATGTATTGCCCTTTTCTTATAGGGGAAGCCCTGAGCTCGGCAGTAGGAAGACACGATTAGTAAATGTTACAGAAGGAAACTGACTCTAATTGCGCTTAATGCCACGCTGGTAACGCCTATTCAAACGCATCCTGAGTTAAATTTTAATGCGCATTCGATATTGAACGTATAGATAGTGAAAATATAACTTAATATATAAAGTTATTATATTTATATAAAGCGAGTTACCTGCAAGAAACTGCGTAAGCAGTTTTGCGGGCATGGTTTAAATTAAGTGTAACTTTTTATGAATAAATATATTACATTATTATTATTATTAAATGTTTCACATCAAACGTACCATGGTGACTCATTTCATAAACAGTATAATATATGCACCACTACCCGAAATAATTGTCAATTAAATTTATTCATTCATCGATAATGACGCATACGAGTAGAAGTGAGAAAAGGAACACGTGATACTAAAGACTGTTGTAATGTATTTTTAACAGACTTTTGTAGACGTAAGACATAATTATGAAGATAATTTCATGGTAAGTGTGTATAGATGTGTAAGAAATAAAAACAGTCGGTGGATCCCGATGAATGAAAGAAAAGAAACAGGACCAGGACAAAATACTTGAATTGAACCTATAAATGAAGTATGAGAGGTAATATATTTTCTCTGATGAACTTGAGATATACTTAAAATAGAAATTTATATATCCTGTGTTAAACTGATGACCGAAAACCAATGTTTTTGGTCTTAAGAAAATGACAATACATTTTACTCACATATATGGCATCTCACGTTTTAAAAGGCGTTATTTCCTTATAGGCAAATATTACGTTCACGAAAACCATTTTACTCCATTTACAATAAAAACTAAGCTATTACACCAAGCAAATGAAATATTTGATTTCACATATGGTAAATTTCATTTCAAGCAATGATACACATGATTCAATCAAAACAGCTGAATTCCAAATTTTAGATGCCTGTCATTATTTCACCGTGTAAAAAACGAGATCAAGTTATCAGAAACCTATGAGACATATTGGCTCATTAAGAGTTGCAAACGTTAGTTTGTTTTATTATTTGTTCTTATCTTTGGCTAAAAGTATCAATTTATCAACCTGTTGTTAATAACATCTTATCCGTGCAGGAGCGGAGAAAGAATACTGACCCCTGTGGCCGGGGTCGGTCTGTCGTAAAAGGCGACAAAACAACCCACTCTAGCTACGTGGTAGGGCCCCAAGTCCGTCTGGATGGCGACCACCTTTGGTCTTAAGTATGCCACCATAATAACCTTGTGGTTTTGTTTCGGCATTAGTGATCCAGGTTACTGTACCTCTATGGGACAGCAATGTGTTTGCGGTTCTGGCGGCGCAAACATCCATAGGCGACGGTAACTACTTACTGTTATAAGGAGGCCGTCGGCATATCTGCTGCTCTGCTATTAGTTGATCTAGTTGCTTATCAGCAAACAAAATAAAATAATAAATATACTGGAACAATTCACAGAACGCCATTTAGTCCTTGTTAAGTGCTTGTGTTATGGGTACTAGAAAACAGATTTACTATTTATATACTTTTTTGTAAGTAAGGAAATATTAGACAGAAACATTTAAGCTGAGGAAAGTAATCGTACGCGTGTTAATATGTAGACATTTTTACATCATTTAGCAATATGTAAACAGTTCACATTAACCATGTATTACGTATAATTAAACTTTGATATACAATATATAAATATATGTTATGTTAAAAAAGGATTCACTCTTCCTCTTTCTCTCTCTCTCCTTTCTTCAGCTTACTTACTTACGAGAAGAATGAGATTATTTTCATTGCTGTAGGACAGCAGACAAGCTGACGGCCAACTTAGAATTTAGTAGTTACAGTCGTGTACGGGTGTTCGCAACGGCATCGCGACACACGCTGTTGTCCCTTATGAGTACAGGAACTTGGATTATGAAATATATTTGTGGCATTACATCTTAAAATTTACTGACATTTTGTAACGAAGAAAATGTGACCCAAGTGTCACTAATGCCGGAACACAACATAAGGTTGTTATGGCGGCATACTTAAGACCAAAGGTGTTCACCAACCAGACGGGCTTGGGGCCCTACCACGTAGCTGGGATGGGTTGTTTTGTCGCCTTTTACGACAGGTCGATCCCTGCCACAGAGGTCAGTATTCTTTCTCCGCCCCTGCACAGATAAAAAGCACAAAAACTGACAATTAACTGAATCCCGCGTTGCAAACTTTGTATATATCCTATATAGTTTACAATTTAGGTTTACATATTGTGACAGTTAAATTTTTCTTTAAGGTTTTATATGGACTTTGCGATTGGGACTTTTCAAATAAAAAAAGTGATCACTGAACCAGTGACCCACTTCAAAGACAAACATATGAGCTAAGTAAAATGTATTAATAGGATTTCTAGTACTAATGGCTTACATTTTTAAAATTATTTCGAGCTGTGATCTTGACATTATCTGTAATACAAAGGCTAAGCTAAATTTTATCCCAAACATAACACGGTTGTGTATGCCAGAGCACGTTTTACATTAAAACCCACACAGTAATCCAGGGCACCAAGAATTGTGTAAATACCAATTTCAAAACCGAAATAAGGCACTTTATAAGAAACCTCTTCTCACTTTGAACAAAAGTTGTAATGAAATCGTTTCGTTAATCGCTTAGTTACGTACAATTAGTCTAGGAGCTTTCCAACGGCTATAAAATGTAGGGAACTGCGTGTCGGACTCTAAAAGGGCTGCGTTTGAAATTTTCGGGCAAATTGACAAGATTTTACGGGCTCTCGTTCGCTGTTTATAAGGCCGTTTCACAGAATAATTTTTAAGGGACTATTTGGCACTCCAAGGGGTACGTAGCTATAATAATACACTTTGAGTGGAAAACTTAGAGCGCACGGAGTTATCTGATGAAACAAATAACGCTTCCCGTAGATTTATGTAACGAAACTTAAATAACCTTCTATCTATTCTCCGTGCAGGAGTAGAGTAAAAATAGTAACCTCTGTGGCCAGGGTTGGCTTGTCGTAAAAGGCAACAAAATAACCCTAGCTAAGTCATAGAGTCCCAAACCTGTCTAAATGGCAACCACCGCTGGTTTCGAAATATGCCGCTAATTATAGCGTTAATTGTACCCTACACGTATCCCCTGGGTGGTGCTAAATGAGTTTCAACGCCGAACATCGGGCGGCGGATCAGATAGCCCGACACTGGCTTGCGGTGGCTGGCCGACGGCTCCAATTGCCATGAGGAATAAATTTCCTCTAAAATACTGGTGCGGAATGGAACACTTCCGTAACTATTTCCCTAGGAAATTATGGTGTAATGTCTGAAATGGAAAATTATTTGTCAGGCCATCCGACTAACCCCCGGCGCCAGCTTAGGTCCAGAGCTTCTAGTGTGAAATTAGCTACTGACCACAAGGCTATTTTACAGCGGACACCTTGTGAAAATTAGGTTACTGCTGGACTTTTTAAATCCCATAACATCATCAAAGGACCAATAGGGAAAGGCCGTCCGCTTGCATTGGCGACCTGGAACGTCCGTGGGCTTTTCAAGCCTGAAACGTTTGAAATTGTAGAGAGGGAAATGGATAGATGTCAAATAAATATATTGTGCATTACTGAGACACACATGAAAGAAAGTGAACACTGCACAATTGCTTTTTAGTAATTAGCAATTATGTCAAATGATCCTGAGAATAGCTTTAGTAGAGTGGCGGTCCTCATTTAAAAAAAAATTGTTGGTGCAATAAATGGATATGATTGCATCAACGACAGAGTCTTGAAGATTAAGCTAGGAAGCCAGGCCAATACAGTAATGTCGATCCAAAATCTTCCTAAGAAACAGCCAACAATAATTCTTGGAGATTTCAATGCCAAGATTGGAAGTACTGATCACGACCATCGTCTGGGAAATATTGTAGGCAAGTATGGCTTAGGTGTCAGAAACGAGACAGTCGAGAGACTTCTGGATATATGTGCGGAAAATTACCTGATCGTGATGAATACTAGGTTTCAACAACATTCTAGGTCTATAAACGTGGTTACGTGGCCTAACAGCTTACAAATCAAATAGATTACATTCTCGTGAGTTAAAATGGATATCTTCAATTTATCTCTTAAAACGCACCCAATCCCAGATTGTGGTAGTTACCATCAGCTGTTGACTTTAAAAGTTAAGATTCGTCTTAAAATTGCACCCAAGACACAAAATACTAAACATCCATGTTTGAATAAATCTGCACTCGAGGCATGCAACATTTATTGCAAACTGAAATCACTTAATTTAGATTGCCTTAAAGCACCTGATAAAACTTGGAGGAACCTTAAGTCTACTATTCTGCAAGTTGCAAATCAATCTGCTGACAAATTTAAAGTCGTTCCTCCTAAATCAGAATAGATGATTCCAGAAACTTGGTCCAAAATAAATGAGAGAAAAGCTCTAAAACCTGAGGATTTATGCTCAAATACAGACCGAGAGAGGTATGTATTTAAATCTTCACAGGTTAGTTTAAAGACTCTACAGAAGATAAATGTTCAGAAACAGCGCATAGTCGCGATTTGTTTAAAAAAGTCAAAATTCTTTCCAAGAAATTTAAGTTGTAGCATTGGACCGAACACTGGAAAGTTCGGATGGCAGGTTTACCATCTTAATACAAAAAAAAACTACTGTACTTGAAAGGTGGAGAGAGTATTGTGGCAAACGTTACTGCGAGAATGTCACTACTTATAGAAGAGCCATTAATTATAATGATAGAGAGCCGGCTATTTTACGTGCGGATATACAGGAAGCCATCGGTAAATTAAAAACTAAAGCAAGTGGTGAGGACGATATTATAGCTCAATTGCTTACAAAACGTAGGTAATGAAGGAATGGAAATTATACATAATATTTGTCAAAAGATCTGAAACACGGGCCTCTGGCCAGAGCATTGGAGCGAATCAATAGTTATCCCTCTACACAAAAAAGGCTCAACATGCAAATTTAAGAACTGTAGTTCTTCGATTCAATCATATTCCTTGCTAGCAAAATACTTCTACTTATTATAAATAGAAGGCTAGAAGCTTATACTAATAGTCAGATACCAAAAGAGCAAGCCGGGTTTGTGAGAGGTAGAGGTACAAGAGAGCAAATTTTAAATATAAGACTACTGATTGAGAAAAGTAGGGAATATAATATTCCTGCAGTTTTGAGCTTTAGAGACTACTTCGAAGCTTTTGATTGTGTAAACTGGTATAAGATATTTTGTGTTATGAGGGATATAGGAGTTCCGGATCACCTAACGTTTCTTATGCAAAACCTATTTATGAACAGCAAATCAATGGTGAAAATTGATAACGATATATTTATACCTATACCTTTAAATTGGAACGTAGTATACGTCGAGGGTGTATTTTATCTCCACAGCTATTCAATCTCGTCGGTGAACATATAATGAGAAGGGCATTAGATAACTGGGGAGGAAGTATACGCGTGGGGGTTATTTACTAAACAATTTACGATTTGCGGACGAGACAACTATTATAAGCACTTCTGAAAATGAATTATATGATCTCCTGAATAAAATGAGTATTATTATCAGTGAATGTGGTACTGATAAACCAAAACAAAACCAAACTTATGTATGTAGACAAAGCAAACTCTTTACGACGAACGTTTGAATTACGTGACTAATGTAATGCGCAAATTGTGTATTTAGAATCATAAATTAGCGATGACGGTTATCAACGTCGCTACGTGTTCACTATCGTGAACTCTTGTTAGTCTAGACTATCTCTTGATAGTCAGAAGAGTTCAGATATTGAAATTGGAAGGGAAAAATCTAGGTGGTATATGGCAAAACAGGGGAATCAGTCATAATGCTTTGCTCGAAGACTTTCGTCTTCAAGCACTGAGAGACTACATAAAAAATAGAAATTATTTTTAAGCGAAGAGGTTCAAGTAGACTTTTTGACACATTTAGATATTTAGTCAATCTAGGGTATAAACAAATTACTGTCCAAATTATAAGCAAGAGAAAGTTAGAAGTAACCGTATATATCTGTATGGCAACAAATTATATCAAATATGCTCGTATTCTAGGAAACCTTTTTGGGATAAAATAATTATTATTGGTTTCAAATAACAATACTGTAACTACAACATTTTCACCGCATTAGTACTTCAATAAATAGTTTTTAGGTATTGATTAATTTCTATGAATTCGATGATATTATGCATAGACTGTATGTTTAGTGACTCAGAAGTATATTTAATTGTCTAATATTAACATTACTATGAAATTTTACTTAAATTACTACCATAATTCACGTTTCATGCCACGTTTAGTAGCTTTAAACTACACATATGCCGTTATCCGGTAGAAAGATTGAAAGGTGAGATGAGATGTTGTCTCCGTTACTTATGGATATCTGCAGCACCAGGGAATTCTTATTATTTTTTTATATATCAAACATTTTGTCTTTTCAATAAAGACTTGTATGATTTGTTTATTACGAGTATTGGTATGATTCTCCTAAGTATTTAACCGTTAAGCTATTAAACCGTTATGATGAAACTTTCCGAAACTACCCACGAAATTTTTTAATCAAAAAAACAACATTCATACGAAGTAATTAAAGATGTCCTTAATACAAAAAAAAACACAAATTACACACACAAACACAGCTTGTTTTTTAGCTTTGTGTTCACAACTGACAGTATAATGCGAAAAGTGACAACTTAAATGTGACTTTCAAGATGCGTTATATTACGGTGAGTAATTGTTACTACGAAGATTTTGACTTTTTAATATGAAATCGGCGATATAACCTGGAAGACACTTGTAGAATTGATTAAAAATTAAAATTTTGCTGCATAATGAACCAGAGGTACGTGGTATACCTGAAGACCAACCTAGGTCACGGGCTCTATTCCCACAATGGTATAGCCCCACTTAGAAAATTTTGAAGGTGAAGAAAATCATAATGAGGATACCTGAATGTTGTTAACATCTATGTGTATCCCATCAATCCGCTTTGGACAAGTGGGAAAAAGCGGGACGTTCCCCATAGTAGGAGGCTCGAGCTCAGCATTATAATTATTTTATGATTCAGAGATAGTTCAATCAATCTCCAATTGGGGTGGCGAGGCCTTGTTACCTAAAAGGAGTTGTTCAAGGCTAGCCTTTCATATGAGAAAAAATTGGCTAAAATCACTTATAACATGACTCATGAAGTTGATGCCATGTCTGCGTGTTTTCGTACAATTCCGTAAGGAGCCATAATAACCTCGTTTGCATAGAATGGTTTTCCATCAGCATTTGCGTAACTATGACAATTTTATTTTTCATAACATAAATTCTATTTTATTATTACTCTTTTAACTTATAACGTTTGTTGCGGTATAATTAAAAGTTTGTATATGGGCGCTAGTCTGTTGACTTTGACAGCTATATTTGTCTTTACTATAGATATTTATATCTATGGTCTTTACTAATGTTATAAATGTTCATCAATTTAACTAGCGCGTATCCAGCCGTACATAGTGTTTCGTTATTTTTCATAGTGTTTTATTACGTACAATATGAAATATGTGCAACTGTTAAAAATTGTATTTGAGATTCAAAATTGGAGTTCTTTAAAAATACATCACAATATAAAGACACAATATAAAAGCTTTGGAACCCCAACCTATGTAATTTTTACGCGAATTTGTGGGTTAATAGTTATTTGTGAAGGGTGTTTTATGTAAAAAGTGTCATTTCTTGAGACCTATATGAATCAATAATTATGCCTAAAAGTTACTTCAAATAAACATTAATTGTATTACAGAATATATAATAATTTTGAAAATTATATTCATGGAATGTGAAAAAAAGTGTTTTAATGAACTTCTTGGTGTTAATTTAAAACAAAATTAACACGTTTGATAGAAATTTCGCGTGACCAAAAACCTGTTGTATATTTTGGCTAGCTGGTCAGTCAAGTGTTCCAACACGATAGATCATTTTTATCCATGCAGGGGCGGAGAAAGAATACCTACCTCTGTGGCCGGGGTCGGCCTGTCGTAAAAGGTGACAAAACAACTCACCCTAGCTACATGGTAGGGCCTCAAGCCCGACAAGATAGTGACCACCTTTGGTCTTAAATATGCCGCCATAATAATCTTGTGTTGTGTTCCGGCATTAGTGACCCAAGTTCCTGTACCCTTATGAGACAGAAGCGTGTTCGCGATGTCACTGGCGTTGCAAACACCCATAGGAGACCATAAGCTAACTAACATTTAATTTTCTTTTATACCATACGCTAACTACCATAACGCTTTTATACCATAAGCTAACTTACATTTAATTTTCTCTTAATTCGTTTGGCAAAGACAGCTGATAAGTATATTATTAGAAACGAATAGTTTTTATGTTATTTTAACCTTTATGCTAACATGTAATTACATTTTTTTTCCTTTAATATACTAAAGTGTACATCGACGACTATGTCAGTTTGCCCTTGTATGGCAAAAGTCTCCTCCAATGTCTTCCATTTTCTTTTGTATCTTGCCTATCCGGTCCATTTCATTAGAAACAAATAGTATAAACGTTTAATAATTCAAAATGGACGCGCACTTTAAAACCATAAAACCTACTTTGATGATGTTTAAGAATACCATAACATTTTTGAACATGTTAACAAAATTATAACATGAATCTGATATCTCCCGTTATATTCATCTTACGTTTTTGTTAAATATTCACGAAGCCTTAAAATCGGCGTTAAATATTTGATGCCGACGAAAAATTTCTTCTCAAAGTGACTGATGTCGCGACGCAAAGCTATTTTCTCTTTCTAATGTGAATAAACCAACATTAAGATTCATTTCGAATGGTACGTATTCTACCCCTATTTACCTTCAGTAATATGAGTTTCATACTATGTATTCGTTTTGTACATAGGCAACGATAATTGGTGAATGTTCTCAGTATATATAATATTATAGTATATATATTTACTATATATATAATATTATATACTATATATATATATATTTATTTTTTATTTTATTTACCAGCTTTACAGTTGATATCGTTGCCTATGAGTTTAGGCTGCGTCATATATTGCTAATGTGATAAGTGCCCCAAAATATACAAACTGTATCATCATAAACAAACGATAATAATAAATTCTGATCATATAACATAATTAATATTTTCGAAAACTAAGAATACTAGCTTAGTGAAATATATTGTATTAATAATAAACATTATGTGGCAATTCACACGTCGAGTAATAAAGCAAGCAGCGATGCGCTTGTGTTACGAGTTACGACATAAGATTCACACAAGTCACTATCACCCCTGTTTTACTGCTTATATACTTGTCTTTTGTAAATAAATACATATCTATGCGGGTATTCACCAGACTTAAGACGCGAATTTGAAAACTGTTGCCCCATGGAGGTTATCAATTATTAGACAAGTATTTATTTAATAAATATACACAAGTCACTATTCACACGGCGCCATCTAGTCCCAAAGTAAGTAGCATAGCACTTGTGTTGTGGGTACTAGAAAACTGATGTACTATATACTTTTATTTTGTACATGAATACATATTATACGTCCATAAGCGAAACGGGAATCGAACCCGTGACCTCCACAAGCGTATCAAAGTGCGTTAGCTGCTACGCTACGGAGGTCGTCAATATAATGGAAGTAATCATTATATATGTATTTCATATAAAAAAGCAGTGTTATAACTTTAGATTTCATTCAGCACTTCACGTTGATTCGTCAAAATATTGTAACGGTAGTAAATCGAAATTACGATATTGTCTATTAATATAACAATATAGATATTTATTAGCAATTTGAGATGCCTAGCAGTGTAAAAGTGGAGGGTCTGTCAATGATTCGACAATGGCCCCCTCGCCAGTCTGATGGCCGTGAAATGAAATGCAAGGAAACTCAATTTCCGTAGCGTACCCTGTTCAGATCAAATTCTGCGGTGGAAAGAAGTAAAAATGTTGCAAATAATGAAATACATTTAGGATAAGATGGGCAACTCAATTTAAAAATGCCAAATTTTTTCGATATTGTGATAAGATTGATAAGACAAACATTTGAGGTGTTAAATGCATGTAATGTGAAGGAAAACATGAAGAAACTATCTGTCTACCTTGTAGATACCTATTGGTACCTATAAGTATACCTTGGACAAACGTACTGTTCGTTCTCTCTAGGAAGAGGACTCGTCCCAGCAGTGGAACTTCATGGACTGCCTGTTATACATATTGTTACTATAATGCAGTATTGAAGTCGAAGATGAAGTCATACTAAGACGTTGCCGACGATCCAAGTAATTTGCTGTATTTATATATAACTGATGTTTTTTTTTTAATAAGCACAATGAAAAACTATAAAAGGATACTTAATTTATTTTTCGTTCGTCCTTCTTTGATATAATCAGCTTGTAGCAACTAAGATCGAAAATTATATAATAATAATTTGAATTGCATCATGTCAATACATGAACAACATAATTTTAATTATATTTAATACTATTATAGACTACTATTATAAAGAGGAAAGATTTGATTGTTTGTTTGTTTGTTTGTTTGTTTGCTTTGAATAGGCTCCGAAACTACTGACCCGATTTAAAAAATTCTTTCATTGTTGGGAAGCTACACTATCCCCGGGTGACATAGGCTATATTATATTTTCAAAAAAATTAGGGATCCTTACTAAAACTCTAATAATGTAACCCGAAGTGTAAAAAAATTACCTAAAATATTATTTAAATCGCGTGCGTTGCGAAAACTATTGATGATAGAATAAAATAATGTACTACAACTTTGCAGAAGACATTATTATTTACAAAAAGTGTCGCGACAGCATATGTCTAACTATTATAGTTATGCCACAATAAGTGTTCTTTTATTTTAAAAAATTAATTGAAATGCCGCCCCTAGAAAAGGCTCTTTATTTGGATCTTGGTATTAATCCTTATCAAAATAAATTACTTCATATTCAAAACTGTTTCAATACCTTTATATAACTTTTTGAATTATTCAATTCGGATATTCCATTCGAAAGATATCACGAGTTTAAAAATGTAAGTATTAGAAAAATGTTGCGTGGTAGCCGCTCACCATGTTCGGCTAGCTAGGCAGCACCTTATGCAATGTAGGCGTGCGTCACGGGGTTTTTACAAAAATTAGAATACTTATTAAAAAATAACGAAAAATAAATAAAAAGTAATAGCAAAAAAATCATTAAAATAAAAGCTCATAGAAATAATAATATTCAAACTTTCTTTATAATTTTATTTTTTTAGTAACCTGACGCAAATAGAAGGATTTGCTCCCAGGGGCGCTCCTCTGTCCGAGGAGTGCACGGGTGTGCGTATCCGAGGTGCCCGAGCATCCGTCGCTTCACTCCCCTCTCCGTTCGAGGCGACAGAGTCCTACCTTTCTTTCCGTCTACCTCTTACATCCTTTCCAACTTAGCTCTCTGTTCGTGGCATGGTCCCCGATGGGATGGTTGCGAATACTGATTGGGGTCCCGGGTTCTACCATGGGACCTGATTTGGTAGTCAAAACCATGCCTATTTCGACTGCGCCTGCACAGAGAGTGTTCCCGGGGCGGGAATTGCATCCTCGCTGTCGGTTGGTCTTGCTGGGCCGGCTACGACGTCAAGCGACTCTGCTTTTTCTGGAGTGTCGTCTGTTAGTCGTACACACGCCTGACTAGCACGCAACGGGGATGCGAGTCCCGTCCGGAATTGGCCGCGGACCTGTCGCTCCCGGCCCTGGTTCTGTCCATGGTCGGGGGCGATCCTGGATGGACGGCCGTCGCCTCCTTTTGCGAGGCAGTAGTGTCTGCAAGGGAGGCGGCGGAACGGGAGCGGGAGTCCGCCACCGCACTCCCCTCCCGCCAACGTAGGCCGCGTCGTCGGCGCCGGAGGGCGGGCAACGATCTCCGGCCGCCGTAGAAAGCGGCCGCGGGCGGCCCCTCGGGGGAGGATCCGCCGCCCGCACTATTGCCGTGAGAGAAAAGGCCGCGTGCTGTTCCGCAGCCCCCCTCAACTCATAGAGTTGTTACAAGAGAGCGCCGGGGGGACGAAAGCCTGACCCCCTGGCGCCAGCACTTTAGAACAAAGCGTGCCCGCTTTAAGACAAAGCGTGGGCCGGCGCCGGCCCGGGCCACGAGACCGGCAGGCCATATATCCGTGGGCCCGGGCGTAGGCGATAGGAGAACAGCGAGGTTTTTTAGTGGGTAGTCGGATGGTCGAACATCTTTTCCGGAGTCCCTTATATCCCTCGGTCCCCCCGGGCCGGGGGAACCCGTCAAGAGAGGTTTTTCCCCGAAACCGAAAAAAAATAGAAGGGTTTAATTTTTTGTTAAATACCCATGCGAAGCTGGGACG
Organism: Malacosoma neustria; assembly: GCA_963693495.1. Lineage (NCBI taxonomy): Eukaryota > Metazoa > Arthropoda > Insecta > Lepidoptera > Lasiocampidae > Malacosoma > Malacosoma neustria. The sequence goes on along the minus strand of OY856385.1, from coordinate 12,214,279 downwards.
GGCTGCTAGTATTTAATAAAATAATTATTACGTTGTTATGTTTCTTACCTTTTATCTCATTCATTGGGTCGCAGTAATAAAACGAAGGTATATTAATTTAAAATGTATGTATTTATAACAATTGCCTTTCCCATCTTCAAACATTCAAGCAGCAGAGTTACATTTAATTTATCGAGACCAAAATAAGGTCTTGAAAATGTTGTTACAGATGACAATCAAGCCCGAGCTGCCACCCCTGGAATGCTCAGTGGTGGCATACGGCTTCAAATAATAAACCGCTTCCTTTAGCTTACGTCCGGCGGGAAGGGCCTGCGTAAACAAGTGCCTGTAAAATATTTAGGGCTCGTTATTCTCATATAGCACATAACTGGGTCCATGTAGTAAGGACCCTCAGAATATAAGGTTACATTTTTATTACATAATGCGTAATATACAATACGACTGCTGTAAAAAGTAGTTATAGCCGCTTAGTTATCTGATTTAATGGAAGGACTGCTCATTCATAAATAAATATACGGGAACTATACACACAGCGCTATCTCGTTCTTAAGTACCTAGTCAGGTCATAAATTCTGTCACATGTTTAATGTAAAATAATTGTAACAAGTTTATTCATTATGTAACCATTCATATACCAAAATGAACTTAACAAAACATAGATTCTTATGACATTAAAGTTTATTCAAAATGACCTCCGTGATTTTGAATACAAGCCTTCAATCTGCGCGGCCAGTTGTCTATCGCAGCACGAACGAGGTCCATGTCAATATCGGCGGCTGCCTTAATCAAGGATGTCTTGAGTGACTCCAAATTGGGACGAGGCTTTGAGCAGGCCTTTTCCTCCAAGTGTTGCCATATCTTGTAATCTAAAGGATTCAAATCTGGACTGGAGGAGGGCCAGTCTTCGTGCCGGATGAAGTCGATTTCACGCGCCGCCAGCCAGTCGTGTGTGCTCTTCGCTCTATGAGCTGGCGCCGAATCTTGTTGGAATACCCAGTGCCTGTTATTGAACATGGTATGAGAAACAGGTTCCACAAGGTTCGTCAGGACTGTATTTTGATACACAACAGCATTCGTTTTTACACCTTTCTCACAAAAATGTACCTCTGTTAAGCCCCAATAAGAAACTCCCAACCATACCATGAGCGAGGATGGAAAATGACCTCGTTGGACACGCGGAATACGGTTGCTCGCTTCTTCACTACTGTGTGCGTACACTTTATCATTTTGTTTGTTGTAGCTCTCTTCTACGGTAAACATTTTTTCATCCGAAAAAAGAATTTCCCGATATTTTTTTCCCGCATACCGCTTCAACAAAGCGCGGCATCTCTTCAGTCTCAGGTCCATTAGACGAGCATTCAAACGATGTCCTGTTTTTCTTCGATATGCCCGAAGCCCTAAGTCTTCATTTAACACCCTTTTCACCGTGGTTCTGCTTAACCCCATCTGAAGGGCCAACAGTTTCTGCTTACGTTTGGGATTTCTTTGAATTCGTGCCTTCACAGCTTTTATCACTGCTGGAGTCCTAACAGACCGAGGGCGACCACTTCTTGACCTGTCATCTACACTAGAGTCTTCATTGTATCGTTTGATGGTACGATAAACGAATCTTTTAGTAATATTCAAATTTTTCAGTATGTTAAAAATTTGAATTGGCGCGTAACCGCAACGATGCAACGCAATAACTGCAACACGGTCTTCTTTAAGCGTCCACTCCATATTTAAAAATGAGTAAAATTCTAAAAGTTATACATTTTTATTTTCATGAACAATTCGAAATTCGAATTCAATAAACTTTTTTGTGGCCAACATTCTAAAAGAAAAGTTTTTACTATGTGACAATACTTATGACCTGACTAGGTAAGTGCTCTACTAGCCCTTATTTTCTTTACAGGTTCGCAAACTGGTCATATCAGTGATAAATAGGCAAACAACAATAATAAGATATAATAAAAACATGGTAGCTGAATGACCTACTTGATGCGAACACAGCATGCTTTTACATCTGTTACTCATAAATTCTAAGATATTTAATTATTTAATCACAAGCGCATATGGACTTAAACATGTTTAATTTAAATTAAATTTTTTTATTTGCTTGACCGATGTATTGAAAATATCGAGCTCATGACAGTTGCGATTGTACGTGGCACACAAGCGATATAGTGGTGAGTGTTGGCGATAAACAATGCGACATAGCGGAAGAGCGAGGATTTTACGGTTAAGCAGGCGGGTACTGATTCGGGGTACAGCGAAATTTAATTTTTCAAGTAGGTCAGGACTGTCTACTTTACCATTGATAAGCTTTTGAAGCAATACTACGTCAGCAGTTTTCCATCTCACATGGAGTGGAAATGCTTTGTAATGTTCCAGTCTGGAGTCATAGCTATCTATGACTCTATCCTATAGTAACAATCTATGCCGCTAGACTGCGGCATAGATTGTTACTATAGGCAAGGTGGTAAAGGAATTGTTTTTGCAATCTTTCAAGTCGCTGTATATGAATAGTGTACGACGGATTCCAGACTGGACTGCAGTATTCCAGTAAACTACGAACGTAACAATTGAACAGAATAATTGGGATTTCAGGTTCCCTGAAAAGTTTAGTTTGTCTAATAACGAAACCCGCCAGTCTGGCGCCTTTTTTAGAGATAAAATTTAACTTTTTATCCATGATTACGCCCAAATCGCGAACACATGATACTTCAACAAGTGGTGTACCATCAATAAAGTATTTGACGTCACTTGTGTTTCTTTTACGAGTGAATTTAATATGACAGCATTTGGACGCATTTAGAATCATGTTGTTTTGTTTACACCAGCTATCTATATTACGAAGTTCATGTTGCAATACATTAATATCGTCATTGGAACTAATGACTCTGTAAATCTTTAAGTCGTCAGCAAACATTTTAAATTTATACGTAATAATAGAACAGAGATCGTTGTTAAATATTAGGAAGAATAAAGGTCCAAGATGTGAGCCCTGTGGGACTCCAGAAGGTACTATTTTTGTTGGAGACTTAAAACCACGAACGATAACCAACTGAGAACGATTAAGAAGATAAGACTCGCACCATCTTAGCAAGGATCCACAAATTTTTGCATGACCCAGTTTCTGAAGAAATATGCCATGGTCAACAACATCGAACACTTTGGAAAAGTCAGTATAAATTGCGTGGACTTCATTTTTAGTTTCGAACGCTTCGATTATATCGTCGACATATCCAAGGAGGTTTGAGACAGTTGATCTACCAGGGAGAAATCCGAATTGTTGGCTATTGATAAGGGGTTTGAAGTAAAAGTACAATATTTTTTGCACCATACATTCAAATAATTTACCCATTAAAGAAAGAATGGAAATGGGTCGATAAATCGTTACATCACTGTAATCACCTTTCTTGTGGATTGGCGTAACATAAGCAGTCTTCCATTTAGTAGGAAAAATACCGGTAGGGAGAGATTTGTTAAATATAATATACAATTTTTCAACTAATTGTGTCGCACAGGTTTTTAAAAGAAGCGGTGGGATAGAGTCTGGTCCAGGACCTTTATTAATGTCAAGTAAACTTAAGAATTTCAATATTTCAGATCTTGACAGAGAACATGAGCTAAGAGAATTCGAACAATAATACTCTGACTCAGCTAATAATAATGTGCTGTTATTAGTTAATGAATTAAATCTATAAATTGAATTAAAATAATCGGAGAATAAATTGCTAATCTTTTGACCCCCACAAACGATATGTTCTCAAAATACATTTCATTAGGTATATCATGACTGTTACATCTAAATGATTTATTAAATTTCCAGAAATACCTAGGATTCTTTTTAATATGCATTTTAGCTTCATGCTTAAATTTGGTAAGACAGTCCTTAAGTATTTTTCCGCAACGAGTTCTCAACATTTTGTATGTTAAAAGGTCTCTGGGATTTCTATATTTTTTAAATCGATTATGGTATTTAGCTTTTTCTTTTAGGGTCATCATTAATGAACGGCTAAACCAACAAGGATACTTATTGTCAATTCTTGTAGTGGATGGTGTATGTTTAACAATTATCGGATCAATTAGATCGTAAAGAATATTAACCGCTTCATCTACTGTGTGAGATGGTTTCGAATGATTACTCCAAACAGTTTTATTTAAATCTGAAATAATGTTGTTGTAGTTAGCTTTAAAGAAATTCAAGAAGGGCAATTTGCTATATTTTATCGTTTTGCAGAATATATGATTCATTGTTATTATCAGGGGTGGATGATGTTTGTCAATGCCTACGAGTGGATCAGAATAACAGTGAAAATATTAATAACGTTGGTAATCACTAAATCGAGAATGCGTCCGTTTACATTAGATATGGGGTTCACTTGGTATAGGTTGTTAAACGAGAGGGCATAAAGGAAGAGGTTATCTGTAGGAGTATAAGGAGTAGAAGAGATAATGGAATTTGTATTTGCGTCAAACTGCCAATTAATATTCGAGAGATTAAAATCACCAGCTATCAACAACAGTGAGTTTTGAGGCATTTTTTGCTGAATCGCAAAAGTCATGCCCGAAGTAATGCGGTCAATGTGATTATATGAGACTGGAGGAAGATTGTATAGTGTGCATATACAAAGATGTCTTATGGATGAGCCTAGCTTTAGCTTAATAACTACCCATATATCTTCATCGTTAGTTTCCCACTTAAACTTACGAGTGGGGTCGTATTTCTTCAATAGAGCAACCAATACTCCTCCACCCTCGAGCTTGTCGCTGCATGTAGAAGATCTATTGCGTCTGAATACCACATACTTATCATCAATAATTTCATGATCATATACTGAGTCGTTAAGCCAAGTCTCAGTCAGCAATATGATATCAGCTTCCTGTTTCAATGCATTGGTGAGCACTACATCGGTTTTGTTCCTTATGTTATGGGTACTAGCCAACTGATATATTTTTCGTTTATAAATCTACAATGTATATGTCTATAAATCTATATTAGCGAAATACTAGTCATTGACAATTGATTGACTTGAAATTTATCATAGTTCCTTATTTCACGATGTAGACGCTCACTAAAAACTGATTTTATGGATTTTTTTATTATTTATATGACAGAACAACGATTCTCGAGCGAACTAGTTAATATCTATTATGCATAAACATCTAGACTTGAGCTGAGAATCGAACTCGTAACCCTCGCTATTGTTCCGACGTGTAAAAGTCGTTGTCCTACGAATATGCATATTATAACATATTGTCTTTAGGTTGAATTAATTTATCTGGATTGAAAAATATATTTAGACTTGATGAACTTTTAAAAATATGTCTTTTATATTTTTGAATAAATTTTTGACAAAATTCGCAAATATTGTGAAACGTGATAAATTGAATAATATCAATGTAAACATTTTTATAGCTAATTTTCTTTTACAGGAGACGCCTCAAAGGTAGTCTAGTGTGAAATGAAAGAGGAGTTCAGTTGAAGTCCAGGTTTTGTGTCCATTTTCAGGGTCTTTTAACCTCAAACTTTCAATATGTACTCGTACATATTATATTTCTTAAGTTATTGCAACTGTTATTTAACATTAAATCTTATTTTACTGGCTGTAATCATAATTGATAAATGTTATAATTTTTTGACAAAATATATACTACGTATAAAACTTACAGCACCGAATCATACATATGCTAAATTTTGAATTTAATAAGCATAATAACACAAATATTCAGCAGTTTTGGTATATATTAATATCTCTTCTCTTTGGTCTTAGACCTTCTATTATAATAAAAGTATACTGCAACAAACAGGTGGGCTCATCTAAAAAATAAAGGCAAGCAAAGCTCGTTTACTAAACATTACTCCCACGGTCAACGCCTTGCGTAAAATGTGCCGCTGAAAGGTCACACCAATTTGCAGAGCCACGTGTGGTGATCTATCATTTATTATTTACACATTCAATACTCGTCAACTGTATATTTTTGATATTTGTGTAGGATATCTTATACTGTGAAATTAAAAACAATTTATCGATATCAAAAATGAATGAAATACAAAATTTCATTTATTTATATATAAATATTATTTATGTATATGTATATATATATATATATATATATATATATATATATATATATATATATATATATATATATACATATATATATATATATATATATATATATATATATATATTTATATATATATATATATATATATATATATATATATATATATATATATATATATATATATATATATATATATATTTATATATATTATATATATATATATATATATATATATATATATATATATATATATATATATATATATATATATATTTTAAGGTTTAAGTATTTATATAATATCTATTTATAAATAATTCAATTTAAATATTATAAAAATTATTTCTAAAAACATACTTATGGATAAGTTTGATTTAAAGGAGAATTTAATACCTATATATTTATACCCTAAATAAAAATCCCGGCCCAAACTAAACAGTGTTCGACCGTGAGACAGTCCTAAATTGTGTTTGCGCCGGTCCATTTAGTGGGCTTAATATATTTACAAACTTCAACCGCACAATCGATATAGACGTAGCAAAGGTTTGCTACGAACGTTGGCGAAGGTTTATTGCTGAACGATTAAAATACTTTTGCCCTAATAGTTTTAGGATACGATTAAACACGAATCGCTACATCTCAATTTTAAGGCACTCCGTGACTTTAAAAATCGACTAATATATATTTGCTACGTCTTTATATATACGTATATATACTACGGTTACATGTACTAAAGAAAAGTATATAAATGGTGTATCATTTTCTAGTACCCATTAGTCCAGCCCAGCTCTGCTGCTTACTTTGGAACTATAGCGCTATGTTAATTATCCAAGTATGTTTATTATTACAATTTCCACAAATCTAAGGATTCAACAAATATTTATGATTTTAATTTGCAATTCACATAATTTTCATCTGTAAACGTCATAAACATATAACAAGAAAATTTAAAATATATTTTACTATAAAAATAGTCGCTAACTATGGGCCTTATGAGAAAGCTCATGGTCGCTCAGAGGGCAATGGAGAGGGCTATGCTCGGAGTTTCCCTGCGAGATCGAATCAGAAATGAGGAGATTCGCAGGAGAACCAAAGTAACCGACATAGCCCGGATGATTGCAAAACTGAAGTGGCAGTGGGCTGGGCACATAGCTCGAAGGACTGATGGCCGTTGGGGCAGAAAAGTCCTCGAATGGCGACCGCGTACCGGAAGACGCAATGTTGGTAGGCCCCCCACAAGATGGACCGATGATCTGGTCAAGATCTCCGGATTAGGTTGGATGAGGGCAGCGCAGGACCGATCATCGTGGAGATCTTTGGGTGAGGCCTTTGTCCAGCAGTGGGCGTCTTCCGGCTGAAATGATGATGATGATAAAAATAGTCAATCACAGAATATAAAGTTAATAATTCAAAAGTATTACCTGTTATTCAATTTAATATATGTTTTACAAAAAACATTTTATTGGAATTGAGTTAGCTACGTGTTGTGCTACGCCGTAGTCAAATCAATGTGGAGAAAATTTTCAATTTTACAGAAAAAAACAGGATAATACTATTAGGCCGAGGTACATCCACGTATGAGTTTTAGAGTTATGTGTTGCACTACATAGTGGTATCATATCATCTTAATAAAGATTACTTTTATTTTTATTCATATTTATGAATCTCGAATGAATGTTATTATATTATTTTGACAAAAATATAACATAATACTGGAAATCTCGTTAATCTCTCCAAATGACCGAAATTGTTAAAATAGAAATAAAATAATTAATTATATAATTTGTTATTGTGTGTGTTATTTTAGGACCATGTAAACCATGTGTATATATGTATCAATTCTCAAACTAAGATAAATTATACACCAAATATTTTTTAAGACCACCTGTTTCATACAACTTTTGAATTATCCATCTCCAAACTTCCGCTTAGATGCTGGGAATCCGCTTTTCGCTTTATTCTTTTTTACTTCGCACTCTATTTGGTACCTGATCACTCAGTGGAGCTGTGTAGCTTAGAAGTCCCGCTTTCTAATCCTACGGTAAATTAAATGCAAGTTTTTAAGTCTGCGGAAAAACCTTTCGATATTAGAACCTAGTATATAGCAAACTGTTACTTCTTTGACGTCCTCCATGGCGTAGCAGCTAACAAGTGTGCACTTCGGTACACTTGCGCGTTCGATTCCGTTCTCATATCTGGGGGTTGTATTTATTTGAATAAAAAAGTATATTTGTAGTATATCAGTTGTCTAGTACCCATAACAGAATTGATTGTCTACTTACTTCGGGACTAGATGGCACTGTGTGAATTGTGCCAGTATGTTTATTATTTATTATTTTAAAGTGTTTAGTGCAGGGGTGGAGTAAGAATATTAATCCCTGCGGCCGGGGTCGGCCTTTCGTAAAAGACGACAAAACAACCCTAGCTACTTGATAAGGTCCCAAGCCCGTCTGGATGGCAACCACCTTTGGTCTATAAGGATGCCACCATAACAACCTAATTCTGTGTTACGGCATTAGTGACCTAGGTTCCTGTACCCCTATGGAGCAGCGGCGTGTACGCTGTGCACCTAGAGTCACAAACATCCATAGGCGACGGTAACTGCTTATTGTTAAGTGGGCCGTCAGCGTCATTAGCAATAAAAAAATGTTTCATTAAAATAAAAAGTAATTATCGGAAAATTAATTTATCATCTGAGAACATGAAACTGTAGCATTGTACCCCTATTCATTTTTTTATTCAGTATGGATATAATATAAGCTTTTCATTTAATTTTTCAACTGAAAATTTGTTACAGTCCAAACAGTTTTTAATGAAAATAATCTCTAAAACAAATTAAATGAGTTCAAAGTCAACACTGCAAAATTAAAACGCATTAAAAGACGGACCCGTATACAGAGCTCGTTTACATAGACCCAAAACAAACATGAAGTACTAATTAAACCTTCACACGGTGTGATAAAGCACGGTGTTCGTAAAAACCTGCATTTATACACTCACGTGGTTGTGGAAATGGCGGAACGAAATTCACTTATTCAAATTTCAATCCATACACCGTTGGTTAATGAATGGAAAATCAACGTTGCGTGAAAATTATTATGTAACCTTTTCACATAATAAGTAATTTTACTTTCAATGTAGACGACACTTATTTAATGCTTTTCTACGTGGTAGAACCCTAAGCCATCTGGATGGCGACCACCCTTGGTCTTAAGTATGCCGGCATTATAACCTTGTGTTCCGGCATTAGTGACCTAGATTCCTGTACTCCTTGAAACAGCAGCGTGTCCGCAATGACCCTAGCATCGCGTACATCCACAGGCGAAGGTAACTGCTTGCTATTAAGTGTTACTATTAACTGTAAACTTGTAAGATTGATTTTATGCCCTAATAAGATAGTAGTTATATACAAAACTAGCTGTGCCCGCGACTCCGTCCGCGTGGAATAGTGACTTTGGGCAGCATTTTTTGGATATATGAGGTAAACTTAAATTGGAAATTCAACCTACAATATCCAGCCTAAACTGAACCCTATTTCATATGAATGTTGATTTAAATCTGAGGTCAACTTAAATTGGAAATATAAATTTTCGAAACTTATCATTTTTAACAAAAACTATTTTTTTTTTTCTAAAATAAAAATAGCCTAAGTTACTCTTTGTTAAATCAGCTATCTGCCAGTGAAAGTCCCGTCAAAATTGGTGCAGCCATTTTGGAGATTAGCCGGAACAAACAGACAGACAGACAGACAAAATTGTAAAAAAAATTGTTTTGGTATATGTACCGTGTATACGTCTGAATGCACTTAGTAAAAAGCGGTTATTTTAATATTACAAACAGACCCTTCAATTTTATTTATTTGTATAAATGAAATACTTATTTATGGTTAAAATTATATCTTATATAATGAAAAATTATAAATTAGAAAAATGGAAACTTAAAAATATTGCTATTAAGTATATGATTAGATATATATTATTAGATTTTAAGTGTATGCAAACATATTTTCTGCAATTATATTTACAAGTGTAATACGTTGTATTAAAAGTGTATACAATAAACAAATAATCGTTGACGAAATATTATTACTTTATTAGTATTTTAAGTAGCATCACTTGTTAGCAATGGCAATATATTAAGCATAAGCCATGCTATAAATTATTAAAGCAGAGTCATGAAAATTTCAACATGTAATACTTACGGACAACTTATAAATATTATAGGTATATAATCATTTATTTTGGAAACTAGATTCCATACATAGTCATAAAATACAAAATCATTAAATTATATAACTAAACTAAATAATGAAATTTAATAAAATTAAAATGATGATTCCATGCAGTAACAATAATATAAATATAATAACAATATTAAAATTAAAACGTGCTACAGTTTAAGAAAACATACAAAAATTACATTACAAGCTTACAAAAATTTAAGAATCAAAGTAATGTAGTGTAGTAAAAATATTAATTGAAGATGACAAGATTTATTACTTTCAATTACATATGTTATAAAATATTCGCACATCTTATGTTATCTTATACATCTGAATCCATTTTTGCAGCATATAATATTATGATCGAAAAGTTTAATGTAACTTTGTATAGAAACTTTGATAATTGTGTAATAATAGTTAAGTTTCCACTAAGCTTCGTGTTATGAAAAGGAGATATATGTAAAACACTACAAAATTAATGTGTATTTTCAATTACAAGAAATATGTGCATTATATATATTTATTAAATACCTCAAGTAGGTGCTTGGGTTCAGAATTCTCCAGTTTTATTTAATAACTAGTTGACCCGACAAACGTTGTTCTGCCATATGAATTTAAAAATAAAGTAACCTATGACCTTTTCCCAGATCCAATCTATGGCTATACTGAAATTTATCAAAATTGGTTCATCGGTTTAGGCGTGAAAACGTAACAAACAAACTCACTTTCCCATTTATTAGTTAAGATTTAATATTAGTTAGGATTTATTGAAACTTTAATTATGACCTAGATATGTAGAAAATATTAACGAACTAGAATAATTCGAGTTCAGAAATTTAAAAATGATAAAAATTGAATACATTCTGATAAAAACACACTTTGCTTTAGACTTTAACTGCGTTTTTCTAGATCATTTCTTCTTAACTGGGTCATAGTTTAATACATAAAAATTATTCAACAATAAACCGAAAGAATTTTCTACAAAATATGAATGAAGAAGTCTAGAAGAAAGAAGAAGGTATGTATAGTTTGGTTCACTCTAAGTATGAACACCAAGCATATTGGCTTACAGTTTGGTGTTCTACCTTACAGTGAACTGAGCTGTGCAGTATCATCGAGAAGACGGACGCCACCTGAAGCGAAAACGCTACTGTTTGCACTTCGAATTACTAACTCACAATTTTAACGATGTTATCTGTATGACCTATGTAATATGTATATATGTATATATAATATGTCAGTGATTTAATTTTAATTCAGTTGTATTACCCGTATGTATTAAATATAAGTTTATAAATCTTCTGGAAAAAAATTATTGTGATGTTTACTTTATCACATATTTTCTTTAAAATAACTGGTTTAATTTCATTAGTGAAAATAAAAGGTTAAAAAACATTTATAACTGAAAAAGATCAAACAAAATAATTATTGCATAGTAATTAGGATATATGATCAGTTTCCGTAATTATTGAAATTAAATAAAACACTGTTTTAGTGAAATACAGTTTTAATTCAGATTAGAATCATCATCATCTAAGCGTTGTATCCCGGTTGCAACCTAAACTTCCCTTTCGGTTCCCGGGGTTAACTTTTCGACTGTTTCTACTCCACTTCGCACGGTCTTCAGCATCCCTAGTAGTGAGCTCATTAGCACGCATTGATATGCAGTGATAAGGGTGATCCCTTCATGACGTCAAGACAGCACTTTTTGAGTGTACCCGTCCTGCCGGGGCCCAACGGAGGCGGCATGGCCAGACATTTGTTTCCCACGTAAGCATCCGGTTGCCGTAAAACGTGGCCGTACCAACGGAGCCGACAGTCCTGCAATTTATCCGCAATGTCGCGGACATGACGACTGCCGTGAATGCGGGAGTTCCTAACGCGGTCCTTCCGCGTCACTCCACACATCCACCGCAGCATATTTATCTCCTTGACACGCAGTTCTTGCTTGTGTCGCTCTAACACCGGCCACGATTCACAGCCGTATAAAAGGACAGGCCTAATGATGGTCTTGTAGACCTGTCCCTTCAACTTTACCGGCATCTTGGGGTCACAAATGACACCAGTTACCTCACACCTTAATTCAGATTAGAATATTATATATTATTGTCCCTTTATTTTATTACAAAAATAATAAAAAAATAATTGATATCAATTTATGGATCGATTTTACTAGTCAACCAACTTATGACTTATAGCATTATAAGAAGAAAAAATTTAGGTATCAAAATCTGCAGACATACACTTTTTTTTAAATAAAAATAAGAGCAAAATGCACCAATATTATGTAAACGCATAATGTAATCAGAGTTCCACTAAAAGAAAACGAGTGCATAAACCAGAGCGAGGGAAATTGTAAATTTCCAGAAATTACATGATTTGCGGAGAGCATGAATTTCCTTTTTGAATCTCTTTGGGTTATAATAAAATATTTGTTATACGATACGTGTAAAAGGAGAGATATTTCTTCTGGGTAAATACTAATAAATAAACATACATATTTTAAATATGCTTTTAAATTTGTTGATGCTCTGTAAATGTAAAACGTAATAAGAATCTTTCTTACACCAAATATTTACTCTAGTTTGCTTATTTAAAAGCATATAAATAATTCACTTATGCCTTTCTCCTCAAACATACATACACACACACGCAATGTACGCACAAAAATGGGAAACTTGCCCTAGAGGTACATATTTGTAAATAGATCTAGTTCTGGAGCAAGTGGAATCAATTATTTTATCTACTTTTATTCATTTTATATAAGTTTGTAGTATTTAAGTTTCATCCTAATAATGTTTGGTGCAATAAAAAAAATTAATGGTATGTGAATAACCCAAATCCACCGTGAACACGCTCAAATTCCCCACATTTATCACCCACATGACCGTTCAGATCGCCCCCCAAAACGATCCCCTGTGATAATGGGATTCCACGGAGCACTTCTCCGAGTTGATGCCAAAACGCTATTTTATCGGCGTCGTCACAACCGGCCTGTGGCGCATAGGCACTTATCAAGTGGGTAACTACCCCATCGATAAGCACCCTAACGATCATAAGCCGGTCACTATGACGTTTCACTTCCAAAATGTCGTTCTGGAACTCCTCCGAGAGCACTATGGCAACCCCATTCTCCCCACCAGGTGCACCTGTGTATATCAGCTTGTAGCCATTCCCAATGAACCGGGACCTGCTGGCCTTCCGCCGAGTCTCCTGCAGGAACGCCACGGCCACCCTCCGCCTGGAGAGCACATCGGCTAACTCTCTCGCGCGTTCGATTAGCGTGCCAACATTCCACGTTGCGAAGCGGAGTTTCCTTTTGGATGGGGCTAATGTCTTTAGCCGTGCTCGCCCACGGCACGGCAGACCTGGTCCACTTGTGACAGGAGTCGGGCGAAGTTCCTGCGCGTCGTTTTGCGGTGACGCCCTATACGTGACACATTCTTTGCGTGTTCGTACCATATTTTATTTGGCTTGTTTTGGTTTTTACGGGAGCGACTGCCGTCCGACCTCCCAACCTCTAAAGGGAAACCTTTCTCTCGCCGCATGCAAGCTGACAGAGGGAGTGACCCATCAGTCGGCTTTTACGACTCCCTTGGGATGATTTGAGGTGGCCCTATTCTTTCTTCGGCCTCCCGGCCCATGTGGTCCCCCACATGGCACGAAAAAAAATTATATCTTAATTAAATTATACTTGATAAGTTTTGGATAATAAATAAAATATAAAATAATAATTTAAAAATATAAAATGAAAGAAAGTCATCATTAACAGAACTGCTAAATACCCATTTTCCATCCCTATTAATTATTATTCCTTGTGTACCCGTTACATAATACCATGAAGAAGTAAAAACAAATCTCATGGTGATTTGTGGTTTATGATTGATGGTCGTGGCAGCACCATTGCGTTTATCTTGTCATAGTATTTTATTGTAATCACTTTATGCAATCTAATAAATATATACATATATATGTACAATCTAATAAAAATATCTAATAGAATTACGTATAAGTCCAGAAAAAGACGACAAATAAAATAAATGTTAGTTGAACATTTAAAATTAGTTTTCTTGAAACAATGGTTTTCTATCCGTACAGGGGCGGAAAGAATACTGACCTCGGCGGCTGGGGTCGGCCTGTCGTCTGCCTGTCTGCTATCCTACACCAATAAAAGAAAACGACTTTTCATATGGTTTTGTCAGTTACACTTTACAATTTAAATTTTACCAAACATCCAATCTCAGCTACTGACCATACCCGTCCTTGTAAATATTTTATTTAAATCTCGCAAACCGGGCCGGTAATGGCTTCAGATTTCTCGCAAGGATAAGTGCAGAAATATTAATAAAAGAAGAGGGTCTTGCGATTCTTTAAAATTCATGTAACTTACATTCTTGAATATGCACGGTATAAAAATACTTTGTTTGGAGTTTTTATATTATTTTTTCACAAATACGTGAATATAAAAGTATGCATTGTCTTCCTTAAAGTTATTATGAAGCACTACAAAAATTTAAAATAAATGTTTGTATCAGGTACTTGTACATATTACAGTTTATATTTCTCTGGTATGGTTTATATTCCTTCCGTCGGGATTAAACAATATAATACTGAATTTAGATCACTTACTATTTTAAAGTTTACTTTTTCTACACCCATTTAATCCCTGGTAGCTTCTTTTAAGGATTATTTAAGTATCAGGACATAAATAGGGCCACTGTTCTGCTTCTAGGCTGTGAATTACTGCTAGGCTAAGGTTGCCTATAGGCAACGAAGAAAAAGCACAACAATTTTTTGGAGTTAGGCAGTCAAACTATATGTGCCGTACTTTTTACCTTAGTACAAAGAAATCCGTGATGATCAATGCAAATGACGCGCATTTTTGTCCTGTAACAGCTAGCAAGAATTATCCCCAGGTTTTTAAGGAATTTTGAACACACACCTGTGCCCACATCTGAGGACAAATCTATTGTTGTGATGGTGCGTCAAAGGAACCCCATTTTCCTTATACGTCACACGTGCGTCTCAAATATTTTTTATGACTTAAATTCTTCAACTTATGAACAAAGTCCTTAGCTAGAAAAACTTTATCATTTTAAAAGAGTTAACATTTTCAATTAGGACTTACTAAAATCTGAACAAACTTGGGACAGGATATTTGTCCAGGGCCCTTTCAAACCCATGTAATCCGTCTTGATAATGTCCACAAAAAGGTATCACGGAAATCCCTAAGGAAAAGCTTCTATTTCTTTTTTGTTAGTATAATCGGGCGCCGCTTTCAAATATTTTTACCTATATTCAAGGTTATTAAAATCAAATTTGTATTGTTGGTTGTACGAATCAAATACTACAATAATTTATAAATTAGTTTATCAAAAAGAAATAATTTCAAATGAACGCTCAGCAGTTCTAAACTTCCTTTGGTTATTCTTCACATATACATAGAAAATACAAAGGGACAAAAAATTAATTTATTTGAAAAATATATTCAAACACTTTGGAAGACTATTTCAACCGGTAGTATGGTTCGATGAAATTATGAAACTGCTGGCAAACTGGCATTGGCTGGAGTCTAATGGAATTGACAGGCAGGTGTGAGCAATATTCTGCAATCTGTGCTTCCTACGCTTTGTAGAATAATAATGCTGTAAAATTATTTATTTATAAGCAAACCACGGTGTTCGTCAAACTCCTTAATTCTGTATCTGTGTTCCATAAACTAACTTTGAGTACCGGCATCTACGAATGCCGCTAAATCTAGTATATCCAGCTTTTTACAAGCAAGCTTTGCTTTGCCATTCAGTTAAACGCTTCATATTTTTTAATATTCTCACCAAGAATCCTACTCTTCGAGATATTAAAGACTGCCCTTAGCAAAGAGGATCTACTAGCAATATCACAATAAGTGAATATGCAGACTTCACGTTACTTATACTTATTTATAGTACAATAATTAGGATTTGTTAACAATATTGTTAACAATTCTAAGAAATATAAATATTTCTCTGCTGGTCACGTAGTATTACAATACAAATAGATGTGATTCTAAATCAAATGTGATTATATATATATATATATTTATATTCGTTTGTGCCCATAATGTGTGCAATAAACCTTTGGTCAAACCATTTATAAACATTTATTATATCTATTATTTGAGGGTATATAAAATATTTCCGTTAGACCAACTCCAAAATCCGTGACATGGGTTTTATCGGAAACTACCTTGTGGTTAGAACCATCAGATTACGACGTTAGTAAATAAAATTTAATGTACTTTAATCCATTTTTAATTTGGATTCATTAGTTTTCAATATTTTATACAATTTCTTAAACAAAGTGTTAATTTAAAATAGATTGTATGGCGGGAATTGGTTATTACATGAATTGATTTCATAATATATTGTTTTTTAATACAATGAAATATTAGAACTTTCTGATCTTAGGGTAACCAAGTGGTAATCACGCTCGGGGACAGGTGACTTTGTGGAAATTGTCATATGCTGCAAATTTCGTACGTTAACCTGTTATTACCTGTCTCTGTCACTCCCGCGTAAATATAATGAGTACTCGCTCGCACAGATGCAATAACCGCCGTCCTTGGCCTTGTACTAGATCATTATACGAAATTCTTCAGTTTTATGCGATACCGATGGAGAGGTCATTGACACTTGCGCGTCGTAGTATGTAAAACTAGTTTTGATTATCAATGCTACTACAGACATGCGCATTTCTTACATTTAATCAGTGTTACCACGCTAAATATAAATAAGGTGGCGAGTGAGCCACCACACTAGCATAATGTGCATTTTATAACATCATTACCAGATAACGATGGTGAAAGAAAATCATATCATAATCATCATCATAATAAAAATTTGTTTTCTAAAGCAATTTCACTAGGCTATGATATACTTTGCCTAGCTTTATATGTATATAAATACATAAAGTATTAATTTATATATTTAATTACAGATGAATTCTGCGAAGAATATCCCCACAGCCTCATCCCGACCCCCGGTTATTGGATCGAGTGTTCAAGACAGAAGATAGCAACAGATACCATTTGGGATGAATCGGAATCCGAGCATGATAGCGGTCCAGATCGAGATAATGATCCTGGTAAGTGTTTAATATGATCTCCTTAGTATATATGTACATTTAAACTAGCTGACTTGGCTAACAGATTGAGTTTGCTCATTCACCTGTTCAATTTGTTCATCTCCAATCACAATATTGCAGTCTGTCACTGTTTCATCTCATTCAAACACCATCACTTTCGTCTTCTTTACATTCATCTTCATTCCCTTTCTAATAAAAGCTCCACTTATGACTGTTATGACAGTTGTCCATCTCCTCATCCATTTTTAAAATAAAAGAACACTTATTGTGGCATAACTATAATAGTTAGACATATACTGTCGGGACACTTTTTGTAAATGATGATGTGTTCTGCAAAGTTGTACTGCATTATTTTATTCTATCATCAATTGTTTTCGCAGCGCATGCGATTTAAATAATATTTTAGGTAATTTTTTTACACCTTGGGTTACATTATTGGAATTTTAGTAAGGATCCCTAATTTTTTGAAAATAAAATATAGCCTATGTCACCCGGGGATAGTGTAGCTTCCCAACAGTGAAAGATTTTTTTAAATCGGGTCAGTAGTTTCGGAGCCTATTCAATGCAAACAAACAATCAAATCTTTCCTCTTTATAATAGTAGTATAGATATGTGTTTCACGTGTCCAGTGACGACGACGGCGTGGGCATAATAAGTAATTTATTTTTCTCTTGTAATAACAAGTAAACAAATATAACCCTTAGAAGAAAAACACTGAATTACGTAATAACTTTTAAGTAATATAATATTTTGGTTTAAGTAAACAACAATCACAGCTTGTTGGCATTGATGTTCGCTTGTCCTTTGGTTAACAAATCACATTATTTTACTAACAGAGTTTAAAAGTACCCTCTTTTTACCGCAAAAACATTGCTGGAAATTCTCCCTTAGCAAAAATGAGGGTACAAATTTATTTATTGACTAATGATGTTTTAAAAATATATTTAAAAATTCTAATATAGTTAGTCATGTCCTTTTATTTCTTTTTTGAATCTTTCTCACATTTTTTACGTCGCTTTAAGCATTAATCGGTCATTGATCTTGTTTCTTTCCTCGTGTTGTTTCAGGATCTAATATAAAAGTGATAAAAATGTTTTATTTTTGTTATATCTATAGAAATTCAGTTGCAAAATATTTAAACGTCCCCTTGTGTCTACAGCTTAATAATATATTTTTAAATTTACTATTAATTTTCTAAATTATAAACTGCACACTTTTTCTACTAAAGTCCTAAAATAAGTATCTTTAAAGAATAATATAATATTCATTCTTCTATTTTTCCATGTGACTTCATTGACCTACCAATGAATATTTAATTATTTTATAATGAGTTCGTGTAACATCCTATATATCGTATAATATAATAATGATGATTTCTGAGTAGCAAAATGTAAATTGTTGATAAAACCTTTCACAGCTACACAAACCGCCAATGGGATGAAAATTAAATTTCCGCCTTTTTCCAACACATCGATTCCTTAACGCCCCATTCAATATGTAACGACCTTACCTTAACAAAGCCTCACATCAGCATTCAACTTTTCGCTCTGAAATAACAGATTTTTTTCCAATAGCACGTAAGTAAAACTATTGTTCTATTATTATTCGGGATATAGAATAACTTAATAATGTTTAATGTGTAACAATTATAATAAATTAGTTAGTATATCTATCTGTTGGACATTGTGATGTTAAGTTTTCAAAAAGGCATCAAAGTAAAAGGCAATGAATTGAAACGTGAATAATGATAAATTGAATTATATTAAAACTTATTAACTTATGTTCCCTTTGGCGAAAGTTAGTGTCAAATACTAGTTCATATATTCAAAAAAAGAATCGTTCTCGTAGCAAATCTTAACAATAGGTAGGTGTTGCAAGTGAGGAATCTAAGCCTCGTGAGTCACTAAATAAACAGAAACGAGGCCTTCTGAACAGAAACGTTTGAGAGAACAAATTCAAATGGGCTCCAAAATACAGGTCATTTAACATTTAACTAAATATCAATATAATGATGTCATGATAGCAAAAGATAATGTTATTCTAACTCTAGGGGTAAATCCCCTAGAGTTAAAACTATAAGAAACAGACACATTTATAGCAAAATACAAAACGATTAAATGTTGTATAACTTATTATAAGGTTTATATAAATTGTTATAGGTAAAAAAACAAAGTTTGTGTCGTACCGACCAGATATAAATTCAAATTTAAAAAATACACTGACCATTAGACCCTTATTATTTCTTTGTATATCGTAAAACATTGTAAATGATGTTTTCTTTATTGCTGTAAACAGCAGATAGGCTGACAGCCTACTTAATAGTAAGCAGGCACCGATGCCTATCGATGTTTGCTCCACCAGGTGACGCCACCGCTAACACGCTGCCGTCCGCGTAGGGGAACTGGAATATGAGTCACTTATGCCGGTACACAACACAAGCTTTTAAGGTAGCATACTTAAAGATCAGAGGTGGTTTTCATCCAGACGGGCCTCGCTATGGTTATTTTGTCACCTTTTACGACAGGACACCCCTACGTGAAGAATTCACACAGGTAACTAAAAAGCCTTCCTGAGCTTCCATTAGCTAATTATACTTGGAGGTTCGAGTGTCAGACAGAGTCGTTTCTAAAAAAAACTTTACGTATTCCAATCAAATGTCAAAAAATGTCACAAAAGTGAGCATTTACACAAAGGACCCATAACATTGCATCGTAACTTAAAATTAAAGTTTTAAATGCGATTGAGATGAAAAGGTTGCAAGGAGAAGATGACACTATACAATATCTTTACATAATGGCCTACAATTTAGTACTTATTAAATAAATTTAAGTAAGACATAATTTACTGATGAGCAATCATATGCGAGCCCTCGTTCAATCTTTGTAGCATTGCTTTATTGAATATGTCACTCATAGTAATGGATAGGTTGTCACTGGAAAGGCCATCCTTCGTACCTATGAGTTTCACGTGACGTAGGTAATAAATAAAGGTAATACAAAATAAACAAATAAACTTTGTTTAGTTCTGGACAAAAATCAGAATAAGGCTAAAGATAGGATTTACTAAATATATATATAGAAACAGACAAATATAAGACTAATAAAAACATTCGCTGGGGAGTTTGTTTCGCCGTTTCTTCTCTAGTTTTGTGTTGGAAACGGTAATAGACTTTTGACATTCAATAAGTGATTAATAAGATCTTATATTGAATTAAATGATTTTATTTGATATGATTTGAGGGTAATATCAGTTTTCCTTCTATTCGGAGCAATGTATTAACGCCTTTTTTGAAAACCCCCAAATCGTTCTGCGATGAGTGAATCTAGGTCAAACGAAATTTTGCCATCTCATTTATTTCTTTATATCTATTTGAACAGGAAAAGCAATTGTCACGTAAGATGATATGTTCTAAAAATAGCCAGAAATTATGACCTGTAACAATAAACATACTTCGCGAAGTAAAAATTTTCGTTCACAACTATAATATCGCTTATGAGATGTTATAAATAAATAGTACAATTCATACCATGCCATCCAGGTCCAAATAAAGCAGCAGCATGTGTTTTGGGTACTAGACAACTAATTTACTACTTATATATCTTTATTTTGTAAATAACTGCATATTATACATTAACACCCAGACTTGAGATGGGAACCGAACTCATGCATATAAATTCCTTCATGTATTTTACGTTAGTATAGACGGAAAAATCACATGCTTTACCAATATGCCACTTTTGAGGACTTTCAGCAAATTAAAAAATAAATAAAGTTATTTCAAGCAACGGTATTTAAAAAAATCAATCAAGGTGATATTAAATGGCAAAATCTATACCGTTTTATTAGAAGACATAAAATTTACAACGTCTTCAAAATTTAACGTGCCACATGGTAATTTATGTGATTCGTTTAAAGTAAGTTTATTACCTTTTTGTATGTATCACAAAGTTTATTCAATATTGCTGTGTAACTCGAAACAAAATTGATAGATATCAATAAAAGAAATTTTTTTCAGTTTTTTTTTTTAAATTAGTTATGTTTTTACAATAATCTGCAAGCCGGGTTTCATAACGTTTTTTTAAGGCATTTTATTGGAAACAAATCTCAAACAAATATTAAATAATATCGTATTTCGTCTCGCATTTTTAAATTTGGACCGGTAATTGTTATTTTAATATTAATAAATAACCAGTGTTTAATCGTTCATATATATCAGAAGAAAAAATGAGATTTATGATACTTTTTTTTGACTTATTTTGAAAAAAGCTAAAAAACATGATAACTCAAAAATGGTTGACTTTTGCTTAATGCATATGGGGGTTAAAATTATCGCAAATAGTCACCCCCTATCACCTTCTAACGAGAATACGTCGAATGAGCAATAACCCTGTATATCAATTATATTTTTATACGCAGTGTAAATTGCATTTGTTGAGACCGATCGTTCTGATTTAGATTATTTTTAGTGTTTGTGACAATCCAGTTTATTAAAAGAAAAAAGTATATATCTTTAGAAGAGCTACTATTACTATCTAAAAGTTACGTATTTCGAGTTAAAAAAGGTTTTAATCAAAAAAGTTTCAAGTAACTGAATGCCAGCATAACGTTTTAATGACCGTTAATATTACTTTTTTGATATAAGCGCATTTATAAAGTTTATATTTTATAAACGCTTTATATTTCATAATAAAAAACATTATATTTTCTTAATATATTTATTAAATAGGTCAAAATAACCAGGTATCAGGTATAACACAATTAAATTTCACTGATTGCTTTTTAGTTTTAACTCAATTACAAAAATAAAACCATTCATACTTTAATTAAATGAAGTTGCTATAGCTGAAATGGAGCTAATACAACTTCAGACCGCAACCCATCATTGAATAAGCATCCGTCAAACTATTATATTAATCTATTTGAAATTCAAACTTGATCTCTCTTCCATTGAAGCGTAAATCAGAGTATTTCAACTTACTCAGTGCATCGAATTCAATGTAAATAGACCGTAAATGACTGTTAACATTAAGACTCGAGAGACTAAATTGGGTTTCAGCGGTGAAGTTCTCCAACGCACATTGGTTATGCAAAGCGGATTATTTAGAGTACACCGCCATGAAACGATGCTTGACTTGAAATGCTCTCGCGACTTGTCTGCAACTTGGCAAACGCTAAATAGAAGGTATTACCTCGAAATGATACAAAACTAAATTTGATATTCAAGTTCTGTAATTAATTTTAGTTTGATATTTACGTAGCTTTTTTTCGTAGAGACTGTCCGCTTTGAGTGCACATGGTTACTGGCCAATACCTCGCAAAAATGATATTAGAAATTTTAATTTTTTTTTCTTCTAAACTTTATCTAAATTACTCCATATGTTCTGTAATTTGAGATGTATGTGAAAGTTTCAGTGAAAGTTCCGTCAGATTTAGTTTTATTGATTAGTTCAAACTGATAAATAAAAGGTTAAGTGTCAAATGTAATAGGAGTATGAGGCATGCCTTTTAAGTTTCGTCGTTTCAAGAAAAAAACACTACTAGAACTATAAAGTACTTTTTATTGTTTTTCAAAGTATTTTTTATTGTTTTTCAATACTTATTCACCACGTAGCTTAGTACACTTTTCCATTCGCTCAAACCAGTTATTATAATAACATTTATTCCACTCTAAAGTGGGGGTGTTCAAAATGGCTGACTTGAAAGTGTCGACTGCTTCTTCACCGGACTGGAACCTTTGACCACGAAGACTGTTCTTAATTTTAGGAAATGTAAAGAAATCGGGGGGCTTAGGTCAGGACTGTATGGGGGATGGTCAAGAATTTCTACTTTTTCCTGCTTCAAATACTCAATCGTTTGTCAAGCGTTGTGTGAGCTTGCGTTGTCGTGGTGCAGGATGATGCGTCGCTTTGAGTTAAATTTTCGAAGTTCGGCGATGACTTGTGGTAAACAAAGTATGGTATACCACTCTTCGTTAACCGTTCTACGATCTTCGAGTGCAATAGTCGCAACATGACCGGTTTTCGCCAACGAACGTGGCCACCATCTTCTTTAAAGTGCTTCGAGAACGAACAACTTCAGTCGGCTTTGGCTCGTCTTGAAAGACCCAGATTGTAGATTGTTGTTTGGAATCAGGATCGTAGGCATAGATCCATGATTCGTCACCACTGATGATGTCGTAGACGTGATTTGACTCTCCTCGGTTCAACCTTTGCAGAGCTTTCTTACACCATCTGACGCGGGGGCCGCCTTGTGATCGTCGGAAAGTAGATGCGGTACCCAACGGCTTTCTCACACCAACTACTACTAGCTTTCTCACACCAAGCGCTTCTTGCAAGATCTTCTGAATGGTTGTCCCTGAGATGCCTAATAGAGCCTCTATCTCTCGATACATCACATGACGATCTTCAAGAATTAGTTGTCTCACAGCAATGATGTTATCTTCAATGAAGGCGGGTTTTGGGCGTCCTTCGCGAGATTTGTCACTAACACTAGTATGTCCACGCTGGAATTCTAAATACCAGCGTTCGACAGTTCGCAGACATGGGGCTTCATCACTGAATACAGATATTAGCTCTTCAAAACACTGAAGCCGTGTCAGGTCTCTTCTAAAGTTGTAGAAAATTATTGCACGAACATTTTCCTTAGAAAGATTAATTTTCGTACGTGACCTGACAGATTCCAATCGGCGCTGTGAGTAAATAATAGCATTAATTCTAATACTTTCAACTGTTTTCAGATTCAAAATTTAAACACATTCGAATATAGAACAGATCCAAATTCAAAATTGCCGGGAAATATGGAAACGACAGACTTTAAAAGGGATGCCTAGTAGATGTTTAGAATATAGAATTAGGAGATTGGTTTTTAGAAATATTTCTTATAGATCCAGAAGGTTTGGAATCCCTCGTTGTCATGCAGATTTTTTTTCCAAATATATAAAACATAATTGTTACATACTAACGATGAAGGAAACTATCGTAAAATCTGCGTCCTAAGATGACTTGGTTAATGATTTGGTTGTGTAATGATTTCCCTTAAAAAATACAATCAGCGCTATGCTGTCCTTTTCAGTGTCCATGGCTAAGGTCGATGGGCGTTGTGTCATTCGACCCACGTTTTCAATTTAATGGCATGCGTCTTATTGTCTGGGATAGAGGGATGTAGGCGCCCGCCGTGGCGTCTCCTCCCTTATCGGCGATCCTATTCAAAAGGCACGTCATGTGTAAATTGTATCGTATTATTGTACTACCGTCCTTTCACTATCGTATAATGATATGTTGCGTCACAAAGCTCTATTTGATAAAGCTATAAAATAATATACACTTAGTGGATTATCTCTTTAAAGATGTTTTGTTGATAGATATAATTAAATTTCTTTATAACACAGAAACTTAAATAATAGATATGATTAAAATGAAATAAAATGTAACATTTCTGAAATGATAACTAGTGGTTTAATAAAAATTGTAATTGTTATTTTGAAAACCAATTTAACTATCCTTAATTATACTTTAATACAGTGCCTTGCACTATTTGATAAACTGCATACGAATGCAACGACGCAAACGAGACTGAACAAGCCGCGTCATCATTTCCCGTTTGTTGATTTCAAATTAATGTTAGCGTAAGAGTCTGGACAAGAACAAGAACAAGCAAAATCGAAAGTGAAAATGGAATCCTTGTAAAACTTGAAACAGCTGGAAATAACAAAAGAATGTTTCAACTTCACCTGTAAATAAAACCACAAAAGGAGCCGAAACAAACACACAGGCTTACAAGAAAAATAAATCACAAACACAAATAAGAAGAACTTCAAGCTTATCGAAAGTTATTTTAAAACCGGGCATGCTGAATTACCTAATTAACAGAAACACAAACAACTCATCTGATCTGCAGCAAAATAATAACGTTAATATATAGCAACTACCGCCCCCCTCACGCAACGTCAAAATACAACAATCACTATTAGATCACCAAACTCATGTTCCAAGCCGGCTGGGCACCACGGTAGATCATGACCAAAATCCTCCAAACAACCCTCCAAAAAATGAAAAAACCTCACAAAAAACGCAATAAATTCTGACATAAAACTTTAAATCACTTTCATAATATGAACGCTTTATTAGAACTAAAATAGGCACACAAACAAATTAAATATGACATATTAGGATTAGCTGAAACAAAACGCATTGGAAACAAAATTGAAGAGCATGAAAACTTCACTTTCTGCTATACAGGCCACACATCTTGTGTGGCCAAGATGATATGCTATAAATGGTATAGGTTTTATAATTAAATACCATCTTAGAAATAATATAGAAGGCTACCTCGGCCTTTCTGAAAGAGTAGCAAAAGTGACAGAATGGAGGGGGCCAGTGGGTAAAAGCAAGAAAGAAGGGATATAAAGGGACCTTTGGATCAGATGGAAAGACGAAATCAAACGCATAGCAGGCAAACTGGACACAAACAGCACATTCCAGAGAAGAGTGGCTCAATTTGGAGGAGGCTTAACCTGCAGAGGGGTTCTTACAAAATAATTTTACTACAAATAGGTATATATTATAACTATGACAATAACATATTATCTAAAATTCTTAATATAAAACTGAAACTACTAACCACTAACTAAATGTTAAACTTAAAAAATGTTTTTCTTGATATTAACAAAACTAATTAACTTGTTAACTAGAAATTTCTGGAAGAAAGGCTTTTTATTTTATATTATTTATTATAAGAGTCTATCCGCATGGCAAATTTTCTGCCTACTTTCATAAGTTTAAATTTAAAAACTATCCGACTTACGTCTGTGGGTAGGTTTAGTACATGCAGCAAGACCGCGACAGGTGCATACCTGGAAATTGCGATCAGATTCAAGGTTAATGACAAAATGATCTGTGAGCTAATAGTGAACGAGAAAATCAAGCCCAACCTTGACCAAGACCCATTATTCAGAAACATTGCTAAAATTTTGTTAAAAAGAAATAAAAGTCAATCTAGGAAATAATAGGTCTTTACCTATGAAATTGCCGTTCTGCAGTACTGGCCATTTCAAATCAAAATAATTTTTGTTTGACTAAAAATTCTAATTTCAAATTAATTTTATTTTAAAAACACTGAATAATTTTTCTAAAAGTAGTCATTTGTTTATTGATTAGTGTTACATTTTCATCGCATTTCAATCTTTTTCGTCATCATGGATACGTTAAAAATTCAAGTAATTATGGAATATGAGTACCGTCGTGGCAGCAACACGGCACAAGCGGCACGCAACATCAACGACGTTTACGGAGCTAACACTACAAACCAACACACCACCTGTTATTGGTTTGTTCGCTTCCGTTCTGGGAATTTCGATATGAAAAATGAACCTCGCGGTCGTCCGAAGACTGGTCGTAAATTTCATAGGTAAAGACCTAAATTACAACAAATGTTAATTAGAGAAAAATTGTATATAGATATATAGAAATGTAAATAAATTGGCTCTCAAAAGACTAAAAGTAGAAGTAAAATATAACAAAAATTTAATAACAACAAAAATAGACAAATATAATGACATTTAGACTACTTATTTATTATTATAAATGGACAAGAAAAATACTAAAACAAATAGAAGTAAGAAATGATAATGTACAATAGCACTAATAAAAAAGAATAAGACGAAAACCGGACAAAACCGGCACAGGGCAAAAACTTACAAGCTAAAAAATAACCAGTAGAACATGAAAGAAAGAAAAAATAAACAAACAATAACTCGTCAAACTGGTTAAAAAAAGAGCAGCCCTTTATTTATTAAAAAAATTGTTATAACTAATATTCAACTTTTCAAATGATTGAGATAAAAAGGCCATGACACCATTCCACAGAGTGATGACGACCTTTCTGCTTGAGAGTTTAGTAGCGTTTTCAATTCAAAACCACATTGACCTCGAAGTCACGGGTTCGGTTTTGGAAAGATAATACAGATATATATTTTATGATATTCAGTTTATTTATTCCGGCTATAGTCCCAAAGATTTCATAAGAAGCGTAATTTTCTTAGATTAGGAATTTATAAATATTCTCTAAATTTGCTGCATGTGAACATGGCATTGACCATATCATTCCAACCCCGTACAGTGAGCCTTTCATCACAATCGGCAATAGCGGGTGTATTTACTTCTGTTTACATTACTCTGACGTCAATTTTGTAACATGTCTCGTGAAATATTTGCCTAAAGGAAGTGATGTACTCAATTCGTTTTTCCCCAGGATTATTCTTACAAAATAGCTCATAACTTTTGATCTATTTCAAGAAATCTCTGTAAAAATATACATCAGTGTCGAGAAAATCTTCTTTTAATTTACTGTTTTTTTACAGAATTAACGGTGCTAGGTGATTTCAATTTTTTTAATGCTGTAGGACAGCAGACAGGCTGACGGCCCGCTTAAAATTCAGCAGTTACCGTCGTCTATGGGTGTTTGCAACGCCAGTGGCATCGCGAACACGCTGCTGTCCCATAAGGGTACAGGAACTTAGGTCACTAATGCCAGAACACAACACAAGATTATTATGGCGGCATACTTAAGACCAAAGGTGGTCGCCATCCAGACAGGCTTGAGGCTCTACCACGTAGCTAGGGTGGGTTGTTTTTTCGCCTTTTACGACAGGCCGACCCCGGCCACAGAGGTTAGTATTCTTTCTCCGCCGCTGCACGGATAAAAAATGAATATAATAAATAAGTATATAAATCAAATTTAGATATTCAAAATATTAAATCATTGTAGCAGATATTTTAGTATTACTCAACATCATCCAAATGGGAAATTTCGATTTTATCACAACCCGTTACTTAAGATTCCAGATTGTTAAATGTGATCAAAAGACAAAATCAGTGCCATCGTTTATCGGTATCAATCCGCACCATTTTTTTTTAGTTAGATGAAAAGTAAATAGATTACAAACAGTTAAGTTGATTTTTATAAAAGCGATTAACGACCTTCGAAGCATAAGGGGAAATGAAACTGTAACTACGGCAGACTTTCCAAATGCAAAAACCGCACCACGATCGTCATTGCATTAATTAATTAACAAAAAAAGAAACAGATTTATAATATATAGAATGGAAAATAATATCAGATGAGAATGAAGCACTATATAGGTATAATATACATAATATAGTTAAGACTATTAATTTGTCCCCGCCTGCCATTTATATCCATTTTGTAGGACGAGTACTGTCCAGCGTAAAAAGTAGGGCCTTATACGGTCCACGTGTAGCGAAAATTGGTGCATTTCACTTTCTTACAGTTAGCTAGCAAAAGAAGTTGAACATTTACCATTACACTAAAAAGAGTATACGTAAAAATCACAACATGGTTTTTTCATTCTAAAAATGAAATCACATAACAGAAGCCAGTGACTATTCCACTGAGCTAAAACGACTAGTACTGCTGTCGTACTTGTTCAGGCTGGATTGACTTGATGCATACCATCTCTATTTTAAAGTGCAGGCTTTTCCATAATGTATTTTTACAACTATTACCCGAAGTTGTCATCTTTTACCCTTACCATTACCTTTCAAAAAGAAGGAAAAACTCTTAAATATACATAACATCAAACCTCGCATCTACTGGGTCGAAAAACATCTTGTATTCACTTATAAAAATGTCGCCGTCATTCATTTTCCCGTGACACAAAAAGCATTTTTACGCCCGCGATTCCTTACTCAATGACAAACTGTCCAACAGAGTAACGTAAACTAAGACAAAGTTTTTACCATCCACAACCTAAACAATCAGATACATTTATCACCTGATATGTATAAAAGCCAATGCCAAAGAATTGATTTATTATATA
Source organism: Malacosoma neustria (assembly GCA_963693495.1). Lineage (NCBI taxonomy): Eukaryota > Metazoa > Arthropoda > Insecta > Lepidoptera > Lasiocampidae > Malacosoma > Malacosoma neustria. The sequence goes on along the minus strand of OY856385.1, from coordinate 12,185,045 downwards.
AAGAGTTATTAATAATGACATATCTAGTTTTTTTTTTTTTTTTTTTTTTTATTGCTGCAGGACAGCAGACAGGCTGACGGCCCGCTTAGAATTTAGCAGTTACCATCGCCTATGGATGTTTGCAACACCAGTGGCATCGCGAACACGCTGCTGTCCCATAAAGGTACTGGAACTTAGGTCACCAATGCCGGAACACAACACAAGGTTATTATGGCGGCATACTTAAGACTAAAGGTGGTCGCAATCCAGACGGGCTTGAAGCCCTACCACGTAGCTAGGGTGGGTTGTTTAGTCGCCTTTTACGACAGGCCGACCCCGGCCGCAGAGGTTAGTATTCTTTCTCCGCCCCTGCACGGATAAAATAACGGATAAATTTTTTTTTTATTTGCGCACTTATACATATCGCAAGCGATACCTGTGCACACTTTATCTTTTTATAAAATTCCTTTACCGTGCAGGCTGTCCAACTATGGAACGCACTGCCTCGACATGTCCGACAAGCGAAATCACTAGCTACTTTCAGGAATTTACTTCGCAATCACTATTTTGCCTTAAATAAATTAATAATAAAGCTAAATTAATAAATGTTGTTTTTTATGGATTGTATATACAAATATGTGTGTGTGTATGTATGTGTGAACTTTGTGAATGTTAGTAATAGATATATAGATATATATTGCTTATTATTATTATACCTTATCCACTTTACCAAAAAATTAAATTTAAACAAACAAACCAATGTTTCTCAAACAAAGCTAGAATAAAAACAACATGGCGGTATGACCGTAATAATAAAACACTCCTTCCAATCGACAATAGTACGTTGAACAGTACACTTATAATTACCAGCATATAAAACCAGTAAGAGATTTGGAAACATTGTCTTTTTAGGTTCTTTATAATGTAAGTTAGTTATTACAATTAATGTTGTAAATATGTAAATTTTATATGCATTATATTTATCATTCATAATTGTAAAAATAAAATTATTTTATGTTTTTTTTTTCTAAAAGTAAGGAATAGTAACATAAAAAATAAGAATATAGGAGATATTTCTAATAAATAATTAAAAGTTGCTATGATAATTTTTTTATCACGTTGATTATTTTTACGATTTATTTACATTTTATTTTTTGGTAAAACGGATAAGGTATAGATAGATATTACTTATTATTAGTATATCTATATTTTTCTTTTAATTGTAAATCACGGACATACACCTCCATATTTTTTTTTTAATTCTTTCCAGTTGGGTTCTCTGGAAGAGATCGCGATAAGATCGCCTTTTGTTTTGCATTATTATTATTTTGTTAGTACTTATTTCACTTTCTAGTTTTATTGTGTTGTCCTAGATATAAGTTTTATTATAAATGTAAATAATAAAGAGTTATCTATCTATCTATCATTTTTACCACAAACAGCAAATGCAAGAACCGTTCAGTTCACCTTCGCTATTGGATGATAAATTGGCAGTTGCCCCTCTGAAAGTGTAAATATAGTTGTATCTATTTCATCTATTACTTTGTATGCTTGCTCAAAAAAAGGAAGTGTTAGTTTGAAAACAGTCGCAAATATATGTATGACCACATGATGTGAGAAGATGTCCAGTAGCTTAGGGGTTAAATATATCTTTGGTCACTGCATTTTTGATCAGTTTGTTTAGTAATAATGAATTCAAATAATAACACATTGAACTCATTATATACTGGTAGTAGCACTTTGAAATGTTTTTAATATTACAAATTTATATTAAAAAGTAGCAAGGGAAATTCACTTAACTAACAATCTCCATATTTGTGGGAATTTCAAATAAACTTGTTACGCAACTGTACATAGAAATGTAATATAGTTATGCAACATGATTTCAGAGAGATGCCTTTGGAACCTGAATCAATCTAAATAAGAGCTAACTGAATTGAAGACGTCGTGCGGGATTCTAAGTATTAATGATAAATACCTGTCGACGTTACCTTTGATACTATTCGACTGTACGTAATAGTTATTTGTAGTGACTTGCAGAATCATAACGGGTTGCTCGGCTTTACACGTTACTGTCATCTGACAGTTCACAACACGAATGTAAATTTATTTAACTGTAGGCATTTCAGGATACTATTAATGTAATTTAATATTTACCCGTGCAGAGGCGGAGAAAGAATGAGAAAGAAAACCTCTGCGGCCGGGGTCGGCCTGTCGTAAAAGGCGACAAAACAACCCACCCTAGCTACGTGGTATGGCCCCAAGCCGTCTGGATGGCGACATCCTTTGGTCTTAAGTCATCATCATCATCTAAGCGTAATATCCCGGTTGCAACCTAAACTTTCGTTTCGGTGCCCGGGGTCCGCTTTCCGACTTTTTCTACTCCACTTCGCACGGTCTTCAGCATCCCTGGTATTGAGCCCATTGGCACGCATATCACCCCTTACGACGTCAAGCCAGCACTTTTTGGGTCTACCCCTCCTGCCGGGGCCCGGCGGAGGCGGCATGGCCAGACATTTGTTTCCCACGTAATCATCCGGTTGCCGTAAAACGTGGCCGTACCAACGGAGCCGACACTCCTGCAGTTTATCCGCAATGTCACGGACATGAAGGCTGCCGCGAATGCGGGAGTTCCTAACTGCCGTCTTAAGTATCCTTTGGTCTTAAATATGCCACCATAATAACCTTATGTGTTGTCCCGGCATTAGTGACCCAAGTTCTTGTACCCTTATGCGACAGCAGCGTGTTCGCGATACCACTGGCGTTGCAAACACCCATAGGCGACGGTAACTGCTAAATTCTAAGCAGGCCTTCAGCTTGTCTGCTGTCCTACAGCAATAAAAAAAATTTAGATTACAAAACTCAAATAATTAATTTGGTCTCATTCACAATATTTTTTTACCTTAGTCTACCGTTTCTTTTGCAGAAATTGCAACCATCACCAAAAACTCAAAAAAGATAGTTTGCGTAACTTAATTACATACATACATACATATAATCACGCCTCTTTTGAAAGTATTTCCCTCCCATAATTTTAAGTACTTTTTTTATTATAAAATAAGTTTATAATTCCTTCGATAGACTTAAAAAAATCGTTGTTGTATGTTAATAAACGTCCTTTGGCAATAATGATGACTGGCTATCAGATAGCTCTTATGTTGTTCTACAGCAACAATTTTTTTTTATAAAATATTTCTTATAATTTATAATGATTACTTTTTTTTTAATTTATTTATCAAATTCACAGTTATTACATTGGCTTAATAAAATAATAGCACAAAAAACCACTAAGGTTTGTAAATAATACTTAATAGTTATTTAATAGACTAGTCGTTTTTATCATTATTATTGATTTATTACATTGTCACGTAAATTTCTCAGTCAGTTTTAATATCATATTCAGAATTTTCACTAACATTATATTGTACTTCATGGTTGGACACAAAAGGAAGGGAAGATCAAAGAAAATATATATGGATTGTATAAAATATGATATGGCAGTTCAGATGACAACTAATAGAAGAGAGTGGAAGGACCTAACATGTTGTGCCGACCCCATACAGTTGGGATAAGGAAGAAGAAGATTATATTGTACATCATTTATGCAAACTATATACAAGTAAATTAAAACAATCTGATTTAAATGTTTATAATGATGAGTAGTATATGAATGTACATTTATTTTAAGTCTTCAATTGCAGTTTTTATTAGAACAAACGTTCTCACAACTAAAAATCCGATAAGTATTTGTATTGCCGCTTAACTCTTAATGTAGCAGAATTCTGAAACAATTTAGGTTAACAATATCCGTACCAAATGATTGAAAGTATTCACGTACCCTACATTGACAAATAAATATAAAACATGTCACTATTATAGCTCAATACAAAATCCATTTTCTAAATTAGATATCCATCTTCTAATCCATTCCCACCAATGTGGTTCTGAATGTAAAATGACCTACGTGAAGAAAATTCAATTTCTTTACAGACTACTAATTGGAGTATATGAATATTAACTTCGAATTATTTTGCTTTAGTACTGTTTTTATCAGTTAAAAATTAATTTCCATACCTTTTTTAGTATATCCAGTAAATCTGTCCAGTTTCAGAAAAATCTGTTATATAGTATTTTATTATAGAATCCGAGTAGTTTGGCCTATTTGGTATCGGAGAAACACACTTGTTAGGTTCCCCGACCCGAGGAGCCCAAGGGATATGTGGGACTCCGGGAAAGATGGTCGACACCGACTACCCGCTAAAAACCCTGCTCTTCTCTTATCGCCTATGCCTGGGTCCACGGATAAGTGGCCTGCCGATCTCGTGGCCTAGGTCGGCGCCGGCCCACACTTTGTTTCTCAGAAAGGGCCTCTTTCATGTTAAAGGCGCCAAAGGGGTCAAGATTTCGTCCTCTCCGGCGCTCTTCTCTGTCAACTGAAAAGAGTTGAGGGGGGTGCGTAAAACAGCACACAGCCTTCGCCCTCGCGGCAATTTTATCTATTTTTAATCATATTTGTAGTATATTTCAAGTTTTCATATTTTCAAGTTTGTAGTATTTAAGTTTCACCCTTATAATTTATGCTGCAATAAAAGCAATTTAATAAAAAAAATATGCGAGCGGTGTATCCTCCCCTGAGGGGCCAGCCGCTACCACATTCTACGGCGGCCGAAGGTTATATGACACCCTTTGGTACCGACGTCGTGGCCTGCATTAACGGGAGTGGAGCTGACTGGCCAACTCCCGATCCAGCTCCGCCGCTTCCTTTGCGGATATAACGGCTTCGCAAAAGAAGGCGACGGTGGTCCATCCGATATCACTCCAACCATGGCTAGAACCAATTTCAGCATCGAGGGTGCGGCGCTCTTGCGCTACGCTGGGTACATGGCAAACGTGGGGGCCACCATGTCCTCCTCATCACCCGCACCACAATAATGGCACCCTGACATTATCTGCCGCCCTATGCGCCGTGGCGCTTGTCCATCCAAAGGTCCAGGATGGGCCTCATGATCTCTATGTTGACGAGGCCCGCGCTGGAGTGCGCGAGGTGCTCCTCCTACTCCACCATGAGCACTGTACGAGGCGTGGGACGAGAGCTACGCTCGACCGCGTTCCGATGCCACTAGTACAGCAGCCAGCAGCAGAGTAGGTGCCCTAACCTCAATCGTGTTAAATTAGACCACTATCTGGTTTAGATAAAGTACAACACACATCAGCTTTATCTTAAAGTTTGTTACTTAGATATTTTTAGACTAGATTATTAGCAAAGATACGGCCAAACAAGTCAGTGTAATTGAAAATATATAATATTCAAATTCAAAACGTCAAACATTGATACTGGATCCCAATCTTTTGGGTGTCACCTCTTTCCTATCTCATTCCTTAATGGATTTTTAAGACTTACTTTTTGTACTAAATTTAAGATATATGTATCAGGAGGGTTAGGTTAGATTATAAACGCATCATTAACATACACGTAAATCCAGACCAGCCCAAATCATTCGCAAACATATTACAGATACAACTGAGCCAACCACGTTGTCAAATTACACCAATAATCTGAACTGTTTTCATCACATACGCCTTTATACTTCAACGGACACTTTGGTACATTTCTCTCAGCTGCCCAAGGGAAGTCATCAATCACTACTCTTCCTCCCACCTAAGTATTTTTATATAGCCATAGTGAACGATATATCGTCCTGATTCTTTATTCAATACACGCTCTTGACTCCATTTATTTTCGAGTTCCTTTTCAGGTCAGTGGTACTGTTTTATGGAATGTTAACAGATATACAAATAGTTACCTTTGATATACTATTATATGATATACTATTTATATATGGTTGACTGTCGTTCATTTATAAATGTACCCGATGATATGTATATATTATAAATATGTAAATTGTGTTTAGCTGTAATCAGATTTCATAGTGATATAGGTCTATATCAAAATTTACGGCTAAAATGATCGCTACATATAAAAAAAAACTATTTTACGTAGCAAGAAAATTTCAGTTAGCCTTGTGTTAGGTAGGATTTATCGAGCTTGCAGTATTTTTTGACTTTTAAAAGATCTCGAACTGTTCGCGTAGGTTATGCTAAAGCAAATAGGTCAGATTCATTACCTGGAATCTTTATTTCACGCCTATGGGCGTGGAACAATGCAAGTAAGGTTGAAGGGACATGCCTCAGGACCATCATTGGGGAGGAGCGCCGCGCCCTCGTCGCCCAAATCGGCGTGGACCTGTCGCTCCCGGCCCTGGTTCTGTCTATGGTCGGGGGCGATCCTGGATGGACGGCCGTCGCCTCCTTCTGCGAGGCAGTCATGTCCGCAAAGGAGGCGGCGGAGCGGGAGCGGGAGTCAACCACCACACTCCCCTCCCGCCAACGCAGGCCACGCCGGCGGCGCCGGAGGGCCAGTAACGACCTCCGGCCGCCGTAAAAAGCGGCCGCGGGCGGCCCCTCGGGGGAGGACCCGCCGCCCGCACTATTACCGCGAGGGTGAGGGCTGCGTGCTGTTCCGCGGCCCCCCTCAACTCCTAGAGTTGTTAGGAGAGCGCCGGGGGGACGAAACCCTGACCCCCTGGCGCCAACACTTTAGAAGGGGCCCGCCTCAAGACAAAGGGCGGGCCGGCGCCGGCCCGGGCCACGAGATCGGCAGGCCATATATCCGTGGGCCCGGGCGTAGGCGATAGGAGAACAGCGGGGTTTTTTAGTGGGTAGTCGGAAAAATCCCGGAGTCCCACATATCCCTCGGTCCCCCCGGGCCGGGGGAACCCGTCAAGAGAGGTTTTTCCCCGAGACCAAAAAAAAAAAAGGACCATCATTGGGATTTGGGTGGATCGCCTTACGGTCAAATCGACAGCGATGCTCCACAGACCACAGCGCGTCTTGGCCGTCAGGGGGATAAGAGGATACCGCATGGTGTCCTTCGAAACGGCCTCCCTGCTGGCTAGAAAAAGATCCCCACCATGGGCACACGGCGACAGTGTGGTCCACCGTGTCCTCCTCGTCACCCGCGCCACAGTGGTGGCACCCCGACGTCATCTCCCGCCCTATGCGGCACGCACAGGTACCTCCCGAAGCAACCGTGCCCCGAGAGGCCCTGCGTCAGGCGGAAGGTCAGGGCGCCGTGGCGCCTTTCCAGCCATTCGGCCAGGACGGGCCTCACCGCTTCAATGGTGGTGAGGCCCGCGCTGGGGTGCGCGAGGCGCTCCTTCCACTCCACCATGAGCACCTCGTCGCGCAGATCCGCCCGCTTTACCTCAACTTCGCGAGGCGCAGGGCAAGAACCACGCTCGGCCGCATCCCGGCGCCACTGGTATAATAGCGCCAGGACTCGGGCCTCGAGGTCCCATGGTGGGGAACGTTATATAATACCCATAACACAAGTGTTATGCAACTTACTTTGGGACTAGATGGCGCTGTGTGAATTTTACACAAGGGTCCAGTATAGCTCTAACAAAGTGAGTAAAAATCGAGTCTGCTTTAATATAAAGTATAAAAAATTCTTAATCCTGAGGGTCCTGGTAAGGATTATGATACAAACTATACGAATGATTGCATTGTCATCGATCTTGTTAAGTGTGCAAAGTTTCAAATCGTTTGAAATCAACGTTTTGAAAGAGGTGAAAATCACGTTCAAAGATTCCATTACATAGATACATTACATACCAAGCTAATAAAGTGTACATATAATTGCTATGTTTACATAAACTCGTATGGGTGTGCTTTCGATAACATAGGATTGTTTATCTACCCTCTACATATGTTGAAAGTTTTACTCTGTACATTAATTGCCGAAGTTCGTATCGATTCATAATTATGCTTTCTATTAAATGTTTTATTTGAAGAAACTAGTGAATTTATGAAACAATGATGGAATAAGTTCTACGTTTACGCAACATCGAATTTAGTCCAGTGTTCTAAGAGGATTTCTAATATATTAAATTAACGTATCTGAAAAAGAGATAAATTAAAAAAAATAAAACGATCTTTATAATATTAAATGATATACAACGTTGCAGTGGATTCAGTCACATATAATTACAGGTAATGCTCGTTAATTAAATACACGTGGTACTGAAGTTATTTTTTACTATCGCGTTATAAAAATTGGTCTCTATGTAAGAATTGTAAATATGTTAATAGAAAGGAGTGCTTGTAAGGATTTGGTAATTTTAAATCAAAATTTGCTAAATTATTTTTAGGTTGACAAATAACACTTCGTAAGTAGACGTCTATTGTCAACTTCTATCGTCAATCAGAGAAAACCTGAGATCCAATATTTAATAAAAAATTCATTATAATGAATTTTTCACGCGAACGCCAAAGTGGATGTGACGCATCATACACTCATAAAAAAAGTGCTTCCCGGGGGAAAATTTTTGTTTTTCATAATTTATTCTGACACACTGTCGCTTCTTGAAATTTACAAGTGCTGTAGACGTCTTCAATCTCAACACTAGGTATTTTTGTTAAAGGTTTGCTAAAAAATTTACGTTTTCTTTTTAATTTCATAAATATAGACTGCTGCTATTGGTTGAAAATCTGATATGAACATGTTGTTAAATTGGACAGTCTTTGAAAATACATGGGTGGCTATTTGGCTGATTTTCTACCAAGAAAATCCAGACTAACTGCAATTCAAATCTTATTTATTTAGAGGAGTTAACAAAAATTTTATTAATGTGTTATATTTAAAAAGATTGCAAAATTTTGGTAATGATAATAAATGTAATGGAATAATTTACAAAGTGTCTTTCTAATCTTAAAGTAAACAGTAGAGCGCTTGTTTTATGGGTACTAGACAACTGATTTACTGCTTACATACTCTTCTATTCTAAATAAATACATTGTTCGGTTCGTATCTTAATCTAGATATAGAATCTAAAATAAGGTGGGCAAATCGTCTTGCTCCGCCAATTTATTCGACTACCCTCAAGTTTGCGAGAAGTGACGGTTGAAGCCGTGCGGAGGTCGTTACTTTTTAAGTGTCAACGTTTGACAAACAAAATATACCTTTTGCACCATGTGCTTAATATAGTTAGACTTCTAATATTATTGATCGTGCCAAACTGAAATCCTTACACAATCGAAAAGTGCGGTGTAGTTCAATAAGAATTTGTAACGTAAGAGCTTCTAAGTTTTCTTCCTACCATTATCTGAGCTATGTGGGGTCAGTACAACATGTCCTCTTCTTCCACTCTCCTGTATTAGTCGTCATCTGAAAATTCACACCTTTTTTACTATATCATCTTATACACAATCCATCCATCTTTTCTTTGGTCTATCTCTCCTTTTGCATTCATCCATTCTCACATCTAGCATTTTCCTTGTTATATGACAATCTTCTCTTCGCATTATATGGCCATACTTTTTTTTTTTTTTTTGGTCTCGGGGAAAAACCTCTATTGACGGGTTCCCCCGGCCCGGGGGGACCGAGGGATATGTGGGACTCCGGGAAAGATGTTTGGCCATCCGACTACCCACTAAAAAACCCCGCTGTTCTCCTATCGCCTACGCCCGGGCCCACGGATATATGGCCTGCCGATCTCGTGGCCCGGGCCGGCGCCGGCCCGCCCTTTGTCTTGAGGCGGGCCCCTTCTAAAGTGTTGGCGCCAGGGGGTCAGGGTTTCGTCCCCCCGGCGCTCTCCTAACAACTCTAGGAGTTGAGGGGGGCCGCGGAACAGCACGCAGCCCTCACCCTCGCGGCAAAAGTGCGGGCGGCGGATCCTCCCCCGAGGGGCCGCCCGCGGCCGCTTTTTACGGCGGCCGGAGGTCGTTACTTGACCTCCGGCGCCGCCGACGTGGCCTGCGTTGGCGGGAGGGGAGTGTGGTGGTCGACTCCCGCTCCCGCTCCGCCGCCTCCTTTGCGGACATGACTGCCTCGCAGAAGGAGGCGACGGCCGTCCATCCAGGATCGCCCCCGACCATGGACAGAACCAAGGCCGGGAGCGACAGGTCCACGCCGATTTGGGCGACGAGGGCGCGGCGCTCCTCGCGCCACGCAGGGCACACGGCGACAGTGTGGTCAACCGTGTCCTCCTCGTCGCCCGCGCCACAGTGGTGGCACCCGGACGTCATCTCCCGCCCTATGCGACACAGGTACCTCCCGAAGCAACCATGCCCCGAGAGGACCTGCGTCAGGCGGAAGGTCAGGGCGCCGTGGCGCCTTTCCAACCATTCGGCCAGGACGGGCCTCACCGCTTCGATGGTGGCGAGGCCCGCGCTGGGGTGCGCGAGGCGCTCCTTCCACTCCACCATGAGCACCTCATCGCGCAGCTCCGCCCGCTTTTCCTCAACTTCGCGAGGTGCAGGGCGAGAGCCACGCTCGGCCGCGTCCCGGCGCCACTGGTATAACAGCGCCAGGACTCGGGCCTCGAGGTCCCATGGTGGGGATCCGGCCAGCAGGGAGGCCGCTTCAAAGGACACCGTGCGGTATCCCCGTATCGCCCTGACGGCCAGAACACGCTGCGGCCTGCGAAGCAGCGCGGTCGTTTTGGCCGTCAGGCGATCCGCCCAGATCGGGGCCCCGTAAAGGGCCATCGACCGCACGGCTCCCTCAAAGAGCCTGCGGCACACTGCGCCCGGTCCGCCGATATTCGGCAGCAGACGGGAGAGTCCCGCCGCTGCCCGAACTAACCTTGGCGCCAGGCGCTCGAAGTGCGCCGCAAAGTCCCATCGCCCGTCGAGCACCAGTCCAAGATAATTTATGGACGGCCCGACGGTGATGCGGACGCCTCCTACCGTTATGCTCAGGCCCGGGGGCGGCCTCTGACGGGGCCCGTAGAATATCACGGCCTCCGTCTTGTTCAAGGCCACCTCCAGGCCTAGTCGCCGGATTCTTGCCACTATGTGCGCCACCCCAGCCGTGCCCAGAAGGCACGCCTGGCGGGGGTTCCTCCCGCGCGCTGTGACGAGCGTGTCGTCGGCGTAGCAGATGACGCCGACGCCGGGGAGGAGGGCCCCCCTCAGGACCCAATCGTATGCGATGTTCCACAGCAGGGGGCCCAGGACCGACCCCTGTGGAACACCGCACACGACGTCTCGCCGACTTTGCCCACCTTGGACCGGGTAGACAACGGCACGATCGTCCAAATATGCCCCGACTATGCGACGGAGGTAGGGAGGCACCCGATGGTACTTGAGCGCCTCCCGCACGCAGCTCCACGGCAGGGTGTTGAAGGCGTTGGCGATGTCGAGTGACACCGCCAATAGCACCCCACCTCGAGCCACTGCGTCCTCCGCCTGGCTCTTCAGACGCGTGATCGCGTCAATAGTGGAGCGCCCCTGGCGGAACCCAAACTGTTCGTCCGCCAAGTTCGGCCCCTCCGTCTCTAATTATATGGCCATACTAGGCTAACCTATTGCTTTTCAGTTTCTCAATCACTGGCGCTACTTTAAAACTTCGCTTGATATATTCATTTCTAATTTTATCCATATTTGTAACTCCACTTATCCATCTTAACATTTGCATCTCTGCTGCATGCAATAACCTTTCATCATTCTCCTTTCTGGTCCAGCATTCCGATCCGTACAATATGACAGGTCTTATTGTGGTCTTATATATTTTACCTTTAAGCCTAAACGGCACTCGTGGGTCGCAAACTGGTCCTGAGACATTTAAACCAATCTGCATTCACTCTATTCTTCACGTCACAGCCGATAGGCCTAACGGTGATATTTCATCGTCATTCTGGATTTATGAACGTAATTACCGAAAGTTGGAGCAAGTTATTAGGGATACGCCTCCTAAGGTAATCGGGTGAAGTCGGAAATTCCACCAAAGTCACAAAATAGATGTTCAATTTTGGTTCTACTTATCTTCAACCCAATACCATCCAATCTCTCTTGTCCTTTAGCCAATCTGCTCTGGACCTCATGAACATTTTCTCCAATTAACACAATGTCATCGGTAGAGAGCATACACCAAGGCAGCTCCTTCCGTATTCCTGATGTACCGATCTTAATATTAATAGGCCGATCTTTGGTGTAAACCTACCGCGACACTAACCTTGTCCGTGAAGCCAGCTAGAGACCGAACGTGTGTACTTGCCTTATCGTACATTACACGAATAAGATGCAAGTACTTCACAGGCACTTCTTTTGCTTTCATGGCCCATCACAAAACCTTTCTAGGTACCCGATATGCCTTTTCGAGGTCAATGAATACCATGTGCAAATTCTTATGTGCAATTCTGTATTTCTCGCACTTTTGGCGAAGTACGAATATGGCATCCATTGTCCCCGCCCAGACATGAAACCAAGTTGGTTCTCCCCTATTTCGGTCTACTTTCGTAGTCGTTTTACAATCATTTTCTCCCATATTTTCATGCTGTGCGACGTGAGCTTTATTCCTCTATAATTGTTACAAACCGTTATACATCACCCATGTTCTTAATAATGGGCACTAATATACTATAGCACCGTTCACCAGGGATCGCCTCGTCTTGCAACAACTTATTAAAGAACAAAGTTAGCCACTTCCATCCATTTCATTTCAAGAACTTCCATGACACCCCACAGACTTACTATTTTTCATACTATCCACTGCCAATCTAACCTCAACGGTACTCACTTCTCTCACAACGGGTGCATATTAACGGGTGCCTTCTCTAACACTCCACTCCGGACATTCTATACATTGATCAATTCATAGAAAAAAAATTCATTCTGCTTTTTATTTCTTCACTGTCTTTTAAGATCCTTCCACTATCATCTTTAATACATTTCATATGGGTCCCCAATGGCTTCTCAAAAACGCATACAGCTTGGCTTGTTCCCTGGCTTTAAAGACGACAACTCTTTTTGCTCTCTTTTTACATTCTAAATATTCTTTCCTCTTACTTTCCTTTATTAAAACGTCTTTGTTTTCCGCACTTTTCCTTTTTTTGAAAGCATTTTTCTTTCAGAATCTCCTGTACTTCTCCATTCCACCACCAGAATTCTTTCTCAATTTCGTCTTACCCTTTCGTTTCTCCAAAAACTTCTTTTGCTACATCTCTAATGCATTCCGCTATTCATTGCATTCCAACATTCATTTACATATTTTCCAACCATATCATCCATCTCTACTATTTTTTCAACCACTTTTTGTTTAAATTTGCTCGCATAGGTACTCTTCCTTTTCTAAAAAGTGCCATTTAATTTTAAAGGGTGTCTTTGTTTTGTGCTTTATTATTTTTTGTGAGATAACTATATCTAAAACTAGGAGTTGGTGTTCAGAAACCACACTTTCACCAGGGATCACTTTGCAGGCTCTGGCTAATTTGATTCTATTTCTTCTTATGAGAAAATAATCGATTTGTGTATTGTGGTTTCCGCTACTATAAGTAATCAAATGTTGCTCTTCTTTAAAAAAACTTATTCACTATGGCCATGTCAAACGCTGATGCAGCTTGTTACAAAGATTCCCCTCCCTTGTTTCTATTTACAAATCCTAGTCCTCCGTGCATTCTCTCGTAATCTCCACTCATTCTTCCCACGTGTCCATTATAATCACAACCCACATATACGCCTTCTTTATCTGGTATATTTATTCGTCTCCTTTCTAAAATATCTGCAATCTCTCTTCTTGTTCCAGTCATTATACCTGTATTCCAACTCGCAAGTCTTATTTTTATTTCACGGACTCGCGTTCCGCTTTCATTTGAGTACATTTCGTACTAATAGTTTTAGCTTGCTCTTTACAACCGGCCACCTGTCTTACATTAACCCTTTTCTGGGGATTTATTCGAATATATTAAAAACTATACTGATATAATAATACATATAGAAAAATAAAATACTTATAGAAGCTTAAGAGCTTCTAAGTGTGGGGACCGATTCATAATAATTAATACAATCCACTAATATCAGCGCATTTACTCGCTAAACAGGGTGACCTTTGGACCTAGTCCACCGCTCTACATACATATTATCCATAAGTACCCAAACTAGGAACGGGAATCCCATCCATGACGTTGCGTTTTAAATGTTTCCACGTGCGTTAGCCGTTGCGCTACGGAAGTCATCGTTTACATACTTTTAGCATCTATGCCTGTGGGGGTTTGGAGCTTGATGTTTTTTATCTGAAGTAGGTAGCCAGTGATATCGCCAAAAGGAAAAAACCGAATCATTACGAGATATATAAATTTACCTTTGTCCGACAAATCTTGGTAGAACCCCTCACAGCTCAATAGATTTAAAGCTTATCACGTTAAAAGCATACCCCTAAATAAAGAAAATATCGTATATAACTGAGGATTAAGCCGAAGGCTGGATGAAGCTCAGTGATTATGAATTTAATAACGAGGCTGGAGCGAGAGGCGACGATAAGGAGCTTAGATTCGTATGCAAATAATACAAATGTAAGTTAAATGTTTACTTTAAGTATAGCACTATTTTCTTCTAGTTCTTTTGATACAGTAGACAGGTAAATTACTGTTAAATGTTTGCAACGCCAAAGGCACCGTTAACACGCTGCCCTCCGCGTAGGGGAACTGGATCTTGGGGCATCTATGCTGGAACAACACAATGTTGTTCTCTAAATATGCCGGGCATATTTAGAGACCAGGGTTGGTTACCATCTAGCCATGAACTTGGAGCCTTACCATCTAGCTAGAATTGTTCTGTCACCTTTTAAGACAGGCTACTTCGTCCTTTCACGGAGAAAACTTTATTCACTTGATTCAGTTTTTAACGTAATATTTAAGTTAGCCGTTGCTACTGGTTGGATTTTTGCTGAACAAACCACTGTACGATCTGGAATAGAATTTTCAAATTTGAAAAATTCTCTACTGGTAATTTTTTTTTAAATTAAAAATCTTAGTTAGGACCAACAGCACGATGATTTTATTGACGCATGTTTATCTCTGCGTTTCCTAAACAACTCTGTTAGACTCACACTTCTTTATACGGGGAAATTATATTTCTTCCAAGTTTTATTTTCACGGTCTATCTACAAAACATATCTCTCTTAATCGGCGTCGCAAGATTATTTAGTACATTAGGTATATAATAAATACTTCGATGATATTATTTACTAAGAATAAGTGTCAAAATGCATATAACTGTAGTGCTCTTATGGAAAATCGTACGTCATGGCCAGTAAAAATAGTATATTGATTACAATAATATTTAAAATTTGTAAATATGCATTGTTGGAGAAATTTTCGTCGATTCCGAATATCAAATTGTCCGCTTATTGTCCATACTGTGACAAGTAAACGCTGGGCTGACAACATAAGCCGTGGGCTTCAGTGCGAGCTTTACGATAGCCAACCTGCAGCCCGATAAGCAACTCTGGACACGTACTGCCCTAAATTTAAACAAACGGGGTTTTTTGAGAAAGAGGCCAATGTTTATATGTGAAACATGTAACAATAATCAGGTTATAAAATGCAATCTTTACTTATACAATTGTTCTGTGCGCATATACGAGTATGTCACTGAACTTCTCCAAAATGGCAGAACCGATTTTGTTTTGTTTTTGTGCGTGTTAAAGTGGATTCCAGAACGGTTTAGATTTACAATTCAGCTCACTACAAAATTTTAAATACTGTGTTTCAAAACTATTCTGTTGTTTTCAACTTCGCAAAGAGGATAAAATTGAGATTTTAGATGATTTGCGCTACGGCTTAGGGCGGTATTTTGACATCATGCCTCTTGATGTCTCTTTTTCTAGACCATGAAATCAAAAGGGCTAAGATTGATGTGGCTAAAAATTATTTTTACAAGACCAATTACTAATGACCTCGTGATTGAAAAACCACAAGCGTGTGTTTTTCGCTCTCAATAAAAGCCTTCCATGAATCTTGAGATAAATGACGGAGTAGCTGTTATCTGTATAATATATGATAATCTATATATATAACATTTTATATAAAACAATATGCCACCTAAATTGTGATATATATCTTTATATAGCCGAATCTCATCCAGAAATCCACTACACCACCTTGCAGATGATGTTTACTTAGACTCCGGAAAATACTATTATTCACATCGCTCACATTTTATAATGACGGTGTTATGATTAGGGATATAAAAATATAATGTTATTCCTTTTTTAATACAGATCGCCACAGACGCTCGGGTTCCTTAGACGAAGCGGCAGAAGACAGCAGCGACAATGGTGGGAGTACTCCTAAAAAGAAAACTGCTATAGAAGAACAGTGGGAGAGATCTGGTGGTTTCGAACTCACTTCCGTGGAGCAAGAGACATACGAGAAATACTTCTATAGTACGGAACATTGGAACTACTTTACGAATGATGAAGATCTTGGTCCAGTTATACTGTCGATTAAGCAGGAGACGCTTAACGCAAGAGATCAGTTCAGGTTGGTCTGCTTTCTAATATTACTCTAATATCACGCATTCAATCTAAGGTTGACGCTCTTCCGTTTTTTCATTTCTTTGTGGCAAGATAGTCCACTCAAGAAAATAGATTAGGTTTTATATGGGTGATTGTTCTTTATTTAGGTTGTACTCTACAAGGCAAGCAGGTAACTTTGCTCAAGATTACGGCGTTTGAGCTGGGGTCAGACATTACATTTTTCGCTCATGGTCATCGTAAAAAATCCACTTTTCGTCACAGTATTATCCAATATTCCTTCATTTCTGTACCGGTTTAATAAGGCAACACAAGTTTCAACACGAATTTCTTTCTTCAGATCAGTCAAATCATGAGGCACCCATTTTTCATAGATTTTTTCTTATTTATTTGATGCAAATAAGTCAATATTATAGGTAGGGTAACGTTAAACCATGTTGCTAATTCCTGGGTAGTTTGAATCACATCGGCTTTCACCATCTCCTTCAATTCAGGGTTATTCACCTGTGTGGGGTTTTCCACGTAATTCGATCTTCAAGTCGAAGTTTCCATTACGAAAGCGTTTAAACCAAAAACGCATGGTGAGTTCATTGGCAGTCTTCTCTCCAAACACAGCGTTGATATTTCTAGCCGTTTCTGCCACGTTATTTCCGCGTCAGAACTCGTATTCAAAAATAACTTGGATTTTAAAAGGATCTCCATCTTTCAGGTCTAAACTGAACTAAAAATCAATTGAAATTCTAAAATTGAAAATCAAATGATGCATATTTTATAAAAAAAATAACCTCGTAGGTATCTTGTGAAAAAAGTTTCACTCGAAAACCTTACACCATGAAGGTTTTATGTCAATTTAAAGTATCTATTACTATACAACAGCAATTTCATACTTAAACCCGTATTATATAATGTAATGAAGTGCTACGCACGTTTTTTTAGTTGGTTTCCTTTACGATCATAGAGATATTTTATAACATACATACATATAATCACGCCTCTTTCCCATAGGGGTAGGCAGAAACCACTTCTTTCCACTTGCTACGATCCTTACATACTTGTTTCGCCTCATCCACTTTCATTATTCCCTTCATACATGGCCTTCGGTTTAGGGAACTCATGACCTGGCCTTTTTTCAAGACGTCCCTGATCTGGTCTCGAAACGTCTATTGTCTATTTTATAAACATTAGATAAAAAAAATTGCGTCAAATATAGGGAGAGAAGCAGCAAATATTCAAATTCCTCGAGAAACAGGAGTACTCATGAGAGATACAAAAGCGCTTACTGTTTTTCAACCCAGCCTTGAAAGGGAAAACCGAACGTTGCCTTCTGCGGTATGTTTTAAACGGCGTTATTCTTCGCCTTTTTCACACTTACTATTGTATTTAAAACACTAACCACTCTTGAAGATTTAATTAAAATACTCCAATATAAATTGTGCGCATTTATTAAAGCTTACACGAAATTTTAGCTTCAATGATATATAAATAATCATTCTATTTATACCACTGGACGGCTGATAAAGTTTAATATTCAGAAATGCTCAGCGTGGTCAACAATATGAGGCGAAACTATTTTTAATAACAAGTATAAATAATTCGTCAGTCCTCGCGCCGACTGTTCGTCACTGTATTGTGTCGAACATATTATATTTTAACGTTTTGTGACATGATATTTCAAAAGACTTTATTAAAGCGCTTGTTTAAATTTAAAATGTCAAGAACAATCATTATTGCTTAACTTCGCCACTTTAATAGAATGTTTTTTTGCACTGATGACACAAGATCTATGTTAGTTACAAACTAATTCTACTTTAATTATTTATTACGTAAGAGAATATTTAAAAATATGATTTTCGTTCGAAGTATATGAGTTCTCCTATCAAGCAATTTTCCTGTATATGAGTATTTATATTATAATAGAGCAACAACTAGTAAGAAAAGTTTCATGTTAAATATCATAAAGTCAGTTTCTAACTATCCTATTTGTTAATTTGCTAAGTAAAAATTTTTGATCTTGGCCGAATAACCACAGGGTCGTTGCCCATTGTTTTACATATTTGTGTATAGATAGCAGCATTGTTTCTCTCAATTTTTGATTTTCTGTTCTTGCTGTGCAATCGTATGATATTATACGTAAAAAAGTACATTTTCTCGGTTTTATTCATTAAGAGATCCTAACCTTAATTCTATTACTACTCCAATATGATTTCTGACCCGGACACTTCCCTCGACCGATTAATTTGAATTTTATATTAACTCTTATTTACAAATGCTTTACATATTTTTTGTGTAATTTTATCACAGTAAACAGCAAATATTCATAAAATTTTATTGAAAATTCTAACTTGAATTTTTCTGTTATTAAAGTTTACGTAAATCAAAATACTATTCAAATTTTTTATACATTACTCGTACAAATTTGTATAAACCATTTTCAACCATACTTTGAAATCGGCAAATAATTGGCACTAAAGGAGTTCTATTCATTTTCTTTAAAAATATATCGATATAATGAAAAAGTCTCGCATCGTTGCCTGAAAACTTCTGTCTTTATAGTATACTAGCGGCCCGCCCCAGCTTCGCACGGGTATTTAACAAAAATTTCTAATTAAAAATATATATACACACACATAAACCCTTCTATTTGCGTCAGGTTACTAAAAAAATAAAATTATAAAGAAAGTTTGAATATTATTATTTCTATGAATTTTTATTTTAATGATTTTTTTTTTGTTATTATTTTTTATATTTCGTTATTTTTTAATAACTATTTCTTTTCTAATTTTGTAAAAACCCCAGTGACGCACGCCTACATTGCATAAGGTGCTGCCTAGCTAGACGAACAGGGTGAGCGGCTACCAAGCAACATTTTTCTAATACTTACATTTTTAAACTCGTGATATCTTTCGAATGGAATATCCGAATTGAATCATTCAAAAAGTTATAAATGGTATTGAAGCAGTTTTGAATATGAAGTAATTTATTTTGATAAGGATTAATACCAAGATACAAATAAAGAGCCTTTTATAGGGGCGGCATTTCAATTAAATTTTTAAAATAAAAGAACACTTATTGTGGCATAACTATAATAGTTAGACATATGCTGTCGCGACACTTTTTGTAAATAATGATGTGTTTTGCAATGTCCTAGTACATTATTTTATTCTATCATCAATAGTTTTCACAGCGCACGCGATTTAAATAATATTTTAGGTAATTTTTTACACTTTGAGTTAGTTTTAGTAAAGATCCCTAATTTTTTGAAAATATAATATAGCCTATGTCACCCGGGGATAGTGTAGCTTCCCAACGGTGAAAGATTTTTTTAAATCGGGTCAGTAGTTTCGGAGCCTATTCAATGCAAACAAACAATCAAATATTTCCTCTTTATAATAGTATATAGATTACGACCATATTTATCATGGCCAACTAGATTCCATGATAAAATAATTTAAAAAAAAAATTAAAGAAACGCGCGTCGTAAATTTTATTTGGTTGTGGTAAATAATATAGAAACGTGTATGTATTACACTGAAGTTTTCAGTTTTTTTCTCATTTCACATTGAAAGTAGGATACGAAATAAATTTCCACTGGATTTTTTTTCTTATACCTAGATATAAAATAATATTTAAATATATCGAATCTAACATAATGGATTGGATTGGACCGAATATTAACAACTCGCAAAGATGGAAACGGGTGGTAACGGAATTTAATTAAATATAATTATATTAAACCTACGATATCCTTTTGCGCAGTAAACCGACGGATGGTTAAACACAATATGAGATTCCGATCACCATTTCCCTCTCTGCCTCAGATATTCTAATCAAATAACTGTATGCGTAAATATTTCATTTTAAAAGAATATAAGAGCCTTTTCCCTGTACAAAAATTCTGGGAAGATTGTTGTTATCATTTTATTCTTTTATAATAATAACGTAACTGGCTCCTTAACTAAATAAATCACAATAAATACCAAGGCTGTATTCAAATACATACAGTTATCAATAATCTCGTGACTATTTGGATTAAAAAAAATTTTCGGCAAATAAGGGTTTTATTGTTCAACATAATCTCCTCTAAGATCAATATATTTAGTCCAGATTTTTCCATTTTTTTATTCCTTCCAAATAAGTAATAGGTTTTCTCAAGGACCTCAAAATAGGCGTTTTTGTTTCTGTTCTGACCTCTTCATTCGATCCAAATCTATAACCACCCAGCCATTTCTTCAGGTTTGGAAAAGAAAATAGTCGCAGGGGGCTAAATCTGAGGAATATGCTAGATAGGGTAGCAGTTCATAACCTAATTTATGGATTTTTGCTATAGTGGCTACACACGTGTGCACTCGTATATTGTCTTGATGGCACAGCCAATTGTGGTCATTTTTGTTTTAAATCAATATCGAATCTGTCTAAAAGCTCTGAATAATATTCTTCGGTGATCGTTCTACCCTTCTCTAGGTAATCTATGTGAATAACACCGCGTGCATCTCTAAAAACTGTAGCCATGACCTTGTTGGCTGACAGACCACCTTGGCCTTCTTTGGTGCACGTTCATGCGGTAAAATCCTATGTTTTGATTGTTCCTTGGTCTCTGAGGTATTGTCATGGATCTGCGTTTCGTCTATGTGTAACGGCGTAAGAACTCATCCGCATTGCGATTAAACATCGCCAAACACTCCTTTGAAGTGGTCATATGGTGGCGTTTATGGTCGAGTGTGAGCAATCGCGGCACCCACTTGGCGGGTAGCTTTTTCATGTCCAAAATTTCATGCAAAATATGATGTACTCGCTCAATTGAGCCTCGGCTCAGCTTCAGCCACCTCACGTACTTTCGTTCTGAGATCGTCCAATATTATGAATTTTATCGACAATTTCTGGCATGATGATCTCCTTTGGGCGACCTGAATGTACGGCGTCACTTGTGCTGGTACGACCACAACGGAACTCAGTAAACCATTTCTTAACTATTGAAATTGATGATGGGAAGTCTTACATAGTATATATCGTCTTTTGTTGGTTTCAGGGATGCTTTTATACGCAAAAAACAATGCTTAATCAACACACGAAATTTACTTTTTTCTATTTTTGTTAAAATTCACGAGGTCTGCTTTTAATGGCTGTAAAACACAAACTAAATGACGCAGCTTACTCAAAATTTGACAGTAGTCTATTAAAAGATGGTGTTTGACGACAGCAGTGTTGCATTTAAAGTTACTGCGTGGGATATTGAAAAAGTAACGGAGTTATCAAACAGCCCTCGTATTTGATTATTTACAATTTAATTTATTTTTAACATACTGTGACTAGTTATACTATGACTAATTTACTATATTCATACAACGCCATCTAGTCACATAAGAGCTACATAATATACTATTTTTGTAAATAAATACACATTATACATGAACAGCCAGACTCGGGACAGGAATAGAATCCGTGACCTCTGCAGCTATCGAACATACGCTAGCCGTTGAACCACGGAGGTAGTCTAAATACGATTACAGAGAAATTTTGTAATCTTTATAACAAAGACTTCTCTGTCGTGGTGTACTTGTCCAGTCATGCTGCCTCCACCAGGACTGGATACCGCTGTGGGCAAATTTAAATTCAATTATTTGCGGAATATGAGTTATAAAAATCGATAACAAAATATAGTAAGGACGCCATATTCAGCCTTTCGGCATGCAACAATATACCTGGGTGTACATTCATCATTATACAATTATTTCATTCTTATATTTACAATCTCATCAGTATCAATAATCAATATTTAAAATATAGATAACATAATAAATTTTTAAAAATAAATGTATATTAAACCATTATGCAGTATATCTATGTCATTTATTTAATAATATATTATAATTAAAGGTCAAAAATATTTAAAATTTATCAATTAAAAATCTTTAATATACCTATCTTGTCAATTAAAAATCGTTTAATTCATTTTTTCATTCATTTAAATACCTCTAAATTATGGATGTCAATTAAAAATTAAAAATACTAATAATAATAAGAACGGCCGATTTAAAGACGTAACAGGCAATATGCATGCTAAAAGTAATAGATAACACCAATTATCAGATGACAAAATGACAGTTATCACCAATAGATAACAGAGAACGTGTGGAGTGGAGAAAAAAGAGTTGGATAGCAGAGATGGTTACCGAAGCTGCTGAAACTGGTAACCGAAAGGGTTTGCAAATCGATAATAATGATAATGATAAAGTATGAGAATATCTTTTCAATCCTATAAAGAGCTTTAAATCGTAGTTTTCTTTATTTATTTATTTGAACAATGATCATACAGCACAAATTTCAAACTTACATACTAATACATAATAAACAGGAAATTGGCCAAATAAGATCACACTTTGTAGACTATATTTAAAGAAGACATAATAAAAAAAGTAAATAGAATGAAATATTAATTTTAAATTTTTCATAGAAAAAGGGAAATGCAAGTTCACGAAACTTATCTTATGTCTTAATTAATATAATGTTTCTCTTAAATATGTAATTTATAGAAAATGGAACATTATCCATTTTCGTTTCTCCGTGCAGAGTAAGAATATTAACCCCTGAGGCCGGGAGGACCTGACTTTCAAAGTGACTAAACTTCAACGTTCAAAGTGTCTCCAAATATGTCGCCATAAAACCCTTGTATTGCATTGTGGCATATGTGACTCGGGTTCCAATACGTCGGACGGTTCCTTGTTAGTGATGCCCCTGGCGTCGCAAACATCCATAGGTAACGGTAGCTGCTTACTATTAAGTGGGTCGTTAGACTTAGAGCTGTCCCACAGCAATAAGTAATATTAATAAAATGTGAAAAATAAAAACTGTTAAATAAATATAACAAACACATACTTAAATAATCTTTACACGTAAGTTCTCCGTGTAAACGAAATTAAACAATGTTAATAATAATAATATCACCCACATCAGTCGATTTGGCGAGGTGCCAACCTTCTCGTATACATTTTAATTAAAAATAACAAGGTATTGTAAAAGAGAAGGGCCTTTGTAGTGTTTGTAGATGCCATAATTAACTGCCTAATAATGCCATGGGCGGCTTCTGCCAGTGACCCTCTCTTAAACTAAGAATTCAATTAGCATAATGGAGTAAGTGATGTTTATTTTAAATGTTCTAAATTTAAAATACCTTGTTCACATATATAACTAACACGAGTACAGCAGACAGGCTGACGGCTCATTTAATGGTTAGAGTTACCTATAAATGTTTGCAACGTCAGGAGCACCGCACGCTGCCTGGAGCAAGGGCCTGGGTTACTTATACCGAAACACTTGTAACACAACTATTAAAAGACCAGGGGTTGCCATACAGTCGAGCTGAAGCCCAACCAGCTAGGGTTGTTTTGTCGCCTTTTACGACAGGCCGCCCTAGGCGACAGGGTTCGGTATTCTTAATCTGCCTATGCAAGAAGAAAAAACCTAAGTTTTATTACTTTTCAAAATACATAGCGGCTAACATCAAGACTTTAAGAATTTTTTTGTTCTCGTACATTCAATAAACAAATAAAACTATTTTACAACTTAAAACTCAAACTATAATTCCCACCTTACTACACATGCCTGCACACTCTTGTTGGAAGAACACAACAACACAATGGGCCAAATTGAAACAAATTAAAATTTATATATAAATTTCGTATTTTTTTCATAACGTAGGATAAGAAGTTGTATAAAATTTAAGAGATTGTAAATTTGGAATTCAATGATTTCTTTTTAAAATCCTCATTCTCTGACTGCTTCGTGATGCCTTATTAGTAATTCTGGATAATTATTGTTGACTTAATGAGTAAAATTATTAATCTGAAACTATCATAAAATATCTAGTTAAATCAAGTATTTTATCAATTTATAATATAAAGAATTATAAATTTATCCACTAAGATTGCCTTTATTTTAAATACATAATATAACTAACATTTTCATGCAAAAATTATTTATCAATCAAAGGACAAATTAAGTATACAAGATATAAAAGAATAATATTGTTTTAAGTAGAGCTTCATAATAGGCATGCCTTTTAAATTCTGTCGTTTTCATATTTCCTGGCAATTTTGAATTTGGATCTGTTCTATATTCGAATGTGTTTAAATTTTGAATCTCAAAACAGTTGAAAGTATTAGGATTAATGCTATTGTTTAGTCACAGTGTCGATTGGAATCTGTCAGGTCACGTACGAAAATCAAATTTTCTAAGGAAAATGTTCGTGCAATAAAATTCTACAACTTTAGAAGAGGCCTGACACGGCTTCAGTGTTTTGAAAAGCTAACATCTGTGTTCAGTAATGAAGCCCCATGACTGCGGACTGTCGAACGCTAGTATTTAGAATTCCAGCGTGGACATACTAGTGTTAGTGACAAATCTCGCGAAGGACGCCCAAAATCCGCCTTCACTGAAGATAACATCATTGCTGTGAGACAACTAATTCTCGAAGATCGTCATGTGATGTATCGAGAGATAGAGGCTCTATTAGGCATCTCAGGGACAACCATTCAGAAGATCTTGCATGAAGCGCTTGGTTTGAGTAAGCTAGTTTGCCGTTGGATACCGCATCTGCTTTCCGACGATCACAAGGCGGCCCGCGTCAGATGGTATAAGAAAACTATGCAAAGGTTCAACCGAGGAGAGTCAAATCACGTCTACGACATCATCAGTGGTGAAACAACAATCTACAATCTGGGTCTTTCAAGACGAGCCAAAGCCAACTAAAGTTGTTCGTTCTCGAAGCACTTCAAAGAAGATGGTGGCCACGTTCGTTGAAAAAACCGGTCAGTTTGCGACTATTGCACTTGAAGATCATAGAATGGTTAACGCAGAGTGGTATACCACAGTTTGTTTACCACAAGTCATCGCCGAACTTCGAAAATCTAACTCAAAGCGACGCATCATCCTGCACCACGACAACGCAAGCTCACACAGCGCTCGTCAAATGATTTAGTATTTGAAGCAGAAAAAGTGGAAATTCTTGACCATCCTCCATACAGTCCTGACCTTAGCCCTAATGCTTTCTTTACATTTCCTAAAGTTAAGAAAAGTCTTCGTGGTCAAAGGTTCCAGTCCGGTGAAGAAGCAATCGACGCTTACAAGTCAGGCATTTTGAACACCCCCACTTTAGAGTGGAATAAATGTTATAATAAAATGTTGGTTTGAGCGAATGGAAAAGTGTATTAAGCTACGTGGTGAATACTTTGAAAAATAATAAAAAGTACTATAAGGTTCTAGTTGTGTTTTTTTCTTCAAACGACAAAACTTAAAAGGCATGCCTCGTACTAGCTTAATTATATGCTTGCGTTAGCGGTATGGTGGAAAGCTATTAAACAATAAGCAATCTCAGTTAGAGATTGAATACTTTGTCATATGTATAAAATTGGAAGCTGTAGTATACAAATTATATTAAATATATTGGGACATATCACAAACATCAAACTAATTTGCATACCACTTTACAAGAGAAGGAGTAGGTTACTATGAAATTTTAAATAAAACAATTACCATTACCTAAAAATAAATATAAATACTATGCTATTAAATACAGGAAGGCAATTTTAGTATTACAAAAATGTTGACAAGTATTTGCTGCGATCAAAATTTCTGTTATAAGCAATATTTCGTACCAAGCGTATCGAACCGAAATTTTGTAATCGAATTCTTTGTTACATGAATATCAATTTGGATGTTAATATCGTATACTGTCATGCTAGGGTTGTGACTGAAAATTTCGTTTATATTATAGGTTCATCCATATAGGCTTCGCATGGGTGGACGTGATCTTTTTAACAGTTTGGAATAAACTAGTAAATTATATGAAGTAAATATATCTTTATGCTATCTTCAAAAATATTGAATATCGAAATCGAAATATCGAAGAACATTACCTCAATGTATAAGTTATCTTGTCGCATTTGTGTGCACTAAGGTAATTTTATTATTTGTCATCACTTTTTTTGTACTTCTTTGGTCACATTGTTATATACTTCTCAAGACTCATCAAAAAAATCGAAACACTAGTGCAAGTATTATTCAGACAGCATTTAAATAAAAAAGAGGATTTATATCATTAAAAAAATACGCCAATAAATAGCTGGTAGTTTAGTCTAAACAATGGTGTATCAGAATTCGAAATTTGAGTTTAAATATTCGAACTTTTATCCAATAAATGAATGTAGAGATTGTTTTCAATGTGTATTCCGTCGGAATTCTGCACTTAATCACATTTTTTGCATAATTTATCGTTGTTTTTAACTAGCTCTGAGCTGAGCTGAGCGTGATTGTTAATTAAGCTTTGTAACATTCTACCAAAGAGATCTTTTTCTAAAAAATATGGATACCTCGCCCACAGAAGCCGCCCAAGTCATGTTGTTGCTTGATGCAGGGCATAGTCAGCGTTTTATGGCTGCACGATTGCATCTAAACCTCTTTGCTGTCAATAGAGTGTATCAACGTTATCAGGAGACTGGTATGTTTACTAGCCATCTAGGATCTGGTAAACATCGAGTCACGTCTGAGCAAAATGACCAGTAATTGTGTCAGTTTCTCTAAGAATTCGCCACTTTAACTGTATTCATTATTTTTATCCGTGCAGGGGCGGAGAAAGAATACTAACCTCTGTGGCCGGGGTCGCTCTGTCGTAAAAGGCGACAGAACAACCCTCCCTAGCTACGTGGTAGGGCCTCAAGCCCGTCTGGATGGCGACCACCTTTGGTCTTAAGTATGCCGCCATAATAACCTTGTGTTGTGTTCCGGCATTAGTGACCCAAGTTCCTGTACCCTTATGGGACAGCAGCGTATTCGCGATGCCACTGGCATTGCAAACACTTATAGGGGACGGTAACTGCTAAATCCTAAGCGGGCCGTCAGCCTTTCTGCTGTCCTACGCAATAAAAAAAAATTCAATTGCAGCAGTGGCTCCGTGAGGTTCGAGGGTTGTCTGTAAGCTATTTTCATCATCATCATCTCAGCGATGAATCCCGGTTGCAGCCCAAACTCTCGCTTCGGCGCCCGGGGTCCGCTTTCCGACTTTTTCTTCTCCACTTCGCACGGTCTTCAGCATCCCTGGTAGTGAGACCATTGGCACGCATATCATCCTTTACGACGTCAAGCCAGCACTTTTTGGGTCTACCCCTCCTGTCGGGGCCTGGCAGAAGTGGCATGACCAGACATTTGTTTCCCACGTAAGCAGCCGGTTGCCGTAAAACGTGGCCGTACCATCGGAGCCGACACTCCTGCAATTTATCCGCAATGTCACGGACATGAAGGCTGCCGCGAATGCGGGAGTTCCTAACGCGGTCCTTCCGCGTCACTCCACACGTCCGTAAGCTATTTTATCATATGAAAAGGATTGGCGGAGCGTAGCATGTAACCTCATAAACCAGCTAATAGCCCAAAATTGACAGTAGACCACTGAAGAGCGAGACTTTGCACTTGAGCACTTAAATTTCTCATACCTTTAATGGAGCAAAGTTGAACAAAACACAATAGCTAAAGAAATTTAATTTTAAACATTAATATTCGTTAAATGATACCTTATAATATCCACAATTAACTAGCACATTTATATTTTTGGTTAAATGTAAAAAAAATTAAACCCATTCAAAACACAAACAAATAATTTTTGATGAGAAGTATTTATATACTTCTCAATATCTACAAAATTACATAATATTTACATAAAAACCGCCATATGGTGTTTGTGGACTTAGAAAAGGCACATGACCGGATTCCTCGGGAAGTCCTGTGGTGTCCCCTAAGAGTAAAAGTGGTACCAGAGAAATATGTAAGGTTCATTAAAAGTATGTACGAAAGTATATGAGTTCTGCAGTTGGTCTTATGGACAAGTTCTCTGTAAAGGTAGGTTTGCATTAGGGTTCAGCCTTAAGCCTATACCTTTTCTTATTAGTTATTGACTCCTTAACGGCAACATTACAAGAGGAGGCGCCCTGGTGTGTGATTTTTGCAGACGATATTGTTCTCGTGGACGAGGATGAATTGGAGTTTCAGAATAAATTGGAAAAGTGGAGACAGGCTCTAGAAGAGGCTGGATTAAAGATACGTGAATAAATATGATCCAAAACAGAGCCCCACGGCTTTTGAGTATATAACAGCTCCAAGCTAGTAAATGTTACAAGCATTTCAAAAAGTATAACAATTAAAGGAGTATCATCCATTAAAGTATTAATCCAGAGTACAACTAACAATCCCAATAACAAAATCACGGTACCAACCTGCTACGATGAGACATTCTGTAAGTATTTTTGCTATGATATATTACGTTTAAAAATAAAAACACGTATTTTTTAGTAAGTTGTGATATTCATATTGCATTAAATAGAAGATATGTTCTGATTATGAATGGAATATCTGGCAAATATGTTCCACGGCTCTGATGATAAGCTATTATTCTTATATAAAATTATTCGATAACTTTTTGACAAAGATATGAGTGTATCTCGCCTTGAGCTCAGAAATTATTTCTGATTTGTTCACATAAACGCGAGATTTCACAAAATCCCAAAGAAAGAAATCGCACTGCCGTAAATCCCATGATCTTGGTTGACATCTGAATTTCGTGAGGTGATTCGGTCTGGAAATCGTTGCTGTCCTAAATCGATTTAGTTTAAATAATCAGCGGGCAATATTTCTTCTGCTCTTCATTCAATAATTTAATAAACAAATTGTATTGATTCATTGAGTTCTGTTCACTACTTTTTACATTCTAAAACTGAATATGAATAAATCATTCATTTGTACAATATAATCATACAAAGGTCACTTCGTCCTTTACCCTCTACTTCCTTAGGTGAGGGAACTTATTACATAATACATAACAAAAAACAATCATCAGTCATATATTTAGTGGGGGTAAGCGAGATTAGTTTGCATTAGATTTCCATTTACTAAAACAAAAACAACAAATATTTAAACATCCATATGCTCTTCGTTACTTTGTTTATACAATATAATTGTTTGATTTGAATAAAAACTTCTTCTCTTAAATATATTGTTACATTTCACACAATCCCATCTAGTTTTGAAGTAGCATAGCACTTGTGTTATGGGTACTAGATAACTAATATACTATATAAACATTCAGACGCGAGACAGAAACCGAACCCAAGACTTTCGCAAATGTGCCGAAGTTCATTAGCCATTACGCCACGGAGGTCGTCACTTTGTTACGTAATCGATTTTATTCCCATGTCTTATTCATAATATTATAAAGACAATGTTCATTGCTTGATGAAGATGGAAGATAATTTTTGGATGGTACAATATACTTTATTGTTCGAACTGTATACATACAATGATGGTTTACATTAAATCGTTTCAACAGTTTACCCCTTAGGGTGTACAATATTATTTCATGAATTATAACATAAAAACTATTATCTGTCAATAATTAAAACACCAAGTTATACATGAATTTAAATATCAAAAGATATCAAAGTGAATACATTTTAAATCTATATAATTATAATTTATACGGATAATATCTTTGTTAGAATTGTTATAATGTCACAATTAATTATTACAATTTATTATCTCTATAGTCACTTATTTTGTAATATGATTTCTCAATTAATAACTTCTTAAGACGATATTTAAAAATGTTATATAGTTGTAGGTCTAGAAGTTCACGAGGTAGATGATTAAAACTATGTTCTTCAAAATAGTTTTACAAAGAGTATCAAATAACATCATGTTAAATAACTAAAACAACAAACAAGATTCAACTTAAAACAAAATGCATTGTAAAAGTTTGAAAAGCTCATTTGTTTACCAAGAATTCTTACCGTAGTTTAAAAATTTCTACTCGATACATCACGATAACTTTTCTTTATGTGCTACCTAAAAGGGGTATAAGGTTCTATCAATACCTCTGGGGCCCGCTAACCTTTCTTGGGAACTTTTAGAGTAGTGTGGGACTACCCATGGAATACGCTATTGCATCCCACTCGCTTGATTAAGAAGCACATGTGGCTGTTAAGCCCCCTACTACCACGTTCCTTTGTTCGCCTTAAGTGCCTGGAGCTGCGGGATGTGATTATATATTTCTTTGAATTTGATCAATATTTTCTTTTTTGCTCAATAATTCGGAACAAGAAATATGGACTCATGTGAATGAGAGAATCAATGAGCTGACTTTGAGCTGATTCTGAGTCTGATCCTCCGAATCTCAAAAGGTGAAACCGCACAATGCTTCCTCTCCTGTATGTAAACAGGCAAAATGGAAAAGCTATTATTCATCTTTTGTGACTTGTTGTAAAAGTGGAATAGACCTATTCATAATTGTGGCCTGGTGTATACCTGGTGGATGCATATCCAGAAATAATAAATTTACATATTGTAACAATACATACAGCGCCATCTAGTCCA
The DNA here is from genome assembly GCA_963693495.1 of Malacosoma neustria. Taxonomy (NCBI): domain Eukaryota; kingdom Metazoa; phylum Arthropoda; class Insecta; order Lepidoptera; family Lasiocampidae; genus Malacosoma; species Malacosoma neustria. Next base: position 12,154,342 of record OY856385.1, on the reverse strand, counting down.
AAAGTAAATTGCAGAGCGGTTGTACTATAGATACTAAACAAATGATATACTACTACTATACTTTTGTTTTATAAGAAAATACATATACCGTACATAAACATCCAGTCACGAAATGGGAATGGAACCCCTGATACCTACAGGTGTTGCAACATGCGAAAGCCATTCCACCGCGGAGGTAATCATAAAATTGTGATGACGTATTGAAATATGTGATTAGCAAAATTAACCCTAAATTTCGTAATTATCCATTAGAAACATACCCTGACGGTTATTTCGGTTTTCATTCGAAGTATAGGGTTTTAATATGACAGAATCGCGTGCCTAGCCCACGTTAACTTACGCTGGTCAGAAGGACGGCAAAGCCGATAAAATTGGACAGGAAGTTATACCAGATAGTCTAATCACTCGCAACTTACAAAACTTGAATCCGTCGTTGAAATCGTCAATTCACTTAACACAACATTTAGAAGCTGAAATAACAACTTTTAACAAAAAAGATCGAGTATTTTTATAGTATTTTAGCAAACAAATGAGTAATATTAGAAGAGCAGACAAACTGACGGCCCACTTAATAATAATCAGTGCTAGGGACACTGCTAACACGCTGCTGTCCGCATAGGAACAAAGCACAAGGCTATGACGGCATACTTGTAAACTAAGGGTGGTATCCACCCTAGACGGGGTTGTGGCCCTATCACATAGCTAGAGTTGTTTTCTCGCCTTCTATGACAGGCGGACCCCAGTCGCAAGATTCAGTAATCTTACTCCACCAAATATCGTATATCTATATAAATACAAAAATCATCAGACGCCATTAAACATATTGCCCTGTAAGGATCATGGCTATTTATCCCATCCTGAGTATTCATGTATTGATTTACAAAAGAAACGCATATACTCGTAAGTAGCATAACAGTTGCCTACCAATAACATAAGAGCTGCGCTTTTCCTCCACTCCTCACTTCTCCTGGGTTAGATGGTGTTTGATGTATCCATTGTCACAGTACATTAATTAATGGCAACGGCGTTGACTTATCATCAAGTGGGTCTCTTTCCCTTATTTTCTTTATTCATATAAATAACTTTTTTTAAAGTGAAACTTCTTTAGCATCGTTACGATTTAAAAATTCGATGAAACAAGAAAGCGACACCTAAAAGAGATAAAAATATTCATAATAGGATATACAGTGTTCTTACGTAAGGCTACTTTTTTGAAATTTCACTTCTGCCGATTGTGGATGACATACACACATTTTTTTAATTCTATCCTTGTATGATCTAACATAGTTTATCCTTGGTCATAAACAATGCACTAGTAAAGTTCCTAACTGAACTAAACTAAACAAGAACTTAATATTTGTTCGTAAAGATCCACGTCAAGTTCGAATCTAAGTTTGCGCTACTTTTGCAAAGGTGTTATAACACTCGCATACATCATACATTCGTAATGTCATTTGTTCACTTCTACATTGGGGGAAGAAACTTGGATAAGAAAGAATTTATGAAATTAGTAAGAATTCATTTTTCTGCGTCTTGTGGGGTTGTGTAATAATAAATAAAACACCGCATAAAGAAGAGACCACAAAAATAAGAAACACTTTATAATGTATTTTATCTCACTCTCTCCACGGTATAAAGATATTTGTACATATATAAGTGTCTCTTTACTGTGACTTTTCCGTTTCATCAAGTTTCAGAACACAACGATGCTAAAACAGTTTTCACTTCAAAAACACGATAACGTCTCACGGCTAGGTTTTCTAGTCCCACTAGGGGAAACTTGTCTCATGCGGATTGGTGGGTTACAAATACCGTTGATCTCAGTATTCAGGTACGATATTTTCTTGCACCGCTAGTACGTAGCAATTTTATCCTAAAATACACATCAGATGAAGACCGCCTGAGTGGTGGGATTTGAATCCAGAACCTCCGCATTAGTCTCCAAATGTGATACCACGTAATAATAAATACGTAGCAATTCACACAGCGCCATCTAGTCCCAAAGTAGACTGCAGAGAGTTAGTGTTATGCATATTAGACAACTGATATTCTACTAATAGACTTTTCTTAAATAAATAAATACATATAATACATTAACACCTAGACTCGGAACGGGTATTGACTCCGTGACCCTCGTAGGCGTGTCAACGTGCGATTCCTGTAACGCCACGTTGGTCTTCTTCCTATTTCTTACGCTTTTTGCAAGACTGTTAACGAAAATTTAAAGAAAAATACGTATATGTGTAAGTGTGTATGTAAGTTAAGAGTTTAGTGATGTCATTTTTGAAATATGTGACTGAATTTTAAATCGTAAATGCGCATCCATTCCTAATACGGTTTTTTTTTTAATTTAATATTTTAATTTTCGAATTTTATAGTGTTTCTTGTATTGTTTTACGTAATTAAAAATGTGAGTATGGGGTATGCTTATATGTAACATCTAGCATCCTAAATATCAACGTCACCTGCCCATAGGTGTCTCATATCCATTGCATTTAAACTTTATACTTCGGACTCCGAAGTACATTGTCGAGGACTAAACTTCCGTCCTTAAAGTTTGGGGAATATCATTAATTAGTTATTTAACCAGGATTCTTAGTATCTAAAACAACATCAGACTATATCTTCATCATCATCTGTATCTTAATATTCTAAAGGTCTTGCCTGAGCCCCGTTGTAGATAATTATCGTCCTGTTATACGTATACAAGTCCTTATAAGTAATTATATTTTATCAGATAACATTCCCAGGAATGTATTAAAGATAAAACTTAAAGCGGACTTCTTAATTTAATTAAATAAGTATAATCGATGCACCCGCGGCTATGCGCGTGGAATATGTACAGTGTATTTCTTTATTCTTATTTTTCAATTATATAATTACCGTAAATAATCTTGATTTGGCTTTTTTTGCTACGAATTGATAGCCACTATCAAAAAAGACTTTATAAGTTTAGATAGATAGATAGATAACACTTTATTGTAAGTATAATTTTACAAAAACAATGAAACTTATTTACATAATCAATATGTACTTGACTTGCAATGGGCGGCTTTATCGCTACAGAGCGATCTCTTCCAGGCAACCCGGAGTTTATTTGTAAAATATACAGTAATCTACATACAATAATTTTTTACCCTAGCTTATGAGCTAGACCAGTCTGTTACAGAAGCCAGTGTCCACAGTTGTTCAAATATTTTACAAAATTATAAGAATGTAAAAATTTAAAATAATATTAGAGCGCTTGTGCATGTGTGTGTGCAATTGTGTGTGAGCGCGCAAGTGTGTGTGTGTATGCGAGTGTGTCTATGAATGAGCTTATCTGAGTGCATGCGAGTGTTTATCTGTGAGTTTTTCTAATTTCTATACCCGTTGTTCGGGTTTCCCTCTCCATTTGTTCCACTATATTTTTCAATTGTTTTATATACATTTTTATCTATGATTCTATCCTTCTCAATCTGATTCATCTTTACCATGATCTCATCATATCTGTTCATAGAAAATTCCACGGATTTCTGAAGCTTAAAGTTTTGTTCCTTAATTTCATCAATACTGCACTTTAGTTCTTTGAACATAAAAAATATCGGTATTTAATCATTCTAAATCACTTTTGTCAGCCGCTTTTTCACGTTTTGTTTTAATATAGTAACGACGTGTAACATTTGCTGAGGTGAGTCGCCCTATTTCGGAGTAATTACTAATATTAGGATCCGAGTGTGCGAAAGTATGAGCAGCACTGATACTTAAGTTGGACGTGCTCGTTGTAAGCGGAGGTGTTCTTTTAAGTTGAGGTACATCTATCAGGTGTATTGTCCCTTGTTAAAATGAGAATAGAATACTTATCGTAAATAAATAGGATGTACGACATTTTATTTTTTTGTATCTCACAGTGTCAATATTTGGATGACAGTTATATAGTTCACAAATAAACAAAAACAAGGACACAATATATTTAGTTGCTTTATGTCAGGTAAGCGCACCGTATCCAAACGACTTGCATATGATGGAGAAACTTCAATTGTGGGTACTTGTATCACTAAACTGATTTTTATAATTACGAATATATAGTCTTATAGTTCATACGTAACATAAAAATAATACTTGCGACGGTTTGAAACACTTATAACAACTCAAATAAGGATTCACTTTTTAAATGTACTTACAAAATAGTTATACAATTTATAAAAACTACGGAGCAACTCTTACTTCTACGTCGTCTTACTACGCAGTTAGCGCGCAGAGAAAAAAAGAGTATCCTGGATTACACGAATGAAAACCTATAGTTTGGTAGCCGTAGTTTAGCAGACACTCAAACGGTCCTCCTGATAACACGTGGCTGTTTGGGTTATCCATGGGTATTGCCAAAATACTGACGACTATAAAGATTTTTTTTAACATATTTTAAGTCTTTTTACGAAAAGGTTAAACAATTTGCTTTATATCAATATTTTGGTCTTTACGGATATATGAAGCATAGAGATAAAAAGAACTATCTCATATGCGGGAGAAGTTGGGAAAATGTCCAGCTGTACGCTGTAAATTATAGCTCAAAAACGTGCCAGGATGTGGCGCTAGTATAGCTACAGTACATACTATGAAGTATGCTGAGGTAAAAATTCTCTATCCAACTGTAATAACTTTTTTACTTAAATAGCTACTCTAAAATTTACATTGAAGCTTTTGTGACACCACCTTAATTTAACGCACTGACTTTTCTTACACATAGATAGTTACTCCTTACCTACCATAGTGGATATAAGACTCGTAGAATCTACTGTACCAGTGGACACTGACCATAAACACTAAACCAGCCGTGCCGTTAACAAGAATTTGTATATTTCCATATCATGCCATAACACCTATACATCCTTCAATATTATTTATTTTATATTCCACCTTAAAGAATCTTCACGACTAAATATTGGCACATTATAATGCACCTTCTAGTTATTATTATTTTTGCCATCTTCATAACGGTGACGAAATCTCTCATTAATCTTGGGTCTACGCGGCCGTGTGTGGTTCCTTGGGTTCCGTCTAAATTAACAACAAATACACTGCAGATGTTGCCGAGATTGTGGTTGTTTACAGGAGCATACCGTTCTGGTTTCAACAATTCTATAACTTTAAGCGCTTGTATCGAAACTTTAATATAATTGCAATGTTCATAGTGGAAAATTTAGACATTGTACTATATCTCAAATAAAGGAATCGAGGATATTGCATTACTTGAAGTGCCTTAGTGCCTTGGTTGCTAATATTGATTAGTATTACCGTGAATATGACAAATATCGAGTTTAAAATAAAAATTGGCAGTTACTAAAACAACTTTGTAATCGCTTCCATGCAAAATGTTCAATTTGGAGTCATAAAGCGAAATTTTCTGCTCTGCATCGCATTTTTTTTCCAATCTTCCTTTGCTTTTTACCGAGACAATCGTCGTCTTAGCGTTAAAACCCGGTTGAATGCCAACGTCAGGCTAGCTCTTTTCAGGTAACCTTTTAACGAGTCTTGATGGAGCCATTTGCTCCCCACGCAAGTACAGAGATAATAACTACAAGAAAAAAGGTCCCAGCTCTGAATACAAAGCATTTCGCCAGATCCTTATCCGTAGTTCAGTAGCGTGGCTAATCTCCGCCCGGGCCGGAAGCTCACCCAAAAGCATAGCCTTTCATCCGGGCATTGGGCAATAGAGGAACACTGGGGTAGCTTTTGTGGGTATAATATAAAATGACGGGTGTCCTCTTATCAACTGTGAGGATATCAGAGAGCACTAGAGTCCCACACTATCCCGCCACAAGCGATAGGGTGTGCATCAAGCCACCTCAAAACGAAAGGGTGAGGTGGTGTCAACCTGTTTAACCTTAATTTAGTGTGTAATTAATAAAGTAATGGTGGCCCCCTTTATAATTAACATAATAATAATTATTAACGCATATACTAAATTATAATTGGACTAGCGGCCCGCCCCAGCTTCGCACGGGTATTTAACAAAAATTTCAAAATTAAAAATTATATACACACACATAAACCCTTCTATTTGCGCCAGGTTACTAAAAAAATTAAATTATAAAGAAAGTTTGAATATTATTATTTCTATGAAATATTATTTTAATGATTTTTTCGTTATTATTTTTTATTTATTTTTCTTTATTTTTCAATAAGTATTTTTTTTTAATTTTTGTAAAAACCCCAGTGACCCGAACAGGGTGAGCGGCTACCAGGCAACATTTTTCTAATACTTACATTTTTAAACTCGTGATATCTTTCGGAAAGTATATCCGAATTGAATAATTCTAAAAGTTATATAAAGGTATTAAAGCAGTTTTGAATATGAAGTAATTTATTTTGATAAGGATTAATACCAAGATACAAATAAAGAACCTTTTCTAGGGGCGGTATTTCAATTAAATTTTTAAAATAAAAGAACACTTATTGTGGCATAACTATAATAGTTAGACATATGCTGTCCCGACACTTTTTGTAAATAATAATGTGTTCTGCAAAGTCGTAATACAATATTTTATTGTATCATCAATAGTTTTCGCAGCGCACGCGATTTAAATAATATTTTAGGTAATTTTTTTACACCTTGGGTTACATTATTGGAGTTAAAACTCCAATAAACTCCTTACTAAAGTAAGGATCCCTAATTTTTTGAAAATATAATATAGCCTATGTCACTCGGGGATAGCGTAGCTTCCCAACAGTGAAAGAATTTTTTAAATTGGGTCAGTAGTTTCGGAGCCTATTCAATGCAAACAAACAATCAAATCTTTTCTCTTTATAATAGTAGTATAGATAAAGGCGAAATGTTAATACATTTATAGGTACACTAGACGTCCCCACGTCCCCGCCCGCTTCGCTGGTCGAATAACAGAATCCAAAAATATGAAGTTACTTACGCATGCGCAATTTCTTTTGAACAAAACTGTATAAAATTTTGGGGTTATGTTCTTAAATGCAAAAAATAAAAACCCAGAACTCGATAGCAGCACCACCTACCTAGTCCAATTGTGAATCTAAACCATTCTAGAATCTACTTGAACACACACAAAAAATTTCAACAAAATCGGTCCACCCGTTTCGGAGGAGTTCAGTGACATACACACGCACATAAGAATTATAATTATGTATAAAGATTATGTTATCATAAACTTAATTTTTCTCAGAATGTATTACAATATATCGTAATCATTTATCGATATATAAAAATAGATAAAACTATTTTCTCCAATCTACTAAATCAAATGTACCGTTTATATTCGAAACTAAATCAAATCGAGTCGTTTGCTGTATTAAGATAGACAGTTTAGAGAAGTATTCACTGTCCGCTGGAACCCTAATCTTCGAGAACGTCTATTTTCGTGAATACTATTGAATAAATGAACAGATTGAAATGGAACGCTAGACTGTATGGAATCTCTGATATTTCAGTGTAGTAATCTTATAATACATTTATATATTGCAAAATATAGTTGAAATAAAATATACACATCAAAATATAATCGAAATTTATTTTTACAACCAGCCAGTATGTCATCAATAACAAAAAAGTTTACATACCTACGCACTTTAAGTGAGTAAAGACTTAGAAATTAATTAGTATAAATGGTAAATTTATAATATCATGCATGTTGCTTAGACTTTTTTGATGTGTGTATATTATTATATTTAATTTACTCAACGAGTGAAGTAATACTTAACAGAAATTAATATATTTTAAACTATAAAAAATAATTCTAAGCATTAATTATAATATAAATCAAACTAAAGACTTTTTTATTTAAATAAAACGGGTTTAAACCCGTTTTAAACTATGTACATATAATTGATGTGTATTTTAAAACTTTTCTTCAGTTGTGCTACATGCGTCAATTTCCGAAGTTTAATTTTAGCATTTCCAAGTTTTGGTATAATATCTGATGTACCTAGTCAGGTCATACATTCTGTCACATGTTTAATGTAAAATAATTGTAATAAGTTTATTCATTATGTAACCATTCATATACCAAAATGAACTTAACAAATCATAGATTCTTATGACATTAAAGTTTATTCAAAATGACCTCCGTGATTTTGAATACAAGCCTTCAATCTGCGCGGCCAGTCGTCTATCGCAGCACGAACGAGGTCCATGTCAATATCGGCGGCTGCCGTAATCAAGGATGTCTTGAGTGACTCCAAATTGGGATGAGGCTTTGAGCACGCCTTTTCCTCCAAGTGTTGCCATATCTTGTAATCTAACGGATTCAAATCTGGACTGGAGGAGGGCCAGTCTTCGTGCCGGATGAAGTCGATTTCACGCGCCGCCAGCCAGTCTTGTGTGCTCTTCGCTCTATAAGCTGGCGCCGAATCTTGTTGGAATACCCAGTGCCTGTTATTGAACATGGTATGAGAAACAGGTTCCACAAGGTTCGTCAGGACTGTATTTTGATACACAACAGCATTCGTTTTTACACCTTTATCACAAAAATGTACCTCTGTTAAGCCCCAATAAAAAACTCCCAACCATACCATGAGCGAGGATGGAAAATGACCTCGTTGGACACGCGGAATACGGTTGCTCGCTTCTTCACTACTGTGTGCGTACACCTTATCATTTTGTTTGTTGTAGCTCTCTTCTACAGTAAACATTTTTTCATCCGAAAAAAGAAATTCCCGATATTTTTTTCCCGCGTACCGCTTCAACAAAGCGCGGCATCTCTTCAGTCTCAGGTCCATTAGACGAGCATTCAAACGATGTCCTGTTTTTCTTCGATATGCCCGAAGCCCTAAGTCTTCATTTAACACCCTTTTCACCGTGGTTCTGCTTAACCCCATCTGAAGGGCCAACAGTTTCTGCTTACGTTTGGGATTTCTTTGAATTCGTGCCTTCACAGCTTTTATCACTGCTGGAGTCCTAACAGACCGAGGGCGACCACTTCTTGACCTGTCATCTACACTAGAGTCTTCATTGTATCGTTTGATGGTACGATAAACGAATCTTTTGGTTATATTCAAATTTTTCAGTATGTTAAAAATTTGAATTGGCGCGTAACCGCAACGATGCAACGCAATAACTGCAACACGGTCTTCTTTAAGCGTCCACTCCATATTTAAAAATGAGTAAAAATTCTAAAAGTATACATTTTTATTTTCATGAACAATTCGAAATTCGAATTCAATAAACTTTTTTGTGGCCAGCATTCTAAAAGAAAAGTTTTTACTGTGTGACAATACTTATGACCTGACTAGGTATATATATATATATATATATATATATATATATATATATATATATATATATATATATATATATATATATATATATATATATATATATATATATATATATATATATATATATATATATATATATTATAGTTTTTGCTACAGTTTCACGTAAGATGTTTATTTTATATTATTAAAGAAATACTAATAAAATTCATAACAAAAAATTATTATTATAATGTTAATACTAAAATTCTTCAATTGCAACTTAATCAAAATTTAACGGGATATTTATGAGAAATTATAAATTATTATGATTGAGACAACAAAATATTTGTTTTTTTTTTAATATAAATCTTAGTTACACAGATTCCTCTTGTACCCAAAGTAAATTCCAGCGTTTTCATTATTTTCCGTCGTGGGAAAAGTCAAACGAGACGATTCAGAGAGAGGATTTAATTAAAAATATTGCATATTCAATTTGTGTCAATTTGTACAACTCCATTCACTGCAGCGATATTTTTGAATTGTCTTTGAGACAAGTAAATCTAATGAAATTTATAAAATGCGAAATTAATAACTGATCCTGAACTAAATTTTGCTTTTTGGATTACTTCACGTTAACTCTTCTTAACTCTTCTTATAAAAATATTTTTATAAATTTAAAATTGGTATTATACCTAGTCAGGTCATAAGTACTGTCACACAGTAAAAACTTTTCTTTTAGAATGCTGGCCACAAAAAAGTTTATTGAATTCGAATCTCGAATTGTTCATGAAAATAAAAATGTATACTTTTAGAATTTTACTCATTTTTTAAATATGGAGTGGACACTTAAAGAAGACCGTGTTGCAGTTATTGCGTTGCATCGTTGCGGTTACGCGCCAATTCAAATTTTTAACATACTGAAAATTTTGAATATAACCAAAAGATTCATTTATCGTACCATCAAACGATACAATGAAGACTCTAGTGTAGATGACAGGTCAAGAAGTGGTCGCCCTCGGTCTGTTAGGACTCCAGCAGTGATAAAAGCTGTGAAGGCACGAATTCAAAGAAATCCCAAACGTAAGCAGAAACTGTTGGCCCTTCAGATGGGGTTAAGCAGAACCACGGTGAAAAGGGTGTTAAATGAAGACTTAGGGCTTCGGGCATATCGAAGAAAAACAGGACATCGTTTGAATGCTCGTCTAATGGACCTGAGACTGAAGAGATGCCGCGCTTTGTTGAAGCGGTACGCGGGAAAAAAATATCGGGAAATTCTTTTTTCGGATGAAAAAATGTTTACCGTAGAAGAGAGCTACAACAAACAAAATGATAAGGTGTACGCACACAGTAGTGAAGAAGCGAGCAACCGTATTCCGCGTGTCTAACGAGGTCATTTTCCATCCTCGCGTATGGTTGGGAGTTTCTTATTGGGGCTTAACAGAGGTACATTTTTGTGAGAAAGGTGTAAAAACGAATGCTGTTGTGTATCAAAATACAGTCCTGACGAACCTTGTGGAACCTGTTTCTCATACCATGTTCAATAACAGGCACTGGGTATTCCAACAAGATTCGGCGCCAGCTCATAGAGCGAAGAGAACACAAGACTGGCTGGCGGCGCGTGAAATCGACTTAATCCGGCACGAAGACTGGCTCTCCTCCAGTCCAGATTTGAATCCGTTAGATTACAAGATATGGCAACACTTGGAGGAAAAGGCGTGTTCAAAGCCTCATCCCAATTTGGAGTCACTCAAGACATCCTTGATTAAGGCAGCCGCCGATATTGACATGGACCTCGTTCGTGCTGCGATAGAGGACTGGCCGCGCAGATTGAAGGCTTGTATTCAAAATCACGGAGGTCATTTTGAATAAACTTTAATGTCATAAGAATCTATGTTTTGTTAAGTTCATTTTGGTATATGAATGGTTACATAATGAATAAACTTGTTACAATTATTTTACATTAAACATGTGACAGAATTTATGACCTGACTAGGTACATATATATATATATATATATATATATATATATATATATATATATATATATATATATATATATATATATATATATATATATATATATATATATATATATATAGATAGATAGATAGATAACACTTTATTGTAAACCAATTATATAAACACAATGAAACTTATTTACACAATCAATGAGTACTTGACTTACAATGGGCGGCCTTATCGCTACAGAGCGATCTCTTCCAGGCAACCCGGATATATATATATATATATCTCTAGTCGGTCCCTCATGTCTGAGGATCGTGGTCAGCATCGGGTTGACATCTGGAGCGGATGATCTGCCTCCACCGGTTCCTATCTAGCGCGTCTTTCACGACCGCATACAATTTAGAGGACGATGAGTCTTTCACTTGATCGGTCCATCTCGTTGGTGAACGACCACGCGATCTTTTGCCTTCGGTGTTCCCAACGACTATCAGCTTTTCAAGACTCTCATCGCCTCTGCGCATTGTGTGTCCGAAATACGTAAGAATGCGTTGTTGGCATATGGTCGACAATCGGGTTTTTATTTTGAGTTGACTCAAGATAGATACATTGGTGCGTTTTGCGGTCCAGGGTATTCGGAGTAAACGCCTCCAGCACCACATCTCGAATGCATCTATCCTTTGTCGTTCTCGGGCTAAGATCGTCAACGTTTCCACGCCATAGAGGAAAATAGGAAACACCAGAACTCGGATCAACCGTATCTTGGTTTTGATACTTATTCCTCTCTTCTTCCAAATGACGTTCAAACGGGTCATAGCGTCTTTAGCCAGCCATAGCCATTAATATTATATATATATAATATTAATTTTATTGGTATTTCTATTGCTGTATTGACAATTTCCAAATATCCAATAAATTACTGTTCAATTGCTTACAAGAAATTACCGTTAACGATGAAAGCATTCCAGTTTATATTACCATGACTTTACCAAATTATATTACCCTTATTTTATGAGGGTACGACGACTACCCTACGACACTTACACTACTACTACTAGGACAATTAAAAAAAAGCCATTAAATACACGGTTACTTGACAAAATTATCTATTCTATTAAAGACCGGCTCAAGGAATAAATGAGTATTATAAAATATAAGAATTAAAAATTTCATTCAATAAAATAATTGAAAACTATGAAAACAAATATTTGTTTGCCTTAATGGTGAAAACGTGTGAACTTATTTATTAATTTCATGAACTTTACAACAATTTTACACTATAGATTTTTTTTAATTTTTTTTTTATTGCTGTAGGACAGCAGATAGGCTGACGGTCCGCTTAGAATTTAGCAGTTACTGTTGCCTATTAGTGTTTACAACGCCAGTGGCATCGCGAACACGCTGCCATCCCATAAGGGTACAAGAACTTGGATCACTAATGCCGGAACACAACACAAAGTTATTATGGCGGCATACTTAAGACCAAAAGTGGTCGCAATCCAGGCGGGCTTGGGGCCCTACCCTAGCTAGAGTGGGTTATTTTGTCGATTTTTACAACCGGCCGACCCCGGCCGTAGAGGTTAGTATTCTTTCTCCGCCCCTGCATGGATAAAAATATTATTTAATAATTTATTACAAATAAAAGTTAATTTTCGTCATGGCTTTAGATCTTTGTTGCATTCCACTTTTACTTCGGTGGAGAGGTTTCGCTCTACAACTTAATTCTCTATACTTACGGGCTTCTGTATTCATCAATCTATATAAATCTATTATCTATGTCATATATACTATATAAAATATATAAATCTATTGGCACGAATGCCACTTGATAGATAGATAGATAATTCTTAATTGTTCACCACACAATTTTACAGAAAAAAGATGTATTCTAGAAAAAAATAGTACAACATTGTGAACAAACGGCGGTGTTATCACTAAATAGCGCTTTCTTTCGGACAACCTTATCAGGAATATTTAAAGTAATTTTACAAGACGATGCACAACAGATATAAAAATCAAGATCAGTAAATAATATACAGTATAATATTGCAGCAGTTCTAAAGCTTGACTCATCGAATAAATAATCTTTTAAAAGCATATTAAAGTTACACATTTACAGTTTAATAAATATTAATTTATGTGAAGATGGATTGTTAAAATAAATATTTTTCCGCAAAGCCAAAATTATTCCTCTCCCCATTATCTGGGTACGTCAAAAATAATGGGCATCAATAAATCATCATTATCACAACATTTTTACTTGCGAGAGTCCTCGGCGATGGCAAGGGCTGGCTGGTTACATTTTGCTCTTTAAGCTTTCATTCTTCAACGCTGAAACATTTTTATAGATTACTCGCTAAAACAATATCTAAATGTTGTACACATGTATGGTTTATGAACTCAAAAATCTAATTACAACCATTCCGGTAGGAAGACATTTTCTTTTAGGTTTTATTAAAATTGTGATATTTATGCATTTTTTAATATAACTAACTCTATCTTAAATATAAATCTAACTTATGCTAACATCTGCAACTATTAAATTAGAATTACATAAATATTAATTTTAAACACATAATTTTTTTATGTTATACTAAGGATTAGATTATATATAGTAATACAGGCTAATTTTATTAATTAATTTATTTTGTTAATTGATGATTTTCTTCTAGGATCTTAGTTCGAGCTATAAGTTACACGGTCCACGGGCTGATCCCGGCCTCGTGCGTATTCGCTGACCGCTACAACCGTGAGGAGGTGGTTCGTTCCCTCGGCAAGGAGGTCAATATCAACCCGCCCCTCATGCTGGGTCAGCTTCCTGACACCCCCGAAGAGCTGCTCAAACTTGACCAGGTTTGTGCAAACAATATTTATGCTTAAACCCTAATTCCTATGTAAATAAGGTAAGACAAGTAAAGTTAAAATTCAGACAAAATTTAACGTTTACGTTGCGAAATTTACGTACCCTTCGCAAATCTAATTTACTTTACGACTTGTTGTTCGATAATAATATTACAGTATATACCATCCCACAGCTGGGCTTGAGCCAATAAAGAAAGTATATCCGCAACGTTTGGCTAAGGTGGATTAGCAGGTTAAGTATACCAGTCTCGGGGTTTCATTGTAATGTTTACCATAATTTTAACACGTAGCAATTGTTACATGCAAATTAAGTGAAAAAAAACTTCCAAACGATGCATAACATCATGAGAATCATACCCATGCCATCTGGTTTGAAGTACGATATCCACTATCTGCATATGTGGTATAGATATTATATACATATACATATATAATATATTGAGCAGCTGCTTAAAACGTATGGTACACAATGAAAAAAACGCAACAAAACAAGGACTTATTTAAAATTCTGCGCATTCGGAAGTGCAAGTAAATTAGCAGTAAAACCTCTCTCGTCACTGCGATTGTTTTTTCAGTTCCCAATTACAAATAAACGACGCCGCCGCTTATGGCCGTGAAACATTGATGAGGCCGTTAGTCGAGGCAGGTGGGACGTCTGCCCCCCAAGACCCACCCCACCCGGGACACGCTCGATTCGTTTCTCTTCTCATAGCTCGCGACTAATCACAGTAATGGACTAATGACAAGTTAGAAAGCAAACTACTTCTGTATAAGTTGTTTACGTTGAACAAACTTGTACTTCGGCGAATTACGTCCCCTGATAAATTAGAATTTAAACATAACACATGGGTCGCGGGTGTTTGCATAACGGATCTCAAGTTGAAATACATAAATCATAATTATATGTTGATAAACTCGTTAAGCAAGTGACGTTATTATGAGCTGAAACTTTTGAAGTCATTTACATAACGATTTACGTAAGAGTCATTTACATAAGAATTATTAATTATTTTGTAACTAGCTGACTCGAAAAACGTTATTGCGCCATTTAAATAAAAAAGTCGCCTATGTCCTTTACCAAGATCCAATATATCTCTATACTGAAATTCATCAAAATTGGTTCCGCGGCTTAGGTGTGAAAACGTAACCGACAATCAGACAGACAGACTTACTTTCAAATTTATAATGGGATGGATGGTATGGATATCACGTCAATATTTTGTAACAATGACCGAAATCTAAAAATTGTTTTTTTTTTTATTGCTATAGGACAGCAGACAGGCTGACGGCCTGCTTAGAATTTAGCAGTTACCGTTGCCTATAGGTGTTTGTAATGCCAGTGGCATCGCGAACACGCTGCTGTCCCATAAGGGTACAGGAACTTAGGTCACTAATGACGGAACACAACACAAGGTTATTATGGCGACATACTTAAGACCAAAGGTGGTCGCCATCCAGATGGGTTTGAGGCCCTACCACGTAGCTAGGGTGGGTTGTTTTGTCACCTTTTACGACAGGCCGACTCCGGCCACAGAGGTTAGTATTCTTTCTCCGCCCCTGCACGGATAAAAATGATGCAGCATAATACGCTATGATACTTGCGATGTAGTCACGTGGTATCGCACTCGAAGAACAGGGGTACAGCATAACAACCTCCTCCGTACAGGGGCGGAGTAAGAATCATCCGTGCAGGGACGGATTAAGAATACTAACCACTGCGGCCGGGGTCGGCCTGTCTTAAAAAGCGACGAAACAATCCTATCTACGTGGTAGGGCTTCAAGCCCGTCTGGATGGCAATCACCCGTGGTGTATAAGTATGCTGCCATAATAACCTTGTGTTGTGTTCTGTACTCCTAAGCGGACAGACGCGTATTCACTGTGCCTCTAGCGTCGCAAACCTCCATAAGCGTCGGTAACTGCTTAAAGTGGCCGTTAGCCTGTCTACTGTTCCTCAGAAAAAGAAAAGAACAGCGTAAAGGTTACGGTATCCTAATTCTACGATGGCACACAACTCTTATGTAGTTTTATTCGCTTAATGTCCATATTATTATATAACTCCTATGTACTAATAGTGTAGGAAAATAACATGAGGTAACCAAACAATAGCCTTGGACAAGGGTTGTGGGTATACTGTCCGATACATCTAGGAGAAAGCCCAAGTCCAACAATGGTATGTTATGAGCTGTTATTACATGTATTATCAGTATAATATCATTAGTTATTATCAGAAAAGTTGTCAATATATAACGAAAAAACCTGTAAGAATTTTATTTCTAATGAATAAACATACATTTTTAATTTAACGTTAAAGGCAAAATGCAAAGTACCAACCTAATTGTTTAATAATAAAATTTATTATTAAGCAATAAAATTAAACAAACGTAAAGAAACTTGAGTAACTGTAGAACTAACATTATTTGGAGCTATTATGTGAACGTTTAATTTTGTTACTTCGCTTCGGTGTTTGTTGATCGCGCTTACACAACAATGCTCGAACAATTTACATGAATTTTCTACGTTCGAGAAAAATTAGATAATTTTGATCAGTTATATATTGGGCTCTGGGCATTAACAAAATTAACATATTGATAATGATAAGTATTTTTGTAGTAAAATGATCTATATATACATTTATATACACATTATTTCTCTTCATCATATATATAATTATCTATAGTATCCATATTTTTTTCTATGCAGGGGCGGAGTAAAAATACCTACTTTCGCGGCCAAGGCCGGCCGTAAAAGGCGACAAAAGAACTACGTGTTAAGGTTCCCAACATGCCTGAACGGCAACCGCCCCTGGGCTCTAAATATACCGCCATAACTATAATAAGTGTTGTGTAACGACATAATTGACCCAGGTTCTAGTTCCTATGCGGACGGCAGCGTGTTAGCGGTGCCCCTAGCGTCACTAACATCCATAAGAACCAGAAACTGTCTGTCTTCGTCAGTCTTTCTATTATGTGGTCCGTCAGCAATAAAAATACTGGTGTATATAATAAATGGTGTATTAAAATAGCTCACTCTATAACATTATTTTCATTACAACTATTGCTGAAAGGCTTTGTTTTTAAATTTAGTAGTAAGTTATATAGAATACGTGTTCTGGCTAATTGGTTTCATACTATAGTTGTATATGAGATTCCGGTATTTTCATAGATCCACATTTCAGCGCGCCTTTTACGAAGTTTTATCGACGTTAAATTAGTTTTTGTAAGAGCAACTGCCGTCAAAACCTCCAACCCTAAAAGGTGAAACCGAGTATCTTTCCTTTGTTGCCTTTGTTAGGGTGAAAATTTATAACCTACTGCGTGAAAATGAGCAAAGTGTAGTGTACAATGCCTCCGTACAAAACTCTCCTTAGAATGCCTGTGCGCTCCATCCTCTTAGTTAGTGAACGTCTCTAATATACCCACTACAACCATCCCAATATTCCTCCGTTCGCTGTCAGCACCGAAGCCGTAGGATGTGCTTGTGCCGTCGCGACCCCAACGCTTTCGAGCCTCTTCAAAGCCGGTGGGAATCGATGAGCCCTCGGCATCATCGCTATCGCGCAGAGGTGAGCCCTTCTCGGCCTTGTGAGTGTAGCCTGTGAGCCTTTCCCAGGGGCTGCACCCGCAACCGATCACTACGGCGACTGGAGGTCAGTCGCCAACCTCAGCGACGAGTAGCCTTGCGTGAGCAAGAGGGAAGCTTGGGGCGCTCCCACTCCCTCTCGGATACCTCCTCCGCGAAAAGTTATGACTAAGTTATGCCTCGCAGAAGGAGGCAACGGCTCCGGTACCGCTAAGATGAACGCTGGAAGCGAGAGGTCTGGCCCTTCTTCTGGCCTGGTTCCTTTGATATGTGCTTACTAATGCTAAAGTTATTCATCAGTAGACTTTTACGATGCTCTAGCAATGAAATGAGATAGCCCTATTTTTTACCGAAGCAAAAGGCCAAATCGTCAGAATAATTAAGTTTATAATAAAAGAATATAATTGTATCTAAATAATCAATTATACTAAACAATGGCAATCAAACTATAATAAAATTACATTAATATATTTTGCCACAAATGAATCACAATAGCTCTTAAAAAAAATGTGAAGCATATAAACAGTACCTGTGCAATGTTACTTACAAACTTATTCGATACATTGAGCTGCCAATTTTCATTAGGCTCCGTCACAGTAACTTTATACGACACTCGTCCATCGTCCTTTTAGATTCGGCGAATGTTAGATTAATACATCCCAACGAATGTGTGAGTTAATCCCACGAAATGGAATGAAAGTTATTACCGTCCGAATGTTTAAGCCAGACAAACAAACAAAAAATTTTAAAACATCACATCCGAACTGGAAATCCTTTTTCCTTAAACCTTTTTACATCCGTGAGTGTCAGCGCTTGATTTATGTGTTTATTTTCAAACACTTTTCGTCATTTACAACATTTTTAAAAATATTGAAACTAGAGACTATTGATATTTTATTTGTGCTTAGTATTGAAATATATTATGACTAAAAAGGACAAATCAGCAATCCTATCTTTTTCCTAGGGCATCACAAAGTGAAGAACGGATTTTTTCTTCTCCTATTTAAGAAGCAAAGAAACGTGTTCTTCAGTTTTTTTTTTTTTCGGGAAAACATATAAGCAGAGCACCTGAAAAAATTAAATCTTCGATCTCTTTAATCCAGAAAAGCGATTATCGCGAAATATACGTAAAAGCACCTTGTGCTCCGCAATGGGAGATTCAATTTTAACCGGAGTAAAATCTTAAATAAAAAGATGCGGTAAGGTAAGAGCACCAGTAGTGGACCACTTAAAGGTACAGAATTTCTTTTTTTAATGCTCAACCTTAATTTACACCCGAAACTCAATTAATATTTCTTTTTGTGTAATCTACGAAAGTTTTTTAATGAAATTAAACAACTGATTTTCCTTGTATATTGATTAAATAAATATTAAATAAGAAAACTAACATTAGAGATTCAGAATTTGACTATCTAACAAATACGAAAATCTAGTTGTTAACCATATTTTACATCACTAGATCTTTACGGTTATCTGTTAAATAAAAAACAAATTGGTCTCTTGGCGTTTTAATTTATATGTTTAAAAGGAAAATTGCATAAAAATATATAAAAGAATGTCTCTGGAATATTTCTCTTTAAACTGGTTTTGTTTTCCTTTATAAGAACAATTACTAAATTTCAATATCAGATTGTAATGTTTTATTTCATAAAATAAACTTTATTTAAATTTAGCTGATTTTGATGCTTTTACTGATAATCTAATTTATGAAGCGGTGCCAGACTTATAATGCTATATTATTGATCAGTGTAATTTTCTGACTCATTCACGTTTTCTCCTCAGCAAAGCATCCGAGTCAGAATTTGACAAATTTGACTTATGAAACCCGTCTTATCGAACATCATTCACGGTTGAGAGGATTGCAGCTTCAGTATAATTCAGAAGTGTGCACTGTTTCTCAGAGATCTATGAGGGGAAAAATTGCTTTCAGGAACTAATCATATCTTATAATAAAGGTGGTCAAATACTAAATAAAAGTACCTAATTGTAAAACTAAATTAACTTGACCTCAATATATTATTTTGCATAGTATATTCACATAACAGACGATTTTATCAAAAATTAGTCATGCCGGTCAAATACTAGAAAATCATGATACGTTTGAATCAGTAGTAGACCATCCCACTAGGTTAATTTTGTAAATATATGTTCGTTTTTCAGATACCTCGTTACTTTAATTAACCCTAAACAAATAGTAAAATCTAAAAAATACTATCATTAAGGTCAATAAGTTGAGGTCATTATCAACTTTAAAGATTTTCAATTCTTTAAAAAAATGTTAAGTAAATACCAATTATACTTTCACAGGGCGACAATCGTCAAACAACTGGTGGTCATTTGGAATATTAAAAAATAGAGGATACTTAATTTGCACAGTTCGATGACTAGATGGTAGATGGATGGATAGATTGGCTATTTAATTTGGAATTAGTTTAAAAATGAATTATTATTTTATCGGTTTTTGTGCCTTAGTGGTCACCTACAGGTGCGTGGTTAATTTTTTTTTATTGCGTAGGACAGCAGATAGGCTGACAGCCCGCTTAGAATTTAGCAGTTACCGTCGCCTATAGGTGTTTGCAACGCCAGTGGCATCGCGAACACGCTGCTGTCGCATAAGGGTACAGGAACTTGGGTCACTAATGCCGGAACACAACACAAGGTTATTATGGCGGCATACTTAAGACCAAAGGTGGTCGCCATCCAGACGGGCTTGAGGCCCTACCACGTAGCTAGGGTGGGTTGTTTTGTCGCCTTTTACGACAGGCCGACCCCGGCCACAGAGGTTAGTATTCTTTTTCCGCCCCTGCATGGATAATTACTAGTGCCTTTATCTTATGGAAATAGAAATGACGATATGATGAAATTACAAAAATTAATATTTTTATATGGATACGTTTAATTAATTATTTTATGTTGCACTCGAAAATAATATCGTGTTATTTGCTAGTCTCCTTGGTTTGCTTACTTATACGTATAACTTATTTTACACTTTAGAAAAAGTATCAGCGCCTTAAGTATAATTATCTTAAACATCAGTATAGTCATCGCCATCATCTTAGTGTTAAGTTCCGGTTGCAAAACAAACTGTCACTTCGGTGCCTGGGATTCGCTTTCCGACTTTTCTTATCTACTTCACACGGTCTTCAGAATCTCTGGTAGTGGATTCACTGGCACACACATCACCATATACAATGTTAAGCCAGAATTTTTTTGCTTATTTTGCATGTTCAACCTAAAAGTAAATGAGTACAAAGGCAAAGGTAAACCTAAAAAGCTATGGAAAGAATGTGTGATGCATGATATGAGGGTTTGTGAAGTAACAGATGAAGAATACCAGAATAGAATAAAATGGAATAAAATACATATTAGGTCTTTACCTATGAAATTGCCGTTTTGTATGAAAAAAATTAAACGAATTTTTTTCATGTATTTTTTATTTGTATTAATCGAAGTAATCACCCATGCAATCAATTCGTCTTTGCCAACACAGTGGCAGTTTATTGATGCCCTTCTTAAAGAAATCAACTGGACGGGAGGCAACAAATTCTTCAAAGGCATTTTGTACTGCCTCTCGAGTATTGTTTTTTTTTAAAAGATTGAAATGCGATGATAATGTAACACTAATCAATAAACAAATGACGACTTTTGGAAAAAGAATTCCATGTTTTTAAAATAAAATTAATTTGAAATTAGAATTCTTAGCCAAACAAAAATTGTTTTGATTTGAAATGGCCAGTACTGCAAAACGGCAATTTCATAGGTAAAGACATTATTATACCCCAAATGATTGGGTGTAGGCCAAACTAAAGATGATAAATCATAATTTATTAATAACAAATCAAGCACTATTAACCTCAGTTCCATGCATACACATCAAAGAAAAATATATTTTTTCCACTCCATACACATATCCGACTGTGAACATACACTGATGTAAGATAGATTGACATGGATGGTTAAAGCGGGCCACTCTATTATCTCGCAAGATCCCGTCTGGTTAAGTTATTGACGGGTTTTAACGTTCACTTTTCGAGATAAAAGATTTTCTTTGTAAGTAAATTTCCTTTATGTTAAAAGCGAGGAATCGTAACTTTTCCTCCATGTCGTATATTTGGTAGGGTTTCTTGTAGTTAATACTCCCCGACCAATTGTAGTGATTCCGAATTTCTTAATAGATTTTATTCAGTTTTTTATTTATTGTTCTGGAACAGTAGACTGGCTGACGACTCGATTAGTAGTAAACGGGTACTGTCGCCTATGGATGTTTGCCATGCCTGGAGCCACTAACACTCTGCCGTCCGGTAAGGGAAATGGAACCAGGGCCGCCTTAGCTGAAATACTGCACAAGGTTATTAAGGCAGCATATGTAGAAACTAAGGGTGGTCGTAATCCAGACAGGTTCGGAACCCTACAACCTAGCTGGGGTTTTTCAACAGCCTTTTACGACAGGCCAACCCCGGCTGCAGGGCTCAGTATCCTTACTCCACCTCTGCACAGAGGAAAATATATAATATATACATCATCATTCATCGTCATCCGAGCGTTAAATCCCGGTTACAGCGCAAACTTCCACTTAGATGCCTGGGGTCCGCTTTCCAACTTTTTCTTCTCCACTTCGCACGGTCTTCGGTATCCTTGGTAGTGAGTCCATTGGTACGCATATTGACCCTTACAACGTCAAGCCAGCATTTTTGGGGTCTACCCCTTCTGCCTGTCCAAGGCGGATTGACGGATAACACGTATCAGTACTCTCGGATTTTTTTCTTTCATCATTTTCATTTGAGAATTATGTCATTTGCAAATTAGGAGATGCATCACATCGTGGTATACTAACCCATGATCTTTAGATTGGTTTTGGTGTGATACCACTTGGTTACCACGTACCTCTTGCATAGAACATGCTAAATACTATTTTTAAAAAACACTGATCAGGAATAATTAATTAAATAAAAGAAGCCTTAATGACATTATAACTTTTAAACCTGCAATACAACGCTCACCAAAATAACGCTCTCTGCAATAACCAAAAAGGTATAAAAAATAAAACGCCAAGCCTCTTATCTGGCGACCTTTTCCGTAAAAAGTTAATGACGTAATAAAACCTATTTCTTTTTTATAATTATCTTTCATGATCATTGTAAACCTGGAAACGCCTATCAGTGGGGGCAAAGCAATATTTTGGGTAAATACTTCTTTACGTGGTGGATGGATTATCCCAATTATATTTTACCTTTAGAGGATTACTACGCCTTTCTATGCTTGTATATGAATCTTTTTATTCTCGTCTAGTAATAAATTCCAACCCGTCTGGATAGCAACCATCCTTGGTCTATAAGTATGCTGCCATAATAATCTTTTGTTGTGTTTCGGCATTCGTGACAGGAGGGACATGTTATTTATAGATGGCATTCATTGCTATGCAGATAATAGCACTGGTGATGCACAGTACACTGGTCGTATAAACCTCTCACCTGCAGTTTTGGAAGAAAGTCGGGCCAGACTTATGTCTAAAGTATAGAACTCTCTCTAGAGAGTCTCTGAATGAGGACGACAAACCTTGTCCAATTCAACCCCTCGAAGACGCAATTCTGCGTATTCTCTGCCAAGAAAACCCCGTTAAAACCTGCGCCACAGTTCCAAGGAACCCCTCTTTCCATCTCAAGCAGTAGTGGGATCCTTAGTGTCGACATCACGAATGATATGCAGTTTCGGGAACAATTGGAGGGCAAAGCTAAGCTTACATACAAAAATCTGGGTATGCTAAACCGATCCAAGCAGAATTTCAGTCTAAGGCAACAACTTGTGCCAGACAAAGCACAGGTCAGGCTGCATATGGAGTACTCACATTTATGGGCTAGAGCACTCGCCTGTCAGCTCAATCCCCTAGACTCCATCCAACGGCGCACAGATCGTGTTGTCGACAATCCTATACCCACAGACGGTCCAGACACGCTTGGAATTCGAAAAGACTTTACGTCTCTTTGCATTTTCTACCGTCTGTACAACGAGGAGTGTTCTGAGGAGTTATTTAGAATCATGCACTCGTCGTCTTTCTAACACCGCACTGCCCGCCATCGGCTGGGTATTCATTCCCATTTCTTGGAACCTCTTCTTTCTTGTACGAAACAGTTCTCAA
This sequence comes from Malacosoma neustria, assembly GCA_963693495.1. NCBI lineage: Eukaryota > Metazoa > Arthropoda > Insecta > Lepidoptera > Lasiocampidae > Malacosoma > Malacosoma neustria. The sequence goes on along the minus strand of OY856385.1, from coordinate 12,130,601 downwards.
GAACGTTCATGTTGCGTACTCTCGGGATTTGGAATGAGCTTCCAGCTGAAGTTTTCTCAGCGTGATAAGATATGGGGTTTTTCAAAAAAGGCGTTATAAAATTTCTTCGGCCGTCAGCGCGTTGGTAATGCCTCTGGTGTTGTAAACGTCCATAGACGACGGTGGTCAGGGTTTCGTCCCCCCGGCGCTTTCCTGTAACAACTCTAGGAGTTGAGGGGGGCCGCGGAACAGCACGCAGTCCTCACCCTCGCGGCAATAGTGCGGGCGGCGGATCCTCGCCGCTTTTTACGGCGGGACACCGTGCGGTATCCCCTTATCGCCCTGACGGCCAGGACGCGCTGCGGTCTGCGAAGCAGTGCCGTCGTTTTGGCCCTCAGGCGATCCGCCCATATCGGGGCCCCGTAAAGGGCCATCGACCGCACGGTTCCCTCAAAGAGCCTGCGGCACACTGCGCCTGGTCCGCCGATATTCGGCAGCAGACGAGAGAGTCCCGCCGCCGCTCGAACTAGCCTCGGCGCCAGGCGCTCGAAGTGCACCGCAAAGTTCCATCGCCCGTCGAGGATCAGTCCGAGGTAATTCATGGACGGCGATGCGGACGCCTCCCACCGTTATACTCAGGCCTGGTGGCGGCCTCTGGCGGGGCCCGTAGAATATCAGGGTCTCCGTCTTGTTCAAGGCCACCTCCAGGCCGAGTCGCCGGATTAGCTAGCCTATAACTTCGGCGTCTGAATCACTGGCGCTACTTTCAAACTTCCCCTGATATATTAATTTCTAATTTTATAAATTTTTGTAACTCCACTCATACAGATCTTAATACGGTCTTATATATTTTATTGCTAAGCCTAAATGGCACTTGTGGATCACAAATTGTTCCTGAGGCCAGTCACCATTTCAGCCATCCTGCATTCACTCTGATTATCACATCTTAGCCTATTAAATTTTTTCCTTGTCTTAGTTAGGGGTTATCTTAAATCTAAAGTTTATAACAATAAACCGACTTTTCTGCCAAATTTTAAAGAAAATAATTGCTATGGAATCACAGCCATCGCAGAGTCAACCTAAGAGCCTGCCGAGCCTTCATTAGAAATTTTACCATTCAACAAAATGAATTCTGTGAAAGCGAAGGTTTACATTTAGACGAAGTTATTTAAAAAAAAATAAAGTTTTTTCCAAGCAAAAAATAAAGTTGTATTTACTGTACTTCGATCATTGTTAGACCCTTTTTTAAATATTATAGATCTTATTTTTTTTATTTTATCGACTCGCAAAATTTTGTTATGATGGTATAAGATGGGTAAGAGTTACTTAGAAAAGAAGTGAAGTTTAATTTGATGTGTGTTAATTATAATTTTAATAAAATATTATTAAATATTTAAAAAATCATCTAGTATTCTACACATCACACTTCTTCTTCTTCTTCCCGTTCCTCTCCTATCGGAGGATGGACATGGCGATTCTGACTTTGGAGGCCGCTGCTTTGAACCAGTCTCGCAAATTCTTCAGCCACGAGTGTCTTCTCCTGCCCACGCTTCTCTTTCCGGCAATCTTCCCCTGGACAATAAGCTGCAGAACTCCGTACTTGACGTGCGTACACATCACACATATAAACATAATGGAAACTTATGTAATTTCAAAGGCATATAAGTATTTCTAGGTCGTCGAACAAAGGGTTTAGGTACGGGACGGTTTAGGTACATAACTTTGCCTCCTTTATTAGGTAATAGGTCGGCAGTAAAATGTATTCTCATCAACTGATGTCCCCTTTTAAACAGGACGTTGTTTTTCTAGTACAATATAACATCAGTTTTGTCTTTAACTAATGTGGATTATTTCGAATAGACATAAAGGCGTTTAAGTTCTACCGTCTGTACAACGGGGAGTGTTCTGAAGAACTATTTAGGATGGTGCCCTCGTCGTCTTTCTACCACCGCACTGCCCGCCATCGGCTGGGTGTTCATCCCCATTTCTTGGAGCCTCTTCTTTCTTGCACTAAGCGATTCTCCAGAACGTTCTGTTGCGTACTCTCAGGATCTAGAATGAGCTCCTGGCTGAGGTTTTCTCAGCGCGGTATGATATGGGGTTCTTCAAAAAAGGTGTTATAAAATTTCTTCGAGACCGGCAGCGCGTTGGTAGTGCCTCTGATGCTGCAAACGTCCATAGGCGACGGTGACCACCTGCTAGGGTGGGTTGGTTCTGCTGAACTCTAGCTATAAAAAAAATAAGTTGCTAAGTGAATTTTCTATGCTAGATACCAATTAGCACATAGTTGAATACGGAGATCATTTCACTGTTCCTTTCTTATTTGAGGTTACTGCTTTGCTTTTTTAATTGCAATGGAACAGCACGCTGATGGCAGTATTCTTAATAGTAAGCAGTTACTGTCGCTTAAGGATGTTTGCGACGCCACTGCCAACATGCTGTCGTTCGCGTAGTGGAACTGGAAACTGGGTTACTTATGTCGGAACTCATTTTCAAAAGAAAATTATATAGAATATTAGTTGTCTAATCACCATAACAGGATTCTGTTGCTTACAAGTCTTTGGTACTAAATGGCAATTTTTATTAAATTGGCACTATATAAATTATCACACTATATTTATTAAATGAACACGGTCTACTTGTTATGATTATGTCAGACCAAACTTAAATTGCGGCAAACTTAATAATATAAGCTTATCCCTGAATCTAATAATCAAAACAAATTCGTAAGTCCATGCCTACACGTTTTCAATTATCCTAATTATTTGTGCCGGGTTGCGTGATTAACTGATTACAAAACCTTATGTGACGGCACAGGGACAATTAAAGTTATCAAACTCCCTTCACAACTTTAAAGACTTGGATTACCTTTGATTTGACAAGTGACATTGCTACATTTCGAAACGTTGTCTAATATGATGTGAAGTATTTTTGTTTCCTGATATTTTAAATTGTGTCCTATTGTGCTCGTCATATGAATTTATTTATAATGAAAATAATTTCTAAATAATATACACCAACTCATCACTACTATGGAAGATGTTAAGTTGTTGCGTCCATAACTTGCTCTATAGAGCACGGGATCTACTAGACACAGTAAGACCAATCTGACCAAATTTTTATGAGCGTTAGCTTAATTATAAATAAATTATTTTTACGAGAGTGATAACAGACCCCAATCTTGCGGCTTGAAGACTCTTTTTATTGCTGTAGGATAGCAGACAGGCTGACGGCCCACTTAGAATTTAGCAGTTACTGTCACCTATAGGTGTTTGCAACGCCAGTAGCATTGCGAACACGCTGCTGTCCCATAAGGGTCCAGAAACTTAGGTCAATAATACCGAAACACAACACAAATTTACTATGGCGGCATACTTAAGACCAAAAGTGGTTGCCATTCAGACGGGCTTGGAGCCCTACCATATAGCTTGGGTGGATGTTTTGTCGTATTTTACGGCAGGCCGACTCCGGCCACAGAGGTCAGTATTCTTTCTCTGCCCCTGCATGGATAAAAAGGAAAAAAAGTAGTAATTCTTTGTAGCTTTTTACGACTGTCTAGAATAAGGCATCTTTATTCTTATATTTGGATGTGGTTTAAATGGTTAAAGCCCTGTAAAGACTTAGCTATAAAATTGCAATGAAACAATATTAATATAAATGAATAAAATGTTGTGACATCGTAAATATAGCACGGATGTAGTTTCTATAAGTAACTTGTCTGAAAATAGAGCATCTACGATTGTCACCGCAACCGAAAGTTATTTAATGTTCGCTTCTAACTTCAAAGTGTGACTTAAATACTTTCATTTACAATGGGGATAAGGAAACATTTCAGAGCTCTCCTTGACCCAAAATCAACGATGTTTAAATGAAGTGTACGGGAAAAGATACTGTTGACCGGGTCAATCAAATTAACTTTGCCATGGGCTGTCAATTAATATAATTTATGCGCCAGCCAACAGCTATCACAGCGCTCAAATACCGAAGTAGTGTAAACATAGCCTAATTGAACATAAGTCTGCTATGAAATAAAAATGCAACATATTTTGTATCGTAGTAATTTAACAGAGTTTTTTTAATATTAGATTTGGATAATATATCGCTTATTTCTGGCCAAATGAATGTAAGGGTTTTTCATAGTATTATCCTATATTTATTTACTTGTATATTGAAAATAAACGATAGCATAATAGAACGCAAACATTTATGTAAATAAATAAGTATCCTTTGATAATAATGAACAACTCTTCATATTTCGAAGTGAAATCTTCAAATGCAATCAAGAAAAAATCTTAAAATATTGAATTTTTATAGGCTTGGTTTTTATTTCTCTGATTATTTGGTTTATATTTTATATTATAAAAATACAAATGTTGATATAAATATGTAGGACTTTTTATGTCCGCTTTTCAAGATTAAATTCAAACGCGAACCGCTTTTCTTTAATTTTGTGAAGGTCACGTGCCTTCAAATTATCTTGAAACATTCACATCATGTTTCATACATGCCTAAAATTATTTGCCCTTTGAAAATTGGCTCACTTAAAACACAATATCTTTTTATTTATTTATTTAATCTCCTAAGAATACAAAACAACATAGCTTCAATAGTCCCACCAAACTGCACATCAGTTTGTCGGCGGAAAAACGGTCATCTAATATCATTTTTGATTAAAAAGTCAAAAATTTCATTATTGTATGTCATTATTATCATTTTATAATTATCTTTCATTTTCATGCCATTATTATACTTTTATAAAATTATTATTTAATCTCCTAAGAATCATCATCATCATCTCTGCGTTAATTCCCGGTTGCAGCCCAAACTCTCGCTTCGGCGCCCGGGGTTCGCTTTCCGACTTTTTCTCCTGCACTTCGCACGGTCTTCAACATCCCTGGTAGTTAGCCCATTGGCACGCATATCACGCTTTACGACGTCAAGCCAGCACTTTTTGGGTCTACCCCTCCTGCCGGGGCCCGGCGGAGGCGGCATGGCCAGACATTTGTTACCCACGTAAGCATCCGGTTGCCGTAAAACATGGCTGTACCAACGGAGCCGACACTCTTGCAATTTATCCGCAATGTCACGGACATGAAGACTGCCGCGAATGCGGGAGTTCCTAACGCGGTCCTTCCGCGTCACTCCACACATCCACCGCAGCATATTCATCTCCGTGACACGCAGCTCCTGCTTGTGTCGCTCTAACACCGGCCACGCTTCACAGTCATACCAGGCTAACCTATTACTTTTCAGCTTCTCAATCATTGGCGCTACTCTCAAAGTTCCCCTAATATACCCATTTCTAATTTTATCCATTTTTGTAACTCCACTCATCCATCTCAACATTCGCATCTCTGCTGCATGCAATATTCGTTCATCTTTTCCCTTTGTGGCCCAGCATTCTGATCCATACAATATGATAGATCTTATAACAGACTTGTAAATTTTACCTTTAAGTCTAAACGACATATATTTATTTCGAGAATAAAGTAACAACATTTTCAACCCTCTAACTTTACTTCATCCAATGTTTAACGAATAAAGTTTCTTCGAGTTTTGCACTCTGAAGAAACAAAGTCTATCATTCATCAATTAACCAAAGTCCCCAGTGTCCCATTACGCGTTATAACTGGGAGTGTTTTACAATTAGCTAAAATTGTATTCTCTTCCGCTGGGTGAATGTACTGAAATAGTTGGATAAGTTATTTTTATGAGGAAAATCTATCAAAAATATGTATTATCTTTAAACGTTTGTAAGCAATCATCATCATCTCAGCGATGAATCCCGGTTGCAGCCCAAACTCTCGCTTCGGCGCCCGGGGTCCGCTTTCCGACTTTTTCTTCTCCACTTCGCACGGTCTTCAGCATCCCTGGTAGTGAGACCATTGGCACGCATATCACCCTTTACGACGTCAAGCCAGCACTTTTTGGGTCTACCCCTCCTGCCGGGGCCCGGCGGAAGCGGCATGGCCAGACATTTGTTTCCCACATAAGCATCCGGTTGCCGTAAAACGTGGCCGTACCATCGGAGCCGACACTCCTGCAATTTATCCGCAATGTCACGGACATGAAGGCTGCCGCGAATGCGGGAGTTTCTAACGCGGTCCTTCCGCGTCACTCCACACATCCACCGCAGCATATTCATCTCCGTGACACGCAGTTCCTGCTTGTGTCGCTCTAACACCGGCCACGCTTCACAGCCGTATAAAAGGACAGGCCTAATGATGGTCTTATAGACCTGTCCCTTCAACTTTACCGGCATCTTGGGGTCACAAATGACACCAGTTACCTCACGCCATTTGGCCCACGCGGCAGCAATGCGTGCCTTGACGTCGCAATCGATGTCACCAGACGCATGAAATACAGATCCCAGGTATTTGACTTGGTTCGTGCGCTCGACCGTGTCGCCGCCTATGCGTACGGGTGTGGGATCTGTGGAGTTATAGGCCAAGTACTCGGTCTTCGCCACATTGATCTTCAGACCACCGTTCTCAAGCGACTCCTTCCACGCCTTCACGCGTTGCACCAGCCTACCTCTGTCCGAATCTGCCAGCGCGATATCATCAGCATACATGAGCAGCCACGGCGGTTGCTCATGTGAGTTTCTGATGCTGTCTGACAATACGTCTAATACCACGCTAAACAGAAACGGACTAAGGATGGATCCTTGGTGCACCCCGGCGGTGATGGGGAAAGGTTTTGTGTCGCCAACAGCGGTTCGAACTACGGAATCGGAGTCACGGTACATGTCTCGGATGATGTCAATATAGGCCTCTGGAATCCCTTTGGACCGCAATGCCCACCAGATTATCGCGCGAGGAATACAGTCGAAGGCCTTCTGCAAGTCGAGAAACAGGCAATGCAGAGGCGTATTCTTCGCCCTGTATTTCTCCGCGACAGTCCTTAGGGCAAAAACAGGGTCCATTGTCCCGTGACCAGGGCGAAACCAATATTGACATTCCGAGACAGTGCACTCCTGTCGAATCCGAGAGTCGATAACCCTTTCGAAGAGCTTCATGGTGTGGGACATGACCTTAATTCCTCGGTAACTACCGCACTCCTGCACCGATCCCTTGCCTTTGAAGACTGGAGTAATGATACTCAGTCTCCATTGGCTCGGGATCGTACCGGTGAGGAGTGTCCGGTTGAAAAGGTCTGTTAAGATGCCCACACCACGAGAGCCCATCGCCTTCCAGGCTTCGATGGGGACTCCATCGGATCCAACAGCTTTCCGATTCTTCATGCGGCGAAGACAATTCTGGACTTCTGCAGGCGTTATCAGTGGGACTAGTCCTTGATTCGGAGGAAGATCTGGCGGCTGCACCTCTTTGTGCTGCGTGTTCAGCAGCTCGTGGAAATACGAGCGCCATCTCTCCTTCACCGCGAGGTCCTCGCATAGCAGGTTGCCCACAGGGTCTTTTACACAGCGGCACTTGGAAATGTCCTGTGCCGCTTTGACCCTGGAGCGCGCCAACTTATAGATGAGCTTCTGCCCCTCAGACGATTCCAACTTATCGTAAAGTGGTTGTAAGTGGTCTCGCCTGGCTCTGGCAACAGCTCTCTTAGTGGCGCGCTTTGCTACCCGGTATGCGTCGCGATCTTCAGGAGATCTGGACGCTTGCCACTTCTTAAAGAGGGCTTTCTTCGCTCTAGTCTCCCTCTGGACTGTGTCGTTCCACCACCATGTCTCTTTGTCACACTTGCGACCACCTTTAGACACCCCAAGCACCTCCTTCGCCGACCCAAGGATAGCCGCCTGAATCTTGTCCCAGTAAGCCTGAACTGGTTCGCCCATACCACCGGCGCACTTGTCACCGACGGCTAAGGCGAACTCCTGGGACGTGACTTCATCAAGTAGCCACCACCTGATTTGGCGCTGAACGCGCTCAGTATACGTGTCTTTAGGCTTAGCGCAGAGGTCCATGACAAGAAGACGATGTTGTGCAGTGAGACTCTCACCGGGTATGACCTTGCAGTTGGCCACTTTGCTGATGTGGTGTCTCCTAGTGAGAAGGAAGTCGATTTGGGTAGCATTCCTCCCGCTCTTGTAGGTGATGAGATGCTCGGGTCTCTTTTTGAAATACGTGTTCACGATGGCAAGGTCGGCTGCCGCACACGCATTGAGGATGACCTCCCCTTCTGCGTTGCGGCTACCGTACCCAAATCCACCGTGAACACGCTCAAATTCCCCACATTCATCACCCACATGACGGTTCAGATCACCCCCCAAAACGATCCCCTGTGATAATGGGATTCCACGGAGCACTTCTCCGAGCAGATTCCAAAACGCTATTTTATCGGCGTCGTCACAACCGGCCTGTGGCGCATAGGCACTTATCAAGTGGGTAACTACCCCATCGATAAGCACCCTAACGACCATAAGTCGGTCGCTATGACGTTTCACTTCCAAAATGTCGTTCTGGAACTCCTCCGAGAGCACTATGGCAACCCCATTTTCCCCACCAGGTGCACCTGTGTAGATCAGCTTGTAGCCATTCCCAATGAACCGGGATCTGCTGGCCTTCCACCGAGTCTCCTGCAGGAACGCCACGGCCACCTTCCGCCTGGAGAGCACATCGGCCAACTCTCTCGCGCGTCCGGTTAACGTGCCTATGTTCCATGTTGCGAAGCGGATCTTTCGAGATGTTTGGGCTGCGTGAGTTGGGGCTAGCGTCGTTAGCCGTGCCCGCCCATGACACGTAGCCCTTGTCCACTTCTCACAAGAGTCGGGCGAAGCTCTTGCGCGCCGTTATGCGGCGGCGCCCTAGCCCTTAAACGATCTCGTAATCTTGCACTTTCCATATTTGATTTGGCTTATTTTGGCTTTTACGGGGGCGACTGCCGTCTGACCCCCCAACCCCAAAAGGAAAGCCGTCGTCAGAGCCTCGTCCGTTATTCAGCAGGGTGCGCCGACTTGCAGGTGAGGTTGACTTGGGCCCCGAAGATGTTGGTAGGGCCCCTTACACCCCAAAAACGTTTGTAAGCAATATGAGACATTATTGTATGTACATAATTATTATTAACGTTATTGTTAAAAGAATTGTAAAATATTGTTGTTAAAATAGCCATTTAAATTTAAGTGAGGTTTGTAAAACTTTATAAAATATCAATTAAGAAATCATAGCTCATCATACTTGATACCACAGTCCAAATGTCCCATTCTTGTGCTCGGGCTTCACCTAGAGGGGGAAGGAGGAGGCTACCCATATACCCATCTTTTCCATGAAGAAGTAGAGTAAGAATACTGCGCCCGGGACAGTCTGTCGTAAAAGACAATTAAACAGCTCCAGCTAGGTGGTACGATACCAAGCTCCTCTGGAAGACAACCAACCCTGGGCTCTAAATTTGCCTCCATAATAACCTTTTATTACGGATTATATAAAAAATTATTATGGATGCAAATTTAGAGCCTAACGGTGGTTGCCATCCAGACGGGCTTGGTATCGTACACAACATAAGAATGTTTTGTACTAATAAGTGGCCCAGTGTTCCCCTACGCGGACGGCAGTATGATAGCGGTGCTGCTAGCGTCGCAAACATCCATAGGTGACGGTAACTGCTTACTAAATGGGCCATTAGCCGGTCTGCTGTTCCAACGCAATAAAAAAAATACCCGCCACGCTTATCCAAGGCAAACCAACGAATTGCCATACCAGTGATCTCATTATGCTGGTTTTTTCGTTTTGCTTTCACCGTCAGCACGTGGAAATTATATTTTATTATGCACATTGACGAGGAAACCGCCTAAACGTGCATGTCAATGCGGGACGCGAACTCTAGGAAGGTCACCGAGCGTAATACCGCTTCTCAACCACGTATGTCATAATTAACTTATAGAACTTATTTTAGAATATGAATTATATTAACATGTTATTTTATCCTGAAACAATACTGACCTCTGCGGCCAGGGTTGTCCTGTCGTAAAAGGCAACTAAACTACCCAAGCTAGGTAGGGCACGAATCAAGTCTGGTTGGCAATCACCTCTGGTTTTTAAATATGCCGTCATAATAACCTGGTATTTTATTCGGGCATAAGTGACCAGAATCCAGTACTACAAAGTGGATGGCAGCGTGTTAGCGGTGTCCCTAGCCAAACATTCATAAGAGAGGGTAACTGCTAAGAACTAAATGGGCCGTCAGCTTGTCTGCTGTCGTACAGCAATAAAAAAAGAATAGCGGATTTGGAATGCATAAGTTTGGAAGGTATATAATCCAGAACAAAGGCTAAACATATATAGATTTTTTTTTATTTCTGAAGAACTGCAGACACGCTGACGGCCCATTTAACATCAAGCAGTTACCGTGGCTTATATATGTATGTTTGCGACAGGGGCACTGTGAACACGCTGCTGTCCCATAGGGGTACAGAAACTTGGGTAACTAATGCCGGAACACAACACAAAGTTATTATGGCAGCATACTTGAGACCAAGGGTGATTGGCATCCAAGCAGGCTTTTGGGGGCCCTACTATGTACGACGGGTCGACCCCGGCCGCACGAGTTAGTATTCTTCCTTCGAATAGGCCAGATCTCAAATAAAACCAACAAGCGACCACTTGCTAAAAACGAGAGAGTTCTCGTTTTCTCGTTCGTGTATTTTAGGAGTCTAAAATACACTAAATTTTCGTAGTCTGAACTAGACTAATGAGGTACTTCAGCAAATAAGACAAGTGGTTTAATTATGTCTGCAGGTTTTTATTAAGTCGGAGTTAAAAGTTGGAGTTATATACGTGAAGGAGAACCAGTACACTGAAGAAGAAATCCTGGACAATAATGAAAATTCACCGATGTTTGAGGAGTTCTTGCAAGTATTAGGGGACAAAGTGAGATTAAAAGGTAAGATATAACTATTATTTGAACCATAATTAAAATGCTTGTAATATTATTTTTAACACACTTTTATTAGTTTCACCTGTTTGTTTGTTTGTAACCCACTCCTTTGAACTAGATTATGACCCACTTTAAACGGTCTGGTTTCATTTAAACATTGTAGACTTATCAAGGACCGATGATAATACCTAGTCAGGTCATAAATTCTGTCACATGTTTAATGTAAAATAATTGTAACAAGTTTATTAATTATGTAACCATTCATATACCAAAATGAACTTAACAAAACATAGATTCTTATGACATTAAAGTTTATTCAAAATGACCTCCGTGATTTTGAATACAAGCCTTCAATCTGCGCGGCCAGTTGTCTATCGCAGCACGAACGAGGTCCATGTCAATATCGGCGGCTGCCTTAATCAAGGATGTCTTGAGTGACTCCAAATTGGGATGAGGCTTTGAGCACGCCTTTTCCTCCAAGTGTTGCCATATCTTGTAATCTAACGGATTCAAATCTGGACTGGAGGAGGGCCAGTCTTCGTGCCGGATGAAGTCGATTTCACGCGCCGCCAGCCAGTCTTGTGTGCTCTTCGCTCTATGAGCTGGCGCCGAATCTTGTTGGAATACCCAGTGCCTGTTATTGAACATGGTATGAGAAACACGTTCCACAAGGTTCGTCAGGACTGTAATTTGATACACAACAGCATTCGTTTTTACACCTTTCTCACAAAAATGTACCTCTGTTAAGCCCCAATAAGAAACTCCCAACCATACCATGAGCGAGGATGGAAAATGACCTCGTTGGACACGCGGAATACGGTTGCTCGCTTCTACACTACTGTGTGCGTACACCTTATCATTTTGTTTGTTGTAGCTCTCTTCTACGGTAAACATTTTTTCATCCGAAAAAAGAATTTCCCGATATTTTTTTCCCGCGTACCGCTTCAACAAAGCGCGGCATCTCTTCAGTCTCAGGTCCATTAGACGAGCATTCAAACGATGTCCTGTTTTTCTTCGATATGCCCGAAGCCCTAAGTCTTCATTTAACACCCTTTTCACCGTGGTTCTGCTTAACCCCATCTGAAGGGCCAACAGTTTCTGCTTACGTTTGGGATTTCTTTGAATTCGTGCCTTCACAGCTTTTATCACTGCTGGAGTCCTAACAGGCCGAGGGCGACCACTTCTTGACCTGTCATCTACACTAGAGTCTTCATTGTATCGTTTGATGGTACGATAAACGAATCTTTTGGTAATATTCAAATTTTTCAGTATGTTAAAAATTTGAATTGGCGCGTAACCGCAACGATGCAACGCAATAACTGCAACACGGTCTTCTTTAAGCGTCCACTCCATATTTAAAAATGAGTAAAATTCTAAAAGTTATACATTTTTATTTTCATGAACAATTCGAAATTCTAATTCAATAAACTTTTTTGTGGCCAGCATTCTAAAAGAAAAGTTTTTACTGTGTGACAATACTTATGACCTGACTAGGTACAATTCGATAAGATTATCTCGTTGTCCAGATCGGTAGGATTTAAAAAATGGTTATGTACACATTGCGCCTGATGAAATATTCAAAGCTAATTTCACTTTTTAGTTCGATCATTAAAGCGTTTTTAAACTATATTCATTATAATATAACAATAATAGGGAGATCCTCCTAGGACATCTGATTGTAGTAATGTATGCTAATATCTATAACGTAATATTAATAGTATTGACCTTAAAAAAATACATTTTATAAACATTGCAGCAATATATTTTGAATCAAGCCTGATTTGTAACTTATATATACGTCCATACACCGCTAAAATTAGGTTAAATTATTGGATTCAATTTATACGCTTACAACGTAGCAATGTTATTAATGGTCAAAATATTACGTCCAAGGATTTACCTGAACCAATAACTTTCAATGGGGGATGTCAAGTTTTTGCGCGAGCGATAATAAATTTTACAACTTTTTCATAAAAGTTTTGCAACCTGCAAAACTTTTATGAAATATTTACTTATATATTGTAATACACAAAGCTGAGTATCTATCTATATAGGGAATGTATCCATACTGAGGCACTTATTTTGTCAATTTTTACCCCCTCCCTCCTTTTGGTTAGTTTTCACCTAGTAAATCATAAATACAATTTTCAATAATTTTTTCCTAACAAAAAAAAATATTTACCTCATATTTGCCGCGTGACGCCAAAAATACATGGATACCTATAGTTATGAGTAAAAACTAAAGGCTGATCACATCATATTTGAGGATAGCTCGAAAAAGCGCGAGATTTCTTTTCTTCTTTATTTTGACTACGCGAAGAAAACCAAAAACCCCCGCCCCCACTTCTGTGACCAAGCGTGGTATTTTAAATACCTCCTTTCCACTCCTCAACGGGTCACGTAGTATGGGTATGTTCCCATATGTAGTATAATATAAAGGTACAAATTTCCAAGATAGACAAACTGCGTTTATGTTAAGGATAAAATGTAAGAAATACTTTTTATCTGTATCCTCGTAATAAGAACTACTTTAAAGAGAAATTAATATTAAAATTATATGGAGGATAGGACTACGATATAGGTAGACCCACAAAGCACTGACTCGGCATCTTAAAGATTGATATTGGTACCAATGAGCTGAATAGAGATACTGAAAGCCATGGGAAATTCAAAAAGATGTCTCTGGGCTCCCAGGTACTGGAGTATGAGATTGTGTTTTAACTAGGTTATAACAACATAGAATCTCACACATCATTGCCGTAGTACCTTGGATGAGGATGAATTTGTAGACCATTAAAAATCTTCAAAATTGCTAAGCTAGCTACGTGGTAGGGCCCCAAGCCTGTCTGAATGGCGACCACCTTTGGGCTTAAGTATGTCACTTTGTGTTGTGTTCCGGCATTAGTGAACCAGGTTCCTGTGCCCTTATGGGACAGCAGCGTGTTCGCAATGCCACTGGCGTTGCAAACACCCATAGGCGACGGTAACTGCTAAATTCTAACTGGGCCGTCAGACTGTCTGCTGTAAGTCAGCAAGCAGGCTTGCTACAGCAATAAAAAAAACTTTTTCTTCTACGATAAGTAGTTTAGCCGCTAAATGTAAAAATGTTTTTATAGAATTTTTATTAAGTTATAGTTCAGTCTACAGGCGGTTTTTTTGAAAATAATTTAATGCTGGAAAAGGACCGGTATTGTTTATCAAAACATTACATAGTATACAAGCGAAATAAATCTTTAAAAAAGAATTTTTTTGTGTTAATCATTGGGAAAATTTTAAAATTAAGAAGTTTAAGTAAGAAGTTAAATTTTGACAACTTTTTTACCTAAAGTAACGAGAATTATAGATGAAATTGAGAAAAGAAATATGGTTTTATTTTGCAACATCCTAACGAGTATGTGTTCTTTCAGGTTTCGACAAATATAAAGGGGGTTTGGACACGGTTCACGATCTCACAGGTCTATATTCTGTGTACACAAACTGGAGGGGTATTGAGATAATGTTCCACGTTTCCACTCTCCTGCCTTACGAAAGACACGACCCACAAAAGCTTCAACGGAAGCGGCACATCGGCAATGATATCGTCTGTGTCGTGTTCCTCGAAGCGGACAACACTGCATTCTCGCCGGCCTGTATTAAAAGCCATTTCTTACATACATTTATTTTAGGTTTGTATTCATAATTCAATAATTCTTATAATAATGAAGGAATGTAAGAAAATCTGTTTTTATTCACTGTTTGTTGTTATTAAGATTTCAAAACCAATGTTTAATACAATGTAATGATGTCTGGGCGCAAGTTTTTTGTAGTCTGTCAATCTTACGATATTCCGTATTATACAATCTTACATACGTGTTCCTTCAGTACTTATTTATCTCAATAATCATTTTACCAAAGCTTTAATACTATATTTAAAAAATCATGGAGTCAGTCAATCTTACTTTGTTAAAAAAATGATTGGTGGCAATCAGTAGTTATCTCCTAGTTTACTTAATTTTTCTCTCTAGTTTCGTATTGAGAGAATTTATGTGGCCCACTTCTTTTCTCAGCCTTCTCAATGCCACTAAATTGGCCATTTTTTCTTTCTTGCCTTTCTTCCTAATCGATTTTCTCTGTTTCACTAATAGCTGTATGTTTACAATGCTCTTAGCGGTGGAGACTTTGATGATAGTAGTAACCACTTTACATTTCGTGGGCTATCCACATTTCTATCACACTCTTCAATATCATAAAAGAATCTTAGGGATATAGAATATTTATACGCCTATAGTTTCTCGATACAAATTAAATCTGAATTATTCATTAAGTTTTGAACTTTTAGTTATATTCGTTTTTGGTTGACTGAATTCAACACCATCCCCAGCGCAAAATTTGATATCGCGATTTTTCAACTACAGTTCGAGTGTCAGCGAAAATCAAACGCCGTCCTACAAGGTACGAAGTATCTGTAGTCACACGAGATGAAGTCGGCGCGTACAAACCTTATTTGTGGGAACAGAGTGTGTTCGATAAAGGACCTATGTTCAGGTAAACTAAATTTTAATAACTACATTTATATGTTACTAACAATAAGATTATGTATATACCATTATAAGATTAATTAATTTATTATTGAGGTCAATGTTTTTAATATGACTAATAATTATTATGTAAATAAGACGGCTATCATAATTATTGAATAGACAATAAATATTTTAATTATTTTTAATAGGTCGAAACAAATTTTACTGACAGATCAAATAATTTTTCTCTGAATAAAAATAGAACCTAAGAGCTCAGCAGTGTACTTATAACTGAGACTGAGGTGCAATATTTACAATGCACCGTCCGGGCTAATCATCAATTTAATGAGGCTAAAAGTGTAAGGGTCGTCCCAATTACATTAATAATCAACACATAACCTATCATACTATATTATAATATTATAAAAGTGAAAGTAAGTTTGTTTGTTACGCTTTCACGCAAAAACTACTTAACCGATCATCATGAAACTTTGTACACATATTCTTGGAGGTATTAGAAGTAACATAGGATACTGTTTATTGAAAAAACATAATTTTTTACGAAGACATTACTTTTTCTCATTTTTTTTTTCGTTTTAATTTTGCCTGTTAATCGCCCGGCGGAGCGGGCGTGATCGACTAGTATTACATAATTATAGTATTTATTCCCAAACTATATCAAATCATACTAGAATTGTGGATGATAAACAAAAATACCATAAACTGATCCCATACCACCCTTTGAATAGGAAAAAGGGGAACGCCCATACGAAATCATGTCAAATATCATATCACCAGCAACTAATTAGGTAAATATTGTTTCCAAAATTACGTTACTATAGTTTAAACCAATTTGTATGTCTAAGCATTTTTATTCCAGAGAGTGGTTGCTAACAAAAATAGTAAATGGTGAAAGAGCGTCTTATTCTGCACCGAAGTTTGCACGAATGCAAGAGAGAACTAGAAGTCAAATGTTAGAAGACATTGTGGCCAATCTCCAGAATCACGCAGAAACTGGACAAATACCTAAACCGTATAGACGAGGTAAGAAATAAATATCTACAAATGACTTCAAGGCAATCTTGGTAAGACAGAAATAGACGTTAATAATAATATTCTAAATGGAGAATAATATACATCTGTGAAAACTTCCTAGTAGTAAATATTTGACAATTTCCAAACAAGAATTCCCTTAAAAGTGGGAACGAGAATTGTTGGAGAAATAATCTACTTAATATAAAGATTTTTTTTTGTATTTAAAAATATTAACAGCTCATACACCTCCTACTGGTACATAATCAAGACATACGGTATTCTTTTTTTTTCTTTGTTAATTCAAAGTATTTTAGTGTGGATTAAACTTGAATCTGCTTGATTAAGATTTTAATTCATAATAACAATTATTAGATTACCCTCATTGTTTTGTTAGTTAATAATGTAAGTTAATATAATCTCATTAGCTTCCCCTATTTGGGGAGTGGTGTCCCCCCAAATAAATTCACAGTCAAACCTTAGGTCGATGTCTGCCAGTTTAAAGTCAGTATTAAAGCGTACGCCTAGCTATGGCTAGGTACATAATATGGCTAGCGTTGAAGTATGCTTCAATAATTAATAAGCCAAAAAAATTATCTTGATTACGGTTAATTACAGGAAATTATTTTACTTTTCCAGGATCGTGGCGTCCAATAGGCCACATGCGTCCATCTTCCCCCTTGCTTGACTCGGTAAGGGACCAGTTTGAAGACTATGACCAGCTTGCCAAAGACTTCACCCGCGTCTTCCTCAATAATGAGCTAAATACTGCGCAAAATGCTCAACTCTTCGATGTCGTGTTTCTTGTGGGGCAGTCGAAGCAGAAGACCAAGTTTATTGGTGTTCGAGCCATACTTGGTGTGAGAAGCAGGTAATATTTAATTCACGGAGGTTTCAAAACCACCACTTACAGTATGTAAGAAATAAATGCGTTCGTTAATTAAAATTATAGTAAATGCTAAAATTTATACTAATGCTATAAAAATCCATACTAATATTATTATATAAATGTGAAAGTAACTCTCTGTCTCTTACGTTTTCACGCCTAAACTGCTGAACTAATTTTGATGAATTTTGGTATAGAGATAGATTACACCTTGACGAAGGACATATAGATTACTTTTTGTCGCAAAAATTAAACTTGAAGGGATGAAATAGGGGTAATAAGTTCTGTTTTTTTTTTATATGGCAGGACAACGTTTGCCGGGTCAGTTAGTTGATAATAACGTTAAAATTATAATGAATTTTTCATTAATAAGAAACCTAAAGATGTATTTGATAAAATTTAGTTATTATAATGTTATAAAATTAATAAAGATTTAGACACTTACAAATATAAACAAGAATTAAGTATATAACTGTGTTTCTTTATTGATACCATAAATATGCAACTATTTTTAAACTGATGCGTGAGAACAGTGTCGACAAACTACTGCGCAGTTTGGCAGATATGAGTTATTTGTAATTGCTTTCCTTTGAATGAATTTCAAAAAATATTTCAATACAACTGTTAACATACAAAACTGAAGGATAAGATATTACGGATAGTTGAATCTAATATAAGTCTCAACTCAAAAAGTCGTGAATGCATGCGGAGGAACTTTTCATAACTAGTTTGAAAATTCAATAAGTTTTCGACCCGAAAAATATTCCATTGAAGTAAATCTTTGGAGTATTTATATTAGGTGGATTGTATCAGTAAAAGTTATCTACTATCTTGTACTACTTATATAATTTTCTTTTCTAATTTTTAAATAAAACATATTATACATAACCACTGAGAACCGTGACGGGAATCGAACTCTTGAGCTCCGCAGGCGTACCGATATGCAAAAGCCATTATGCAGTCAGATCAATATTGATATAGTAATAACACAATCAGTTTTTTATTTTACTTAATAACTTTTGCAGAGTCTTCCAAGAGATGCTTTATGGAATCCAAACTGGATTTGGTTCACCTCAAGTACCAGTAGCTGAATTGTTAGCGAGACCAGCTCCAACTTTGCTGTCTCCAACCCCGAGACAGAAGAGCAGCAACTTCTTACAAGTGCCAGATATTGAATCGCCTAGGTACAATGTTTTTTTTTCACAAATTCAAAAGCAGAGAAACTCTTTGTTTTTTTCTCTCTGTACGAGTATAGACGCATAAGTCCAGTCTCGAGTCGAGTTTACTCCAAGTTTATAATCCTTATCTATTTCTCTTGCAAATTCCAGTAAAAGATTGGGTTATGTTCTCTGCTGACGATATTGTTCTACTAGCGAAAATAGATTGGCAAATAGTAAATAGAGAAAGAAATTTTCCAATTAGATTGACTTATTAGTAGATGAGGTTGTGTGGTAGAAATTAGTTAACGAAAGTAGGACTAGAGCCGATCAATGCCTGCGCTATGGAACCTCATACTATGGAACCTCACTTCAATAATCTTAGACGAGCCTCACCTGCCTTACTGGCAGCTGTATCCAGAAAATTTGCATACGAGCACGGGGCTAGATGTCAAGTCTATTTATATTATCACTGGCTGAAACTGATTTCGTGCGTTTTACGACACTACCTCACCGTGACTTATTTCGTATATGCACAAGAACAGAATAATGCTGCCAATTTCCTCCATCGATTTTTAGATTATAGCTGGAATCAGTTTTTTAATCAAACACAGCAGTGTCTCCTCGTTGGAGGCTCTATATTATATAATAGAATATTGTGAATGTCTTGTTAAATAAGTAATTAAGTAATAGTATTCAATACAAAAGAAACAAGATAAATAATAAAAATATCAGACATAGGAAACTATTAAAATTTTATGTATCCGCAATAAATAAAATGTGCGGCTTTCTTTTATACCAAAACAATTGTTACAAATTCTTTTATACTATTAGTAATAATTAAATTTATGATAGACAGAAGGTAAATTTACTCACCTACAAACAGCCTTCTACTGGGTTCAACGTTATTACTTTGGAGAGGAATGGATTAATGTCACGGATTACAGAATACTGCCATGCTTGTCCAAGGTGGATTAGGGAGTTATACTAGAATGTGATTCCTTCATGGTCAATGCGTAATAATATGATGAATATAATAAAGGCAAGAAGAAAGACGTGTGGCACTCGGGGACTGCCACGATAAAGCTATTGCATAGCATTTTAATCAACTTATGCAATTATAATTATTTATTTATTTTTTATTTATGCAGTAATTATTTTTTTTCTAAAGTATCGATGTTTTCCATCGATATTTTTTGGGCAAGATATATCGATACTCGATAATAAAATACTAAAACTATCGATGTTACGATATCGATGTTTTTATTATCAAGTATCGATATATCTTGTCCAAAAAATATCGATAGAAAACTTCGATATTTTAGAAAAAAAACATTGACAGTTGAAATATCGAGAGATAGCACCCATCTCTACCACACTCACTGCACGTGCGCCCTGTAAATATACATATAGCTATATAATATAGGTGTACATTCAAAAAGTGTAACTTGAATTAATATCAAAGATATATCTAATTAAAGTTTTAACTTTAATTAATATCAAATAAAATAATTACTGCATAAATAAAAAATAAATAAATAATTATAATTGCATAAGTTGATTAAAATGTTTTTCAATATCGCTCATCGTACAGTCGTACCATATACATACACGTTAAGCGAACTCTCGGCCGAGCCACATGGTAGGCGGAGTGGGGGGTGTTAGGTTTATTTTCGTTACGGAATTTCTTGATTCGGTCGCCACGCTCAATGCCCGCGATAAAAGCTATGCAATAGCTTTAAACGATCATTAACTATTAATGGTTTATGTTAGGTTAATTCGGGGTCACTGATCTCGAGTGAATTCATTTGACCACCGCGTATGTTTTAACGTATATTATTTACGTACTAAAAAATCAGCCCTGCAATATACCATAAACAAATGCCGCTTAAGTTTATTATTATTATTGCTAAAAGATCGGGAGGGTAAGGAAGCCCTCAATTAACCTCTCTTTCTTTTCAATTGTCAATACCTCCTGTAGGGCAAAGGACAAAAAGGCATAAATAAGGAACAGACCGCAGGCTCCAACCGCACTTAGGATACAATCGTGACCTATTGCTGAAATGATTTAATTCACATGAAACATTAATTGCAGGCCAAAAAGTGTTCCAAGTTCACCAATGGTGAAACGTGCTTTTTCCCGCCTCGGCACCATCACTGCGGGGTGGGGGCGCTCCATACGGAAGCAACATTCACAGTTGAATGCAGAAGATAAAAAGAAATGGGCCAGTTCTCAAGACTGTTCCAGTAAGTTAGACTTTTTGAAATTTTTATCACATACAGTTTTCGTATTAAATTTGTTAGATACACAACTAAAAAGGGGACATGTTTGGAACAACATCTACAAGTCCTTGAATCCTAATTGCATCATAAACTCTTAATTTGGACCTGAGTCTGCTCTTCGTATTCGTCACAAAGCAATTGAGGAGGTTCCAGCAAGACTTTTGGCGCTCTAAACACCATTCGCACACTAGTGCACCATGCAAACCAATAAATGATTCTTTGACGCAAGGCTTTCCTTTCAAGATTTTGGGGTCAGACGGAGTTGTCATTAAAAAAATTAATTTACGTAGGTAAATTAATTTTTGAAAGAAATGATATAAGTGTAGACTTATATCATTTCTTATACCTCTTTGATTAAGAAAAGAAAGTGTCACGAATAAGCACCCGCATAATCTAGAAGCAATAGTTTCGCGCTATCTTTAAAGACTTCAAACTGACTTGGGTTCCAAAGTGAAATCTTAAATACAACTCAGAACTATTGATTGGATGTAGATCACAAAGTGTTCCGTATCTGTATTAAATTATGCTACATGTGCCTATCAAAATATTCTTAGCAATATATCAGAATAGTAACATCTCTTCTTGCTTTACTTTAATTTGTGAAGCGTATTTACAGCTGAATTTCTTAATAATAAATGCATAATATCTTACAGATAAAGAAGGCAAAGATAAAGAAAAAGACAAGAATGTATCCTTAGCTGTGCCTAGATTATCTGTATGCGCCGACGCACAGAAGGTCGACAGAGCTAAACTGGCTCAAACCGAGGTAATATAAGTATTTAAATATATAGAGATACAGTTGAAAGTTGCTTAACACAGAGTTCGAGAACTCATCAACTTGTTATTTTAGAATAATTTATTCCTATAAATTAAACGCACATAAAAAAATTCAATGATTTTCTGTTGTTTTTCTAATTTGAATAAATATTTGAATAAATAGTAGTTAATATTATTAATATATCCGTTTATGCGTGCAGAGACGGAGAAAGAATATTAACCTCTGCGGCCGGGGTCAGTCTGTAAAAGGCGACAAAACAACCCACCTTAGCTACGTGGTGGGGCCCCAAGCCCGTCTGGATGGCGACCACCTTTGGTTTTAAGTATGCCACCATATAACCCTATGTTGTGTTCCGGCATTAGTGACCCAAGTTCCTGTACCCTTATGGGACAGCAGCGTGTTCGCGATGCCACTGGCGTTGCAAACACCCATAGGTGACGGTAACTGCCCTTATCTCACATTATATGGGGTCGGCACAACATGTTCCCTGCTTCCACTCTCCTCTGTTAGCCGTCATCTCAACATTCACACCCTTTTTCGTCATATCATCTTTTACGTCGATCCATCCATCTTTTCTTTAGTCTACCTCTCCTCCTGTATCCATCCACTCTCATTTCTATCATATTCCTAGTTATACGGCATTTTTCCTTTCGCAATACATTGCCAAACCATACTAGTCTGTACTTTTAAGTTTCTCAATAACTGGCGCTATTTTTAATAGTATTTTTATATATTTGTAATCGTTTATAGTTCTCTATAATCGAATTCGACCCCGAGACGTTCCGCATTTTGCTGGATTACCTCCACACGGGCAGCTGTCCACTGACATGCGCTTCCATTCCTGGCCTCATTTGCGCCGCGGAACACTATGACCTACCCGAATTGTTGCAGGCTTGTTTCCACCACGCCAAACAATTCTTAAGAATAGAAGTGGTAAGTAACTTTGATATTATAAATAACTCTAACCAAGTATTATAACTTTTATCTTAGTGCAAATTGCTAATTTAATTATCAAGTCTATGTAAAAAATTATCCCACGGAGATGGCGTTCATATCCTAAAATAAAATATTTGTGAATGAGTAGGTAAACCCATGTTTGCGCCATACAATTCAGTCGTGTACTAAATATGCGCATAAAGACCAAACTTCTCGTATACTCGCATGTAAATAATTATTCTGTTCTTTTTTCACATTAGAATTTTAAATCGATATATCAAGACTTATTTTTTATTTCAAGACATGACATTTTTTCAAGTTCTGAGCTTATCCTCCCATTTGCCCTCGAAGCTTTCGAACTGGAACCCAAAGCAAACTTATGAGTAACAAAAGCTAAAACTTTATCGCGCCATTTTGTGAAGATGCCCAGTGATTCCTCATTTTCTTGACCGAAAAGTCTGTAAATAAACTTGGTTTTACAGGAACGATTGCTGTCGTCCTTGGAGAGAAAGACCGAATGGTACCCTTTCTATGCTGTCTGTTGAACTATCAAAAGGACTCATCCACTTGTCTCCTTTTTTGACTCCCGAAAAAAGAGTTAGGGTATTCTTCATATCTTCTTCAAATTCTTTATCTCTTATTTTTCTCATAAAGTACACAGCCCGAAAATTCTAATAATTTATTATTTAAATGTATTCAATATATGTACTCTATCCAGGTATGCACAATGCTCATATCACTGGAAAACTATTACTGGCGGTACACTTCAGCCTCGGAGCTGGTGAACATGATTTTAGCATTCATCGAGCAGCGTGCTTACGCCCTCTTCCAGACACCAGAATTCCTGAACCTCTCAGAATCTATGGTCCAAATGATTATGTGTCGGAACTTGGAAGTTCCCGAAGTCAGGAAGTTCGAAGCGATGCTCAGCTGGGCTCGCAACAAAATTAAATCCAAATCTGCTAATAAGACTGATGCAAAGAATGAATTTAAATGCATTATGGAGAGATTGGCTCGAGATTTGAAGCTGTATAGAATATCACCACAGGAGTTGATCAAGGTGGTGCTCCCATCGAAAGCGATTAAGAACGAGCGTATTTTGGAGACGCTGATGTACCAGGCGAATTCGGGGATGTACCGCATCCAGGACAGTTACATTGAAGCCTGTCAGCAGCGTCTGCAAAAACAGGACTCTCGCTTTTCAGAGTTTGAGAGTTTCGACTATGGTATATAAATGTGGAACAGTGAAGATTATTCTTGATTGTGTACTATACTATATTTTTATAACAAAATAAAACAAATGAAGACAAAATATAGTTTACATCTCAGTAATTATCACTAAGATATCTTCTGTAGAACAAAGTAAAAATAATGAAGATAAACTACAAAATTAGTGGGAATCTTCCCCTCTAATAAGAATTTCGTTAAAATTTAGGAGATGTTCTTCAGTCTTTTATTTTGTGTAGAAATATGGAACAGGGTAAAGATCTTCATTTGTTATTAAAATGAATAGATATATTCATAGAGTGAGCTTCGGTAATGGCATTTAAACATGGAGCTGTGAGAATTAACAGAGTACGTGTGTTTTATAACAATGTAAAACAATTATAGAACCATATCTAAAACAATATATTATACAGAATAGAAACAATTGAATATCAATTTAAATATATTATAATATGAATTATGACCAATGATAAAACGGTTCGCAACATTGTTCTCCTTTGAACAGAAATAACGCATTTGATCGTTCGAATAGAAGTACAAAAGTTTGAGACGTAATAATTGCATCCATAATTGATTGAATCTATAAAATTTTCAGGTCTTTGATTGTTTTATCAAGTTATAAAACTGTTCTATATATATTAAGAAGAGTGGTCGTTGGGTCCTTCTTGAATTGTGGTATGTTGACGCCTTCTAAAGTATTATTGTTATTGATGTATTCGAGTACTGGTAGAGGTGCGAGAAATATTTGTACACTTCTCGTATGCCTATCCCTTGTTGTTGTTCATTGATACCTATATTTTATACATCTAGCTAGACGTGTTCAGTATAATCATCTCTATTTTGGTACCAATTTGCATTTAAATGTTTTGTATATCCACCAGAATTTATCACGAAATGTAATTATATTAGAAGCACTATTACTGCCCTCTTCCATAAGTATTTTATTTCTGTAAATATAATTTAACTTTTCATATCTGTGATTCTCACCGGTACAAGATTTTCCATGATCATTGGATTTACTCACTATATATTGCACAAATTTGTTAATCAAATAAAGACTGGTTGTTATTTATAATTTCTGTAATATATTTTTTCTTAATTATACCAATTTTATTTACATATTTTACAGCTTAGATAATAATGATGCATTTAAAAATGCGTTTTTTCTATTTAAAAATATTTATGTCATCTTCTTGTGCTAGATAATACGGTTTTAATACCGTTTAATACTTGTATCAATAAAACAATGGTCAAAAAATCCTGTTATCTTAGACCCAATACAAGTGTTTCAAATTTATAATTTTAATGGTAAAGTAAGTAATTATAATGGTAAAACTAATTCCGTTTTTTTTTTTAATATCTATCAAAAGTGTAACGCTGTTTTACAATTTCTGTTAGTTTTAAATCCACCAATAAAACAATATTATGATTTTAAAAAATACTCCAGAAAGCATTCAATTTCATGTTTTCGTATTTATTTACACATTCATTTTCACAAGAAACTTACGCATCTATTGATTTGTTTGTTTAATTCACCAAGCTCAATAATTTTCGGTGTGCTTATTCGTATTATGTGTATAATGTAAATGTCGTTTTAACAATTTGTGTGTTACCTTTCTTATGACATAAAAAATACTAAAATCAAATCTCCAAATTCGGTTTTGTGATGAAAAATGAAAAATATATAAATATTTTTCAAACTTATCTATATTGTTAGCTATGCAACTGTATTCAAACTTTTACATTTTTACTGGTTTTCTAAAAAGTGTTTTCGATAAAACTTTGTGTGTGTTAATCTTAGTTATAAAGTGTTTGAATAGGTGTTAAATGGTGTTGTAGCCTAAACTTTTGATTTCAGCAAATATCACGAGAGCAATGTTGAATTGTCAGTAATTAATTACCTAAAAAAATAATACCTACGAATAAATATATAATATACAAGATATATCATCTATTGAGTCGTTTATATATTTAAGTTCATCGTGATTTTGCTCAAAGCTTCGAAAAATATATATGCTGTTATCTTTCAATAAATGTTCGTGACGATGTATGGGTTGCGTGATATAGTATCTTATGAGTTATGTAATACTCAAATATGTATAGGATTAATTTTAGTAACACCAAAGGAAATGTCAAACTCTTGTTAAATAAGTTTTCTATTCCAAAATTTTAACCCTCCTGTGATCGTGAACGTTGCTATTAGTATGTTATTATGTGGTATCTTCAAAGAATATAAAAATATCATTATAAATGTTATTTTGCGTAAGCAAGATTATTATCCAAAGAGATTTTATGTGGTGAATAAATTTTTTGTGTATTTTGTACTTGTTTTCTTCCATATCTATTTTGTGCTAGGAATAAATTGGATTTTATTTCAGTAAGCTGTTCTCCTAATTATATGATGTAGATCTAAATTTTTCTCAGTTTTGGAGGCAAGTGAGGGCATAAATTAGTTTAAAAGCTCCGGGTGGAGTGGGAATACTGACCTTTGCGTCCTGGCCTGTCGTAAAAGATGACAAAACAACCCTAGCATCCAGGAGAGCTTTAAGACTTTCTAGATGGCAACTCTTGGTCCCTAAATATGCCACCTTAATAATATTGTGTTGTGATATAGTATTAGTGACTCTGGTTCTAATTCCCCTTCGCAGACCGCAAAGTGTTAGCGGTGCCCCTGGAGTCATAAACATCCATAGGTGACGGTAACTGCTTGTTTTCTATTACGTTGGCCGACAAAGTTCAAACTGTCTGCTGTAAGCTGTTCCACAGCAATGAAACAGAAAAAAACAACGTATTAATTGCGTTCCAAGTACAGAGACAATAAACATTTTCATCATAAGAATACTATTCTATTTCACTTTAGAAGAATTAGCTATATCCATAATAATACTAATTCAGGGTTATTATTAATTCGAAGTATTCCCGTTAGGAGATGATAGGGGTGACTATTTGCGATAATTTTCACCCCCATATGTATTATGCAAAAGTGAACCATTTTTGAGTTATCATGTTTGTTTAGCTTTTTTCAAAATAAAGGAGTCTGCCCACTACACCGTTCCATACCATGACTGTGCTAGGAACGTGCCAGGCAAAAAAATATTCTTTGTATTAAAAAGTATGAGACTATGCCCACTAAACCGTTCCGTAACCAGCGTTTGCTTTTGTGTCTTGATACGGTCCTAGCACGGTGAAAAATATAACATCAAAATTAGATTTAAAAAAGTATGAATTTAAATCTCATTTTTCTTCTGATTTATAAAAATGATTAAACACTGGCTATTTATCAATATTAAAACAACAATTATCGGTCCAAATTTTAAAATACTAGACGAAAAACGATATTATTTCAATATTTTTTGAGATTTTTCCACTAAATTGTTTTCACGCCTAAACCGCTGAACCAATTTTGATGAATTTCGGTATAGAGATAGATTGGACCTTGGTGACGAACATAAGCTACTTTTTGTTGTGAAAATGAAACTTGAAGGTGATGAAATAGGGGTGAACGTAATTAAGCTCTGTTTTTATTCAAATTTATATGTCAGAAGAACGTTTGCCTGGTAAGCTAGTACTCTTAAAAGTATCCTTGTTAACCGACATCCCTAATAGTATAATAAAATTAAATTTAATGAAGATCTGGTCTGATCTCATGAGATTAACTCAGGAAAAAGTAAAAAAACAGAGTAATAAATCGTGCGACTCTGTTTTATAAATTAATACTAACTTATATACCTACGTAAGATCTATATATAAAAATATACTTGGCATCTCTTAAGCCTGAATTCTTTTTTACCTACATAACTAACCATGAAGTTACCAGCCTCCCACACAATTCCAATTTCGATGTAAGAAACACATTACCCCGCATTTTTTCATGTCAGTCTAAAAATACAATAAATGTAATAAAATGTTCAGTTGTGCTATCTGTGTGAAACAGATTAAAACTGCCGCAGACTGCTGCGCTAAAGATTTGACAGTCGCGTATGTAAAACGGAACGTGAATCAAAAGTTCGTCGCGCGGCCGCTAGAAGCGCTCGGGTGCCAGTCTTCTTGCAGCGGGCGCGTGCACGGCCGCTTGTTGCAGTGCGCGGTACGAACCAACACACGCGAGTTCGCGGTCATAGGCTCGAACGAACATCGAATCGACGGTCAGTGCGGTGACCATGATGATGGACAACGGGGTGATGAATAACTATGACGGGGTGTACGGGGATGGGTATATGGAACAGGAGGAGGAGTGGGAACGCGAGGGTCTGCTAGACCCGGCCTGGGAAAAGCAACAGAAAAAGGTCAGTCCTACACAACACCGTACACATTCACCGAAGGACTGTCAACTCCAATTAATACAACGAAAATCTATAACAAACGAATGCGCAGTGTTTACTAAAGGGACAAATCGAATTTAATATTCGTTTCAAAATACAACCGCAGGAAAAACCTTATCTCATTCGTGACTCATGGATTTACTTTCATAAAATATTTTTATGCAATAAATATGTGTATATATCTGATACTTTGTAGTCTGTATTAGACCTAATATTTAGTCCGCTTATTGTCAATGCTAACATATTTTAAAAGCATTAACGATGCTATTTATAGATTTAAAAACGTTAGTAATCAATTATGTCGAACACCGATAGAAGTGTAAATAATTTTTAATGAGGTCATATAAATTAATAATTACGGTATTATTGAAGGAAATGTCCTGGAACGAGAGGGTAGACTTCGGTTTTCAAAATCTCAAACGTCGCCTTGCACATTTCCCGCCTCTAGTTGAAAGTAGATCGCGGCCGTGGACACTATTAAAAGATTTCTTGAAGCTTTACGCGCGAGCGAGACGGGCGCATGCCGCATCCCACGGGAGGGAGCGGGTCGGAGAGAGAGGAGTCGAATTTCCGTTAGTCATGTCCTAAAATGGGTCCAGCCCGCCAGCCCCAAACGCCGCTGAAAGCGCGGGCGGCTCACTTTGCGTCATCAAGGAACCCGCATTTCAGGCAAACCGTTTTCCTGGCTTGTACGCAAAATGCACAGCAATTGGTATTCGCCGAATGCGCTTAGGTCTGTGGGTCCGTAACGAATACTCTGACGCATCCCGAATTCGCAACCTGTGGAATGTCATTAACAACTCGTGACAGCACTCCCTGCTCACCTGTGTCGTATGCTTTTATTGTCACCACTAGACTATTCATGTATTTATTAACAACAAGAGTTGTTAAATATATACTCTGTTCTATTTAAGGCAGGAAACAATATTTATTACATGATCATTATTTAAACTAATTACTGCATGGTATTTATATTCTTTTTTAAATATGTAATTGTTTTGAACAAATTAAAGAGATTCCTAAATAGCCTTAACGAGCATACACGTTATTTCTTTTGCTTCATCAGTATGTGCAGGAATCGACTAGCACGTTGAGCACAAATAGTAAAATTATAGTTATCTCTGCAGCGCATTAATATTCTAGTTAGGAGACGAGTTAAGTGGGCTGGACAATGAAAAGCGGGGCACGTAGTCGCACAGTGGGTTCCACAGGGTATAAACAAAGAGGCTGTGACACTCGGTGCATTGGCCGATCACGTATGGCGGGTCAATGTCGCGGCCGAACAACTTGAGATGCGTCTGAGCGGAAAAGTCGCCCGACGGGTCATACTCGCACTGCGACCGACTGGAATCACTCTTCCGCAAAGAGGTCACTAGCGCAATACCTAAGTCGCTTTCCTAATCAAATAATACCGAAAAATATACGAGACTATTCCTCTCTTTAATTCACGAATTAAGCAGCTTTCTAATATTTATTAATTCTTCAATATTAAAATTGTATTGCATCACTAATGTATTTAATTTAGTAGGAAAGCTGTATGAATTGATAGCATTTAATCTCATATAATATATCATAATAATAAGTTTGGATAAGCTAGAAATTGATCGAGAAAGTGCAGAGGAGCGCGGAACTGATTATAAAACTAATGATTCGAATGATAAATCAATGATATTCATTTAGTGCACCATTTGCGACCACCCCTTGCTATATTAGAACAATAATCATGCGTGTTTTTTTTTAATATGGATTTACGCGATAGTTAATCATTTATAACCGTCGTTATTTCTAAATTTAATTTAAATCCTGTATAATATCAAAAACATTAGCATTATAATATTATTTTTATACTAATCTGGAAGAAAACTACAATTACAATAGTATAAAATTTATTATAACTGTTTTTTATTGCTGAGGTACAGCAGACAAGCTGACAGTCCACTTGATAGTAAGCAGTTAACATCACCTACGGATGTTTGCGACGCCAGGGTCACCACAAATATGCTGCTGTCCCATTGGGGTAAAGCCATGATTGAAGTGTTTTTTTTTTATATTTTAAAACAACATAATGTTTAAATATTTCATCTTAAATAGTATTAAAATACCTATCAAAATTTTAAGTAACCATAAATCATTTAAATATTATACAAGTATATGTATTTTGAGCTGAGATACCAAAACAGGAAATATTTATGAACTTGTATACATACACGAAACTATACTTCATATTACAGGAATAGTTGAGTCAAATCTAAATTTCTTACCTTAAAATAAATCTAAAAATTAATTAATAATATGCAACCAATTCCGATATCTTCTTTCAATTGTTTTTATATACATATATAATGCAAATAGCAGGCCTACGGCCACCAGTGGACGGTGAATCGCTGATGACAAACATTATATCTATATGCTATATATATATATATATATATATATATATATATATATATATATATATATATATATATATATATATATATATATATATGTATATATATATACCTAGTCAGGTCATAAGTATTGTCACACAGTAAAAACTTTTCTTTTAGAATGCTGGCCACAAAAAAGTTTATTGAATTAGAATTTCGAATTGTTCATGAAAATAAAAATGTATAACTTTTAGAATTTTACTCATTTTTAAATATGGAGTGGACGCTTAAAGAAGACCGTGTTGCAGTTATTGCATTGCATCGTTGCGGTTACGCGCCAATTCAAATTTTTAACATACTGAAAAATTTGAATATTACCAAAAGATTCGTTTATCGTACCATCAAACGATACAATGAAGACTCTAGTGTAGATGACAGGTCAAGAAGTGGTCGCCCTCGGTCTGTTAGGACTCCAGCAGTGATAAAAGCTGTGAAGGCACGAATTCAAAGAAATCCCAAACGTAAGCAGAAACTGTTGGCCCTTCAGATGGGGTTAAGCAGAACCACGGTGAAAAGGGTGTTAAATGAAGACTTAGGGCTTCGGGCATATCGAAGAAAAACAGGACATCGTTTGAATGCTCGTCTAATGGACCTGAGACTGAAGAGATGCCGTGCTTTGTTGAAGCGGTACGCGGGAAAAAAATATCGGGAAATTCTTTTTTCGGATGAAAAATGTTTACCGTAGAAGAGAGCTACAACAAACAAAATGATAAGGTGTACGCACACAGTAGTGAAGAAGCGAGCAACCGTATTCCGCGTGTCCAACGAGGTCATTTTCCATCCTCGCTCATGGTATGGTTGGGAGTTTCTTATTGGGGCTTAACAGAGGTACATTTTTGTGAGAAAGGTGTAAAAACGAATGCTGTTGTGTATCAAAATACAGTCCTGACGAACCTTGTGGAACCTGTTTCTCATACCATGTTCAATAACAGGCACTGGGTATTCCAACAAGATTCGGCGCCAGCTCATAGAGCGAAGAGCACACAAGACTGGCTGGCGGCGCGTTAAATCGACTTCATCCGGCACGAAGACTGGCCCTCCTCCAGTCCAGATTTGAATCCGTTAGATTACAAGATATGGCAACACTTGGAGGAAAAGGCGTGCTCAAAGCCTCATCCCAATTTGGAGTCACTCAAGACATCCTTGATTAAGGCAGCCGCCGATATTGACATGGACCTCGTTCGTGCTGCGATAGACAACTGGCCGCGCAGATTGAAGGCTTGTATTCAAAATCACGGAGGTCATTTTGAATAAACTTTAATGTCATAAGAATCTATGTTTTGTTAAGTTCATTTTGGTATATGAGTGGTTACATAATTAATAAACTTGTTACAATTATTTTACATTAAACATGTGACAGAATTTATGACCTGACTAGGTATATATATATATATATATATATATATATATATATATATATATATATATATATATATATATATATATATATATATATATATATATATATATATATATATATATATATATATATATATATATATAGTCCGGAATATTGTACCAAATCATTATCGTCTTAGCACACCTTTCGCGTAATTATTGTAAACGGGAGGTCAATGACACACGATAAACCAAAGTACGCTCCTGTTCCACAAATTATAAGGGTTCGACACATTAAACCTTGTTAGAAAGTTTCGTAACCACGAAACATAACGCCTACAAACCTAATTACAATATTTACACAAATGCCCACTTTAATATTTGACTCAAAATATATATTAAAATCTGTACAAACACTTGATAATTGTAAATTTAATATATTGAATTTATCGTTAAATTACTCAAAGGCGATCAAGAGCAGATTTATGTCGCCGGGTTATATAGGTGACATAACGTATGACAAGGTTATTTTTTCCTTGTCGCTGTTAGCTCGATTTTGGCAACGGATCAAAACCGAAAACTATCGGCCTGCAGCTCTTTCGTATCAATAAAAAATATTATTGAGACATTTATGCGTCGTATCCAACGACAAAAATCATATTCTGTATTCAACGGTTGATAAAACTACACATGTTTTTAATAATAACCAATGTTTTAAAAATAAAAAGAATATTGATTTAAAATAATTAAAACAAAATTTCAAAAAAAAAAGAAAATAAATAAATATACGCGGGAAATTGAGAACCTCCTCCGTTTTTCTCGTCGGTTAATAATAATAAATTTGAATGGGCGACACATGTTTTACACCGTAACAAATAAGGCATGCCAGAAAATAATTAAATTAAATAAAAATACATATTTACATAGCGCTGAATCTAAATAAATCTAAACAAATTATGTGATCCTGGCTTATCAGAACCATTGTTTGATAAGCTAGGCTTCTGAACTGGCTTCTTCTGCTAGCTGACATGTAACAGGCAGGGGCACAATTTAATTACCTTTAGGGATTCGAAAATCAGACCGTTATACCTGGAAAAACCAAAATTAGTACTTAGGACTAGTTTTGGTTTTTCCTTTATCAATTTTTTTTTTACAAACAACACAAGGTAAAAGCGAATTGTTATGCTGTTTATAAAAAAACACTATATGTCATATAATATCAAAAAGATACGTAATGCATTGTCAATACCCAACCCAGGGTTTAGAACTAAAAGCTTGAGATACAACCTTAAAGTTTTTTTCTAGTTGTGTAAGTTCAACGACTTCATTAGAATATATTGTGTCCAAAAACCACATCCTCGGCTTTGATGTAACAATAGAAGCACGCCTACATTACACATCGATGCACTCTGGCTTCACAATCCTTTCGATCCCTATGACGTGGCCGGAGACAACTATTGCTTCTGAGAATGCTTATTTAGTATTCAACAAATTACGTCAGTGTTCTCTTAATTTCACATTTAAAAAATCCTTTTGAGCTAAAACATATCTATTTATTTGTTAATAACTAGCATCCGTCGAGTCCTAAAAGTTATTTCTCCGTCTACTAAATGTTTTTTTTTTATTGGAAAATGTTACATTTCTGTTATTACCGATAACAGGTGAGCAATGTTTCTGAATAGTTCAAGCATAGATACAAACTCATTTTTGCTTTAAATTTTATAACGAAATCTCGTAAATGTATGAGGTTTTTTTTTATTTGTTTATTTAAAGTCGCTTTTTAACAACTCATATCATTAGCGACCACGTTTACATACATACAGTGTATTATAGGTGATTATACATGTTTATCATTTGCAGAAACTTTAGAGTTTTATTATATCCATCTTAATTCAAACAGTCTTAGATTATTAGGTACATTACAAAGTCGTTTTTCATTTCCAAACTCTGTACAATCTATTAATAGATGAGAAACGGTTAGATCTACCCCACACTTGCATTTATTTATATTGTTTTTAATTAATAGGTATATATGTGTCATATTTGTATGTCCTATACGCAATCTAGTGATGGCAACTTGATTTTTCCTACATGAGAAAGCTGATGGTGGTTTATCAAATATTGATTCTCTAATACTAAATAACTTCGTTGTATTTCCTGTCTTCCATTTATGATCCCAATTTATTTTAAGTTTGTGTTTAATGTACTCATTTAATTCATGTAATCATTTAATACTTTTCTCGCTTCACTATCTGCTTTCTCATTACCAGCTATTCCTTGGTGGCTAGGAATCCATACTAATTCAAATTTATAATTTTCTTTTATTCAACATTATTTGTTTAATTTCTAAAGATCTTACTTTGGCTTCACTGAATATAGCATCATATTTTAAATGGAATGCCTTAGAGGATTTATATGATAGTTATAGTTAACGAAACTTATAAAACGCCGTACAATTAACGTGTAAAAACGTAAAAAGGTGTGAAAGTTAACATCACTGACAATATGATTGCGAGTTTAGAATATTAAAAACCTGTAGCTAAAACCAAACAACCTTGAAATACACGAGTTGTAAACGATAATAGTTATACGGAATAAATTTACATTAACTTAATGGTAAGAGAAATGTAACTTTCTAAGCTGGAGGTTATCACAATACGTGCTGCTCCAAACCTGCTTTCCAGTTTGAAGGGACCGTGAGTAAACAAACAAAGGTACCTTATCGTTTAACGAGTAAATGAGTTGATAAAAATAAAACAACGTAAATAGGCCGTAACAATTTTTCAACAGATTTATCTATTATTAACACCAATACACAATACTTATTGTCATATTTTTAATGATTTAATGAGCTAAATAAAATAATATTTTTATTATGTCAATAATATAAACACTAGATGTGACCTATTATTATATGTATTTCATTGTTACATTTAGTTGAGATCTTAAAATTACTTAAGTATATATTTTAAGTATCTATTTTATTAAATTAATTAAGTCATTTTACAGGAATACCATACATAAGCTCTTTTATATTAATAATATTACTGTATATTCGTATTTACATTACAGAAACGTGTATGTATGTAAAAAGTGTAAATAAAACATTATAAAGTTGAAGAAGTATATTATAAAAAGTATAGTATAGCAGTTAGTAATTATATATTTGCAAAAGATAATCTAAAATTTGAATGTGGAAAGAAAAATATTACTAACCTCATCTAGAAACGTCTAAACAATGATATCACAATGTTTAACTTGCACGGAAGTTTACATAACAATCATATTCATAATGTTAAATAGCTATTTTAATTATAAAATGGATTAAATACGAAACAATTTCATCCGTCAGATATATCAAAACGATTTTTAATCCTGCATATATATCTCTTTACACAAATGCACTCGTATAGATATTAATTATTATATATATTAATTAAGTCTTAAATAATATTATATATTATATACTGTGTTTATAATGGAATGAAAACAATTTTAACAATTCCATAGGTCCTACAATACGCGTATGCGCAGTGCCCAACAGGTCCCTTGGTCACGTCAATAATATTAAATAGACCGGTTCCTTCGCTGACAATCTTAAGTATGTAGACGTATATATATAGGCCTTTTATATTTGTAACTCAATCATTATAGTAATGATGGTTTTTATATCAATCATAATGTTGTTAGTATAAATGATTTTACACTATTTTTTACGTCATGGTGATTTAATAATTATGCTGTCAATATTATCTAGTTTCGATTAATGAAGATGCTCTAAAATGATGTTATTTTCAATTATTATTAATTACTGTACATTTAATTAATACATTTAAATAGTCACAATTTATAAAATTTAATTATTTGTTATTGTTTGTTTGAACTTTTTACTTAACTCTAAACTAATATATAAAACAAAAATGCCCGAACAGAATCGAGTGTATTGTAAAATAAAAAAAAAATCGAATAGATTATTTAAAACTGTATTAATTAACTGTATTAAAAAACTGTACCTATCATTAATCCATCAATATATATTTTTTTACTTATTGTAACAGAAGTGAAAAAAAAAACTCCATATAAAGATATTTATGTTTAGATTTAGATATATGCGTTAATTTAAATGAAATTCCTCGCCGTGTCACATTATTGTGGGTTGTTGTTTCAAAACTATGAATACCAGATATGAGTAGGCGTTGCTCCACCCACTGGCTACAGCCAGGTGCGCCGAAGCTAAATAAGCTGCACTGTCGACCTCATCTTATCGTACTTAGATGCATTTTACGATTTTTAGTGATTGTGGATTTTTATTTATTCTTCCTAGTGGTGCACTCTTATAAACAACGAAGGTTGCTCTGAAACAAGTATTTCTTTTAGAAACTGTTTAATAGAAAAGAAGTGTCACAGATGAGATAGTTTTGTTTAGTGCGAGAGCTTAAAGTAGACTGGGTAAAAAAGTACAGACTTTTATAGTGATAATAATTTAACCTACCACTTTTTCGTAGTAAATTCTAATATGTAACAGTTATCTCAAAAGGTTAACAGGTAAGGTTAAGGTTCAACAGTCATCTTTTTCATGCAGAATTAGAATATTTTTCGTTGCAGTCATTCACGTTTTTGCGAGCAACCGAGCTTTATTTTTGAAGATTCGATTATGTGTAATATCTCTGAAAAGAGTTTGTTAGATAAAAAGAATCTCAGTTAATTTTTATAGTGTTATTTTAACTGTTTCGAAATATTTTATGTTGACTTCAGTACCAAGTATATTTATACAAGTTTGTGATAAAAAATGTTCTAAAACCTCCAATAACTCCTATTTACCAGCTCAAAGTGTTTAGAATAACTCGTCACATGTGGCTTAGACAACTAAATGTCTTCTTTGTCAAAGTGACAGATTGGTGCGACGTCGCATCAGGAGACTGCAAACTAGCCTTTGCCAACAGCATCTATTTTCGACAACACGTCCAGTCGCCCACGCGAAATACTTACACTCACATGCTATTATAATTAGAAAAACGTAGGAACTATATATATTTCCGACGTACAAAAAACATTTGGCCGCTAAAATCAGCACGCGTTAGTGTGATGCGCTAATATCCTTTATCAGAAACGAAAAGCATAGATTTTAAATCTTAAACATCACCAGTTAATACCGAGTCCTTAAAACATTAAGGCCGACTTGCACAACCAATAACTAAACTGATTTAGCGCTAAACTTATTTAAATCGTCATTCTGTCCCTGTCACATTGACAACATTTGACAGGGACAGAATGACGATTTAAATAAGTTTAGCGCTAAATCGGTTTAGTGATTGGTTGTGCAAGTCGGCCTAACTGTCAACTGATCTGTCGATTTAAAATAACGAAAATAACAAAACTTATCTGTCAATAACAAATACTAGCGTTACAACACGTCAACATCCTGCCCTACATACCGTCTCTGATAATCTGTTTAGATAATTCAACAACCGTCAGAAAGGGGAACGGTCTTTCAATGATTATCCATCGCATCCCCCCATCTATTACACATGGGGCAAGCTGCAAAATAATGGTGCCAAAAACACATCTGCTCAATAATCTATGGTGTTCAGTATTCGTTATACGTTGCCATCAGAATTGTGGATAGATAATAGAGGGCAAAGCAGACAAAACGTGTACGCACAGTGGTTTGGTTATCAGAGTCAAATTCCAAACATGCTTCAATAGGTTTAGAGGCGTAGGTTGCTTCCGCTAACAAATTGTGTACAAATATTTTACGTAATATAGAAATGTATAGCTATGGAAAGCATTTAGATTATAACGATGTAATCACGTGCTAAATTGCGACTATTTCTCAGAGATTTGGTTGATTCTAAATTGGAACTGTTTATTTCCTGTACGCGAAACGTTTAACGTCATCACGCTCACTTCATACTATTACAATGTACTTGAGTTACCAGCGAATATAATTTTATTGTGAGCTGACAGGATGTGGATCACAAGATCTCCTCCTCTATAAATCTATTCATTTGCAACCGTTTACGTGTCATTTGCTTGAAGGAATTACTAAAATTTATTTCATAGTGTAACCCGATCCAGCGGTGCCTTATCTTTAGTGGTAATATTAATATATGAATAACAAATTCTGAATTGCTAATTTAATTTATTCATTGACGATTTTAGCTACCTGGCTCTGCTCGATTTGATTACATAAAAAGTTTTATCGTATCCTGATAAGATAAATAATCAAAACAAACGTGCAATTGATAAAATGAAATGTTCTATAACTTGCATACATATATAAGATGTTGAAAGACCATTGACAAATATGGACTTTAACCGAGCGGGAACATTCCATGACCGTGACCCAAATAAAGCGAACGATGTGAATTGTTTGCAAACATGGGCGTCTTCCTTTTATTCTCCTGTCAGCATTATTTGTATCACCGGAATTGAAGTATAATCAAATGAAATGATAAAAATACATTTGAATGGTAGATCTATGTTTAAATTTCTGAGATATAGTGTTTTTAATTTTGAATGATTTATGCCATATCACTAGGAAAATGATAGAAATGAGAATGTATGGATACAGGAGAAGAGGTAGACCAAAGAAAAGATTGATGGATTGCGTAAAAGATGCTATGCCGAAAAGGATGTGAATGTTGAAATGACGGCTAACAGAAGAGAGTGGAAGCAGAGAACGTGTTGTGCCGACCTCACGTAGTTTGCGACAAGAGCAGAAGGAGCTAACCTGAATAGTATTTTTAACAAGTAAATACTCAAAACATAGTATGAGTGTTAAAGATCAATAAATTTCATGTTAAAATACCCGATCATGAAGCTACAAGGGCACAATTTCAAAATTGTGTTTTCTTTATTTATATAATACACTAACTGACCCGGCAAACGTTATTCTGCCATATTTAAAAAAAGTAGCCTATATCCTTCTTCAAGATCCAATCTGTGACTACCGAAATTAATCAAAATTGGTTCAGCGGTTTAGACATGAAAGCGTAACAAACTCACTTTCGGATATATAATATTAGTTAGGATGCAATGCATTTTTATGACCCTTCGTCCTTACAGCTCCATGTGCAAATCACGAGTTTGCAAATTCTTACCAAAAAGCGCGATGGCGAGAATACATAACGTGCCTTAATAAGTGTTGATGCTTCCAAATCGTAACGAACGTAAAATTGTAATAAAACACCATTATCCATTATCATGTGTGGATAATATTGTCTTATAATTTACAAAGTTTAAAAATATTATTTCTTGTGCCCACTGGATGATTTACTTAGCTTGATATATAGGTTATTACAATAACTGCTAAGTCTTTGCAAGTATTTTTTAAAGAATAGCATAATACTTAAATCTTAAAGTCAATATTTAAAAGAACAGCATCTTCAACTCTGCCCGACTTAAAGTAATTTTAATCTATACCACGTGCATAGGTCAAAGTGACACAACATCGACATTAGCGAATCATAGTTTGTTGTCGAACAACAATGTAACTTGAATAATGACAGTGATTGGTGCCAACTGCTCTAAATAGGTGGGAGGAACAGCTTGGCTAATGTTTTCTTGTTTACAAAGAACGTGTTAATTATTATCACTGGGCTGACTAACGATGTCAAAGAAATTTCGACCTATATACCTACAATTTGTGAAATGGATGTCATTCAAGATAAGAAAAACATTTGGCAATCAGCCACTTGACAGTAAACATCTGTTGTACTGCAATAGAAGAGTTAGAATTATTATTTTTTCTGCCACATGACATGGTTGTATGGCTCATGAGAATCCTTCATCTCGTTGCTAAGGTATTAAAATAGACGACTAGTGGATACATTTCGATTTACTATAAATATATTACCAAATATTTAACAATATAGAATATCAACTATTTATCAAATATTAACCTACCTATCAAATAAATTTATTTTCTTTCTTTCTTTCTATTGAGGTTAATAAACACAATAATAATAACTAAGTTTTTTAAAACTACTTACTAAATAGCTATAATATCTTAAAATATATGTCCTGCAATGAAATATAGTGATGAGTAAAGTTGGTCTTGGACTTGCAGTCTTTTACACGGGCAAGACCGAGACCGAATGTGCAAGACTAAAGGAAAAAATATAAATTCCGTTGATATTATGAGTTAAAATATTTATCATAACTTGAACATAACTACTATAAGCTTTTCTTCTGGAAACAAAATATTTTTTTTTACATTTGGAATTAGAAGGGTTGGGAAGTAGATTTTAACATTAAATATAAAAAACAGTATGTTCTCAAAGGGCGGCTTTCAATATTCGATCATCATCATCTCAGGGTTCATCCCGGTTGCAACCCAAACTTGCGTTTCGGTGCCCGGGGTCCGCTTTCCGACTTTTTCTACTCCACTTCGCACGGTCTTCAGTATCCCTGGTAGTGAGCCCATTGGCACGCATATCACCCTTTACGACGTCAAGCCAGCATTTTTTGGGTCTACCCCTCCTGCCGGGGCCCGGCGGAGGCGGCATGGCCAGACATTTGTTTCCCACGTAAGCATCCGGTTGCCGTAAAACATGGCCATACCAACGGAGCCAACACTCCTGCAATTTATCTGCAATGTCACGGACATGAAGACTACCGCAAATGCGGGAGTTCCTAACGCGGTCCTTCCGCGTCACTCCACACATCCACCGCAGCATATTCATCTCCGTGACACACAGTTCTTGCTTGTGTCGCTCTAACACCGGCCACGCTTCACAGCCGTATAAAAGGGCAGGCCTAATGATGGTCTTATAGACCTGTCCCTTCAACTTTACCGGCATCTTGGGGTCAAAAATGACACCAGTTACCTCACGCCATTTGGCCCACGCGGCAGCAATGCGTGCCTTGACGTCGCAATCGATGTCACCAGACGCATAAAACACAGATCCCAGGTATTTCACATGGTCCGTGCGCTCGACCGTGTTGCCGTCTATGCGTACGGGTGTGGGATCTGTGGAGTTACAGGCCAAGTACTGTACTGTGGAGTTACTAGGCTTTCAATATTCGATCTCAATTTAAAATCCATATTTCAATCCAATTCCTACTTTTAACATTTCAATATTCGATCCAAAGATCGTTATGTTGATCCTTTTTACGAATTAAGGTGGATTTATATTTGTCTGACGTGTCGTGTCGTGGCGCATCAGAAGCATATCGGTTCCATACATTTAGGACAGACGACAGAACGCGTCACGACATACAAATGTGTCCCTAACCATATTAAATGTATGAAACCGATATGCTTCTGACGCGTCACGACACGACACGTCAGACAAATATAAATCCACCTTTAATGATGAGTAAAATTGGTCTTGGTCTTGCAGTCTTGGTCTTGCAGTCTTGGTCTTGCGAAAAAGCAAGACTAAGACCGAACAAGCAAGACCAAGACCAATACCAAGATTGTCCTGGCCTTGGTATTGTTCTTGCTTTGTTCATCACTCGTCAAATATAAATGTATTAGTTGATAAGTCACTACTATAAAACAATTTCACTATTAAAAGCTTAAATATTTCTATTTTTAAATATTTGAAGTATATATTAAGCCTTTAAAATGAGACCAGGCCGCTAAAACAATCATTAATTAAGATTTCAAACATCTTAATTGGTTACATTTTTATTTCAACAGCTAATTGTGAGTAATATAGTTAACATAGCCTCAATTTTAGCAAACAACTAGATTCATACGAGCGTTAAATGAAATTAAATGGCTGTATCAGTTCATTAATATGACTTATATAATAAGCTCTAATTAGTATCTGAGAGTTTAGAAATTTATTTATTTATATAAAATAATTCCATGTACTGACGGTGAAGTAAAACTTCGTGAAGAACGTGCGCACCGACAACTCCTTAAACCCGCCTAGAATATATTTTTTATTACTGTAGGACAGCAGACAAACTGACGGCCCGCTTAGAATTTAGCAGTTAGTCTATGGGTGTTTGCAACGCCAGTGGCATCGCGAACACGCTACTGTCCCATAAGGGTACAGGAACTTGGGCCACTAATGCCGGAACACAACACAAAGTTATTATGGTGGCATACTTAAGACCAAATGTGGTCGCCATCCACGCGGACCCAGATGGGTTCCTACCACGTAGCTAGGGTGGATTGTTTTGTCGCCTTTTACGACAAGCCGACGCTGGCCGCAGAGGTCAGTATTCTTTCTCCGCCTCTGCACGGATATACAATATTTAAGTATACTCTCCATTCTTAATTAAAGTTTTCAGTTTTGTAGTATTATATACTATAACTAGCTGATCCGTTAAACATTGTTGTGCCATTTAAATTAAAAATAAAAGTAGCCTGTCCTTCTCCAAGGTTCACTCTCTCTCTCTCTATACCAAAATTTATCAAAATTGGTTCAGCGGTTTAGACGTGAAAACGTAACAGACAGAAAGATGGACAGAGTTATACTCACATTTATAATATTAAGTATTTATTTTGATATAAGGATCAATTTGTTAAATGTTCATTCGAAATAAATTATTACAAATTTTAGAAATAAATATTATACAATTTTTATTGTATTTATGGTTCACTATTTTGGCGATAATGGCTTACACATAAAAGATAGATATATGCTGTCGCGGGCTTCTTGTAGGACTATTTAAGATAAACATTTCCATTATACATTAAATACGTGTAACTGTAATGGATTTTGCAACGCACGCCAGAATATCTCGCACATGGCAGATATTTTCCCTACTTACTTTTATCGTTATATTTTGGACAATGCACACAATATCTTTATAAATAAGCCTAAATGTTATTCTAATGTATAAACTATATTATTGTAAAGTTTCATTAAAATCCATTCAATAGTTTTTGCGTGAAAGAGTAACAAACATACATACAAACTTTCGCGTTTATAATATTAGTAAGGATATTGTAGTGTTTAAAAATGGATCTAATATCTTTGAAGCAGTGAAATTCCGCTGCTGAGTATTGCTATGGGAACCGGAAAAACCGTACTGAAGTTCTTTAATTATGATAACTCTTTATATTATACGCATAAAGATACATAAAGTAGTTGGAACAATAAAAATTATATAAAAATGCCTTTAATTTGTCTAAGAAATATAAAAATCATTGAATATAAATTAATATCATTTATTATTAATAAATATACGTCAAATATATCTGGCAAAATTAGTTCTTACAGAGACCACAATTCTCTTTTGGTGTATGTGACACCTTGATAAGTGAATGATGAGATAACTCTACTGAGGTACATCTTCTACTTCTTCCTGCCATTATATGGGATT
Organism: Malacosoma neustria; assembly: GCA_963693495.1. Classification (NCBI taxonomy): domain Eukaryota; kingdom Metazoa; phylum Arthropoda; class Insecta; order Lepidoptera; family Lasiocampidae; genus Malacosoma; species Malacosoma neustria. The sequence continues at coordinate 12,087,616 of OY856385.1, read as the reverse complement.
GGCACATGTTCTTTCCTTCCACGCTCCTCTGTCAGCCGTCATCTCAAAAGGGGTGTGACCCTTTTCACTATATCATGTTTAACGCAATCCATCCATCTTTTCTTTGGTCTACCTTTCCTTCTGTATCCATCTACTCTCATTTTCATTATTGGCATTCTTCCCTTCGCCTTCTATGGCCAAATCACCAATCCCTTACTAAGTTGGATAACGTTCATTTTAAATGACGTCATAATTTTACAATATTATAAATTCCTCTTGGAACATTTCATGATTTAATCAAGATATTGAAATAGGCTGTCAAAATAAATGTAAGTTTAATAAAATACTTCCGCTGCACAATGTACACGAAACCTATTTACTTTAATAACAGGTTTGTTGTGTCTAGATTAAGCTCCTTTATAATAATATTGAGTGGCGATGCCTCTGCATCCATAACAATCATACATTGTTACAACGCTGCCCAATCCTTGTGTTTCCTTTCATTGAAAATAATAATACAATGTCCACAAGACCTCAACACCTTATAAAGAATTATGTTAAAGCCACTTTTAACATTACTTAATGTACGGAACAATGATTTATACTTATTGTCATATATTTAAGTTATTTTTGTTTTTAATTATTTTTATTACTGTCTCGTTGCTCATTTAGTTTGAGTGAAAATATTACTTAATATATATTACGTAATGGTATTTAATTTCACTCATTTGGGCACAAAATTTGCATTTTATCTTTTAGTTTGTATCTTTAATTTCAATTGTAAATATGAACTATCACTTTTTTGTTACATTTGTATTCTAATCTTAAACGACTCCTTATAAGTTCAACTCGTTTTGAGTCTTACTAACATAGGATTAATAGATATACCTCTATAAAAAATATTTGACCGGAATCCACAGAGATTACGTGCGATTCCGTGGAAGAATATAATATTTACCTCTTCATCTGAAGTACCGTTAGACTAGTAGACTAGTACAATAGAATTACTAAAATTCAAGATAAAAATAGGATTTTAAAGAATGATAGAGACCCCTTTTTGAGGAGCTTCATATTTTGGAGTTCTAAAAAATGAAAGCAGAGGTTTTTTTTTAAAGAGAAATAAAGTACGGGCATTTGGAACATAGGTATTCACAATTTAAAACAAGCACAATATAATAAAAATATTATAAAGTATATTAATTTTGATACCACAAAAAGATATGCGCAGAACATCTCATTCTCTTTCTCGCAGAAATGTATATTTACTTTCCATTACTTTAATTCCCGGAAACAAGGACTAGAATTTAGTTTATTAAATCTTCGTAAAATTGATTTATAATAATTACAATTTAAAATTTTCTAAATTCTAATTTGGCAGAAACCCGACGGTTATAAATTCACTCATACAGAAAAACAGCCAACGTCTATTTTTAAAATTTATAAATAGCTCGTAAAATTAGAGATTTTACTGCCTTTGCTGTTTGATATTTCTGTATTAGACCCAGCCTGTAGACGTGTCGACTGTTGCCGCAGCAACGCTTTCAGACAGATCGATCGTTAAAGCTACCTCTGTTTGCCTCCCTTTGATAAACTCAACAAATTATTGAACAGCGGAGATAAGCCAGAAATATGTGTTTTTTAATTGAATCGCTGAGTTCGAGGAAACATTATTTTTGTTGATGTACTAACGATTAATTGTGATGGGTTAAAGATAAGACGTGTTCAGAAATTTATTATAATTCTGCGTCTAAATTTAGATAGATAGATAGATAGATAGATAACACTTTATTGTAAACCAATTATATAAACACAATGAAACTTATTTACACCATCAATATGTACTTGACTTACAATGGGCGGCCTTATCGCTACAGAGCGATCTCTTCCAGGCAACCCGGATTTTATTATACTTTTTCTCCGTCCAGGGGTCGAGTAAGTATACCCATGGGGCCGTGGGCGGCCTGTCGTGAAAAGCAACAAAACAACCCTAGCTATGTGACCAGGCCCCTAGCCCGTCTGGATGGCAACCACCCCTGATCACCAGGGGTGAGAGTTAGATAATTGTGCCGCCATAATAATCTTGTATTATGTTCCGGTATAAATTATCCAGTATCCAGTTCCCCTACGCCAGGGGTGGCGTGGTTGCCGCCCACTGTCGGCAACCCGCGGCTCTGACTCTTTGGCTATGACACGGATTATTACTTCTTATCTATAATTATTTTCGTAATAATGTCTCCTAATAAAACAAAACATATGTAAAAAATGGCTCGTTAAATAATTTTCAATTATGTATTATCTATATTTGGCTCTTTTGGATGACAAGGTTGCCGACCACTACCGTACGCGAACGGCAGCGTCTTAGCAATTCCCCTGGCGTCGCGCGTCGCAAACATCCATAGGCAGTTGCCTATGGATGTTGCCACTGCCAATGCCAACTCCAGCTAGATGACCTCAAGCCCATCTGGATGACAACTACCCCTGGTCACTAAATACTATACCATAATAACCTTGCATTGCAGCATAATTGCTCAAGCTCTAGTACGCCAACACGGACTGCAGCATGTTAGCTTTATTCCAGGCGTCGCAAATATCAGTAGGCGAAGGTAACAGCTTTCTATGCAGTGGGCCGTGAGCTTGTCTGCTGTTCTACAACAATAAAAAAGACACGAGGAAAAAATATGTGAATTTTGAGATGACGACTAATTAATGAGAGCGGAAGGAGAGAATATATTGTGTTGACCTAATATGGGATAAGGGCATAGAGACTGTCCAGTAACGACCTCCGGCCGCCGTAAAAAGCGGCCGCGGGCGGCCCCTCGGGGGAGGACCCGCCGCCCGCACTATTACCGCGAGGGTGAGGGCTGCGTGCTGTTCCGCGGCCCCCCTCAACTCCTAGAGTTGTTAGGAGAGCGCCGGGGGGACGAAACCCTGACCCCCTGGCGCCAACACTTTAGAAGGGGCCCGCCTCAAGACAAAGGGCGGGCCGGCGCCGGCCCGGGCCACGAGATCGGCAGGCCATATATCCGTGGGCCCGGGCGTAGGCGATAGGAGAACAGCGGGGTTTTTTAGTGGGTAGTCGGAAAAATCCCGGAGTCCCACATATCCCTCGGTCCCCCCGGGCCGGGGGAACCCGTCAAGAGAGGTTTTTCCCCGAGACCAAAAAAAAAAAAAAAAAAAAAAAAAAAAAGGGCATAGAGACTGTAATAGATTTAAAGTGAGCACGATAATGGTAAATACAATTAAACTATTTAAGTACTTAGTTACAACAATAAGTAGTAGTAGTTTATATCTGTGCAGGGGCGGAGAAAGAATACTACCCTCTGCGGCCCGGGTCTTAATATACCTACGCAGTAGTTACTGCGTAGGTATATTAAGTGGGCCGTCAGTCCGTTTGCTGTTCTGATTTTTGAAATCGTCAGTCTAGCATACGTGAAAATAAAACATGGTTCTTTGAGGTTAACAAAGCAATTGTATTTTTGATAAATATTAATACCGCATAACAAATTTAAATCTGTGATACCGTCACTAATAATTTTTAAACTAACTATGTATTCTAGTTAAACATTTAGTACTATTTTTTTACTTTTTGATTACTATATTTTTAACACTATTCTAATTAGTAAAATTCATAGCGACGACAATCAAAAACTAAATGACGATCAAATATAAGACTGGGTTAAGAACAAAAGCATGGATGATAGATGCCTCGTCATTGTTATCTTTCGGGTGGAACGTATATTGCCCTCTGTTGTCATTATTTTTGCGCCACTTGGTAAAGTAGCTTAAAGACAATTTCTGTTATTTTCATAATGAGCCGATAAGAATCTTTTAAATAATGCCATGCTAAATCTGATTTGAATGAAACTTTACAATAATATAGCTTATACATCAGAATAACACATAGGCTATAATTTATAAAGATATTGTGTGAATTGTCCAAATGTAACGATAAGTGTCAAGTAAGTAGGAAACAATTCTGCCATCTGCGAGCTATTCTGGCGTGCCCTGCAAAATCCGTTACGAGTTAGTTACACGAATGTATATAATGTATAAAAGAAATGTTTATCTTAAATAGTCCTACAAAAAAACCCACGACAGCATACATCTATCTTTTATGTGTAAGCTATTATCGCCAAAATAATGAACCATAAATACAATTAAAATTGATAATTTATTTCTAATGCACATTTGGTAGTCACAAATTGATTTATATATCAAAATGAATACTTTTATCGCTTCTGGTAATATTATAAATGCGAAAGTGAGTGTGTTTGTTTGTTACGCTTTCACGCCTAAACCGCTGAACCAATTTTGATGAATTTCGGTATAGTCATAGATTGAACCTTAGAGAAGGAGATATGCTACTTTTTTTTAAATTAATATGGCAGAACAGCGTTTGCCGGGTCAACTAGTTTAAAAATATACTGTCGATGTATTTTACCCAATTATAACAGGATGGGTAAAGTATGATAAGAGTTGTTTAACCCTAGTTCATGGAACTGCAATTTATATGTAATTGAATGTAAAAAACCTACTACTGTACTACATTAAATTAACATACATACCTGTGTAAAAATCTTTGACATCTAAAATTCTTGCGCAGGAATGTGATCTTTTGTAGATTGTTCTCTCGGCCGCGCCAATGCTTAGATAACTTTTAATTTTTATTATTTACTGTGATTTAATTTGCTGCATGCTGATGCTTCTTCTTTGGCGGAGTAGTAGAGAAGCTGAGTAAGTAGACTTTACATGATTAGGTATTTTGCCTTGCCTCTAAATTATAAGATAAATTCAATTGTGCTACTCCATTAAAAAGAATATTAGAGCAATAAAAAGAATATTAAAAGAATATTATATTTCTATTACTAGATAACATGATTGTTATTAGATTCATAGATTATTATGATTACTATGAAATGCCCATTTCCAAAATACATAGATTTTTATACAGCATCTTTTAAAATTATACATACAATGAATAAACAATGGAAATAAGAGACAAGTTAGTTATGTGTATATTTTATCGTGGTATATTTTAGCAAAATATACCACGATTGCGCTAAAACGGAATAATTTTATCAATGGAATCAGGTTTATTTGCATACTTGTCTGACCATTGGCGATAAACGTACATGAAAAAGCTGATTGTGTTACATATTTTAGCGAAAATACGATATCTATATTATTTTATTCAATAAATACTATTTATTGAATGAAATACCAAAAGGAAACCATCTACATTCCAAATATAAATTTAGACACAAAACTGAAGACAGTGACGTAAACACGTGAATTCAGCTAGCTATACAAATGGAATGCAAAATCATAAATAAGAATAATTGTCGTCTAGCATCTTCGAATAATATAATACAGAAAAAATTACGGAAGCGATTGAAGCTGACACTCTTAGCTGACTAAATTTAACCGAAAGATCGTGCAACAACTGGGTCGATTCGTCGATGTTTTGGGTAACTAAAAAACTATCTCCATTTAACTAAGTCTATCAAATTTCACTCACGTCGCAATGGCATTATAAGACTTGAGACATACGTTATATATGTTATGTTGCTTAATCGTATGTTACCAAACGTTCAATATAGTTTTGTCTAAAGCCGGAGTTACATCACTATTTGCCTCAGTAACATGCTCTGTTTAAATTACGAAAAACATGGTGTTTCTATTTAAATAAAATAAAGCATGTCATGACTAACTAGGTTTATTACGGAGATATTTTTAAAATCATTGTAAGCGTGTTGAGTAAGTTTTTGCAGTTATAAATAAATAAGACTAATCCTGCTAAGCAATAAGTCGGCACACCCTTCTTGTGTAATTTTGAACGATTATGTTGGCAAAGTCGGCACTGCATTCGAGAAGCGGCGAACTGAGTATTCTCTTAGTCTAGTTAAAAATATCGCTGATTACGGATCGCATACGCCCACACGAATTTTTACTCTGTAATATATGTTCTAAATTTATTTGGACTTCTCCATCTGTTCCCATGGCACTTACTGAACTCATAAACGTCATCGCAGTATATGTACGCCTAATGGTGATTGATAACTATCTCCTCTCAATTGTTTCTTAGGATTACAGTGATTAGAACTATTTAAATAAGCGGAAAATTTACGCACTTGGATACCGTTCTAAACTGTTACAATGTTTTTTTTTTACAATATGAAGATTCCCCGATAGTTTATATTCACGATTTAACTTATGCGGAAATTATGCGAAATAATATTTTTGATGTTACATAAATTAAATTAATTTATAACATTTTGTATAGCTTTAAATATTATAGTTTGTAAATTTTTAATAGTGATGTTTTTTCTTTTACAGGTACTAGAAACGTTTAACCTGGTACTAGCGGTTATCAGGATATTATTTCCACAAAACATGTACTCGTATTGAAAGTGAGTGCACGCGCTGATATTAAGAGTTATTTTAACACCATTTTCAAAATTTATTTTTCAAACAACTAAGTGTTTCAGTTTTTAGGTTATTTATAACTCAAACACTTTCTTAAATGATACACGCGGTCGTTGATCTTTTATATTTTTATTATCATTTATCAAGATAGATAATATACGTTTACTTACGACGATATTATAAGAGATTATTACATCAAAACTCCCTTTTTATCTTTACACTTGGAACTATTGAGTTATTATGCTATAACAGCTTAAATCATATAATATAACGAAGTCTTCCAGTTGATGTTTTTAGTTCTTACAATGAATGAAATTATGAATATTTTATATCGCAAAGAAACACTGCAAATAATTTACGTTTAACGTTTGAATTTTTATTTGGTTTTCTAACCAAACTATTATAATATTTGCCAGTTTTCCAACGATCCGTAAGTGATCGCAGAAAAAAATGTGTGCCGACTAGCGGTCATTTTATTGTTTAACGAATTCATAGTGAGATATTTGGCAACGTTCCCGATCGAAATACCTTCGCAGGTGTGTTCGTTCATTCAACATTCACCCTAGACTAGTTTTAATAACATTTGTTATGTAAACTGTACATAGAATTGTATTTAAACATAATTTTGTATTACATTTAATAAAGCTAATAATATTATTAATTAATAAACGGTTGACGATCCTTAAAAATGGGAGTTTTTATTGCTCACGAAATTCGTATAGAGTTTTAAACGGCAATATATTGTCTATATATTGGTGTCACAGGTTTCGAAAACTAGGAAATTTCTAAAATTCTCTAAGCCCATCTGGATGATAACCACCCTTGGTGTCGAAATAAGCCGCCGTAATAACTTTGTGCTGAACACAAATAATAACCCAGGTTCCGCGAAGGTATCCCGAACACGCTACTGTCCCAAAAGGATACAAGAACCTGGATAACTAATGCCGGAACACAACACAAGGTTTTTATGGGGGCATACTTAAGACCAAGGGTAGTTGGCGTCCAGACGGTCTTGGGGCTACCACGTAGCTAGAGTTGTTTTGTCGCCTTTTACGACAGGCCGACCCTGGCCGCAGGCGTTTGTATTCTTAAATCTGCCCCTGCACGGAGAAAAGACATATTTAGAAAAACTTTATTTAAATTCTAGATGTGTTAATTATATACAGACACTGACAGACAGCCGTCGTATCGGCGCTTAAATTCCTACCAGTCGTGCGTACCGTTCCCGGCGCATTACCATGTAGTCATTTCAGCAGAATGACTAATTGAGCTAATGCCATAATCGGTTCTCAATTGAGCAAACAACACACCATCCATCTCATATTTACTTAACCAATCGACGTATTAATATACCAGATTTGACATTGAAGCGTGTTTAATAACAAAAGTATTAATTTTAAATATTATTTGCATAAAAAATTATTTAATGCTTAAACGCATTATTGCTCTTTCAGTATATATTAACAAGCACCGGGTTTGCTTGGCTAGAAAGAAAATATTACATATTAATTTTATTATTTTTTATGAGAGCGTTAAGAAGTATGATAGGAGTTAAACTGAGTGACAGGATAAGAAATAGTGAGATAAGGAAACGTTGTGGTCTGAAAGAAGATGTAGTGACAAAAATTGAGAAAGGTATGCTGAGATGGTTTGGGCATGTTGAGAGAATGAATGAAGAACGATTGACGAAAAAAGTGTATAAGGCGAGTGTGAATGGAAGTGTTGGAAGGGGTAGACCTAGGCGGACGTTTCGAGACCAGATCAGGGACGTCTTGAAAAAAGGCCAGGTCAAGAGTACCCTAAACCGAAGGGCATGTATGAAGGGAATTATGAAAGTGGACGAAGCGAAACAAGTATATAAGGATCGTAGCAAGTGGAAAGAAGTGGTCTCTGCCTACCCCTACGGGAAAGAGGCGTGATTATATGTATGTAATTTTATTATTCGACAATAGAAGTTTATATTGGTGAATTTTTTAAACGATTTACATTGATTTTTAATTTTTTCCTAAACAAACCAATGAACAAATTTTTTTCTATACTATATTAATATAGACACGTGATTGTTTTTCTTAAGATTTTAGAATTAAATATTTCCCTTACATTTTTAAATCCCTGTTATGTTATCATAAAAATATATGATATTTTTTATATTATTTTATGATACGTTTGCATAGTGCCTAAAATTGGTGTTTTTACTATGTTTAGCTAAAACTTCATGATGTTTTGTCACCTTTTTGCTCATAACATTTAATGTTATGTGCAAAATAATAATAAGATAATAATATTAATAAATATTAATTAGTAATACATGGCTAATATAGCCATTCCGTTAGTTGTGATAATCGCCCACGAGGACCCAGTAGCTGTCATCATCGATCAATTTAATCACCAATTGTCTGGTTTGCTTTAAAAGTCATCTTATCTACTTCGTATACAACATACAATATGTCTAAAATACTAGTTTTAAATTTCTTCACAAAACATTTCATAATTTATCCATATCTATACAAATAAATAAAATTGGAGGGTCTGTTTGTAATATTAAAATAACCGCTTTTTACTAAGTGCATTTGGATGTATACACGGTACATATACCAAAACAACATTTTTTACAATTTTTGTCTGTCTGTTTGTTCCGGCTAATCTCTGAAACGGCTATACTGATTTTGACGGGGCTTTCACTGGGAGATATCTGATGTAATAAGAAGTAACTTAGCCTACTTTTATTTTAGAAAAAAAATGGTTTTAGTAAAAAGTGACCAGTTTCGGATTTTTTAAATCCAATTTAAGTTGACCTCAGATTTATATCATCAATCATATAAAATAGGGTTCTGCTTAGGCTGGAATTTTTAGGTTCCAACGCAGGTTGTATGTTTCATTTATTTATATTTTAGGATTTAGGTTTATAGGGTTTGTAATCCAAAACAAACCATAAGATATTTCCAAAAAATGCTGCCCAAAGTCACTATTCCACGTGGACGGAGTCGCGGGCACATCTAGTATTATTTATAAATTAATAATTTTACTTTTACTAATTTTATTTACCTATTATTTTTTACCAGATTACCATTCGTTTTATATACAAAAAAGTTTATATGTTTAAACATGTTGTTGTAGGCATATAAAATACAATATAAAAGACATAATTATACTATAATCTTAATATAAATCTTAAAATAAAATTTTTATTTATAATATATAATTTGATTATTATGGAAAAGCGTACTACTATTGTCATCCGATTTACATGATATACATAAAATAAAAATGTGGTTTCACTAGATTCACTCCGTTATCTTATTTATTTTATTTTAATGTATTTGGATAAAACAATGCTAATTCGCTAAACCGATAAATCTAAAAAACTATTTACTCGTACATGTTTTCTCAGATATTAACTTAATCACACGTTCATAATATATTTTAATAAAGTTTTTTAACGTAATACCTTCATTTAAAAGTCAAAATTACCTTTATTTAGATGCTTAAAATTTGTTTATAAAAGATAAATATGCCATATTTGAATGATACAAATACCACAGCATTATTTTTAGAGAGATTTTCATTTAATAAATATATTTTCTATGTCACAATTATGACTGAATTAATATCACAATGAATATCGACAACTTCTTATAAAACTAATCCAATTTTACCAGGAAACTGTAACTAGTTTTAAATTGGTACTATTATAAACAATAAAAGTAGGTTCATTGTTTCTTGTGCAAGCATCCTGACTATTCGGCACACAGTTAAAAATAATAGCAGCTATAACAATTTGTGCATGTCTCGGTGTATTGATAGTGCAACTCTGCAGCAATATGCAGTCTAAACACGACATCAGTGCACCTTGAACTGTTTTATGATTTGTTGTGAAAGTATGTATAGATTTCTTAGATCGGTAATTAGAAGTTCATGGAATTTTGTATCACGATCTCTATAATTGCTACTCTTGTTTTACTGACTTATACTTTTTACAATTTATTTTCTATCTATGTATATACCTACTTATCATTTATTATTACTTTAACTTCAATAACTTTTGTTTATTACTTCGCTGTAGTTATAAAACTAAGACAAACCGTTTCTAGACTAGTCTAGTTGTAATATGATCAGAGTTATAGTAGCTATTATTAAAATCGTAATCATTTCCACTAAGACACATTTTATACCTATCCTTTGTTACCGTTTTTATTGAACTCATATGTTAATTAAAAAGGTATCTTTGCCGCTTTTGGAATCAATTAAGTGGCTCAATGCAACAAAGTAGCCCGGTGTCTATTAACTATAATTTCTATGTCAATCGTTTCTCTATTAAATTATTCATAAAGTGACTTATCCTTTTGAAGATATGCCCATTTTTAATTAATAATTCATAAATACGGCGACCAAAACACATTGAACCAGCGCCACCTTTCCAAACCGGATTTTAAATTCACTTTCATTTACAATCTTTAAATTTTATTGCAATTCTAATTCGCTAGATATTTCAATCAACTAATAAAATACTTTCTTATATCGTATATATGCCTCCAAAAGGAATTAAAATTATTACTCATATATTTAGCCTTCATATTTTAGTTCAACTTTGGACAAAGGAAAAAAGTATTATAATAGGTACAACGGAATTCATAGAACATGAAAGCAGATGTCCCTATGAATAATAATGTGTGTCAATGTGTCTGGCAAGATGTAAAAACTATTAAAACTGTCCGGCTATTGAGGTAAAATTTTTTTATAGGTCCCCAAGTAACATATATAAAATTTAGCTTTTATACTATAACGAAAGTATAATGATAATTTATTAAAGTTTAGGGGTGTCTGGCAGTGGGTAGCAACTGTCATAAGTGTCCGGCAATGGATGACGAGATTTCTAAAGTTATCCCGAAGAAAGTATAAAAAAAATTGAGCTTTATACTTTAACGAATTTGAGGTACTATTTTATGCACCTTTACTGCCTGTTAACTGCCCAAGTAACCACAACCCAAACTCTATAGTCGCTGGTCGTTCTTACCTGTATAGGTCACATGCACAGAAAAATTTTCAGCCTTTATAAAATGACGAAGGTCTGGCCGTCCTGGGCTCTTGGGCTATAACATTTCGTAATTTAAATTGAAAATAGAGTGACACTTTAATGCCAAACTTCACATATGTAGCATTTATAACGCTGCAGCTAATTTACCTGGCACTAGCATCGACCAAAATGCAATTTGGCACTTAATATGAACATTATAAATCAAAATAACGGACTTGCCATTCATATAAGATAAATAGAGGCAGATAATGTGACACAGGCCAGAAGCTAACGAACATTTTGCTCCAGAAATAATCAAACATTCGCCGTCCAGCAGTTATGAAGACCAGGAAGGTATGTATCATTGACATGGGTTATGACACTTGGCACGTTTGGCAACCTTGTTACATATCAACCTTGATGAGTCTCTAATATTTACTACTTTAATTCAAACTGTTCAACTAGTACTTACATTATGAGATGAAAACAAAATTTGAAGCAACTTGATTGTTAAAAAATGTATAATATTAATCTCTCATTAATGCCTATTTAAGTCAATATCTTTCACAATATCTCAATTTTTTTATTGCTGTAGGACAGCAGACAGGCTGACGGTCCACTTAAAATTCAGCAGTTACCGTTGCCTATGGGTGTTTTCAACTCCAGCGGCGTCGCGAGCACGCTGCTGTCCCATAAGGGTACAGGAACTTGAGTCACTAATGCCAGAACTCAACACAAAGTTACTATGGCGGCATACTTAAGACCAAAGGTAGTCACCGTCCTGACGGGCTTGGAGCCCTACCACGTAGGTGGGTTGTTTTGTCGCATTTTACGACAGACCGACCCCGGCCGCAGAGGTCAGTATTCTTTCTCCATCCCTACACGGATAATTAATTTGATTTCAATTAAAGATTACAGTCGAGTCTTGTAGAGAGTCTACATATTGTCTACAATATAATAACAAAATCTATACAAATAAATAAAATTGGAGTGTCTGTTTGTAATATTAAAATAACCGCTATTTAGTAAGTGCGGACGTATACGCGGTACATATACCAAAACAAAAATTTTTACAATTTTTGTCTGTCTGTCTGTTTGTTTGTTCCGACTAATCTCTGAAATGGCTGCACCGATTTTGATGGGGCTTTCACTGGCAGATAGCTGATGTAACAAGGAGTAACTTAGGCTATTTTTATTTAAAAAAAATAATAGTATTTGTTAAACATGATAATTTTTGGAAATTTTATATATTAGATTTAAGTTGACCTCAGATTTATATCATCAATCATATAAAATAGCTTAGGCTGGACTTTGTAGGTTTATAGGGTTTGTAATCCAAAATACACCATAAGATATATCCAAAAAATGCTGCCCAAAGTCACTTTTCCACGCGGACGGAGTCGCGGGCACAGCTAGTTACTAATAAATATGTGAATCATAGTACTGCTGTTTTAATATTGTTTCTTAAAAATTACAGTATTTAACAATCTTCTTCCTGACCTTATCCCAAACTATGTGGAGTTGGCACAAAATGTTCTCTTTTTCCATTCTCCTCTATTAGCCGTCATCTGAACATTCACACCCTTTTCTTTGGTCTAACTCTCCTCTTGTATCCATCCATTCTCATTTCTAGCATCCTCTTTGTTACATGTTTAAGTAAAAGGATTATATTGGTTTACTGTGGTAGTTTTAGTACTGTTGTTAAATACACGTCCTCACTTCAGTCATTCCAAATAACTCGCACACTACGATCTCAACACCTGCGAATGTTATTTCTAGTTGGCCGTGATAACCGCAAGGTGACTAAATTATTTTCATATTCTGGGTCGCGTTGTATTTTGTCTCAGGGACATTTCCCGTGGGCACGAGGTCACCATTTCAAAATCAGTTGTTACGAGTACCCACCCGTGAATCGTTCTTACAATTATTTACTAGAATATTTATTACGTTAACAAGTAAATAATATTAACCTATATTTGAGACAATTGCTATTTGCTTACATTGCCGTGTAAATTATCCTTCTTTACAGTGTAATAGAATACTCAGCTAAATACCTCAATAAAACATTTAATGAATTTAAAATATTTGTATTTTATCTTTTATCCATTTCGCAGCGGCCAAATAGCAATAGATGATAATAGAAATGTTTAGTCTACTTAATTGAAGTTTACTTTTTAATTACTCGACTTCGAATGGTTACAGAAATCTGTTTAAAATCCACGCTGTATCACGAGGTGCTTTAGTTGAAGAAAGAAATCACGCGATATTATCAGCAAAGAGCCATACAAAAAAATATTTCAAACAATTTTAAAGCAGAATTTACGGACGAGTATAAACAACCATACAGAAAAGTAAAGTATTCACGTAGATACAAAATCACTGAAATTTGATTGCAAACTGCGATCAAACTTAAATATATTAATTTGAATAAATTTGTAAAAAAATTGCAATATATAAAATTATTGAAATGAAAACTTGTTTAACGGCGTTGTGCACTTTTTGTGATGGGTAAAAAATGTTAAACTCGCGTCAGGTGTCACGTGTCCTGATCGAAAATTCGTAAGATTCGTAAGACGGAGTTTTGCTCCAGTAATACCAACCTTATTAATAATGATTTAAGGTTTATTTTATAATGCAACTTTTAAATGATTGCATTGCATTACTTATACATATTTATTCGAATTGCGAGTTTATTACAATGAAATACAGTTGAGTTTTTGAAGTGAAAACTTCTTTAGGCGCGTTAAGCACTTTTTGTGTGAACAATTTTTGGTTTGTAAAGAAGTGTTAATGACCAATTTAAACTTTAATGCTTGATCATAAACAATTTTTTATAAACCGAAAATAATAATCTAATAGCTCGACGATACAAATCACAAGTTCTTTAGTTTTTAGTTTTCACTTCTATCGGCAATCCCCAAAGACTGGCCCGCATATTTTTTTTTAATATACACGTTCAGATTGTAATTAAGATATAAATTTCTAAAATCGTATGCAAATCATACTAAATTAGTTTCACGTTGCATCCGTCAATAATGGCCGTACCATTTGGCTCAGCCATCTCGTACCCGATGGAATAACTGTACTTTTGGATGGACAACATATAAATAACAACCAACATATGTGGAGCCTTCACCTGTATTTTGTAGGTCATGTAGTGGTCTTATTATTTTATGCCTCGTGCCAAGTTTCACGGATGATTCATTTGTTACGATCAGAGAATGCAGTTTGGGCACTTTATGTTCCGCAATGCCATTTTAGTTGAGTCCACAGATGTACATATAAACCTGGAACAACATTAAGTTTCATACCAAAATAGCTTGAATTTTTATTATGTTTGGGTTTAAAATCAATAGCATTATCAATTTGCTTGCTACCTGCTACATTTTTTACTTGTGCCTCACATGCTTTTGTTACCTACTATGAGAACTGATTGACAATGGCTAGGTCTGCAACGTTAGCTCAATTATTACTCTCTTTATTTGTAAAATAGTTCATGTTCATGATGCAATTGCGGTGGCACGATTCTGTTTTAGCGTGGTCACGCATTCTATTCAATGAACTCGATTCCATATCACTTCTAACCTTGACGCCACCTCCGTAGCTAATCTATAGTGCCGTATGCATTCCACTAACATGTCCTTGACTCAGAAACGATAAAAATATTTCCACATTCAGACCAAAATTCCCAATTTTCATTATTTACACTAAGACTGCTTATACTTGTCCTTGCCAGCAAATTTCATGCATCGTACGTATTTTCTAACTGATATATCTATATTTACAAGAACTCCGCTATTTTTATTACTGTGGAACTGTAAACGGGCTGACGTCACACCTAATAATAAGCAGTAACCATCGCCTATGGATGATTGTGACGCCAGGGATACCGCTTACACGCTGCTGCCCGCGTAGGGGAACTGGGTCCCTAATGTGGGAACACAAGGTTATCACAACATGGGTTGCAGTCCTACCACCTGGTTAAGATTTTTGGTCGCCTTTTAAAGGCCGCCCCCGCTGCAGGGTCAGTATACGCTGCAGGTCAGTTTACTCCGCCCCTGAATGGAGAAAAACTGATTTGATATATTTTATGATTAACACAAACCTACATCAGAAAATTATAATACCGCCTCGTGTCAAACCTAAAAAATATTTTTAAAACTATATCTTTAAGACATTTCCTAACATATAATCTTAAAAAAGTTTTCGAATGATTTCTTTCCCACTACTCTTTATTCTAAATTAATTACTGATGATGATACTGAATACAATAACGAGTATAATGATTTACGTTATAAAAAAAATATTATTGAAAGTAACTCGATAAAAATAACAATAGTTTATTTTTCCATCCCATTGAATGCACCTTGACTAATGACATAATGAAGCTGACGGCTGCGTGACCTAATCATTAACTGTGGTTTAATTTAAGGCTGTCGTAAAAATGAGCTAAAATATCGCATTTTTGATCGTCCATACAAACGTAGTTAGCGAAAAAGTACTCGAAGATGTTTAAAGATAGATTTTAATATAAAACTTAAAGGAAGTTACAATTTTTAAATCGACTTTCCTTATTTACAATGTAAATATATAAAACATTCAGCAAATTTGTCAGTAATTGTAAAGTGGTATTAATTAAATTTTTCCTAGACATATTGTGTGAAAATCACATTCAGGTAAAACTGTCTGTGGAAATGAATCGCGGATTTAGGCAAGTGTGTAACGTTGATTTTAAATTTTATTATTTCGTTTTATAAATGAATTTATAAAGCTAGCCGTTTATTTTATAGCTTTTTGTACATTGATAAATATACGCTAAATTTAGGTCGTGTCGGGGTTCGTAACATTTGAATTACAATAATAGTTATTACTAGGATAGACAATATTAGTTAGTAATTAGTGGAGAACAAAATGCTGGAAAGCGGACCCTGGGTACCAAAGCAAAAGTTTGGGTTGCAAGCAGGATTTACCGCTAGGCTGTTGATGATGATTTTTTAATGCTGTAGGACAATTTAGCAGTTATTTGCAACGTCAGTGGCATCGTGAACACACTGCTATCCCATAAGGGAACAGGAACTTGGACCACTAATGCCAACACAAAGTTATTATGGCGACATATTTAAGACCAAAGGTCGCCATCCAGAAGGGCTTGAGGCCCTATGAGACCACGTAGCTAGGCCCCGGCCGCAGAGGTTAGTATTCACTAATAAAAATGATGATGATGACATACAAATTAATTACGAAAAGTGACCGTCAAATAAAATATGTGGGACAGCAAGCAGAGAACTTTTAGATATTATAATATATATTAATGTATCACTATATCAATTATATCTAAGTATGTAGTCATCTTGATATATGTACGTTTTGCGCTTGAATTTTAAAATCGACATAAACACGCTGCAAATGGTTTATGCGAATTTGGCACCCGAGGGTCGGACCCCTCGACTAATGGTCCCCTACAAATCCAACTGCAGTATTGATTAACTGTACTTGTATGCCTTCAAATCGCAATTCCCCGTCTATTTAAACATTACCTCAAACTATTGTTTTTGTCAGTAAACATTATCTAATAGTTATTTAATTAGGTTCTTAATTGAAATATAATATTTGATGCATATTTTTAGTTTTTGTTACATATTTGTTAATTTTTTTGTTACTTAATCGTTGCATTTATTTTTCTTCGTATTTGTTTCAACTTCTAGTTTCATCTCTAAATTCGAAGAATAGATGTTGTACACAAACTGGTAAAGAGAATAATTAGTATATAATATACACAGACATGCAACGTGGAATAAATATACTGACTTTCAATAAAATAAAACTAGTATAATATTAGAAGTATATTGATATATTGTCATTTAGTCAAAATAAAACAGTACCTACTGCTGACTTACAGACTCTTCCCAATTAGAAAACAGAAGGTAGATAATCAGAGAGGCGGTTTACGCAGTCATACTTCGGTGTTAAATCATCAGAACATTTAAGTTCCAGTATAACTATATTGTCACAGCTTGACTTCGGAAATCTAAGAATGCTCGTACTTAATTATACTCATTAAAATTGATTTTATAACTGGAATAGATTGTATCGTAATGTAACAACAAATGTAATACTAGCGGTCAAGCACGAATAAATTCTCTTCATCACGAACTTGGTACTGTAATATATTATTCCATACCCTTAGGCATTAAACATTCATTACGAAAAACATAATAAAATTCGATACATGACCAGGGAATATTCGGAGTAATAGTGAGGTCACGATCATAAATAACTTCAGGTAAATATGCATGTCGAACCAAGACGCGCTGAATCATCAACACATATTAATTGCTAATCAAATTGCAATAAACATTTGCAGATAATTTACACACGTACAGTATTTCATTACTTATGAATAACTGTTTATATAGCCAAAAAACAAGATTACCGCTGTACCAATCTTTCTCCATAAATATTTAGAATACACCACACAGGATGATTAAAGTTATTATATTAATAATGCGTGACCACCATCTAAGGGGCCATTTTGCATTAGAAATCGACTGTCAAATTCACCATTATCTCAAAGCATTAAATTATCTCTCTAAAGCAATACATTTCATCCCCGTTAAGGAGTTAGTCTGGCACCCGATAATAGTTTCTCGATTAAAACATTTAGGAGGGGAAAGCTGAAAAATACACATTTGTACTCTGATGTGTAACTATTGTTTTTCACATCTTACAGACCTTCACGGCATGGTGCAACAGCCATCTGAGGAAAGCTGGCACTGGCATCGAAAACATTGAAGACGACTTCCGCAATGGACTGAAGCTTATGTTGCTCCTGGAAGTGATCTCCGGGGAAACCCTCCCCAAGCCTGACCGCGGCAAAATGCGTTTCCACAAAATCGCTAACGTCAACAAGGCGTTGGACTTCATTGCCTCTAAAGGTAATTAAATCAGTTTATATTTGTATGGATTTTATAAACCTTATCTTATTTAGTATTTTTTTAAAGCTTTGTAATAAATATGTCTTCGTGCAATGTCTGGCTTTTTGCAAACTTTTTACATATATTCATGGCTTATGTAAAATTATTTTAATGTGTTGAGAATTCCTTTTGCTGTGTAGTCACGATTAGAAATAGAAATATGGCATTACTTGCCTAGGCTGTCATGGAAACTAATAAATGTCGTTTACCAGTTCTCATTGATCAACAGTAGCGCACCGTTTGATTTTACCGTCAGAGTTTAGGTATCAATTGACATCCACGTCTATTAACTTACACTTGCCTAAAGCGTGGGAGCTGCTGGCCTCAGGCTTTACCTTAAAGGAAACAGGCAGTATACCCGCTACGCTTGTACAAGGCGGATTGGCGGTTTACGCATACCGATGATTTCGGTATGCAGGTTTCACGAAGTTTTCTTTTTGGTCAAGATCAGAAATTCATTGACGGGCACTGGCTTAAAAAGATAAAGCTATGTAACTTGTCGTCAACGTTTGCAAGAAAAAGATCCATAGGATGATGAAAAAGAAGTTGATACGTAGAGTACTAAATTTTTAAGCGAGAAAGACCTGTAACTTTAATAAATAATAAATGTACGTTCACACATTCTAAACAACTGGATGCTTTAAGAGTGTTTATTATTGACCTCGGTCATTTACGAGTATTACTATATACGAGTATATACTTATAAGGCTGTGCTGGTACAATGATAACTGCAATGATAGACGTTGCACGGTCATATATGGCCACAGTACACACTAGATAATCTTTGCAACAACCATTTGCTCTTAGCAAGCACTGACCATCTGTTTATATAGGGCATATAAGCGTAATATTTTCCAAACATATTTTAAATAATATGAATCATCGTCGCCATTGCGGCGAGTCCTAGTCGAAACCTAGGTTCGACAGTTTAAGAGACTAAACTAGAAGGGTTGATTACTTTACCTTACCCCCGACAAAAAAAGCTTGAGACAGCTGAATCGACTTTTCATAGACAATAGTACTTCTCGTCAAGGTTGTAATCTACTTATTCAAAAGTTGGTCACTGGTATGCCGTACAATCTCTGAACATCAATCTTTTATCAATCGTCAATTTTTTAGCCGTGCAGGAGCGGTGGAAAAATACTGACATCTGCGGCCGGGGTCGTCCTGTCGTAAGAGGCGAAAATACAACCCACCCCAGCTACGTAGTAGGGCCCTAAGCCCAGATGGTCGCCATCCAGACGGATGGCGACCATCTTTGGTGTTAAGTATGCCGCCATAATAACAAATGGCAGGCGGACCGACAGCTTCCTGGCAGGCAGACCGACAGCTTCCGTTTTTTCTTCTGTTATGAATAGTAACCAGTGGTGGAATAGTAGGCAGACCGACAAACAGCCTCCGCACGCGACGACGACCGAACGAAAAAGAGCCCTAGCACCTACTTGCGGCGCTTTATATAGAAGCGGTCGGCCTGTCCCTCACTCGTCCCCATTCCACACTCCGGAAGCGACTCTCATTAGTCGCTTATATTCCGGAAGTGACTCTCTTTGGTTGTCCAAACTTTAGATTCTCATCGGTCGCTTATACTCCGGAAGTGTGATTCTATGGCATAAAAATTAAAGGTTGAGATGAATAGAGGAGAGAAAAAGGAGAATATTTACGCCGATCCCAAATAATATGGAATAAGAGCATGAAGAGGAAGAAAAAAGGCAATTTAAAAAAAATATTGCAACATATAAAAATAATTTAATCGTTTCATAAAAACCATAACAAGTTTGCCAACAGGTATTGATTTAATTTCCAGGCGTGAAGCTAGTATCGATTGGTGCCGAAGAAATCGTTGATGGCAACCTTAAGATGACCTTGGGTATGATATGGACGATCATTCTCCGATTCGCCATCCAGGACATCTCAGTAGAAGAAATGACCGCTAAGGTATTATATTCTATTTTATGCTCATGAGACGAGCTTAAAATCTAGATTTTTAACGAATTTATATTTATTATTCTATCACCAATTATAAAATACCGCTTCGTAAGTGAAGCTACCGTTTTTGAATAATGCCTGTCGTTAATTTCGATTGAGGTAGTAATCACCTAATATCCGCTCCAACAGTGAAATACTCTGATTTTATAATAATAATATAATAAATAAAAATAATAATAATAATATAATAAAAAAAAAAGTAGCCACTTTACGAAAAAAAAAATTAATTGAAACTGATAATTTTTATTTTTCACTGTATAAAAAAATTTGTTAGGTTTTTAATCTTGAATAACAATAAAACATCAGTATCAAGTCTAATATAATGTAACAAATGAGCTTAAGATATCTGAAATATAATTACTAGTTTAAAAACATGGTAAAATGGTCTTAGAATTTTATAACGAACATCATGTTTTGCCAATAAAATTAGCATGCTAATATTAAGTTCAATCGTTAAAATTAAATGTTATACAAATTTTATTTTCACTAATATTGTATTGTATTAATATAGATATTACTGCGAATAATTTACAGCGCGACTGACAGTTTATTGTAAAAAGCCATTTTAGAACTTTTTATTTGGAAAGCAACAATAATATGGAAGGACATCCTAGGTATACACAATTTGATAATAATGTGATAATTTCAATATTTCAGGAAGGTCTCCTTCTGTGGTGTCAACGCAAGACAGCCCCATACAAGAACGTCAACGTACAAAACTTCCACCTTTCCTTCAAGGACGGTCTGGCGTTCTGTGCCCTCATCCACAGGCACAGACCTGACCTGATTGATTACAGCAAACTATCCAAGGACAATCCTCTTGAGAACTTAAACACGGCCTTTGACGTTGCCGAGAAGTATCTCGACATACCCCGTATGTTGGACCCCGATGGTAAGTATCGAAAAAAAAATGCATTACTCTATAGATTTTTTATAACTTGTAATAAGCCGATAAGTCATCTAAAACAGCAATATTGAGAAAACTTCCGAATTAATGATGAATCATTTGACACAAAACGGATGACTTGCCGTCAGTCAATATACATATAATCTTGTTCTGTGTTTATTTGCTACAGACTATTAGAATTAAAAAATGATTTATCATAAAAGACAACATTACAAAAAAGAAAATTATTGACCGGAATCCTTCAGTGCAAAATATTGTAGGACAATTGCAGCAAAATCGAAGGTCGTATGAAAATTTTACAAATATTGAAATATTGTGATGGATATTACAGACCTAATAAACACACCAAAGCCGGACGAGCGCGCCATTATGACCTATGTGTCGTGTTACTACCACGCCTTCCAAGGCGCGCAACAGGTACAAAACAATGGTCGCCAAGCGCCGTTTCCACTTCCACGACTGATACCCGACCCCCTCTAATACCAAGCCTTTGTGTGACTTACAAAGCATGATTGAGTGCCTCCTGCTTACGTAAGAATAGTAGCTTTGAGTCCTCACTTGACATCGTGAGTTGACGCCAACATTTATAATGTCGTTTTTTCTGCCAATTAAAAATTCCGATAAGCAAGTGTAACGAGGTCATATTTTCTTCCTGTTACATTATTATCTCCAACCAATATTCGATGTGGTTCTATATTAATTGTAACAGTAGATATAAGCCTTATTTTTAGCTTTATGTATTTAACTGTATCACTTAATATTGGATATTCAATTAAAAACGAATGCTTGTGAAGCGCATTGACTGTGAAACTGTCTAATGGAAGATTAAATAGATTATTTATTATATTATTAGTCAACTAAATGTTGTTAACTGGGCCGTAATTGATGTTCCGTTTTTAATAATAATTTTATAAACGATGTCAAGCAGTTGAATAATTTTAAAACTAAATTAATTGCAGCTGCAAAATTTCGTGTAACATCCGCGTTATTAGGCAGTTTCTGGGTCACCAAGTTCAAACAATAGATAACAAGCATTCTTTTGATGAATAATTCATAAAACATCGCATGAGAACTAACACTATGTCGCTTGCGTACCGCTTGTCAGATCTGCAGAACACGGCGATGCCGGACGAGAGAGCCGTCATGACTTACGTGTCATCGTACTACCATTGCTTCTCTGGGGCGCAGAAGGTTTGTATGCTGCTTCAACTATGGAATCAGTTACAATAATGATATGTTGTTAGTGAAATATAAGATGAATAAAATCAATAGTACTAAAACTGTCGTTAAAATGTCAAAACGAAGGTCATTTGTGAAAATTGTACTTATCAAATTTTAATCACAGTTGTTAATTTACGATGCCTGGACTGGCAGACCAGAGCTACATATATCTGACCTAGTCTTTATCTTATGCAGCAAAAGGTCCATTTTGATTTAATATTTGACGTTAATGAAAATTTGTTCATCTATATGAATTCATCATTTGTTAAATATTCATCTATTTGTTAAAGTAGATCTTTAAAGAGTATGATATACATTTTTCCAAACTATAGTATGTAAATGTATTTTATTCTACAACTAAAATTCTACAAATTGTTTAAATGCCTTATTAATACCTATGTTAATTGTACATTCGTTTACCGTAAATAACCATATTTTTTGTCAATATAAAATCCTGTTTGTTAAACTCGTATAATTCAAATAATAAAAACTCAAATTAAAGAAATATTGTATATTAATTGTTATGAAGCAAAGTTATGTGAAGATCTAGAGTTATTCATTTATTGCAAAGACAACAACTTTAGCTTACATATTCGAGTATTTATAAAATCTCTAGGATATTTTGTATACATGTCAATTATATCCACAACTTAGACTATAGCGTTTGTGGTATTTCACACAAGTAGATGTTGGAATGAATATATGTCTGTCATAGGCTGAAACTGCCGCGAACCGCATCTGTAAAGTTCTCAAGGTCAACCAGGAGAACGAACGCCTCATGGAAGAGTATGAACGTCTTGCCAGCGACGTAAGTATCCCTTTTGTTGTATCTACGAGAAATTGTAAGATTTTGTATTAAAGTATCAAAACCGTCAAAACGACATCGAAGGGACTACTCAAATTGAGTCGTAAAAACTGATAGTCGTGCCAACCGGTGATATTTTCAAGGTACAAAATCAGCCGGGACCTTTGATGTTGGTTAATATAACCGGTATGTATGGTAGTTCTAAATGATGTCGACATAAAAGGTTTTTTATTACTGTATGACAGCATACAGGCTGACGACCGACTTAGAATTTAGCAGTTACCGTCGCCTATGGGTGTTTATAACGGCAGGGACATCGCTAACTCGCTGCTATCCGCGTAATGGTACTGAAACCTGGTCACTTATGCGGAACACTGCACAAGGTTATTATGGCGGCATATTTAAAAACCAGCGGTGGTTGCCATCCAGACAGGATTGGAGCCCTACCACTTAGCTTGGATTGTTTAGTCGCCTTTTATGTCAAGCCGACAACGGCCGCAAAGGTCAGTATTCTTTCTTCGCCCCTGCACGGTTTTAGCTGTATAGATAGATAGTTTGTCTATTACTAACATAGGGCATATGTTAATGGATAGATTACTAGTATAATATATGACGATGTCAGTCAAGAAGCAGAACTCTATACATGTCAGCATATCAAACGAATAATCATCACAGCTAGTTTATAACACTTAATATAACAGTGAATCATACTGTATACAATACCATCTTTTCTAGCAATTGTTCCATAAAAGAAACAACAATAAAAGGAATGAACATTGACCGTTAAATCTACAATAATGGTTCATGGTCAAGATTTTTCGAGAACATTCGACATTATGAAAGCCAAGGACAAGAATTATCTCAAATATTTATTACAGCTTTTGGACTGGATCAGGCGCACTATGCCTTGGCTGAACAGCCGCCAGACTGACAACTCACTGGCTGGTTGTCAGAAGAAACTGGAGGACTACCGTACTTACAGGTTTTTATATTTTCTCAGCTTTTATAGCTTAACTTTTATTTTTTGTATCTAAGTGAATGTTTTAAAACTAAACAAAATTATGACCTGGACGCACCTTTATTACAGATGAGACAGAATGTATGTAAAATAAATCAAGCTCTAACACAATGATATATATTATATGTATATAGATATATTTAAAAAAATTGATATGCGTGCCAATGGGCTCACTACCAGGGATGCTGAAGATCGCGCGAAGTGGAGTAGAAAAAGTCGGAAAGCGGACCCCGGGCACCGAAACGAAAGTTTGGGTGGCAACCGGGACTAACGCTAGGATGATGATGATGAGATATATTTAAAAAATTCAACTTGCGCAATCCACAGTTTTTGTTGTCTTTTATTAGTATATATGTGTTTCTTAGTCATTTGTTTAATAATGAATGTAGTATAGAACAAAGAGGAAACCGTTATTTAAATTATTATTAAATATCATTAAGTAACAAGCATTCTATGCACATTGTGAATATAAGTAAACTGGAAAATACTAACTAAAAGAATTTGAAGCCTAATTTAGATATTTTGTCATGAAATATTTTAGTGTTGTCATTTTTGGTAAATAAATAATTAAAATGGTATTAAAATGCTAGGCGTAAGCACAAGCCGCCGCGAGTGGAGCAGAAGGCCAAACTGGAGACCAACTTCAACACCTTGCAGACCAAATTGCGTTTGAGCAACCGCCCCGCTTATATGCCCACCGAAGGCAAAATGGTCTCTGTAAGTATCCTTACATTCTTACGTTAGTATAGTAAATTCGGTTCTAATATCATATTTA
The DNA here is from genome assembly GCA_963693495.1 of Malacosoma neustria. Lineage (NCBI taxonomy): Eukaryota > Metazoa > Arthropoda > Insecta > Lepidoptera > Lasiocampidae > Malacosoma > Malacosoma neustria. The sequence goes on along the minus strand of OY856385.1, from coordinate 12,062,511 downwards.
CGGCATTAATTGTTATAACATTTTGATTCAAAACTGGATTTTCCTTTCTCTTCGTGACTTCTGTATCCAAAATATACTTAAATAATCCTCTCACATTCCTATTTCATTATATTCTTATTTCTCTTCTTTTTTTAAGTTATTTTCCATGGGTCATATGCCACATCACAACTTTTGCATTCTTCACACAAACACACAACTTGTTCTCTCCTTCCAGTGTCATCTATTAACCGACATCTCAACATTCATACCCTTTTTTGCCATATCGTCTTATTCGTAATTTATCCATCTCTTTAGCCTATCTCTCGTTGTGTCCATCTACTCTCATCTAGCATTTTCCTTGTTACATGACATTGTTTTTTTCGTATTATATGACCATACCATGCTAATCTCCTACTTTTCAGCTTCTCAATTAATGAATCAATCAACTTATGCTTTAAAACTTCTCTGAATAAACGAGTACTCATTTCGAATTTTATCTATTTTCGTAACTCCGTACATCCATGTAAAATTTTCATCCATTTGCTGCGGTCAGTGTCAACAAATAAATAAGCTATTCAAAGTACAGTCAAGTTTAAAAATAACTACTTAATTTTCAGGACATCGCTCAAGCGTGGAAGGGTCTGGAGATAGCAGAGAAGGCGTTTGAGGAGTGGCTTCTGAGCGAGATGATGCGCCTTGAGAGGCTCGAGTACCTCGCCCAGAAGTTCAAGCACAAGGCCGACATCCACGAAGACTGGACTAGGGGTCAGTTTACCTTTCACCATAACTGAAATCATTCGCATGCATCTCAGTAAATTTATACATTTTTTATTGCTGCGGGACAGCAGACAGGCAGACGGCAGACAGTTAATAATAAGCAGTTACCGCCGCTGATAGATCGCGGGTCGGTAACCCGCGGCTTACGAGCCACATGCGGCTCTTTGACTCCTCGGCTACGGCTCTTCCGAATATCAATTATCCATACCAATATTATGAATGTGAAAATAACTCGCGCCTAAATCACTGAACCAATTTTGATGAATTTCGGTATAGATAGATTCGAATTTCTCCAAAGAAAGACATAGGTTTTTTTTTAATTTATATTTCAGAACAATGTTTACCGGGTCACCTAGTTATCTACAATTATTTCCGTAATAATGTCTCCTACTAAGGCGAGGCATAAATGTTAAAAAAGGGCTCTTTGAATAAATTTCAAATGCGTATTGTCTATAATTGTCTCTTTTAGATAACAAGGTTGCCGACCACTGCCCTAGGGGTATCGCGAACACGTTACTATACCATAGGGGTTAGGAATCGGAGTCACTAATGCTGGAACCCAACACAAGGTTATTATGGCAACATACTTATAGACTAAGGACGGTTGCCATCCAGACAGATTTTGGGACCCTAACTCGTAGCTATGGTTAATTTGTCGCCTTTTACGACAGACCGACCTAGGCTGTATAGGTCATCTTACTCCGCGCCTCCACGGAGATAAATGCAGTATGTGCATGTTTCAATATACTAAATATTGGAACACTTGTATCTAATCTGGACATATATAATTTACTTATGAAACTTATTGTTATTTATCACGTGCCCACAATATCCAGACTGACACACACCAAATTCTTTATCTAGCATAACATCAAAACGTTTAAGGTAACGCCACAAAATATAATATTCTTGATATGGTACAAAACAATTATTCATATTGCCCTTGTAAATGTTGAATGCTGTTTTTTACCATATTTAGACGCGTTGCGGGAAACTAACTTACTTGTACAATACCTTTGTATCTATATACATATAAAATATTGGTCAAATGATGTTTATCAATCTAAATAACATTCATTATACTTACACTAAAATCAATCATCATAAAAATATCTAAAACAAAAATGAAGTGATAATTTTAGGCACGGTCCCCTCTACAAATATTTCCAGTACTATGTACAGTAAATACAATACAATTAATTAATAGTTCTCCGTGCAGGGGCGAAGTAAGAATACCGATCCCTGCGACATGCTTCGGCCAGTCGTAAAAGGCGACAATACAACCCTAGCTAGTAAGTATTGTTGTATTTCGGCATTAGTGACCCAGGTTGCAGTACCCCTCCCCTATACGGACAACAACGTGTTCGCTGGGCCCTTAGCGTCGCATACATCCATAGGCGATGGTAACTGCTTTACTATTAAGTGGGCCGTCAGCCTCTATTGTTCCTCAGAAATAAAAAATGGTACTTTGATGAATTTATTTGGGAAGGTTGTAAAGAAAATTATTATATAATGTGTATTAAATATAATCTCATCCGGTTTTTCCTTTAATTAGGCAAGGAAGAGATGCTCCAGTCGCAGGACTTCCGTCAGTGCAAGCTGAATGAAATTAAGGCCTTGAAGAAGAAGCACGAGGCCTTCGAGTCAGACCTCGCCGCGCACCAAGACCGTGTCGAGCAGATCGCTGCCATTGCACAAGAACTCAAGTAAGTCGATGCTATGATTAGAATAATTCGGTGAATTGTTAGCTAAACGAACGGACTTCAAATCGGGTATTTGCCGTGATGATAGCGGCAGAAAAATCTTTCAATAGACACAAACCAAATAGTAGCGTACATTAAGATCGTATTAAGATTATTGTGCAATCCGCCAACTCAGGGAACTTCGGCGTTGGTTGGTTGGTGGACTAGATAGTTCCCTGAAAAGTGTACTGAACCCGTCCAATGATGCTTAAAGCTTATACCCTAAGTACTTGACCACCAGACTGTACTGTACTGGCAAAAAGTATTTGGAATCTACATCAACTTGCTAGCGTATATTTTCTCAGATAATCGTTACTGTTTTTTAGTGAACTGAAAATGAGCTTCTAGTACTGTAATTTTCTTCTGATCTGTTTTCAAACAGATGAATAGAGCGTGAGAAAAATTTAGTTGGAAGTAGTAGAATATAAGTAGCTAAGAATTACTTTATTTAATAAGTATATATTTGTGGTATATATCTATGGTCATTTTATATCTATATCTATTACAAATTGAACTTAAGCTGTTAAATTAATACAAATAAGTCCTGACCCACTCATAAATTTAAAAAAAAAATTATCAGGTAGTTAAGCTTAAATGTTTCTTTTTTATTGCTGAGGAACAGCAGAGAGGCTGATGGAATACTTAATAATAGTAACCGGTTACCATCGCCTACCGACGCTAAAGACACCGCGAACACCCGGCTGTCCCATAGGAGTACAGGAATCTAGGTCACTAATGCCGGAACACAATACAAGGTTATTATGGCGGCATACTTAAGACCAAGGATAGTTGACATCCAGGCGGGCTTAGGGCCCCACCACTGTTCTAGGGTTGTTTTATGGCTTTTCATACCGATTCCGGCCGCAGAGGTTTGTATTCCCTAAGTCCCTGCGTGGAGAGATGTAACGAAAACTAAAAATGTCTCAATTTGTGAATAGCACGCTGGAGTACCACGACGTGGCGAGCGTGAACGCCCGGTGCCAGCGCATCTGTGGGCAGTGGGACAGGCTGGGCGCGCTCACGCAGCGGCGCCGCCTCGCGCTGGACGACGCCGAGCGCGTTCTCGAGCAGATCGACCTCCTTCACCTCGAGTTCGCCAAACGTGCCGCACCCTTCAACAACTGGTCAGTCTTCTAAAATCTAGGTTCTGTTTCTTTAGTCTTGTTTTAGTGACAAAATATTATTTCATATTTTTGAAGTGAAACCTCTTTAGCACCGTTGTGATTTGAAAATTCGATGAAACTTCAATACAGATTCTGAAAGGTGATAAAAATACCTTTCAAACAAGCCCAGATTGAGAAATCTACTATAATTCTATCCGATTTTATGACGAATTTAATTAAATTAAGAATGATTATAAATAGAAATGTATATATGGAAAAATATCTATTTTGAAAATTTTGGGGGGCTCCAAATCCGACTTAAAGCTATGGTCTCTTGAGCTAAATTTCTCAGAATCACCTATAGATTACGTTTTTGCTATACGCTTCATAAAAAAAAAATTAACCCGTCCTAATATATATATATATATATATATATATATATATATATATATATATATATATATATATATATATATATAGCTACTTTTTGAACTTAAGTTTTACTTGCACTCACACTCTTTATTCAAAAACGATCATACTGAACCAACATTTTCAACTTTTCATATCATCATATCTTGGAAATTTACAATTTACCCAATGTTCTTCATTCTGTGTTCCATTATTATTTAGATATCGCATGTCGAACAGCCTTTTACTTACGTTAGGTACTAATGAGGTAATATTTATTCAGGTTGGATGGCACCCGCGAGGATCTGGTGGACATGTTCATCGTGCACACCATCGAAGAAATTTCCGGCCTCATGGACGCGCACGCGCGCTTCAAGGCCACCCTTGGCGAGGCCGACAAGGAATATCAGGTATAATACACCGTATAACACAACATACACCTTAATCCATTCTTATATAATCCCCCACAGCTCTTAAGGCTGGGCGAAGGCGTCAATTTGACGGCATGGACAGTATCCACCATAATTGTCCAAAGCGCAGCCTCTTCTCCTCTTCCTTGTATGTCTGTGATGCTTTCCGTCACTATGATATTCACAAAATAAAAATTAATCGTGGAACGACCATAGGATAAATGAAAATATACTTTGTTTTCCAGGCGATAGTCAACTTGGTGCACCAAGTGGAATCCATCGTTAAGCAGCACCAGATCCCTGGCGGACTTGAGAACCCTTACACCACACTCACTGCACACGTAAGTAACAGATATACGTAAAAATAAAATGAAATGAAAAAATTCTTTATTTTCTCCTAAAATATTACAAGACAGTACATACATATAAAATTGCAACAGGTAGAAAGTGTGTTATAAAAGTACTATCAGTAGCTCAGTGAAGTAGAGGGAGACAGGAGTCCAAACTGAGCAGAAGCCCGTCCTATGGATCTCCTGGCCTCTTCTCTCTTACCTCGAAGACTTTTCGGCCTACAAGAAATCTTGTGTTGTAATAATAAAGAAAATATGACTCGATATTTAAATCAAAAAAGTATCTGTGAAACACTTTAGTTTTCATACTGAATGAAAAGAGCATAAACCATTCCTTTCATAAATCATTAAAAAATTTCTCATAATCTAGGAACTAGAAAAATAGTTAAATTGTCATTATATACACCAGTAAAGTAAATTATTTCGCCAGGAACTCAACCGCAAGTGGTCGGACGTGCGGCAGCTGGTGCCGCAGCGCGATGGCACGCTAGCGGCTGAATTGCGCAAACAGCAGAACAACGAGACCCTGCGCCGCCAATTCGCCGAGAAGGCCAACGCCGTCGGGCCCTGGATCGAGCGCCAGATGGATGCCGTCACCGCCATCGGCATGGGTCTTCAGGTACTCACTGCCACTTGATAAACTTATTTTACACATATATCCGTTTATTTGGTGCTTCGAGAAGGATCAATGAATTGTTTTAAATTACAAAATCTTGGCACAGGGATCATTGGAAGACCAGTTGCGTCGTCTGAAGGAATACGAGGCTGGAGTATACGCCTACAAACCACATATCGAGGAACTCGAACGCATCCACCAGGCTGTGCAGGAGGGCATGATCTTCGAGAACAGGTTATTTAATTTTTCAATACTGTTAACTTTCCATATTCCTTCCGCAAGGAAACCGAAATAAAGCTCTCATGCACGCAGGCATCTGAATTAAAAGTTCAAATTGATCATGAGGTCAAAGCATCGTAATGCAACCTGTGTCTAACTTGTGTCAGGTATTCGCAATACACGATGGAGACCCTGCGCGTGGGCTGGGAGCAGCTGCTGACGTCCATCAACCGCACCATCAACGAGGTCGAGAACCAGATCCTGACCCGCGACTCCAAGGGCATCACGCAAGAGCAGCTCACCGAGTTCCGCGCCTCCTTCAACCACTTTGACAAAAACCGCACAGGTATGGTGAATGACACATGATGACAAAGAATGATAGTAAATTTGGGTAGGATGTAGCAATAATAAAATTTTAAGTATCGCCAGCTCACTAGGCAACAAGAAGTCAAAGAAGGTAATACTAAAAGACTTATAAACATTTTCTTTATCAAATTACCTTCATTTTTGGCCATAAGTTGCACCAAAAGATTTGGGTGCTGGTCACAGCAGATTGAAATCCTTTCAACTGTCGAGTTAAAAAAATTTCAATCTCTACGCAGGAATCTGTTTTCACACAATTTTTGTTACTTTCGACTCTGGAGTCTTCAAAAATTTGACTAAACTTAATACATAAATAAAATTGGATCGTTACAAAATATGTATGATATTAGGACGCCTGGCCCCCGAAGAGCTGAAGTCGTGCCTGGTTTCGCTGGGCTACAGCATCGGCAAGGACCGTCAGGGCGAGCTGGACTTCCAGCGCATCCTCGCCGTCGTCGATCCCAACAACACAGGTATCTACGCCTTTCAAACAAACGTTTTATTATGCTAATTCTCCGAGTTCTACAAATAAGTGACAAAAAATAATACGACTTCTACATTTAGTAAAGACCATATAAAGTTGAATAAGATAACGGATTCGGGGCTTCGAAGGAGAAAGGTTTAATGGTAGAATTATATTTAATTTAGTTTCTCCCTTCTCATTGTAAGGATACAGGAATTTACATTTGACAGAAGTCAAATGTAGATTCTTAATAACAAAACTATGTATTTACTACTTCGATCAATAATAGTACTATTTGTGATCGACAATTTACTACTTTTTTTCTAAGGCTACGTTTCGTTCGACGCGTTCCTGGACTTCATGACAAGGGAATCCACAGACACAGATACCGCTGAACAAGTCATTGACAGCTTTAGGATCTTAGCTGGTGACAAGGTATAGTATCTTCTTTCTTTTTCTTGTCCTTCTTATTTTTAATTCTTCAAACATACTTAAGTTTTCTACTTTTACAAGGAAATTTTATCCATGTTACCCAATAAAATAACTAAATATGATCATGTATGTATCGATGTTATTTCTATTAATCGCGGAAATCCAGTAGAGATGCGGCTGAGCTATGTTAAAAATCTGTTACCAGCCTATAACCATCTGTTATAACATTCGACTAAAGATAAAAGGAATTGACGAGGAAAGTATAGGAGCGAAAATGGAAAAACGTAGGCTTTCAGGGTTCTATGAGCGCTTATTGTTCACGTGAATTTTGTATAATATTCGATCTGTATTTTATAGCCGTACATAACAGCGGAGGAGCTGAGGCGTGAGCTGCCACCCGACCAGGCAGAGTACTGCGTGGCGCGCATGCCGCCATACCGCGGACCTGGTGCCCCGCCCGGCGCCCTCGACTACATGGCCTTCTCCACCGCACTATATGGCGAGACTGATCTTTAGGTAACAGTACAACACGTACTCATCATGAGTCACAACAGAGTCAATAAACACACATGAGAACAGATCAGGGAAATAAAATCAATTGAACATTATTATTATTGCACTTAATAAGACTCTCAGGTATTTAGTTCAAGGAGAGACATTAAATCTAAACGAAAATTCATCTTTATTAGAGCGACTATTGTCTTATCCCCCAAACCCTAAAAACAAGCACCGTACAATGCTTTTAATACCTGTTAAATAATAAAAGGATTCATCTATTTATATCGTCGCTATTCACAAAAGCACAGGAAACGAACTGGATAGACTACTTGTCTCAGACTAAAACAAATAGAATATGAAGCGAACTGTAACCCGATATATAACCCGATTTTGCGTAGTTTACCATATATAAGACTAATAATTAAAAGTTAGGACTACCCTCAATTTAAAATACATTTGTTTATTAAGCTAGTTTACAAGTTTAAGGGTCTTTGATTCTTTAGTAAGAAAACTTGATGGATCAGTATTTCTTAACAATAATTTTATCTTATTCAGTTAGTTCATGTACCATAAGTTTATTATGGTACATGAACAATTATTATACTAATTTATGTTAAGACATATTTTTACACCCAGATTATCGAGATCGGAATAGGACATATATCATCTGACGTCATCAGTGAGGGGCCGGAACAAGAAGTCTCAGCCATTGCCGTACCTACCCGCAACGGAAATGGCACGGAACAAAAATTATTCATTTACATTGAATTTCGCCCTAAATCAATCAATGTAAATCAAACAATTTTTGTCATGTTTAGAAATAAACAGTTCTGTATTAAAATGTGCAATGATCAAACCAAAAAACGCCATTAACTTTCATACCGTTTGACCCTGAATAATGGTTTGGCTCAAATCTGAATATCTGACACTATTTATATTAGCATTAGGTATTTTTAACTTTTATATGAAATTCTCAGGGAAGTCACAAAAAAATTATTTATAAGATTTATATGGTGCTAATGTTAGGCTTGACTAATATGTGACACCTTAATAAGACTCCATACACATTGTGAGAATGTTTTGTTATATTTTTTAATTATAAGCAAACATTTTATTTATACAATTTTAAATTTTAACTGCCATTAGTATTTATTGTATCTTCATTGATACAAATCATTTAAGTTGTCGAAATTTCTATTTATATGCAGGGAAGTGTCACACAAATTATTTATATCATAGATTGCCATAGCTTCCCTGCATGTTATTTATCGTTTATTTATTTGTATGAGTACTCAAAATAAAATGATCTGCCATATTATCGTCTTTTAAATTGACTGTGTTGTTAATTCAATTATTTTACAATGTGGACGCAGCGGTACTTAGATTAAGAATGGATTATGTGCCCAAAAAGTATACTAACTCAAATGTACAGCTAATTTAATAAAGAGCTCTTAATTACAAATTGTTCATTTATTTCCACTTTTTCTCTTATAGGTATAATTTTGAATTATGTTCCCTTTTACCATATTCAGAGAATATTGACACAAGTACGTTTTCAACACTTATTTTAGATATGTAGTTAAAAAATCATTCTATTAAATTACAACTGGTCAGCGTTTTTAAATTTGTGCATTTATTGTAACCCCTATCGTATAGCACTAAGAATATACAAAATAAAATCTGATACCAGGTACCAAGGAGGAGGAGGAGCCAAAAAAGGCACCATGCTTTACACGAGAAAAGTCATAGTGGTGCAGCTATTCAAGAAGGATGCACAAAAGTTTTTCTTTGTCACCATACTGTTGAGAAGAAGACAAAACTGTAGTTCAGATATATGATCCATAATGCAGCAAGACAGGAGGCACTTTTTAACGGGTCATAAACACTAAAAATTTTACCAACTGTCTACTGTAAAATTAATTAATATTGATTAATCTAAAATCCAGCTCCTATCATTGTTGTCTGCTACAATCAAGAATCCGTTAAACAGTGAACCTCTGAAGATTATTTAAAAAAACATCTTCAGTTTCTTTTTAATTTTCTTAAGAGCTTCAGAGGTTGAAAGCTATACAGACCAGACAACTGGACTATTTGATTTCTCTGAATTATTTGATGGTAGTTTTTAATATAATTTAAAGCTGATGCTGAAAATGAAATTCTATCTGTGCAGGGGCGGAGAAAGAATACTAACCCCTGTGGCTGGAGTCAACCTGTCATAAAAGGTGACAAAACAACCCACCCTAGCTACGTAGTAGGGACTCAAGTCCGTCTGGATGACGACCACCTTTGGTTTTAAGTTTGCCGACATAATAACCTTGTGTTCCGGCATTAGTGACCCAAGTTCCTGTACGCTTATGGGATACCAGCGTGTTCGCGATGCGATGGCTTTGCAAGCACCTATAGGCGACGGTAACTGCTAAATCCTAAGTAGGCGTAGGCCGTTAGTCTGTCTGCTGTCCTACAGCAATAAAAAAAATGTATTGAAAGTGTCAATTGAATTTAAAAAGGATTTATTCAATAAATTATAAACAACAATTAGTACTGAATTCTAGATTACATTATTCTACAAATATGTAGAGGAACATTTTCACTTTGTATCTTGAGATTTCGTCTCTTCAGCTGTAAGCAGTGCACTTTTTATACCAACTTTCATTAGTTCTTCCACAAGTTCACCAGACTGGTGCATTTGTAACATAATATCACAACCACCAACAAATTCACCATTTATAAACACTTGAGGTATGGTGGGCCAGTTTGAATAGTCTTTAATTCCTGAAAAAATATTAAAATTGTGTAAAATAAAGAGATTAAAATTCTTTGTTTATCTATTCAGTCCTTAAATTGAATTTCTCTTATGAAAGAATACTAACCTCTGCGGCCAGGGTCGGCCTGTTGTAAAAGGCGACAAAACAACCTACCCTATCTACGTGGTAAGGCCTTAAGCCCGTCTGGATGACGACCACCTTTGGTCTTAAATATGCCACCATAATAACCGTGTGTTATGTTCTGGCTTTAATGACTCAAGTTCCTGTACCCTTATAGGACAGCAGTGTGTTCGCGATGCCACTGGTGTTGCAAACACCCATAGGCGACAGTAATCGCGTAAATTCTAAGTAGGCCGTCAACCTGTCTGCTGTCCTAAAGCAATAAAAAAACACTCCATGACAAATAGTCAACATAGTCGAAATAAAAAGCATGCCATTATTATCTTCACAATGGTACATATACCAAAACAACATTTTTTACAATTTTTATCTGTTTGTTCTAGCTAATCTCTGAAATGGATGCACCGATTTTGACAGGGCTTTCACTGGCAGATAGCTGATGTATCAAGGAGTAACTTAGGCTATTTTAGAAAAAAATAGTTTTTGAAAAAAATGATAAGTTTCAGAAATTTTTATTCCATATTAAGTTGACCTCAGATTTATATCATCAATCATATGAAATAGGGTTCAGCTTAGGCTGGACATTTAGGTTGAATTTCCAATTTAAGTTAACCTCAGATTTATGTCATCAATCATATGAAATAGGGTTTAACTTAGACTGGACTTTGTAGGTTCTAACGTACATATTTCGGAGGCGCATGACGTAACAGTTGCATTCAATAATACTGACTGCATATTTCATTTATATTTTAGGGTTTATAGGGTTATAATCCAAAATAAACCATAAGATATATCCAAAAAATTCTGCCCAGTCACTATTCCACGCAGACGGAGTCGCGGGCACAGCTAGTACATCTAATAAAATTGAACAAAGCGCGTGCGCTTCGCTTACGAAAACCGCACTGAATTTGGTCCGCAAATGGCCTGTGACCACTTGGCCGGGCAGTAGGTAATTATAGCGCATAAGTACATGGAGTGACGTAGGCCTGCCAGAACACAACACAAAGTTACAGCGGCATACTTAAAACCAAAGGTGTTGCCATCCAGATGGGCTTGGGGCCCAACTACGTAGCTAAGGTGGGTTGTTTTGTCGCCTTTTATGACAGGCCGACCCTGGCCGCAGAGGTCAGTATTCTTTCTCCGTCCCTGCATGGATAAAAAACGGAATGTTTAAAAGGTATGTAAATAATTTAGATAATATAGTTATGTATAAGTATTGAAATAAATTATTATTATTAGATAATATATATTTTATATCTTATAAAAATTTACATGACATGACAGCTTTATTTATATAATTTAGTTATATAATGAAACAATAACACGTGCTTCATGAATAAACAAGTTTTTATAAAGTTGACTGATACAAATTTAAAGACTGCAATAGTAACCCACCTTGTCTTAGATTTTCGTCAGCTAGCACATCATGACTTTCATAGGGTACTGCATGCATTCTCATAATCTGTACGACAGCATTACTGAAGCCACATCTTGGTGCATCTGGGACGCCTTTCATAAATACAACCACTTTATTACTTTTCACTATTTCATCAATCTTTTCTTTAATTCCAACATCGGCAAAAGACCGACAGGTCGCTTTGAACACATTATTGTAGACCGGCAAGATGCTTCTTCGGATAATGCTATTCATCTTTCACTTAAATAGTATGCTCCCAATATGAAACAACCTAATATTTGCATTCAACTTTACAGTTACTGCATTAAGTATCCAATAATATTTTTAAATCATAGAAATAAAAAACTTTTTAGGTTTTTAATTTTTGATGTGCTGAAGATGTCAGCTGTTTTAAATCACGTCAAAGACAAAAGAAAAAAGAACAAGATCTTTTTTTAATGGAATATTTTTAGGTACATAGGTACCTACCTACTTACATAGAGTTTGACGGTTTTAATTTTAATTTATCGATTATGACAGAAAAATTTCAATTAACATCTTTGACTTATCAAAATCACTAAACACAAAAATATCAGAAATAAATGCTGTATGCTTAATGCTTAAAACAATATTTTAAAATCTAATTATTACAAAGTTTTAGTTATATTATTGTGTGCATCTTAATATATCTTGCAAAATAAATTATAAATTTTGAAATAAATTTAATATTTTAAAATATATGTGTAAATAGAAAATTCTTTAGACATTTATAAATTCTTTAACAATGATAATTAATTAATTATAACCAGTTCCCGTGTTTGAAAACAAAATGTATTAATCAAAACCTCTAAGGATTTTGATGCCAAGGCGTAATCTGAAAAACGTATTAGCTGTTAAGTGTTAAGCTGTCAAATGAATTGTCAATTTTCCATTTTCCATCGTTTGATATAGGGACGCTACATTAATTGTATAGTGTTATTAAATATTCATTTGAAACTAGTTTCTAACATAATGGAAAACGCAGAAGAAATATTTCACTTTTTAGAAGAGTTTTCGAAACGAAAGCCTAAAACTATACCACAAGAGCTTAATGAATATTTGGCTTATGTAGCCAGAACCGGTGACCCAGTATATCATTGGTCTCTGGTGAAGAGTTTGTTCAAAGAGAAGCTTCTGAATGTTATCACTGACTTTTACGAGACTACTCCAGGTATAGAAATTCCACCATATCCAAATGTAGACCCTTTTAATTATGATACAATGAAGAATAGTTTAATTGAACGATTGGATTCATTCACGTCTGCTCCATTCACAGTACAAAGAATTTGTGAACTTCTTACGTGCCCACGCAAACAATACAATCGTGTGGATAAATTTATGAGAGCTATTGAGAAAAATATTTTAGTTGTAAGCACCAGAGAACCTGGGCCTCAAAGATATCCTGAACCAGAAAATGGTGAAGCAAATGAGCCAATTGTGAACGGTTCCGATAATCATTCAGAGTACAATGTGGATGTAGAAATGGAGGATATGTCTTGGAAGGATAATGCTGAACAGGTAAATTCTGAACCTCAACCTAGTTCATCTGATGCTCACATATCAGTGGATGATCTTGAAGCTAGATTAAAAGCTAAACAAGGCACTACTTTGGATACTCATGGGAAAAGTTCCTCTGAATATGAATCTGTGACTCCCCCAGAATTGAATACTACAAATGAGGAGCCAGCTGAGAAAACAGTTTCTGAATCCAACCCACAAGCTTCAACATCAAATGCTGAAGAACCCAAAATTGAAAACAAATCAGCAGAGTTATCAAGTACAGTAGTGGATGAATCAAAAGATGTAGAAATGAAATCAGAAGAACCTAGTACACCTGCCTTAGTTATTCCAGAAATCAAAGTGGATGATGCAGAAATGACTGAGCAAAAACTTAAAGAACAGTCCTCAAATATAGACAACCCCCAAAATGAGGATGTGGTGGAAAAAGATACTGCTAACATAGACACTAAGGTAGAAGTGGATAGTCAACCAATAACAACAGATGAAAGTAGCTCAGATTCAAATTCTAAAGAAGAGACAGAGACTAAACATGTTTCAGAAGTATCTACATCAAGTGAAGAAAGTTCATCATCTAGCGATAATACAGATGGTAACAGTAACTCACCAAAATCTAGTGATCAACAATTAGATGTTCAAGAAGAAGTGAGTCAACCAGAAACTAAGTTAGAGGAGAAGCAGGAAGATCCCCAAGAAACTAAAATAGAGGTTAAGTCTGAGAAGCCAATTCTTAGAATTGAGACTGACAACTATTCTATTTCTGATGTGAATTCTGAATTACCCCAACCACCATGTGACCACAAGAAGGATGAAATAATTGAAGAAAAAACAGAAAGTGCTGACTGTGACAATGTTGAAGCACCAAAAGTAGAAAATAGTGAAGAAAAAACAGAAACAGTAGTTTCTACCACTGAGGTTGTTGAAAACAAAGCTGTGATCTAGTATTCCATTTATACATAAAATAGATTTTGTCATTAGCCAATCATTGTCCACTGCTTTATAAGCCTCACCAAATTTGTGCCACAAATTCGGTGACTTGCGAAAGGTTGCTGGTTAGGACTGGATAACATAGTTACTTATGACTAATTCATAAATAGTTGAATAAATAATAAAATTCTGTACCATAATGTTATGAATGATTATTTTCATTACTTGATATCATTTTGTCTGTATCAAATATTGGAAGACTGTTTATATGACAAGTGAAATTAGAAAATATAAGTTTAATTGTATGAATAATAAATTACTTACAAAATATTGCATTATATTGAATTCATCCTTTTGCTTGTAAATAAAAAAAAACTGATTTGTAATTCAGTACCTGAATTTTTCTTCATACCAGGCCAGAGTAAGAATACCGCTGCGGCCTGCCGTAAAAGACGACAAAACAACCTTAGCTATCTGGGACTGCTCCTAGCCCGTCTGGATGACTATCACCTTTGGTATTAAGCTTGTCAACTTAATAACCTTGTATTCTGGCATTAGTGGCCCAGCTCCCCTATGCGGGTGGCAGCGGGTTAGCGGTCTAAGTTTTCCTAACATTTACATTAGACAGCTATAAGAATTTACTTAAAAGTAAAATAATATTAAGCTCTACATGTTCACTGTCACTTAAAACCAAACTCACTTTTTTTTGCTAATTCCTTGCTATAGGTGTAGATAACAGTATTTTAGTTCCTGAGTAGCACATTGTAATCTGGCAATTTGAAGGTAGTTTTTTTGTTTAGGTGTTTTATGAACAATCTTCGCCGGGTGGCTTCGACCCCTATGAAGAGAGTCACCCCATGTCTTTCTAAGGGAGCCGTAAAAGGCGAATAGTATACTGCTCCTCCTGCTAGTTTACATTCGTTAAAGGAAAGATATCTCTCGATTTTCCTCTAGAGGTTGGGAGGTCGTACGGCAATCGCTCCCGTAAAAGCCAAAATTTGACAAATTACATATGGTTAGGATTATATTTTAGCGTACCCCAGGCATCAAAGCGGAAGTATGAGTTTACCCGGGTTTAACGTTAAGACGTAAGTCTTGTAACTCTATAGAACTGTACTTTGCTTCGACTAGTTTCGTCAGAAAGGAGTTGGGTATAAAATCAAAATAGTTTAATTTTTTTATATTAAAACTATATAATATAATTCTAAAATTTCATTAACACAATTCAGCGCTAGTGTCTAAAGGCACTCACTATAATACAAAAATACTTTACACTATTTACAAAATTATCTATAATTTAAAACATGTCTAATGAGATTTCCCTCCCAGGACTTTGAGTTCATTCCTTAATATTTTACCAGCAATATTTCTAGGGATCGCTTCTATGAAGACTACACCACCTTCAAGGTGTTTGTATTTGATAAGTTTCTTGGCAACAAGGTCGTATACTTCTTTCTCTGTTAATTTGTGGTTTGGTTTAAGCACTACAAAGGCTTTTGGAACTTCACCAGCTAAGGCGTGAGGTACACCGACTACAGCGACATCTGCAACTTCTGGGCGCTCCATTATTATACTTTCGATTTCCGTTGGCGATACCTGCAGACCACAACCATGTTACAAAGAATACATAAATGTAGGAATTAAGGTTTCCTGCAGCAGCATTTTTTAGCAATTTTAATTTGATAGGAATTTTTGTTAACTGAATTTGGATACAATATTCCTCTTTAGAATCGTGTTCATCAAATTGTGCAGTCAAAAATAAAACATATTAAAAACGCATTACGACTGTAAGATCAGTAATTAGTTAATGAGAAAATATATAATAGTCAACCATATTCAATTATTCGGCGTCCAATTAACCGTTAAATTGAAACAAAAGGTGTGCAATTCAAATACGGAAAGAGTGAAACTTTGTAAAAGTAGATTACATTTCATATAGTGTATAAAAACTACGAAGGCCCGAACAAAGAGGAGACGAAGATTATAGGAAACACTATAAGTTACTTGTTTTCTATCTTATTCTCTCACAGGTTAAATCTTATTTATGAATATGTTTGTCCCTTTTTGGTGTCTCTTTAATCGTATCATTGAATTTTGAAGTCACAACGGTGCTAAACAAGTTTCACTACAAAAATATCCTCCTAACCTCGACTTAATTTATATTTTCACGTTACGTACCTGATTCCCTTTGACCTTAATGAGTTCCTTGGTTCGGTCAACGATGTAGAAATAATGATCGTCGTCATAGTAAGCCACGTCGCCAGTGTGCAACCACCCTTGTGCGTCTATGGTTTGCTGGGTGGCACCGTCATTGTTCCAATACCCCTTCATCACCTAAAAACGATTTGAAATCTTAGTTGGAGTACCTAATAATAATCGCCCATAGTGTCCTATTGTTGGGCTGGAGCCTAGAGAGAACGGCCAATATGCCCGCCACGCTTGTCCAACACGGGTTGGTGGGTTACACACACTGGTGTTCTTAGTATGCAGTATTTCTTGCAATGTTTTCCTTCACCATCGTCACAAGGCATGTATGCTACAATATGCACTTTAAGCGAGAAAACTGTCTGAGCGGTACATGCCATCGTGGGATTCGAACTCAACATAAATGCCAAAACACAACAAGGATATGGCGGCATATTTAGTGTCCAAGGGTGGTTTCCATTCAGACGGAGTTGGAGCACCATATACCCTACTATACACAACGAAGTTAATCATATAAGCATTTCATCATAATATCTAACACGACAAAGTTGTACTTTACATCCATTAAAGCGACAATTTTCATTGTAACACCACATTTCTTGTCTCATTAAAGGGATTAAAAAAGTCACCTGAGGTCCTCTCAGCAACAGCTCCCCAGATTTATGAGGTCCCAGCATCTCTCCAGTAGTTAAAGAAATGACCCTTGCTTGAGTACTTGGTACTAATTGGCCAACTGAGCCGACTTTGTTGTAAGGATACGTGTATGGGGTCATAAGAGTGACAGGAGAACTCTCAGTCATTCCATAACCTATTGAACAATTAATTATTTAGATAAAAATTTTACCGGGCAATAAACTTTGGTTCAACTCGTTTCATAATGGGAATTACAAATACCTCAATAAAAAAAATTGTCTTTATCTTACTGATTTTGTCTCGACAAAATATTTTATAACATATAATTTATAAATCAAACAACTTCAATGCAGAAAAAAATAATTGAACGATTTTAAATAATTATTTCGTAGTATGATGATATCCCATTTTTCCATGACAGAAAATGTCGTTATGCCCTTGAAGTAGTACTTCGTGTATGACAAGATATTTCGTCATAACCCGTTAATAGGTTAAATAGTTCTAATTAAGTATAATAAGAATTTAAGTTTCTTCTTTTATGCTAAAGACCTTCATTCGTGAAATTTTGTATATACATATAAAAAATGGATATGCGGTATCATGAAAAACAGGTATGCGTGACTTAGTTCGCATGGAAATTTCTAGTGTATTTTCCCAGGATAAATATGTCCTATTTCGAACTAAAATATATCTATCTGTGCAGGGGCGGAGAAAGAATACTAACCTCTGCGGCCGGGTCAGCCTGTTGTAAAAGGCGACAAAACAACCCACCAGCTACGTAGCTACGTGGTAGGGCCTCAAGCCCATCTGGATGACTACCACCTTTAGTCTTAAGCATGCCGCCATAATAACCTTGTGTTGTGTTC
Organism: Malacosoma neustria; assembly: GCA_963693495.1. Lineage (NCBI taxonomy): Eukaryota > Metazoa > Arthropoda > Insecta > Lepidoptera > Lasiocampidae > Malacosoma > Malacosoma neustria. Next base: position 12,044,682 of record OY856385.1, on the reverse strand, counting down.
CGGCATTAGTGACCCAAGTTCCTGTACCCTTCTTGTTATTTATAAGTACCCTTATGGGACAGCAGCGTGTTCGCGATGCCACTGGCATTGCAAACACCCATGGGCGACGGTAGCTGCTAAATTCTAAGCGGGCCGTCAGCCTGTCTGCTGTTCTACAATCATAAAAAAAATCTATATGCTAAATTTCATCTAATTTCTTTCTAGTGTGATTGAATATCAAACATCCATTGGTCCAACTTTCACATTTCCAATATTAGTATATCCATAGATAATTAATATACTAGGATGATTCATTTAGGGCCATCTAGTCCGAAAGTGAGCAACAGGAGCGCTTGTATTATGGGTACTGATTGAGTGATATACAACTTGTACACATTCTTGGTAAATAAATACATATTATTTATTTTGTAGTTAAGTGGGCCGTTTGCCTATCTGCTGAACCCAAGCTATAAAAAAATATATAAACGCCCATACTTGTGACAAGATTAGAACCCGTGACCCCCCATCCCCCCGTCCCCCACATGCTTTCAACGTGCGTTAGCCGTAACACCACTATGGTCGACAATCTATACTTCCTATTAATTATTGAATTATGTAAACAAGAGGTCTTTTCTTGCTGAGGAACAGTAGACAGGCTGACGGTCCACTTAAGTAATTACCGTCGCCTATGGATGTTTGCGAACACGCTGCTATCCTATAGGGGTACAGGAACCTGGGACATTAATGCCAAAATACAAGGTTATTATGGCGGCATACTTATAGACCAAGGGTGGTTGATATTTAGATGGGCTTAGAGCACTACCACGTAGCTTGGGGTTGTTTTGTCACATTTTAGGACAGGCTGAATGGCTGCAGGGCTTAGTATTCTTACTCCGCCCCTGCACGGAGAAACAAAACGAAGCGCGTTCGGCTTGGTAGACTTCTTACACTTATTTTTGCGATTTTTATTTAATAATAACTAAACAGAGCGGAAGCAACAAGACTGCTTTCTTTACAATCATTTACTTAATGTTGTCAATATTGTCTGTTTAATTATAAAAAAAACGTATTGCTATTTTAATCTCTTTGTGTATTACAATGACATTTTCACTTTAATGAGCATTTCAATAAAATAGAGTCAAATGAGTCTAAATGAAGATTGAATTTCCTTTCAGAAACCTGATTTTAATTAATATACCATTAAATAATTCGAATAAAATACCTTGTAATAACTTAATTTGATCCTTAGTTTTCTCGCATTTTAACAGAAACTTCTCGAGAATAGTTTCCGTAGTAGGGGCAGCCCCTACCATTATGGTTTCAATTGACTGCAAGTGGTTCTTTTTTACCATAGGGTGTGTAGCTAGAAAAGCTAACAACGAGGGTACTACAAATAGCGTTGAAGGTTGGTATTCGACTAAACATTTTATGTAGTCTTCGGGGGTAAACCTGAAAAAGATTTAAAAATAAAGCGAATGATTAATTGTATGATGCCCTCCGTGGCGTAGTAGCTTACGCACAACGGTACGCTTGCGGAGTTCACGGGTTCGATTCCCGCCTCGGGTGTCGGTGTTTATGTATAATATGTACTAGGGATGTTCCATAAAAAGCGATAATGAATATGACGCAATTATCTTTTATTAAATGTTATTTTATTTTTCGATGTAGTCACCTTTCAGTTTTATACACTTTTTATAAAGCTAAAATTCCCAAAGTAATAGTGGCTCCGTGATTAAGGTATTCGCTCATTACCACCCCTTGGCTTTCCCAGAAAAAACAGCCCATGATCGGTGGTTGGAATCGCCTTAAATTTCTTCGGAGTTGGAGATGACGGTCTGTTCCAAGTCATGGACTGTTTTTTCGTTTCCGGGTCATAATGGTGAAGCCATGTTTTGTCCATAGTTATGAATCAGACAAAAATCGGTCAAGATCTTGTTGTAACAAACCCAAACAGCTTTGTGAAATTTTCAGTCTCGTTTGATTCTGCGTGTCAGAAAGCATTCTGGGCATCCAGGGTGCTGACACTTTTTTCATACCCTAATGGTTGTATATAATATTATTGACACTTCCTATAGAAATCTTCATTTCTCCTGCTATAAAACAAAAACTAACACGACGATCCGCCAAGATAATGTTTTAACTTTTTTAATAATTTGTTCAGTCACTACCTATGTGACTGACTCGTGCGGGGGTCGTCGTTAATGGAAGTTCTTCCTCGCTTGAACTCAGCACACCAACGCAACGGACGGACAGCATGAAACCCTGATGTTGCTCTCAAGTCTTGATTTACCGGCTCCGTAGTAAATTTTTTCAAACAGAGATATTTTATTATCGCGCGAACTTCAATTTTATCCATTTCTAAGAACACGTTCCGACACAACGCAAACAAATGAATTCTATTTTTAAAAAACAAACGAGAATTGATTGCTTTTATTATTATATCTAATGTCTGGGCTATGCCTGCCAGTATCTATTTTTATTTCCAAGGAGAATATATCGCATTATCACTATTTATTGAACCCCCTCGTATTTACTTACAAAAGAAAAATATATATGTTTATCAGTTGTCTAGTACCCATAACACAACTGCTATGCTACTTACTAGTCCCACTAGATGGCGCTGTGTGAATTGTGCAATATATTTATTTATTATTTAATTATATATAAATGAAATACCCCTCATCACGAGATCTCATAACTATTGTGTTACAACCGTTTAACTTGCAATTTAGCATTGTTATTAATTTCGCAATGTTGACGCTCATTAAGAACGAATATTACAGAAATCTTATCAAAATGTAATTTTTTAATTTATATGACAGAACAACGTTTGCCGGGTCAGTTAGTACAATATATTATATAGTATTTGTTCTTAACGTGTTTTAGTTCCCCGCAATTGCGCATACACTCGAATATTAAGCAAGATTAAAATTTTTATAGGTAATCATCACTCCTTGCACTTCGATTTTTTTTCGAACAGTTTCTAAAACTCCTGAACTTGATTAAAGAGAAATCTGTCATCTGTCATGCTTCTCTATAATCCCAATAATAAATCCTAAAATAGACTCCATTTCCTTATTTCAAGATTTAAAAATATAATAACAATAGTGCTTGTCAGTCAATAGATATATGTACTAGTACTATAAAAATGCACCTAACGCCACCTATTACTAAAGTTAGCAGAGCGCTTATGTTATCAGTACTAGACAACTAATAAACTGCTTTATTTTGTAAATAAATACATATTATTATAAAAACACTCAGTAACCGGAACGAGAATCGATAACCCGTGACCCCTGAGAGCATTATAAGGACAAAAGCTATTGCGCCACGGAAGTCATCAAAAAGAAAGTATCAATATTTAGCATACTCGCTATACTTTGTTCAAGATGAATTCGCGAGTTACATATACAGATCATGACGTTTTCCTTTAAGTAGTATAACTTCCAAAATAAATCATGCTGGTAATCGAACTTGGTTCATTCGTATTGCGCCACATGTGTGATAACACTTGGCCATCACGTACTCGATATACAAATACATTATCATCTTAGCGTTAAATCCCGGTTGCAACCTAAATTACAGCTTCGGTGCCCGAGGTCCCATTGATATTCAAATATGTCTGCAGTTTTATAGTTTGCGTATACCAATTATCTATAAGTGGGAGTAGATGGCAAATAAAATAAAAAATATATAGTGGCTATTGACATAGCGCCATCTAGTCCCAAAGTAAGCAGCATAGCACTTGTGTTATGGATACTAGACAACTAATATACTACATATACATGTAAGAAAAGTATATACTTTTCTTTACTTAATAAATGTGGACGGGAATCGAACCCGTGACTTAAACGCAAACGTACCGACGTGCGTTAGCTGTTACGCCGCGGAGATCGTCACTTTCAGAAAAATAAAAAATCGAGACTTACCTTGGCATGGTAACCAAATGAAAACCTAATGAGATATTGTAATTCAAGATGCCGTTAAATCCGTATATGTGGAAAAATGGTGGTACAGTCAGCACAATATCTCCTTTGCCTAAAAACGAAAAAACATATTTTTGATACTTGCGTTTGTTTTTTGTCAAAGTTTTCACTGAAAGATTAAATCTTAAACGGTAACATGATGAATGAATGAAAAACTCTTTATTGCATACTTAACACTAACTTAAAATATACAGAAATATAATCTCGGGAATCCCGTGTCAGAACCTTCCGTTGTTTGGTAAAAAAATTAATTCACAACAATTTAATTATTAATAACTCACGCAATAGAAAATACATTCACTTTTAATTCGAACAGTAACGTATTACTTAACCTATAAACGTGTTCGAACAGGTTACTCAACCAGTTAAGGAAATACCTTTCTCTCCTCCATATTTCATCATCTCGGGGCATCGCACTTGTTTTAGATTTGATACCAAGTTCTTATGGGTGAGCATGACCCCTTTTGGCATACCAGTTGTGCCACTGGAATAAGGGATGAGACACAATTCTTCGCAGTTCGGTTTCGGAAGGTCCGCTTTGTGATCTGCCATTAGCAAAGAGCGGAGGCCGTGTATTCCTGGAAAATAGTTTAGTCATTCGTGAATTTTAGATGAAATAACTTTTTGTTAAAATACATCAAAGAGAACTAAATTTTAAGAATAAACATTCTATTCCATTTTAAAATGAATCGTAAATAACAATGTTACTTATATATTGTTTTTAATTGAGTAAATCATTGCAGACAAACAGAAAGACTGCAGAAAGACAGTTCATTACCGGCATAAATTACTGTAGTATTCAAATGTAGATTTTGAATATTAGGAAAAAAACCAATTGACTAACAGTTGAAGCAGAAAAATGACGTGACAGGTTAAGCCTTACTTAAAAACTACTGTAAAGAGCAGCTTAATATCTTCACAATTACTCTCATCAGTTTTATTCGCCCAGGGGAGGAAAAATTATACTAACCCCTGTCGGCCGGCCGGGGTCGGCCTGTCGTAAAAGGCAACGAAGCAACCCTAGCCAGGTGGTTGGGCTCCAAGCCCGTCTGGACGGCAATAATCCTTGGTTTATAAGCACTACCTTGTGTTGTGTTTCGGCATTAGTGAACTAGGTACAGCAGCGAACCATAGACTGCTTATTAAGTGGGCTGTCAACTTGTCTGCTGTCCCTCAGCAATAGAAAAAGAAACAGTATTCTGGATATTTAGTTCTATATGAATTGAATTAATCAAGTGAATTATAAAATATATTTCACATTAAAACTTGTCTATGATATGATCAGTAACGTAGAGAGAGATAATACCTTGTGCCTGATCATCTTCACCGCCAACAAAAATGGTTCCCTTGTAATCCTTCAAGGACTTGCTAACTTCTTTCGCCGCTGGCATGAACATCTCTATCGTAGCGATAGCTTTGACATTGCAGTCTGAGAACTGTCTTGCCATTTCCTCTGGAACAAAAAACGTATAGATTACATCCTGACTTGCCTATGTGAATATCCTCTCATCAGGATTATGTTATGACATTGTCGGATACTGGAAAAAAAGTTTACCCGGAAAAATTAGTTACAAAAATTAACGAGCAATAAAGTTTTATGGAAATTTTGTGTCCCTTATCAATTGTTTTAACTCTTTTTTTTTTGGTAGGTAGAAATGCATGACGCACACCCCGCCGCCTGTTACCAGGCATCGTGTAGGACTCCCCGTGCAATGCGCCCGTACGTCCCCTTCTCAAGGCTGGGAGACGTACTTCGCTGGTATACCCACTAAAACCACCCCAGTGTTCCTTCAAACGCCTTTAGTGCCGAAGCCACGGAGCGCGACGGATTAGTCAGGCGCCAACTGGCGCCGGCCCGCTTTCACGGGCCTCTTCAAAGCTGGGGGGGAGGGTTGACGAGCCCCGGCATCTTCTTTCACACGCAGGGGTGAGCTGGACGCGCGGAACAACCACGCGTACCTCTCCCTCGATCATGTGTGTGCAGGCTGCGACCCTTTCCCAGGGGGCCGCACCTGCGACCGATCACTACGGTGGCCGGAGGTCTATCGCCAACCTCCAGCGACGAGGGGCCCTGCGTGTGCGAGAAGGTAGCCTAGCACGCTCTCTCTCCCTCTCCTTTGCAGACACGACTGTCTCGGAGAAGGAGACGACGGCGTCCCATCCAGCTTGGCACCCGACCATCGCTAGGATAATGGCCGGGAGCGAGAGGTTAAGACCAGTGGTGGCTACGAGGTTTCAGCCCTCCAATGCCCATGCGAGGCACACTTGGAGAGTGTAGAGCGCCGTGTCCTCATCACCAGCGTCACAGTGGTAGCACTCTGTCGTTTGCTCCTTTTGAGTGAAGCGACACAGGTACCGCCGGAAGCAGCCGTGCCCCGAGAGCACCTGTGTCACGTGAAACGACAGAGTACCGTGACGTCTGTCAATCCAATCTTGCAGGGCGGGCCTCACCACTATGATGGTGTTTTGGCCCGTACTGGGTTGCGCAAGTCTTTCCTTCCAAACTGCCGTAAGATCTCTCCAGAGCTCCGTCCGTTTTACCTCGATTTCACGAGGTGTAGGGCGAGAACCCTAGGCAACGGCCTCCTGACGATACAGCGACGCCAAGAGCCGAGCTTTGACATCCCACGGCATGGATCTTGCGAGGAGGGAGGCCGCCTCAAAGGACCCCTTACAGTATCCTCTGACGGCCAGCGTGCGCTGCGGTTCTTACAGCAACGCAGCGCAGCTTTTGGCCGTCAGGTACTCCGCCCAAACGGGAGCCCCGTAAAGGGCCATTGACCGTACCATCCCCTTCGTATAGATTCTTTCTTCATAGAGTTCGGTCCCCCAATGATGGGGAGCAGTCGGGCGAGTACCCTGGCCGCCCCTGTGAAACTAGGGGCCAGCTGCTCAAAGTGTGCCGAAAAGTCCCGTCGGCGGTCAAGGACAAGGCCCAGATATTTGAGCGTTGCCCCGACACTGTTACGGACACCTCCAACCGTTATCTGCAGGTCCCGAGGTGGCCTGCGTCGTTGGCTATAGAATACTATAGCCTCGGACTTGTGCACGGCCACCTCTAGGCCCAGCCGGATCTGGATCTGGTATACGACCATAACTCCAGCCATGCCCTTAAGGGACGCCTGCTGGTAGATCCCACCGGGCACTGTGACCAGCGTGTCGTCGGCGTAACAGATTACGCCGATGCCGGGCGGGACCGTATCACAAATCACCCAATCAAATGCGATGTTCCACAGGAGCGGACCTAGCACCGAGCCCTATGGAACACCGCATACGACGTCTCGAGATTCCACTCAATGAGATTTATTGTCCGAAATTTAACGCAGCATTATAGGGTATAGGCATTAATTTTATAAAATAAAAATTTCTTCCAATGTTGCAAGAATAAATAATGTACAAAGAAATCACTTTTCTGAGCTATTTAAATGGAAAAACATTGAATTCGAATAAGGGCCTCTTAAAATTGAAATTTAAATCTCCGCTTGTTGAAAACAGAATGTTTGTTTGGACATACCCTACGATATTTTGGGCTAAGAACAAGATAAAAAAATATCGAGCTTTTTTTGGCACACCCTAATAATAATATACAATTCATACAGCGCCATCTAGTCTCAAAGTAAGTATCAGAACACTTTTGTTATGGGTATAAACAACTTTTATACTACGTAAACTTTTCTTTTGTAAATAAATACATATTATGCATAAACACCCAGACGCAAGACGGGAATCGAACCCGTGACTTGCGCAAATGTAGCAAAGTGCGTTTTATCCGTTATGCTACGGAGGTGGTCGAAATGAACTTCATGTAATCAACTCCCGCTTGGCCCAAACTATAAAAGAACAACAGTGAGCGTACAATATCTGTCAGAGAACAGTCAAAAAACAATGCATAACCAACACACGAAATTCTTTCTTATCCATCTTTTGACAAAGACACTAAAGTTGCTTTTTTTATTGCTGTAGGACAGCAGACAGGCTGACGGCCCGCTTAGAATTTAGCAGTTATCGTCGCCTATGGGTGTTTGCAACGCCAGTGGCATCGCGAACACGCTGCTGTCCCATAAAGGTACAGGAACTTGGGTCACTAATGCCGGAACACAACACAAGGTTATTATGGCGGCATACTTAAGACCGAAGGTGAAGGTAGCTAGGATGGGTTGTTTTGTCGGCTTTTATGACAGGCCGACCCCAGCCGCAGAGGTTAGTATTCTTTCTCCGCCCCTGCACAGATAATCTGCTTGACACAAACAACAATAACTTGAGAACACCTGGTCCAATTGTTATGAATTTTTGACACATACATTATAAGGAATGGCGCTATCGAAAACTTTCATGTAGTATAAAATCGCCTATATTTTTACTACTTTAAAGAAGTATATACAAACAGGTATTATATATTTCGTTAAGCTATAGAATATGCTATGATATAGAATGCAAAATTTAATAATAATAAATATACTTTAACACTGCACATATCGCCTTTTAGTCTAAAAGTAAGAAAAAGTGTGCTTGTGTTGCAACACACGACAATTGCTGATCTACTTATATATTTTTCTTTAAAAATATATTACTATATTTTCAGACGGTATTTAATTATTTGCTCAGCGCTAACTACCGTGACAAATGCAAATGGATTCTATTGATTAATTTTCCATCTGGCTGTGATTTAGCGCGAGTAGGAAAATGAATGGCAACAAGATATTGCAGTCAATTAGCCCAACACTTGACAGATAATATTACCACTTCATTATCTGTTGATACACTATCATAATATGGCCCGAGATAATAATGTCTAATGCGTTTGTCGCGCAACCTAGACCTTCGCTGCGTCTATTAATTGATTGCATTCATACGAAGCTTAATGGTAGGAATACTTCGGTGTAGATTGTGGAAAAAATGTGAAAAAATTATATGAAAAAGTAGAAAAAAAATTATTTTAGATAAAACTTCAGCAAATTCTTGTAGAAAATTCATTCGAATTTTTAAAATCCACCCACACGAAATGATCCTTTTCCATTCAAAGTCCAATCTCTCAGCAAAGTAGTCGTACCAAAATTAAAAATAAACAAATTATCCGGTACTTATAAGAAAAAGTCAAAAATTATTTAGATTTTTTTTTCATGGTATTGAGTGTTTGAGAGAGGATTGAGCGTTACATGTTGCTTTGAATTTTTTTTTATATTTAAACTAGAAACTTCAAGCTTTAAATTTTTTTTCGACTATTATATATAATATATATAGGTATAATTCCTAAATGCCTTAGTGAGGCTTAGTGGGAAACTAAGACCAAGTTGACAACAAAACATTCATAACTACGCATTAAATGTAATATGATAATTACTATGATTAAATAAAACAATTTCCTTTAGTTCTCAGTGCTATATGAAACTTTACCATTTTACAATGCAATGTAATTTTATTCCGTTGTTAATAGAGTTCTAAATCACTGCGCGTCATAAATATACTTCTCATCAAAAAATAAAAATCGAAACACTACTGCAAGTATAATTCAGGCGGCATTTAAATGAAAAAGAGGATTGATATTTATCAGTTTAGTCTACACAATGGTGTACCAGAATTCTAAATTCGAATTTAAATTTTCGAACTTCCATACAATAAATGAATGTAGAGATTGTTTTCAATGTGGAATACACACACTTCGGAATTTCTGTACTTAATCACATTTTTTTTTTGCAGGCAGGAGTGCACTGTCTCGGGATGTCAGTATAGGTTTCACCCTGGTCTGTTCCTGTTGTCTACCTGTTTTTGCCCTAAGGATTGTCGCGGAGAAATACAGGACGAAGAATACGCCTCTGCATTGCTTGTTTCTTGATTTGCAGAAGGCCTTCGACTGTATTCCTCGCGCGATAATCTTGTGGGCATTGCGATCCAAAAGGGTTCCAGAGGCCTATATTGACATCATCCGAGACATGTACCGCGATTCCGATTCTGTGGTTCGGACCACTGTTGGCGACACAAAATCCTTCCCCATCACTGTCGGAATGCACCAAGGATCCGTCCTTAGTCCGTTTCTGTTCAGCGTGGTATTAGACGTTTTGTCAGACAGCATCAGAAACTCACATGAGCAGCCCCCATGGTTGCTCATGTATGCTGATGATATCGCTCTAACAGATTCGGACAGGGGTAGGCTGGTGCAACGCGTGAAGGCGTGGAAGAAGTCGCTTGAGAACGATGGTCTGAAGATCAATGTGGCGAAGACCGAGCACTTGGCCTTTAACTCCACAGATCCCACACTCGTACGCTTAGGCGGTGACACGGTCGAGCACACGGACCAAGTGAAATACTTGGGATGTGTATTTCACGCGTCTGGTGACATCGATTGCGACATCAAGGCACGCATTGCTGCCGCGTGGGCCAAATGGCATAAGGTAACTGGTATCATTTGTGACCCCAAGATGCCGGTAAAGTTGAAGGGACAGGTTTATAAGACCATCAGTAGGTCTATCCTTTTATACGGCTGTGAAGCATGGCCGGTGTTAGAGCGACACAAGCAAGAACTGCGTGTCACGGAGATGAATATGCTGCGGTGGATGTGTGGAGTAACGCGGAAGGGCCGCGTTAGGAACTCCCGCATTCGCGGCAGTCTTCATGTCCGTGACATTGCAGATAAATTACAGGAGTGTCGGCTCCGTCGGTTCGGCCATGTTTTACGGCAACCGGATGCTTACGTGGGAAACAAATGTCTGGCCATGCCGCCTCCGCCGGGCCCCGGCAGGAGGGGTAGACCCAAAAAATGCTGGCTTGACGTCGTAAAGGGTGATATGCGTGCCAATGGGGTCACTACTAAGACCGCGCGAAGTGGAGTAGAAAAAGTCGCAAAGCGGACCCCGGGCACCGAAACGAAAGTTTGGGTTACAACCGGGACATAACGCTGGGATACATTTTTTTTTTTGCATAAATTATCGTTTTTTTTAATTGAGCTCTGAGATGAACGTGATTGTTAACTAAGCTCTGTGACATCCTAGCAAAAAGATCTTTTCCTAAAAAATATGGATACCTCGCCCACAGAAGCCACCCAAGTCGGGGCGTTGCTGGGTGCAGGGCATAGTCCGCTGACTATGCGTGTTGTGGCTGCACAATTGCATCTTCTTCTTCGCTTGAACTCAGCAAACCCACGCGCAACCGTAGAATAGGAAGGAGCATGAACCCCTGATGTTGCTCTCAAGTCTTGATTTACTAGCTCCGTAATAAAAAATTTCAAGCAGAGATATTTTGTTACCGCGCGAACTTCAATTTTATCCATTTTTAAGAACACGTTCCGACACGACACAAACAAATGACTTCTATTTTTAAAAAACAAAAGAGAATTGATTGCTTTTTATTATTATTATATCTAATCTATTATCTCTGGGCTAAGCCTACCAGTATTATTATTTTTTTCTTTCCAAGGGAATGAATAGCATTAACACTGTTTATTGAACACTCCTCGTAGACTAGCCGTTCCCGCCCGTTCCGCTGGGCGAAAAACAGAAGGAACTAAATTAAAAAAGAGAGAAATTGTTAATGGAACCTAAAAAGTAAGTAGCCTAAAACCACCTACACAAAATTCCGCGTCGAATAATTGCAGTCTCATCAATCGGGATATATCGATATATAGTAGTTTTGTTGTGATGGTGCTTCGAAGAACCCCATTTTCCTCACATATATATACGAGTAGATTACAATATTAATATTAGAAGTAAATAATACTAACCTGCAGTATAAAGTGGGTTAGCGAACGTGACAACGAGGCCGGCCTTCATGGCCCCATGAATGAGGACCGCGAATTCCGGGATGTTGGGGAGAACTAGGCCAATCCTCTCTCCCGGCGTAAGACGCAAATGTCCGCAGAGTGCATTTGCGCACCGATCAACCAGCATCCGAAGCATGCCGTAGTCGTACGAACGACCCGAAGTTCCACATGTCTGTAAAACACGTGTACAATTAATTTTAATTATAGAATCAAATTAAAATACAAACATTTATTATAATCTCCCTCATAAATTTCATATATTATAACATACAGATCTGGAAACGTACCCATAGTACGCGACTTTTTTTTGGGAATTTTTACCTCCTCTCTCCTTTTGGTGACCATCCGTAGGATAAAAGAAGAACCCCCCCTCTCGTCCTCCTTTAGCTTTCACGTAGTAATCAATTGTTTTCCATATTTTTTTTGCAAACAGGAAGTTTAAAAGAATATATTTAGCTTATATCTGTCTTTATTAATATGGGTGTGATATTATTGTATGGATCGGAATGCTGGACCACAAACGCGAAGGATAAAAGGAAGCAGCAGAGACGCGAATGTTAAGACGGATGAGTGCAGTTACAAAAATGGATCAAATTAGAAATAAATATGTCTGAGAAGCTAAAATTTATAGGTTAGCCTGGTATGGCCATATAACGCGAAGAGAAGATTGTCATATAACAAGGAAAATGCTAGATGTGAGAGTGAATGGATGCAAAAGGAGAGATAGACCAAAGAAAAGATGGATGGATTGTATAAAAGATGATATGGCAAACAAGGTGTGAACGTTCAGATGACGACTAATAGAGGAGATTGGAAGAAGAAGGCATGTTGTGCCAACCTCACATAGCTGGGATAGCGACAGGAAGAGGAAGAAGATATATCTTTATTAATAAAGCGCTTGCTGCGTGACGCAGAAAGTGCATGCATACCTATAGTTACAAGTAAAAATTAAACGTGTCATATTTGAACATAGCTTGAAAAAACGTGAGATTTTCTTCAAACCAAAACCTAATCCCTAGCCCCGTGACCAAGCGTGGTATGTAGATATATATTAGACAAAGACCCTGACGCGGGTCGAATAGAACCCGTGTCATCCGCAAGCGATTTAAAGTGGGTTAGCCATTACGTCACGCAAGTCGTTAGTCGTCGTCGTCAAAATAAATAGGCACAAATACCTTATATTGGCTATTTTAACTTAAGAAAGCAATTTTATTAGAAATAATATTTAAAATTATTGACTATTGCTTAATTAGTTTGTATCTACGGTGAAAGAAAACGCTGATGACAGCGAAATTGGATCTATGTAACATCGCGTGATTACAATTAAGTAAATTTTACCTGCATTAAAACTAGGTTGCATTTTAATCAACAACAAAGCCAGCTAGTCTCAAACTAAGTTGCATAGCACTTGTGCTATACATTTACACTTTTCTTTTGTAAATAAATACGTATTATAAAAACCCAGACACGAAACGGGAATCGAACCCGTAACCTCCGCAAGCGTACCGAACTGCGTTAGCCACTACTAATAATTATCTAATACTTTTACATGATACTATATAATAATAATATAATATAATATTTGATAATATAAGTGCATTATAATTTGTATGTACTTAGGAACTCCAGATACGAATTTCAACAACAAGGGCAAAGTGAAAAAATTTAAGCTTTTATTCGTATAGGGCCGGAGTAAGAATACTAAACCCTGCGGCCGAGGTCGGCCTGTCGTAAAAGGTGCAAAAACAACCTTAGCTACGTGGTAGGGCCCCAACCCCGTATGGATGGTCAGGCAACCCTTAGTCTTTAATTATACCATCATAATAATCTTATGTTGTGTTTAGTAGCGTGTTCGCGATGCCCCTAGCATCGCAAACATCTATGAGCGGTGGTAACTGCTTACTATTGGCCACCAGCCTGTCTGCTGCTCCTCAGGAATAAAAAAATTGCGATCAGAAGCAAATGAGAATGTTCCAGCAATCACAAGTGCAGCAGAAGTTTTCAACCTCGCCAACGAAATATGCGAAGCTGACTACCAACCTTCATTATTTGGAGAGGATAAGATTAAAAATATTTATTAGATACATGGTACCTAAGTGGTATTTGTCGGTGACCAAACTAAAGTTTAAGGGTTCGATTCATTTTTGGGACATTAAGGAGATATTGTAAACAAACCTGAAGAGATTACCGGTATGTTTTTACCGGATTTACCGATCCCTCAAGCGAGAAGTTCTAGCTGCAAGACGTGTCGGACTATTATCATAATATTTAAAATGTTATATATGCGTAAATTAATTATAAAACTACACTATATTACAAAAACAAATGAAAAAAATCCAATAACACGAATACTATAAATGATAAATTAATTCCAAATCGCTTTTTGCCGGCTTTTGAGGTTAATTTATTTGTTGTAATTCAAATGTTACTTAAGTCTTTTAACACGAAAAGATATCTAGTTGTGTGAATATTGTCCAAGAGTTGAATATTCTTGAACGTGGATCATTCAATCATGTGATAAGTGCCGAAGAGATGAAACATACCCCAGTTTCTGAATTGGAATTACGGGAATAAACAGAGATACAAATTTGATGTGAAGATAGTGAAGATTTAAGCGTTTTACCGGAGTTGAGGTTTTAAATGAATATCTTTCTTTATCTCGATGAATCCCGATTCATAGATACCACAGCTCCGGGAAGGTTATGTAGGGATCTCGATCCTACAGCGGCCACTCGTCTGGCTAGCATGCGGTAACCAGTTGTGTCCGCCGGCATATCCACTAAAGCCCCAGACCCATGTGTGGTAGCAGGTTGATTTTTGATCATTCCTTTGTGACAAGGACTACAGTAATATATAGGAATTGGAGACCACAATTAATCTCTCAACCAATTTTCCCTAATGAATGATTATATACGCCCGAGTAAATAAAATATCACGAACATTTAACAGCGCACACGGGCTCCAAAGTACAGAATCTTATCAATTTGTTTTAGTAAGTCTACAAATGAATTCGGTCACCGCACCCGTTTACACAAACGTGTTGACTAAAAACGACTGTTAAAAAACAGTCAAAGTCCAATGGGCGTTATTGAAATAACACAACATGGTGCAAATAAAGTTTTTGGCACGAGACGAAGCCGGCGGACACACGCTCTTGTACATCATATTTCATACACCGCGATTATAAAGGAATATTCTGCCAATCGAAAAGATGTTTAACTGACTGGCTATTTACCCCAAATTATCAAAATGCATAAAATATAATGCAAAGTTAATTTTGAACCATGGAAGTATTATGTACTTTACTTCCGTGTATTGAACACACTCCCATGCACACACACGTACACACATATACACACACACACTATAAAACACTACCAACGGTACTTGACATTATTTATATCTTTAAACGAGCAATTATATATATATATATATATATATATATATATATATATATATATATATATATATATATATATATATATATATATATATATATATATATATATATATGAAGCCATGAAGCTCTTCGAGAGGGTTATCGACTCTCGGATTCGGCAGGAGTGCACTGTCTCGGAATGTCAATATGGGTTTCGCCCTGGTCATGGGACCATGGACCCAGTTTTTGCCCTAAGGACTGTCGCGGAGAAATCCAGGACGAAGACACTACAATAATGGTCAACTAATTAGTTGACCATTATTGTAGAAGTATGTTATGGTATTGTTGTAGAAACAACAACAAAAAAGTATAAAAACGATATTTTTTTAAGTATTAGTAATTAGTACTGTTATTCACGAAATAGCCACTATCCACAGCCTACCAATAGTTGTAATTAATATTTAGTGGCGTATCCCTTATTTTCAATAACAGCACTGCAACGACGTGGTATTGATTCAATCAATTTCATACCTTTTTCTAGGGGGATTGAATTCCATGCTTCAACAAATGCTTCATATTGTTCGTTTTGACTGGTGTTACGTTTATTTGACACTTTCTTTTTAACAATATACCAGAGATTTTCTATCGGGTTTAAATCCGGACTATTTGCTGGCCAGTCTAAAACGAATATATATGCTGTTCGCTAAGGAAACATTTGACGCTATTGGCCGTGTGTTTAGGGTCATTGTCATGCTGAAAGATCCAGGTTACAGGCAAATAATCGTCCGAGTAGGGAATTATTGTGTGCTCTAAGATATTTTTGTATTGCCATTGATCCATTGTACCTTCAGTTTTCCGAACTGATCCAACTACATCCGGAAAAACACCTCCAAGCTTTAATGTTACCGCCACCGTGCTTGACTATACTCCTTGTGTATTTATAATTAAAAGCATTGTTTACAGGATGTCTAACATAGCGCTTTCCATCGGAATTTACCATATTATTTTTTTTCATCTGAAAATAACACTTTTTTCCATTCTCGTACCATCCAATTAACATATTTTTAGCGAATAATAATCGCTTCTCTCGGTGTTGCTTGGTAAGAAGCGGTACCTTTCGAAAGATTCTTCTAAATAATTTAGCTTCCACTAATCTTCGGCGTATCAGTCTTGAGATGTTTCTCGGGTCATCAGGCGAAAAAACTTCATTTTTAATCTGGTTGGAGCCTTTTTTAGCAACACGAACGGTTAGCGTATCTTCTTTGGGAGAGGTTTTTCTTGGCCGAGCCTTTATAAGAACATTTTCAACTGTTCCATGTGTTTTATAATGATCAATTGCATTAAAAACTTTCTTAACAGAACGATTTAAATGCTCAGCTATTCTTCTGTACGCCCACTTATATGTAAATTAACAATTATTTGCCTAGTTGACGCGTCACAACTTTTATTTTTGCCCATTTTGAACAAAATAAAATTCAGATTAAATTTTGAATTGCCGCGAAAATAATAGAAAAAGCCAAGAAAGAAATGTTATTCTCCAATTTCAAAAAAAGAACGAGCTATGGATGCTTTTTTAAAATGTTTCTAATCAGGCGTCCAAGCGGCCAGTAACAGAAAATAAACTCCTATGTGTAAGACTCATTTTGTAATTAAAAGGAAGATAAATGTTTTATATTTTATGCATTTAATGAGTTTTTTGAGTGGCTATATTATTGCATGATTGTGTATACATATATTTACGAACATTTATATAAACAATACCATAATATTACATAAATTTATATTTTTTATTTTTATTATCATTATTCTATTCTTTTTAATATAATTTTGATTGTTAATTTCCTAATATTATCAGTAACACTTTCCTTATTTAATTCAGAATTTATTATATATTAAACTTTTTTCTGATAGGCAGGATTTACAAAACTATAAAACGGTATGCGCTATATAAATATTCATCATATATTACCAACATATGTAAACAAATATTAAATATATATTAATATATTAATTATTATTAAGGTAAAGTTGAAATAGTGTCTACAAGTTTTTACAGAAGCCTTATTTGACTCCATTTTCGATAAAGGCCGAAGTATTTTAACTATAAATAGACTAGCAAAAGGAATCGATTGGCAGTCGCTCACGATAGGACGCACCCCCTGCCTACCCCGGCAGAGGGACTTATTTTACACACTCGGACACATCCCCGGGCTGTCCCGCCCGAGGATGGACACGAGTAGGGACTCCCCTTCGATCCTGGTCGATTTTATCCGTTACGTCAACGGGAGGAAGAAGGGCAACCCAGAGTACCTGATCCAGATCAGGGAAGATCTTCGGGCCTTTTTCGGAGACGACCAACAGCCGCAACCGTCCCCCACCGCACCCGCGTCATCGACCCCCGCTGCACCCGCGCCGCTTCCTGCCGCTCCCGCGCCGTCGACCCCTGCCACTCCTGCACCCCGTGGGACGGCTAGAGCACCCGCACCAGTGACCCACGCTACACCTGCGCCGTCAACCTCCACCGCTCCCGTACCCCGAGAGCCGACAAAACCCGCCGCGTCCGCGTCCCGTGGCCCGGTAAGGCCCACCGCGTCCGCACCCCCCGCCGCACCCGCCCTCAATGGAACGGCCCACTCTCTTGCGGCTCTCGTGAGCCCATTCGCGCCCGCGTCGGGACCCCAAGCCGTCCCTACCGCGACCGATAAAGGCCCCAAGGCCTCCACGCGCGCCCTAAAAATACCACCACCCCAGTCGGGGAGCGAATCGGACTCTTCTGAGTCGCTCTCCGACATGGAGGTCGACCCAAAGGTGGACTCGGAAGGATTCCGGGTCCATACAAACAAGAGGAGGCGCAAGGCCGCCACCTCAAACTCTGACTCCGATGCTGCGCCGGCCAGCAAGGAGCCGCGTCAGACGGAGCCGACGGCCCCACTACCGCGTCACGTACGCATCCCCCCTCCCCTCATAATCAGAGATAAGCATCTCTGGAGGGACATCCACGCGGCCCTCCCGCGAAACTCAATTCGCCTCCTGGAGGCGCGAAATATCAATCACGGGATAAGGGTGACCGTACAGTCACCCGAGGACCACCGCGCGCTCACGCGCTACCTCTTAGAGCATCGCATAGGTTACTATACCTATGCGCTGGAAGAGGAAAAGAGACTCCGCGTAGTCATCCGCGGACTCCCTAAGGAGGTCGAAACCTCCGACATCATGGAGGACCTCCGCGCGCAAGGCCTCCCCATACACGAGGTGCACCGGATGCACCGCGGAAAATCGCGGGAGCCATATAATATGGTACTCGCGGTCCTTGACCTCTCGAAAGAGAGCAAGGAAATTTTTAACATCAGATCGGTGTGCGGGCTCTCGAAGCTTAACTTCGAGAACCCTCATAATAAATCTTCACAAAGGCAGTGTCATCGCTGCCAATTATACGGGCACTCGGCACGGAACTGCCAGTCCCGGCCGAGGTGCGTCAAGTGCCTCGGTGACCACAGCACCACGGAGTGCAACCGCACCCGAGAATCCCCTGACCCACCGGCCTGCGTCCTCTGCGGGAAGACTGGGCATCCCGCGAACTACCGCGGGTGCCCGGCCGCCCCCAAATCCAAGCCCAAGGGAAAAACCCCAAAGGGCAAACGCCCAGCCGCCGTCAAAGCGGCCGTCCCCAAACCGGTCTATGTGCCGGCACCTGCCCCGGCGTTCAACGCCTGGACAGGCTTCCCGGCTCTCCGGAACCCCCGGCAGCCCGTCGCAGGCTTCTCAGAGAAGCCTGCTCCCAAACCGACCCCAGCTGCACCCGCCGCAGCACCGGTCACCACGTCCCCTTCCGTAGCGGAGGACATCGCGCTTGCAACCAAGTTCGCGACGTCCCTCCCATTTGACCTCCAAGAGGTACGCACCTTAGCGCAAAAGCTAAGGCAAGCGTCGTCGCTAAAGGACCAGCTAATCTTAGCCATGGAACATGGCGAGTTGCTGGAAATCCTGAGCCATAGGGCAACCCATTAATCACAAATGGATTGCACACGTAGGGAAAAACCTCGCTCTCTGACTCTGGCGACTTACAACGCCAACGGCCTACGTGGCCAACGAGAGTTGGTTCATGAGTTCCTGAAGGAAGAAAACATAGATATTCTTCTCGTGCAGGAGACCCTTCTCAAGCCCAGCATTGGCGATCCTAGGATCGCCAACTACAACATCATCAGGAATGACAGGCGTACCGCCCCTTGGGGAGGCACGCTCATCTACTACAAGAGGTCACTGCACTGCTCCCCAGTAAATGTGCCTCCGTTAGACAATCTCGAAGTTTCTGCCTGCAGATTAGCGATGACAGGCCATCAGCCCATAGTCATCGTCTGCGCGTATCTCTCCTGCAATCGCCCGCTACCTCAAGCGGAGCTTGCATCCCTTTTCAGTCTAGGCCCTTCGGTTATCATCGCGGGTGACCTAAACTGTAAACACACCAGCTGGAACTGCTCCACATCCAACACTAACGGAAGAGCTCTACTCCGTCACTCTGACGAATTGCTTTTCGGCATCCTAGCCCCCATTACGCCCACCCGGTACCCGTATAATCGTGCCACCGGAGGCACCCCCAACGTTCTCGATCTGGCGCTACTGAAGGGCGTTTCCCTCCAGTTCCGCTCAATCGAGTCCCTAGATGACATCGACTCGGATCACCGCCCGGTCGTCCTTAAACTAGGCCCTCCACCCGATCAGACGCCTCAGACCAAGTCAATCACCGACTGGTCCAGGGTCAGGGACTTACTCCAACATGGAGGATTCGCTGACCCTGAGCAGGCTCCAGCCCCTATTAGGACCCTTCAGGACACGGAAGGGGCGATCGAAACCCTCACCGGCCACCTCCAAACCGTCGTTCGGGAGTCCACTCGGCAAGTTCCGTACGAGGACGGCCGATTGGCACTCCCGAGGGACGCGAGAGAGCTACTGAGGAGGAAGAGAGCCGCCGCCCGAGCCTACGACAGCTTCCCATCAGAAGAGAACCGAGTCGCCTTTCGTTCACTTCATCGGGAAGTGAAAGCCCGCATTCAGGAACTCAGGAACCAACGCTGGGAGAGCCTGCTCTCGGAGATCTCCCCAACGCACCAGGCATACTGGAGGTTGGCGAGATCACTGAGAGCGGAATCCCTCTCGACCATGCCGCCTCTCGAAAAACCCGACAACACTGTCGCGTTTGACGACGACGAAAAGGCTGAGTGTCTCGCCGAGAGCCTCAAGGAGCAATGCTCCCCCAACACCGCGCACGTCGACCCGGCCCACCTGCGCGAGGTGGACGCCGAGGTCGAACGGAGATCCTCTCTTCCCGCGGAAGACTCACTCGAGCCTGTCACGGTAAAAGAGGTACAGGACCTAATAAAAGGCCTCAAGCCCCGGAAAGCTCCCGGGGCCGACGGCATCCCCAACAAGCTGCTCAAGCTACTCCCGATACATCTGTTGATGATTCTGGTGAGCATCTTCAATGCCGCCATAGATAACTGTTCCTTTCCCTCCGCCTGGAAGGAAGCCGACGTCATCGGCATCCGGAAACCAGGAAAGCCCGCTGCGAAACCTAGCAGCTACCGCCCGATCAGCTTGCTCAGCGCGCTGGGCAAGCTGTACGAACGCCTCCTCTTGAGCAGACTCAGAGACTTCGCTTATGAAAATAAGCTGATCCCCGACGAGCAGTTCGGCTTTCGAGCCCGACACTCGTGCCCCCAGCAAGTGCTCCGCATCACGGAACACGTGCTCGCGAACTTCACTCGCGCCCCCAAACCCTGGAAGACGGGTGCTGTCTTCTTCGATGTGGCGAAAGCCTTCGACAAGGTCTGGCACAACGGCTTGATTTACAAGCTGTACAAACTAGGAGTGCCGGATAGACTCGTGCTCATCTTACGAGACTTTCTCCTTGATCGGAGCTTCCGCTTCAGAGTGGAGGGCACGCGCTCATCTCTCCAGCCCATCAGAGCCGGAGTCCCCCAGGGCTCGGCTCTGTCCCCCCTACTTTTCACGCTGTACACCAGCGACATGCCCCGTACCCCACAGGTACATCTCGCCTTATACGCAGATGATACCGCCCTCTTCACATCCGATATCAATC
Source organism: Malacosoma neustria (assembly GCA_963693495.1). Classification (NCBI taxonomy): domain Eukaryota; kingdom Metazoa; phylum Arthropoda; class Insecta; order Lepidoptera; family Lasiocampidae; genus Malacosoma; species Malacosoma neustria. The sequence continues at coordinate 12,023,488 of OY856385.1, read as the reverse complement.
AATATCGGATCTGCAGTCGTCTCAACACGGCGGTTGAGACGCTGGGCAACTGGTTCCGCACTTGGCGGATCGAGTTGAATCCGGACAAGAGCGCAGCGATCATGTTCGCTCGCGGCCCCCGCACTCAAAACGAGAGTCGGCCGACTCGCACGAGTCGGCACTCTCTCTTCCCCATAAAGCTATTTGACCGCGTCATCCCCTGGGTTGATGAGGTCAAATATCTAGGAGTCACTCTAGATAGAGGCCTGTACTTCAGTAAACACATCAGGACGGTAAGGAACAGAGCACACTTTGTGCTCGGTCGCCTCTACCCAATGATATGCGGGAAGAGTAAGATGTCCCTTAGAAATAAGGTGACACTTTACAAAACCTGCATCCGACCGATCATGACGTACTCGAGCGTAGTCTTCGCCCATGCCGGCAAATGCTACATCACTTCGATGCAGCGGCTGCAGAATAAGTTCTTGCGCATGGCAGTCCAAGCGCCACGTTACATGCGCAACGCGGACCTTCACCGCGACCTGGAGCTCCTTCCCGTGAAGGAGTACATGGTATCCCTCTCGCGATCCTTCTTCGGTCTCGCTCCCCACCATCCCAATCCACTGGTGGTGGAGACAGTCAACTACACGCCCAACCGCCGAGCACCCCCCGCGCGTCGCCGACCGCGAAACGTGCTCACGGATAGACGCGACCCCATCTCTAGGACGCTGAAGCGAATGCTCTCGCGGACGCAATCCCCCCCAGTCCGGCATGGACCAGCCCGACGCAATAGGTTTAGGGACGCCTTCCGCCCCCCATAGCCTGTAGCCATACACAACCACACATTACAGAAATACACGTAGAATAGATGTGTTGCGGGGGAGTTTCTTTCGCCGTTTCTTCTCCCCCAGCTATAAGCACTCCGAAACGGTAGTAGATTAGAATAGGATCGGCTTCACCGGTGAAGTCGATAGTCCCCAATTAATAGTATTCTTGCCATTCGTGGCTGCCCTTCGTATATTCCCCATGCAGCGTTCGAGCCGGGAGCGCGCCTCACAGGAGACGCGCCCCGAGCACGCTGCCACGGCTGATCGACCCCGCTCCCACGGGGTCGGAATGCCTTTTCCGCCCGGTGTCGCTGTCGTTAGTCGTCTGAGACGATGACAGCCTTAGCTTTAAGAAAAAAAAAAAAAAAAAAAAATCGATTGGCAGTCTTTTACCTCCCTATAAAAATACCTGTTATCATTTCTGGCTGATGTGCTGCTATCAAGACAAGATAAGCAATAAACTATATAAACGCTGATATTTACTTATTGGTGATTACGACAAGTATCTAAAACTAATAACATATTTACGTCTGCGACTAAATAACAGTTTAAATATTAGGAATAAAATGTATCCATGAGAATTATATTTTGTGTTGCTCTTAGTTCTGTAAAAGAAGTTTCGCAAAAGGCTGAGGCAAACTGACTCGGCTCCTGACGTCGCTGTACCGGTGGCGTCAGGAGGCCGTCGCCCCGGGCGTCGTGGTAAAGCGGGCGGAACTCCGGGACGATATCAAGGCACTTTGGAAAAAAAGACTCGCGCAACCCAGTGCGGGCAAAAGCAGCGTCGCAGCGATGCGGCCCGCCCTGAGCCAATGGCTTGACAGGGCGCTCTGTCTTTTCACGTGACAAGCAAACGACAGAGTGCCACCACTGTGACACCGGCGAGCCCTCTGTATGGGTCAACGGAGCGCCGAGACCTCGTCACCGACATCGGATTTGACCTCTTGCTCCCGGCCATCATGCTAGCACTGATTATGACATTGCTCAAGAGTTGTTCGGGCTCCGTAAGTGTCAGATGACGGATGAATAACATTTAAAAATATAAATATTAACAAAATACAAAATGGCTGTTTGTTAGAAACTTGGTAAATATACAGATAATTATGAAGAGAACAACACGTTCCGCCATATACAAATATGTTAAAAAAAATTATATACATTTAGATATTTTTATGATATAATTATATAACTACTCTCTTATTAATATCCTAAATTATGTATGAAACCGATATGCTTCTGACGCGTCACGGCACGACACGTCAGACAAATATAAATCCACCTTTAAATTTAAATTATATTCAGCCTCTGTTTAGAATAGAAGCTCATTTAAATTTCAGATCACGAGACCCGATTTTGTAATATCAGCTTTCCACTGCTAGGCTCGGGCCTCCCCTAGACGGAACGGATAGTATACCCGCCACGCATATGGCGGGTTACACACATCGGCAATATCGGCATGCAGGTTTCCTCACGATGTTTTCTTTCAACATCGGTAAATGGCAATAATTCTATGTTCATAATAAGCACATTAGGAGACAAAAATGGCCTAAGCGGTGCACAGTGGCGGTATTCGAACCTGGAAGCTCTAGATTGATCTCAGAATATAATAACACTGAGCTATCAGGTACCTTAACCCGATATTTAGTAAACAGTTTAGTAAACAGTAAATAAAGGTATTAAATAATTAATACCTTTATTTTTTACGAGATCAGTTTTATATTGGCTACATAGCTACGAGTAGCATGTAAACCTAGATGCCAATTTGGGAGATAATTACATACCCCTTATTTTTGTAAGAACGTATAATAATTGCTTTGAAACCAGTTTTGCAATTCGAACTATACTTATTATTAGTAGAATAAATGATTTACGAAACATGTTACGAAGGGCCGAATTATCAGATGAACTTTGAACTTTATATTCATGATGCCCTACAAGGAATACTTGAGGTAAATGGTAAATTTATAACTAACTTATTATGAATAGCTTAGTTATATATAATAAGTTCTATCGAATTTTATTTAGGTTTACGTATAGATATAAAATAAGACGAAAATCGGTAACTGCTCACTGTTAAACGGGCCGTCATCCTGTTTTCTTCAACATTTAAATATAATACAATAAATTTAAATCGATACAAAAATAACTTAAAAATGAATATTGTGTTTAGTTATATTTTCGTTACTTCGCAATGCGATTGGTCAAATCATTCACCTGAGTTACTACAAGAGCAGGGTTGGATTCCCCCACTTAAATTACTGTCTGTCAGACTGGTCGGCTCCATATTTTCTTTGTGTCATAAACATTATTTGATTAGCTTCTGAATCTAGAATGTAGTGAGTGAAATTTTCTGACTGAATCTTTATCTAGAATTACAGCGATTGTACTTTGACCATCATTCTATTGGTAGGCAATCAATTAGATGACTAACTTATTATCATTAGGTGTTTGTGTAATATCAACTACTAATTAGAGAGGAAACTATTCCTCGTTGCAGTTCAGCTAATCCCAAGGACTTATATCGAAACCGCACATTCTGATGACGCAGTCTGTAACTATTACAAACAATCAGACTTTTTAATGAAACAATCGAGTGATACACGACCATACAAAACGAACCTGGCGGTGGCCAATTATTAACGAAATGAAGGCCATTAGAAAGACCTAGAATAAGATCAAAGTTACGCTCAAAAATGTTCAGTGTGGAGATGTAGTGTAGACGTCTACGTCTAAACGGAATAAAATGATGATGAATGAGCCACGAATTCTTCAGGGGCAATTTACCTCTAGGCAATTTTTCTTCACCTAATATGTATGTTATAACAAGCTGACCCGTTAAACGTTGTTCTGCCATATAAATTAAAAAAAAGGCCATATCCTTCTTCAAGATCCAATCTCTACGCCGAAATTCACCAAAATTGATTCGGCGGTTTAGACATGAAAACGTAACAAACAGACAGAGTTACTTTCACATTTATAATATTAGTATGGATTACCACGTACTGACAGCGAAGGAAAAAAACGGGTATGGGTAACCCGCTTACCTTGGACAAGCGTGGCGGAATACAGTCGTTCCCTCTAGAGGGGATGCCTGAGCATATTAGGATATTATGTAAAATGCAAAGGTTTGAATGTTAGATGGCGGCTGATAGAGGAGAGTCAAATGAGAGAACATGTGCCGAAACCACTTACTATGTGCTGTGTGATAAGTGCAGCACATCTTAGTGAAGCATATTCTTTTTAAAACGGTTTCATCACTTTGGTATGTTCATCACATGATGACCTCGGTGGCGTAACGGATAACACTTCGGTACGCTTGCGGAGGTCACGGGTTCGATTCCCGTCTCGCGTCTAGGTGTTTATGTATAATATGTATTTATTTACAAAAAAAAAGTATATAAGTATATCAGCTGTCTAGTACCCATAAAACAAGTGCTATGCTACTTAGTTTGGGACTAGATGGCGATGTGTGAATTGTCACAAAATATTTATTTATTTATTTACCAAAAAACTAGATCGTTAATATTTATTCGTAAATACTAGTTAAATCTTTCATTATAACGATCGCCAATGAAGGCTGAAAAACAATTTAAAACGATAATACGTTAGCCAAGAAGAAACATATGCGCCTATACTCAATCTTGAATAGAATTCCTATTCAAAATTCAACTAATAATTTAAATGCCGACCATTTATTTAAAGCACAGTCTAAAACAAAAAGAAAAATAATCCCAGTAAGGCTATAAACTTTTAGCTCAATCAGACGATTAAGAAACTAAAATCTGAACTTAATCAGATATAAACTATGCTTTTTCTGCAAAAAATCACGTTTAAATCAGTCTAATGATTTTTAATAAACCATATCGATCTTTCCAACTGAAAAACATATCAGTCCATGCGTGTGTAACCTATGGTGCCATAAATAGATATATCCTAAAGGCCATAGTCGTCTGTGAAATCCGTCATAATCGAGGGTTAAAACTAGTTCTGTAAAATACACATCATCTAATCTACAATAACTATAGAATAGGGTTTTTCTATGTAAACTTTATAAACAAATCCTTCTTTGTAAAAATAGAAATGTAGCCAATTCGGAGCATGGTTACATGTTATTGGTATTTAAAGGTGACATAAGACAATAATATTCCATGGCAATGCATCCCTTCCTGATGTGTGCACCATTGCCAAGCATTCCTGTCAGCTAGCCTCAACCTTCACATCGGTGCTATTTATACCGTATCACTGTAACATCCGTATAAAATATAGCGCAATGAACTTTGTACCCTACATTGTAGGTAATTGTTGTAAATGAAATGCATCGCTACTTGAACTATTCATAATTGACAACAAACATTGATAATCAAAGAAATCATGCTAATGAGCGAATTAAAAGATGCTTTTGAATATTCGTTTTAAATCAATGTACAATTTACATTATAACTATTTGTACCTTCTCATCTCAGTCAACAAATGTGGTGTATTTTTAAATATTGAATTTAGTTACTTTACAAAATTAAACTACATGTAAAAATACGTTTTACATAAATACTATGTTTTGAAGAAATGTAATAAGTTATTACTTATTAAAATATTAATAAACTTATTAGTTTATTAATATTTTAAATCAGCATTGACTTTTTGAATCTGAACACGTAGTTGTTCATAAAAATAAAATAATATCGTTATATGATTCATCGTTAATAAAATTATATGTTTACATAGGAACGTTTACTTTCAGAATTATTAATAAATACCTTCAAATTGTTACTAATCGCGTGTTTAAAGAAGTAACATGCAAAATTAATTTACGACAACTGTTTTCCAAAAACTTAAGATGCGCTTTTTGAACGTTCATATGTGAAAATGTATAGGAATATTGAATATTTAAAGGTATGGTTAAAAAAAATACTTACCACAGCAGGTTTATCAGCCCACGAGTCGCAGTCAGCATACACAAATTCTGGTAAAGTTTCCTTACTAACAGTTATTTCACCCCATGGCGACGACAAAAATTTACTATCCACGTCAGTTACTGTTTGAGTAGCATAACATCTACTCGACAGACTTGTTACACGGTTAGTTTTTTGCTTCTTCGCATTTTTCGCGCAATTAATTAATTGCCGCGCGAAGTTCCCGCGCAAAACTTTTAAATGAGACATAGTATTATAGTTCGCTGGAGAAGCGCCGCCGCGTGAATGCGTCGCCGCGTGCGGTGCAGGGTTTTGGCGCGCCTCGCGTCCGCACTGTAGGGACAAGGTCCACTCGCTTTTAGCTCGTTTGTTGTGACTGTGACGAAAAACCAACAATAAACACTGATAAAACGTCACTACTATGTTATCGATGCGGTAATGAGGGAGGCACGACTTCTGCGCCTATATTTCTGAACATGTATCAAAATAAATCTAAATGCCACTACTTTATCTACGTCTTAGTGCGTAAAATATTTTCTTTCAAGTATTTTATCTCAGTTCATCCAACGCATACACTCTGCTGCTCGAATTACGTTACTGTCTTACGTTACTGTCTTACGGCTACGGCTTACGGCTACATTTGACACTGTTTTATACTGAACAGGTACTTCTCCGTGCAGAGGCGTACTAATACTGACACCTGAACCCTGTCGTAAAAGACGACCAAACAGCCCTAGCTAGGTAGGGCACCAAGGCTGTCTGGATTGCAGCAAACCCTGGTCTCTAAAGATGTCGCCGTAATTTTGGCTTGTTTTCCGACATATCTGAGTTCCAGTTCCAGCAGTGTTAGCGATATCCATAGACTTCGGCATTGGTAACTGCTTACTAAGTGAGCCTGCTTGTTGTTCCGGAGCAATAAAAAAAAAGAATTGTAAATTTGTTTGCAGCTCTCTGCGTCAGCGGTGGAATTGTGCAGCTCAGCGGTGCCTCCGGGAAATCAGCGAAGTGGGCATTCATTTACAACGTGGAAAAGAGTTTAGTCAGGTGCTCCACAGTCACAATTCGGTGACTCCCTTAGACCCCATTTGTGAAGGTGGTGATTTGTTCTCCCGTAGTTGGTTCTGAACCAGTTTAACCGGGTCCACGCTTTTTTGTTGGCATTAAAACCGGGTTGCTTTTTTGTAGGTTCGGTGACTAGACCTGCATTTGTACCCTCGAATAAGCCCCATTCCGATTGCCACGCCTCATTTACGGAGCTCTTGTGTTTGTTTCACTCATCAGTCCAAATAGGTGACCTTGATCGCAATCGATCAGGAGGCAAATCATCCAATGTGTTTCTAATGGGCACCGGAACGGTTTTGCTGAGTTACTACTCAGCCATACACACTTCACAAAAAGGGTTGCGCGTGCGCATCTAAGGGATTTTAAATATCTTGCCCGATTGTGCATAATTACAAAAAAATATAACTGTCACATAATACATGATCATCGATAATTTATTTAGAAGCTTACGAAATAAGGTCTTAAAAACACAAACAATATGTAACAATAACCATTTTATTTGCATCAAAAAATATACCATTGTCCATTACCCATAAAACAATTAATTTTTAATAACAATTATAACCATCGTTACATAAGGAATAAAATATTTTGTCCCATTGAATTTGATATATCACTATTTTATCACAAAAAACACAACAATTTTAAAAAACAGCATAACTTAAAGAAAAATACTTTGCCTGTATTATGATTTTTGACAGTGTTTTAGTAAACTTTTTTTTATTTCTGCGAAACAGCAGGCAGACTGACTGATCACTTAACCGTAAGCAATAACCGTCGCCTATGGATGTTTGCGACGCCAGGGGCACCACGAAAACGCTGCTGTCTCATAGGGGTACAGGAATCTGGGTCACTAATACCGAAACACAACTAAAAAATTATGGCGGTATATTTTTTATACATTGACCAAAGGTGGTTGCCATCCAGACGGGATTAGGGCCCTATCATATAACGAATAAACTGTACAAATACATTTATCATTAATTTGTCAAATTATAATCTGAATAATTTAAATGTAACGACATTTTAAAACATCTCGGATATAATTTAAATATTCGTCTATTATATATTTGTCTCTATAATAAATAAACCTATGTTGCATACCGAAAGGTTGTTAATGGAGCACATATGTATAATTTCAACAACTTTATCATCCATTTTCTCAAAAAAATATCTATTTAATTTTACAAATTATTATGTAATATTGGGTACATGTGCACTCCGAGCCACGCTGCAAATTATAGTCCCCAATTTTTCTTTGATTTTAAGTGCCTAGACAATTTGTATATGGTAAACAATTTTTTATTATTGTCATTTATTTAATATAATGACTAAAACTACGTTTATTCTGTGGTTTGCGAATACAATTAGCGAATTTTAAACAGAGCCGTCAATTTTATACTTATTTTAGTGTCCATTGCATAGTATTTAGCATTCTGTTTCAATGTCGATACTTTGCAAAGCGGCCCGCTATAGAAGCGTTTATCATAAAACTCTAATGGCAGTTGATATAAAACTAATTATTGACATGATTTGCGGTAGATGGGTGAATTATAACTTATAATACCCTTTTATCATTGGCAGTTGGTGAAAAGGGAAAAAAAATATGAAAATATACACCAAAAATAAATATACTTTCGATGATAATTATGATTGTTTCTCGACTGCTAGAAAGGTAATCACTGACCTTTGGAACTGCAACAGATATCTATTTGATTTGACAAAAGATTTTTATTGAGTAATCTTGCGGCTTACAAGCGTATCGACGATATACAGTGTAAACTCTACCTATATAGAGCGAAATTGAATGGACTGGGTATTTTATTGCGTTACTAGCCATTCTCGCCCGCTTCGCTGGTTGAATAACAGAAAAAAACAAAGTTGAATAACAGTAAATCGAAAAATATGAGAAGCTTTCGTACGCATGCGCGCTACACCGCTTGCCTCACTTCCCCGCGGCAAGAAAACAAGCATTCTTAAAACTTTTATAAATTTATATTAAATGAAGATATTGAATTTTTAAGGCCAAGTGTCTAAGATATAAAACTTGAAAATTTAATTGAAATTTATCCAGTAGTTTTGCCGTAATACACGCACAATTACAGATACCTATCATTTTATTTATATTGATAAAGTTTTCGTTGAACAGAGTGAAATTAACAATTTAGTTAAAAAAATACTTAATGTTTATTGGGGTCTAAATAATAATGTATTGTTTCGCTACTGAGTGTCGTTGCTGCGCTATAAAGAGTTAGGTAACAATGTAAACCAAAATTTAGCAATATCTTCGTTTTAAAGAATTTTCCGTTAAATAGTTCGCTATATAGAATTTACATTGTATTTATTACTTGTATATAAAACGAGACAAAAAGTATTTGTAAATTTTGTTTGAACGAAAAGTTAATCTACATTTTGTGTGTTTCCCGCTTTTCTCTAGATTTCGATGCAAACGTCTGGTGGGTTATGAGATCGCGGAAGAAGCCATCTTTCCTTGCCATCAATTCCGTGTAACTGCCCATCTCTACGACAACGCCGTTTTCTAGCACAGCCACTTCGTCAGCCGATTGTATTGTACTCAGCCTGTGTGCTATTGTCAGAACTGTCCGATCCCGGCTGATCTCTTTTAAAGCTTTGTCGACTAAGAACTCTGAATACGCGTCTAGAGCTGAAGTAGCTTCGTCTAGTATTAAGATTTTTGGATTCTGAAAAAAAAACAACTTTACTAAGAAAGTAAAAATGTACTACTACAACTCATCATCAACATCATCACCAACAACGTAACTACAACTCTACGAAAAATGTACTTTTTACGTGTTTTACTACTCCTTGAATATGATTTAGTGTATCCTTGTTCTTTATGTTGGCCGTAACCAATCAGTTAGTTCTTTCCCAGATTCCAGCACCCCTACGCGGATAGCAACGTGTTCGCGGTACCCTTAGCGTCGCAATTACGTCGCATTCACGCGACGGTAACTGCTCACAAGTAAAGCTAAACCGATGAAAATAAATACTAGTACTGTATCGTAGGTACCTTGTTAGGATAATTTTAGGTGAATTACCTTAACAATAGCCCTAGCTATGGCGACTCGTTGCTTTTGACCACCACTCAGTTGGCCTCCCCTGGCTCCCACCTCCCTATCCCACCCTTCGGGCGTGCCCACCACTAGCTCGTGGAGGTGCGCAGTGCGGGCCGCTGACAACCATGATGGTTCTTTCTGTAACAAATTGTAATTTGGATCACCATTTATTTTGTTCAATAGTAAGCAGTTACCGTCGCCCATAGATATTTGGGACACTAGAGGCACCACGAACACGCTGCTGTCCCATAGGAGTACAGGAACCTGGGTCAATAATGCCGGAACACAGCACATGTTATTGTGGCGGCATGTTTAGAGACCAAAGACGGTTGCCAGATGGCAACCACTTGAGACCCTACCACGTACCTATGGTGGTTTTGTCACCTTTTACGACAGGCTGACCCTACACGGAGAAAATTCATATTGCAAAGAGAAATAAAAAAAAGTATCCATGTTTTCTATCGATATTTTTTGGACAAGATATATCGATACTCAATAATAAAAAAAACTAAAACTATCAATGTTACGATATCGATGTTTTTATTATCGAGTATCGATATATCTTGTCCAAAAAATATTGATAGAAAACATTGATACTTTAGAAAAAATACATAGATAGTTGAAATATCGATAGATATCGCCCATCCCTACCACACTCACCGCACGTGCGCTCCGTATATATACATGTAGGTACCTAGTCAGGTCATAAGTATTGTCACACAGTAAAAACTTTTCTTTTAGAATGCTGGCCACAAAAAAGTTTATTGAATTCGAATTTCGAATTGTTCATGAAAATAAAAATGTATACTTTTAGAATTTTACTACTTTTTTAAATATAGAGTGGACGCTTAAAGAAGACCGTGCTGCAGTTATTGCGTTGCATCGTTACGGTTACGCGCCAATTCAAATTTTTAACATACTGAAAAATTTGAATATAACCAAAAGATTCGTTTATCGTACCATCAAACGATACAATGAAGACTCTAGTGTAGATGACAGGTCAAGAAGTGGTCGCCCTCGGTCTGTTAGGACTCCAGCAGTGATAAAAGCTGTGAAGGCACGAATTCAAAGAAATCCCAAACGTAAGCAGAAACTGTTGGCCCTTCAGATGGGGTTAAGCAGAACCACGGTGAAAAGGGTGTTAAATGAAGACTTAGGGCTTCGGGCATATCGAAGAAAAACAGGACATCGTTTGAATGCTCGTCTAATGGACCTGAGACTGAAGAGATGCCGCGCTTTGTTGAAGCGGTACGCGGGAAAAAAATATCGGGAAATTCTTTTTTCGGATGAAAAAATGTTTACCGTAGAAGAGAGCTACAACAAACAAAATGATAAGGTGTACGCACACAGTAGTGAAGAAGCGAGCAACCGTATTCCGCGTGTCCAACGAGGTCATTTTCCATCCTCGCTCATGGTATGGTCGGGAGTTTCTTATTGGGGCTTAACAGAGGTACATTTTTGTGAGAAAGGTGTAAAAACGAATGCTGTTGTGTATCAAAATACAGTCCTGACGAACCTTGTGGAACCTGTTTCTCATACCATGTTCAATAACAGGCACTGGGTATTCCAACAAGATTCGGCGCCAGCTCATAGAGCGAAGAGCACACAAGACTGGCTGGCGGCGCGTGAAATCGACTTCATCCGGCACGAAGACTGGCCCTCCTCCAGTCCAGATTTGAATCCGTTAGATTACAAGATATGGCAACACTTGGAGGAAAAGGCGTGCTCAAAGCCTCATCCCAATTTGGAGTCACTCAAGACATCCTTGATTAAGGCAGCCGCCGATATTGACATGGACCTCGTTCGTGCTGCGATAGACGACTGGCCGCGCAGATTGAAGGCTTGTATTCAAAATCACGGAGGTCATTTTGAATAAATTTTAATGTCATAAGAATCTATGTTTTGTTAAGTTCATTTTCGTATATGAATGGTTACATAATGAATAAACTTGTTACAATTATTTTACATTAAACATGTGACAGAATTTATGACCTGACTAGGTATATATGTATACATAGGTGTACACTGTACATTCAAAAAGTTTAACTTGAATTAATATCAAAGAAAATAATTACTGCATAAATAAAAAATAAATAAATAATTATAATTGCATAAGTTGAGTAAAATGTTTTTCAATATCACTCATCCCTATGTACAGTCGTACCATATACACACACGTTAAGCGAACGCTCGGCCGAGCTACATGGTAGGCGGAGGGGGGGATGTTATGTTTTATTTTCGTTACGTAATTTCTTGATTCGGTCACCGCGCTCAAAGCCCGCGATAAAAGCTATGCAATAGCTTAAAAATAATTTCGCTCATTATATACGACGTTATTAATACGGCGCTAAAAGCTGCGCGCGTTTTTTAATATAGCTCGCAAAAATCTGAAATTTCTTTAGAAGATATTGACTACTTGACAAAAACGTAAGTCCCATCCCTATTGATATTAAGGCGCACTATCTTGAAGACCACCCCTCCCCCTGAACGGGTACCGTAGTGTACATACATACATATAATCACGCCTCTTTCCCGTAGGGGTAGGCAGAGACCACTTCTTTCCACTTGCTACGATCCTTACATACTTGTTTCGCTTCGTCCACTTTCATTATTCCCTTCATACATGCCCTTTGGTTTAGGGTACTCTTGACCTGACCTTTTTTCAAGACGTCCCTGATCTGGTCTCGAAACGTCCGCCTAGGTGTAGACCAACACTTCCATTCACACTCGCCTTATACACTTTTTTCGTCAATCGTTCTTCATTCATTCTCTAGTACCGTAGTATGGGTAAGTAAATTCCCTCATACATAAATAGCCAGACTCGGGACGAGAATTGAAAAAGAAAATTAAATTACCTCATCGTGTTCAAATTCGTTGTATTCATCTAAAGCACCATACAAGATATTATCTTTTATTGACCCACTAAACAAAACTGGCTCCTGTAAAAAAAACGTCATTTTAAATTATGGTATCAGTAATAATAGTATGAAATTATTTTACATATAACAATATCAAAAAAGAGAATGAGAGAACTGATGAAACAGATAACATTATCGCACTTCTTTGCGCCGAAAAGCTAAAGTATGTAGAAAGATGTCCACACGGTGGGGTTATACCAAAGTTCAGATATAACCGATACATCGACCCTGCGACTCCCCACAAAGGCTCTAGGTGGTTATCCTTTGCTAGCCAGCTGAGTGGTCGCAGTAGCAGAGTGGAGAACCCCATATCTAGTATGTTGCCGCGTCGGCTTCCAAACAGACTTCTGACGAGGCACTGTTAAGATGGTTTAAGCATAATGCCGCGTCCGCACGCTTGGCAGTGGCGCAAACTCCAAATCTCTACAAACGTTTGGCTTGTTTTGGTAATCAAACGTCGCCATTCCACATGCTTGCGAGTGCGTTAGTTTGTTCTAAAGAGGCAAGCATGACGGACATAGAGGTTGATGTGTCGGCTATAACATTTGGCTTAATGGCTCTCCCTGGTAACATTCTAAGAAGCGTAAGACGTCTTCATTTGACCAATCACTCATTTTTAACGCAAAAACGCCTGTTCACTACCGGTGGATCATAAACGAGACTGAGTGCGCACAAACGTGCGAACGCGATGCAAGCGCTTGCAGCAAATTCTCTTTGATTTGTGACAGAAAAACCGACACTCGACGGATCGGCTACAAGCGCTTGCAAACCTACGCAAACCAATCCAAACATTCTATCCACACGTTTGAATTTGTGACGGCTTGTTGACGTTTGCCAAGCGTGCGGACGTGGCATAAAAAAGGTACATTTGTACAGAAAAAGGTACCTTGGAAAATGAAAGTTAAAAACTTGAATATAAACGACGGCTAAACTGAGCAACTGTTTTTGGTCTTCCGACTATACCCCCACCACGTCAGTGAGATATATCATTATTTAGGATGTTACGATTTCTTGTACTTCGGTTTATCAATCCAAAATACCAGCTAGATAACGGTGACAGAAAATAATTTTGAGTCAAATTAGTGACGTCGTTTAGGCGGAAAATGTGTAGGGCTTTTAGAGCTTTAGATTTAAGACTAGACATTGTATGGATTGAGATGTGTACCACAAAGAGGATGACATGGTCTTGTTACATAATTATGATGAGAAATTAAATCGTAACTCTAAGACTTCCAAGCTAATGCGGTAGAGACAATAGAAACGGAAAAGGATGAATGGTGACAAGAAATAAGATGAAAGTGGATGAACTCAGCTGAAGAGGTAGGCCAGAGATGGATTGCATGAAAGATAATTTATGTCATTAAGGACGTGGAAAGAGATTTTATTTATTATTTGAATCTCCAACAAAGGATGCATATTAACATAATGTAGGAAACATTGATCTTATCATAAGGCACATGTGCTCCCTCAATTAATTATTAGATGAAAGGAGAGGCCGTTTTATGTCGACCCCAGATCGCCAGACAGGCGTGTGAAATAAAAAAAATCTTAAAGTTTTAGACAAATAAATCAGATACGTAAAATAATAATATTATTTTTTTCCATATAAATGAAGACATAACAAAACTTTATAGTAAATAAAAGAATATAATATGATAACCTCTTATCAAAAAAAAAATACGTAACCCTTGTTATGTGTTGTTTATTTAATTTTAAAATGCAAAACTTACCGATTTTATTCTTCGATATCAATATTTTTGAAATGTAAGGGATAAATATGTATTAATTATTATGACGACTCTATACAACAAATACATGATATTTTACATGTCGCAATCAATATTTTTTACAGTACAATGAAAATAGATGTATTTTCAATATATGTAACAGGGTGGAGACAAAACTATTTGTAAAAACTATCAATGTGTTGATTCCTAGATGTTTTCAAAGATATATAAGTAAGTAAAAAAGTTTCCCAATAGAACTAAATAAATATTTTATTACTTATTTTAAAATTCAGTAGGTAATATTTTTTTCATACATAAAATTATTTTTATAAGCTATAGATATTCTGCTCCACTCTACCCTAACATGTAACAAAATGAGATAGATAAAAACCACAATAATTACCTGACTGACATAACCAATATGACTCCTAAGCCATAACGGGTCCAACTGCCGTATATCCACTCCGTCCAAGAATATACTGCCCTTATCTGGGTCATATAACCTCAGTATTAATGAGGCTATAGTACTTTTCCCGCACCCAGACCGGCCCACTAATGCTATAGACTTCCCAGGGTACAAATGCAAGTTCACCCCCCTTATTAACGGTGCGTTGTTGTATGAATAATGTATATTTTCTAGCACTATTTCCCCTTTTGGCCTATCCTTGGGTCTCAAGCCTCCTATTAAAAAAAGTTACTGTTAGAATAATATAATATTGGACAGAATATTAAATCTGTTAGGCACCCTAATGGTTATACCGGCGACGTATGTGCCCTGGTCTACTGTGGAGTCGGACGAGCGTATTGCACTGGAGTTCCACACTACCCCGCTGCGAGGCCCAGTGTGGAGTGCCTAAAGCTACGCTAGGTGGAAATCCGCCTCATAACAAAAAAGAATTGGTCAGAGAATATAATATAGCCTGGTTGTCTGCCACTGATATCGAAATCCACGGAGACGAAGCCTCAGGCATCGCGGCTACTCTAAGGTCGCTTGCCGTGACCCTATCATCAATACGAACGAAGGAACACCGTAGTTCTAGTGGGTGTCAGTCTCGTGCGCGTGCGTCCATACCAAGACACGGAGGCGCACGAGAGGTTCCTTCACTACTCTGCTGTACTTTTTTACTCGGCATGTAAGGGCATTAGTACTCCGAAAAAAGACGAAGCCTCAGGCGCTACTAGTAACTCATAATTGGACGTAGTTACGCAAAAAGGATCCAACCCACAAAATGTTACTTTTGAATTATAAAAGATTAAAGTTTTAGCTGTATTTCCGCATTGATGTATTTGTTAGTGTCTATGGGTTCTTAGGAAAATATAAGCGTAAATGTATCATTTCTCATACAAATAAGTTTAACTGCTCTTATTTTAAGCCCAGAATGAGTACTTTGTTATACTATCTAATTATTCTACCATATTGTGGGTTGGATCCTTTTTGCGTAACTACGTCCAATTATTCTTTTTCAAGACCTAGTGCTCAGGCACACATCGACAGGAACACATAATAGACTAATTGGATCACTGAAAACTAACTCTGAGGCATATCCGTCACCAATTACATCAAATATATCAAATATTTTGTCATATTATCACACATAATATTTTTTCAATGCCGTCAGCTTGTCTATCTACTAATCTGGACTATCTGGCCAACTTAATAGTAATCAAATACCGTCGCCTATGGATGTTCGCGAAGCTGACACTCTATCATACGAATTGGGAAACTGGAATCTGAGTAACTTATACCGGACCACAACACAAGTTTATTTTATCCGTGCAGGGGCGGAGAAAGAATACTGACCGCAGAGGTCGGGTCGGCCTATCGTAAAAGTCGACAAAACAACCCACCCTGGTTACGTGGTGAGGCCTCGAGCCTCACAGACAGCAGCGTGTTCGCGAAAACATGGCGGTATATTTAGAGACTACGGGTGGTTGCCATCCAGATGGGCTTTGAGCCCCACCCCCTAGTTAGGTTGTTTTGTCAGACAGCGCGACCCCGGCCGCAGAATGCGTATCCTTACTTCACCCTTGTACCGAGAAAATATTATAAAGTTAACAATTTTGATCAATTGCTATATATAATTAAATTAACTTACCAATAACAGGTATACTCGGTTGCCTATCAACGATCTCCCATAGCCTCGTCGCGGCGCCCATGCCTTTATTCAACTCGGTATAAAAACTACTGAGCCCACCAATGCTTATGCCTACGTACGCAGCGTATAATAAGAACGAGGTAAGATTGCCGACGGTCAATTGTTCCGTGGCGACCATTCCACCGCCATAATACAGCACTAGTATTATTATTACATTTCCAGAGAGACCTGTCTGAAAAGAAAATCCAGAATTAATTTTTCATTTTTTTCTCTAGGCATATTTACTTAACAAAATTATATGAGTATCGTCATTAAAATTATCTATATATTAATACGTGAAGCGAAAATTTTGTACTCTTTTTTACGAAAACTGCGCGGCCGAAGGAGTATGGTGGAATTAATCTTTGGAATTATTTTTATTTGTATAATTATTTATAATTTGTGAAATACATCTTGCTCAAGCATAAAAAATGGTGTACGAGTAATCTGAATTAATTTACTCTTGCCTATTTGTGAGAATAGTGTTTTCAAAATGCGAATATATGGTAATTAGGGTTGCCTGGAAGAAATTGCTCTAAGCGATAAGGCCACCCATTGTTCAGTAGCTTGTAAGTTTATTTCATTTTCTTGTATATATATTTAAGGTGAACAATAAAGAGTTTTCATTCATTCATTCATTCATTCATATGGTTACGAAACAGATTTACAATCCTGCTTTTGCAATGCAAAACATTTTGAAGTTTTAAGTGATGCTGTTCAAACTGTAGTAGAAAAATGACAAATTAACTGAGTAGCTATGGTAAAACCTTGGATTATAGAGGCCTTTGACAAAAAAAAACCCTAATAAATTTCAAACTAAAAAATTAAATTAATTATGATCGAATTTCGACCACTGGGCAGCCACTAGTATTCCAAGATGGCCGTAATGGCTTGGCACACTCACTCACACACACGCAAATCATACACACTATTATGTTATACCACAGATTAATAAATAGTTACTACGTAACGTAAGTTATACACACTATTATTTTATTCTCCCTATTATATATCTAGTTTGGGATAATAATAAGTTCAAATTATATGGAAAGGAGAGTGGCTAATCGTTTTAAGCGACATTTTGCAAGCTTTACAAGAGAACCATCTAAAATTTTGCATAAAAAATCACCGAATCCGAATATGCATATAACTTTCGCCCAGAATCTCGCAAAGAATTAGCCATTCACCCCTTGAATTATAATTTTTAATTTACTTACTTTTAAGGAAATTTTCTCCGCATAATCAAGTTAACAACTTCGCATAATCAACTTAACAACTTCGTATCTTGTGAAAATGTTTTTATAACTAAGTAATAATTAAAATAAATAAATTTGCAGTTCATTTCAATTTATTTCTAAACTGTGACAAATAATTAAAAAGTAATTTTTTCATTAAAGAGATTGGTTAATTGTTATTACATTTTTATTGGTTTTGCATATTGTTTAGCTATAAAATAATAAGGCAATCTTACCAATCCATAGAAGCTCCCAACAGCCAAAGACTCCTTATAGGCCAACTGTAGAAGTTTTTCTATTCTCTGTGCGTACGATTCACATTCCTTTTGTTCTTTACTAAATGCTTTAACAGTCTTTATGTTTGATATTTTTTCTTCTGCTAACTAAAAAAATATTCAACTATATTCACGTTGGAACTGACACGGTTGCAGCCACGAATATGAAAAAATGTTAATTATTAATAGGTAAGTATTTGTTATTCATGGACCACGATTGACCATGATAATGTAGCTTCATTACGACGCTTTTATTAACTTAACCTATACCTAGTCAGGTCATAAATTCTGTCACATGTTTAATGTAAAATAATTGTAACAAGTTTATTAATTATGTAACCATTCATATACCAAAATGAACTTAACAAAACATAGATTCTTATGACATTAAAGTTTATTCAAAATGACCTCCGTGATTTTGAATACAAGCCTTCAATCTGCGCGGCCAGTTGTCTATCGCAGCACAAACGAGGTCCATGTCAATATCGGCGGCTGCCTTAATCAAGGATGTCTTGAGTGACTCCAAATTGGGATGAGGCTTTGAGCACGCCTTTTCCTCCAAGTGTTGCCATATCTTGTAATCTAACGGATTCAAATCTGGACTGGAGGAGGGCCAGTCTTCGTGCCGGATGAAGTCGATTTCACGCGCCGCCAGCCAGTCTTGTGTGCTCTTCGCTCTATGAGCTGGCGCCGAATCTTGTTGGAATACCCAGTGCCTGTTATTGAACATGGTATGAGAAACAGGTTCCACAAGGTTCGTCAGGACTGTATTTTGATACACAACAGCATTCGTTTTTACACCTTTCTCACAAAAATGTACCTCTGTTAAGCCCCAATAAGAAACTCCCGACCATACCATGAGCGAGGATGGAAAATGACCTCGTTGGACACGCGGAATACGGTTGCTCGCTTCTTCACTACTGTGTGCGTACACCTTATCATTTTGTTTGTTGTAGCTCTCTTCTACGGTAAACATTTTTTCATCCGAAAAAAGAATTTCCCGATATTTTTTTCCCGCGTACCGCTTCAACAAAGCGCGGCATCTCTTCAGTCTCAGGTCCATTAGACGAGCATTCAAACGATGTCCTGTTTTTCTTCGATATGCCCGAAGCCCTAAGTCTTCATTTAACACCCTTTTCACCGTGGTTCTGCTTAACCCCATCTGAAGGGCCAACAGTTTCTGCTTACGTTTGGGATTTCTTTGAATTCGTGCCTTCACAGCTTTTATCACTGCTGGAGTCCTAACAGACCGAGGGCGACCACTTCTTGACCTGTCATCTACACTAGAGTCTTCATTGTATCGTTTGATGGTACGATAAACGAATCTTTTGGTAATATTCAAATTTTTCAGTATGTTAAAAATTTGAATTGGCGCGTAACCGCAACGATGCAACGCAATAACTGCAACACGGTCTTCTTTAAGCGTCCACTCCATATTTAAAAATGAGTAAAATTTTAAAAGTTATACATTTTTATTTTCATGAACAATTCGAAATTCTAATTCAATAAACTTTTTTGTGGCCAGCATTCTAAAAGAAAAGTTTTTACTGTGTGACAATACTTATGACCTGACTAGGTATATACATGTAACGGCATTTTCAGACTCGATTTATTCCCACTTTGAACGTTCAAAAAATTTCAAAACTTTGCACATTTGTCAAGTGTCAAGACCTAGCTATCTACGTGGTATGGCCCCAAGCCATAGTGGCGCCAAGGTGGCAACCACCTTTAATCTTAAGTATGCCGCCATAATAACCTTGTGTTGTGTTCCGGCATTAGTGACCCAAGTTCGTGTTCCCTCTATGGGACAGCAGCGTGTTCGCAATGGGAATCTGTATCAAAAATTGAGACTTGTCATCGATATTTATATACACTTAAAACGTCAAATGTTGCACTTAGGAAATAATTTAAGATCGAAATTCTAAACCATATTTATATGGGATTAATTATTAATATCAGCAATTTTCCTTTGTATTTACTTAAGCTTTCACTTCTATCATACAGCATTGAAACCAGTGTGTGCGAATATCATTTTGTATTTATTTTTTCGTTGTTAATATTTCGGCTACAGTTGTTGGGAACAGATGCCGTGAAGTAGTGGAAATATCAAGCGAAATAAACATCTACAATAAAACTCATTCAAAATCCATCAAAAATAATATTAAACTTTACTTTGTTTTCACTCCGTGCAAGGGAATAGCAGTAAGAATACTACTCAGCAGCCAGGGGGCTTCCTATCATAAAATACTACGAAACCGAGCAACAGTAGGTAGTTAGACTCCAAGCCCATCTGGATTGCAAATCTAAATATGCCGTCATAATAACCTTGTATTGTGTTCCGGCTTAAGTGACCCAGGTTCCAGTTCCGCTATAATATAATAAAAATCTATAGTCGACACGCTAACTACTTACTATTAAATGTACCTAATAAAAAAAATACTATACCTAATAACATAATTCAGTAATGTCAATATCAAATTATTTGTTTACCTCACTAGTCTCGGCAAGGGTGTCCTGCAGCTGCCTGGTGATCCCCCGAACAAACCTTCCATATATAACAGCCAACATGGACACTGGTGGCACCACACACAAACCGATAAGGGCTAACGATGGTGACATATAAATCTAAAACACAAGCAATTCTTGAAGGGCATTAACCCTTATAAAAACCAAATTTAGCCCCATCTATAACGCTTTGAACAAGGCAGTGTGACTTCACAGAAGTTTGGACCTGAAACCTTAACTCAAATGCTTAATATGCAACTATATGAAACACACGAAAGTAGTAATAACAGACTAAAGCGTCCACTGCTAGGTTCGAACCTCTTCCCCTCGAGAGAACGGACAATATACCCGCAACGCTTGTCCGAGGCGGATTGGCGGATTACACTTTACCGGTAATCTCCACATGCAGGTTTCCTCGCGATGTTTTCCTTTTGTGCTTCTGGTCGACAGTGCGATCACTGATAGACAACGAGCCAAGCAGGACCTTATGAGCGGTTATTATTATTTTTATAAACCAACATAATTGTCTGCAACCCCATCTTCCGCTTCGGTGTCCAGAGTTCGCATCCCGAATTTTTCTTCTCCACTTCGCACGGTCTTCGGCATCCCTGAGTCCATTGGCACGCATTACACCTCTTACGAGGTCAAGTCAGCACTTTTTGGGTATACCCCTCCTGCCGGGGCGCGGCGGAGGCGGCATGCCCAGACATTTGTTCCCCAGGTGAGTAGCCGGTTGCCAGCATGTATACCAGCAAAGGCGACACTCCAACAAATTATCCGCAATGTCAAGGAAATGAAAGCTGCCGCGAACGCGAATGTTCCTAACGCGATCGTTCCGCGCTACACAACATACCTATCAGGCGCAGCCTATTGGTGAGGATGGATGTCACAAACATCTTTGAAGCCCAAATCAACCTCACTAGTCAGCTACTGCATCTTATTGTACCAATCAACGAACAAGAGCCTTGTATAAACTTTTCTTGTGGGTCAGATGGCAGTCACATAAATAATAACCAAACTCAGCCAAATCTTTACTTGAGTTGATTATTTTGTCAAAATAAAATATTATGACATTGTTACAAACAGAGCACACTATTTACCTTGTGCCAGTATGTACTTTTACAACATTGGACACGGGTTCCATAGACAAAAAGAGGATAATTAATTATGACCTGCTTTGAAGTATTACACTTACCATCATACCAGTGCCAGCACCGACCATAAACAATGACCGAAGACCATCACTGACATTTTGACTTAAATTACGTCCAACAAGTTGTGTATCTGCTGATAACCTATTGACTAGTTCACCAGTCGATGTCTTGCCAAACCACGCTGCTTCTTGGCGCATGATTGCCCCATAGACTTGTTTACGAAGCGCCTGTGTCATTCTTTGACCTAAATATAAAAAAATATTTTTTTTTATTATAACATTTTTTCAATTCACACAGCACAATCTATTTCCAAATCAAACAAGCGCAAGTCGCAATTTCCCAAGTAGCATAGCACTTGTGTTATGGGTACTAGACTACTGATATATTACATACTAGCTGACCCGGCAAACGTTGTTCTGCCATAAAAATAATAAAATGTCAAAAAATAAAAAATAAAATTTAGGGGTGGACTACCCCTAACATTTAGGGGGATGAAAAATAGATGTTGGCCGATTCTCATAGATACCGGATAAGCACAAAAAATCACTAACTCAATTTAGTTATCTGCCTACTGCCTACCCCCTAAGAACGATGGCGTGATTATTTATAGCCTATGACCATTTCTAGGTTATCATCTATCACCATACCAAATTTCATCAAAATCCGTTCAGCCGTTTAGGCGTGAAAGAGGAACAGACAGACAGACAGACAGAGTTACTTTCGCATTTATAATATTAGTATGGATATACACTAACACGAGACTCGAGACAGGAATAGAACCCGTGACTTCTATAAGTATACCGAAGTGCGTTAGCCTTAGCCATTATGCCAATTTGACATTGATTTTTATACTACGTTCTATGTTTGTAGTGTTTAGAAGTTCCAGTTTCTTCTTGATTTAATATATACATATATACATTTGATTTCAATGCTAACTAAGCTAACTTCAATAAGTATGGAAAAAAAACTATAATGCATTTCTATTAGTAATTCTAACATTATTGCCATCAAACATTATACCCTCCTTCCACTTTTATCAGCCCTCAAGATGATTTGATGAAATATTGAGTCAATATTTACAAATATCTAAGTTACTGAAATATATGTACATACTTTATGTGCATGTTTATTTTGATAGATACTATAATATGATTAGTGTTAAAGCTATGACTAATTTGCCATGGTGACCATTTTTATCAGCTAACTAAAATTATATTTACCAGATATAGACATCAAATACACTCTGCCAAAGTTACATAAACCTCCAACCAGGAATACACCACACAACATTAGACATAATGCATCAAGCTTTTCTCTTGCTGCACCCAAATCACTTGTACTTCCATAGATTATGTCTAGCACTTTTCCCAGTGAAAAAGGCACTGCCATTGTAACACTTGAAGAAACTATTAAGAAGCCGATAGCACCTGTAAATACATTTATATCAAAATTACATACCAAGTCTGCTTGGAATATCTGAACTTGTATGAGTTCAGATATTCGCGTAGGTATACATTGTGTATACATGTATATATTAATTAGGACTTATTTGCTTTATTATTTTATTTTAAAAGTGTAATCAAATGTAACAATACTGGATTAAGCAGTAAAAATAAAATATAAAATGTACATTTACAATAAATAGTAGAACAGTCTGTTCTACTATTTATTTTGTTAATTAATTTTTTAAATTAATTAATTTTATATTTTATCTAACTTAAAATGTTGTATCATATAACATTTTGCAGTCTACTAAGATAATCTTTATATAAAACATAGGTTATTGACATTTCAAGAGATAATATCTAGAATTCTAGATTGATAATAAATCACATTTAACCTGGCAAGATTGTCATATTAACCTAGAAGACATTTTTTACATAATAAATGTTTTATTGGTGTTACAATCAACACTTTTATTTCAAAGTCTGAAATCGCTTTATAAATATTTTCATATGCAAACCTTCTTTATAGCCACAAATCACCACTATTATCATAATAGGTCAAATATCCCACTACTGGGGTCAAGCCTCCCCCTAGGAGGATAGTCCACCTGACACTATAGTGTCATTATGATATAATATGAATATATTCAAGGTGGATTAGAGATAGGTGTGATTGAAGATTTGTGGGAGACATTTAAGAAAGGGGTCGTGAATGTTGCTATTGAGGTATGCGGGGTAGCTAAAAGAAGGAAAGGAAGAAAGAATTATAATGTGTGGATGGATAAAGATGTACAAAAGGCTGTGCAAGAAAAGAAGAAAGCGTGATTGGATTGGTTAGCAACAAAGGCTAACCAAAAAGTTCAAAAGGCAATGGATGACGAGATAAAGGAAGCAAGAACGAAGTATAAAAGATTGAAATCAGCAGCGAAAGAAGTTGTGTCTAGAAAGAAAGAAGAACGAAGGGATGATTATGATAGGAGGCTCACTGAAGATTTCCAGTCAAACATCAAGTTTTTCTGGAAATCCATCAAAACAGCCAGAGGAAAAACTTCTACCTCGGAGCTGAGTACAATCAGGAGTCAAGATGGGAGCATTATAAAAGGAGAAGAATGTGTGCTAAAGAGATGGAAAGAGTATTTTGAAAGTTTGTTTGAAAGAGAGGAAGTGCACGTACAAAATCCGGCACCTTCCATGGAAACTATTATAAATGTTGACGAAAGTGAGATAAACATGGATGAAATAGTGAAAGGGTTAAAAAGTTTGAGATTAGGTAAGGCTGCAGGGTATGATAGGATTACTGTCGAGATGCTGAGGACTGGACAGGGCATAGTGGCTAGCCAGCTGTACCGCCTTTTCAATTTGTGCTGGCGAAATAGGCAACTACCGGGAGACTGTTGCAAAGCCATAATCGTGCCATTGTATAAGGGAAAAGGGTTACGGCAGGACTGCGTAAATTACCGCGGTATAAGCCTTCTCAGCTTCGTCGGTAAATTGTATGCGAAAGTATTGATTGAAAGGGTAGTGAATGAAACAGACGAAAAAGTATGGGATGCACAAGCGGGATTTAGGAAGGCAATGGGATGTACGGATCAGGTCTTTTCCTTGCGGTGCATAACTGAAAAGTGTTTGGCTATAAACAAGAAGATCTATTGCGCGTTCGTGGATCTAGAAAAGGCCTATGATAGAGTGGTGAGGAATGAATTGTGGTCAGCATTGTCCGTAAACGATGTGAGCAGTATATTTATAACAATATATTAATGGGAGAAAGTCCATAAAACAAATTCAATTTTAGAAATGCTTGTCGGGCCGCATAAATATGTTGAACGGGCCGCATGTTGCTCATCCTTGCCCTAGAGGGAATGAACAGTATATCCACCATACTTGTCCAAGGCGGACTGGCGGCTTATACATACCGGTAATTTCAGCATGCATCATGGTTTTCTCACAATG
This sequence comes from Malacosoma neustria, assembly GCA_963693495.1. Taxonomy (NCBI): domain Eukaryota; kingdom Metazoa; phylum Arthropoda; class Insecta; order Lepidoptera; family Lasiocampidae; genus Malacosoma; species Malacosoma neustria. The sequence goes on along the minus strand of OY856385.1, from coordinate 11,998,289 downwards.
TTTTCCTCTGCCATCGGTGCATGACAATTACTCTATGTGAATATTAATACAGATTAAGCAAAACTACTAAACGGCTAATTGGTGCATGCCACTGTGGAATTCAAAACCGGGACCTCTAGATTGGTCTAATAGTGTAATACCACTGAGCTCCCAAGAGCCCTGTAGTAAATAAATTTGGCTAAAATTGACTTATTATGTTATTATGCTTCTGAATATTATGAAATGATTAAGTCCAAAATTTAAAAACAATAAAAATTAAGGCCAGTTATGGATGTCCTTACTTATTTTAATACAAAGGATATCCTTCCCAAATTTTAACAATTAATAACTATAATACATTAAAACAGTAATTTGAAAAGCTTTACTTGAGAATAGCATAAACACAACTATTGTATCTGGTGGTCACTCACCAGTCAGGTTAGGCCATACTACTTACCAGACCATAAATAAGAATAGAGCTACCATCAGATAACTGCTTAAGAAAATGTGCGGTGCTTCTTTCAGTTCACGGATAGGAAAGGCGCCATTTGATTTGTTCCTTTGGTATTGGAAGATCAGATAGCAGTCTTATAAAAATCTCAATCTTACCACAGCTCCAGTTTTAATCTTCTTGATTAAGAAAGGGAAGAGTTACTGGAGAGCATCGACGTAACAAGCGCGCTGAACTTTTAGCCTACTAATGTATTCAATGAATGCCCAGTCTTCAATATGTAAGTTTTAGATGCAGCTGGAATTAACCACATCCAGTATGATGATCACTCACCAGTCAAGGTCCATTTCTCTGGTTCCGCCAAACTTAATAATCGTTTCAATTCCGAAGTCTTTAATTTTACATTAATTTTTTTGGAAGTGTCTAAAGATTTTTCTTTGAGAGTAATGATGTCATTTTTTTTCTGTGCATCCACTTGACTCGTATAATAACGTAATCTATTATTAAATTCATTTTTTTTATTGTAAAGGGCTCTTTCATAACAATTTCGTAAAACTGAAGGCCTGTGACCAGAGTATAACCTGAGTCCACAATTAAAACATAGATGTCTTTTCGCTGGAACACTGTAAAATATATTTACGTGCTTGCTTGACAGTTTTAATTCTAAAGTTCTGAGAATTACACGTTGTAACATTTTAGACAAATTTCCTAAACTCTTCCATCATATATATGTACAAAATAAAATAAAAACTAAAATTATATCAACACCATGACAGTGATGACATTTATCTATAAAATTAAAAAGTCAATAGTCATCAACTGACATTAAGAACATCGTTTCATTTTTAAATTGCGATCTGCCATTATGTGTTTTAAACCAATCATGGTGGTAATTTCAATTTCACTATTTTGATAATGATGTGTTTGATGTCCTGCAACGAGATTTATGAAAAAAAAAGACTATAGTAACATTTACTATTAATTTTATTCGGGTACTTTTAACAAAAATAAATATATTATACAAAACATTTATTAGACTGTATACACAAAAATCAATGAAATGAATATTACAAATACTACAATAGGATCTGCCAATGCTTTTTTAAATGCCGTAGGACAGCAGACAGGCCGACGGCCCCCTTCGAATTTAGTAGTTACCGTCGCCTATAGGTGTTTGCAACGCCAGTGGTATCGCGAACACGCTTCTGTCCTGTAAGGGTACAGGAACTTGGCCACTAATGCCGGAACACAACATAAGGCGGCATACTTAAGACCAAAAGTGGTCGCCATCCAGACGGGCCCGAGGCCCTACCACGCAGCTAGGGTGGGTTGTTTTGTCGCCTTTTGCGACAGGCCGACCCCTGCTACAAAGGTTAGTATTCTTTCTCCGCCCCTGCACGGATAAATGCTTAATAAATGTAATAAAATATACAATAGTCGTATAGGCGTTTTAAACACTTATAAACACATAATTAAGTAATACCCGAATAACATCTAAATGCAATATAAATTTGGTTGAACGTATACGTGATAGCCAAATCTCTTGCCCAAAGCCTTACACGCTACACAAAAACATCAATATAAACTAAGAATGATTTTGACACATGTCAAATCATACGGTATTTTGTTTCGAATTTCATAAAGATCTATCTCCAAGAGATGGCGTTACAAAAATACTCTCTTCCTACTACTATGTGAAAGAAATGTGCAAAATGTCTTATTCTTATAAAGTAAAAAGTTTCACTTATACAAATCATGTTTGCTGAGATGTATTTTTAGACCATCGGCAGACATGAGGCATCTGACATTTATTTCATGCTAAATTCGTCTACCATCGATACACATTTGATAACTAAATTAATTTCCTTAGTTCCTAAAATAGTATCCCTTATGGTACATAACAGTGGATGTAAATACATATTATATTAAGACTATTGATTTTCATTTTAAAATAGATAAAAACTCTTCCATAGTTTATTTTTTAGAAATTAAAACAGGCTACCGTTTCCTCACAAGTAATGTAATGAAATTACAAATAGCGATAAGGCTGCTCTTGGTGCAATTAACACTTTCAATACCAGCGCCGAGTTTATTCGTCATCCATTTGACGATCCGTGTGTATCATCGCCGAATGTGCACATTTCGCGACGCGATTCAGTTGCGTCACTTCGGCGGAACGGATTGCGGTAAGGAAAGAGTTAAGAATATTCTATTAAAAAAAATTATTTTTAACCGACGAAAAAAACGGAGGAGGTTCTCAAACCGACGCGTATAATTTTTATTCTTTTTTTTTGTATGACCACGCATAACTTATTACATAGTCCGATTTATAAAATTCTTTATTGAAAACGGTATAATACCCAGAAGTTGGTCCCATATAAATTTGGGAAAAAAATTCCAACCCTAAGGGTACGAAAACAGAGAATGATTGATTGTTCACTCACTGATTATATCTATGACCACGCATGTAGTAATTAATTAATTTGCTTGTTTGGCGCCGACTCAAAAATGCTTAGGAATACTTACATTAGTTTAAGAACTTAGTTATTAAGGTTAATAAAAAGAAGGTATATTATTTTTTGCTTTTTAGTTTTTTCGGCGGTTTAATTTTTTTATTAAAAAGTTTTTATTTTTTTTTTTATTATTTTTTGTGACTATAATCTAGTAATTACTACACGCTTAAATAAATCAATTCTGTCAAAAGTTATGCGTGGTTATAGATATAATCAGTGAGTGAACAATCAATCATTCTCTGTTTTCGTACCCTTAGGGTTCTAATAAGCGTTTCATCGTGGTTTCAATACAAAGCTTACACTCGGGGTTCACTACAAATTTATCTCAGAGTAACATTTGTAAATTCTCTGTAAGACATATTTAGCTGGAAAGTGGTGCAAGAAAAAAAAATGGCTTTACAGGGGCAACAGGCGTCAGAATACAAAACCCGAAGGCGTCAGAATACGAAATGAATTGCCTTTATCGACGCGCTAACGATGAAAAAATCTTACTCTTCCGTTTGACCTCCACACGACTAATGTTTTTTCTGGTTCCTTACATAAAATATTTCCTGCTAATTTTAGCCACTTTCTAATAATGATACAATAATTAGAATAATTCCAGTAATGTTAAATTAAAAGCTACTAACTAACGAAGTATAATATTAATAAATAAAATAATAAATTAGAAGAAATAATCTTCACTGGTTTGTATCTAATTATAATTAGCTTACAGAAAATCTTAGAGTAGTTAAACAATTAAATGGTCACATCAACATATCATGACACACTATTAAATGAAATAAAATACAGGGTAACTTTGACAAACCCGTACAAATTTTTTTAGGCACTAAACATCATATAAGGAACCCATTTTTGCAAAAAAAAAATTGTATGTCAAATTTTCACCATAAAATATTTCATATAGGATCATTAATTCAATCGTACACAATAATCATATGGTGGAAACAGCGTACGTCTCTGTCACACCCGCGTAAATCAGTAGTGCGTATTCGCTCGCCCGGTTCAATGCCCCCGTCCTCGGCCTTTTACTAGGTCAGATGGAGAGGTCATTGACACTCTAGCGCCGTATTATGTAAATTGCGAGTGCTTTGAATGACTTTGTGATGCTGATTACTCAACATTTTTGTACTATGTGATACAAAACTAAAATACATGTTTCTCATAACTTTTACTAAAGATTCTTCTGTGTGAATTTGGACGGGTTTGTCAGTCACCCTGTATATTAAGTATAATTAAAATATAAAAAAGTACTTTGAATAATTTCCGATATACTTTTTACATTTGTTATTAATAAGTATTTAGACGAAATATATATTTATTAATAATTTGTTTTATGTGTGCAGTCACAAAGAGGGTAGTCAGTACCTTTTAATTAATAGCAACTACTAGAATAATTTAAGTACTCTAAGCAGTAAATAATAAAGCATAACTTAATAGTCAACTAAATAAATTAAATGGATAAATGCTACGTAATTGAATAGTTTATTGCACATCATTACAATTATAAACGGGATAATCCCACAAATATTACACACAAGGTTACCATATATAAAAATCAATAGTAAAAAAATTATTTATTTTTTAATTTTATTTCCCTCTATATTTTATAGATTCAATTATTTGAATCTTTCTAATATTTTCAATAGGTAAAACAAATTATTTATGTACAGTCGCGACCGTAAGTCCAATAGAAATCACAAATATATCGCATCGATACATGTCGTACTTAGACCATGGCATGCATTTTGCAAACGATCTCGTATTTCGCCTTTCGTAGTTCCATCTTTACTTAGTAAGAGTGCGATATAGTAATTATTTGCCTTAGTGGCAAGCCCGTCAAGAAATCGCTCACGCATGTATTTATATATACGCAGTATCGTAGACGAATAGGATCTCTGACGTACAATGACGTTCTAGTCTATTAGCAATCCTACGAAATTATAGCGTCAACACTAGCTGCAGTTATGGCCTTCTTCTTTGAAGACAATTCACACACACATAAACATTGTTCGCTTGCTAGGATTGATATTGTTAATTTCAAATTCCTTTATGAGCGTATGGTTTATTTATGTAACGGTAATGATTCGGATATGCAATATAGGGTATATTCACTTTTTGTGTTTTATTTATGTGTTATAAATGTTGAAACGAATAGAAAATGTTTCTTTAGCATAACTATAATAATAAAAAACTTTAATGAAGTCACGCAAAAAAAATTCTCTAGAATTACTGTGAGTCGATGGGTGAAAAAAATTGAGGAAGAAGATGGTTTAACGACGTAAAAGAAGTCAAAGGTCAAATCTTAGTAACCCAGCTCAGCGACGTTATTTGGTAGCGAAGTATGAAGCGAATGGTTTTATGCCGACCAAACGTTTTGCCGATGAATTCGACACGTCATTATTTTATTATTATATTTTTTAGTTTCAATTGAGCCTTCTACCAAGGGACGTGCTGGCCTGTAATTAATATAAAACTGTAAGGTTGAGGTAAAAGTTTTAATCCTCTTTTCCTTGAGAAAATGAATAGTTAAGCTGTAACCTCAATAAGCACTATTAACAACACAAAAATCTATTTTTTGGATGAAAATATTATACCATTACTACATTAGTTGTTTCTTTTATTTCGTAATGGTATGGTATATTATTATTAATTGAAATAAATATATTTTTCGAATATTTTGTTTTTATTTATTACCTATTTTAATATTATCACATTTTCCTATTCGTAAATATTTATAATTCAATAAATTGAATCCTAAGATTTAGTACAAACAACATAAAATGTCAGGATACTAAGATTCGAACCCACATGACATAATCCAACCAACCTTAGTAGCCATCTCGCCAAACACTACCTTTAAGTAATTTTTTTTTTGTATTAATATACACGCAGCGCAGCGCAAGCGTTTAGAATAATGTGATCTTTGTCTCGCATCGATCCACATTTATACTTTCTCCTATTGATACTGTATGACGTGTAAATGTTTGCGTAGAAACATGACACAAACATAGATACGCGCTAAACCGGACAGACTATTATGAACATTACGATGCTAATGGACTTCTGAACGTTGACTGTACCATTGGAATTATGGCCCTAACAATACTAGTAACTCAAAGTCTACAATAATAGTAACACAAAGTGACTTTCGCTCGATTAAAATAGTGTATAAGTAAAATATTTTTCATTCAATTTAGTTCTTCATATGACCGCTAGGGGCGCTGTCTAATATTTTACGCGGACGGTTCAAATCATTTTAATCGAGCAAAATTAATTAAAGTTTTTACATTTAAAAAAGAGTAAAATGAAATAAGACCAGTTTCATTTCGCCACAAAATACAATAAATTAATATTATTTTATAAATAATATAATATTAGCAAGGTATGGATTGATTGATTTCATACATCAGATAACTCCATCATAATCAGACTTGGACACTTAAACAAAATACAGACAGTAACATCAAATTATGTTTTATATATAATTTGTCATGGTTCTAACATTTATCTAAATAATAAATATTTTCACTTATTGCGTATAATATACTTTATAATATAGTGTTTTGGATCGCCATATACTGTAGGTATTGTCGAATTTAAGTAGGTAAATTCCTTCGCCGGGATATGTGTGGGATCCGGCATAAACCTTAAAAAATAATACGTAAAAATGTATTTTTATTACTAAAATGTAATAAAATTATATTGAAATATATTGAAGCTGAAATGGCAATAGGCCGGTCACGTTTGTCGCAGGACTAATGGGCGTTAGAAAATGTGTCCTGCAGTGGAGACCGCGTCTAGGCAAACGTAGCGTAGGACACCCCCAGCCAGATGGACCAACGACCTGCGCAAGGTTGCCGGCCGGGGCTGGATGGGAAAAGCTATAGACCGGGATTTGTGGCGCAAACTTGGGAAGGCCTACGTCCAGCGGTGGACTACGATTGGCTGATGATTTATTACAAAGAATGATGGTCTATTTTTTTTAATTGCTATCGCACAGCAGACAGGCTGACTGTCTACTTAGAATTTAGTAGTTACCATCGCCTATTGGTGTTTGCAACGCCAGTGGCATAGCGGACACGCTGCTGTCCCATAAGGGTACAGGAACTTGGGTCACTAATGCCGGAACACAACACAAGGTTATAATGGCGGCATACTTAAGACCAAAGGTGGTCGCCATCCAGACAGGCTTGAGACCCTACCACGTAGCTAGGGTGGGTTGTTTTGTCGCCTTTTACGACAGGCCAACCCCGGCCGCAAAGGTTAGTATAGTATTCTTTCTCTGCCCCTGCACGGATAAAGATTTGTCATAGACACACACACATTAGTTTTGTCATAGACAAAATAAAATATTGTTATAATTTATTGTTTTATTGCTGAGAAACAACAGACAGGCTGATGGTGCACTTAATAGTAAGCAGTTACCGTCGCCTATGGATGTTTGCGACGCTAGAGGTACCGCGAAAACGCTGCTGTCCCATAGGGGTACAGGAACCTGGGTCACTAATGACGGAACACACCACAACGTTATTGTAGGGCCATACTTATAGACTAAGGATGGTTGCCATCCAGATGGGCTTGAGGCCCAACCACGTAGCTAGGGTTGTTTTGTCGCCTTTTACGACAGGCCGACCTCGGCCGGCCGACAGGGGTTAGTATTCTTATTTACTCCTTCTCTGAAAAAAAAGATCTATAAAGAGTTTGTTCTGGAATCATTCCCTTGTATATTTTTAAAAGTGTTCGATAGATTTTCACTGGTTCATAGGAAAACTGTCCTTCATTGATCAAAGATACTAAGAGACACTTACACTACTAGAGTCACATTGGTCCCAAAAGGTTTGTTGGAACTTTGTACATTATGATTTCAAAACATAATTTTTAGCGTTCTGTAATTTAGTGTTTTTTTACGTAAGTCTGTAAATCATCTAACCTATACCTATGTAGATATAATTATGTATAACATATTAAATAACAACCCACAGCGTCCGACTGTTCGGTTCAGACACCAAGAGGGTATGTAGATTTCCCCACCATGTTTCTCTTCATCATCAGTATGTGATAAAATATGTACATTGGGCGAGAAAAGCCACGGCATGTCGCCGTGGGATTCGAACCCTGGACTTCTAGAGTTAACTACTTCGAGCATGAAACGAGCACTTCTTACTAAATTACATCATGCAAATTAAAAAACTTACTTCAGTATGACAATCTCGGCGGTATATGGGCACGACGAGGCTAATCATCGGCCGCGAAGGGCTCAACACAGGTGACTCACTGCCCCCCATCTCGGGGTCTGACCCATCAGGACCCTGGATCTGGTATTCTACAAAAGACAATCGAAATATAAACAAGAGATAGTACAACATTGGAAGACCCCATCCTATAATGGCAACCTCTGTGCCGTAACAGCTAACGTACGCTTGCGGAAGTCACGAGCTCGATTCTCATCTCGCGTCTGGATGTTTATCTATATAAATAACATGATAGAGGTCTCAAAACTACTGGATAGATCTCAATTAGATTTTCTAAGTTTTATTTCTTATACAGTTGGTTCCCTATAAAAAAAATATTGCGATATCTTCATTTAATATAAAGTTATCAAAACTTTAAGAAACAGTGTGTGTTCTTGCCGCGGAGAAATGGGGCAAGCGGTCGCAGGGGCGGAGAAAGAATACTAACCTCTACGGCCGGGGTGAGCATGTCGTAAAAGGCGACAAAACAACGCATCCTAGCTACGTGGTAGGGCTCCAAGCCCGTCTGGATGGCGACCACCTTTGGTCTTAAGTATGCCGCCATAATAACCTTGTGTTATGTTCCGGCATTAGTGACCCAAGTTCCTTGTACCCTTATGGGACAGCAGCGTGTCCGCGATGCAACTGGAATTGCAAACACCCATAGGCGACGGTAACTGCTAAATTATAAGCGGACCGTCAGCCTGTCTGCTGACCTACAGCAATAAAAAAACCTGTATGTTTGTTAGTTTGTTTGTTTGTAACCGACTCTATTGAACTTGATTTTGACCCATTACAAATGGTCAGATTTCAATTTAAACGTAGACTTATCAAGAACCGATGACAATACAATAATTCAATAAGATTATCCTGATTAGGATCGACAGGATCGATAGGATTGAAAAAATGGTGACGTATTATGTATTTTGCTTGATTAAATATTTAAAGTAAATTTTACTTAGCATAAATATAGTAAAAATAAAGAACACGCTTTAGTGACAAATTGAACTAAAAAGCAAAAAATAATTTTTAATATAGGAATAAAATTATAAACGAAAAATATTAGTATTATATTTATAATCGGTACAATTAGAGAATAGACAAAAATAGTACGAAAGATATAGCACAAAGCGCTCCACGCGTTTTTGACAATAATACTAATATTGGGCGTTACTAATATTGGACAATAATACTAGTTATTTTTCACTTTTTAGTTCGATTTATCATTAAAGCGTGTATTTTTAGTTCTTTAATGTCTCTCAATTTGTTGTCTCTCAATTTTTCATATTGATTACGCTACCATGTATTTCTCAATTAGCGTATTTTTTTTTATTATATCAAAAGTCCTTAAATGACTAAAAAAAACTTGTGTGTACTTAATGTACACACTTAAGAAATAGAAGTTATAACTTTGGCGTAACTAACAGAAAAAAATAGCAAATTTTTTTAGAACGATAAATTTATAAAAAATAATATATAAAAGAACACATACCGATCACTAACTTCAAATATATGAAATACGCTTAAAAAGTTTTTTAAAGATAACCGTCAAATTTATCACGAATTTTTACAATGGCCTATCATTCACCACCACATATTTTAAATTTACATACACAAATATATATTTATGTATATTTTTTATTTTCATTGACATAAAACACGTGTTGTAGATTTATAACTATTTAAGAAACTATTACGAATATAGTTAAGTTTTCACGGAAACTTGAAATACAATATTCAGCTGTCATCATGTCGCTGAGGGTTCCAAAAAATTGCTGTCCAGACGGGCTTGGGGTCCTACTACCTAGCTAAAGTAGGTTGTTTTGTCGCCTTTTACGACAGGCCGACCCAGGCCGCAGGGGTTAGTATTCTTACTCCGCCCCTGCACGGAGAGATTAGATAATACATGCACATAATGCGAGAAAACCTATCAAAGAGGTGAGAAATAGAACATATAATAATCATAAAATATCAAGCTGGATTAATAAAAAACATAATAAAAGAAACATCCCTCACCATCTTCGCCATAGCCATCATCGTCAGGTTCCTCCTCATCATCACTATCTGACACGTGCACTGTCACCTCAGCTGTGGGAGACTTGCTCCATTCGAAATATAAGCCAAACCCTGAAAACCAATTTTCTAATGAGGTGACATTCTATGACAAACATCACCTTAGGGTAATAAATCTCTTTTGCAGCTGAAACTACCGCTTAAGAGTCCGAGATCCGCTTTGAGAGTTTTTCTTCTCCATTTCGCTCGATCTTCGAAATTAATAGCAAGCTTATTGTCATGCATAGCACATTTTAAGACGTCAAGCCAATACTTTTTGGGTCTACCCGCCATGACGGCCCTGTGGAGATCTAAGGCTAGACTTGTATCACTCTAGCACCGGCCACGTTGCCTGAACGAAATGACAAACCTTTTTTTCGGGAGGTAGAAGGAGAAGTGCACTAGGCACACCCCGTTGTGTAGAAACGGGCAGCAGGGTAGTGTGAGATTCCCTGTGCAATGCATCCGTACCACCCCTTGTAGACAAGGCTAGAGAAACACATCATCATCATCATCATCATCCTAGCGTTAGTCCCGGTTGCCACCCAAACTTTCGTTTCGGTGCCCGGGGTCCGCTTTCCGACTTTTTCTACTCCACTTCACGCGATCTTCAGCATCCCTGGTAGTGAGCCCATTGGCACGCATATCACCCTTTATGACGTCAAGCCAGCACTTTTTGGGTCTACCCCTCCTGCCGGGGCCCGGCGGAGGAGGCATGGCCAGACATTTGTTTCCCACGTAAGCATCCGGTTGCCGTAAAACATGGCCATACCAACGGAGCCGACACTCCTGCAATTTATCTGCAATGTCACGGACACGAAGACTACCGCGAATGCGGGAGTTCCTAACGCGGTCCTTCCGCGTCACTCCACACATCCACCGCAGCATATTCATCTCCGTGACACGCAGTTCCTGCTTGTGTCGCTCTAACACCGGCCACGCTTCACAGCCGTATAAAAGGACAGGCCTAATGATGGTCTTATAGACCTGTCCCTTCAACTTTACCGGCATCTTGGGGTCACAAATGACACCAGTTACCTCACGCCATTTGGCCCACGCGGCAGCAATGCGTGCCTTGACGTCGCAATCGATGTCACCAGACGCATGAAACACAGATCCCAGGTATTTCACATGGTCCGTGCGCTCGACCGTGTTGCCGTCTATGCGTACGGGTGTGAGATCTGTGGAGTTACAGGCCAAGTACTCGGTCTTCGCCACATTGAGCTTCAGACCACCGTTCTCAAGCGATTCCTTCCACACCTTCACACGTCGCACCAGCCTACCCCTGTCCGAATCTGCCAGCGCGATATCATCAGCATACATGAGCAGCCACGGTGGCTGCTCATGTGAGTTTCTGATGCTGTCTGACAATACGTCTAATACCACGCTAAACAGAAACGGACTTAGGACGGATCCTTGGTGCACACCGACGGTGATGGGGAAAGGTTTTGTGTCGCCAACAGCGGTCCGAACTACGGAATCGGAATCACGGTACATGTCTCGGATGATCCCAATATAGGCCTCTGGAATCCCTTTGGACCGCAATGCCCACCAGATTATCGCGCGAGGAACACAGTCGAAGGCCTTCTGCAAGTCAAGAAACAGACAATGCAGAGGCGTATTCTTCGCCCTGTATTTCTCCGCGACAGTCCTTAGGGCGAAAATAGGGTCCATTGTCCCATGACCAGGGCGAAACCCATATTGACATTCCGAGACAGTGCACTCCTGTCGAATCCGAGAGTCGATAACCCTCTCGAAGAGCTTCATGGTGTGGGACATGACCTTTATACCGCGGTAGCTACCGCACTCCTGCACCGATCCCTTGCCTTTGAAGACTGGAGTAATGATACTCAGCCTCCATTGGTTCGGGACCGTACCGGTGAGGAGTGTCCGGTTAAAAAGGTCGGTTAAAGTGCCCACACCACGAGAGCCCATCGCCTTCCAGGCTTCGATGGGGACTCCATCGGATCCAACAGCTTTCCGATTCTTCATGCGGCGAAGACAATTCTGGACCTCTGCAGGCGTTATCAGTGGCACTAGTCCTTGGTTCGGAGGAAGATCTGGCGGCTGCACCTCTTTATGCTGCTTGTTCAGCAGCTCGTGGAAATATGAGCGCCATCTCTCCTTCACCGCGAGGTCCTCGCATAACAAGTTGCCCCCGGGGTCTTTTACACAGCGGCACTTGGAGATATCCTGTGCCGCTTTGACCCTGGAGCGCGCCAACTTATATATGAGCTTCTGCCCCTCAGACGAGTCCAACTTATCGTAAAGTGGTTGTAAGTGGTCTCGTCTGGCTCTGGCTACAGCTTTCTTGGTGGCGCGTTTGGCATCTTTGTATGCGTCGCGATCTTCAGGAGATCTGGACGCTTGCCACTTCTTAAAGAGGGCTTTTTTCGCCCTGGTCTCCCTCTGGACTGAGTCGTTCCACCACCAAGTCTCCTTGTCACACTTGCGTCCGCCCTTAGACACGCCAAGCACCTCTCTCGCCGACCCAAGGATAGCCGCCTGAATCCTGTCCCAGTAAGCTTGAACCGGTTCGCCCTCACCACCAGCGCACTTGTCGCCGATGGCAGAGGCAAACTCCTGGGACTTGACTTCATCAAGCAGCCACCACCTGATTCGGCGTTGAAGGCGGTCGACACATTTGCCTTTGGGCTTTACGCAGAGGTCCATGACAAGAAGACGGTGTTGTGCAGTGAGACTCTCACCGGGTATGACCTTGCAGTTGGCCACTTTGTTGATGTGGTGTCTCCTAGTGAGTAGGAAGTCGATTTGGGTAGCATTCCTCCCGCTCTTGTAGGTGATGAGATGCTCAGGTCTCTTTTTGAAATATGTGTTCACGATGGCAAGGTCGGCAGCCGCACACGTATTGAGGATGTCCTCCCCTTCCGCGTTGCGGCTACCGTACCCAAATCCACCGTGAACACGCTCAAATTCCCCACATTCATTACCCACATGACCGTTCAGATCACCCCCCAAAACGATCCCCTGTGATAATGGGATTCCACGGAGCACTTCTCCGAGTTGATTCCAAAACGCTATTTTATCGGCGTCGTCACAACCGGCCTGTGGCGCATAGGCACTTATCAAGTGGGTAACTACCCCATCGATAAGCACCCTAACGACCATAAGCCGGTCGCTATGACGTTTCACTTCCAAAATGTCGTTCTGGAACTCCTCCGAGAGCACTATGGCAACCCCATTCTCCCCACCAGGTGCACCTGTGTAGATCAGCTTGTAGCCATTCCCAATGAACCGGGATCTGCTGGCCTTCCACCGAGTCTCCTGCAGGAACGCCACGGCCACCCTCCGCCTGGAGAGCACATCGGCCAACTCTCTCGCGCGTCCGGTTAGCGTGCCAATATTCCACGTTGCGAAGCGGAGTTTCCTTTTGGATGGGGCTAGTGTCTTTAGCCGTGCTCGCCCACGGCACGGCAGCCCTAGTCCACTTGTCACAGGAGTCGGGCGAAGTTCCTGCGCGTCGTTTTGCGGCGACGCCCTATCCGTGACAATACCTTTCCGTGTCCGTACCATTTTTGTTTGGCTTGTTTTGGTTTTTACGGGAGCGACTGCCGTCCGACCTCCCAACCTCTAAAGGGAAACCTAGAGGTGTCCTTCCCTCGCCGCATGCAAGCTGGCAGAGGGAGTGACCCATCAGTCGGCTTTTACGACTCCCTTGGGATGATTTGGGGTGGCCCTATTCTTTCTTCGGCCGGGACCACACGGCACAAGGCTAGAGAACACACTTCTCTAGTATACCCACGAAAACCTTATGTTCCTTCATACGTCTTGAGCGCCGAAGCCACAAGACGCGATGAACTAGCCAGGCCGTGACTCCGTTTGAAAGGACCAGGTTCTTATACCACTATAGGACGTGTTCGCGGCGTTACTGATCCTGCATGTCTTCTGATCCTCAGCAATAAAAAGGACAAGGTCTTATAGATCTGCCTCCAAAGCTTTTTGCACCAACCTTTTAATATTACTAAACTACGGACGCCGAGCAGGAGGAATTTCGTACATTGACCTGTTATTATCTGTCTCCAGTCATTGCTCTGTGCGAGCTAAGCCGCATTATATTTACGCGGGAGTGGCAGAGACAGATAATAACAGGTCAACGTACGAAATTCCTCCTGCTCGGCATCCGGACCATACAAGACTAGAAGGTTAAAATCAAATAACTCACCTATATCGTAGTGATCTGTGGCAAATTCCCAGCATAGACACCTAGCTCTATGGTGCGTAGGCACCCGCACAGTGACGGTCTCGCCATGACCCACGACCAGGCGCCCTCCACCTGCCAACGCGGACTCCTTGAACTGAACTACTTCCCCTCGCGTCCACATGCGAGGCTCCTCAATAGGTGGGAAACCGTCTGGAATTATATTTTTATGGTCAGTGAATAATCAAGAAAAGGGAAGTAGGTAAAATTCTTATAATTTAAACACTATAAAAAAAATTATTTTTAAATTATTATAAAAATTATAAAGCATTTTAGATATATATCTAAAATTATATAATAAAGTAAAATAAGGCCACTCACAAAATACATATTTATATTTACATAAACAAATTTCTAATAGAAAAAATTCTAACTTAAAAAATAATTACTTAAACAGATATTAGTATCTGGTTGAACCTAAAAGATCAACAGTTTACATAATTAAGGAATAAATATTAGTTACATGCTGAAAATCATTTAAAAAAAAAATAGATCAATAGTTACCATCAGATTCATCATCTTCCCTAGTGTCTTCAGTGTAATCTGGTATTTCTATTTTATCTGATGTTTGCATTGCTCTGTAATAGAGAAAGAAGATAATTTTAACATCTCATAAATAATTATTCACCCTAATCGGGCTCACATTCCCAATATTTTGCTTTTTATGTTGTAGTCTACCAGATGAGGAATCATTCAAGAATTTCATATCAAGTGTACCAACAAGTATCTTGGTACACTTGATATGAAAAGTTGGTAGTGAATACACTACCCAGGGTATCAAAAATTGTACGAAGTGTATAGAAGTCAGGAGTAGACCATGTATACCAAAACTGAAGTTTGGATTGAAAATTAAATTTAACTCTGAGATCATGCTGTCTCTAGGAATTGCATAATCCAATGACAGTCATTCTACAAACATAGCTGGGACTTTTACCACAAAAAGTATATATCGCACACTATCATATCACGTCAGTTAGAGTCATGGGCTTGATTCCCGTCCCGAGTATTCATGTTTATCTATAATATGTATTTATTTATGAAAGAAAAGTGTACAAGTAGTATATCAGTAGTACCCATACCACAAGTGTTCTACTACCTACTTTGGGACTGAATTGTCTCAGTATATTTTCATTACACTATGGATGAAACAAATGGGAAAAGAAGAAATAAAAAACTAATACTCACTTGCTATCCATAACAACGACATCTGTATCATTTAAATTGCAATCTCTAATCGTTTCCTCTTTAATGTTACTATTCTCTATATCTATCTCACTTTGTATATTATCAATCTCGCTCTGTGTATTACCAGTCTCACTCTGTATACTCTCACATTGATCATCCTTTATGCTACAGTTGGCCAACCTTTGATCTACTGCCAACTGTTGGATGTATTGTTGGTAATGTTGGTCTTGCAACTGTCTGACCAATATTGCTTGTTGGTCAAAATTACCTGGATATTGTTGTTGGGCATATTGGAGGAATTGGTCATATGTTTGGGCATTGAGTGCATCCTTTATTCTTTGGCTGAAAAGTAATTAAATCATTCATAGAGATTTCTCTATACACACATAAATTAAGGTATAAAATACATTATATAAAAAAACTAACACATTAATCTAGACCCTAATTATCTGAATTGGATTAACAATTTAAAAGGATTTCATTCACAAAGACATATAAGGAAAATATGAATGTATAATTTTACACATTGAATTCATGTCAGGCACTGGTGACCAAAACTTTGTGGCAAAATTTCTTTTGCAATTTCTTTGTAGAAGGAATGTAGGAAATGAAATTAATTTCATAGGCCATGTGAAAAAATAACTTATACTAATCTAAGTTTAACTATTTAATATTGAAATTGTTTAATTTGAGAAAAGCTTAGGTTATTATTTAAATTTTATATATATTAATATGATAATGTAAGGAAAGGTTTTTATTAATA
The DNA here is from genome assembly GCA_963693495.1 of Malacosoma neustria. Taxonomy (NCBI): domain Eukaryota; kingdom Metazoa; phylum Arthropoda; class Insecta; order Lepidoptera; family Lasiocampidae; genus Malacosoma; species Malacosoma neustria. The sequence continues at coordinate 11,981,893 of OY856385.1, read as the reverse complement.
AAACCAAAAATAATTCATAAATAACTAAAGTTTACGAATTTCCCATTTTTCCAAAAACTGTTTCAAAATTATATTAAATTAAATTATTCCCTAATGTTCCTCCTGTTTCCTAATCCTTTATAAAGAAAAAAAACTCAACTGTATTTCATTGTAATAAAGTTGCAATTCGAATAAATCTAGCGCTGTGGGTTAGAGAGAGAGAGGAGGAGCCTACCTACCGTTGCCGTATGCGTGAGAGAAAGGGAAGCCAGACAAACTGGCGCCGTAACGCATTACGTAACGAAGCGGTTTACCCACCCATAAGAGGTTATCACTTCAAAAACATAATATCATGGAAACTATCCATTTATTAAAGAATTTTTCATAGCTAGATTTCAGCAGATAGGCAGACAGCCCACCCTGGCAGGTAGTCACCGTCGCGTATGGACGTTTGCAACATCAGAGGCATTACCAACGCACTGCTGCACAGAAATATTATAACACCTTTTTCTTAAAACCCCATATCGTACCATTCTGAGCTGGAAGCTCATTTCAAATACTGAGAGTATGCAACATGAACTTTCTTAAGAACTGTTTCATAGAAGATAGAAGAGCGGCCAAGAAATAGAGATGAACACCCAGCCAATGGCTGACCATGTACCATGTATTGTAAACTTGCAACCACCCAAATTACACATACTCATCAAAATGCTTGGCAGTTAATGTGTTAAATAAATTATATCTACTCACACTTTTTGTTCTTCTGATAATTTATTACTTTGTTGCTTTTGTTTTTCTAAGATTATCCTATTCTGTAATTCAAGTCTAGCCTTCTCTTCTTCTTGTCTTTTCAGCCTAATAAATAAACAATTTTTTATATAACTAATTAACACAAATAAATAAACATTTTTTTTATTTGATGCTAGGAGTAAAATAATTATTAGGGGTGTGCGAAAATGGTTTGAATCTTAATATTCATTCGGAACGAATAATTCATAAGTCTTATTTCGAATTATTCGCATAACTAATATTTATGTAATAGATTATTGAATAATTGGACCAATCAAACCTTATACCAAACCCTTGACTATTTTAATATCATCATTTATTAATAAAATCAATAATTTTAAATTTGACTTTTTTAAAACCCAAAACTTAAAAAAAATACAAAATACTTAAAAGATATAAACTAAGATTTAGTATTTAAAATAGTTTGTTAAACAAATATGCTACTACATATATAACTATAATCGTAATTAGTTCTTATATAAAGAAATGCATTCCCACTATGGATTGAAATATTTAACTCATATTTTAAAACTATGAATAATTGTACTGTCTATGTAATATTAATTAATACACTTGTGTATTAAAATTAAATACTTACTCCTGTTGTGTCTTATCTTCCAAGTCCTTTAGTATAGCTTCTAAGTAAGGTTTAAATAAGGGACACAATCTGAAAATATCCATTAGCAGTTTTATGTGATACTTCACATCATATAATTACAAGACATAAAATACATTATTAATAATATCATCTTTCTTTTAGTAGTTACATTTTTCTAAGTTTAACTATTACTATATAGTAATAGTTATATATATGTACATATATACATATATATGTATATATGTGTTTTATATACATACATATATTTATTAATATCTTATAATCATATCACTTACATTGTTAGATAAATTTATAACTCTATAGAGCCTTATCTTAATTGGGTTATCTAGGAACTGGATCACTCTCAGCTATAAGATTACCATTTGTTTTGCTTTTTTAGTGTTTGCTTAATTAGTAAGCATTGAAGAGTTATTATTAAATAAATTAATATATATTTAGGGTTAAGCACGCCTATGTACATGTCTCATATCTTAAATTTTATGTGTGTAATCAATGTTGTGTACAAAGAATAAATAAATAAAATAAATAAATAAAAATTTCAATATATTATATATATTACAATATTTAAAAATAAAAAATATAGTATTTCTTACATAATACATACATATGATATTTCATTACGACCAACTTTATAATACAAATATCAAATTAAGTGTAGTCATATTGAGTAATATAGTAATATTGAGGACAATAATTATTTCAGAAATATTTGTTCCAGACAGAAAACTTTTTAATATAGAAATTTTACTTTAAATAAGTATTTAAATTTACATTCATTATTATGCTGGTCACATTGAAAACTTTATCAATGGAGTGTGCAGTATGAGTAGTTATTATTTGTAAGTTATTACAACTCCTTAAGGATGAGATTAGGTTGCGTCATTCTAATTGGCAGAAGCCATACAACCAATACAATAATAAAATATACCATATTACCTATCCAATGTGTGAACAAATCCAGCCATAGCCTGAACCTGGGTCATTGGTCCAAGAGCTTGCCATGCAGCCCTTCGATCACGACCAATCACATCCAGGACACCCAGGGGTGGAGCAGACTTTGTATCTAGAGGTCCATGTGCAGCTTGCTGAGTGTAAGCAACTAATTTCAATCTATCTTCATAGCTGAGATGGATAGCCTTGCCCTCTTTTTCTACAAAACAATAAAATCTTTCTTAGTAGACATTGCTTTTAGCAATAACACATTTTATAGAAATGCTATTTAACTTGCTCTCTCTTTCAGCACAACGTCCACTTATTAATAAGAAGTTACTGTAGCCTATGCATATCTGTGACACCAGGGGCAACATACTGCCATCGGTGGAAAAATTTTATTACACTCTTTTGAAATAACAATGTCATACTGCAGTGGATTATTACAATAGTATTTGTAACCTACAAATCGTCAACTTAATTATCAGAATGTATGGATGAAGATTAACTTCATTTGGATAAACTTTACAGGAAGAAGTAAAAACTTTGTTTTTGCTATCATGGGAATTATTTTACTCATAAAACTGTTTACAAATTACCAATATTTTTGTAGAATATATGAAGTAATCCAATATAATAATTCAAAATACTCCACTAGTCATCTAGTTAAATTAAAGTCTTATTTCGATATTTTGTAGAGTTACACATTCTGATAACTAAGCCCACAAAATATTCTTTAAAGAAGGGTGACCTCTCTCTAAAGAAAGACTAAAAGAAGTTTGTACTTAGGCCAATATAAAAGTATCCATCTCACTGTTTTTACAACCTTAATACATTTGTATTTTTACAGTTTAAAATTAATTATTGATAAGTTAAGGCAGTCCCACAGTACCCCGCCAGGCATTTTTTATATTGTCTGTTTTCAAACTTTTGTTTTGAGATTTACGTTATTTACATACAATGAGTCAAAATAAAAGACAAGATATATATCAGCAATTCAATTCATTTATATAGGGGAGCCATCCATATGTTTCTGAATAATTCACAAAAAGAATTTATTTATCTTTTTGTCATAGTTAGCCAGTCCTTAGCAAGCAATGGCCATTTATTAGTAAAGTAGCATTTAATTAAATTGTCTTTAAAAAATTAAATGAACATCAACTTATATACTTAGTGAGTCTCAACCACGATCAACAAATAGATGTACGTATAGAAAATAATAGTTATTAATGAAGTAGCGTTTGATATTGATTTTTCGTACGTCCATGAAGATAAAAACATTTTTTCCATATAAATAAACTAAGTCAAGGTCTTTTCTGTGATCGATTGTAAATAGGTCCTAATTTTTTGGGTAATTGTAACAAAGAACACTATAATATAAACTCAGGCTAAAAATATAAATGAAACGAAAATAATCTACATAAAACCGAACGAAACTGTACCTTTATAGAATGAAAGACCATGTTTATAAACTTCTTTCAGAGGTAAACCCCATTTCCTTTCTTCGCTCTCTACAATGCCCTGGTCCGTTTCAAGGCGCACCTTTTCTGGGTTGACTCTAAAACTATTTTCAGCTTTATTAGCCATTTTTTGTGAATTTTACCAATTTTTGCACAGTTTTAATTTTCAATTTTTGTTATTTGGCAGTTTGGCAGTTTTACTGTGACTATATTGACACTGACATTGGTAACTACCTGTTAACTGATATGACAATGGACTTATTTTAGTAGGACTGAGCACTAGACCCAAAAAAAAAAAAAAGAGTCGAGAGAGATGCATAGGACGGAGGCTTAGACTATAGTCTAAGGACGGAGACTACTTGTCCCCTTCTAATAGGGTAACCATGTATTTTAAAATAGTGAAACTAGTCACAGAATTCGGTCCGGCCATTGAAGTATATAGGTCCATGGGTCCGGCGGTGTTGGGTATTAGAAAAATCGTAAAATTCATGAAGTTACAATTAACATTTATTACAATTAAACATGGCTAAATATAATAGTTTTATTGAGTTTCTGGCGCAAGCCAATCTTGCTGCCTAAGTTTCTTATTGCATTACATTTCGCATGATGAAACATTCTTAAATTTAAAAATGAATTTGCTAATGCCTTAACTAATTGTAATTCATGCGGTTCTTTGTCTCTTAAACACTGCGTAGGGTGGGATGGACTGAAAAGAGGCTCCAGATTCATGTGAAAATATTGTTAAGTTTTTCTGTTTATTTGTGTTTCGAAATGAGCTATTCGACAATTCTGACTTATACAATTTTTCATTACATTTAATTACCTCAAATGCAAATCTAGAGGCATATTTCAGACCACCTCGATCAATGAAGGCGGTAAACGACGAAAATTTTGTTACATCAACAAAATAAATATGGTCAAATCATAATGCAATGCGTCACTACAGTGTGAACATAAAATTTTATCGAATAATTTATTCGCAAAATGTCCAGTTATATAATTTAGGACATTCATTTTGTAGTCTGACATATTAATTTTGTCTAAGTAATCTATTAGAGCGTTTAATTGTTGCTCTTCATTAGGATTAGAAATTTGTGTTTCAATATCTCTTTTACCAAGTTCGAAATTCTAAGACTGGTGACATCTCAAAATGTTCATGATGCATATTAAGGACATGTAATATAATAATATATAAAAAGTCCATGCCATGATGACACTTGTCAAATATACCAGTCTAATAAATGTAAAAACTTGTAACGAGTTTTAACTTTTATTTCATTTCATCTTATAAACTTTTTAGTCATCTAAGATAATATAATTTAATAATAAAATATATTTTATAGTTACAATTAGCTTAATTTAAGAATAAGTCAAACTTTTGTACATATTTAACTTGCAATCGGTAAAATATTTATTACTACCGCAAATAATTTTGTTGGGGGCAAGTGCGAAAAAGGGACAGAGGGCTCCGTCCTAGCTATCTCTCTCGGCTCGTTTTGCCTCTGTTGTAATTTGTTTTCTAAAGTAAACCTTATACCGTACGCATATGGTTTGTTTTACTATAACACTATTTTGGGAGTGCTCAGTCCTGTTACTATAAAAGTCCATGGATATAACAAAATCAATGCCAAAGGCGTTGAAACCATTTTTTTTGTCTCGGGGAAAAACCTCTCTTGACGGGTTTCCCTGGCCCGTGGGGACCGAGGGATATGTGGGACTCCGGGGAAGATGTTCAGTCATCCGACTACCCACTAAAAACCCCGTTGTTCTCCTATCGCCTACGCCCGGGCCTACGGATATGTGGCCTGCCGATCTCGTGGCCCAGGCCGGCGCCAGCCCGCCCTTTGTCTCAAGGCGGGCCTCTTCTAAAGTGTTGTCGCCAGGGGGTCAGGGTTTCGTCCCTCCGGCGCTCTCCTGTATTGTAGGAGTTGAGGGGGCCCCGGAACAGCACGTGGCCCTCTCCCTCGCGGCAATAGTGCGGGTGGCGGATCCTCCCCCGAGGGGCCGCCCGCCGCCGCTTTCTACGGTGGCCGGCGGTCATTACTCGTCCTCCAGCGCCGACGACGTGGCCTGCGTTGGCGGGAGGGGAGTGTGGTGGTGGACTCCCGCTCCCGCTCCGCCACCTCCTTTGCGGACATGACTGACTCGCAAAAGGAGGCGACGGCCGTCCATCCAGGATCGCCCCCGACCATGGAAAGAACCAGGGCCGGGAGCGACAGGTCCACGCCGATTTGGGTGACCAGGGCGCGGCGCTCCTCGCACCACGCAGGGCATACGGCGACAGTGTGGTCCACCGTGTCCTCCTCGTCGCCCGCGCCACAATGGTGGCACCCCGACGTCATCTCCCGCCCTATGTGACACAGGTACCTCCCGAAGCAACCGTGCCCCGAGAGGACCTGCGTCAGGCGGAAGGTCAGGGCGCCGTGGCGCCTTTCCACCCATTCGGCCAAGATGGGCCTCACCGCTTCGATGGTAGCGAGACCCGCGCTGGGGTGCGCGAGGCGCTCCTTCCACTTCACAAGGCGTTGAAACCAAAAATAACACAAGCAGAACTGATAGACAAGGCAGGCCAGCTTTGTTTGATTCTCAATTTCTGTCAAAAATATTTGATTATATTTTTTTTTTCTAACATTTTTAAATAAATGTATTTATAATGTCGCACCTTCGGTGCAACAAAGGCACAACAGCTCATTTTGTAATTTTACAGGACTTTTAAGATTTTTTTAGCATTTATTTCCATATTACTGAATTACCATGTGTAGTAGGTTAATAATATATATACCTAGTCAGGTCATAAGTATTGTCACACAGTAAAAACTTTTCTTTTAGAATGCTGGCCACAAAAAAGTTTATTGATTTCGAATTTCGAATTGTTCATGAAAATAAAAAAGGTATACTTTTAGAATTTTACTCATTTTTAAATATGGAGTGGACGCTTAAAGAAGACCGTGTTGCAGTTATTGCGTTGCATCGTTGCAGTTACGCGCCAATTCAAATTTTTAACACACTGAAAAATTTGAATATAACCAAAAGATTCGTTTATCGTACCATCAAACGATACAATGAAGACTCTAGTGTAGATGACAGGTCAAGAAGTGGTCGCCCTCGGTCTGTTAGGACTCCAGCAGTGATAAAAGCTGTGAAGGCACGAATTCAAAGAAATCCCAAACGTAAGCAGAAACTGTTGGCCCTTCAGATGGGGTTAAGCAGAACCACGGTGAAAAGGGTGTTAAATGAAGACTTAGGGCTTCGGGCATATCGAAGAAAAACAGGACATTGTATGAATGCTCGTCTAATGGACCTGAGACTGAAGAGATGCCGCGCTTTGTTGAAGCGGTACGCGGGAAAAAAATATCGGGAAATTCTTTTTTCGGATGAAAAAATGTTTACCGTAGAAGAGAGCTACAACAAACAAAATGATAAGGTGTACGCACACAGTAGTGAAGAAGCGAGCAACCGTATTCCGCGTGTCCAACGAGGTCATTTTCCATCCTCGCTCATGGTATGGTTGGGAGTTTCTTATTGGGGCTTAACAGAGGTACATTTTTGTGAGAAAGGTGTAAAAACGAATGCTGTTGTGTATCAAAATACAGTCCTGACGAACCTTGTGGAACCTGTTTCTCATACCATGTTCAATAACAGGCACTGGGTATTCCAACAAGATTCGGCGCCAGCTCATAGAGCGAAGAGCACACAAGACTGGCTGGCGGCGCGTGAAATCGACTTCATCCGGCACGAAGACTGGCCCTCCTCCAGTCCAGATTTGAATCCGTTAGATTACAAGATATGGCAACACTTGGAGGAAAAGGCATGCTCAAAGCCTCATCCCAATTTGGAGTCACTCAAGACATCCTTGATTAAGGCAGCCGCCGATATTGACATGGACCTCGTTCGTGCTGCGATAGACGACTGGCCGCGCAGATTGAAGGCCTGTATTCAAAATCACGGAGGTCATTTTGAATAAACTTTAATGTCATAAGAATCTATGTTTTGTTAAGTTCATTTTGGTATATGAATGGTTACATAATGAATAAACTTGTTACAATTATTTTACATTAAACATGTGACAGAATTTATGACCTGACTAGGTACTATTAATTGTTTATAGTTTTTACTACAGTTTCACGTAAAATGTTTATTTCATATTATTAAAGAAATACTAATAAAATGCATAACAAAAAATGTGTCCTGAATTGTGACTTTGTTGCACCGAAGGTGCGATGTATTTCTTACTCTTTTTATCCAAATTTCAAATAATTAAGTATTCATAAAACGATAAATAACCCTAAACAAAGCTGGACAAAATGAATTTATTTACAAAAGAAAAGTTATTTATGTAGTGTATTAGTAATCAAGTTTGGACTAGATGGCGCTGTGTGAATCGCCCAGTATTTTAAAACTACAATCATATGACAAATCTAACTATACAGGGCGACTTTGACAAACCCATCCAAATTTTTTTTCGCACTAAACATCATCTATGGAACCCATTTTTGCAAAAAAAATTGTATGTCAAATTTTCACCATAAAATATTTCATTCCAAGGAAAATATGGTCAATAATTCAATCGTACAAAATAGTTATATGGTGCAAATTTCGTACGTACATACATACATATAATCACGCCTCTTTCCGTAGGGATAGGCAGAGACCACTTCTTTCCACTTGCTGCGTATTATTTCGTACGTTAATCTGTTATTACCTGTCTCTGTCACTCCCGCGTAAATTATATTATTATTGCGTAGTATTCGCTCGCACAGATGCAATGATCGCCGTCCTCGGCCTTGTACTAGGTCATTGTACCAGTTTTTTTGTGGTACCGATGGAGAGGTCGTTGACACTTTTCATTGGCGCACCATAGTATGTAAATAGAGAGTTCTTTGGATAACTTTGTGATGCTGATTACTCAACATTTTTGTACTATGTGATACTAAACTAAAATACATGTTTCTCATAACTTTTACTAAAGATTCTTCTGTGTGAATTTGGACGGTTTTGTCAAAGTCACCCTGTATAAAATATATGTTGATAGCGATACTATCGATTATAAAAATTAAGAATTTCAATATGTATAATAATAATGCATGTACAGATGATTTACAAGTGATCATTATCTTACCTGTCAAATTACAAAAAATAAGCTTTAGATTGAACTTTATAAAATATGCAATGTATATCTCAATCTATAGAAAAAAAAGAAAAGTTTAAAACGGTTATCAACGATCATGTATGTTATTGAAAAAGAGTAAAATATAAAATAATTTATAATTTTTTTACTTGTTAGTGAAAGAGTCAAACAGTTTGAATCAATACAGCTCTAGCTATTGAGTCTATTCAATTTATTTCTATCACATTTTCGCTTCACTATTATTACTCTTTGGGACGCACAATTTTTAAAAATTTAGATATATCGATAATCGAACTAGTTCGTTATAGATATAATAATATATAGATATTTTTCAATATTCGTATTTTTTAAAACCTTATTTTAGCGATTATATCTAGGGCATAGAGTACTTATTAATCCATGGTCTAGGGATACAAATTTTTTAAAACATCGATATAATTATATCGAACTAAGTTGATAAGATAAGGAGAAATATTGATATGTCAGCCGATATACTAGACCGACATAACAATATTTCTCCTTTTCTAAAAGCGTATAGAAATACAATGTAATTTTTATTTTAACAAACGTTTGGGGATGCAATTTTTTTTAATATTGTTATGTACATCGATCTATGTCTATATGTATATGTCGGTCTAGTAGGCTGATATATCGTTATTATATCAATATTTCTTCTTTTCAAAAGCATATAGAAATCCAACGTTATTTAGTTATGTTAAATTATGTTTAGAAATGCAAAAATTTAATAAATTCGATAAAGATTGAAATTTTTAGGTGGCATAATATATCAATATTTAACGGTTTTACGATATATCGTTGCAAGTTGCAAGCAAAGCCTAATTACACATATGAATGAGCGATATTAGTAAAATATCGATATTGGAATCGATAGCTAGATATCGATAATTCGATATTATCGGGCACAAAATATCGATATTTCATAATGTCAATCGAAAACCATGGTCAACTGTATATTACGTGCAAAAAATATTGTGAGAAATAATAGACATCATATTTTTTATCTTACTAAAAATACAAACATAATATTAACTATTGCTCTTAGATTCTTTTAAAATAACACAATGTTTATTAGAGCTCAGAAATGAGCTGATTACTGACTGAATTGTAATAAATGAATGAGTGAGAATTGACTGACTTTATTTTCATTTCATTTAATGAGAAGGTAAAACAGGGATGCTAAACTGCTGAGTTTGCTCATAAAAAAACTGTATTGAAGTTTATGAAATAAACATTTTTTTTACATAAGCAAAAGAGCACTGATCGAAAATGTGATCGAGTTTCGATATTTCGAGAATAACCCGATATCAAGTTAAAAATATCGATATGGCGATATTTCAGATACAATTATTGATATTTCGGAGATTAATATCGATATTTCAACTATATCGATAAATATCGCACATGCGTCACATCCCTAATTACACTTTAAACTTCAAGAAAGCTAAACATTAGACTTCTTATTTTTTTATTATTTAAAATCGTTTTATTTCATTGTATCGCTGGATTTTAAAATTAAATTGCGGGCTCATCAGTATTATTTTTTTAAAATGTGTTGTTTATGTTGTAAATATACATCATTGTTTCGAAATAGCCTACAAGTCACATTGTTTACTATTGAAAAATTCTTAATTTAGCGATACGTAGTATTCTACCATGGAAGTAAATCCACTTAACATATTTTTCGTAAAATCCGACAGCAAAGGTGACCGATTATTGTTTAGATATCCTTATACCTCAGAGAACAAGGACGAAAACAAACAGAAAAAATATGGAAGAATCAATCCTTATGCAATTAATTCTACTGAGGATCTTTTACAGAATCCTCAGTCTCAAACTTCAAATATAAATAAAGGTATTTAAGTGTTTTTTTTTTCATATCTTACCAATCCAAAATATAGTACACAAATTATATACATGTTAACAGTGACATACATGAAATAAAATAAAAATTATAATGCTACATGTGTATTTGTTTTGTATGCAAAAACAACTGGGCATGGCTGCATGGATCAAATTTGAACATTTAAAAACTACCTTTTAATTTATATATTTTTGATGAAGTACTCATTAAAATTGTATATGATTAATTATATCCATAGATTTACTTGGAGACTTCAGAATGCTCAGGAAATAATAGTAAGGAGGTTATACTTAACCATAAATTGGAGAAAAACTTAAATATGCTTTATATATCTGATTTTTTCAAATCATTTCCCATCTGAGGGTAATATATCCCCTTTTCCTTTTCAATACTTAAAATTTATTTTAATTTGAAATATATTTTGTATAATAGTAGCCAAAAGTCCAGTAGTAGTTTCAAAAAGCTATTGCATCAATACAAGAGACACATAATATAATACCTTTTTCTCTATAAAACTTTGCACACATACACATACTTGTGTATCACACTCTTATCATTATCTAGTAAAAAAATGTGTTATTTAATGATGATTTGACTCATTGAGTAGCATGTCATGATGAAATCACTACACTCACAGTAGCACAATACAGTGCAGGCAAATATAGTTGATGTGCTACTAGATTTATGTCACTTGACTGTACATAAAGAATATTGTTCACTACTTAAGAGAAACTACTAAAAAGCAATCTCTTCTAGAAAATCTAACCAAAATCACATTAGGAACTATGTCATACCTTATTGTTATAGGTCAGTTAAGTGGCTTCACAGATGAAATGTTATCAACTCTGTTTGCTGTTAAAGCAGAGTTGTGTAATAGAAAGTTTGAGCTAAAAGTGAACGATGTGAGATTTGTGGGACATCCAACACTGCTACCATATAGAACGAATAAAGATGACACAGCTGCCATGATCCTTATAAATATTGTGTTCGCACTACAGGCTTCTGCAAGTCATTCTATCGGTAATTTTTTTATTTTATCATACATAAAAAATATATAATATTTATAGTTGTTACTGTTTCTTTTTTAAATTAAGTCCATAATTACTAATGTTACTAGTTACAAAATGAATGCATTGTATAAATGTATTGATTATTATTTGTGAAACTGTAATCATTAGATACTGTATATTAAATCCCAATTGCTACCTATGTGTAGCAAGTTGAAGTGTGCTTCAACTTTTTAGTTCAAAAGTTGAAGCACACTTCAACTTGCTATATTTCTTATCCAATTTGAATAGTTTTTGTAATTACTGCTAGAAGGTCTGGGATCAAAATATCAAAACAAATATTACCCATAGTAATTTGCTTATTCTAATTATTATGCATTTCAAATAAGAATAGGATCAACGTTGCACCATGTTCTGACATCATAGCTGTCAATTCAAATCAGTTGGGTAGGGTCAGCAAAACAAGATATTTTTTAAATATAATTTATATACGAATCATGATCAGTAAACCAGGTTCCAGTTACTTAAATGCTGGGAGTGCATTGACAATGCCACCTGCTATCTAATGAGCTAATTGCCTGTCTGCTGATCTCAACTTTAAAAAAATTATATTTGATTCACTACTGTTAGACTTTAATGTTTTACCATTGTTTTCCAGTTAAATGCTATTATGATTTAAGCAAGAGATTGGGCAAAGCTTTATGGCATGAAGAAAAAAGGTGCTCGTATTTAACCGAGGAAATGAAAATTATGGTATGTTAATATGTTATAGAACAACTTTGTAAATATTATTTGAAAATACAGTTTTAATACTTGACTTTATGGCAAAAAATAAAGGTGACAGAAATATTAGAAAAATGTAACGACCCACTCCAACTCTTTCCTTGAAATTATAAGAAGCTTGAAATAAATAACTTCAAGTGCTAATTCAGACGTAATGGCTATTTGAGCTATTTCCTACTGCCCAACGATATTTTGTGTAGTAAAGTAAAAAGTTAATCATTTTTGTTTATTTCCTTAAAATGTATTATCATACATTTATGAATTGAAATAATTATTATTTTCTAATACGCTGAAATAAAAAAAAACCCAGAGCACATTCATTATTTTCATGAATATATTCGCAAACTGCGCACTTGAAAACATAGAAATTCATAAAGATATCCAGGGCAACAAAAAAAAAATATTTTTGTAGTTGTGTTATAGACCAATATCATTACTTTCATTCATCACTTGTAAATGTTTTATAGAAACTTGTTAATGACAGATTAGTAAAGTATCATGAAAAAGAAAATAGTATTATTAACTCAAATTAATATGGGTTTAGAAAGGATATATCCACTGAAGTTGCAGTGTTACAATTAACTTCCATTGTCACTAATCATATAGATACTGGAAAAGATATATTTGGTCTTTCTTGTTTTACAAAAAGCTTTTGATACAGTCTCGCCCTAACCCGATTAGAAAATCTTGGTATCAGAGGTCTAGTTTTGAACTGGTTCAGTAGCTATCTATGGCACAGAGAACAAATTGTGCGAATAGATGTCTTTGAAATTGAAAAGCTAGCATGCTCTTTTGTTGTCTCACAAAGTCCACGCTTGGACCTACTTTATTCTTGGTATATGTAAATGACCTTTTCACAATATTTCCACCTGGTATGGATCTAATTATGTATGCTGATTATACGGTTGTAATGACTCATGGAAGCAACTAGATCTAGATATTTGAAAAGACTGAGCTAGGTTTAGCTAAAATAATGCATTGGCTTGAAAATAACTTGCTGTCTTTAAATGTAACTAAAAACAAATACATATGCTTTCACCAGTCCATTTAACTTGTCCAGGCTAAATAATATTCCTAAAATACATACCTATGCAATACAGGTATATATATAGATATTTATGACGCACGTTATATTATGAAAAGCTCTTATGCTAAGGTACAAAACTTTTTTTCACTCATCTATATTACCGTTGTTACAGTTGGCAGCTCACGATGAAGTGTCATCCTTAGATAGTGAATTGAATGTTGACAATGATGAAGAGGACAATATGCGTCATTCAGTGAGCTCTGCCACTTATAGTCCGGATAGTGGGGATGGAGGCCCAAAGTGTGCATTCCACCTAATTCTGCAACGGAGCTCACTAGCTAGGTCTATGAAAGCTGTCTTTGAGGAGCTATGTAGTACTGGTAAGTTTTGTTTTTAATGCTGTAAGACAGCAGACAGGCTGACGGCCCGCTTAGAATTTAACAGTTACCATCGCTTATGGGTGTTTGCAACGCCTTCTTCTTCCACTTCTTTCCACTTGCTACGATCCTTACATACTTGTTTCGCTTTTTTATTGCTGTTGCATTTTATGATTTCATGAAGTTTTAAAACGTATTCCCAATTGCCATGTCGTCTTGATGTAGGGTTCCCTCATTTTTTTTCCTCCATGCTGTGACGGAGTAAGAATACTAACCCCTACGGCCGGGGTCGGCCTGTCGTAAAAGGCGACAAAACAACTCTAGCTACGTGGTAGGGCTCCAAGCTCGTCTGGATGGCACCTACCCTTGGTCTATAAGTAACCTTGTGTTTAGGCATTAGTGACCAAGGTTCCTGTACCTCTATGACACAGCAGCATATTCGCGGCGCCCCTAACGTCGCAAACATCCATAGGGGTCGGTAACCGCTTACTATTAAGTGGGCCGTCAGCCTATCTGCTGTTCCACAGCAATTAAAAGAAAACTTATTTCCAGATTGAAAAGTGAATACAATTACAACGTTGGTAGCTCATAGATAACAAAAAATACTGTATAAATCAAATTAAAATCTATTTTCTCTTAAGTATCCCTTTTTCACAAAAATACAAGTCACATGGACTGGCAACAAAAAAAATCCAGAAGCTTCATACTGTGCGATGTTGATGTAGTGTTTTTAACACATTCACTGCCTCGGTGGCGTAACGGATAACGCACTTCGGTACGCTTGCGGAGGTCACGGGTTCGATTCCCGTCTCGCGTCTGGGTGTTTATGTGTAATATGTATTTATTTACAAAAAAAAGTATATAAGTAGTATATCAGTTGTCTAGGGCCACTTACCGCATACAAGTGCTACTTAGTTTGGGACTAGATGACACTGTGTGAATTGTCACAAAATTTATTATTATTATTATGAGTATGTACCAATCAGGCTGTTGCAAGTTAATGTAGTATATAGTCGGTTATGTATAGATATATTTTTTATTATGTCTTTTCTTACGGCCACCGAAAAACTTACTTTTGTACATTACCTTTATAAATTTCATTGATAAGGTGTCTGATGAGTTAAAAATTGTGATACAACTGTAACATAATCTCCACAGATGAGAAGAAAAGTGCCCCCAGAATGTGGTAATTGACAGTTGGTATTGTAAAACACTATATCTTATGTGTTTCTAATTGCTTAATACAAAAGATGAATCTTCTTATGATAACGATGAAATAATTGAATAGATTTAAATCCCTGTTATAGTTAAAATTTATTACAGGCATAGTCCAAGCTCGGATAAATAAATGGGTCCTACTTTCCTTTTGCTTGCCACACAAAGCACACCAGATACACAACAGAGGTTTAATATTGGAGCCAGAGACTATCGATAAATGTCTGCAAAAATTAAGACCTTACCACGGGATGCTTCTTATGGTAAGAATTTATTGAAGTGAAAACTTCGTTGTGATCTGAAACTTGATGAAACGGAAAAGTCACAGTAAAAAAAGACACCTATATTCATCTTTATATAAATATACCTAGTCAGGTCATAAATTCTGTCACATGTTTAATGTAAAATAATTGTAACAAGTTTATTCATTATGTAACCATTTATATACCAAAATGAACTTAACAAAACATAGATTCTTATGACATTAAAGTTTATTCAAAATGACCTCCGTGATTTTGAATACAAGCCTTCAATCTGCGCGGCCAGTCCTCTTATCGCAGCACGAACGAGGTCCATGTCAATATCGGCGGCTGCCTTAATCAAGGATGTCTTGAGTGACTCCAAATTGGGATGAGGCTTTGAACACGCCTTTTCCTCCAAGTGTTGCCATATCTTGTAATCTAACGGATTCAAATCTGGACTGGAGGAGGGCCAGTCTTCGTGCCGGATGAAGTCGATTTCACGCGCCGCCAGCCAGTCTTGTGTGCTCTTCGCTCTATGAGCTGGCGCCGAATCTTGTTGGAATACCCAGTGCCTGTTATTGAACATGGTATGAGAAACAGGTTCCACAAGGTTCGTCAGGACTGTATTTTGATACACAACAGCATTCGTTTTTACACCTTTCTCACAAAAATGTACCTCTGTTAAGCCCCAATAAGAAACTCCCAACCATACCATGAGCGAGGATGGAAAATGACCTCGTTGGACACGCGGAATACGGTTGCTCGCTTCTTCACTACTGTGTGCGTACACCTTATCATTTTGTTTGTTGTAGCTCTCTTCTACGGTAAACATTTTTTCATCCGAAAAAAGAATTTCCCGATATTTTTTTCCCGCGTACCGCTTCAACAAAGCGCGGCATCTCTTCAGTCTCAGGTCCATTAGACGAGCATTCATACAATGTCCTGTTTTTCTTCGATATGCCCGAAGCCCTAAGTCTTCATTTAACACCCTTTTCACCGTGGTTCTGCTTAACCCCATCTGAAGGGCCAACAGTTTCTGCTTACGTTTGGGATTTCTTTGAATTCGTGCCTTCACAGCTTTTATCACTGCTGGAGTCCTAACAGACCGAGGGCGACCACTTCTTGACCTGTCATCTACACTAGAGTCTTCATTGTATCGTTTGATGGTACGATAAACGAATCTTTTGGTTATATTCAAATTTTTCAGTATGTTAAAAATTTGAATTGGCGCGTAACCGCAACGATGCAACGCAATAACTGCAACACGGTCTTCTTTAAACATCCACTCCATATTTAAAAAATGAGTAAAATTCTAAAAGTATACATTTTTATTTTCATGAACAATTCGAGATTCGAATTAAATAAACTTTTTTGTGGCCAGCATTCTAAAAGAAAAGTTTTTACTGTGTGACAATACTTATGACCTGACTAGGTATATATCTTTAGAATATACCGTGGAGAGAATGAGATAAAAGACATTATAAAGGGTGTCCTATATTTGTGGTCTCTTCTTTGTGCTGTGTTATATTGAAGTTTACGTTTTTCAAGGTTTCTCTTCTATCACGTGTGAACTGTACACATGTTTTATTTTTATTCTTTTATTCTTGTGGAATAACAGACAAGGCTGACGATCGACTTATTAATGATCATTTACTGTTATGGATATTGGCGACGTCGGGGGTACCGCTAACACTGCCATCCGCGGAGGAGAACTGGCACCTGGCTCACTCATGTCGGAACACAACGCAATACCGGCTTATAAGAGACCAGAGGTGTTTGCCATCCAGATGTGCTTTGAGTCCAAAAGCAAAAAATAGCACCTAGCAAAATTCATAGAATATTTTTATAATCATTTATTTAAACGATTGGGTTACATCATATTTCTAGCATTGTCTTCAGATTTGATTTCACCTTATTTTATTACACAGACTAATTTATAGTTAAAACATTTATTTTATTTTTTATTTTCTTTGGAAAACAACCAGTTGATATTTTAAAAACAGCTCACTCACTATACATGTTTTCACATTTATATGATTAAAAAAAATTGTTAGTGTTTAAGTATAATCAGACATCATATAAATTAGACATACGCTTCTATGAAATCCGATGAAATCGTAAAAGGGACTAATTGATTATTTCCGGAAAATCACAGAATCAAAATGAACATAATTCTGTGTTCTTTTTGGTGTTGGGGAGCCGACAGTGCCCCCGGTATAATCAAAATTTAACAATCTATTTTTATGTGGCTTTATTTTAGTAGCTTTTGTCAAGAAAGTGTATCATTATAAATTTGTATGCAGTGGTAGTTGTGCAGTCTTTCTCTGGCAATACTCAGCAATAGAGGCCAGAAACACATAATGATTGCATTATAGATTCAATCTAGTATTGGTATCTTTTGCCTTTCAGCAACTTATATTATTGAACATATTTTTCAGGTGAACCCCAATGATTTATTAGCCTCAATACCATTGGATGGCAGTCCGGCTCTGATAAGGTTAATAAAGTTATACACTCCACTAAAAAGTTTACAAACGTTAGCCATTGAAGCTGATCTTACATTCAAGCAGGTGAAGTAGAAAAATAATGTTATCCTCTTATATTTAAATAAATAGTTGAAATAGTATATTCATTATTTAACCTGTTAACTGGGTATGAAGAAACATTTCTTTATATACAAAGTACTACTGCAATGGGCACGACGATATTTTTCCTCATGTAGTTTAGGAAAGAATCGAGATTGGTGTCCTGACTGTGGTGTTACTTTGCGTGTGCCGCATTGCTTCAAGGAATATCTACGATATAATTTCGTTCAATAATTTTTTTTGTGCATTGAAGTTGTTTGATTTGTATATTGTATGTCATAAAATATTTTTCTAAATAAATATAATGAATAAGTTAAAGACCTTATATTACTTGAGGGGTGATGATATTACTCGAACCTGATGATGAAAAACATCCCTATTGTGAAAGGAGTTGAACAAAAGTTGATTCCCTGATTAACAGGTTAAAATTGTCTCTTTGCAGTCTGTCATAAACTATTTGTTTGTATTATGTATATGTACACAGTCTTTGAAGTTGATGTAGTTTAGTGCAATAAAGGAACGTGTTAGAATGAGACAGATAATGCAAAGAGGTGGGCCTCTGGAAATCTTGGACACCATTCAAAAGAGAATCACAAAGCCATTTGTCTCACAAAGTATTTGATAAGAGTGCAAATTCACAACGATCAAGTAGCACCACAATACAAAAGAACCTCATATATTTTGTAGGCTGCTCTTTCAAGCAGTGTGCATTGTTTGCTCCAAGCTTCTAAAACTTCTCGTTCTTCCTTCATAACTTATCAACATTTTTTTTTATAAACTTGATTTCATTGATTATATCAGGTCTCACAATTAACCGGTCACTTAGTCTATTGGGCGAAAGCAACTGTGATTTACCCGTTGTGCGAGGGAAATGTATATGTAGTGGCACCTGGAGCTTATTTACACATAAATTCCACACTTATTGAGGAATTTTCCAAGGAATTTCCCGGGTTGTGCTTATTACAGGTAAACTTTTTAATGAATACAATTTTATTTTATTTTTTAATATTATATACGAGTATATCATAACCTGCTTTTTTCATGACAGATCTACTAGGTCTGAGACAAATTTCATAGTGTTTTTTCAATAATATTCAATTGGTATATTTAAATACACAAGGGTACATGATGATTTAGATTAAAAAATGCTGTAGTATATGTGGTATCTACTTTGCATCTATTACAAGAGCTGCAGAGTGCCAGCGTGCGGCCCACATTACACTAGCTGTGCGCGCTAAGTCCGACCCTCTTTCTATGTGGTAGGGCTTCAAGCCCGTCTGGATGGCGACCACCTTTGGTGTAACAAATAACCTAACCATAATAACCGTGTGTTGTGTTCCGGCATTAGTGACCCAAGTTCTTGTACCCTTATGGGACAGCAACGTGTTCGCGATGCCATTGGCGTTGCAAACATCCATAGGCGAAGGTAACTGCTAAATTCTAAGCGGGCCGTCAGCCTGTCTGCTGTTCTACAACAATAAAAAAAACCCTCACGGTTTCTCACAAGATGAGTTACTGAGTTGTAGTCTAGCCAAATCTCACGAATAAATAAATAAATCTCTCCAGAATGGTTAAAAAATCTCTAAAATCACATCACATAATTAATGGACGATAAGATCTAGGTGATATGCTTGCCAGGGATGCCAAAGACCGTGCGAAGTGGAGAAATGTCGGAAAGCAGACCCCGGGCACCAAAGCGAAAGTTTGGGTTACAACGGGGATTTAACGCTATGATGATGTGTTCATATACTATGGTAGCAAGAAAAATATAATTAAAGCTGGGTGACACATAAATATAAAAAAAACATAATATATGTAGAAGTAGATGACGATTCAATTTTTTTTTAAGTTTATGGATCATGATTTTTTTTGGCAACTTCCCTGGCGTAACGGCTTCGGTACGTTTGCGGATGTCACAGGTTTGATTCTCGTCTCGCGTCTGGGTGTATGTGAGTAAATAGCGCTGCGTGAATTGTCCAAGTATATATATATATATTATTTATTTATTTAGTGAGGGAAATAAATGTTTGTAGATTTTAACTGAGTTCTCCCTCCCGGCGCCGTTGCTATGGTTCGCGGCCCGCGGCTGCTGCGGGTGTGGCGACAGCGCTCGCTTGGCACGCTGCGTCGCGTGGCTGCTGCGATGGCGCCTCCTGCTACAGTTGCACACCTATGTGCAGTTCGATTCGCCTCATTGGGGTCGAGATCCAGGTAAAGGTCCGTTCGCTCTAATTTCACTGAAAGTACCGGATTCGAATCCCACGATAGCATATACCGTTTAGGCAATTTTTCTCGTCTATAATGCTGTCCATTGTAGCGTAATTATCATGTATTGAGGGTGAAGAAAAATATTGTGAGGAAACCTACATACATAGACCACTAATATGTGTAACCCGAAAAACCGCCATGGACAAGGGTGGAGAGCCTGTCAGTTCCCTTTAAGGGGAGACCCAAGCCCATCAGTAGGGAGTTAGGGCTTGTTGTTATTATATACTGCCACTGAATCTCTTCCAATGCTTTTCCCACAGTTGAATCTCAGACGTAATTTAATAATTATTACTTAAATGAGAGTTGTTAATAAATAAGCTCTCCTTGCAGGCGGAGTAAGAATACTAACGCCTACGGACGGGGTGCGCCCGTCGTAAAAGGCGACAAAACAACCTTAACTACATGGTAGAGCCCCGAGTCCGTCTGGATGGCAACCACACTGGGTCTATAAGAATGTCACAATAACCTTATGTTGGTTCTTGTATCCCTATGGGACAGCAGGGTGTTCGCGGTGCCCCGAGCGTCACAAACATCCATAGGCGACGGTAACTGCTTACTATTAAGTGAGCCGTCAGCCTGTCTGCTGTTCTTGAGCGATAAAAAAATGAATTCGAATAATTTATTATAGAACTTATTTAATATTAAATTATAATAGACAGGTTTTTGCTAATTTGTATATTTTAATATCTGAATGATGTAAATATTTTTCAATATAGTATTATAGTATATGTTATAAGTTCAAACAATTGCAGTAATGTACTGAGTGTTAAATTATAAATTTTACTTTGAAGTGAATTATCGTGAAGAAATTGACATACTTGACATTCCTCTTAAAGGACGGCTTGAGCCAAGCAGTGGAACATTACGACCTTTTATTATTAAATTTAATGAACTTAAATAACACTAGATTTTTATGCTGAACTGAACGCTTTCCAGATGGCAGAGAATATTTTTGCGAGAAACACGACAGCTACAATCAAACGTGCAATGTATCGTTTTCCACACTAAACCACATGCAACTGAATGTCCCTGAACCTGTGGAGCCTCGGGATAATATAATATTCCCGGATTCAGACGAGGACTACCCAACCGAAAATAATCTGAACCAAACTGATTTCTCCCACACAAAGCCCATAGTTATCGAATCCGATAATATGAAATGTAACAAATTTAATGAAAACGATTCAGCTAATCATTCGTTTGATGATGGCGTAGATGTAGTTGACGGTATCAAAACGAACGATGAATACGATCATAAAGTGCAAAATGATAAAAAAGTACATGGAAATTCTGTAGACAGCGGTATATCTAGTAATATAAACGGTGCTAATACTGAGGTCAGCGAGCAAACGGAACATTTCAATGGGGATGCGGAAAAGCAAGGTCTCTCGTCGAGATTATCGGATCTCTCGTTGAAAGAGTGCGAGAATATTTTGAATACGAGCGACGATGATAAGTTTGAAAGCGATCAAGACGTCCCGCCAAGGGTGAAACGGAGTAACGGCGCAGTGAATGGAGCGGAGAAAAGACATGGGGTGTCTTTGAACTTGAAGTTGCAGAATGAAATGAGGTAAGTTGTTTTGAAGGAACTGTTTGTTGGAAAAATGGATTCTGATGATATAATGTAATATTTTTTGGGCAAAGTTAAATAATAAAAGTCTAGGTATCAACGTTCAAATAGGGTACAGGGCATCTGATATGTATCATTAAAGTTATCATAATCATGTAAGAGGAGAAGAAAGTATTCTTAGGGTCTTCGGCATCCCTACAATGTTCGGTAATCTATTATATTTACACGAGACAAGAGGTGACCCTCTTCAGTTCTTTTTGTTACAGTACTATGACAGTCTTTTTAATGATATTAATAATTCAACATAATTTTTTGAGTAATTATTAAAATTAAGTTAATGATAACTAGTGATCAAAATTCGACCATAATTTATATAATTTTTAAGTTTGAACTTTAATACGGTTCTTTTGTCAAAAACTTATACCTCTATAATCAAAGGTTTTATCGAAGCTACTCAGTTAATTTGATATTTCTACATCAGTTTGAACAGTATCACTGTAAAACTTCAAAATGTTTCCATAACTAAAACTAGTGTTTATGTAAACCAGTTTCTGTAACCATATATTCGCATTTTGTGAACACTATTCTCACAAATAGGCAAAAGTAAATCAATTCAGATTACTAATACATAATTTTTTTTCCAGGTATATGGTTTCAATGCTTATAATTTTCAAAAACAATTACAAAATTTCTCGTTATTATCAATTTTGACATTCAATAAGACCAAAGAGAATATAATCACTTAAACCTATAGAAGTATAGACAATCAATATTAATTTATTAAATATATATTATTAATAATTATATATTATTATTATTTATATATTATTATTATTTATATACTAGCTGTGCCCACGACTCCGTTCGGGTGGAATAGTGTCTTTGGGCAGCATTTTTTGGATATATCTTATGGTTTATTTTGGATTACAAACACTATAAACCCTAAAATATAAATAAATGAAATATGCAAACAGCCAGAGTTATCGAATGCCACTGTTACGCCTCCGGAATACGAGCATTCGAACCTACAAAGTCCAGACTAAGCTAAACCCTATTTCATATGATTGATAATATAAATTTGAGGTCAACTTAAATTGGATCTATAAAATTTCCGAAACTGATCATTTTTAACTAAAACTATTTTTTATTCTAAAATAAAACTAACCTAAGTTACTCCTTGTTACATCAGCTATCTGCCAGTGAAAGTCCCGTCAAAATTGGTCCAGCCGTTCCAGAGATTAGCCGGAACAAACAAACAGACAGACAGACGTACAAAAATTGTAAAAATATTCCAAACAGACACTCCAATTTTATTTATTTGTATAGATAAATTAATTATTTAAGTATTTACTAATGTATGTTATGAATTTAAATATTACTTATTATTATAAAATTAACCCTAATGGTCTTTACCAGGCCATAAACTACTAAAAATGTATGTATGATGTGTATCATTTGAGCAGTAATGTTTATTTTTATTAATTTAATGTATTTCTAATGGATTTTAGGGAAAAAAATGCTTTTTGCACTTCTCCTCCATAAAAACTCTAATTGAGCCAAATTTCATACTCTTCCGTACGCTACTATAGTAAAAAAGGGGTATAAAGTTTTCACTTCACGTATTATTTGTTTATTGTCGATGTTCGTTAGATTTCATCTGAATTTAGTACTTAATACCTCCTTACGGATGAGCTTCTATGGTCTTGATATGCTTCAAAATTTGTTAGCCAGTTAATCCTTTAATAAATATTCAACGTATTAGATGTAGTGCATTGTCCTGTGGTAGCTTCCAGCCACCGACGGTGTGGAGCGTGGGCGCCGTGGGCGGCTGCGAGTCGGAGTGGCGGGGGGGCGCGGTCGAACCGGCGGGCGAGGCGGCGCTCGACACCTTCACGCCGGAGGAGCGACACGTCGTGCTGCGCCTGCCCGCCGCCGCAGACCACGACGACCTACTGCTACTCGCACAACTCCATAAAAAGGGTCGGTTAAATATATTTATATAATAGTTCTGCCCCAATAAACAGATAATAACATACTTATATCACATTTTACATAACACAGCTGCTATGCTACACACATCAAAAAAGTCTAAGCAACATGTACTAATTTAAATTTTAGGATGGTGGATGAGCCGCTGTATGGATGAACTTCCTGAATGCACCTGAGCCTTTCAGTATTTCCGGGCCGACGGTACACTCGCACCTTCTTGTATCAGGCCTAAACCCGAATCGCGACTTATCGGAAAACATAATTTTATCCCATTGTTCCTGGGTCCATGTTCTGCGTTCTCTACATCATTCATTTCGACGGACGCGATTCCCGTGACGTATCGATGGTCACCTAATTAGGCGTCGAGCTCGTAGGCCGTACTCATGCAGTCGATTTCGCACAGTTTGGGGACTTACATCAACACCACTTGAATTTTGTAGCCTCAAACTTATCTCTCGAGCGGTTAACATCGGCTGGCGTCTTGCAGTCAGTTGTATGTACCGGTCTTGCCCAGTGGTTGTACTCCTTTTACGGCCTGGATGCTGTTCAGCGGGTTCCCTTGTATTATTGTAGCGCTGCCAAAGACGACAAATAACACTTCTATGAATGCTAAAATTCCGAGATACCTGAGATTGATCACTTCCCGCTTGCAACATCCCTACAGCTCTGCATTTCATTTGCCGTCAAATGACGTCACTCCATGACGTAAAGAATATCTAACAATTCAATTTTGTCGCTAACTTAATTTAAATGGTTGATAAAATTATAAAATCAAGACTAAACGTAGCAATAGAAACGCACTTAAATTCAAACAAATTCCTTTTCATTTAATTTTATGAAAAAAACAAAACATAATCGAATTTTTTTTACAACCAGCCAGTATGTCATCAATAACAAAAAAAGTTTGTATACTTACACACTTTGAGTGAGTAAAGACTTAGAAATTAATTAGTATAAATGGTAAATTTGTAATATGCATGTTGCTTAGACTTTTTTAATGTGTATACTTACGTTGGAGTAGATGGCGTTGTGTGCATTATCCCAATATAATTATTTATACCTTTAGACCCTTTCTTTGTTCCCCGTGAACGATTTAAGTTTCAATACAAAAGCACCCTACTTTAACAGACTTTATTATTGTGTGAATGACTGGGGGTTGTAGTTCTGACACATTGTCTTGCGTTTATTATAATGTTTATGGCCTGGATGTCATGTTTCGAATGCAAATAGTATTACGCCATAAATTAACTGTTTTTATTAAATTTTAGTACCACTATTAGTTGGTGACAACACAAATGACATGCTAATTTCTGATATTATAATACTCATCAATTTATAGGTTATTTGCGCGGTGATCAGCACTTAGAAGAAATCATGTTCATGGAGAACGTGAGTCGGTCCCAGTTGTTACAACTCTTGGATAAATTCAAGGAAGTACTCATCACCTTCGAAACTGAAGATCCAACAGTGGCCATGCTGTACCCATACCAATAATATTAACACGTATTTTTTAGTTCTGCACAATCGTCACAAACGACAGTGAACCTTGCTAAAATAATAGTGTATAAATTAACCGCCAATTCAAATTTCACGAAGAATCCGGAGAAACCTTTTTAGGTTATTCTTGATTATTACCTTATTACTTGACTATTACCTGTGTATGGATGTCTGAAATATTTTTTCCTTGGATTCGAATAGTTAACAACACGTCTGGAGGCAGTGGCGGATGATCTTTAAGGAAAACTAGGCACGTGCCTATACGCGACATTATAAAAGGGAGATATGGATGGACTATGAACTTCTTGGAAAATGACTAATTAAAAAAAAATATACTTTTTTAAGAACTTTCGACCACGGTTCGATCGATTCCAAAATTACGCAACGCACCTATGCAACATTGACTATTATTCTTGAATTGATGACCTGCAGGCGTAACGGCTAACCCACGGTCTGAGTGTGCAACTTAGTTTAGGACTAAATTGCGTTGTGTGAAATGTGTCAACATATTTTTATTTTATTTTAATAGGGGAAACTCCCCTAACATCAGGACGACGGCACCTAGTTCCGGACATCAGTACTATTTCGGCGGCGCTTTCTAAAAGCGATGCAAAAACGGGTGAAGGGGCGCGGGGAACTCGCCGCGAAAAGAAAAGCCTTTATACAAAAATCCGAGTGGGATTTGGATCTGAGTGTTAGGCAGTATATTAAAAAATACTACCCACATTATGTCACAATTCTAATGTAAGGCGCGAAATACACGCAAACGGCTTTAAACGCGGCGCAGACGTGGAACATCCCTTCCACGACACGGACGCGATAAATTATATAGAAGAGGCGAAGTGACGGCACGATGCGTCATTCATTATATAGGCTGATTTCGTTGCGATAGCATGTCTTCCTCTTCAGATGACGAACATGCGCTGCGCTTGCTTTGCTGTAACTCATTAATGTGCAGAGGCACAGAAGATATTGGATCCACCCTGTGTGGAAATTATCAGAAGAGCATAGATATTTTAAAATAATGGAAATATTACATGAATATCCTGATAGTTTTCGCACAGTGTATAAAATGTCACAAGAATGTTTCCATATTATATTGTACATTTCTATTACTATACTCCGGCTTGCTAAAGTCGTAAAGAGCCAGATATTGTTCGACCTTTTTGCAGAACTGTATATTGTATTCTATATCATCACGCATTTTTGTTGCTGATAAATAATAGTCGTCCCATATAGCAAGCGACGTGCTCCTCGCGTGACGCTTCAGTTGTGACTGAATATGTAATTCACAATCAGTGTTGCCGCATAGGAAAAAAGAAAGTCTCCAAACCTCAATGAAAATGTCCCTAGATATTAAGAAAAAAGTACTCAAAAACATCCCTAGAAGTCGCTAAATATTTTAAAATCTTAAATTTTAATAGTATGGTCTAAATAAAAGCAACTCTGTCATTTAAATTTGCGAATATTTCACTGTGACAAAACGAACAAAAAGCTTTAGTTGGATCAGTCATAAAAGGTTTCAACCACATTTTAAACTCTTCTTGTTGTTCCCATTCTGGTCTATACTTTTGAGCGTATGCCTTCTTTTATACAGGAATTTCCATATCCACAATATGATTTTGATATTAATGACGACAATACACACATAGACACTATGTAAAACCGGTTTGTTCTGCAAAAAAGTAACAAATAACTTAGAAACCGGGCATTCCTTCCTTTGAATAAACGGGATGATGAATGAATGAGAAAGAAATAGCCATATCTGTACATCTTTTGATAGGGTGAGACGCATAAAACCGATCGAACAAAAAAATATCGAAAAGTCGCTAGATGTCGCTAAATTTATTTTTGTCGCTAGATGGGAAAAAAATGTCGCTAGACACATCCAAAATCCGCTAAATCTAGCGACAAAGTCGCTAAAACGGCAACACTGTTCACAATCACAATACTTCTCCTTAGTACATTTTGTATGC
The DNA here is from genome assembly GCA_963693495.1 of Malacosoma neustria. Lineage (NCBI taxonomy): Eukaryota > Metazoa > Arthropoda > Insecta > Lepidoptera > Lasiocampidae > Malacosoma > Malacosoma neustria. Next base: position 11,954,570 of record OY856385.1, on the reverse strand, counting down.
AAAAGTTTTGAAGTGGCATCGTGCCTGCGCCGCGTCGAACTCTTCGCCGTTTGTGTGTATTTCGCGCCTGACGAATATGGTAAACTTTGAGCCTGTGGTTATCCTGTATAATAAAATTGATATTCTCAAATACCGCCTCCGTATAGGACATGTAGTTTTTACCATTATAAAATAACAACCTGTTACATACCACTTGAGCTGGGGCTTCCCCTAAATAAAGACGTATATATTTGTGTGTGTGCACATATGTACCTCCCAAAAATACTAATAAAATGTACATATTTTTAAAGCCAAATAGCTCGTAACAGTGACGATATCTGTCAAAGCGCTAAAAGACTAATTTATTTTAGTAGTAAATTATTAGGTGTTGGAATTAATTCGTAGCGTTTTTCTTTTTATGGAAAATAATATTTATTATCAATGGAAAATAAAAAAAATACACTAATGAAAGTATTGCCCATCGCTATCTACTACTTTTCACCGTCTTTTGGGCAGGATGCGAATACCGTGTCGGAAGAACGCTTCGTCTTTTGTACATAAAGTAGCATCCACGAATCGACCCATTTTTGACACTCTTCGTAAGAAGTGAACTTCTGCTCAGGCAGACTTCATAGTCTCATAGATGGCTCATGCCATCGAACGAAATAAATGGTAATCTGAAGGAGCGATATCCGGAGAATACGGCGGGTGCGGTAGGACTTCCCATTTAAGTGTTCTTAGGTACGCTTGTACCGGTTTTGTAACGTGCGGACGAGCATTGTCGTGCAGCAAAATGACTTTGTCGTGTCTTTCGGAACATTCCGGCCGTTTTTCTTTCATCGCACAAGTCAATCACATTAATTGCAGTCGGCAGCCATCCCCAGTTATGGTTGCCTTCGGTTTCAGAAGTTCATAATAAATCACACCCCTCTGATCCTCCCACCAAATCACAGCAGGAGTTTAGACCCATGGATATTTTGCTTGGCCACTAATGTTGATGGTGGGCCGGGATTAACCCTGACTGATGACTTTCTGCTCTTCGGATTGTCGTAATGGATCCATTTTTCATTACCAGTGACAATTCGATGCAAGAAACTTTTTCTTTCCTCCCGTTGAAACAGCAGTTCAGGTTTCAAATCATATTGACCCAATTCCTTCTGGATTATGCCTAAAGTTTTGAGACGTTTTTCTACCGTTGATAAGTCAACTTCCAATAATATAGACAATTCTTGAAGTGTTTAAGATGAGACTTCTTTGAGCAATGCCTCCAACTCTTAATTTTCAATTTTTTTTTCGGCTGGCCAGGTCGCTCCTTGTCTTCCAACTCGAAATCATCAGCTTTGAAACGTCCAAACCACTTCCAACATGTTTGCTCAGCTAGAGCATGTTCACTATACGCATCCACTAAAATACGATAAGCTTCAGCTGCTTTTTTTCGTAATAAAATAATGAAGTAAAACTCCCCGTAAAAGCACTTTATTCGGCACAAATGTTGACATATGTAATAAATTATAAAGTTTTGTTGATTACGATTCAAAGAGAAGTTATGCTGTAAATGACGTTCAATGACAGCTGTTTCAAGATGAATAATTATTGTCCTCCTCCTCATGTGCCTCTCCAACTAGTGAAGGTTGGCAGTCAGCTCTGCATATTTCACCCGGTCCCTGGCGAGGTTGAAAAGCTCCGCGACACTTGTGATTCCGGTCCATTCCCGGATATTGCGCAGCCACGACTTCTTCCTACGTCCAACAGCTCTTCTTCCGGCCACTTTGCCCATCATTATCAATTGAAGAAGCTCGTATCTGGAGTGCCTAAGTACATGACCGAGGTAGGCAACCTTTCTTCTTTTGATGGTCTGCATCAGTTCGCGTTTCTTCCCAGCTCTACGAAGGACCTCAACATTCGTCACCCGATGCGTCCAACTTATGGCCAACATGCGTCTATATGCCCACATTTCAAATGCTTCTACACGTTTCCGGAGTTGCTCTTTAAGGGTCCAGGCCTCACATCCGTATAGAAGTATGGGCCATATATAGCATTGGAGTAGACGAGTGCGCAAAGATATTTTGAGGCTGCGACTGCAAAGTACCTTTTTCATGTTGTTAAAGGCACTACGGGCGATTTCAATGCGGGTTTTTATTTCAGTGTCACTGTCCCAGTTTTCATCTACCCACGTGCCCAGATACTTATATTTACGTACCCGTTCCAACACCTTGCCCTCCACAGAAATCACAGGGTTTATAGCCTCTTTCTTTGTGACAACCATGATTTTCGTCTTGGAGACATTCATACGCAGTCCCGCCCTCAAACTACACTCATTAACACGGTCAACAATTTGTTGCAATTCAGCCTCTGTGGGAGCTATCAGGACTGTGTCGTCCGCATATCTGAGATTGTTGACTATACGCCCGTTAATCTTGATGCCACAGTCAAGCCCTTCCAGTGCTTCAGCGATAATTGTCTCCGAATACAGATTGAAGAGTGTTGGTGAGAGCACACACCCCTGCCGAACGCCTCTTCTGATCTCCACTTCGTCAGTTTCTTCACCATCCACACGGACAGTCGCTGTCTGGTTCCAGTACAGGTTTTGGATGATACGTACATCTTTGCCATCTAATCCAATGTCGTTCAAGATTGCTATAAGACGATCGTGGAGCACTCGATCAAACGCTTTTTCGTAATCGATGAAACAAAGGAAAACATCCTGCTGCATATCTTTGCATTTTTGGACCAAAACCTGTACAGCAAACAAAGCCTCTCTTGTTCCTACTCCAGCTCTAAATCCAAATTGGCTGTCCCCTAGCTGTTCATCACACCGAACTCTTATGCGTGCATGAATAATGTTAAGAAACAGTTTTAATACTTGGCTCATAAGGCTTATCGTTCTGAACTCTTCACATCTCTTTGCGTTCTTCTTCTTAGGCAGTGTGATAAAAGCCGACCTCAACCAATCGGCTGGTAACTGTCCCGAGTTGTAAATAAGGTTGAAAAGGTTCGTGAGCCCCTCCAAATGGTCGTCCTCAACGAGTTTGAGTACCTCGACATAAATGTCGTCAGGTCCTGCAGCTTTTCCTATCTTGGAATTACGCAGCGCTTTTCTGACTTCAGTTTTCAGTATCGGAGGACCGTCCTCAGAATGAACCATTCCTCTTTCACTTCTGGAGTCATCAGCAAACATTCTCTTAATGTACTCTTCCCAGGTATTCTTTTTCTTCATTAGGTCTAATATTGGGTGGTTACTGTCATCCAGTAGCTGGTGCGTCAAGGTCTTGCGTCCTACCATTGATTTAATCTCCTTGTGCAGGTTGAAGGCATCATGTTTGGCATGAAGTTCCTCCACGTATTCACATTTATCTCGGTACCATTTTTCCCGGGTATAGCGTACCTCTCTACGTATCGTTTTATTCAGGTTGTCATATTTGGTACTATCTGTGCTCTTACACTTCCTGCGTTCTTCCATAAGGCGATAAATCTTCTCAGTCATCCAGACTTGTTTAGGCACCCATTTTCCAGGTTTGAAGTAGTCTTTGTTAACAGTAACCATCTTGTCTTTCAGTTGTCTCCAACTTTCCTCGACCGATTCAAGACGATCAACCCGCTTCGAATTTACGGCCCACTCATTTATGTCATTCGAAACTTTTGCTCTTATTTGCAGGTCTTTGATTTTCCTTATGTCTACCTTACTCCTTGGGGCCCTTTTCTTTAAATGTTTCAGGGTACATGTCAACTTGGCGACAACAGGGTTATGGTCAGAACCTATATCTGCCCCTGGGTAGGTTTTGACGCTCTTAATACAGTTCCTGAAGCGGCTATTAATCATCAAGTAATCAATCTGGTTACGTACTATGTTTTGAGGGGTGTGTCGCGGTGATGTCCAAGTATACAGTCTTCTGGCAGGTAGTCGAAAGTATGTATTAGTAACCACCATTTCCTTTTCATGACAAAATTGGACTAAGAGGTCACCCCTGTCATTCCTTTCTCCCAGCCCGTACTTTCCAACAACTCCTTGAACCTCCCCCTCTCCAATCTTAGCATTCAAGTCGCCCATCACTATATTGATCTCATGATTTTGTGTAGTTTCTAGCAGCTGCTCCACCTCCCTGAAGAATTCTTCGATTTCCTGGTCCGGTTTGTCAGCCGTTGGAGCGTATACCTGTAGTATATTGATGTTTCTCGGTTTTGCTTCAACTCGAATCAGCATAGTGCGATTGGATTTAGGCACAAAGCTTACATTGCCTTTTACCGTTTTGGTGTTAGTGATCACCCCTACCCCGTACAAATTCGATGATACGTCAGAGCCAGAGTAATGCATAACATGGTCCGCATCTATTCGGTGTCTGCCACTCCCTTTCCACCTCACATCACTCAATCCCAGCACGTCAATCTTCAGACGCTTCATCTCCATGATGACATTGTAAGGTTTTTCTGGACGCAAAAGGCTGCGCACATTCCAAGTAGCAACCGTTAAAGTATTCTTATATCTACGCTCGGGGATTCTTCGCACCCCTGTCCCATTTAAGGGACGCCGAGCACTCGGGGCCGTGGCTTTATTGGACTTTTCCATGGTTTTTATGTGTCGCTGACGACTAGGGAATATAAGTGCAGTGGTTTCCCGTTGCCTTCTGCACCAGACTTTTAGGAGATATTTCGTCCCCAAGGTCACTGAAGCCTCTTCCGACCAGAGAGCTACCTCTGGCCAGGTGTATGGTTATACCGCCATTGTTCGGTCGCCAGAGCCTCGTTTGTTATCTAGCAGGGGATACCACGACAGTCACAGTGGTCGTCGTCGACTGTCGCCGCTTTCGAGCGCGAGCAGGTGAGGTTGACTTTTGGGGTCAGCTAGATGTTGTTGCCGTTCTCCCCCTTACCCCCCTTAGTCGTAATTATTGTCGGTGACAAGGAAATACTGTCGTACCTACGCCATCTCTTGTAAAACGCAACGAATTAATTCCAATACCTAATATTGAAATGACCTATGTAATCTACCCCCCACTAGCACAACGTAGGCGACCAAACGTGTGTGCCGAGAAGCCGAAACCATCGTGGCCCACAACCCCGTAAGGTGAACGAAGGAACACTGGCGGCTGGCGTGATCTTAGTGGCTGAACCATGTAAGGGTTGAGAATGAATACTGACCTATATGGCGTGCGGCCGGCCTGTCGTAAAAGGCGACTCAGCAACCCAAGCTAGGTGGTAGGGCTCCAAGCTCGTCTGGATGGCAACCACCCATGGGTTTTAAATATGCCGCCATAATCTGATATGTTTAAGCATAAGTAATAATAATAATAATTTATTCAATAGAAAGTAGTATGTACAAAAATTTGTAAATAGGTCGAACATAATAAAATGAATTAGTACTAAAATGTAGGGTGCCTGTACTACTGTGAAAACCTGTGCCACAGGCGATAAAGGCACTTACAGTTTTTAACAAAAATTAACAAATAAGGAACTTGATTCAATAACACAGTAACAAAGTATAACCAAAATTTCTGTATCTTTTATAGGTTAATTGTGAAACACTTATTGGGATACTGTTTAGCTCTGGTGTAGTTTGTCTGTGTCTTATACTAGTGATAAGGCCTGGTGTTATCCACGGCTTAGGATTTGTTTTTCTTTTACTCAGTTCACGGACCGCTGTATTACATAAAATAGCTGCCTGGACTTTGTTTACGTGTGATTTTTGTTGCGGCCGAGTAAGTTGTTAAACAATAAGTCGACGGTAAATAGTCGTTACTATGGGTGTGTGACGTCAGTCGTCTGACGTCTCACACCCTTTTGTTGTGGACTTTAAAGTCCACACAAAAAAAAAAAATACTAGCGCTGTGTGTCTACCCAAGAGATGGGGCCGCTCGGGCGCATTGCACAGGGAGTCCCACACTACCCTGCTGCAAGAGCCCACGCGGCATTACGACACTACCACACGTAGTCCATTTATGATTGGTTTTTACTTTAACTGTACATCTTCCACCAGTGTTATATAAAGGTTAAATCCGATTTTTACTTTATTACCTTTAAAAATTGTTAGACCAATGTTACTTTATAAAAATACAAAGCACTAATGTTTTGACAGTAATATCTTCACGTAGACACCACACATTTTACGACACTAATTGTATCACGACACGTGTCGTGTCATTATAAATTTGATTTTATTCACATATATTTTTGATTTTAAATCCTGTTGAGAAAATTGAATTACGACTTACTAAATATAATTAAAATATGGTGCCTGTTCCTAAATTAAAATTTCATTGATATATAATTTTTTATGTACTTTTGTGAACCATTAATAATATATTAAAAAACATTATAATATCTAAAAAAAACTATGTAACAAGTATTAAATTAGTACCCGATAGTACCTCATTATTAATTATTTATTATATAATGTTTAAATATAATAAATAATACATTTTTGTTTATCGTGGATATAAAAGCTTTTGCTTACATGAAGCCATACATAACATCTGTTTGTAAAGCTTGGACACAAGCACAAACAGGTGTTTAAAACCTTTTCCTTGACGCAGTCCGTTCCGTCGAAATGACGCTGCTGGTATTAATCCATTATAACTCAATATAAGTCGTGAAACCATGTAAATTCAGCGCTGAAACACGGATCGTCAAGTGGATGACGAATGACTTCGACGTTAGTAATGAAAGGGTTAAATTATTGTGTATTTATTAGAAACTATCTGCACTGAGCATCTTATTTTAATAACTCTATTTATGTTTGAAAATAGTTGTGAATGTACGTTTAATTTATTATTTTGTATGAGAAATAAATAATTCTGTAACATTCGATTTTGATTGTAGTAACCATTTGTTTAGTACTGAGACGTGTGGTTTCTTTATGGAGCAACGAGTCGTGTAAAGCCTCGTACGGACTTTGCGTTCCAGGGTACGCGTAGCTTGGTTACGCGTACCCTGCCTGGAACGCACAATCCAGACGTATTGCTACGCGTAGTCGCGTCAAAGAAGTTGTCAGGTTGTCACGCGTTATTTGGACGGCACAATGGCAAGCCACGCGTTCCCGTGTTTCGATAATGAAACCTCTTTAAAACTAATTCAGTTGAATGAATCAAAATCATTATTATGGAATACGAATTCGTTGGATTATAGAAATACATCATTACGTGAATGTGTGGAGATATATTTTAACAAAAATGAAGATTCCTATGAAAGACTTAAAAAAGAAAATGAAAACATTGTTAGCTACTGATTCACACTGGGTTCGTTCGGCTTGCACTGATTATGCGTAGTTGATTCGTGTCGCTTTAAAAACGGGTACGCGTACCTTTTTATACTCGTAGCTTGGGTACGCGTTCCTTGTAACGCAAAGTCCGTACGAGGCTTAACAATTCCCTACTTAATTATTATCTCTTTTGTAAAACCACTAACTCACTTTTAATAAACTAAGGCGAATAATGAACTTTGGTTTATAAAATACAATCAAGATAGATGATATATGACAAACCTATTCTTTCCATCCATAAGATGGTAGGGCGCGTGTGATATAGTCCTGCAGAGAGTGCCTTTAGACAGTTTATAATATAAACTGAAGTAATAAAGATAATAAGCCAAGAAGGAAGCATTATTTTACCTTGATCAAGAAGCTCAAAAATTAGGGTTGTTTGTTTCGCTATCACAGACAATTTAATTAAGAAAGAAATACTTTATTTGAAGAAATAACGACGCACTTACATTGCTTACATATTTAATAATAGTATTAGGAATTTGTACGCCGTTCTTTTAGCAAATAAGGTTTGCACTCAGCTTGTTGCTGTGTCGGAGTATATCCGACACAACGCTGTTTTCAGTGCAAACCTTTCCCATAGTCTGTAGGTATCAAAAACACCCGAATAAATTCATTCTAAAATTACAATTAAATAACTAATAAAATATAATGATATACATAAATAATAATTATTTCATAAACTTTATACATAAAATACATAAAAACTAGTAATTGTAAATTATTATTGTTAATATACAATATTCTATTTTCCTCATAAAAAGATTAAATAATTATACTGTGAACAAAACTAACTCGTCCTAAAAGTAAGCGATCAAGTTTAAGAAAAAAATTATATATTAAATTACAATTAGTGAAAATAAGTTACAGTTTGTAATTTTCAGAAGAACAAAAATCATTTGGGTTACATCAATCGAAACACTACGTTTGCATTTGGATTCACCATTCTCTTTATGTGAGTAATTGAAGTCATGTTGAGATGAGATAATACCTAAATTTTTTTATATTTTTTTAGCTTTAGCTTAACAAAGCATCTTGTTTTTTGCAATAGATAAATAAATGTTATTGTTTCGTATATTCTTAAAATTTGTATTTAGTTTACGGTATTAGTTACGCCAGCCTAGTTCCAAAAGATTAATAAAAAATAGATTTATTAGACTTATTCGGACTTTTGTAATTAGGTTGACAGTCCTAAGCCTCAAGCATGAAGGAAAATCAGACCGCTATTTCAGTTTTAACATATAAGTTAAAAAAGGAGTTAATATCACTAACTCATCTTGTCTGCAATTGATATTCTTCACGGTAAAATAAGGAGTTAAAGATATAAAAGAATGATATATATCTTTATATCCAAAATATATATATCTTTCTTTTCTTCTTGGTGAGTTATTTTGCTCATGACTAGTGCAGAGCAAGGAAAATAAAATCGCAGTGCTGCTACAGTATAAATAAAATTAAAACTTTTTAATAGTTCCGTGAAAATCGAAACGTGCCATTCAGCTAGCTGATTGATGAACATGATTGTCATGTTTTGTAAATTTTTTTATCAAATTTGTCAATCTGTCTGACAGCTCTGACACGACGCAATTAGGGATGATTTTTTTAAATATATCGATATATATACTGAACTAGGTCGATATTGATATATCCGTTTAGTAAGCCGATATATAGGTATTTATTAATATTTCTTCTTTTCTAAAAGCATATAGAAGTCCAATATAATTTTAGTCATATCAAACGTATAGCTACAATGTTTAGCAATGCGATTTTTTTAAAATATCGATATCAGCGTATCGTCGATAACGCTATTTTAAGATGTCAATATATCGATATTTATCAGTTTTCCGATATATCGTTGCAAGCCTAGATGCAGTTTTAAAGTTGTGTCAATGTTCTAATGTATGTGATGATGAGATTGGTTTAGGAAAGTGAAAAAAATATCGATACAATTTATAAAAATACCAATATTGACGTCGATATCTCGTGGTAAAAATATCGATACATCGGTCACAATATTTTACGTTTTTAAAATACTAGTGTATTTAGCTCAATGTGTAATATCAATAGTAATTTTTTATATAAAATTTACAAAAATCTCAATAAAAATGGAGGTATTTTTTATCAGTGTTATTTTTTATTAGGCTATACTTAGTTACAAAAATATCAAAAACTAAAAAGCTATCTTCTAATATTTTATTATAACAGGTAGTATTTGTCTGGTAGCAAAAGTAAAAAAACTCTGCTCTTTACATGCTCCACTGTCAGCCGGCTCCTATTGTTAGGAACTGCCAAATTAACGGCAGAAGCCACTCTCTCTGAAGGTACAGAGGAAGCCGCAGGTATCTAGTACTTAAGTCGACCATAGACAATTGGGAACCAACACATAGGAGTGGATTACAAAAAACTGGCGGAAAATAGCTGACATTTCTATGTATGTACACATAATGTTATGAGATTGTATTAGTGATCACAAATACTAATGCAAAGACGACAAGTAAGCTATTGATATAGTTAAAATTGCCAGATGTTATGACCCATGTCGCGACAATTAGTCGTGATGTACATCTATACAGAGTGCTTCTTTATAATGTGCACATATCGAAATGAGGGAATCTATGCTTCATTTTATTGAAGGAAAAATATTTTAAAAAATCGAAATCTTTTTTTTTACATTTTTATGGAATTTTTAAAATTTTGTTCTCTTCCGTGACTCCGGTGTAAACAAAACGATGTAACTTTTGAACTAAATGATCTATCGCGGTGAAACAAATTTCATAATGATTAGAAGTAATTAGGCGTCCCAATAAAAAGAAAAAACGGGGAAAAACCTCCCTCAATTGGCAATTAACATTTTTTTAGTATAAGTCTGTTATTTTTTCATCAATTTTTACAACAATCCTAAAATTTCTCAAAAAGAAACCCCCTTTACCTACTTTTTTATTACTTAAAGTTATTCTACATCCTATTAGCTACCAATTAGTAAAAATTTCATGTTTATAACTCAAACATAACATTTTCTATTAAGTGTTAAAAGATGGCACTCCGAATGTGCCATTTATTGTTAGAAATTTAAAAAATTTAGATTTTCTTAAATATTTGCCTTCGATAAAATTAAGCATAGAATCCCTCATTTCGATATGTGCACGTTATAAAGAATCACCTGTATTTAAATACAAATACGTAAATAATAACTAGCAACACTTGTTTCAATAACTGAGCAAGACTTGTCTAGCAACATTTGCGATACTTGGCTTTATGGCTGGCCAGGTTTATAAAAGGGCATTCGCCGCCATTATTTCACCAGTCGTAAGGAACCGCTAAGTTCTGAAAGTACTCTGCAGTGAAATCTTAGTAAAGTCTTAGTTATAACAGTGAATAACGTGACCTTGTCGCACTCAGCCACGTGCTTGCTGCCACAGCGAGAGCGCTTCTGTGCCAGCTAAGTATTCTAGGCTATATTCTAACTCAGTAGAAAGTACTAACAAACTTCATTCTTAATCATTTGTTCAGATAACCATTAGTAGCGACTTATTGGTGAAGGCGACGGGCCATGGGGACCGGGTATACACGGTCCATATACGTAGAACCTAATTTTACATAGGTCGAATCTCACTTGGTGAGGGCGATCTATTTGTGGGTTAAGCTCACCTAATTTTCAGTGCCGTAGATTGCGCTGGGCCTGGTACCTGATACCTACCAGGCCAGACTGGCTTGTGCTGCGGTGCAACGCTGGGTCAATAAAACACTCATGAGTGGTGATGGCGACGGGCCATGGGGACTTGGTTTCATAAAGGGATATCACGGTCTATAGTACCGGGTCCCGTAAATGAAATACAAGGTTATATTCGTGGAACTTGATAACCATAAAAGTGTCTACATAGGTCGGATCTTAAAGTATTCACGTAGGTAGGATCTCAATAGTACTCGCGTAGGTAGAGTCTCAGTAGTAATTACATAGATAGGATCTCGGTAGTACTTACATAGGTAGGGTCTCCGTAGTAATTACATAGGTAGGGTCTCAGTAGTATTTAGATATGTAGGATCTTACGAGAGTCTAAATAGGTAGAGTGATTCTCAAGGTAGGCCTTCTGGCCAAGAAAATATGCCTCAAAGATAAGCTTGCGTGTTTAAGCAGGCAACTAAAGGAACCTTGAAAACCTCGCAAATACCCACATACATAATTATAATATTAATGTGAAACTTTGACAAAACCGTCCAAATTTTTTTACGCAGTAAACATCATTTATGGAATATAATTTATATCGGATCAAAATGTCAGCAAAAAATATCGATATATTGAATTAAAAATATCGATAAATCTATACTTTTTCAACAATCAACAAGCCTAGATTGATTGGTCAATATTGTGGTTGATTTCTTCTGTGTGCACGTAAATTTTATTACAAATATGAAAAACTTTCCCGTGTTTGTGTTTCCAGTTTCCTTGGAATTCTTCCTAAACGCCCGACAAACCCATAAGCAACTATTGACTGTATACAATCCATATGATTTTTCTGTTAATTTTAAAGGTACAGCTTTGTTTTGCGAACTTTGATTGGTTTTTTTTGGACAACAAATTGAGATTAGTTTTTATTACAGTATTATGCACGTCCCCGAACAAGTTTGCCGTGATAGACCCGGAAGGAGTGATCGCACCTCAGAGTTGTATTGATATAATAGTTCGATATACTCAACCTTCGGCATCACATATCGACACTGTTGAGAAGTTTAGGATTACTATGTATGATAGAAATACCCAGCAGGTAATAACTTCGATATTCTATATAGTACAACGTGTTTACCCATATAGTACAGCAGCGTGTTGGCGGCGCTCCTAGCGTTGCAAAGATCCATAGACGACGGTAACTGCTTACTATTTAGGGCCTACGCAGACCGGGACGGCATGGCAAGGGATTTAATTTTTTACTAATAGACATTCAAACGTATCAATATAGAAGTACCTACTACATAAATTGCTATGCTTTCAAATGATGCCGTGATCAAACGCAACTGAAGACTAAAAGTGTATCGGGCAGCAGGAGCTGCCGAGGCGTGCTTTGTCGCGCCGTGGCAAGGCGCTGGGATGCCGCTGTATCTAAGCGGCTAATGTGCACTGACTGATGACAAAATCCCTTACCATGCCATCCCATTCTGCGTAGGCCCTAAATTGGCCGTCAGCCTGTCTGCCGTTCCTAAGCAATAAAAAAAGGGATCTTAAATCGGCGGATTTAGGTGACGTAGATACCATGAGATCTCATCTATTTAATGTTCACAACAAAATCAAGTTGAATACATTTTTATACTTTCAGTTGTTTTTTACTTAAGTCCTAAATCAGATTTAGAATGTACCTTAGATTCACTACAAATACTATTTCGTCGGCTTATTGCAAGAAGTCATTATGTGACATTTCATTATTTTGGGAAAACAGAGTTTCAGTTGGAATTAGTTAGTGGTTATGTTGGTTAGCCAAAGACGTAACGGCTAAAATTGGCCAGCTAGAAATTAGTGTTTTTGCATTTTGTAGAATATGTAAAAATGAGCCCATTATAGATAAAAATGTATTTAGTGATTTTTGCAGTTAATGAGTTCTTGCAAGGATGGAGTAAGAATACTAACTCCTGAGGCTAGGATCAGCTTGTCGTAAAAGGCGACAAGACAAAGTCGTAAAAGGCGACAACCTACCCCAGCTACGTGGTAGAGCCCCAAGCCCATTAGGATGGCAACCACCCTTGGCCTTAAGTATGCTGCCCTTATAACCTTGTGTTCTGACATTAGTGATCCAGGTTCCTGTACCCCTAAGTGACAGCAGTGTGTTCACGGTGCCCCTAGTGTCGTAAACATCTATAGGCGATGGTCACTGCTAACTGTGAAGTGGGCCATCAGTCTGTTTGCTGTTCCTCAGCAATAAAAAATAATAATAATAATAAATTTATTTTGAAATGGTGAAAGCCTTTCTATTAATATATTTTCTATATACTAAGACTAGCATATATTTACTTTGTACAGATGGCTTAATAATAATAAATGCTGTTTTAAATAAAACACTATCTTAGGCTTAATTAGTTCCTAAGGTATCCCTAAATAGCCTTGAATGCTATGTGGTTAATCCATCTCATATTTATCTCAAAATGAAATGATTGATCTTACAATAGTTTATTTTTCAAGGCATTGGGCAAAAGAGATATACCGACAAAATTATTAGAGGGAGAACCATCTAGTGCAGCCCAAGAAAGTTTTGGAGACCACTTTCATCCTCTTGTGTCTAGAACCACGCCCTCTAAACCAATTGAGGAACAATCTAGAACATGCCACCATCCGTCACATTACAGGTAAAATTAAAATTATATAATTCTATAATTGTTTATATTACTTTGGTTTTAAAAACCATATTACCCAGATCTTTTTGAATTATTTTCTCGTGCAATAAAGCAGATCAGTAAGGTCTTCAATTTGGACATGTTGTTGAGTAACATGCATATTCTGTGAAGTATAATCTTTGGATGAACACATGTTAAGGTCTAGTCTAATAAATCTGAGCTGTACTAGAATGTTTTTATTGTTGTGGAAAAGGAAACAAAATGTTGGTCCACTTAAGCAATAGCTTGTCTATGGATGTTTGTGAAACAATGGGCATTGCTTACATATTGTTGTCTAGGTCTCTACCAAGGGTAGTTGTTGTTATCCAGATGGACTTAAGGCTCTACCAGGTGGTATATAGCTAGACTTGTTTTGTCATCGACAGGCCATCCCCAATCACAGGTGTTGGTATTCTTACTCTGCCCCTGCATGGAGAAGATACAAACTATTAAAAGAGGAACGAGGAGTTGCATTTCAAGTTTAACTAAACTATAATTTTTTTGAATACTTTATAGGGAGCAGCAGCCTGTGAATGTAGTAGCAGTCGCAGTAAGCATATGCTGCATAGCTGTACTACTCTTACCTACTCAACCTGAACAGGTGGCGAAATCTCAGTGGCCTGAATGGCTCCATATAGGGTCTAATTTAAAACTAGTTTTCTCCTTTGTTCTTGGACTGGTTAGTATGCTTGTATTGCGACCATAGACATCTTAATAATGAGACTTATTTTGTACAAAACTATATTATTATTTATTTAATGTCAGATTTCATTGATCCAATTTTACATTATAACAATAATAACATTACAATTACAAAGATAAAAATTAAAATATTATAATATGATTCATAGTTAAAAATATGTGTGCTTTGAATTGATTGAATTGAATCTCTGGTTTTAATTTATGTTTATCACTGAATTTTTAAATGGTATAAGTACTTTGATGAGTATTAATAGGTCTATAGTAAGTATAGATGCTAAATTGAAAGTGGTTGATGGTAGCTAGTGCTTTGCTCGGGAAAATAAAAATGTGGAATTCTTATTTTTCTCCCATTGTTTGGAATAACTGAAAAATTCTGTGGAAATTGTGTTTTTTAATATTTTAAGTGTGAAATAAAATTAAAATATGTATATCTTATAATTATATAATCAATTAAAGTTGTCTTAATGACAAAAACATTTTAAAGATCTTGTAAATATTTTTATCTACCTCAATATTAATCTAACAGCTGTAGAAAAGGATATGATAATGAAAAATAATATTATTGTTGAATAGTGATTGATAAATACTCACTATATTTGGGAGCACAATGCACATTGTCAGTTAGGAAAATCCAGACTGAAGTATTTTCAAAATACCCTATATAATATATATCATGCCTTCCCCTTGAGATGGTTCAATAGTCCACTATTATTACTATTTATATATTAAGTTTATAATATTTTATACACTTTTTATTCTGCTTAAATTATTATATATTACATTTTAATTATAATGGGTTTTATATATTATATGAACATTATTTTTAATCGGAAAAACTGTTCCGAAACTTCACTCCCCTGACTATCTTCAGTACTGTATCCTCGCGTAGGTTTTTTTTTTGGGATAGAAGATTCTGGCGATTGGGACAGTAGTCGTTTATTTCTACTCCCATCTTCTATGGGCTTTGGTTGCACAATATCTTGTGGCCCTGACACTCCTATTTTCCCTGCCCATTTCCTTGGTGAAGGTATAACAATACCCTCATTGTCCTGGCTATTATTTGCTCCTCGTGTGATTTTAGGCTCTAATACTTCCTGTGATTCTTGTTGCTGCTTCTTTGGCCCACTGCTATGCATTTGATTGACATGGCGCAGCAACAGACGGCCATTCCATCGCACTAGATATCTACACACTCCTACCCTCTTCTCTACAGTACCTTGTAACCACCGAGGGTCTTTTAATAATTTGTAACGTAGACTTGACAATCTTAAAGCTTCTCATTTTTATTTTCTGATTTTCTTCTCTTGCACTCAATTCTTTTTTAACTTCATAAGGGGTTCAAATAGTCAAATTTTGTTCTAAATATTCTGTTATTCAATAGTTCAACAGGTGATGTATTATTAATACTACTTGGAGTTGATCTAAGCCCATATAATATGTTAGGTAAACGTACATGCCAAGGTTCTGCAGTAACCTTTTTCAGTTTATTTTTTACAGTTTGTATTGTACGTTCTGCCTGTCCATTTGAAGCTGGATGATATGGGGGCACTAAAATCTGCCTAATGCCACAGCTTTTTAAATATATTTTGAATTCTTCTGAGATAAAACTTCTGCCATTGTCACTTACTACTACATCTGGTAAACCTTGTTCTGAAAATATTTCCCTTAGTGTTCTTATTAATGTGTTACTGCTCATATGACTAACGATTTTAACTTCCGGCCATTTTGAATATGCATCTACGACTATTAAAAAAATTTTGCCCTGGAATGGTCCTGCGTAATCCATATGCAACCGAGACCAAGGTTTATCGGGTTGTATCCATTGGTGAGTAATAGGTGTCGGCATGTTCCTATTCTCAGCACAAATATGGCAGTCTTTTATGGTTCCCTCAATTTGTTTGTCCATCGATGGCCACCAAAAATAACTTCTAGCCAAAGCTTTGCTTATTATAATACCATCGTGGTTTCTATGCAATTCCTCTAATACATGAATCCGCATTTTTTCAGGTATTATCACTCTATTACCCCTTAATATGCAATTATTAAATACTGACAATTCCTCTCTCTTTTGATAATAAATCTTATATTCACTATTCACTGTAGTAGGCCATCCATTTCGTATCCAGTATAATAATTTGCTGAGTATGTTATCTTTTTTTGTTAATTTTGCCTCTTCTATTGCAGTAAATCCTAGTTCTGGAGGTGTCTCTTGTATTAATAGCACACTACAATACTCTTCTTCAATATTTTGCTCCTCTTTAGATGGCCATCGACTTAAAGCATCTGCATTGCCCAATTTTTTCCCCTGTACATATTGAATTTCATAGTCATATGAGTTCAATAGCAAGGCCCATCTTAACATTCTGGGTGAAATAATATTTGGAATTCGTTTGTTTTGTCCAAATATCCCTAGCAGTGGCTTATGATCTGTTTGTATGAACACTTTCCGCCCACTTATATACTGGTAGAATTTTTTTAAGCCAAACACAATTGCTGCAGCTTCTTTGTCAATTTGCCCATAATTTCGTTCATGAACATTCATTGTCCTTGAGGCAAACATGATAGGCTGCCTTATACCATTCTCCATCTCATGCGCTAACACTGCTCCAAGTCCAAATTGGGAAGCATCACAGGATAAAATTAGCCTCCTATTTGTGTCATAGTGAACTAGTGTGAGATCACTGGACAACATAGACTTTACTTTTTTAAAGGCTTCCTGATGCTTTCTGCTCCATTTCCATTTTGAATTTTTCTCCAGCAACCTGTACAGCGGCTCAGCAATAGTTGCTTTCTTAGGTAAAAATCTATCATAAAAATTCAGCAAGCCTAAGAATGCTTGTAACTGACATTTCTAGGGGGGTGTGTCTTCTCAATGGAGTCTACTTTTTCTTTGGACGGATGTATGCCTGACTGGTCTATAACATAGCCTAAAAATTGAACTTGAGGTACTGCAAACATACATTTCTCTCTATTTACTCTTAATCCTGCCTCATGTAACTTCTTCAACACAAGTTCTAATCTTTTGTTATTATATTCTCACCACAAACTACTATATCATCTAGCATCATTGAAATCCCTTCAATGCCTGCAAGTAGTGAAGTCACTAGACGCTGGAAGATACCGGGGCATGCCTTGACACCAAATGGCAACCGTTTCACTTTATATAGATCTTTGGTGACCGGGGTCAGTATTTCAGTGGGTCACTATGTGGGTTATAAATGAAACAATACCAGTGATGGTTAACTGAATCAATACAGAAGCTGTATTGAGTACTGAATGATTTATTTCAAAATTCGTGCTCTTTATATATGAATTGGCTGGGGATCGTCGACCAATCAGAAGTGTCAAAAAGTAAACAAATGCAGATATTTTTACCCGAGACTAATTCTTGGAAATTAAATATTTTAACCATGGCTTGACAACAGGATTATCATTTCTTCGAAATTTGGTTGAGTCCTCGTCCGGCACTGCCGCCTCCGCAGGCGATGTTGATACGCGCGTTCGCAGAGTTCTCCCGTAAGAATGGACGTTTTCAGATTTTTACGCAAACCGATACAAATTCGATTTCTGATATTGAAATCAGTTTCAAAATTCGATTTCAGAAATCGATTTCCGAAGCGGTTGGCGGAGAGGATTTACCTTAGTTTCGATCGATATTTTTACGTTTACTGTTTAAATCAAACTAAATTTGCACTTTTAATTACAGTCTAAACGATAAAATTTTTAAAATAACAATAATAAAAAATTAAAAACAATAATCCGTCACCACCAAACACTTTTAAGAAATCATTAAATACCTATCTAATTACAATTACATAGTTCACGAGAATACAAAAATAACATTACGCGCACACCGCGCGTGTCACCAAGGTCAAGTGTGTATCAAAACTCTCCAATAATTCAAAAAATCTATCTAACAAACACAAAACTTAAACTATCATTAGGAAACCGCCAAAATCCAAAACTGATGAAAATTCGCTTCATCTCTTTCACTGCGCTAAACGATCGCTTAGTTAGAATGAAAGGAGGCGAATTTTAATGAAATTCGCTTTCTCTCATTCTAACTAAGCGATCGATTGGCGGAGTGAAAGAGTTGTAAGTTTTCAAATATTGGTTTGGTTTGCAAAACTAGCAATAGAAAATAGTGTTGGACATGACACGATTATAAAATGAGTTTGTAAGAGTAACATGACATTTTGAAATGAAGTATTACAATGTACCACTTCAAATGAGGCGAGACATTTTGTACTGTGACAGTACATTTGTACTGCAGCATTACATTTGTACTGTGGCAGTACATTTGTACTGCAGCATGACATTTGAGCCGTAGCAGTACATTTGTACTGCAGCATGACATTTGAGCCGCAGCATGACATTTGAGCCGTAGCATTACATTTGTACCGCAACAGTACATTTGAAGCGAACAGTACATTTCCCTCGGTTGTACCGTTTTTCACAATTTGTACCTATGTACTACAGAGTGTAAAATATACATAATATTTAAAATATAAATAATACATACAAAATATTTTAATTAATTATTTTAAAAATTAATGTAAAATATAAATAATACTATAATAATACTGCCGCTTTGCTATTATTACCTTTAACCTTTGTAACTAAATTAAACTAAATAATATACATAAGATAATATTCAACTATAATAACTAAAGGATTGGAATTTATTAAATAAAAGCAAAATTACAGATATTTTAAATTGTCTAGAAACATAACGTCGATTACAAAAACAAAATATTTATGTGTGCAACTGTAGTACGTATCAAAAACTTTTAGTTCGAAAATGTTCGCTAAAAATCGGGCGCGATCGGCCTCGGTCACCTCATTTACGTGTAGAAGCTAGCAGTTGTACTTGTGACATGTCATGTTGTCCCGCTTTGTCATGTGAATGTCCGTGGACGCGATACTCTTACAATGAGTAGTATCGCGTCAAAATTTTTGAGCCGGTTCATTTTTAAATATTGTACCGACACATGACAAATAGATTTTGTACGGGACGTTTGACGCGGCTCGTGAATGTCATGCTCAACTCTAATAGAAAACGACTGCGCGAAGATTAGATTTTTAGTTGTTAGTGTTTTCGTCGTTTTGTTTTGATATGTCGTGTTGATTTAGTTTCTGCCGAGATACGTTTTCTAAAATCAGTTTGTATAGTGTTGAATATCGATACGATACGATTTCAGACTGAAATCCGATTTCAGATTCGTTTTGATATAACGGACTCATACCTATTCTCCCGTTATTCTTGACTGAGGCGTTGCGCAGTGAGCATGTGGTCGTGTTGTCGATATAATATGTACGTTATTAAGTCTCTTCCGAGAAATGTAATCCAGTTGAGGGCGATGCTTCGTGGATAGTACATATGCGACGTGGCCGACGATGATGTATGATGCCTTTTCAGAGCTTCCCTGTTCTTTATTAATATTATACGGTGGCTACAGATCTTTAGGGGTGTTCAATGTTAAGAGTTGTGCTGTCTTATCATCCACCGCCACTTGTGTATATGCTTGGTCTAAATCGATTTTTGAAAATATAACTCCACCCTTAAGTTGCACAAATGCTTCATTTAGCGTTGGTAGTGGATAAGTATCTGTATTGGTAACAGAATTTACTGTGGAGCGATAGTCCCCACACAATCTCACTTTTCCACTGGCCTTCAGTACTGGTACTATTGGTGTTGCCCATTCTGAATGTGTTGTTGGTTCCAAGACATCTTTTACTAACCTATCAATTTCGTTAATCACACGTTCTCTTATTGCGAATGGAATGGGCCTACATTTAAGGAATTTTGGTGCAGTTCGTGCATTTGGAGTAATAATGACCACCGGGCCTGTATACCTTCCTAACCCTGGCTCAAAAACTTTGGTGTAAGTTACTAACTACTTATTGATTAGTGTTTTATCGCTGCAGGTGATCTTTACTTGGTTTATTCCTTGTAATGTAATACCTACATCAGGAAACCAATTTCTCCCAATTAAACTTGAACCACTTCCTTCTGTGATAAGTATTTTAAGATTTTTTATTATATCTTTGTATTTTACTTCTATTATAGCTTCCCCTTTCAAAGATAATCTCCCATCTGTATAGGATTTTAACCCAATATCTGTCATTTTTAGCTGAGGTATCTTCCCCTGCCATATGAGTCTGGCTGTGCTCTCATTAATAATAGTGTAGGGGCACCCTGAGTCTACAACAATTCTGTTCCATTCAGTAATAATTTTATAATAAAATGATTCACTTTATCATGTCTTATACTATTAATGCCTACCTCATACAGTCCATTACATTCTGACTCATTGTGCTTTCTACCTGGGTTGGATTTAACTAAACAAGCTGCTTCGATGTGCCCTGTCCTGCCACAATGATAACACTTGCTCCAACGGAATTTGCATGCACCCTTGTGAGGTCGATTACTCCTGAAACACTTTGACTCTCTTCTGATAGGTGATAAATTTTTACTATTCACCTTATTTATTTCCATTGGAACAACATCACTTTGTTCTGAATTACTGGTACTGGGATATGATGATAAAATAATATTTGAATCCAAATTTTCCGTCTCATGTGACAAAGCAATGTCACATGCCTGTTCAAATGTCAACTTATTTTGCTGTAGAAGTTACCTTTGAATATCCTTATCCAAAATCCCACATACTAGCTTATCCCGCAGTGTTCTATTTAAATCAGAAAAATTACAACCTATACTTAATTTCCGTAACTGTGCTATATAATTCTTAAGCAACTCCCCTACTTCTTGATTTTTGATATGAAATTTATATGATTCAACAATTTCATTTGGCTTTGGATGGAAATGATTATCCAAAATGCCTACGATGAAATCAAAACTAACCTCACTTACTTGTTGTGGTGATATTAAAGATATAACTAAATCATACAAATCAGGGCCACATACTGCCAGTAAATTCGCCTTTTTCATCACATCGTTCTTAATTTCACTGGCCTCAAGGCAGTAGCTAAACCTTTCTATATAATTTTTCCAACACCCACGCGTCACATCGAATTCATTAAATTTTACACTCATTATTTATTTATGTTTTGTATTGTATTCCTTTAACTATTATAACACTAATTCTCACGTTCCACTGTATTTCCTCGTCGCCACTGATAGAGATACTCACTTTATTTGGGAGCACAATGCACATTGTCCGTTAGGAAAATCCAGACCGAAGTATTTTCAAAATACCCAATACCCTCACTTAAATATATAACAGTGATAGAAGGCATCTACTTTCAGTAAATATCCTAATGTTAAAACCCTAAATTTGTTGTGTTCTAAGAAAAGTCTTTTGTTGAATTGAGTCGTATAGAAACAAAAACAGCAATCTGACATTTCACCAATTAGTGGTAATTAAGAAAAAACATATCATTCTTAAATCGAATTCATAAAGTTATCACATGCGATCTAATTTGATAAATTAAAGGTTTGTATTTTAATTAAATATAACATGGAGTAGATAGTATTAAAATTAAATTAATATAATTTAAATGTTTTTTTTAGAATGCTGTTTTTGATACTAACATTTAAATATTGCTGGATTTGATTCTAAACAAATACCAGATTGCTGCTTTTGGTACTAGCTATGTCAAAGATTGCTGTCTTTGATTAGTACAACGAAACACGTAATTTAGGGTTGTCATTCAAATTAAAATTCATAATTAGAGATGTTTGATTTTTATTAATATACTTTATTAGTTATAATTAAAAAAGTTAAACTCGAAATTCGTCAAGTTCCTGAACTTCTTCATCACAATATGTTTCCTCGGAAGGTGTTTCTTGTAAGGCCTCCTGTTTTAATAGTATTTCTTTATAAAAATTTAATTCCGATAAACCTTGCCATTCGGTACCAAAATGTTTGCTCAGTAATTTATTGACATCATTCAATTTACTTTTGTTAACAGCCACAATGCTGGGCAGTATCATCGGATGTATCATATTTATAAGTTTTCGTGGTCTGCAAATATTTTGTGCGGTAGCTAGGTCACTCTTATAATATATTTCGCCCCTCACAAGCACGTTACCAGGTTTTTTTGAACGACGCATAATGAATCTTTTACACCGGTTGAATTGAATATTCCAAGTTGTGGTGGGTTTTACGATGTCTTTTATAGATGTCTTCCAGTCAAAAACTGAGCAATCTTCACCAAATTTTACTAATGTTGCGTTTTCAGACACAACATCTATAATTTCTTTGGGATGAAGTACTACCTCCATTTTACGCAGCTTTTTTTCAATAACTCCAAAAAAGCGATCAGCAGGCATAAAAGAATGACCTGTGACAGGAAAAATTACTTCTAAACTCTTAATGTTTACATTTTCTAATAGCCATTTGCAGCACATGCCAATTAAAATACTGTTTTTGTTCTGCCCGCCGCATCCGTCTGCAACCAAACGAATTCTTGATATGTCCATTTTATCAGTTTTACAAAGTCGGTCATAAACTGCAGATGCCACCAAATTCGCATTTTTGCCAAATTCGTCTTCTGTACAATAATAGGAGAATACACGATCTTTATTTAAAGGCAAATTTGAATGGCCTTCTACTACGGCTAAATTATAGAAATATAATTGTCGGCTATAATAGCATGCTTGGTCGGGCACCTTTGGTAATGGTATATTTTTCTGGAAATCAAAAGAAATTATTTTCAAGCCTGGTGTAGTATCTCTCAAGTGTTCAAAAAATGATTTCGCTCTTAACGAATGAACCCTCTTCTCTGCAATCAAAACACTTTTTTTATTTTCATTTGTCTCCATTTTTATCTTTCCTTTTAGTTCCAGACATTTTGAACAAACATCCGTTTGTGGTGTGCCGAAGCCTAAATTATATTCAGTGTTGAAAATATGCCGAAAGTATGATAATTTTACCCCAAGTTGTGCATTACACTGGTCAGTATTATACATTAGGTAAAGTTTTTTAATGTTTAATTCACATGGCAAGTACTTTCTTTCAGCATCCTTGCTTTTTCGGCAATAATGAGATTCTATACATTTCAGACATTGAATAAAACGATGAACAGATTCTTTTTTCTGTGCGTACGTTTTAGTCTTCCGATCACCCCCACGAGCTTCACGAGGAAATTCTCCCGTTTCATAAAACTTTTTCATCAAGTATTCCACTCTATATTTTTTAATGCCAAAAATATTGAGAAAATTTTTTTGGCAGATTGGCACTCTCTTTTTGTTAATGAATACGGAATAGTTAGTTTTGAATTTCTTTTTGCCTTTAAAGTTAGGTCTTTGCTGAGTTTTTTGTATTGAACACAATTTGAAAAGAATTATATCTTGGTCATGCTTTGTCGAGTTCTTATAAAAATCCCGATGTATTTTTGATAAATCATTCATTGTCAATGTTGCACATTTCAATGCTTTTGTATTATGTTCGCAAACTCGAGTTGGCATGTCTTTCGATGAATATCTAAAAAGAAAAACAAAGCGTGTTAGGGATTGTTGATAACATATGTTACTTTTAATTTAATTTAAATGAAAATAGTAATTATAAAAAAACAAAAAACCCGACCGCGTCAAAACTAAAAAGAAAAAAGCAAGTCCAGTAGTTTAGAATGTTGTTAAGGTTTCCTGAATAACTAGACCATTAAAATAGTTTAATAATCGATACAGACATAAAACAAATCATAAATTCTTAAAATGCAGAATAGAAAGATCAACATTCAGGACCTTTTCTTTTACCAATCAAATCTTCCCAAGGAGCCCTGAAAAATTGAAATGGGTCCCGTCTGTTGATCCACGTATTCTGCATATTAGAATGTATGATTTATGTGTGTATCGTTTATAACATTCTAAACTACTTGACCAGTTTTTTTAAAAGTATTTTCATTTCAGATTCACTGTTTTTGGATTTTTCCTTTGCTTGTGATATAAGACTTAGCTTCATGCCAAATTTAATGATTCTAGGTCAATGGGAAGTACCCTATAGGCTTCATTGACAGACAGATAGACAACGGAGTGTTCCTATAAGGGTTCCGTTTTCCTTTTTAGGTACGGAACCCTAAAATTAGTGTTTAAAATCAAGAAATCCAAAATTGTCACTGAATAATTAGTACATATTAAATTAAAATTGATTTTCAAATCATAAAGTGAACTTAACAATTACTAAGTGTAAACCAGTTAAATGTGTTTCGACAGCCCTACGTTAAGACATTGTTAATACATACCTCAACCGTTTTGCAACATTTGTTTTCCATTTTGTAGGATCTGTTTTCTTCTTTCGTGCAAACTTATTATTTGCACGCGTGGGGTGCACATCCATGTCCAGTTTTTAAATCTTAAAACTATCTTTTCGAATTTACTTTTATAATAAAACAAGAAAATATTAATAATAAATACAAAACTCACAACAGAAACAACACGGACACCATTTTGACGCACAACCGAATTCACGCTTGTGATTGGCTGACACTCACATATTGCTGTTTTTGAAACTCAATCGTCAGTATATTGCTGTATTTGATACTAAATTAGTTTTTTGAGTCGAATTTTTGGTTAGAATTTACTGTTTTTGATATGAAGTTATTAAATGGGCAAAGAATATTCTAATGGAACAGTGCTGCCCAATATATAACTTGATTTTCACCAAAATGACAGATTGCTGTTTTTGTTTCTATACGACTCAATTATAACAAATACCTGGCCTTACTGGTGAATTTAGTCACCTGAGCGAAGCACAAACAGTATCCTTACAAAGTAATATGTCAGGGTGTTCAGTACCTATCTTTTGATTTAGACAATATCGCTTTTTAACGGATTGTGACTTAGCTAATTTTGTTTTACTTAAATAAGTGTCTGAATTGAGCATGTATTGGGTGTTTTTCCACGATTTTATATAACAAACTAAGAGATTTTATTATACACAGTTTTATCAGGAACTTCAATGTAAATCAAGGGATAGGTGTATTATTAATTAAATTGCTATATAAAATGTAAAAAGTATATTTAACCGTTACTTCAGTGGTGTAAATGAAATGAATATAGGGCTCTTCAACAATGTAAGGGGAGACCGATGTCTAGCAGTGGACTAGGCTGGTGACAATTAGATCGGGAGTGATTTAAAGATAGGATTCAAGGATATTAACTGTTTCATTCATTAAAATCAGTAAATGCGTTTCATGACATTTGGAACTTTTTGTTTGGACAGGGTAATTATTTTTTATAATTATGTTTTTTATTTGATGACTATTTTATATTGGTGCAAGGTATTGTTTATGCTATTGTGTGTTGGTAATATAATATATTAATAATCAAATGACTTAATTTTCGGTGCATTATATAAACAACGTGATATATTTTATTTAACAATGCATTATGCAGTTTTATTTAATACTGCAAGTATTTGTATGTTTGTTGTCATGTAAATATTTTGTACAAAGTATTTATTTAAATAAAAGAATGTACATGATGTATGTACAGCAGTCTTTTTCCTTCTGCCCTTATCCCACATTATATGGGATGGCACAACTTTTCTCTTCTTCCACTCTCGTCTGTTAGCCATCAACCCAACATTCACACCCTTTTTTGCCATATCATCTTATACGCAATTATTCCATCTGGTCTACCTCTACTCCTCTCTCATTTCTATCATTTTCCTTGTAATATAGCATTCTTCCCCGCGCATTACTTGACCAATCTACGCTACATACGTACAGCAGTATATACCAAACTTGTGGGTTTAACAAACCAAAATGGTTTTAATGAAAACATGAGAATTCTAATTGTAGTCAAATTGTAATTTATATTTTTAAAATGCATTTAGCGCACAATAGTTTTTATATACGCTCAAAGTTCATTATTTTATAGATTTTGATTAGTATGCTTTTATTTATATATTTGTGCATATTATGTATGTTTAAAATTATATGTGTTCTGGGACCACTTGTGTGAAAAAGGTGTTCAATAAACAGTTTTGACGTAGTTCTATCGTTTCATTTAATTAAACCTAATTTAAATATATAACCACTTAGGAACGTACCCATACCATGTGATCTTGTCAGTTTAACTCCCTTGGAGACCATCCGTAGTACATAAGACCGTCATAATTTATAAATACGGGTATCAATATATTTTTGCAAACGAGAAAGTTAAACAAATTGTTTATTAATACAGCGCTTGCGGGTGATGCCAAAAGCACATGTGTACTCATAATTACAAGTAAAAACAAAACGTTGCGCGCCATATTTGATTATACCTCGAAAAAGCGCGAGATTTGCTTTAGGGGATACTAACCTCCCCCCCCCCCCTTGAAGGAGTCACGTAGTAAGGGTACGTACCCTAAGCTTAACCTCGTGGTCTGAGGTACGCTGTAAAATATTGGTGCTGTTGCAATCTTCCTCTTTTGCTAACTATCATAGAGTTGAGGACAGCTTCACTAGACCTGTGGTCGAACATCTAACTCGCCAATCTCATCACAAAGTCCTCAATGCAGGATGGGTTCAACACTGAACTGCTATCCTTTGACACATTCTTTATCGTGAGAGTCGCTAGAAAATGTATTTGGCGAAATTTGGTTTTCACAGGACTAGCTTCCCTCTAACATCCCAAACTATATGGGGTCGGCACAAGAAGTTTTCTCTTTACACTCTCCTTTATTATTCGTCATCTGAACATTCACACCTTTTTTAACCATATCATCTTTTCTTTGGTCTACCTCTCATTTCTAGCATTTTGCTTCTTACATGACGTTCTTTTCATCATATTATAGGCCATACCAGGCTATAAATTATTTTTCCTGTTTGTGAATTAGTATACGTGAGGAAATCTGCATACCAAGATTACCGGTATGTGAAACGCGCCAATGCGCCTTGGACAAGCGTGGTGGGTACACTGTCCCTTTTCCCTAGGGGGAGGCCAGATCCCAACAGTGGGACGCTATGGGCTGTTATCCTTATTTGTGGTTTTGACAAAAATACAATGTTTTATAGTGATATAATTTATATATTAGCGATATTTGTATATTGCACACTTCCATTACACAATTAAACAACATTAAGTAACATTTGCAAAAATTACTAAATTCTATTTAGACTTAAGTATTGTCATATTTAAGACCATCGTAATCTTGAAGTTAAGATTATCAATGAAGGACAGAATAGGGTCTGCTGTTGACGGCCCACTTAATAGTGAGCAGTCACCGTTGCCTATGGATGTTTGCGACGCTAGGCGCACCGCGAACACGCTGCTGTCCTATATGGATGCAGCAACCTAGGTCACTAATGCTGGAATATAACACAAGGTTATTATGGCATACTTATAGACCAAGGGTGGTTGCCATGAAGATGGGTTTGAGGCCCAACCACGTAACTAGGGTTGTTTTGTCGCCTTTTACGACAGGCCGACCTTGCAGGCCGCAGGGGTTAGTATTCTTTACTCCGCCCCTGCACGGAGAAATTATTAACTCGGTACCAGTATAATAAGATAAAGTAATATGCAGAGACTAATTTATATATAAAAGTTATTTTTAAGGTGGATTTATATTTGTCTGACGTGTCGTATCGTGACGCGTCAGAAGCATATGGTATCATAATACATTTAGGACAGACGACAGAACGCGTCACGATATACAAATGTGTCCCTAACCATATTAAATGTATGAAACCGATATGCTTCTGACGCGTCACGACACGACACGACACGTCAGAGAAATATATACCTTAACCATGTTATCGGCAATATATAATAATTCGCTAATCATCGCCGCGGCTCATTGACTGCTCACTCAGCTTGTGCTCGACAAGTTAATTATCTATTTTCATAATAAATATACTGTAACATATCGCCACCTAATTCCGAAGCGGCAGGGCTGTTGTGTTGTGGGTACTAGAAAATTGATATATTAATTATATCTATACTTTTTTTGTATATTATAAATTCAAACTCTGGATCCTCACACGTTTGTACGTCTAGTGCATACTTTTATTTACAAAAGTCAACTATGTAATGTATCCGTGCAGGGGCGGAGAAAGAATACTGACCTCTGCGGCCGGGGTCGGCCTGCCGTAAAAGGCGACAAAACAACCAGCTACGTGGTAGGGCCCCAAACCCATCTGGATGACGACCACCTTTGGTCTTAAGTATGTCACCATAATAACCCTATGTTGTGTTCCGGTATTAGCGACCCGAGTTCCTGTACTCTTATGGGACAGCAGCGCGTTCGCGATGCCACTGGCGTTCCAAACACCCATAGGCGACGGTAACTGCTAAATTCTAAGCGGGCCGTCAGCCTGTCTATATTTTTGTTCCATGAACTAATTCATCCATCAATCAAAAAATTTCCATTACAATCTGTTGTCAGCCTGTGTGCTGGCCTACAGCAATAAAAAAATATATATAAGTAGTATATCGGTTGTCTAGTAACCATAACACATGCGTTTTGCTGCTTTCTTTATGAATAGTTGGCGCCGAGTCAATTATATCAGTCCCTTACTATTATTTAGACTATAATGTCATCAGATTAGCTTTAATATAGTTTTGTTAGTTATTTTTTGTTTATTCGATGAATATTGTTTCATTGAATTAACAAGCTGTTATAATATCTTGAGTGCTTAATGATATCAAATAAAAATTATCTAACATTACTTTTTAATAATATATGTTTCATTATACATTAATTGATAATTAATTATTGCACAATCTATTCGGAAAAGGTACAAATAGTCGTAACTATATCACAATATGACTAGAATAGTTATTGCTTTTCCTATTTTACAACTAGAGTTCAACAACTTACAGTTGGATAATTTATTTAACTACATAAATAGTTTAAAATTAATATTAATTTTTTATGTATTTCAAAGGAACCCAAATGAATATTGAGTAAAACATTCTATTTTAATTTTTATTCCATTATTTGTTTAGTTTGGAGAGCATACGACGAACTTAGTAGCCTTTTGCGAAACTTTTATTTAATTTAAAGAATGGTTTACATATTGTTTTGGTTTTTTTTTATTTTTGTAATATAACTGCTGATATACTATCAGAGAGTTGTGCTTCCCTGTATTTAAAAAAAATCTTTGTTTAACCATATATGGTATGGTATTGTAATATGTTACGGTAAATTTGATTAATTCTGTGATTATATATAATAGCCGATAAATATGCACAATCACCACAAAGTTTGGTAAATGTGATAATTTTATGAATTAAAAATCTTTAAACGGTTCAACCGTTAATTTGATAATAATAATATTATATATAATTGGTGCATAATTTACTATTACGAGTTGGGTTAGTTTACAAGTTCACCTCAGGGACACTCTTCTGTCCAAGGAGTGCACGGGTGTGCGCGTGCCCGATGTGTCCGAGCATCTGCCGCTGTCGCTTCATTCCCCTTCTCGTCTGAAGCGACGGAATCACTTTACTTTTATTTTCATCAACTTCCCACCTCCCGCATCTTGGGTCGGGTTGGTTATGTGTCGGCATGGCTGGGGGTGCTAAATCCCGCTCTGTGCCCTAGCTCTAAGCGGCATTCAGAACTCATGGCCGCCCCGGATACCGCACCCACGGCCCCCGACTGCTTCAATATCCACTTGGTAGCCCTGGCGGCCCTTTTGTAGAGCTCTGCTTCGCCTGGCCCGTTGCCACTTGCGAGTTCCATGGATGGTGGGTAAACAAGAGGACGAATCTCATATTTCCATCAGCCAAAGCCAACCAAAGCGATGTGCCCTTCACAGAGAAGCTTTTAAGACATGGGTCGACAATTGGTCAGAGGCTTATTGCTCTCCGCGGTATGCCGTCTCCGCCGATGTGGGCGACGTAATAGGCAAAGATTGCCTCCCTCCAGCATTGAGGGTACCTGGTGCCCCGTCTTCGTCCCGAGCTTCGTCTCGACCGGTGACAATTGGATCGACGACCGGAGACTTGACAAATCCCGTACCTGGAACGGTCCTGCCACTCATGGGAGGACCGTAGAAGAGTGGACACAGCGGAGTGGCCTCGTCCTCCTGAACAGGGGAACGGTCCCCACCTGCGTGCGGCCACAGGGCAGTTTAATCGTTTAATCTCTCGTTCGTCATTCTTATGGTCGCATGCAGGGTGGTGGACTGCCACGTCGAGGAGGAGGCAGAGACTCTGTCTGAATCTGTACGTCAGATTCAGCATTTCTCCCCTCCGCAATCCCAGAGAGTGGAAAATTTCCCCCGCTAGACACTCGGCCGTCTCGACAAAGAAATGGCTGAGGTCCAAGCGATCGTCGAGCAGCAGAGAAGACGGCCGGTCGCCTTCGCTTCGTACCAACAAGGGTCTGCGATGCGGCCATGCTACGGGTCCGGTGGTGTCCGGCTCGGAAGCAGGTGTATTGATGGTCGGCCACAATAGCGGAGCTGCACAACGCTTCCCAGCGCGCCACAGAGCCGTCCACCAGTACCGACATCGGAATCTGCAGCCTGACGAAGACGAAGTCCGGAGGCTGAAGGAGCAATAGAATACTGCCAAGAAGGCCCTTCAGCGTGCAATCATCCAAGCGTAGGCCCGGGCTTATGAGAAGCTTCTCGATAGGGATCCCTGGCAGCGTCCGTTCAAGTCGGCGCGCAAGATGCAAGCTGCAGGCGCTGCGATTACAGTGACCCTGTCGGAAGAGGCCCTCAATCGCATAGTTGAGGGGCTCTTCCCGAGCCCAGCAGCATTCACTCCCCTAACAATGGCCGTTCCTCTACTGATAGAGGAGATCGTGGATCCCCCCGCAACAACAGAGGAAGAAATTGGGGATGTCCTGCGGCACTTGCCGGGAACTGTTCAATAAGTGCTTCAGCACCGCACAGTTCCCGACCCTGTGAAAGGAGGGCAGACTGCCTGAGCTGTTTCGTCCATCACTTGGACACGGCAGAGTCAGTACCCTCCGTCACCCAGTACAGATTCAGGGCTGGACTCTCCACCCTGGATGTGCTTACCGCTAAGAAGGCAACTGTCAGGTCCAAAGTTAGCGCGTTGCGTGCGGCGTTCCGCAGGGGTCGGTTCTCCAGTGAAATATTGGGTACCACCGAGTCCTACTACGACGCCCGGTCACGTCCGATAGGAGGGAAAAAAGTTATAAATGAAGATTTATAAGTTATGCACACAAACCGATATATGAACAAATTTTCAAAAATTATATATTCAAATTTTATTTATTGGTGATTATGTATAATTACCGATTTAATACCGATTTAGCACCAGATTTTTACATCTCCGTAGCATATATACCGCCATTTTTAAAATCCAAAACTGTAGCAATATTTGCTATTTCATTACAATTCCAGACCTAAAAAGATGACTAGAAATCATAAAACAACGACAATTATCTACAATGACAATTATATAGACTACCCATCACCACTTAGAATGAAGTAAAACTAGCAGGTCGTGTAAAGCCTGACGATATGGACATTTCAAATTCATTCCGATATGTTATCCTGTATTAGGTGCCGTTCAAGAATTACGTACCACAATTTTTGATTGTTGAATAGCGCGCACCGTAATGTTATTCTAATCGCCCCCCCCCCCTAAAAGTTACGTAGCACCCAAGAGATAACTTTTACCCAAAAGTCACATTTATGTTGCGCAAAGTATAAAATATATAGCGTACAATCTTCTTTTCTTCTTTCAGCCTCCTTCAACCATTTTGGTGTAGGCCTCCTCCAACTTTTTCCACTCGTCGCGACATTGAGCTTTCTGGATCCAATTTGAACCAGCGACCCTCTTTATATCGTCATTCCAGCGCATCTGTGGTCTTCCTTGAGGGCGCTTATTCCCCGTACAATATAATCGATGAATTTTCCGTAAAAAAAAAATGAAAAGGGTTACCAACTTGCGAGATTTTAATTCCCTAGGTCAGTGGTCGGCCAACTTGTTATCAAAAAGAGCCAAATATAGATAATGCGAAATTTAAATTTATTTAGAGCAATTTTTTAACATATGTTTGCTTTAGTAGGAGATATTATTAAGGAAATAGAAACATTACGCAGAAGAGTCAAAAAGATGCATGCGGTTCGCGAGCCGTGGATCGATCACTGCTGGTTTTTATTTAAATAAAAAAATTTATGTTGTATAAGCACCCCTCCTGCCCCTGTAACCATAGTAACGTTTTACAGAGCCTCCTACGAACTCAAGAGGGAATCGCTTTACGTAATACTTGAACGCACCTTTATGGATGTTTTCGCTACAGTTAGTATTAAATCGTAGTACTACTCTCTCAGTCTATTATATGATACAAGGCTACAGATCAACCATGATATGAGTAAAAAGTGGATGCAGAACTGTTGCAACCTCTGTGTAATGCAAGGAACTTAACCCATCTTCCTCCATCCCTTTTCTTGTAGTGCTAAAATATCTTCTCTGGTTGTCACTGGAAGTAATGTAAATTTGTTTTAACTATAGAATAAATGTATTTTACAATTTAGGTTTGGCTATTTTTAATATAATAATAATCTTTTTATTTCAAATCATTCACACAATTCATAGGGGTTAGTAAATACAAATGTCTTAAATCTAATGTTAGTACATACATACATATAATCACGCCTCTTTCCCGTAGGGGTAGGCAGAGACCACTTCTTTCCACTTGCTACGATCCTTACATAACTGTTTAGCTTTGTCCACTTTCATTATTCCCTTCATACATATTAGTCTTATCCTATAACTATTTTTATTTTATTTTTTTCGCAATAATTCAAGTTATTTCAAAATAAAAATTAATTTTTGAATCCAGTACCGAAGACACGCCGATAACTCCCGAACAAACCCGAGCGCGTGTGTGACGTCATAATGTTAGTTTTCACTCATTGCAGTTGATAGAAAAATAATAAATACAGTGTTTTGATCTATTTAATTTTATTGTCATTGTTAAATATTTAAATTTATATTAAAAATGTCGAACCTAAAAAGTTATCGT
This sequence comes from Malacosoma neustria, assembly GCA_963693495.1. Lineage (NCBI taxonomy): Eukaryota > Metazoa > Arthropoda > Insecta > Lepidoptera > Lasiocampidae > Malacosoma > Malacosoma neustria. The sequence continues at coordinate 11,921,369 of OY856385.1, read as the reverse complement.
TCTTGTTTTGTACCATTATGTACGAATACTACAAAAACAACTCCTGACAAAATGTTTTTAAATGTTCCCCAAGATGACAAATGTCGAAATAAATAGTTTCAAGCAGTGCACCGTGATAATCCCAAAACAAAATAATATAATAAATATGTACTTAAATATTTTCATTTATTATATTATTTTTAACAGACTTACCTTGATGCCTTGGCACCTCGAACTTCAGCAGAATTAAACCGAACGTAATTTTTTAAAAAATTGGTTATCATAAATATATCAACATCAGAAATATTATCAGACTTTTCCTTAATAAATTCTTTATCACACATAGCTAATCGGAACAACTCGTATTTTAGCAATAAATTTTCAATATTATTGTCTAGTCACTGTGCCTTTAACGCTGTATTATACTGTTATTGAATAGCTATAACATTATGACGTCACAACTATGGTGACCAATCATGGCGCGTTTATAGTCATGTGATTTTTATTTAAATTTCATCAATTTTTAATTGTTTATAATTAATTCAAATTTTTTTTAAAGTTTTTTTGCATTAAATATCAATATTATTAATAATAAAGTTTTAAAATACATAAAAAAATCAATAATATTTTTTTTCAAATAGTCAATTGCTGTGTCAGTCTTACACTTTCTAACACAGCAATTGAGTATTTCAGAATCATGTCTGACAGCGATTGTGCTCAGGATACTGTTGGAGCTGGCCCGAACCTTGCAGCTTTTATCCGTGCAGGGGCGGAGAAAGAATACTGACCTCTGCGGCTGAGGTCGGCCTGTCGTAAAATGCGACAAAACAACCCTAGTTACGTGGTAGGGCCCCAAGCCCGTCTGGATGGTGACCGCCTTTGGTCTTAAGTATGTCGCCATAATAACCTTGTGTTGTATTCCGGCATTAGTGACCCAAGTTCCTGTACCCTTATGAGACAGCAGCATGTTCACGATGCCACTGGCGTTGCAAACACACATAGGCGAAGGTAACTGCTAAATACTAAGCGGGCCGTCAGCCTGTCTGCTGACCTACAGCAATAAAAAAAATAAAAAAGGTTTCACTTCAAAAAGAAACATCATATATTTTGCAATAACTATGATAATGCTCTAAAGTGGACCCAGCTCTATATTACAAGCTTTGGATTTAACTGGTATTATCTAGTAGTTTCAGAGCTTCCTACCCATTTTTCAATAAGAAACTAGATATCACTTCAATAGGAATACTTACTCAAAATTTTTAGAATCATGTGGGACAACATGATATTGACTTATTTCTGGATCAAATTCATAGAGTTTGAAGTATTTTGCCCCAATGCGTGTAAGTATGTCATCATCATCAACACCAAGTTCATTGCTCATGCCATTTATAGTTTTAAATTGTTTCGATAATATTGATATGGCTTCTTCAAATATTTGTACATAGGGTAAAATGAACCTGAAAAAGAGGATTTTTCACATTAAAATAAGAAAGCAGATAGGCTGACTGCAAAGTTAAGTACCTATAGTTACTGTCACCTATGGATTTTAACAATGATAGACACCACAAACATACTGCTTCACATAGGGGTACTGAACCCTGAATATGGTTTACATAGGTTTATATTTTTTTTATTTAAGTGTGACGTATTGCTTCATAAGGTAAAAGGAATATGGTATATCATATTAACATATTTATTAAAGACAATGCTTGAATTACTCCTTCTACTAACTCACATGCAGCAAAGAAAGGGTGCCATTTACGTTTCTTTTGGAGAGGTCAAATAACAGTCATAAAAGCCAAATAAAAATATGATTAAAACAAGGAAAGGAAGTGTAAGTTGCAACTAAAATTTTACGCTAGGATGATATTTTATTAAGAGATCATTACCTATACTTATTAGTGTTACATGACATATGTCTGGGTTGTTTTGCACAAACATACAGATTGGAAGGTCTCAATGGCAGCAGATTCACATCGTGAAGTACTAGACACGGGTAGCCTGCTTTGACTGCAGCAATAGCTCCAATGTTCATTAGTTTCCCCTTGTTAAAAAATTTAGAGTCCACTTGTTCCACAACAAATATTCTATAATGTATTTGTTGGTGATGTAAAAATGTGTGCATGTATACTAAGAAACCTCTTAGTTGTTCTGCTCTATCACTGAAAAATAAATAGCATATATATTTTAATGGAAATGAGATTTAAGGTTCGACCTCATTAGCTAGTTGTAAACCCGGCTAAAGGAAGTTCTGATGCAAGGTTTCCCCTCTCGCAGTGGGTCTGATAGCAGTGAACCATGGTTAGTCAAATCTATTTTTTACTCTTAACATATTCACTATTTAATGTGGCATATGCACAACTTTTCACTGATACAGTGGTCAAAATCATGTGATCTCACTCCATAATAAATCAAACGCACTGACTGAAAGTTCACCAAAAAAGGCCTTGCAGTGTAACATGTTAAGTGATTTTCACAACAGCTGTCAACCTTTCACACTAAATACTGGAATTTTGAAGCCTCAAAAGGATTTGTTAAATCATATTAAAACTGTAAATAGTTACATTAGAACAATGATTGTTTATTCAGCACAGCTATTATTTAAGACTTTAAATATATGTGAAGACCACTCACTCTGCTTATTAACAGTATGAACTTCCATTCAGTGACATTACTTTGGTGCACAGGACGTCAATTAAATAAGCAATTAAAAAAAGGGTTAAACAAATGTGTTCACCTTAGGATGTCACTACTATCTAATAATACAAAGATACTTGGTTTATTTAGTTATTATCTTCTGCAGTATTAAGAGCTCAGAGTAAGTACCAAATCCTTTAGAGGCCTATTGATGACCCCACAAGGTTTTGGCACAGACATTTTCTTTCTGAATTACGAGGGTCAGACGTCAGTCGCAGTAAAAGACATTGAAATTTATTTATAATTATATGTTCACTGTGCAGGTGTGGAATAAGAATACTTACCCCTGCAGCCATAGATGGTCTATTGTAAAAGGTAACAAAACAACCGTAGCTCGGTGGTAGGGCTTCAAGCTCGCCGTTTGGCATCACAAACATCCATATGCTATTAAGAGGCCCTTCAGACTAGCTGCTGGCCACAGTAATAAAAATACACAAACCACGTCCGACAACACAGAATGCAGCTGGAATTCAACTCTTAAGAGGTAGGACAGTGTTGTGTACTACTATGAACTCACCGATATGGAACAATTATAGCTGTACTGTATTTCGGTTTACAGTCTTGAGGCGTGTATTCTCCACCCTCCTTAATATTGTGACCCTCCACCAAGTCTCCGTCAATTAAATTTATAGGAAAAGTTGTTTCATCATAAATTACTTCATAATAGTTACAATCCGCATTACTAGTGCTTGAAATATTCACAATAGTTTCTTCGTGAAGTACATTTAACATATTCTCTTTTTTAATGATGTAAGATCTTTGACCTTTTATATTATTTGAATACAAAACTAAAACAATTGTTACAAAAATACCGCAGTATAAAAGCCGCCTTTTACAATAATATCTCATATTTATGTAATAATAACTTGGCAAATAAAAGGCTTAATCCATCATCTAGTCATTTTTGATTCGGTAAATATACTATTAGTATTAATTAATATTTAATTTAATAATTTCGCAATTATACCTACAGCATTACTACTATGGTTAAGATAGACCTGACTGGTTGTTGTTGTTGTTTTAATTTGCCAATCTGGCAGGCAAAGGACTTGGTCCATACAGCCTTGTCAATTGTAATCATTTCCAGAAATTTGTTGGCATATGCCATGTCATAAGTATTCAAAGTTCAAAGTTGCAGCTTTTTAATTTATATTAAAGGCCGAAGCCATGTCAAATGTATTTCAAACCCAGTAATCGTGTAATCAAATAGGCCTAAGCCATGTCACTTGTCTAAGAACTTTCCCAATCCATTTCGTATCCTTATAGTTACATCTTCATGTCATAATCCTTCAAAGTTCAATTCCAGACGTTGTCACAAATTTGTAAAGAATAGAATAGGTATCCGAGTTTTTAAGTAGATCCTGGATGGAGCGCGGGATTTCTCCAGGGTTTTTATAAATATGGAGGAGGGAATCTACCAGTATTAATCTAGCCACCGCAAAATAAGTACATTTGAAGAATATATGATCCAGAGTTTGATTTTCAGAATTACAATAATTGCAAATAGATGACGAAACAATTTTCATTCTAGCCAATACAGCATTAACTTTACAATGACCAAGCCTTAATCTGCAAATAGTTGAGTAAAATTTTCGTCCCATGTAAATATCGGGTTTCACAAACCAAGGTGTAACAGGATTGATAGAATTAACAATAGAAAAGTACCATTGCCCTTTTCCAGTATTGATTATTTCGTTTTTATAATTGGCCCAGTCTTCTTTAATTTTTTGCTTCAAAATGATATAAGAGTCGGTGTAAGGGATGGCAATACCAGGATAGGCGATAATGTCACTCGTCTCGTTATCTGTGATAGCCCTGGCTAAGTAATCCGCGTGCTCGTTTCCAATTACTCCAATATGAGAAGGAGTCCACAAAAATACAATATTAATGTTATCTTCTGTAAGAATCGTCCACAGTCTTTTAATTTCATAAATTATATAATTAACACTAGTGCTCAGCTTACAATTATTGATCGCCGTTAATACACTCATAGAATCTGATATAATCAACCAATCAGAGGTTCCTTTATGGTGCTTTTGCTGTACATACTGAAGGGCAAACAGTACTGCCAGACATTCAGCTGTATAAATACTAACATACGCTGGTAACTTTATTCCATGTCCAATTTTCATGTGAGGTATGTAAAATGCACAAGATACATTGTTATTTCTTTTGGACCCATCAGTGAATATGGCAATATGATTAGGATATCTATTAATCTGCTCATACACTTCTTCTTTACATTTCATTTTATTCTGTATGATAACATTAATTTCTGCAAATTTACTTTTATATGAACCTCTATAGCAGGGCCAGTTAGCATTTGCTCGATATATATTATAATCCTGACCTAATTGTATTATTTCTGAGAAATCTTTAAAAATATAAGGAGCTGAATCATTTATAGGATGAAAGCAATTATAATAATGAAGGATTTTTTTGAATAACGGATGATCCAACATTGAATATAATTTAATTAGAAAGCGATTCTTAAGATATTTAAATCTTAGAGATAAAGGAAGTATATTACATTCCGATTGAAGAGAAATAATTGGAGATGTCCTCATGGCTCCAGTAATAAGTCTTAAGTTATTATTCTGTAACACTTCAAGTTTTTGACAGTGCCTTTTGCTTGACCCAAAACACATAAATGCATATTCGAAATGGCTACGAACAAGAGATTTATATAACATTAGTAATATTTTAGGATCTGCACCCCAGTATGTCCTAGCTATAGCTTTTAAAATATTGAAAGCTTTGGATGCCTTACAAACAATGGAATCCACATAGCTTGTCCATGAAAGATTTTTAGAAAAAGTAACACCAAGAAATTTAACATTATTAGCTATAGGTAAGAGAATCTTGTTATAATACAATTTTACATTAAAGGGTCTAAATTTATTAAATAATACAACCTTACTCTTGTCTGTGCTTATGTCAAGGTTTAGATAAGAAAAGTATGAATTAAGGTTTTTCAAACAGTTATTAAGAGTCTCTACAAGCAATTTTACATTTGTTCCTGATATATAAATAACTAAATCATCAGCATATTGTAAATTGGAGATAGATGGACCTAGAATTGAATTAAGCTTATAAATATACAAAATAAAAATCAAAGGGCTAAGGATACCACCTTGACAGACGCCCTTGTGAGAATATCTTGGTCCGATCAAGTCACCACATGAATTTATTTTAACAAAGACTTCTCTATGATGTAAGAAATTAAAAATCCAATTAATTAATTTCCCAGGTATACCAATAGACCCCAACTCAGATGCAAGAATGTGATGATTAACATTATTGAAAGCGCCCACAATATCAAAGAAGATACCTATCAAGACTTCTTTATTTTTAATGGAATTATAAATATCTAGATGAAGATGTGTAATACTTTCCCTAGCTGATTTACCTCTTCTAAAACCTAACTGGTTTGAAGGTAATAAATGATTACTTTCAATGTAAAATTCAAGACGTGACTTCAACATTTGTTCAAAGATCTTACCCATACATGATGTTAGTGTGATAGGTCTATAAGAGTCTGAAAGTTGAGGGTCTTTTTCTGGTTTCAAAACAGGAACAATAATATCAATTTTCCAATCATCTGGTATAAGAGACTTATCCCATAATAAATTAAAAATATTTAAAACAACATTCCTGCAACACGTTTTCAATTTTTTCAATACTTTGTAAGAAAGGCCATCTAAACCACTGGTAGTATCTTTCCTCGAGTCACATGCAGCATTAAATTCATTAATTGTAAAGGGCTTAGTGAGAAAGTCTATGTCTGCAACATAGACTGAAGAGGTTTTTACAGGAAGTTCGACTGTATCTGGTGTAAATTTGTTTAGGATTTCATAAGCCCACTTAAGATCAGTATGTTTGGTATTCACAGGAGGAATGTAGGTTTTATTGAATTTTCTAATTTTGTTCCAAATCAAAGTCAATGGCGTATTTCTATTTATTGATTCACAAAATTTAATCCAGCTTAAATTTCTTTCTGTTTTTAAAACTAACTTTTTATTTGCCTGCATTCTCTTAAAGTTTATATAATTTGACTCAGTTGGATCATTTTTGAATTTAATGTAAGCTGCCTTGGAACTAGCAACTGCATCATTACACTTTTCACTCCACCATGGCAGAGCTAATTTTCTTTGCTTTCTCGAAGAAGCAGTAAAATTACAAGAATGTTGTTGAAAGGGATGACACTGTGTGATAGCATTTTTAAATAAAAGTATAAGATGACTATAACCTTTCAGGGGATCACTATAATCAAACTGACAGCTATGCAATAAATCATGAATATGTTTGGTATAATTAGTCCAGTTTAGTAGACGATTATTAGAGGAAATTTTTTTATTATTATTTGAGATATTAAAATTTGAATTTTTAAAATAGTATTTTGATATTACAGGGAAATGATAACTGCCTAAAGAATCATCACCAACATACCACTCTGAAGAAAGGGATAAAGATGGGGAAACTATTGTTAAATCAAGAGCATTTTGACGCCATGTATGAGACCCTACTGTTGTCTTGTCACCATTATTTAGAATGACAAGACCCAAATCATCTACACATTGTAGTACATCATTTCCTCTTGCATCTGTAGAGTCGCAACCCCACACTGTATTTAAAGCATTGAAATCTCCTGCAATAATCATTGGTTCCGAAAGGCTATTGAATAAATTATCTAGTTTAACTTTACTAAAAGGTGGAGAACATTGCTTGGGGCTGTAAAATGATACTAATGTAATTTTTATATTAGCAAAATTTAACTGTATGGCAATATTTTGTAAAGAGTCATCATAAAATGTATCAAGCATGCGATAACTTAATGTATTGTGAATGAAAATAGCAACACCATTATGACTATTACCAGAATCCAAACGAGCTATATTGTATCCATTAATAGAAAAGTTATGATGTGCTTGTAACCAAGTCTCACAAACAAGAGCAACATGTATTTCATTCTCATATAAAAACTGTGTAAATAAATAACGATTACTTATCAAACTCTGAGCATTCCATTGTGTGATTCTTAAACAATCCATTTAGATAATTATTTAGTATTTTTGAAAATATCCATGAGAACATCTTTAATAAACTGAGATGAAATTGATTTATTATTAGTTTTATTTTCTGTTATTATTTTAACAATTGACTTTGTAATAAGATCCATTATATCAACAGAATTAATTAATGAAAGGAACTGTTCTGGCTTAGATTTAGATGGTAATGAAGGAAAAGATTTCTCGTTAAAAAGGTCACTAAATTTTCTTTTTTCTGCCAAATCTTTACTTTCTGCAATCATTTTTTTTTTAATTGGGCAGCTCCCCGAAACACTAACATGTGGACCTTTACAATGTACACATACTGCTTTATCAGTTGAAAGGGTGCACTCTTTGTAAGTATGAGGCCCAGAACATATTGAGCATCTGATAGAATTTTTACAGAATTTAGCCATATGACCGTATCGGAGGCATTTAAAACATTGTTTCACTGGAGGTATGTACGTTAGTAAAGGAAATCGCCATCCATGAATATCTACAAATTCTGGTAATATAGACGATGCAAAGGTAATGACTATAGTGCCTGTAGGCTCCAAAACGAATCCTGAATTTGTATTAATCCTTCTCATAATGCGACGTACGCAAATTATCTTCCTCTGACTTGACAATAAAGTAAAAATTTTAAAGTTAGATAAATTTAGGGGAACGTTTCTAATTACTCCTGATATTTCTGTGCTAAAGGCTGGGATGCTCGCCCGGAACTTATAATCCTGAAGAAAAGTCTTATTGCTCAAGAAAGCATTTGCCAAATGAGACTTATCAAAGTGTACTCCTATCTTGTACTTATTCATTGATTGGAGGTATTTAATTCCTTTAACATATCGTTTTAGGTGGCTAGCTAAGGAAATAATATCCTTAGAACCTATGGGTTTTCCCTCGTCCGCAGACTCCAGGAACACCACAAAGTCAACTAGAGGTGAATCCTCGGGATACCGTCTCGTGTAATCACTAACATAATATGGCTTAAACTTATCTTTTTCTGAAATTTCTGTCTCGTTAGAATCGCTGCTGCCATCGGACGCTTCATCCGCCCAATCACCAGAGGTCCCAGTTAAGGGACGTTTTTTCTTTTTGGGCATGATGCCCTAACTTTAAAATTAATAAAAATTGCAACGATTGTATTAAATTAAATTATTATATATTATATATTAAATAAAAATATTTCTAAAGCGCGCCTTTACACTTTGCCTTCCCGCCTTTTTAGACCTGACTGGACTGACATAAAATAAACAACCACAACTATGTCAGGCAACGACGCTGGTCAAAAGTTATAACTTTGTATAAAAAATATAGGTATTGAATCAATCAGCATTCAAATACCATTTATTGTGATAACACAAATAATAAATATTTAAAATTATGAGTCATTTTAATTCTAAAAGGTGAAGAAATATTCATAATTTAATATAAAGATTTTTAAAATGAAGGTACTTTTAAATTTGATATTGATAAACAGTTACTGCTAGAAAGTTAAAATGAATATAAACTATTAAAAGTTTTCTACTTGTTATGGTGTGGTTTTGTGGTATTAAATGGAATTGTTTTCAAAAAGTTTCGTAAACATAATCAAACAAAACTTTTTAGAAATGTCTGTCACCGAAGCAATGAATATAATTGAGACAGAAGCTGACACGACTGAGTGTTCAATAAATTCTGTAGAAGTTTTAAGAAGATATTCAAAAGAAGATACAATTAATATGTCTTTTGATACAAGCTGTTATGTTTCGATACCTGATAGTAATAATGATAAAACAAGCAAGACTCCTCCATTTGTGAGCATAATGGTAACTGACGAACCATCTAATCATGGGGATACTACGGACTGTTCCACCCAAACGGAACCTTTTGTTTCGCTTCCTTTAAATTGCAGCGTAGTTGATGTTAGTCTCTCATTCAGTAAAGACTTTAACCTACAAGACTCTACATCTAATGACAACTCCGAGCAATCTTTAGGAAGCAAACGCTATCGTCAGAATTCTAGCGATACAGAAAATAAGGACTTGAGACCATGGAAAAAAACAAAATGTACGGATTCTAATACTTCAAGCATATCAGATTTAAATGGACCAAAAGATTCTTTAGAGAATTCTAACTCCTGCCAATTATCAAGCAATTCTGAGACTTCTTTCAAGTCTATAAAAAGTAATACTTCGTTTAAAATTCGAAAGAGACGTTTAAAATCTGAGTCGAGTTTATTTAGGGACGCACTCACTAAGTCAAGAAAATCTATTAATCTGAGTCGACAGAATTACTCTGATAGTTCCCCAGGTAATGTTGTATTTATATTGATAAAAGTCAAACGCAAAACCTACCGAATCCTAATTTCGTAGGTCAAAGGTGGGGATGGAGAAGAAGGGGGGGGGGGAGTTAAGCGAAATCTTTAAAAAATATTTAAAGATTTTCTGGGCTATATAAACTTGAATAGAAGGCAATTTTTACAAATAAATGTAAGTAAAACGCACAGATACACTCAGAACAGAACAAACTTTTTAATTTTGTATGTTTGTGTTCATGTGCGGCAATCGAACTCACTTCACCACAGAAGGCCCTTTGCTTAGTTACTTAGCTATAATATTTTGTTATATAAATTATTAGTATTTAAATTAATTATTTTTGAACTCTGCAATATTTTTGAAATATCCTGTGAAAGTTTAATTTAATTTTAATTAATTTGTTATAATGTAAGCATACTCGCACCAAATCTTGATTATAAAAAATCACAAACACAATGTTATGAAATAAAAGTATTATCTCCATTGATAAGCCGGTGACCCGTAAACATCTCGGCTCATTAAGCTGTTAATTCAGATAATGACATCATCGCTGCGGTCGCAAATTCAAGTTTCAACGGCCGTTGGACCTCAGTCAGGATTTGTTCTTGAAATAATATATACGAAATATTTCTCTTTTTATTTTAAATATTTCCTCCACAATGGGTGGATGTAAAGAGACTACTGTTAAACTTGAAGTTGAGATTGAGTGCGCGATGGATTCAACAGTTTTAAGTGATATGGAGTGGTTCATGTTGTCAGGTGAGACTCCGAGGAAGGAAAGAAGTTTACGCCGAAGCAATAGGACTAAAGCATGGAAGATCGTCGACCTCTGCACGTGGATTGGCAAAAAGGTATTTATTATAAATCGATTTTGGTGCAGCCCTCTTTCCTAGGTTGGAGAGTTAAAACACCAGACGCTCACGTCTAACAGGAATTTATCACTGAAGGTCCCTAGATTGCTGATAATATATTTTTTTTACTCATGGTCATAAACAAATATAAGTACATATGATAATTTGTTTAGTAAATTTTATAATTACGATATCTAACTTTGGTTTATTTTAGACGTGCATTAAGTTTGATGATAAAAAAACATAAGTGAACTACATAGCGATGTGATTGATTCCGTAATTCGTCCCGGAATACGTGATAGTTATACATACTATGTATGATTTGCTACGTAGATTTGACTGTTCGACAGGCCGACCCGGCCGCAGAGATCAGTATTCTTTCTCCGCCCCTGTACGGATAAAAGTTTGCAACACCAGAGGCATTGCCGGCCTCGAGGAGGAACTGGAACCTTGTTTACTAGTGCCAAACACAGCACAAGGTCAAATGGTTACATGTTAAAAAAAAACATCTAATATATAAAATTCTCGTGTCACAGTTTTCGTTGCCATACTCCTCCGAAACGGCTTGACTGATTCTCATGAAATTTTGTGAGCATATTGAGTAGGTCTGAGAATCGGCCAACATCTATTTTTCATCCCCCTAAATGTTAGGGGTGACCCACCCCCAAATTTTTTTTTTTAAATTTTTTGACATTTTATTATTTATATGGCAGAACAACGTTTGCCGGGTCAGCTAGTATCTATATATTTTTTATTTTATTTTTTATTTTTATTTATTTGGGAAACAAACAATTACAATACATCACAATATAAAGAAAACATAAAAATTAACAAATCAGTAAAGTTTCCACTTATAGGAATTATATTATATTGTATTATTTGAAGTCCACCGCTGGAAATAGGCCCGTCGCATACGTTCCCTCCTGGATATCATTCTTTTCCCGCCAACAATTTTTATTCTGGGCCACAGTTGTACGTGTGCTGCCTAAAGCTAGTGCAAGCTATAGTTGGATATACTTCCGAAACATAGCTTGCAGAGCTTCTTTATATTTTCCAAAAATATTTATTAATTTAAATATTTTAAGGGCTATCAATCTATAACTGGACTTTACTCGGAGATACTTCGAGAGCAACCGATTGTTCAGAAAGAGGTGAATGACACCGCTAAAGATGTAATTGAGCTGAAGAAATATTTAGAAGAAGTGGTCGTGCAGCAGTCACGGCTCGCGAAAGAAAATGAATTTCTCAGAGACAATATTATGAAAATGATGAGCAAGATGGAGATACTAGAGAGTAAGATCAGGTATTGAGAAAAAACTATGATTTTTCTTTAAAAGAATAATTTAAAGACAAATGAAGTAGTTATATTCAATTGACACGGAGTAATTAGCAACATGAGTAATGAAACCTAATCGCCGAAGTAACTTTTATTTAAGGGGAAATAACTTAGATCTTACAGTTACACACACTAAAGCACATGAGTCACTGTTAAACAAGATCACAGGACAATACTTCACTGCCCTTTTCGTGTCTTTTATGAAAAACTAGCTGTACCCTGCCACGCTTCGCTGTGGCACATTGTGATTGAATGGTTGAGAAATGAGAAACAAAAAAATAGATTAAAAAAATAGATAAAAACAATCCATGATGCGGATTATATGTATATCATGCTAAAATTTTAGCTCGATCGGTGCAGAACTTTTTGAGTTTTTGAAGCGTACACAAACCAACATAACATTTTTATATATATATAGATAGTAGCTTTTCAAAAAAGCAGTAACGTAGAAGTTTGGCTTTTACGGAAGCGACTACCGTTTGACTTGCAAGCTCCGAAATTTCCGTAGAAAGAAAAGAAAGAAAGTGTCTTTACAGCTTGTAATTTCTCAAAGCGAGCATTTCATTCATTGCCTTTTAAAACTAGGAGAGAAGTATTAATAATAATGATTTTTGGGTTAAAACGTCCTACTGCGGGGCTCGGGCCTCCCTCTAGAGGGAGTTCAGTATATCTGCCACGCTTCTCCAAGGCGGATTGGCAGGTTTCCGCATGACGTTTTCCTTCACCTTCGGTGCATGGTAATCACTAATCATACTCTATTACGCACATTTGGAGAGAATAACTGCCTGAGCGGTGCATGCCGTCGCGGGCTCCGAACCTGGCACCTCTGCATTGATCTGCGAGGATATCACTGAGCTACTTGGAAAGGTATGGGGAGCTCTATTTTTATTTTTCACCGGGACAACATGAGCAAACACTCGTTTTAAATATATCACTTTATATTATAATTTCGGTTCGATTATTGTTAAGAATATCAAAGTTTATATTTTCAATTCTGAAAAATGAAGCCGCCTCAATTTTCTAGAACACGTCTGGAACACTACATCCGTTCCGTTTATTTAACTTTGTTTAGCGCAATTATATTTAATTTTGTATGAATCACTCATAAAGTTGTTTTTTAATAGAGGGGAATTTATATTTTTTGTAACGTACACATGGCAGAAGATTGCAATTTATTCACTGAAGCATTTCACGTTCTTCATGTTTGTTTCGTTTTACAAAAACGAGCTAAGCAGGAAACCAATGTTTAGTCATGCCTTCACTGGATCCCACAATTATACTTAGTATCTGTGCAAAGTATTAAAAACAATTTTATGTTGAAATAATATACCATATCAACATCACTTTTAATTGACGACATCGGCTTTCGCACGTCGGAACGCCTGCGGGTTCTATTTCTGTCTCGAATCTGAGTGTTTACGTTTAATGTATATTTATTTACAAAATAAAAATATATAAGCAGTATGTATCAGTTGTCTAGTGCCCTATCTCTCTGCTGCTTACTTTAGGATTAGATGGATTTATTTGGATTGTTACTGTATATTTATTATTAATTAATCGTCATAATACTAGTAATAATCCCCACAAAGGGGCTGATGTCAGGCATGCGGCCCGTCATAAAGAACAAGTCACAACTATTTGTACAACATGTACTCAAATAAAAAGGGAACGCAAGTACTTAGAATGAAAATGAGACTAGCAAGTTGGAATGTAGGTACGATGACTGGAAAAGGAAGAGAGATAGCAGAGGTATTAGAAAGGACACGAATAAATATTGCTTGCTTGCAAGAGATGAAATGGAGGAGTTCGGAAGCTCGAGAGATTGGGACGGGGTATAAGTTTTACTATTGTGGAAGTGATGGTAAGTGAAACGGTGTGAGTGTAGTATTACATTACATTAGACAGCGAATTGAAAAAATGTTTGACGGATGTTAAGAGGGTAAATGATAATGGTAATGGTAACAGATGGAAAAATTATTTCTGTGAATTGATGCACGAAGAGAATGTCTGGAGTGGAATGTTAGAAAAGGCACCCAAGGGTATTTTAAAAGATAGTATGCAAAATGGCGAGTGTAGGACCGGATGAAATACCTGTGGAAGTATGGAAGTTTTTGAAAGCAGGTGGATGGAAGTGGCTGACTTTACCCATTTTTAAGAACAAGGGGATGTACAGGTTTGGGGGCGTCCATAAATTACGTGAGGTGTTTTTTTAAATTTTCTGTCCCTCCCTCCCCCCCTGGTGAGATGTCGTGAGATTTTATTCAACCCCCTCCCCATTCCCCAATCTCACGTGAGATTTATCAAAATGTGGGTTTCTTACTTAAACGCGTTGGATTGTTATTTTAAAAAGAAAAAATAATTGCTTCGTGCTTTTATTTACGTTAAGACTAGTAATCAATATTGCTGAGAGTTTAATTATAAGTATAATAAAAAATTTCTTTCAAACGAATTAGTGAATGATCTTAATCGTATTACGCGATTACGCTCAAGATTAAATCTTAAGCATGTACAATCTGGATTAAATGGACCAAAATAGTATAATTTTTTTTTGTTTCAATCAGAAATAAAATTGCGTGATATTTGCCGAGACCCCCCCTCTCTCCAACGTAAGATTAGATGAGATTTGACTCGACTCCCTCCCCCCCCTTAAACACCTCACGTAATTTATGGACGCCCCCTTTGTAACAATTATGGAGGAACAAAGGTCATGTCACACAGTATGAAGATTTGGGAGAAAGTAATTGTAAGGCGACTACGAGAGGACCGACCGAAATAGGTGAGAACCAATTTGGTTTCATTTCATATTCGCACTCCGCCAACTGTGCGAGAAATACAGAAGTGCACATAAGAACTTGCACATGATATTCATTGACCTCGAAAAGGCGAAAGATCGGGTTTATAAAAGTTTTGTGGTGGACTATGAAAGCAAAAGGAGTGCCTGTGAAGTACTTGCATCTTATTAAGATGATATGATGGAAAAGGGTATGAATGTTGAGATGACAGCTAACAGAGAAGAGTGGAAGGACAGAACATGTTGTGCTGACCCCACATAGTTGGCACAAGGGCAGGAAGAAGAATAATAAAATAGTAATAAGGTAGCTGGTGGCTCAGTGGTATTACACTCGGAGACATTATAGAGGTTCCGGGTTCAAATTCCTCGGTGACAACAGTGAGGGAAAATATCGTAAGGAAACTATACTGAGATCATCGGTATCTATGTGTAACCCGCCAATCCGCCTTGGATAACTGTGACAGATATACTATCCGTTCCTTCAAGGGGGAGGCCCGTACCCAGTAGTGGGACACAATGGGCTGTAATTATAATTATGTCTATGGCTTCGATCCTTAATATTGGTGATATATGTGTCCATCAATAGCAGATTTTCAGATAGAACAGGGGAATGTTTTTCAATTATTCTTAGTTATTAAAAAACTTAATTTTGTTCTATTGACCAATGTTTCAGAAATCAAGAGAGCGCAGTAAAAACACCCCAATGTCCCCCACCACCACCACCTCCTCCGCCTCCACCCCCACCGCCCCCACCGCCACCACCGCTCCCCCCGATGACCTCGAAGCCTGTGACTAGGTCACACACCATTCCAAGATGTGGCTCGGCACCTCCGAGGATAGCTGGACCACGCCTCACCATCACTCCTGAAGATATTGCAAATGTTAAGTTACGGAAGGCAAAGGTGAGCTGCCGCGTAGTGTTACAGGAAAATGAGCATATCTTCAGGCTTCGACTTTTTTTATTGTTGTAGGACAGCAGACAGGCTGACGGCCTGCACGGATAAAAACTTTTTTCACGGCGTATTATTCGGGGTATAACTAATACAAGAGTACGAAATTTGACTATTTTATGTTAGACTGGGCGTTGTTTTTAGAAAGAATGCTTACAAAAATACATTGACGTCTGCAATCTTTATAATTATTATTATTATATTACAAAAACATTATTTTATTAAATCGAAGAAAAAATTTGGTATTAAATTCCGAATTGAGACAGGAGAGCGCCAGTATCGACACGCCGACCCCCTGACACGAACCATATAGTATGAACACAGAGGTATATTTAGGTTATCAAGCGAACATTGATAATCCTATTAGCGTTGAGGCACGCGCCGTACCAGGGACATACCTCGCTTGCGCATTGTAACTTTACTCTACATGTGCAACTCTACAAACATGTCCGATGCGTTACAGAAACGAGTCAGCCACAAAAGCACTCTAAACGCGTAAATAAGTTATATCTTAAATTAACATGTTATATCTTGTTTTTAAGGACAATCCAGTGCGGTCAAAACAAGTATCGAAAGAAGAACCACAGCCACTCGTGACGCAACAAATGCTGCAAACGACGCGGGCTAAGTTGGGTCGCTCGAAGCCCATTGCAGCCTCCACTCCAAAACAACAATTATCCGAGTTGGAGAAGTAAGTTACGTCTAAGATACAGCAAATACTCGTACAGCAATGAATCTTTAGTCACAAATCATTTCGAAATCCACAAATGATATTATGAACTGAGATCCGATACGGTTGGATCAGTTGCTACGCAAGTGGCATGGTGCGGTCGACTCCATGATCGTGGTGGACCAAATTATTTGGTCTATATCCGATAACTTAAAAATATTTGCAACGAATTGCGTGTAGTGTCTTTTTACATTTATGGAAGTGTTTGAGCGACAAATCTTGACACACAAAGCCTATGTGTCCATGACTTTAACTCAACAAAAATGTTTGTGAAGCTTAAACATAGGATGTAACAAAGATATTTTTTAAATTACAGAGCACAACTATATAGATATTTTATTCCTAACTCTTAATAATCATCTTCCTATCCTATCTTCCTTTGTTCCTAACCTTTATTTTTCCTTTAATGCAGAAGTTTCAAAACTGCGACCCAAGAATTTCACTTATCAAGTCTGCGATAGTAGGTCTGATATTATACGACATAGTATGCGGTTAGTCCTTTATTTTATTTAAAATAGATAAAATAGCCTCTTAAAGGCTCTTGGCACAGAGTTTAGAGACCGACATTGTTTCAATGTTATATATTTTCCAGGTGCCTGTTACAAGAGTCGTCGATGACGTCATTGTACCATCGCCGGGTGGTTCGCAACACATTCCGCAGTGCGGAGGAGCTACGCCCCCGGCCTTATCCCAGTTCCCGTTGCCCACGTTCCCCATGTTCCCCCCGTTCCCCGCGATCCAATTCATTATCCCGAATCACACCGATATCTCCTTTGAAATACGCCAATGGTTCTTTACCCTCTGTGCCAAAGTAAATTTGTAGGTATATTAAGTGCGGTTTGACCTTTTCCTTTTTTAATTATGATGACTACAAGTAAAAATGTAGTTTTGATTTATAATGTTATACATTTTCAAATTTGTAGATGACCCGCATCTTATACTTTAAAAAAATATTGAAGAACGACGCATCAAATGATTCAATAACATATTATGTTATTTTCGAAATACAGACAAAATTAAACACGTATTTTTTGTATTGAGAATAACAGGTCGGTCTCATCTCAGACCTTAATAAATAGCAGGGATATATTTTCAGAAAATCTTTACTGAAATTGTACTCAAATTTTAATATTGCAGTTGCTCTGTCATGGAGATTGTGAAGTTTTAGGTAGTATCTGGTCTTCAATTGTTTTAGTTTGCTATAAGTTTTATAATTTGCACAACAGGAATGGCAGGAAATACTTGACCCACTTGGAACCAGTTCTGTGTATTTGTGTATAATAATTACAATGTTTTATTGTTGAATGTTTGTATAGTTTTTAGTAAATATTGTGATTTCTGTATGTTTTGACTAATATTTTATAATGATACGCTGATTGTATAATTTATACTGGGAGCTTGAGTTAATAAAGCATTATTTTGAATTATGTTCAAAAATATTTCAAATAAAATTATCACCGTGCAGGTGCAGAGTAAGGATACTAACTCCTGCGGCTGGCCTGTCATAAAAGGCCTGTCAACAACCCTAGCTACGTGGTAGGACCCCAAGCCCGTCTGGATGGTAACCACTCCTGGTGTATAAGTACACCATAATAATAAATAAATAAATATTTTGTGACAATTCACACAGTGCCATCTATTCTCAAACCAAGCATAGCTATTGTGTTATAGGTACTAGACAACTGATATACTACTTGTACTTAAATACTTTCTTTTTTGTAAATAAATACATATTATACATATTACATAAAACACCCAGATGCGAGACGGGAATCGAACTCGTGACCTTCGCAAGCGTACCGAAGTGCATTATCCGCCACAGAGGTCGTCGATAATAACCTTGTGTTGTGTTCCAGCATTAGTGATCTAGATTCCTGTATCCCTATAGGATAGCAACGTATTTACAATACTATTAGTGTCGCAAACATTCATAGGCGACGGTAACTGCTTATTATTAAGTGGGTCGTCAGCCTGTCTGTTGTACCTCAACAATAAAAAAAACACGTGCTATATCCGGAGCTCACAATGATTAGTTTCATCCAAGGGTTTAATCTTCATTGCATTATAACATAAGCTGTTGAATAAAATAGTCTATTATAAATAGTCTATAAACACTCTATGGTACATAGAGCATTTTCTGCCTCGAGCCACTAAGGAATACGCGTTTGTCTGAGTGTTATAAGGGTCAATCTCAGAAATTTTTCATTATATTTGTGGGTGCAGTACTCGCGACTTATGTGTTGCTTACCTAATAAAAAAACAGACCTTGATGAATATTGATTAATTTTAGTTGGATAAAATGTTACAATGGTAAATGAACTCGAAATTACTCAATGAGTTTGACACGAAAATGAAAATATTTCATTAAATGTGACCAGTCAACAGTCGACAACCACGTTATCCAAAAAAGCCAAATATAACTAGTTGACCCGTTGTTTTGTCATAATTATGAATTTTCGTAAAATCTGTTCTTAATGAGCGTCTACATTGTAATGTAAGTGACCTCTTCGAAGACGTACCTTTGGCTACTAGGCAAAATATGATTATACCATTAAGACGGATGTCCTGCACATTTTGGTGTCAATGTTAGGCGATGGCTCGATAGCCATTTTCCTAATCGTTGGATAGGGCGAGAAGGACCCATTCCGTGGCCTGCGAGGAGTCCGGACTTAACGCCGTTTGATTTCTATGTCTGGGGTCACATGAAATCCCTAGTTTACAACATCTCGCCTGTGTCATCCGCGGAAGAAATCAATACAAGAATTATTAAAAACGTAGCAAATGCGATGTGAAATAATTTGACTACTTCGGTAGTTAAATCACAACTCGGAAAAAGAATGCGACTTTTACTGATACTGGTTCTAAATTTTATTTTAAATTTGTATTTTTTGTTCTATTTACATCGGGTATTGTTTTTAATTAATTTTATGGAAATTTTAAAGAACGACCTAAGTTTATTTCAAATACGAATTTCCGCTTGCTTTCTTTAAAATAATTTTTTTTCAGTTTCTTTGAAATAATTCCTAGTTGTTACTCATTATTGGAGATTCAAGATAATAAATCGGTTATAATTTTTACAATAATCTGCAAGACAAGTTTCATGACTTTTTTTTGTTTATTAGTGTAACAAAATCCCAAAAAAATATTGAAATAATATCGTTTTTCGCAATGATGTTAAAGTAAAAAGAGTTTATAACATCATTGGTTTTTCGTATCGCATTTTTAAATTTGCACCGATAATTGTTATTATAATGTTGAGAAAAACCAATGTTTAATCGTTTTTTTAAAAAATCAGAAGAAAAAATGGGATTTCAATTGACATTTTTTAAAATAACTTTTTGATGTAGCATTTTTGACTATTTTGAAAAAAGGGTGACAACTCAAAATAGTTCACTTTTGCCTAATGCTTAAGGGGGTTATTAAAATTATTGCAAATAGTCACGACGAGTAGAATGACCAATAACCCTGTTTATACGCAACATGAATAATTTGCGGCCATTTATTATGCCACCATGACAACAAAATGGGTTTGACAATATCGTCCCCAAACATGTAATCACTTTTTTAATTTCTTTTGTATTTTTTTACATACATACATACATCTTTTTTTAAATTTGGATTGAATAAACAGTACAATTTCATTATACGTTCATTTAGTTAAACGCAGAGAATTTTGTTAAACCATGTTTCGCTTTCTGTTTGCAAAATTACCATTACTTGTGGGGTTGATTGTTCTTGTAAAAGATAAATAAAAAAGTGAAAATACTTATCAGTACTCAGAGCCAGAGCGCATATTGAGGGCCGATCAAGGCTGCATTTGATTAATTATTTATTTGACCTTTAAAAGGCACATGTCCAGAGCTGTATAAACTAAGTCCTTTGCCTACCATTTTGACAAATTTTAACAACAATACGTCAGGTTTCTGAAAAATAATGGAAACGAGAAATACGCTGTTAAATTAACAGTTTTTAAAGTTGATTTAGAAAATTAGAAATATATAAAAATAAAATTTGCTCTTCGTAATACCGCCATAACTTAATGGGTATATGGGTTACGAGAAAACTGCAAAGACTTGCCCGAGGATAGTACATACTCAACGTTGAAGAAAAATACAAAATATAGGTATAGCAATGGATTTCAGTTCGCATAATCCAGCTACTTCAAACGCGTTAAACTTAGCAGCAAGATATAATGACGTTCCATTAGTGAGGATGTTACTTAAGAAAATCAATCCAAACTGTACAGATAACAGAGGTTGGACATGTTTGCATGAAGCAGCCTATGCAGACTGTTATGAGAGTTTGGTGGAAATTTTAAAACATCCTCTATGCAGGCCACTTGTAGTAACATTTGAGGGCTATACTGCATTGTACCTAGCTTGTGTTAGACATTGCTCCTTAGCAACTATCCAGGCTTTGTTGAATAGTGCTGTAACCATTGTGAACTTTGGAAGCACGGAAGATTATACTCCATTGCATATTGCTTGTGCACAAGGAAGAGTAGAGTTGATACAGATGTTGATTCAGTATCGTGCAAAGGTTGATGCTAAAGACTTTGATGGAGACACTCCACTTCATATTGCTGCACTTGAAGAGAAACCAGAAGCAATTGAAACATTAATATATGCAGGGGCTGAACCTGAAGTTTTTAATGAATGTGGTGGGTTTACGCCCTTTCATCTTGCTTGTGGGAAAAAGTGCTATCGGTCTGTTGAACTTCTTTTCCCCTTTGTAAGTGATATTAACCAAGCAACAAAAACTGGCTGCACACCATTGATGTTGGCAATAAGGGCAGAAAATAGGAGAGTAATTGAATTCTTATTAAGCGCAGGAGCAGACCCTCATTACAAGAATTCTGAGGGAGAAATGGCTTTGGACATAGCTCTGCAAATTGGACATACTACTATATTTAAAATGATATTCTGTATAACTGAAAAGGATAAAATTAATAAAAATATAATCCTCATGGCTTGTAAACCACATTATTTTAAAAAGGGCATATTAAAAACATTGTTGAACAGTGAATTGGGTCCTGAATTCTTTGATTTCTATGATGAATTCCATGTTGGATTGGAAAAAGTTGGTCATTTGAAACTAAAGTACAAAACAAATGCAGTATTGAACTCATATTTAAACATATGTGAATATCTGTACGAGACTTTCCCAGGGTCTTTTGAAAAGTTCTTCAATTTGTTTCTCAAGAGAAATGTATCAGTAAATGCTGCAAATAAAGACCAATGCCCGCCTCTTGTATATCTACATTTTTCTTTACATTATCCATGTTGTGAGCAGGTATGTTATTTCATATTTTATAGATTTACATATTTAAAAATCCAGTAGTAATAATCTAGTTTGTAACTGTAATAAGTATTGATTTTGACCTTTCTTAAATCTTTTCCAAGCATATAAAGACAAACATTGTGTTCTAAATATGGATATTATTTCGAATTTCCATGATGAAAAATGTCATCATGCCTATTGCAGTAGTAATTAGTCTAACAAATGGCAAGTTTATGACAACCTCTGTGGCACAATGGCTTTTACATGTCACACCTGTGGGTATCACGGATGCAATTCACAACCTGAGTCCTGAGTGTTTTGTATTGTACATTATTTGTGTGTCTGCCCATATGTTATTATAAAAAAAAAGTGTGTGTGTACAAAGTACACATGTCAGAAGTGAAACTTCTTTGGCAAACTAATTTAGTGAACTCTAGGCGCCTTATAGATTTCTATAATCCAAGTTTAATAAATGGACTGCGCTTCAAATGGAAATGTTTGGAATAATAATATATAATATTATAAAGAGGAAAGGTTTGATTGATAGTTTGTTTGCATTGAATAGGCTCCGAAACTACTGAACCGATTTAAAAAATTCTTTCGCTGTTTGGAAGCTACATTATCCCTGGGTGACATAGGCTATATTTTCAAAAAAATTAGGGATCCTTACTAAAACTCGCAAATTCAGTTACTCCGAGAGGCCATGGTTGATAGAATGAGTGAGACATTGAAGGCGGTGTCCGATTGGGGCCAACCTTGTCACGTTCAATGCTTCGAAAACCCAGGCGTGTCTGTTCTCCGCAAAAAGAAGTCAATTCCATCTGACTCCCATTTTCCGAAAGGCACCCCTGCAGATTGCTGACAACCTGGAGCTTTTAGGTGTCACTTTAACATCGACTCTAAACTATGGTTTTGAATCCAAGGCCAACCTTGCCTCGAAAGAACTAGGCATATTGGCCAAGGTGAGATGGTACTTTACACCGGGACAGCTTCTTGATCTATACCAAGCTCAAGTCTGATCATGTGTGGAGTACTGTTCCCACTTGTGAAATGGCTCTGCCAAATATCAGCTGGAGGCCTTGGATTCTATAGAAAGACTAGCGTTACTCATAGGTAACGATGCTTTGGTTGAGACTAGACTTCAGAGTCTTGAACATCAACACAAAGTTGCCAGTCTCTCGGTGTTTTACAGGATACATTTCGTAGAATGTGCGGCGGAATTACACAACTTAATTCCTCCATCTCCCTTCCATCACAGGACAACCAGACGTACGGCAATGCGCCACCCATTTATGGTCGACATGCCCCCTCTCTGCACAAAGCGTGAGATCGCGGTCAAACGTACGCCTATCTATAATAAAAAAAAAAGTTATGCCACAATAAGTGCTCTTTTATTTTAAAAATTTAATTGAAATGCGCCGCTAGAAAGGGCTCTTTATTTGTATCTTGGTATTAATCCTTATCAAAATAAATTACTTCATATTCAAGACTGCTTCAATACCTTTATATAAATTTTTTATTCAATTTGAACATTCCATTCGAAATATATCACAAGTTTAAAAATGTAAGTAGTAGAAAAAACGTTTCATATCTTCGTGACGCTAATTTGCGTTTCATCCGTAACGTGACGCTGATTTCCGTTTCATCCGTAAAATTTTTACCCTCATGTGCCCAAAGAAGTTTCACAACAAAAATATTATTTTGAAGGCCTGTAAAGTTTTAAATAACGACAATATAAAAAAAATGCTCCATACTTATTTGTAGAGCGGTTAATAGACTACAAAATGTATATTGAATTTTTTGCTTCATTAGGTTCTTACATTAGGTTCTATGGATTACAATTAAAATTATGAGCTCCGCTTTTGACAGTGTTTGTTTGGACATCTGTGATATTTTGAGTGTTGGGAATAAGAAAAAAATATAACTTTTTTTGGCACACCTTAGTGTACTTATAATACGAATGTTCTGCTGATTATTTTGGGACTAGTTGGCGCTGTTTGAATTGTCATAATATATTAATTTCTTTTTGTAATTTCAGGTGTTCAATATATTAGCTGAGCATGGATGTAACATAGATTACTGTTCCGCAGACGACTGTACTGATCAAAACTTTTGCATACCAGATGCCTTCTTAGCCTCCTTGTCAAGTCATACATTAACCTTGCCTATGATGATACCTTACAGCCTGCGCTGTGATCCGGATAGGCTTTTGATTTTTGCCAATAATTGTGGATTTTTAAAAAGGATTCAGCTGCCGGTAAGCAGTTCTCTAACAATTATTATTTCTATTATTATCTTAGCATTAATTCTGATTGAAACGTTAGATTTCGTTTTTGAGTCTAGTATCCATGGAAGAGCCTTTGGTAGTATGGTTATGTTTTACAGAAACGTCTAGCCAAGGCCAAGGGGGTGCCTTGGCATGGAGGGTTTATCTGTATATTTTCAACAAAAGGCTATTATATAAGAAGTATCCATAATCAACATCCATAACCACTGTTACTTTGGGATGAGAAGGTGTTGTGTAGATTCTCACAATATTTATAAGAATTATTATTTTATATTACAACCATAAAAAACCCAACTATCCAATAAAAGTTTAGCCGTGATGTTGCTCATAGTATAGGGATAAAAATTAATAGAAGTTGATTTTTGTGTGGTTATAAAATTGATTTATTTTATTTCAGGCCAAATCGCAAATGATGGCATTAATCGACCCGAGCTTCAAAGACCTCGATGCAGAAAGACTTCAATATCATGTATCGCCATTAAAACATTTGTGCAGACTTCAGATTAGGACTGCGATGAGGTCCTCAGGTTTAATCAATTCGACAAGTGAGTTCTTCAATGCTCTCAATGATTTGCCTTTGCCGCCTGTGGTAAAGAATTATTTACGTTATACATAAGTTGTTTCTCTCATACATTGATGTGGCAAATATTTTTTGTTATGATCAAATTGATATTTCAACTTTGCGACTGACTGGAGAGCATTTTAGACATTCATAGAAATTCTTTCGTATTAATAATGCAAGCTTTGTAGTTGACAAGCTCTAGATCGCTTCGCAAAGTACACTTTGATATTTTTATTGACACTGACAATTTTTTTTTCTATATTTAAAGGGCCAGTGACCCGATCATTTAAAAAAAAACATTGAGAACGTATTTTGAATTAATTGTCCAATCAATATTATTCTTATATACAGGGTTATTGGTAAGTCGACGTATTCCCATTAGGAGGTGATAGGGGTGACTATTTGTGATAATTTTAACCCCCATATGCATTATGCAAAAGTGAATCATTTTTGAGTTAAAGTGTTTATTAGTGTTTTTCAGTCAAAAATGCAACACCAAAAATTTATTTAAAAAAGTACCAATTTAAATCTCATTTTTGATTCTGACTTATAAAAAACGATTAAACACTGGTTATTTATCAATATTAAAACAACAATTATTAGTCCAAATTTTTAAATGCGAGACGAAAAAGAATATTATTTCAATAGTTATTGTGATTCTTTTCCACTAAAATTCCTTAAAAGCAAAAAAACGTTACAAAACTTGGCTTGCAGATTATTTTAAAACATAACAATGCATAACAACCTAAAAATACCTTATCCATTTTACCAAAAAATAAAATAAAATGTAAACAAATCGTAAAAGGGTTTTTTGGATGTTGATTTTATAATAATCAACATGATATAAAAATTATCACGACAACTTTTAATTATTTATTAGAAATATCTCCTATATTCTTATTTTTTTATATTACTATTCCTTACTTTTAGAAAAAAAGCAAAATAATTTTATTTTTACAATTATTATGAATGATAAATATTAATGCATATAAAATTTACATATTTACAACATTAATTGTAATAACTAAGTTACATTAAAAAGAACCTAAAAAGACAATGTTTCCAAATCTCTTACTGGTTTTATATGCTGGTAATTATAAGTGTACTGTTCAACGTACTATTGTCGATTGAAAGGAGTGTTTTATTATTAGGTCGGATTATACCCGCCATGTTGTTTTATTCTAGCTTTGTTTGAGAAAGATTGGTTTGTTTGTTTACATTTTATTTTTTGGTAAAGTGGATAGTATATAAGAATTTATTTCAAAGAAACTGAAAAAATAGATCACAAAGGAAGCAGGCACAAGTTTGTATTCTAACTTAAAATCGCTGTTTGAATAATCTTGCAAATAGGTTCAATACGTAGCTAAGACAATGCAGGAAGCAAGCAATGCATGATAGGGGCACCTCCTAGTGAAAATGCGTCGAATTACCAATAATCCTGTTTAATCTTTGAAACCTATTTAAATTCCAAATACTTTTAAAAATTGTGTTACACAAACTAGTCTTAAGTAAAAATGCTAAAGTTAACATGACAAAGTACGTTAGTTATCTTTTAGTTTTTAAAAGTATTAATTCTTAAACTTGTCGATCTATTTAGGATAAGATATTAGGCTAATTTTGTTTTATTCTTTAATATTATTAATAGTAATGAGTATATTTTTATGTTATTTATTTTTTAAAATTCTTTCCACTGGTATATGTTTACTAAATTCGCAAACATTAGGTTTGTAGTTGTGTAGAGTAAAAGCCATATGCTGCAATAATATGTTTATTATACAATGTCAGTTGTATACAATAAATGTAATAAAAATCAATAAATAAGCCTTTGATTTCTCTTCATTTTACTTTTATTCATTTGAAATTAGCGCCATTAGCCATATGCGTTTCTATCTCCTGCACCCTGTAAATAAACAATAGTGGGTTAATCAGAAATAATGATCCCGTTTTATGCGCCTGTACGTCCCCTTCTGTATGTGCTGCTGGGGGACGCACATCGCTGGTAAACCCACTAAGACCGCCCCGGTGTTCCCTCGCACGCCTTGAGCCCTGAGGCCACTGGACGCTACGAACTAGTCGGGCAGCGGGACTGGCGCCAGTAGAGGTTGAGCCTCTTCGAAGCCGGGGGATGGACTACTCCTGCATTGGATGCAATAGAATGGGTGCTATTTGGTTTTGCCTTTCAAGCTTTATAAACCCCTCAGCTACTATCCTTTTGCCTCTTTCCCAAATACATCCTCTTTATTCAAGAAAGAGATATGCAACAAGTTTCTGTGCAACTGAAACGAAGTGATTATCAGAATATTTAGGAATAATATAAAATGTTTCCTCTCCATCATTATTGGACGAGTTACAAACGTGATGTAAAATTGTATTAAGTGTTCAAACAATTCCAGTTGCATGAAAAGCTTATGTTTAAGCCCGATGTACGCTGCTGAGTATAGCGCCATGACCTTCAGCTGCCCTAGATAGTGGCCCGCATCTACATGATTGAGAGACACATCTTGAAAGAGGCTGACCCTGACAAGGGGCGGGCTGTCACCGGTTTGGACCACGATGTTGACCATGCTATTTGCCTGTTGGCCCAGGCAGTATAAAACAGCGGGGTTTTTTGTGGAAAGGAGGGTAAAGTATTTCATACCCCCTCTCTCGTAGCAAGGTAGATTCAAATAGTTATTCCTAAAAATGGGGGTGCCAATCATCTGACCTCCCCTAATCCTGAAGGTTCTAACGAGTGAGTCTATTCTTATTCCGAAAGCCATAGAACACAAACTTACGTTCTCGGTACGAATGTGAGGTTTTCGACACCTTCCCCAGTGATGAGCACGTCGTCCTCGATTCGGACTCCGCCGAAACCGCGGAATCTGTTCATCATATCCCAATTGAAGAAATGCGATTGTTTTGGATTGTTCTGAGCAGAGCTTAGCAACTGTAAACGGAATGGCATCTTTTTAATGGACCCCAGGGAATAAACACAATGAATAGGAGAAAAGTAGACCAGATAATAGTATCAATAGAATTTCATATGATGAGGTAAATGCTAGTTGCTTGAGACTTTTGAGCTTAGTTATCCTTGCAGGGGCGGAGAAAGAATACTGACCTCTGCGGCCGGGGTCAGTCTGTCGTAAAAGGCCACAAACCTACGAGCCTAGCTACGTGATAGAGCTCCAAGCCTGTCTGGATGGCGACCACCTTTGGTCTTAAGTATACCGCCATAACCAACCAACTTTGTGTTGTGTTCCGGCATTAGTGACCCAAGTTTCTGTACCTTTATGGGACAGCAGCGTGTTCGCGATACCGCTGGCGTTGTAAAAACCCATAGGCGACGGTAATTGATAAAAACAATTCTAAGTGAGCCGTCAAACTGTCTGCTGGTCTACAGCAATAAAAAAAATATCCTACAGATGACGTGCAACAATATTGAATCGCTATATTGTTTGATTAATCGGTTACATTAAATGCAAATATTGTGATTCATATCTGTCTCTGATATCACATATTTGTGTGTTGGAACAAACCTCCGTTCCTTTATACGTATGTAATTATTTTACTCCTTGCAAGAGTGTCCGCTCTGGGTAGGCACATAGATGCCGAATTGTGCTTTAAACTGGTAATGAAAGTGCATGGATGCAGGAGGGATAAACCAAACAGGACGGTGTGTGGAGGTCGCAGACACCTCCGGGTCGTATTGTCGGAGATAAATGAAATCCGGGGAGCGTGGATGCTTACAGTCGTTTATTCCAAAGGCAGAAGTTTAATGTACAAGGCTTATGATTATAAACTAGATAATTGTATTTACATTTTTGCCGGGAAGGGAAACCAACGCTTAGTAGTTGTCAAAATCTGACCGCCTTATTTTTTATCGTGGTTAGTGATGTGACGTGCAACTAGTGCCGCCACACCACCCCCCCACGGAGAAAGATACAACAAAAATTTAAAGTTGAAAACAACAGTATCGAGCTACTAATAACATTATAAATTACTATAATCACTTATGCCTAAAATTAAAAAAAATATTACAGTATTAATATTACAAATGAAATTAACAATTATTAGTAAAATAATTACAAATAATAATACTAATAAAGTATGATCAGTCAAAATTCTTAAATCTAACACGTCTGCCAGAGCGTGTGGTATATGGCTGTTTAACTTTCTCATCTGGAACTTTTATGGGAATTGGTACTACCGTTGGCAACTCTTTCTGGTTGACAGGTAACTTATCTTGGTTAGGTGGGGTAGGCAGATGTTCAGCTTGAATGCGTTCATTATCAGTATGATCTATAAAAGCTGGTTTAAGTCTGTCTACACTTACTACAACTTTGTTGTTTTTAACGGCTAGAGTGAATGTTTTTCCATCGGGCGAGCGTTCTAATATTTTAAATGGACCTGTATATGGCGGTTGCAGTGCCCGGCGAACGGTGTCATCTCTCAAAAAGACATGTGAGGCAGTTGCCAACTCTTTAAATATAAAGGTTGAGTCTTTAGAGTGTCGAGAGGCGGGCACTGGGCGGATAGTTGACATCTTCTGGCGTAATTGTACTACAAAATCCGTGGCGTCTTCAATTTTGTCTGAAATTGAGGAAGGTATCAACATTTCTCCGGGAAGTCTTAAAGTCTCCCCGTAAACAGTCTCTGCAACTGTGGCTTGGAGATCTTCTTTGAAAGCCGACCGCATTCCGAGCAAGACCATAGGGAGAGATCTCATCCAAGAGTCTTTATGGCACATTAACGCTGCCTTAAGCTGTCTGTGGACACGCTCAATCATCCCATTTGCGCAGGGATGATATGAAGTAGTCCTAATGCGTTTTGTGGCAAATTGCAATAATAGTCGGTTAAACAGGTCAGATTCGAATTGGGAGCCTTGATCCGTTGTGATAACTGATGGTATTCCAAAGCGGGAAATCCATTCCCTGGTAAAAGTTTCTGCCACTTCCTCTGCTGTGATAGATCGCATAGGCCAAACTTCGGGCCACCTAGACACTCTATCAATTGCAGTTAAACAATACCGGTACTCATTGCAGACTGGTAATGGCCCGATAATGTCAATGTGAATGTGCATGAATCGCCCAGATGGTATGTTGAACGTACCCAAAGGAGTTGAGTTATGTCTCGAGACTTTGCTACGCTGGCACGCCTCACAAGCTCGGGACCAGGTACGGCAATCCTTTTTCATTGATGGCCAAACAAAACGTTCTGTCATAAGGCGTGTAGTGGTGCGAATACCGGGATGACTCAGATTATGTAGTTTGTTGAATGTTGCTCTTCGGAAGGAAGGTGTCAAATACGGTCGCGGCTTTCCCGTAGAAACATCACAATAAATTGGTATATTACTTCCTGGTGGACTAATTTTAGTGAGGTTTAGGCTAGAACCATTTTGTAACAAGTTTTCCAGTTCTGAATCCGAGGCCTGTGACTTTGCAAGCAAATCATGATCTTGATCTAAAGAGATGGCATTGATATCGATACGCGACATCGTGTCGGCGACGATATTTTCCTCACCCTTTATGTACTGTATATCCGTTGTAAATTGACTAATAAAGGATAACTGGTTTAGCTGAGGAGGTGGTAGCTTCTCTCGTCGCTGTAAGAAAGCGTATAGGAGTGGCTTGTGGTCAGTAAATATTGTGGCATGCTGGACTTCTAGGATATATCGAAAATGTTGGACACTTTCGTACACCGCTAGTAATTCTCTATAATAAGCCGGCCACTGTTGTTGCTTTGGTGTAAGTTTCTTGCTAAAAAAAGAAAGTGGAAACCATTGACCATTTATCTTTTGCTGGAGGCAAGATCCAATATGGACGCTGGATGCATCAGTGAACAGACCCAAACTTGCACTGTTTACTGGATGTTGCAATAGTGTTGCCGAGGATAAGCTTTTCTTACAGGCTTCAAATTGCTGAATTAATTCCGAAGACCAAGGAAATGGCTTAGCTCCTTTGCTGTTGGTTGCAACCAGGGCTTCAATTAGTGGGGCTTGATATTGGGCAGCATGAGGAACAAAACGCCGGTAGTAGTTTAGCATGCCGAGAAAGCGGCGCATGCCTTGTACAGTCTCAGGAGGTGGAAAATCCAATAAAACTTGAATGCGATCCTGAGGAGGGCGCGTACCTTCGCTATTTATGTGATAGCCCAAGAAATTTACTTCAGCTACTCCTAGAATACATTTGGAGGGGTTAATCACGACTCCGTAATCTTGTAGGCGTTTGAAGAGAGTTCGAAGGTGTTCCAGATGAAGAGTCTCATCAGGGGAATGGACGAGGATGTCATCCACGTAAGGGAAACAGAAATCGTTACCCCGTTTGGCCTCTTCGAATTTCCTTTCATGACTTTCGGGTTGCGAAATGCGGGGCAGACATTTCAGCGATTTATTGATGAGATCACGTCGGGGTCACCAATGTGGAGGTCGCAGACACCTCCGGGTCGTATTGTCGGAGATAAATGAAATCCGGGGAGCGTGGATGCTTACAGTCGTTTATTCCAAAGGCAGAAGTTTAATGTACAAGGCTTATGATTATAAACTAGATAATTGTATTTACATTTTTGCCGGGAAGGGAAACCAACGCTTAGTAGTTGTCAAAATCTGACCGCCTTATTTTTTATCGTGGTTAGTGATGTGACGTGCAACTAGTGCCGCCACAGGTGTACAAAAGGGTGAATATGTTGGGATGATCGCTAACGGAGGAGAGAACATGTTGGACTGACCAAAAATAGGACAAGGGTACGAAGAAAACTCTGAAATGGTCAATATTAGTAGAATTTATACAATTTACACTTTGTTAATTACTGATTCTGTTTTAAGTCTGAGTAAAATTATTACAATGCGCGCGCACACCGATAGTAAAAAACCGACACGATGAAGTTAGCTAATAGTGGTCGCCATCCAGACGGACTTGAGGCCCTACCACGTAGCTGGGGCGGGTTGTTTTGTCGCCTTTTACGACAGGCCGACCCTGGCCGCAGAGGTTGTTGTATCTCAAGTTTCTGTGAAAACTCGTAACTATGTTCACAGTAGTTTCTCAAATATTCACACATAAATCTACAACACGTGTTTTATATTAGTGGAGATAATAATAAATTTTTTTCTGTTACGCGTAAGAAGTATAACTTCTTACGTGCGTAGATAAGTATACACACGTATTTTTTACGTAACATGTTGATATATTTTTACAATACAGTCATAAATTAAGCAAGGTTCAATCCGCAGTGCGGGATTATTACCGCGTGATATCGATTCTGATACAGTTGTGATTATCACACGAATTTGAAAACAAAAGTGCGTACAATAACATACAGATCAAATTGATAATCGTTATTGAAGTCTTTAATATAATCACGTGCAAGCTTGTTGTACTTTGGTCTACTTATGTGTAGGTAGTTCAGAGAAAACAGTTTACACATAAAGCGTGCATTTTGTACAATGCCTCTCGGTAACTATCTTGACCATAGACACCCGGAAATAGTAGGAATAAATGTAGCTACGTTTGGCTTCAGCTAGCTGATCCCCATAACTTGTAAATGGGAAACCGAATGGGCGCTTTCCTTTGTCTGTATCGTCTTTTACGATTTTGGTAAGGATGGAGTGGTTCAATTCTTATATTGTTTCCATTCCTGGTTAACTTTTGAGTGTCACTTAATTACTAAAATAAAACCCTTAGACATTTTACTAACTAAGGTCTCAAACTATATGGTACATACCCTGGGTATGAAATAGCATCCAGGTTCAACAGTGAGCACCATGCCCGCCAACAGGCGCCTAGCAGTACGAAGCCTGGCCAACGGCCCTTGAGGTCTGGGCGGGCAGTGCGGTAAATAACCACCAACGTCGTGTACATCCAGCCCCAGGAGATGGCCCAGACCGTGCGGCTGGAGTATGCCATGGATGCCAGCCTGATTTGATGAATTTAGATTATTTATTCAAAAGCTCTTAACTGTGTACCATTGATAAATATTCCAACACGTTATCCTCTTCTTCTTCTTCTTGCCCTTACCCTAGCTATGTGGGGTGGGCACAACATGTCTTCTACTTCCACTCTCCTCTATTAGTCGTCATCTGAACATTCACACACATACACACACACAAATATAAGTTGTTTGCTGCAATAAACTTACTTAAAATGTGTACAAAGCATTTGTTAGTAAGAAATAACATAAAATTCATATTGGTCTGGGTTCAAATCGGTCAGGGGATGTCTCTGGGTAAGAGATCATACATTTGAGTGATTACATTAGGGCATTCAAGAAACAAATTGTTGAGGGAACCCTTGCCAGGCCGATATAAAAGATCAAATCTATAGACTATTAAATATTATTAAAGTCAGAGAATTGTAAATAGCAATGGACAGTCCTATTTTTTTTTTATAGAAATTGTGCTTATGTTTTCGATTATCCCCCCCTCGGTTTAAATGAGATTTGGTGAGATTTCATTGGACCCCCCCCATTCTGAGCTCACGTAATTAATGGATGTCCCCTATACTCCTAAAGTAACTCTATCAATTGTGTCGAGTAGAGAGGGAATCGACAGTCTTTCGATTCGATACAAAGGTAAGAGCCGGTATGCATACTGTTTAAAACTAAGTATATCACCACCATGAGACACTTCATCTTACTGTAATATATTTATATTGTGTGATAAATAAACCTTTTTTTCTAACACTTTCTTTCTCTTACAAATAGATATATCTAGAGAAAATCTATAAAATAAAAACATTTTTCACTTATGAAACTTTTAGCACTATATAATATGATAAAAACAAATATCATAAACTAAAATAGTTGAAGAGGTTCCGATCATTAATAATTGCTCCTTGCAAGTAAGTTTTATTAACAGTACTTACACTATTTTATAATACGAGGGCTGTTTGTTAACTCCGTGACTATTTGAAAAAAAAAACATGTTTTTTTTTCTTCGGAAAATAAGCATTTTATTTTTCAACATAATCTCCTTTTAGATCAATACATTTAGTACAGCGTTTTTCCAATTTTTTAATTCCTTCCAAATAATAGGTTTTCTCAAGGCCTTCAAAATAGGCGTTTGTTTCGATTATGACCTCTTCACTCGACCCAAATCTCTTAATACCGAGTCATTTCTTCAGGTTTGAAAAAAAGAAAATAGCCGCAAGGAGCTAAATCTGGAGAATATGCTGAATGGGGTAGCAGTTCGTAGCCTAATTTATGATCTTTTGCCATACTATTATATATATTAATATACTACACACCTGTGCACTCATGCATTGTATTGATGGAACAGCACTTTTTTTCGCCACTTTGATTTTTAAGCTGTTTGAGGGCCATAATAATCTCGTACAGACTGATGTCTGGGATATCTACGGTATAGTGTCGGGTTAATTTGGCTCTTGGGTCTTTAGCCTTGTTGTTAACAGGTGCCCGTGTGGTCGTGTACAAGACAGCAAGTATTTTAGGGTCTTTCAAATCAAATAAATCACCACCAAATATCATAATCATTAGACAATCAACAGACCAGTGTCATCCCGTGACAATACTCAGTCATTAGGTAAATTTGCAACCAGCATGAGAAAATCAGAAGAAGTAGTTTGATGAAAAAGTTCTGATTGATTAAAATTAGAACAACGTTACAATGGCAGTTTACAAATTAAATTTGTATTTTAACTATAAAAATAATATATAGGTATGAGGAACTTTCAGTATGTATTTCGTCAGATATAAAAAAAAATCCAATATTCTGATTTTGTCAGACGTTTATGGCGAAGGAATTGCGCGTAAAAGTGGTAACTGCTTATACCTAGTCAGGTCATAAGTATTGTCACACAGTAAAAACTTTTCTTTTAGAATGCTGGCCACAAAAAAGTTTATTGAATTAGAATTTCGAATTGTTCATGAAAATAAAAATGTATAACTTTTAGAATTTTACTCATTTTTAAATATGGAGTGGACGCTTAAAGAAGACCGTGTTGCAGTTATTGCGTTACATCGTTGCGGTTACGCGCCAATTCAAATTTTTAACATACTGAAAAATTTGAATATTACCAAAAGATTCGTTTATCGTACCATCAAACGATACAAGGAAGACTCTAGTGTAGATGACAGGTCAAGAAGTGGTCGCCCTCGGTCTGTTAGGACTCCAGCAGTGATAAAAGCTGTGAAGGCACGAATTCAAAGAAATCCCAAATGTAAGCAGAAACTGTTGGCCCTTCAGATGGGGTTAAGCAGAACCACGGTGAAAAGGTTGTTAAATGAAGACTTAGGGCTTCGGGCATATCGAAGAAAAACAGGACATCGTTTGAATGCTCGTCTAATGGACCTGAGACTGAAGAGATGCCGCGCTTTGTTGAAGCGGTACGCGGGAAAAAATATCGGGAAATTCTTTTTTCGGATGAAAAAATGTTTACCGTAGAAGAGAGCTACAACAAACAAAATGATAAGGTGTACGCACACAGTAGTGAAGAAGCGAGCAACCGTATTCCGCGTGTCCAACGAGGTCATTTTCCATCCTCGCTCATGGTATGGTTGGGAGTTTCTTATTGGGGCTTAACAGAGGTACATTTTTGTGAGAAAGGTGTAAAAACGAATGCTGTTGTGTATCAAAATACAGTCCTGACGAACCTTGTGGAACCTGTTTCTCATACCATGTTCAATAACAGGCACTGGGTATTTCAACAAGATTCGGCGCCAGCTCATAGAGCGAAGAGCACACAAGACTGGCTGGCGGCGCGTGAAATCGACTTCATCCGGCACGAAGACTGGCCCTCCTCCAGTCCAGATTTGAATCCGTTAGATTACAAGATATGGCAACACTTGGAGGAAAAGGCGTGCTCAAAGCCTCATCCCAATTTGGAGTCACTCAAGACATCCTTGGTTAAGGCAGCCGCCGATATTGACATGGACCTCGTTCGTGCTGCGATAGACAACTGGCCGCGCAGATTGAAGGCTTGTATTCAAAATCACGGAGGTCATTTTGAATAAACTTTAATGTCATAAGAATCTATGTTTTGTTAAGTTCATTTTGGTATATGAATGGTTACATAATTAATAAACTTGTTACAATTATTTTACATTAAACATGTGACAGAATTTATGACCTGACTAGGTAAAAATCTGGGTTGACAGCTTTTTTCGAGTCATAAAGCCTTAAACAGTTTTCGGGCTACTGAATAATTAAATGAATCGTAATTTGTATGTGTTTTTGTAAAAAAATCCCACTCAACAGATTTTTTAATAATCTTACAAAAGACGTATTAGTTGTACAAGAATATGGTATTTTATTCCAAGCAATATTAAGGGGTATTTCTGAATACACTTCACATAAAAAAATAAATGATCATTTAAAAACTTACAAAAGATAAGGGTCGTTGCACAGCAATCAAAAATCAATATTGAATCTGTCTATAATCTATGTGAATGACACCGTGTGCATCCCAAAAAACTGTGGGGAAATTGAAAAAGTCACGGAGTTATCAAACAGCCTTCATACATTTTTAAGTGAAGTCAAAACTAGTATCTATAGTTATTTTCGTAAGAGCTAATTACCAACAGGTGGATATTCTTATTATTCGCATATCTTTCTCCGTGCAGGGGCGGAGTAAGAATACTAACCCCTGCAGCCGGGGTCGGTCTGTCGTAAAAGGCGACAAAACAAACCTAGCCACCTGGTAAGCCCGTCTGGATAGCGACCACCCTTGGTCTATAAATAAGTATGACGCCATAATAACCTTGTATTGTGTTCCGGCATTAGTGACCTAGGTTGCTGCATCCCTATAGGACAGCAGCGTGTTTGCGGTGCACCTAGCGTCGCAAACATCCATAGGCAACGGTGACTGCTTACTATTAAGTGGGCCGTCAGCCTATCTGCAATAAAAAATTGGAGGAATTGCAATGACCAAATTCAGACATATTCTAGAAAAAAATTACAGTTTGGAAATTAAAACAGGTTTTGCAAAATAATATAGGTATTATAATTAAAATATAGTTAGTTAAATATACCTCAATCATGTCTTCAACACTCCCTCGCAGAAGGCCGCCCTTCTTCAAGTGCTCAAGCATGGCCCTGTTAGCTGTCAAATGCATCTCATCCCACATCACACCCGGTTTAGCTGCCCTACAATTATTATTAAAATTTGTCTATACACAAAGAAGTACAAACTATATGAGTAATATTTATTAAGTATCCGTGCAGGGGCGGAGAAAGAATACTAACCTCTGCGGCCGGGGTCGGCCTGTCGTAAAAGGCGACAAAACAACCCACCTCAGCTACGTGGTAGGGCCTCAAGCCCGTCTGGATGGCGACCACCTTTGGTCTTAAGTATGCCGCCATAATAACCTTGTGTTATGTTCCGGCATTAGTGACCAAAGTTCCTGTACCTTTATGGGACAGTAGCGTGTTCGCGATTCCACTGGCATTGCAAACATCCATAGGCGACAGTAACTGCTAAATTCTAAGCGGGCCGTCAGCCTGTCTACTGTCCTAAAGCATTAAAAAAAAAAAAAAAATTTTAATATTATATACTTTTTATTATGTGTATTGGAAAAAATCTACTAAAACATCCAGTTTCCCTACGCGGACAACAGGGTTGAAAAAAGTACAGGCTTCCCAGATTTGCGGTATTACTGGTGAACGCACACTTGTCCGAGCCGAACGAGTCGAACGAAACGAATTTTAGAATTCTGTATATGAATGATTCGGACGATTCGACGCGGGCAAGTGTGCGAGGTTTCATGAGATTTCATATACAGAATTTTCGTTTCATTCGGCTCGGACAAGTATGCGTTCACCATAATACGACTAAAAGTAGCGAGAAGACAAAAGAGCCGTTTTACAAATCCCAAAAAAAACTCAGCTAGAGTAAATGGATCTATTCAAAAACACTGGGTTGATCTGAATGCACCCAAAAATTATTTTGTAAATAACATTTGTATATTCGTTGTCATTGTTTATGGACCAAGGTTGGTATGGATTTAATTAATTATTATTATTATTATTATAAACTAATAAATACACACACGCACACACACATTTATGATGCTCAGTTTTTTTGATTTACTACGAAGTTTAAATGTCATGTAATGTTAATTTAAAGATTTTAATGTACAATTATTTTTCTGGATTCAGAAAGATAATAAGAAATAAACTTACGCAATGACCGCATCTCTGGCATTCAAGACTGCCTCGTAAATCAACTTCTGGTCCTCGGAGAACTTCCCGTTGGCGGGGAACGAGCATGTGATATCAGCCGCATAGCCGGCGTAATTGCCGCCCATGTCGAATAAACTGGAATATATTATTATAAATATATTCCAAACTATACAATACAATATATTATAGAAATTTCAAACGTTAAATTACATTTTAAACAAAAAATAATAAAACAGTCCATAACGATACGCTTGGCCAAAGCGGATTGGCGGGGTACACATACCGATTATCTCCGATGTTTTCCATCATCGTAGGTACGTTGCAAAATATTGCAATTAAAAAAAACAGTCTAAGCAGAGCATGCTATCTTGAATTCGAACCCGTGTGAGCGTAGGTTGGTTTCCGAGTGTGATGCCATTTGATTACCACACACTTCATATTCGATAAGTTTAACACTATTTAATATAAATACTATGTCGTGGTACGCCATATTAATCCAATACTATCTGATGCTTTGATAGAAAGGGATAGAGCATAACTATCCCATGTATCCATCCCTCCCGCCTCCCCTTTTTATTCACCCCACTTTCATATAAAACTCTCAACTAGGGCGAAGTGATTTCTACCATTTCGGGTCCGCTAAGTAATTTCACAATGTGTATTTGATCCCAACAACGCTTCTCTGGCCTTAATGGTTTTCCTTACCACATATCCCCATCTTCAATCCGCTTGGAGTTAGGTGCGGCCGCGTGGCCGTAGTGCAGGGTCGACCCGTTGTCCCCCGACCCACAGATGCAGGTGTACGATACGTGCCTGCACCCCCCAATACGGTAGCAATGATCAAGGAACACCGATTCGCATTGGTATTCCATTAGACCAGGTTTCGCATATAACATCACCTATATATACATGGTAAAAATGTATTAAAACTACATATAAATATATTAAAAACACCTATCCCCCAATTTACACGGTTTATAAATAAACGAATATTAAAAAAATATATAAAAATGTACAAGTATATGACATATTCCCATATACATATCGTTAATAACATCTTTGCGTCTCATATAATTTGCAACACTGGTGGCAATAACGGGGTACTCCCCGTATTGTGAAATACAGTACACATTTAGGGTAATGTGCTTATATTTGTGACTTCGAATGCGAGTTAATGTATTAGAACTGGACTTTTAATGAGTAAATTTTTCAAGCTTTTATGATGTCAAAAATATCGAGAAAAAATAATGTCTTTTTTTTAAATAAAATTTTTCTTTGAATAAAATATAAGAACGTTTACGTAATACAGAAAGAGTAACGGATGTTCTTATCTTATCTTATTTTGGGGCCGAGAAATATCTCGGACACTTCGACCCAATGGGATCTTTTGTGTTCCCCTAGATAGCAATCACTCCTCTCCAATCTCATTGAAGATCTGCTTCATGAGCCTAACAATGAGGTATGGAGATAGGAGCCTGTAGTCTTCCGGTGTTGGATATCCTACCCTCAAAAGATTCATTCGCCTCCTGGCCAATGCATCACATGTACACAGTAGGTGTTCCATGCGTTCTGTATGTTCCCCACACAACCTGCACATGGGTGTCGCGGTTAGACCCATCTTCATGAGCATGTTGTTGGTTCCAAAGTGCCCAGTAAAGGCTCCAAGCAAGTAGCGTATTTGCCCCCTGCTCATGTTCCAGATGGATCCTCGTGCTTTGTACGTGGATCCCAAAAATTTTTTGGAGTGTTCCAGACCGATTCTAGTCAGCCAATGTTGTTGTTGACTGCGGTCTGCAAAATCCCTGAATGTGGCTTTCACGAGGCTAGTCGGAATGCCTACACATGGTTCCGGACCCATAAAATCATTAGTTGAGCCCTCTCTTGCCAGTTCATCTGCCATTTCATTGCCATGTACTCCCTCGTGTCCCGGGACCCACATTAATCTTACCCTGTTATGCCTTCCAAGCCCATTCAAGGTTTGAATGGCATCCAGGACAAGTCTGGAGTCAACTTTGAAGGAGGCGATGGCCTTGATTGCAGCTTGACTGTCACTGAGAATATATATAGATTTGCCTCTGGTGCCTCTATCTATGTTCTCCTGAGCACAGGTTATTATGGCATATGTTTCAGCCTGGAATACACTTGCCATTTTTCCCAAGCTTTTACTACATTTGTAGTCTTTCGCGTATACTCCCGCCCCTGTACCTGATTCCATTTTGGATCCATCAGTGTACCATACCAGACTATTATGTTCCGGTAGATCTGGTCCCTTTGTCCATTCCAATCTTGTTGGAATTTGGACCCTGAAAAGCCTTTCAAATATAAACCTGGTTTGCATTTTATCGGATATCATATGTGTTATCCGATCCAGGTCCTCATTTCCATCGAATTTTGTATGGTTGGTTTTTGGCTTGGTGGAGTCCCATAGGCCAGCTACTGCAAGGCGATATAGTGCCCTCCTTGCCTCAAGTTCAACCATAATATGCAGAGGAGGAATGTAAAGATATCTCTCCATAGCTGCCGTAGGTGTTGTTCTAAAAGCACCCGTGATTCCAAGACACACCGTTCTTTGTAGCCTATTGAGTGTCTCTTAGCACGTAGTAAGTTTTATTCTGGGCCACCATACTACGTTGCCATACGTAATGATGGGTATTATCATTATCTGATAAAGCCATCGTATCACTTTGGGTTTTAGTCCCCAGGTTTTGCCATAAGTGGAACGACACATGCCAAATACTCTCAGAGCCTTCGCCATTGTCTTTTCCACATGAGTCTTCCACCTGAGTTCCTTATCAAGGGTTATGCCTAGATATTTGACCTCGGTGGACCACGACAGTTTGGTTCCATTAAGGGAGGGATTCCCTAGACTTGCTAGTGTCCTTCTCCTTGTAAATGGTACTATAACTGCTTTATTTGGATTAATGGAGAGGTGGTTCTCCATGCACCATTTCTCTGTTATCTTCAGAGCCTTTTGTAATAATCCAGAGACTATGTTCGGAAATTTACCATTGACCATTATGGCTGTGTCGTCAGCATAACCTACCGTGTAAAAAGGTCCGGTGTTGAGTTTGGTTAGTAGTGAGTCTACT
The DNA here is from genome assembly GCA_963693495.1 of Malacosoma neustria. NCBI lineage: Eukaryota > Metazoa > Arthropoda > Insecta > Lepidoptera > Lasiocampidae > Malacosoma > Malacosoma neustria. The sequence continues at coordinate 11,880,367 of OY856385.1, read as the reverse complement.
ACTAGACACCATAATAATGGAGACAATACTCCGCCTTGAGGGCAGCCGCGTGTTGTTTTTGCGCTAAGTTTATCTCCCATTAGTTCCGATCTGACTACGGATGTTCTTACTTTTTTTCATGAAGAATTCTTTGTTTTATATTTGTATATAAACGATAGTGAATGCAATATGTAGGTTATTAAGATGTTTTCCTTATATATTTAAGTGACTGGATTGAACACAGATAGGGTTTTTTTCATTTTACACGGTTTTGCCATATCCTACTACATACATCTTCCGTGTTTATCGGGGGGTAGGCGTATTAATGTATATATTTTTTATGGCTGAGAGAAAGCAGCATGCTGACTGCCCGTTTAATAGTAAGTAGTTAACCGGAAAGTCATTACTGGTTTTTCTAACAGGTGTCTCAAGCTAGGCTCTCAGGCTCAAGTATGCAATGTTATGATTTGACACATGTCATTTTATTCTACTGACATCAAGGTTATATTTTGCGAAAGTAACATCGTCGTACATTTATATTATATAAGAGGTTATCTTTGAAAATGTCAAGTTTCTTGCCTGAAAACGTGATTTTTTTATTGCTGTAGGATAGCACACAGACTAACGGCCTTTTTAGAATTTAGCAGTTACCGTCACCTATGGGTGCTTGCAACGCCAGTGGCATCGCGAACACGCTGCTGTCCCATAAGGGTACAGGAACTTGAGTGTTTCCGGCACGCATTAATTTTATGATTTAATCAAAAGAAAAAAGCCACTGAGTCATCGTTTGCTGGTAGAAACTTTTTACCTTCAAAACATGTGCGGCTTGGTTACGAAAATTCAAAAGTAGTAGTTTCGATATGTAAGACCGAAAAAGTTTGAAGATGTGAAACTGCAGTAGTTATTTGAATAAAGACTCAACCCAAACGCAAAAACAATTGACAGAAGCGTTCAATGTGGTCCAAGAAACGATTAGCGTTCCGCTTACGAGCAATGGGGAAAATTAAAAAGATGGCAAGTTGGTGGCCACCACATCAATTGAATGACAGGCAAATGGAAAATTGAAAATACGTCTGTAAAATGCTGCTTTCTAAGGTATGATGATCTGAAGTCAATGCAGAAAGCATCGAATAGTGACGGGTAGGGGCCATCCATAAATTACGTCACACGTTAAGGGGGAGGGAGGGGGTCTACGAAGTGTGACATTGTGTGACAAGGGGGTGGGAGGGGTCCTAAATTTTGTGACGTCACATTTCCAAACCTACGTGTTCCAAACATGAACTTTGCATTATTAACGAAATACTCAAAAACATTTGCAACTCTATCTTGATTGAAAATGTTTGAAAAAAAATTGAAATGCGAGATTGTCGCATGTTGTGATGTAGGACGATCTAGCCTTTAGCGACTATTACGAGAGGGATTTTTACCACCACCTGTTTTAATTAGTCAGACGTAAAGCTGATATCTAACTGTAGAAAAAAATGACGCCGAAGGTAAATTCATATAATACTAATTTCGGAACTGTTGTTTGAATTCAAGAATTTCTAAATGTACAATAATTGCAAAATATGTGACGTCACACTAGGGAGGGGGGAGTCTGACAAATGTGACCAGCTGTGACAAGGACGGGGGAGGGGTCAAAAAATCATGAAATTCGTGTGACATAACTTATGGATGGCCCCTAATGATAAGTGGATATATTTTGTAAACCCTAAAAGCAGAAAAATCATGGTTATCACCTGACGAAGCCGGCCCATCGACTCTAAGGCCAAATCGTTTTGGTCGCAAGACAATGCCCTGTGTTTGGTGATACCAGACTGGCGTGCTGTATTGCGAACTGTTGAAACAGTTAACAGTAATCGCTACCGACGGCAAATTGCCAATTTGAACTATGCGTTGATGGAAAACTTCCCGGATGGGCCAGAAAACACGGTAAAGTGAGCACGATAACGCGCTGTCTCATAATACAAAACCGGTCAAGGAAGCGTGAACGCGCTTGGATGGGACATCTCACCCGCCGTACTCTCCAGATCTTAGCCCACCCAACTATCAATTTTTTGCATCAACGGGACACGCGCTTGCAGAGCAGCACTTCACCAATTTCAAAGAAGTTAGAAAAATTGCCTGAAAGATGGGTAAAATAATGGATGTATAGAATCAAATGGCCAATACTTGGAATATTTTTTTTACCATGTTTTTGAAAATTTCTTTGTTTTATTTCGAAAAAAAAACCGGTAATGACTTTCGGGTACACCTGCTAAGGCACTTGTTTAGTAACCGCCCGAACAAGGAAAATGCTCCTCATACTCATACATTATAAATATGTTTACAATTATTTCTGCAAAACAAAGGACATAGAATGTGAAAAACGCTTTTAATAAAGAAATCTTTTGGGTTAGTTTTGTATTTTATCGGCCCAGGCCAAGAGATCGGCACGCCACATATCCGTGGGTCCGGGCGTAGGTGATAGGAGAACAGTGGGAGTTTTTAGTGGATAATCGCATGGCCGAACATCTTTCCTGGAGTCCCACATATCCCTCGGTCCCCCTGGGCCGGGGGAACCCGTCAAGAGAGGGTTTTTCCCCGAGACCAAAAAAGGGGGGGGTTGTATTTTATTATGGTCAAAAAATTAAGCCTGTCTGCTTAAATTTAATAATTATAAAAAAGTTTCATGGCCAGGCTTAGAGTACACATATTGCTTATGTATACTTTAAGTGGCCAGGTCTAAAAAGTAGACACTTAGAGTTACAATTTTCTTTATTGTTGTATAACTACTTTACTCAAATTCACAGCCTGTTGAAAAAATATTAGTGTAATTAAAACAAAATTTTAACGCAAATAACTATAGTCAGTTATGCAACACACAGACCTGTTTGTGCGCGTCCGACGACACTTTGCACACGTAGCGCATTACTTCGATTTCCTCCGGGGTTTTGATAACGCGCCTGCAACATAAATAAATATTAAAAACATTATATTTAGCATCAGACATCATCACTAGTAGTGGACGGAATTACCAAATATGGCTTCATTATCGGGAAACTCTGTAGATTTCCCATACTCTTATAGAGGGCGTCCTAATTTTCTCGTATGATCTCCAAACATAGACTTGCATATTTTAGTGATATTGATATTGCCCAATGATGATATAGCCGACATAGTAGTGAGCATTTATTATTAGCAACGCCTATGAATGTTTGAGACGCCAGAGGCATCGCTAACATGCTCCAGTCCGCGTAGGAGAATTGGAACCTATTATGCCGGAACACAACACAAGGTTATTTATTATAGCGGTATATTTTAGAGATAAGTTGTTACTATCCAGGATGGCTTGAAGCCTTTTTCCTACCCCGGGGAAATCAAAGAACTACGATAGACTCCGGGAGGAAGCACATGTGGTTATTTTGGCCTCACTTGTCTCTAACCCCATCGATCGATGTCTAACCCTATGGAGGCCGCCTTTGTGCTGCTGACCGATAAAAATTCGAAAGAAATATACCTATATTAGGTCACAAGATCGACTTTCGGTCATTGTTCTGCGACACTCCTGGGGACGGACTTGGAGCTAAGCTAGGGATGTTTAGTCGCCTTTTACGACAGGCCGTGTCTGGCTGCAGGGCAAGCATATGTTATGACCATTACTTAGGTTCTACATTCGAATATCTTTATTCTGGTTTTCCCACCATAGTCCACTATATAGTGAAACATATGCGTGGATTACATCACGTGTCCAATTATGGACGTTTTAGGAGTTAGTACCTTAGTGTTCGAGAACTTTTGTCTTTACGCGATAGTTCTTTTTTTTATTGCTGTAGGACAGCAGACAGGCGGACGGCCCACTTAGAATTTAGCAGTTACCGTCGCCTATGAGTGTTTGCGCTAGTGGCATCGCGAACTCGCTGCTGTCTCATAAGGATACAGGAACATGAGTCACTAATGCCGGAACACAACACAAAGTTATTATGGCGGCATACTTAAGACCAAAGATGGTCGCCATCCAGACGGCCTTTTTTGGGCCCTACCACGTAGCTAGGGTGGGGTTTCGTCGCCTTTTACGCCAGGCCGACCTTGGCCGCAGAGTATCCTTTTTTCGGCTCTGCACGGATATAGTTCTTCGGTACACTTATAGATGAACAAAATTAATATAAAAACATTAGCAACGTCCATTTAAATATTACATTATCCTTTTCCTCTTAGTTATTTTTATATGGGTTTTACAAGTCATTGTTTTGTTAATAGTAAACCAAACTATTGTGGTATTATAAATAGCGTTGAAACGAATTATAACAAAAGAGAAAACAATAACAAAAGCGCTCGAAGGAAATAACATTCTCAGTTTGTTCTGCTTTTGTTACAAAATAAATATAAGTGGTATAGTGGAGAGAAATCTCGTGTTAAAAGTGTTGGACTTTTTGAAAACGAAAAACGGAACAAACGGTTGTGTTTACCTGGTGATCAGGCAGTAAAAAGAACTTGTATGGCAACGGGAGTTTCGAAAGCCAAGTTGCTGAGGATCAAAAGTGAAGCCGAGCGCTTACGAACTGCTTCTAGTCCAGTCAATAAAGCTGTAACTTTGCCATTTGAGCTGACTGGATAAAAAAAACGGGAAAATGTGTGTGAGTACTAGATATTTAATATCCCAAAAAGTCAGGTCCCTGACATATCAGGAAAGCTTGCAAAAAAATTGCGAAAGCTGAAAAAAGCACTTTTTTCGAAATAACTCGCAAATGGTTCAAAATATTGAAAAATGTTTGAAGTAAATTTATAGATATAATTAAATTTCCCACAAGTCACGCTGCGGTCTGCGAAGCAGCATTTGGCATCTGGCTGACAGGTCTTCCGCCCATATGGGGCCCCATATAAGGCCATGGATCGTACAATTCCCCCCAAAGAGTCCTCGACACACAACATTTGGACCCCTGATATTGGGAAGTAAGCTGGATAGAGCTTCGGCTGTCCCCATAAGTCGGCGAACCTATTTCACGAAATATGCCGAAAAATTCCACCGGCTGTCGAGAACGAGTCCCCGGTACATCATCGTCGACCCGACGCTAATTCGAACGTGTCCTATTGTTAGGCTCAGCCCTATGGGTGGTCTACATGGAGAACCGTGAAAAAGAATGGCCTTGGTGTTATGAAGACCCACCTTCAGGCCGAGCTGCCGAATTCTGTGCACAAATGACTTCCCCTATTACGTACGCAAAGTCGCATTCTTTTTCTGAGTTGTGACTTAACTATTGAAGTAGTTTATAATTCTTGTTTTGAGTTCTTCCGCGAATGACAGGCGAGACTTCGTAAATTAGGGATTCCATGTGACCTCAGACATAGATCACCTCCTAAAGGGAATACGTCGAATCATCAATATCATAAGAATGCCGCAAATGAAAACAACCTCAATGCTGCATTTTTTGTTACACTAAAGAATTTACGGTATTTACTGCCTTAGACAAAAGAACACATGGGCTCGCTGTAACAATGGGACCCTATTCTCAAAACGTGCCGGCCGGTTTATCCGAAATTCACTATTTTTGTCTGTCCTTTACTCTCAGGTGCCTTATAATGATAATTTGCGAAAACTATCGCACTTATACAAAAACGTGTTAAGACTTTTTTGTGGGAAATTTAATTATCTATAACTTTTACTTCAAACATTTTTCAATATTTTGAACCATTTGCGAGTTATTTCGAAAAAAGTGCTTTTTTCAGCTTTCGCAATTTTTTGCAAGCTTTCCTGATGTGTCAGGGACCTGACTTTTTGGGATATTAAATATCTAGTACTCACACATATTTTCCCGTTTTTTTTATACATTCAGCTCAAATGGAAAAGTTAGAGCTTTATTGACTGGACTATTCACCGACACCGGTAGTTCTACAGCGGAGAATGAAATAAAATTGTCGACTTCAGGTAAAAAACGCAAACCAAAGAGCAATAGAATATAATTGAACAGTTTCGACTTATGCGCTATCAGAAACATTGTGGATAGTATTTATACTGTTCGAAAAGAAATACCCACTTTGAATAAAATATTGGCTGTGGCTAAAAGAGATCTTAATTTTCAAGGGCAAAAAACATATTTGAAAAGTCTTGGTAGAAAAATTAGGCTACAAATTTAAGAAATGCAAGGATGCGAGACATTTTTTGGTTCAAAAACCAGACATTCGAGCTTGGCGGGTAAGGTACCTACGACGACTTAAGGAGAACGACGACCTAGGTGCCGCAAAAAGACCGGTCATCTATATCGACGAAACCTGGATTCACTCATATTATACAGTGAGCAAATGCTGGCAAAATAGTACAGATGCATCCTTCGATCAATCGAAGGATGCATCAGTAAAAAAAAAGTCATAGTCCCGGCCAAAGATGGGTGATCGTTCATGCAGGAGAGAATGGGTTCGTGAATGGGGCCGCACTAGTATACAAATGTAAAAGTAATTTAAGAGACTACCATCATGAAATGGATACGACAAATTTTAAAAAGTGGATTACAGAAAAATTTATTCCCAATTTGCAACCCAATAGCATAGTGGTACTACATAATGCACCCTGTAACTCCACAGATCCCACACCCGTACGCATAGGCGACGACACGATCGAGCGCACGGACCAAGTCAAATAACTGGGATCTGTGTTTCATGCGTCTGGTGACATCGATTGCGACGTCAAGGCACGCATTGCTGCCGCGTGGGCCAAATGGCGTGAGGTGACTGGTGTCATTTGTGACCCCAAGATGCCGGTAAAGTTGAAGGGACAGGTCTATAAGACCATCATTAGGCCTGTCCTTTTATACGGCTGTGAAGCGTGGCCGGTGTTAGAGCGACACAAGCAAGAGCTGCGTGTCACGGAGATGAATATGCTGCGGTGGATGTGTGGAGTGACGCGGAAGGACGCATTCGCGGCAGTCTTCATGTCCGTGATATTGCGGATAAATTACAAGTGTCGGCTCCGTTGGTACGGCCACGTTTTACGCCAACCGGATGCTTACGTGGGAAACAAATGCCTGGCCATGCCACCTCCGCCGGGTCCCAGCAGGAGGGGTAGACCCAAAAAGTGCTGGCTTGACGTCTTATAAAGGGTGATATGCGTGCTAATGGGCTCACTACCAGGGATGCTGAAGACCGTGCGAAGTGGAGAAGAAAAAGTCGGAAAGCGGACCCCGGGCGCCGAAGCGAGAGTTTGGGCTGCAACCGGGATTTAACGCAAGGATGATGATGATGAAGTTTTCGTTTAGGGCATTGTTTAAGTACTGAACCAGGATCCAACCAACTTGCTGAGCTCTTGCGGTTATCAAAGAGAATCCATTTTTCATCGCAGGTAACAATGCGGTTCAAAATTCCTTCATTTGTGTGTTTGTTGAGCAGTGCAAGGTACGTCTCGACGCGTACTTCGCGCTGACGATCATTGAGTTCGTGGGGCACCCATTTGTCAAGCTTTTTTACCTTGCCAATTTGACGCAAATGGACCAATATTGTTTTGACGCTAACGTCGAAAGCTGCTGCTAATTCAGCCGTAGATTGTGTATGATCAGCTTCCACAATCGCCTTTAATTCGTCATTGTCGACCAGTCTTCGGACGATCGCGAGGTTCATTTTTCAGGTCGAAATTCCCAGAACGGAAGCGAGCAAACCAATAACAGGTGGTGCGTTGTTTGTAGTGTTAGCTCCGTAAACGTCGCTGATGTTGCGTGCCGCTTGTGCCGCGTTGCTGCCACGATGGTACTCATATTCCATAATTACTAGATTTTTTAACGTATCCATGATGACGAAAAAGATTGAAATGCGATGAAAATGTAACACTAATCAATAAACAAATGACTACTTTTGGAAAAAGAATTCCATGTTTTTAAAATAAAATTAATTTGAAATTAGAATTCTTAGCCAAATAAAAATTATTTTGATTTGAAATGGCCAGTACTGCAGAACGGCAATTTCATAGGTAAAGACCTATTATATGTCAATGTTGAAAGTAAATTACAAATAATTAAAATAATAATACAAATAAATAAATTTGAAGTGTCTGTTTGTAATATTAAAATAACAGCTTTTTACTAAGTGCATTCGGACGTATACACGGTATATATACGAAAACAATTTAAAAAAAAAAATGTTGTCTGACTATCTGTCTGCTTGTTCCTGCTAATCTCTGTAATGGCTGCACCGATTTTGACGGGACTTTGTTGTAATTTTGTATTAGTAAATAAGAAAAGACATGTTAATTTTAGTTTGTTTATAATAATTGGAAGTATATGGTAACCTAGTAACATAGAATGATTGGAAGAATTTTTAATACTAAAGGATAATATAAAAGCCAGTATTATTATAACACATCCCCTTAATCAAAATTCTCACAAATAAATTACATAATAATGAAAAATGGACTCAAAATATACCAATAAAAAAAATGTATATTAAGTTCTGAAGTTAACGTGTAAAAATATATTTACACTAAACCTAAGCTTATAATAGCAATAATAGCAAAACAGGAAAGTGTAATTTTTGACTATTATCAATTAATTATACTATTATAAAATGTATTAATTTTTTTAAGTAAATTCATTGTAATTTCAATTCGATTTAGATAAGAGAGTAATCCAATGATAAAGTGGTCATGTAATGCTGGAAATGTTAACAATAGGGATTGATAACATTAGATTTGTTAAGGCTACAAGGTAAACAGAAGTAAATATTATTATTTAAGTACTTACAATTCTGCAATGATGGGAAACAATGTTTCATTGTCCACTATGAATCTGCAATAATATACAAGGCTGTGTGTTATTGAATTATTACCTTCTCAATGGAAATTATAAATTCGAAAAAGGAAAAGCTCTAGAAGTTTCTATCAGACTCTTCACTGTTAGGAATCAGTACCCTTGTTTTATGGGTTCTAGACAACTGTTTGATTACATACATACTTTTCTTTTATACATAAACATACATATTATATATACACCGAAGTAGAAAAAAAAGTCGTAAAGCGGACCCCGGAACCGCAACGAAAGTTTGGATTACAACCAGGATTTGACGATAAGATGACGATGACATATACATATAAACCTCGACTCGGGACAGGAATCGAACCCCGCAGACATTCCGAGGTGCGAAAGTATGAAGTCTAGTATATCCATTATCTTGGTACCCATAAAACAAGCGCTTTGATTCTTACTTGGAGACTAGATGGGGATTTGGTGTCACAGCATATTTAAATACTAAAAAAAACTTACTCATCAATTCCTTCGAACACTGCTTCCTTAGCCGTCAGTCCACTGTCAGTATTAGGTCCACACTGTAAGTATTATTACTATTTATATTGTTTTTATTATTAAATTTAGCATATATTTGAGGAATACCCACCAAAGTCAAAAGTGTGTCTGGATTTAAACTCTTCAATACTTCTTGAAGCTGAAATAAATAAATAAATATACTGGTACAATTCACAAAGCCCCATCAAGTCTCTAAGTAAGTAGCATAGCAATTGTGTTATGGGATATACAACTGATATACTACATATATACTTTTCTTTTGTAAATAAATACATATTAAGTATACATAAACACTCAGACACGAGACGGGAATCGAACCCGTGACATCCGTAAGCGTACCGAAGTGCGTTAGCCGCTACGCCACGGAGGTCGTCGACTCGAAAATAGAATTATTAATATTAATAATAACTCTAGAATTGTAATAATATTGTATTGGAATCACAATAGCAAATAATAATATTGAATCCTAAACTTCTCATCCAAGACTAAACCTTATTTTCTCTTCTTTATTTAATATTGAAAATAAAATTGATGTACAAAGTGAAAGATTTCAAACAAAAAAAAAAGATTTTTTTATGTAGAATAAAATAAACTTCAACAAATGTACTTTTAACCCTAAAATAAAGTAATGTATTAACCCATACTCTATCCACTTTACCAAAAAATAAAATGTAAACAAACAAACAAACCATGTTTCTCAAATAAAGCTAGAATAACAACAACATTGTATTTTTAGGTTCTTTATAATGGAAGTTAGGTATTACAATTAATGTTGTAAATATGTAAATTTTATATGCATTTTATTTATCATTCATAATTGTAAAATAAAATTATTTTATGTTTTTTTTTCTAAAAGTAAGGAATAGTAATATAAAAAAATAAAAATATAGGAGATATTTCTAATAAATAATTAAAAGTTGCTATGATAATTTTATATCATGTTGATTATTGTAAAATCGACATCCAAAAAACCCTTTTTACAATTTGTTTACATTTTATTTTTTGGTAAAATGGATAAGGTATAGCTAGTTTAATTCCTAAACAAAGCTCATAAACGAACCTCTGCAAGTAAAAATACAAAGCAATAAAAACTCCTTAACTTAAACCCTTAGTAAGTAAAAACCTTAATAACTCAAATTATTTAATGTTTCTCTTGGTCTTTATCTTATCGAGGTTCTACTGTATATAAATATAATGAATAAATAAACATATTGGGACAATTCATACAGCATCCTCTAGTCCCAAAGCAAACAGCAGAGCACTTGTGTTATAGGTACTATAGTCCGGACGCCGAGCAGGAGGAATTTCGTACGTTAACCTGTTGTTATCTACGGCCGTCATTGCTCTGTGCGAGCGAAGCCGCATTATATTTACGCGGGAGTGGCAGAGACAGATAATAACAGGTCAACGTACGAAATTCCTCCTGCTCGTCGTCCGTAGTTTAGACAACTGATATATTACTCATATACTTTTATTTTCTATATTTTTATAGGAAACAAATTTTCAATGCCAATGCCTAGCTATGCTGCCTCCGCCAGGTCCCAGCAGGCGGGGTAGACTCAAAAAGTGCTGGCTTGAGGTTCTAGAAGGTGATATCAGGAATGGTGAACACTGTGCGAAGTGGAGAAGCAAAAGTCGAAAAGTGGACCTTGGGCACTGAAGCAAAAGTTTCAGTTGTAACCGGGATTTAAGGCTAAGATGATAATAATGATTTTTTTTTACGAATACTTATCATAAACACTTAAACCTGGAACAAGCATTGTACACACACTCTCCAGAGGTGGTTTGAAGTGCATTTGCGCTTGTGTACCTTTTTGGCATTACCTGATCAACATAATGCACATCATCAACAGCATATAATCTCTTGAAGTCATCTAAGGAAAGCAGTTTGCCCATCCAAACTTCATATTCTTCAGGCAATCTTGGCACAAACAAATGGGCTTTTCCTGTGCTCACATCTAAAGCAAAGTAGCATCCTGGTTCCCTCACTCCACAAACCCATGTGAAATAGGCTTCCTAAGAAACAAAATACTTTTATAATAACTTATAATTGACTAGGGTAAAATTATGGCCTATGTAAAAGTTCGTTTTGTACATTAAACATTCTATCCGTGCAGGGCGGAGAAAGAATACTAACCTCTGTGGCCGGGGTCGGCCTGTCGTAAAAGGCGACAAAACAACCCACCCTAGCTACGTTGTAGGGCCTCAAGCCCGTCTGGATGGCGACCACCTTTGGTCTTAAGTATGCCGCCATAATAAACCTTGTGTTGTGTTCCAGCATTAGTGACCCAAGTTCCAGTACCCTTATGGGACAGCAGAGTGTTCGCGATGCCACTGGCGTTGCAAAAACCTATAGGCGATGGTAACTGCTAAATCCTAAGCGGGCCGTCAGCCTGTCTATATTTTTGTTCCATGAACTAACTCATCCATCAATCAAAAAGTTTCCATTACATTCTGTTGTGGCAGTGTTTAAAATAGGGAGAAAAATCTAGTTATTTTTAAAAACGTCTTTTATCTCTTTATGTAGATAGTATCCCACTGCCTAGTACTGTAGCCAACACTCTGTATGTCAAGTGTGTCTGTAAAGTACTTAATTTAACTAGTTGGTATGTATCCAAGTCTGTCTGGAGGATAAGCACCCCTGGTCTCTATGCCACCATAATAACCTTGTGTTGTGTTCTATGTTCAAATTACCCTACGGTGCCATGTTGCCATCTGCATCTATATAATGTTTATATGCTTTATTATTATTTATTTCTTAACAGATTATTTAGATTCAATTCATATAATTATTATGATTAAAAAATTAAAATACAATCATAAATGTTTTGTTATTAATTTATAAATAAAAATATTAGTTTATAAATAGGTACATATTATACATGTAATATTTAAATTAATATGTGAAAGGAAAACTTTGTACTCCTTTTCACGAAAATTGCACAGACAGAGGAGTATGAAATTTGGCACCGAAAGTTTATATGGAGAAGTGCAGAAAGCTATTTTTTTGCCCAAAATTTGATTTAATCAGTTAGTCGCCTTAGCGACTGCCTTAGGTGTAGACTTACCCTGCTCACTATCATTTATTAGTTACAAGCTATAAGATAACATATCATACATACCTGTCGAAAAACATACTGAACATCTGTATCATAGTGGTTTATGTCGTCACCCCCCTGTAAAACTAATATTTGTCCGTTTTGTAGACGTTGGGCCAAACGTTTTCGATTCTTTTCGAATAGAGACAAAGGAACTTCCAAAGTACCAGGACCCATAGACCAATTCGCTGCCATTTTCACAATTAAACTGAGTCCTTTTGTATGAGCGATCCGATTTAAAGTAATATAATTCAGAGATAAGAAGCTCGTAGATACAAACCCGGATCTGCGTTTGTCGACAATTAAATATGATCTGCGACAATTATATTTTATGAAACATTTTTTTCTTAACAAATTAATATTACACTTACGAAATAACATGGAATTTTATCATATAATTTGGAAATATTTTACTGTGTATTTTTTACTTATATTTTGATTACAAAATGAATGAAACAGAAACAGCTGTTTTTGACATTAATAAATACCTACTATATTAGATGTATGTAGTTGTCATCCGTCATCCGGGTGTCACTGTTAGTGTAGGCACGTAGGCAGGGCTGGAGCTACAGACCGTTGCCGTTCACCACAAGTTGTCCCCTGCCCACAGAACACTATTACTCCTAGCGGCCCCTGCCTTGTGAATTGGTAGCATTGCCAACAATATATCGTCGTGATCGTAGAATAACGTCGGATTTGAAAAAAAATCCAAAATTCACTTTTTACCATATTTGGATATTACATTGTCCAAATATTATTGCTACATTAAAAAAAAATTACATGTATTTTAGATTTCAAATTAAGCAGTCGGTAAAGTGACGCATATGATAGATTCTCATAGTAAAATGACGCTTGTGTATTTTTAAAATGGCTGTCCTGTAAAGTTTAATTTAAGTCAGATCCTTCACTATTCTACGACTACGACGATATGTACCTTTTACCCCCCATTATCTTGTGTGTAATATAAAATTATTGTTTTGGCTTCTGTTGCTCTAATAAAGACCCCCTATATTAGTTTTTCTTCAATATCTTCAAAGTATCTGTACTTTGAAGATCGACCTGGTATATTTTTATTATATGTCTAGATAATATCGTCGGCTTATTGCAAGAACTCATTAACTGCATCAAATCACTAAATACGTTTTTATCTATATTGGGCTCATTTTTACATATTCTACAAAATGCAAAAACACACTAATTTCTAGCTGGCCAATTTTAGCCGTTATGTCTTTGGCTAATCAACATAACCAACTAACTAATCCCAACTAAAATGCTGTTTTCCCAAAATAATGAAATGTCACATAATGACTTCTTGTAATAAGCCGACGATATACAGCTAAAATACTAGGAAGGTTGTAAATGATGATACAATTTAAATTTTATATTATTTATTGATTTCATTTTTCCTGACAGTAATTATGGTCGAAAGGAACAATTCCAGACATATCACTGTCACTTGCATAAACGTCATCTGACGTATTCGAATCTGTGCTGCTGTGATTTCCTAGTTCAATTATAAATTTATCCGTAATATTATCCATGCAGCCATCACGTTCATAAAATTCGTCTTCTAAATGTTTTACGTGTTCACACTGTTTTTGCCAATCCTGAGGGGTTATCAATGAAAAAGCTTCTTCAGTTAACTTTAAGATACTACCAGCTTCTTGGCCGACATTATTGCTAGCTACTCGTCTCTTTAAAAGACGCCACATAAACTCTATTGCATTTAAGTCACAGTGATAGGGGGGCAACCTAACCACTTTATGGCCATGACATCAATAATTGGTCAGCCTCATAAATCGGCGCTTCTTTGTGCTCTTTTATAATTTGATAAAGCTCTGCTTTCAACATTGTTGGTAAATAAGACAATCCCTTATTTGTAATCCATTCTTGCATTTCGAGTTTTGAGGAACTCATAGTGGATGCTTTATTCACTTGTACTATATGATAGGGAGCGTTATCCATGACGACTAACGAGTTCGGAAGCAAATTGGGTATAAGTTTCTCTGAAAGCCATTTCATGAAATTTGTTCTATTCATATCGTCATGGTAGTCCCCTGATTTACTCTGTGATTTAAAAATCAATTGAGCGTTAGGAATGAACCCCATTTCTCCACCTGCATTAACAATAATCCATCGCGTTCCAGGAGAATCACTTGTTAGTACTCCGACCTCGTCACCTTTTTGTCAACATTTTTTCACTGCATATGATGCGTGAATGTATGTTTCATCTAAGAAAACTATTGGCCGACCTTCTATACGATTTTGTCTCATAGTATCGATATACTTGCGTCTCCATGCAACTATGTCGTGTCTTTCCATTAAAATTTTCCGCTTTGAACCACACTTTTTGTACTGAAATCCGATTCGTTTTAAAATTTTCCACAAAGTCGTTCGACCTCCACCAAAGTTTATATCATTCTTCAATTCAAGAAGTAATTTATTCAAGATATGAACAACTTTTCTGACAGTATACATTTCATGGATTTTATTTCTTAATGCGCATAAATCGAAATCATCAAGATCCACCGTTTTATGTTTTTGACGATGTTTTCCAGGAGACTTGAGTTTTTGAGACGTAGAGGCAGCAAATTCACCTTCTTTAGATATTCTACTTACGGTTTTCTCCGACATGCCTGAAATAGACACATAAAATTTGTATCCTTTTATAAAATTAAATATTTATATAAACACAAATAATGACAATATTATCGAAATAAATTAAATTCACTGAGATATGTACTTTTTTATTTTAATTCTTTAAATTCTTATTACCCATACTAAAGACATTGTGTCTGAAGCTGGTATCCCTATTTAACTAACCTGTCATGGCGGCGACTCGTGCTCGCACTTGATTGAGTGGAATTAACGGGGCTTGGTTTGCCTTTTCTCTTTCACAAAAGGCACGCACCTCCAACACGATCTCTCTTGCACTGCATTTATATGGTTTTGGCATGATTAATTTGAAGGATAATTATATATTAACACAAAACTAACAGCACACTTCACAACAGACAATCTGACAACTACAGATTGACAAGAATGACAAGTACAGTGTGACCATCTCAAAATTTATAATCCTGCCTTAGCTTGAAGAGAATCCTGCCAAAGTTTATAATGAAAATGCCAAAATAATGCCAGTATAATAATAATATTTTTTTATTGATATTGTTAATATGAAATGTCGATCATACATCACAATTATGATTATATTCATCGCTACATGTCTTTAGTCATCCGTTTGACCATTTTTTGGTTGGTTGAAACGAAACACAATTCTTGAAAAATTTAGTAACCTACAACAACATTAGTATATGAAAAAAACACGTATAGAGTCTCGCAATAGTAAAATTATTTTAGTCAGAAGTTGCTGCTATTACTTTATTTTAGCGACTATTAAACCTACATTAGATACACATAACGCAAAGAATATTTTTTTTAGTTTGATACGATAAAATTAATTAATTAAAAGATAATTCACTGGTGACTGCCTACCCCCCCTATAGTGATACTCTTCCATATTTTTCTTATGTTTTGTTATACAGGCACGTTTTTTAGGGCAGATAGACGCGATGGCAATTTACAATTGCATGCGTTACAAAATGCCCTGTCAGGATTGTCTTTAGCTTTAGTAAGCCACGATGACAGTAATGGGTCTTGCTCCCACTCTACCCTGTACGCTCTTTTATACTTTCGCTTCATTTTACCAAAACACACTCAAATTATATATTTATACTCCTTAAAGTCGTGTACTCAGAATAAAAGACAAAAGTTATATGAATAATAATATGGTTGATTTGATTGAAATGTACATTGTACATACAACATTGCAAAAAGAATTTACACTCGTATCAGTTTTATAGTTATAAGATGAATCATTAGAGTTCACAATTAAGTGTCACACAAAAATTTTAAGAGAGGTTTAGGTTAGGAATACCTGTAACTAAAGATGTAGTATTGCCATAATTAACATTTTTTTCCAATACTGCCAAATACTGCCGAATTTTAAAAACTGCCACACATCCTGCCACAGCCTAAAATAAGGGCTCAATCCTGCCAAAATGGCAGGAAACTGCCACATATAGTCACACTGGACAAGTAATAGTGCCAACATTACGGTAGGGGACAACTTACGGTGAACGGTCTGTAGAGTCGAATTTGAGGTAGGGCAGCATTGGTTACAGGTAGGGTAGAAGTAAAAAATTTATCATAATTGATCTGCTCTCGAAGCACGGGCTCCTAAATCAATCACCATGTACATAGGGGATTCCCCGTACCATAGATTGCAATATAGCCCATATTGCAATTGCTTAATATGATGGGGCTTCAAATTAAAGATGAGTAACTCAGGAGTGATTGGTAAAAAACATGTACATCCATCACAAATGTTATATAAATCCGTAACTCCCACGTTTCTTTTTTCAAACACACACACACACACACACACACACACACACACACACACACACACACACACACACACATATATATATATATATATATATATATATATATATATATATATATATATATATATATATATATATATATATATATATATATATATATATATATATATATAAAGTATGCACAAAAACGTGTAAAGTTTTTTATTTATTCAGAAATTTAATAACAATTATCAGTGATTTCATTGTGCTGATTATTATAAAACTTTATAAAATAAGTGAACGTTAATGGGAAAAAAATATATTGTGAAAATTGGACGGAAATTAAAAACCAAAAAAATATTCACCCTCTTTGTCATTAATTTATTTAATATATAAAATAATTACAATTTTTTATGCCCCACATAGAATCTATCAACATATTGGTATACCTACTTACTTAATTAAATATCCAATACCGCAACCAGTGCTGGATTAAGCAAGCGCGGGGCCCGTAGCAAATCTTTTCAAAGCACCCTGCACCTGCGCGCAAGTGTGCTTCCATACCTCAAACTACAGCACCAACGTGAAAACTACATCACCAATGCTCTTGTCGCCGATGGCTCAAGCGAGCTCCTGGGACGTGACTTCATCAAGTAGCCACCACCTGATTCGGCAATGGAAGCGCTCAACACGTTTATCTTTGGGCTTCACGCAGAGGTCCATGACATGAAGACATGTGCAGTGACAGTCTCGTCGGATTCAAATTCTTCACATTTATACGAGCGACTTTTTGTAACATGTGCTTTTATTGTATGAAATTCTGTTTTATTTTCGACAAGGAAATAATGGAGGTTACCGATTGTATGACGTAGATTGTGTAAGTAGGAAAAGATGTAACATTTCACCTTTTTGTGACATCAAATAAAGTCAATATATTATGTTACCACGTGTTAATAAGTTTCATTTAAAAAATTACGCTCAGGCCGAGATGAGCGGGTTTAAATATGCGGGGCCCCCTTTTGCGCGGGGCCCGTAGCAATTGCTACCCTTGTTAAGTTGTTAATCCGGCACTGACCGCAGCGCATTGAGGGATACTTTTCTCCATAACATCGTCCATATTATTAATAGTCAAATAAATATTCCTTTGGAAAATCCTAAGGTTTGATCTATTTCTGTTCAGAATTTACTTCTGAATTATCTCTCCTTTAAGGCTCGATTCTTGGCACCCGTAATGGTGAGGATTCTATTTACTGCTGTTTTTATTATGTAACAACATAGTTAAGTAACATGTACCTTTAACACTTGCGCGTAATAAATTCAAATAGATCTAACTCTATTTTAGTCTAGCCTACAATTTTCTATAGAAGTATAAACTTCTCGGCGCTAGATGGAGGTACTAAAACTATTAACAAACACGTGCTCTTTGTAAACAAATATATACATTTAAATGTACTTAGCTATTTAAGTAATGATTATGAATTTAGTAGAACAAACAGATTTAGTGTTTTTTGTGGTAATAAAGTTTGTGTAAATTTTACTTATTATATCAAAACAAATACTAAACATTATACGAGATATGTTTTTTTACTAGATTGTAACAAATTGTAAGTAAATTCTACATATCACATTAATTTACATATTCTCGCTGTCTTCATATTCTATTATTATTAATAATTTTTGGATTTGTTTTTATATAAGTAGGTTATCTCTTAATAAAAGAAAAAAAGCTATCATTAGAAATATTTTCCAATGTAAGAATTGTCCTATGCAGGAAAATAAGAAAAGAACAACAGGGTATTAAATAAAAGATGTTTTAATTTTTATCATTTTATTTATGACGAAAATAAGTCTAATACAGAATAGTCTTTTTACTATGATTATTTTGTACAGACCTAAGAATAAAGAATGTAATTCAAAAATGTAATTTCAATGAAATTCATTCTATTAAACTTACAACTTACCTAAATCACAAGATTGATAAAATTAAACTATCTAAAAATCACAAAATGCACTAAAACATGCACACATGTAATATTTATTTTAATACCATTCAAGGTACATACAATTTTTCTACTATGAAATAAAAGTACCTAGATAGAAATTTCATAAATAACTATTGTCTACAAATTTGCCTAGGTTGTTTCGACATTTGCAACCGTTATTTGCTATCAGAAATCGCGTTGTGCGACTTGTAATAGGATTTTCCTTGAACTATATGCGAGGAATGATTGCAATTATTATAGTTCAAGTACTTGTACAAAATAATAATCCTACAACTGTAAATTAATAATACAAAATACACGCATTTTCCCTATGATAATACGATATACTTAAAATTACACAAAATAGATAACTACTGAGAATCGCTGCTAGAAAGCATTATGACTACCTATTTGGTTTGTAATTCGATTAGGTAATAGGTGTAGAATTACTCATCTCAGGGTCTGACCCAATATACTCCACATTATCCTTGACTTAAACATGGATTTATTTGCTTATTAGTTTAATTATTGATAAAAACTATATATTATTTAAAGCTCAAGAATTATACTTTAAATCAATGTTAGTTATTAATAATAAGATGGAAATGCTAAAGAACTAAATTCCTTAGCTAAAACTGCTAAAAGTATG
The DNA here is from genome assembly GCA_963693495.1 of Malacosoma neustria. NCBI lineage: Eukaryota > Metazoa > Arthropoda > Insecta > Lepidoptera > Lasiocampidae > Malacosoma > Malacosoma neustria. Next base: position 11,861,011 of record OY856385.1, on the reverse strand, counting down.
GAAATAGTTTGAATGCATCACATTCCTAACGGCTAGTTACGTCATTCAGTACTTTGATCATGATCAGTTAAGGTCACTATAAAACAATTAATAAATATTATGGTTGTGGATGTAGAGTACGCGCGGCCATTTTGGTTCGCTGTTCGCTCTCGTGACTCGTGTCATGCAAGACACGTCATAGCTGGTTGTCTCTTTCTTGCACACTCTCCGCATATAGCACCATTGTAATCCGACACGTTTCAAACACAAGCGATTTCACAACACGTCCAACACTTTCACAAGTAAAATGTTTTGTTTATAAATTACGAATCCACCGATATCTCATGACACGATTGTTTCTTTTCTTGTAATCTTCGTACAGCCTCGGCTACAAGGGCGCGTTGTTCTAATAATCGGTCAACAAGATCAACGGGTTCTTGCTTTCTAATGTAGTACGGGGCAGCTCGAGCTCGAGCCTGCAGGTGAAGTTTTTGTTTTAAGCCAAGAGTGAGTTCGTCGATGGCTGGCAGTCTACTTGAAGCGAGTGGCCGTCCTTCCTGGTCAGTGTTTTGACGTTGTTCGTATCTGGATGTCTCTTTCAACATAGTGGACGAGGGCTTTATTATCGTAACAGTACAGTAGAGGACTAGAATCTCACCGGCGAAGAGGAAGCGCGTGCAGCAACGTTTGCGAATGTCGAATGAATGAGCGAGTCCGAGCGTGAGCCAGTTCGACCCCGGCGTATAAAGACGGGCCTCCGAGGGGGTGCGGAGCGGGGTAATGACGTAGACTGATGCGCAGTCGTGCCGGGCTGTATACAAACAATACGGTGGACGTAAATAAACACAAGGCAGACTTTATCGTGCATGTACCGTGTACACCCAACGGCATTTGTCGATGTAGTGGTTGACCCACCAGACACATTCTGAGTTCTATTCATTTTACCTTTACATTTCAATGTAAAGGTAAAATGAATAGAACTCAGGTAGAAATATCTTCAGGAATTTAAAGTATTTTCTCGGCAAAAATAAAATCCTTCACATGTTTAGATCAGTATTATTTGCCCAATACCTACACTAAGTAAATATTTCTCATTTTAACGTGTTTGAGTGAAAAAATTATATAAATATACACAATGTAGAATGTAGAACATGACCCAATATGGAGATAAACCAAACACACAAACATTCACAAGAAATATATAGCTGCCTAATATTTGTAATCGGAAGTCGTATGATATCAAACATTCATATCCAGGAATTTAGTCAACGATATAAATTAAGTATTTTCTTGACATTTAATAATAACGATCGCCTTTTGTAGCTTACCAGCACGGCTTCAGTATATCAAAACTGTATTTCGCACATCGCCCTCAGTTTTTCAGAGTATAATTTATAAAATAAATATGTGATAAGTATATATATTGTTATTTAAGAGATACTTTAATATCTACATTTAAGTAACCTTGAATTTTATTAAGTACTGGTTAACACCGTCTCATTAATCAATATTCAAGAAGAGAAATATACCTAAAATTCCGGCTTTTGTTTTTGACATTTGTTATTAATTTTTATGGCGAAATATTCAAGTATTCACACACAAGTATTGTTTTGTATGTGTTGTTTTGTATTTACGTACAAATTTAAAATACACACTTATTCCGACATTGTCGATTAATACAATATTGGCAGACCTTTAGCTATAGCGCGGTGTAATGACTACCTGGTAAAGTCATTGACTCGTAAATAGTGCGGTTGTTTTTTTTTGTAACTTTTTGTATCACTTGTACTCCTCATTATTTTGCCGAGTTCAACCGGTAATTTCTCTAACAAACACTGCTTTCTATTTCTTGTTTCTCGGGTTACGGCCCCTGAGATTTTCAGCAACAACATAATTAGGATACTCGTTTCTTTTATTAGTAACTAGCTAATCCGGCAAACGTTGATCTGCCGTATAAATAAAAAAAAATATTTTCACCTCTAGTTCCCCTCCTTAAGTTTCATTTTCGAGTCAATAAATAACCTAGTCCTTCTCCAAGATTCAATCTATCTTTGTACCGAAATTTATTAAAATTGGTTCAGCGGTTAGGGCGTTAAAACGTAAAAGATAGAATTACTTTCACATTTATAATACATATTATAGTATAGTTAGCCTGACCATAAATCGAAAGCCTAAGGTACATAGGTTCATTCACATATTTAAAAAAAAAGTACAAATCGTTTATTGTATAAATATACCTAGTTATTCGGTAATCGATGAGTAATAAACATACATTTCTATGATAATTTCCTGATTTCGTGACCTTCGTTCAGTGATAAAAGTACATTTTAAAGATATTTTTATCATGAAAAATTTCCTGCGTGCTATATTACGAAATGTTAGAAGTATTAAAATATCCACACATATCACATTAAGTGTGTAAAAATACATTTTTACATATATTACATAGGTTCTTTTTTTTACTTATTACTTAGGTAACTGATTATTTGATATTTGGTACCAAACTAATTTTTATTAATATTAAAGTGTATTAATTATAACGACATCTAGTGTCAACTAGAAAAATAGACCAGTGTTTTTTTATTTCGTCATAAAGTTGCGTTTTATCGATAGATGATGTTACTATCACATCTTTTTTGATACCATCGAAGCTTTTGTATTCCGAGTTTGGGGGGGAAAGGGCGAGGTTATGTGGATATCAACATGTTCTTAGATAGAAGAGGGGTTTACTTGTTAGGCACGTGGGCTTAGACAAAACAGCTGGGCTCGAGCCCTCTTCAGAGGGAACGGTCAATGTCCCGTCAATGCCCCAATGCCCACCACGCTCTTCCAAGGCCTATTGGTGGGCTACACATACTGTTGATCTCAGTATGGAAGTTTTCCCGCGATTTTTTTCTCCACCATCAGTACGTGGCAATTATATAAACACCTAAGGCGAAGTAAAACTGCCTATATGTATAGCAATGTATGCCACGATGGTATGGCTTCGACCTGGATCGTAAAGCGGTCTTCTTTACGAAACTCAGTAAGAAACATATATGGAATCTAGCAGCTTTTTGAGGAGATTGACTGGGCCCTGAAGGTCTTCAAGTTGAGGACGTTAAGACACAGACATGACTGGTGGTTAACCTGTTTACGGGGTGTAACGAAATCTTTCGTCATAATCGAAGTACTACTGCAATGGACATGATGACATTTTTACCGTCATGGAAATATGGAATATGACACTTAAATTCTTCTCTAATTCTATTAGTAGAAGATCCGACCCTATATCGACACCCATCGGGTTGATAATAGAATCAAACTTATTTTATAATAAATTTCGTATACATATTAGAAAATATATTGAAAATGGGTAGACAACAAAAATCCTGGACAGAATATTTTTAATTATTTAAAAAAAAATGATTTTTCATAAAATGTTGCATGATGAAGATAATAATAAAATTTTATACTGGACTTAAAGTATAGAACATATAGAATGTGTAGACGTAGGGTAGACTACTATTTACCTGGACGAACTACTGGGTAGACAGGTATAAACAGGTATGTCAATACAGTTACTTTCACTAGATTTGTTAATAGAAAAAAAATTATATCAGCATAAGCGCTGTTTTATTCTGAACACGATGATATAGGGTAGACTGAAAAAAATTCGGTCCTAAGAGGGGTATACAAATTTAAAAAAAAAATAAAAAAATTGCGTGGACAATAGTAAAAACAAAACTTTTCTTTTCACATCAAAGACCTACCGCGCAAGATCATGGCAGCTTTGTGTGGGTCTAGCAGCTGGAAACGCACGCACCTCCAACATTTTCAAGCTTCATACCGGATTTCCACTAAAAACGTCCTCCAGGCTCCAACTTAGTTTTCCTTCTGTCCTTGATGATGGGAAGTGGCGTTAACTGCCCACAACTACCTCAAACGGGCGCGAAACACACCAATCGGGAGGAGGGAATCCTCTAATTACTATGGACAATTGATACTCCTGGCTTCTTCTTGAATTTTTAGCGCATATCTTACATAGAATACTTTCGAAATAAGCAAACAATCCATTTACCATCTACTGTAATTCTACTAAATTTATACTATGTTTTATTAAAAAACAAGCGTTGTTTAATTTAATTTGCAACTGTAAGGAGAAACAATAGCTTTAATCCTGAACGAATCACATTCCAACATCTTAAAAATGAGGAACAATGTAAATTTATTTTTAACAGTTTGATCTGTTTGCTGACAAACTTTGCAACATCGTCGAGGGTGCTTTGCACTATTTATACCTTGAACTCTGAGGAAGGTTTTTATGGAGAGAAATTTTGTAAAAATTGCACAGAAAAACCTAAAAACCAGTTTTCTTTTTCTGTAATTGTGAACGCAACTTCAAATTGATAATTAGCAACTTGAACGCATCCAAAGATGCATAATTGAAAAATGTGTGACGTCACAACCCCCTCCGGGTTCTAAAACTGTGACAACCTGTGACAAGGACGGGAGGAGGGGCTAAAAATTTCTAAAATTCGATTGACGTAATTTATGGATGCTTTTTGTCGCGAAAATGAAACTTGAATGGAGTGAAAGGTGAACGCAATTAAATTATATTTTTTTAATTATTTATATCACAAAACAACGTTTGCCTGGTCAGTTAGTGAATAAATAAATATACACAGATATATAGTACAAAGAAACAATCTGAAATTTTGAGAGTGCTCGATTGTGCGAAGCGTTGCTGTAGATGAAACATCAACGTTAAGCATTATGTCGCATAATGCGCTCTAGTGCTGTAATTGGAAAACAAGGGCTAATTGTCATGTAAAAGGACGTTAACTTGTATCATTCAAATGGCCAAAAAGCACTATTTTACATAAGTTTTCCTTGTAATCGGAATTATAAAACATATTTCATCATATGTCATTATATTCGTATGTATCATTATTAAACATAATTATTATAGAAACTCAATTGACAAAATGGTTTTATTATTAATTTATTTTTCCTTTTTACTTACGTATTACTCTGACCATAAGTTCTATTTCAAATGAAACTTAATTTGTGATTTACGAAATAATGTTATCTTCACAAAAGTACATATAATATTTTACATATTGGTTTCAACAAATCAACAAAAATATTTTACATTCATTACATTCGGGTTGAATAGCCCTTTTAGTTATTGTGGTCACACAGACTTTTTTTGACGCGAAATAACAATGTCACGTACTTTCATAGCATAGGACATTGGTTCTCAAACTTTTTTGTCACTCTTTTCCGTGCTATGCTGCTATAGTAACTTTGTATTGTATTCTGGCATAAGTAACCTAGGTTCCAACTCCCCTACGCGGACCGCAATGTGTTAACGGTGACCCTAGCATCATTAACATCTTTAGGCGAGAATAACGGCTTACTATTATGGTAAAAGGGCCGTCAGCATGTCTGATGTTCTATAGAACTATAGCCAAATCGTAATATTTTTTTATGATCTATTGATAAAACGTCCTCCACCAATTCATGGAAAATGTAAAATGATGACTTTTTCATGTTCCTTTCCGACCACTTTACAGCTTTGAACCCAATAAAAATATCGCAGCCTCGATTGTTTATAGTATTTTATCCGTCGGTCGTACGATATACTCGTACCTACACCAAGCTTTTAAACTGTTTTAAAAATTAACTACATGTCGATTTTATGGAAGATATTAACAGTAATTCAGTTATTCAACTCCACATTGCACCTTGTAGTTTAATTCTTACTTAGATATAAGATTTTTTGGTAAATATATATAATAATCATCACGAAAAAATGGCTGAATATACATAGAAGCATTGTAAACGCGTCATAAATTTAAATTGAAAAAGGATTCATACGTTTTAAATTGTAACAATATTTATGGTCAGACTTACACTTACAAGAAATTATTTAAATTTTAGGTAAACATAAATTATATATTTCCTTATTTATAAAACCACAATAACATGCAATTAAAAGACTAGAGTCATAATATTTGGCATCATGTTTGGCGTCGCGTCATAGGTAAACAAGGTAATTTAATGTACTTAAAGTATAATTCCTAGAATATCCCAACATGAAGTAAATCATGACGCATTATTATCCATTTTTCTCTCCACGCAAAGGCGCAGTAAAGACACCCACCGGCCGGGGATGGCCTATCGTAAAATGCGACAAAAAAAATCCTAGCAGGTGGTAAGGCTCCAAGACCGTCTGAATGTTTTAAAAACGCAACAGTAATTTCGTTGTGTACCGCGGTACAAGTGACACAACAAGGGGTTCCAGTACCCCTATTCGGACAGCAACGTGTTCGTGGTGTCCCTAGCGTCTCAAACATCAATAGGCGACGAAAACTGCTTACTATTGAGTGGGCTGTGATCGTGTCTGCAGTGTTCCACTTCATTTGTGTCTATGAATATTACTCTAGAACAAATTTGAATGAATGAATATACTTTATTGCACAACACACAAAATATATACAACATTGGACAAAACAAACAAAAGATTGTACAAATGGCGGCCTTATCGCTGGAAGCGATTTCTTCCAGGCAACCTTAGGATGGATTAGAGTTCGAGAGGGCTGAAAGTGGGGTAGTGTTGCATATTCTTACAAATACATAAATACAGACAATAAATACAATAAATACATACATACAATAAATACATACATGCATGCATGCATACATACAGTGCGTAAATAATATAAGCAAACATATAATCCGGGCAGTGATTTAAACAGCCTGTCAATTCTATTACATAGAAACAACTACAAAAAGCAGGCAAAGGAAAACAACATACAAATTTGCCAATCTTTGGGCCCGAAAATGGTTTTAATATATTGCTCATTTAGTTTTGACAGGTGTCCTTATAGGTGACGTCTTTCACGGTCTACTAGAGCCGGGTTTCTTATCTTATTTATATAGCTCCGATTAAAAGCTGAGTTTTTTCAACCAATTCACCAAAAAAATACCCTGTTCTTCGGATTTCTGTAAATGTCCGCAACGTGTTTTTTTCCACCTAGAAAATACCTATTGAAATCACAGCAACGTAGAGACGTACTTCTTAGCATTCTATGGGTTCCGTGCAGTTCAGTGAAAAGTGGCAGAGCTCTGAGAACGATCGTGCCGTCGTCTACCCGGTCCAGGGTGGGCAAAGTCAGCGAGACGTCGTGTGCGGTGTTTCACAGGGGTCGGTCCTGGGCCCCCTGCTGTGGAACATCGCATACGGCTGGCTCCTCCCCGGCGTCGGCATCATCTGTTACGCCGACGACACGCTCGTCACAGCGCGCGGGAGGAACCCCCGCCAGGCGTGTCTTCTGGGCACGGCTGGGGTGGCGCACACAGTGACAAGAATCCGGCGACTAGGCCTGGAGATGGCTTTGAACAAGACGGAGGCCGTGATATTCTACGGGCCCCGTCAGAGGCCGTCACCAGGCATGAGCATAACGGTAGGAGGCGGCCGCATCGCCGTCGGGCCGTCCATGAACTATCTTGGACTGGTGCTCGACGGGCGATGGGACTTTGCGGCGCATTTCGAGAGCCTGGCGCCGAGGCTAGTTCGGGCGGCGGCGGGACTCTCCCGTCTGCTGCCGAATATCGGCGGACCGGGCGCAGTGTGCCGCAGGCTCTTTGAGGGAGCCGTGCGGTCGATGGCCCTTTACGGGGCCCCGATCTGGGCGGATCGCCTGACGGCCAAAACGACGGCGCTGCTTCGCAGGCCGCAGCGCTTCCTGGCCGTCAGGGCGATAAGGGGATACCGCACGGTGTCCTTCGAAGCGTCCCCACCATGGGATCTCGAGGCCCGGGTCCTGGCACTGTTGTACCAGTGGCACCGGGACGCGGCCGAGCGTGGCTCTCGCCCCACGCCTCGCGAAATTGAGGTAAAGCGGGCGGAGCTGCGCGACGAGGTGCTCATGATGGAGTGGAAGGAGCGCCTCGCGCACCCCAGCGCGGGCCTCGCCACCATCGAAGCGGCGAGGCCCGTCCTGGCCGAATGGCTGGAAAGGCGCCACGGCACCCTGACCTTCCGTCTGACACAGGTCCTCTCGGGGCACGGTTGCTTCGGGAGGTATCTGTGTCACATAGGGCGGGAGATGACGTCGGGGTGCCACCACTGTGGCGCGGGTGACGAGGAGGACACGGTGGACCACACTGTCGCCATGTGCCCTACGTGGCGCGAGGAGCGCCGCGCCCTCGTCGCCCAAATCGGCGTGGACCTGTCGCTCCCGGCCCTGGTTTTGTCCATGGTCGGGGGCGATCCTGGATGGACGGCCGTCGCTTCCTTCTGCGAGACAGTCATGTCCGCAAAGGAGGCGGCGGAGCGGGAGCGGGAGTCGACCACCACACTCCCCGCCCGCCAACGCAGGCCACGTCGGCGGCGCCGGAGGGCAACTAACGACCTCCGGCCGCCGGCCCCTCGGGGGAGGACCCGCCGCCCGCACCATTGCCGCGAGGGTGAGGGCTGCGTGCTGTTCCGCGGCCCCGCTCCACTCCTAGAGTTATTACAGGAGAGCGCCGGGGGGACGAAAGCCTGACCCCCTGGCGCCAACACCTTAGGAGGGGCCCGCCTTACGACAAAGGGCGGGCCGACGCCAGTCCGGGCCACGAGATCGGCAGGCCATATATCCGTAGGCCCGGGCGTAGGCGATAGGAGAACAGCGGGGTTTTTTAGTGGGTAGTCGGAAAAATCCTGGAGTCCCACATATCCCTCGGTCCCCCCAGGCCGGGGGAACCCGTCAAGAGTGGTTTTTCCCCGAGACAAAAAAAAGAGCTCTGAGAAGATTCCGATATGGGTTTAGTAATGGTTTCTTTCCGATGAATATGAATATTCACCTTCCCTACTCTTATTACTGCCCAGTTAAATCAGACATGAACCTCCCAATGCAGCTTCGGATCTTCTTTTCAACTGACTTCTTCATTGCTCAATGTCCTGTCCTTGAAAATCAACAGTGGCTTGTTCGTAAAAATTTCGCTAATAATACCTAAAGGCCAATGCAACGGAGGTGCATTATCACTTTCTACGAGCACTACAGTCCCTACTTCAACGGAGCGTTCTGAGTACGCCATTTATGCTGAACTTACAAAGTATGCAAATATTCAACCTTCCATTTCCTCCAGAAGGAAAGGACAAGTTGATCCAAAAGATTTTTTCTTTTGCTGTCATCTAACCATTCCGTGGATGGCAGCTGCCTCAATGGGCTACACATTAAAGAAGCTCTCTCTTCCTCTCCACTGCCTCCTTCGCAGACATGACTGTTAGGCAGAAGGAGACGATGGGGTCCCATTCAGCTTGGCTCCCTACTATCGCTACTTTATAACATTTTATACTCACCTACTAGTCCACATTACCTTAAGGAACGTTTCGATTTCCTGCGCCTTTCTACTTCCCTGAATTTGCGCACTAGTACGTATCGTAAGCTCAAGACGCCTGCACACACTTCGTATTTTTACAAAAATTCTTTTGCAGTGCAAGCTGTCCAACTTTGGAATGCTTTGCCTCTCGATGTTAGGCAAGCTAAATCACTGTCAAGTTTTAAGAAGTTACTTCGTATTCACTATTTCAAACTCAATAACTACGTGTCGTGATGTAACATTTTGTATATGTTGATTGTAATGATTATTATGTATTTTTAGTTTGTAATACAAATTATGTACAAGAAGAAGTAAATAATAAGCATGGATACTCAACTCAAAGCCCTACACCTACATCACCAGACTCCTTATAAAAATAAATTAAATTTTTTATTTAAAAGGTTGCCTGGAAGAGATCGCTTTAAGCGATAAGGCCGCCTATTGTGTATTAGTTGTAAGAACTTCTATGTTTGTAGATAAATTGAGTATACAATAAAGAGTTATCTATCTATCTATCTATCGCTAGGATGATGGCCAGGAGCGAGAAGTTAAGGGCAATGGTGGCGTCGAGGTTTCGGGGCACCAATGCCCATGTGGGACACACTTGGAGGGTGTGGAGCGTCGTGTTCTCTTGCCGACGTCATAGTGGTAGCACTCTGTTATTTGCTCCTTTTGAGCGATGCGACACAAGTACTGTCCGAAGCAGTCGTGCCCCAAGAGTACCTGTGTCACGTGAAACGTCAAAGTGCCGTGACGCCTGTCAATCCAATCTTGCAGGGCGGGCCGCACCGCTGCGATGGTGTTTTGATTCGCACTGGATTGCGGAACTCTTTCTTTCCAAACTGTCGTGCGGTCTCTCCGGAGCTCCGCCCACTTTACCTCGATTACGAGCGAGAACCCCGGACAACGGTTCTCCTGATGGCACAGATACAGCGATGCCAAGAGCCGAGCTTCGAGATCCCACGGCATGGATTCGACGAGGAGCGAGGCCACCTCAAAGGACACCGTACGGTATCCTCTGATGGCTTTGACGGCCAGCGTGTGTTGCAGTTTTCGCAGCAACACAATGCTTTTGACCTTTAAGTGCTACGCCCAAACAGGGGCCCCGTAAAGGGCCATTGACCGTACAGTCCCTTTGTATAATTTCCGGCACACTGAGTTCGGTCCCCGATGTTGGGGAACAGTCGGGCGAGTGCCCCAGCCACCCCTTCAGTCGAGGGGCCATCCGTTCAAAGTGTACCGAAAAGTCTCATCGGCGGTCAAAGACAAGGCCAAGGCACCAGGCAAGAATACTTGAGCGTTGCCCCCACGCCGATGCGGACCGGGAAGAGTTACCGTTATGTGCAGGTCCCGAGGCGGCCCGCTTCGTCAGCTATAGAATACTATAGCCTCAGACTTGTGCAAGGCCATCTCAGGGCCAGTGGCCGGAACCGGTGTACGACCTGCGCAACTCTAGCCGTGCCCGTAAGGCACGCCTGGTGGTAGGTACCGTCGCGCGCTGTGATTAGCGTGCAGCGTGAAAAACTACTTATCTAACCTAATCTAACTTTTTTGGAGGTGGAAATACATGACGTACACCCCGTTGCGTGGGATTAGGTGGCGAGGTAGTGTGGGACTCCTCGTGTACTTCCCCTTCTCTAGGCTGGGAGACGCACGTCGCTGGTATACCCACTAAAACCAAGCTGGTGTTCCTTTACACGCCTAAAGTGCCGAAACCGCGGGACGTGACGGGCGACCATCCCTAGGATAGAGGTCAAGACCGATAGTGGCGACGAGGTCTCGGCGCTCCGATGCTCATGCAGCCCGCGGGGCACACTTCGACTCCGGGAAAGATGTTCGACTATCCGACTACCCACTAAAAAACCCCGCTGTTCTCCTATCGCTTACGCCCGGGCCTACGGATATGTGGCCTGCCGATCTCGTGGCCCGCGCCGTCGCCGGCCCGCCCTTTGTCTCAAGGCGGGCCTCTTCTAAAGTGTGTGAAAAACTAACTGTATTAAGTGCGCGTAACTATAAAATTATATTTCTGTGCTCGTGAGTCCACCCGCGTGGAATAGTGACTTTGGGCAGCATTTTTTGGATATATCTTATGGTTTATTTTGAATTACAAACCCTATAAACCCTAAAATATAAATAATTGTAATATGCAAACAGTCAGTGTTATCGAATGCAACTGTTACGCCATGCGCCTCCGGAATACGTGCGTTCGAACCTACAATGTCCAGCCTAAGCTAAACCCTATTTCATATGATTGATGACATAAATCTGAGGTTAACTTAAATTGGAAATTCAACCTACAATGTCCAGCCTAAGCTGAACCCTATTTGATATGATTGATGATATAAATCTGAGGTCAACTTAAATTGGAAATTTAAAATTTCTGAAACTTATCATTTTTAACAAAAACTATTTTTTTGTTCTAAAATAAAAATAACCTAAGTTACTCCTTGATGCACCCGCTATCTGCCAGTGAAAGTCCCGTCAAAATCAGTGCAGCCATTTCAGAGATTAGCCGGAACAAACAGACAGACAGATAGACAAAAATTGTAAAAAATGTTGTTTTGGTATATTATTATGTACCGTGTATACGTCCGAATGCACTTAGTAAAAAGCGGTTATTTTAATATTACAAACAGACCCTCCAATTTTATTTATTTGTATAGATGTATAGATAACTAGCTGTGCCCGCGACTCCGTCCGCGTGGAATAGTGACTTTGGGCAGCATTTTTTTGGATATGTAAGGTCAACTTAAATTAGAAATAAACCCTACATAGTCCAGCCTAAGCTGAACCCTATTTCATATGATTGATGACATAAATCTGAGGTCAACTTAAATTGGACTATAAAATTTCCGAAACTTATCATTTTTAACAAAATCTATTTTTTTTTCTAAAATAAAAATAGTCTAAGTTACTCCTTGATACATCAGCTATGTACCAGTGAAAGTCCCATCAAAATCGGTGCAGCCATTTCAGAGATTAGCCGGAACAAACAGACAGACAGACAGACAGACCGATAGACAGACAGACAGACAAAAATTTGTAAAAAATGTGGTTTTGTTATATGTACCGTGTATACGTCCGAATGCACTTAGTAAAAAGCGGTTATTTTAATATTACAAACAGACCCTCCAATTTTATTTATTTGTATAGATAATAATCCATACTAATATTATAAATGCGAAAGTAACTCTGTCTGTCTGTCTGTCTGTCTGTTCCTCTTTCACGCCTAAACGGCTGAACGGATTTTGATGAAATTTGGTATGGTGATAGATGATAACCTAGAAATGGTCATAGGCTATAAATAATCACGCCATCGTTCTTAGGGGGTAGGCAGTAGGCAGATAACTAAATTTAGTTAGTGATTTTTTGTGCTTATCCGGTATCTATGAGAATCGGCCAACATCTATTTTTCATCCCCCTAAATGTTAGGGGTGACCCACCCCCAAAAATTTTTTTTTAATTTTTTGACATTTTATTATTTATATGGCAGAACAACGTTTGCCGGGTCAGCTAGTAAAATATATATCCAGACGGACATAGCTGTTTACAATATACCTGTATAAAACACAAATAATGAAACAAATATCAAAAAACCCAATTATAACAAGTACTACATTCAAAAGCTAACAGCTAAATGTTTATTGATACACAACAGATTACGTATTTTTTAAGATATTTGTTATCAAAATAGTAGAATACCTTTTAAACATCATATACCAATCGTGGACCGGTTCAGTGATTACCATCAAACTCAATACAAATGTTTGATAGAGTCTTTTTTGGCTAAGCAAGACCTCCAGTGTTGCGCAGGCCGAAATGTCGAAAGAAAGTGAATGCAAGAACGTAACCAGTAGGGGCTTAAGTTGCCCAAGTGGTCGGTTCGCGTCTCACAGTCGTCAGTCAGATACGGTCGATCCCACTACGTCGGCTTACGTATCTATCGTACCAACACGCGACACCAGTGACGTCAGAATTTAAAACGAATGAAATTAACATTGTACAACAGTAATACATTGTGAAAGGACGTATATTGATAGAAAGTGATATTTTAATTCAAAACAATGGATTTGTTGCGTGAAGCGATTGGTGAAGGAGGGAGAGTTCTTACAGCTCGTCACATAAGTGCAGACAAGGCACCGCACGCAAACAATCACATAAACCCGACGGTATTGTGCCATAACCACAGTGTGCAACCTGATTTTTATACATATTTTACAGGTATTGTACAATTTATTATATAAAAGTTATAATTTTTATAATAAGTATTTGCTCTCACAGGTGAAATGAATTTTGTATATTTTATAAATGTTTGATTTAAAATTCATTCGAATTCGATTTATAATATATTCAAGGGGTTTTTAATCCTAGTTATTTTTAATACTTGATAGTGCGAAGCCCACTCATATTTCATACAGGTTTCCATACCTTACAGTGAGACCGTGATCATGCTATTAAGACTTCAAGCATTTACTGGCTTCATAAATATTATACATGCTATTTATTAGATATATTATTACATTATACATACCATATATTGTATTGAATTATTTATACTTTTGTTCGTTTACTTTTATAGTAATAAATATAATACTATCATAATGTATACGTAATATATAAAAAGATCCATATGTATACAAGAGATGAGGGTGAGTCTAGAAGTATGATTGATTTAGTAATTGTGGATGAAAGACTGAGGAAGAAAGTGCTAGACACTCGGGCATACCGCGGTGTAGGCCTCGACACAGACCACTTCCTGGTCATACCACGAATACGTGGCCTCTTTAAACGGTGGCGACACCGAGGGGCTGAGCCTACGAGTGTTTTGGACAGAGTAAAAGTGGAAAATCTACAAGAAAAAGAAAAGAAAGATGAGTATGTAGAGAAACTGAAAGAAAATTTTAAAGGCATCGAAGAGATAGGTGTGATTGAAGATTTGTGGGAGACATTTAAGAAAGGGGTCGTGAATGTTGCTATTGAGGTATGCGGGGTAGCTAAAAGAAGGAAAGAAAGAAAGAATTATAATGTGGGGATTGATAAAGATGTGCAAAAAGCTGTGCAAGAAAAGAAGAAAGCGTGGTTGGATTGGTTAGCAACAAAAGCTAACCAAAAAGTTCAAAAGGCAACGGATGACGAGATAAAGGAAGCAAGAACGAAGTATAAAAGATTGAAATCAGCAGCGAAAGAAGTTGTGTCTAGAAAGAAAGAAGAACGAAAGGATGATTTTGATAGGAGGCTCATTGAAGATTTCCAGTCAAACATCAAGTTTTTCTGGAAATCCATCAAAACAGCTAGAGGAAAAACTTCTACCTCGGAGCTGAGTATAATCAGGAGTCAAGATGGGAGCATTATAAAAGGAGAAGAATGTGTGCTAAAGAGATGGAAAGAGTATTTTGAAAGTTTGTTTGAAAGAGAGGAAGTGCAGGTACAAAATCCGGCACCTTCCATGGAAAATATTATAAATGTTGATGAAAGTGAGATAAGCATGGATGAAATAGTGAAAGCGTTGAAAAGTATGAGGTTAGGTAAGGCTGCAGGGTATGACAGGATTATCGTCGAGATGCTGAGGGCTGGACAGGGCATAGTGGCTAGCCAGCTGTACCGTCTTTTCAATTTGTGCTGGCAAAATGGGCAAGTACCGGGAGACTGTTGCAAAGACGTAATCGTGCCATTATACATATAAGGGAAAAGGGTCACGGCAGGACTGCGTAAATTACCGCGGTATAAGCCTTCTCAGCGTCGTCGGTAAGCCCTAAGCCAAAGGGCATGTATGAAGGGAATAATGAAAGTGGACGAAGCGAAACAAGTATGTAAGGATCGTAGCAAGTGGAAAGAACTGGTCTTTGCCTACCCCTACGGGAAAGAAGCGTGATTATTTGTATGTATGTATAATGTATACGAAATATAAACGATGAATATATTTATTTTTAATTTTTTTACCCCAATACTCGGTAGAAATTGAGTTCGTAAAGGCTAGGTAAAAAATTGTACACGCATAAAATTCAGGCGGGCTATTTTTACAAACATACATTCACAGACATACTTCCAAACGAGCAAATAACTTTTTGCAAATCATATATATATATATATATAGTTTGTTCTTTCAGAGAGTCGAGCCTATTGATGCACCTTACAACGCCTTATACGTAGCCATTAAAGCAGCCGATTCATTTTTCTACTATTAATTATCAAATCAAAAAGACACAAAAAATCTACACAATCCCAGATATCTTCCACCTTCAATGTATTTTATACAAAATTATATATGAACCTCCGGAAAGTTGCAAGTCCGGAAATATACTATTCGCCAAGCCAATTTTTGCCGAGGAAAGGCCAAGGTCTACAGGGTGTAGGACCCTACACTTCGGATGAATCAAGAACTGTTCGTGCAATGAACTCGTAGATTCGTATTTAGTAATGTAGTAAGAACTATACAAATGTTAATAAATTAATCAAAAAATTTCTTTTTTCTATCGTTAATGTGCTAATCTGTTAACTATTCAAACTCTTCTCCTTTTCTTGTACATTCAGAGCCATAAAACAGGACAATTAAATAAACCATTTTTTTAAAGGATTTCTATGTTATTTTTCGAAAAGTGGTAGAAAATAATTACAATCACATGACATATATCTCCAAAATAAGAAAATTATGGTTACATTATGGGAAATATTCAACGAAAAGTTTTTTTTAGGCCGTATCTTAGAACTTACGCCGTTAGGAATCGAATTGGAACTTAAATAGCTCAGAGATTATCTTACATGTTCGCGCACATGGCAAATATTCAGCAAATTAAGAAGCACTGATGTGCGTGTATTTTATTTAGGTATTATTATTTTTGTTAACATAGCAAACTTACGAGTATCTGTTTCACATTCTTCAATCTGTCACATTTTTTCCTATCACTTTTTATACTGTAATTTAAATATTATTATTTATTACGTCTTTTGACCAACTATGAACAAAAATATAATAAATTAACCATTTTTGGTCCTTCAAACCGGATAGTTTAATTATGAACAAATATAAAGTTAATATATTATAGGATACATAATATGTAATAAATAATAAATATAAATACTTTTTAGAATATATTATATTAAGGATAGACAAAGTACAAATTTATAAAATAAATAAATAGAATAGGATTTAAATAGTTATATTTAGGTTAATATGTATTTGTACAATCTATACAAATAAATAAAATTGGAGGGTCTGTTTGTAATATTAAAATAATCGCTTTTTACTAAGTGCATTCGGACGTATACACGGTACATAAAACGGTACAAAACAACATTTTTTACAATTTTTGTCTGTCTGTCTATCTGTCTGTTTGTTCCGGCTAATCTCTGAAATGGCTGCACCGATTTAGACGGGACTTTCACTGGCAGATAGCTGATGTACCAAGGAGTAACTTAGGCTATTTTTATTTTAGAAAAAAAAAAATAGTTTTTTGTTAAAAATGATAAGTTTCAGAAATTTAATAATCCAATTTAAGTTGACCTTAGATTTATATCAACAATCATATGAAATAGGGTTCAGCTTAGGCTGGACATTGTAGGTTAAATTTCCAATTTAAGTTGACCTCATATATCCAAAAAATGCTGCTTAAAGTCACTATTTCACGCGGACGGAGTCGCGGGCACAGCCAGTATATAATAAACTAAGATGATTACCGCCAAAATATATTCAAATTATAATTTTTTGTACTTTAAGAACTGAACATATTATAAAATCATGTATAATTGTTTATATACGAAATTGATAGCTGGCGCTGATCATTTATCGGTACTTTTAGTCTTAAACTGCTATAATAAACAGACGTAAATAGGGTAATCGTATTTGTTGCAACGAGATTGACTCAGGTGATAATAAATAAAGACGGTGAAATTAGTCAACACCGGTTAGATATTTTTCGGTACAATGTTTATAATGCGAATATACACGTAAAACTGCGTTGCTTAGATCTGGACTGCATCTTATTGTATTTGTTTGTATTTTAAATCGTTAGTTTAGTTATCAGGATGCATAGCTCCACAAAATATAGAAATAAGGCTTTTAAATTTAACTAGATGGTTAGTGGAGTACTTTGAAGCCTATCTATTGGATTACTTCATATGTTCTTCTAATAGATATATACTGATAATTAAGCCGATGATATGTACTGATCCAGTTTAACTTGTTCATTGTAATTGTTGAGCAAACAATTTTAAAGGGAATAAGGTGACATGGTTAGAATGTGAATTGAACTGTTACACGTATGTAATTTTTAAGGCCTATCCTTGAGGTTACTGATTCATTACATTTTATTAAAAAGTTAGAGATGGTTTTTGTAATGTGCGCAAACTTAAATAGGACATAGTCCGTTTACAAATAGACGAGTCTTTGTATTTTCTAAATTTAGACTCCTATAGTGTATATAGTATATTACAATATATATTTCAGTTTTGGGTCGATTTTTTGCAATCAAACGGGGAGGTTGACACTGAAAACCAGCGCTGTGTTGGTGATCCCAGCGCAGCATAATGCTGAGTTGTCGACCTCGTTAGTCATTAACGCAGCAATAATTGTGCATGCTACAAAATAATTATATTGTTTATATATAGTTTTTAATGGATGTTGCTTTTTTAACAAATAAATTTTTCTTTTTTTCTTTCTAGTGCGTGGCACGTGCGTTAGCTTCATTAGCAATCGTGTATAATTAATTAACTTAGTTTGGAATATACATTAAAGCGCAATAGTAATATTACAGTAGTAAAGTTATAAACTAACGCGACCAGTATAATTATGTTAAAATATTATAGTAAGGTGAAAATTTGGTACACTGATTCTCTAACTGCTTAGTCAACGTTTTTTGGTCAAGGTAACGTTGAGTAATCAAGGTTAATTAAGCCTAATGTGGGTAATCGACCTATCAGAATTATATTAACACCGAAATAGACGAAATATGAAAGGGAATTTAGAATCTAAAAAATAATCATTTTTTTTATTGCTGTAGGACACCAGACAGGCTGACGGCCCGCTTAGAGTTTAGAAGTTACCGTCGCCCATGGGTGTTTGCAACGCCAGTGGCATCGCGAACACGCTGCTGTCCCATAAGGGTACAGGAACTTGGTGGCATACTTAAGACCAAAGGTGGTTGCCATCCAGATGGGCTTGGGGCCCTACCACGTAGCTAGGGTGGGTTGTTTTGTCGCCTTTTACGACAAGGCCGACCACGGTCGCAAAGGTTAGTATTCTTTCACCGCCTCTGCACGGATAAAATATATTTCTATATTTAAATATAGGATCATAAAGATCACTTATTGAATGTTATGAATACTACTACTATAGTTTCCAATACAAAAAGCCAAAAGGCTCGTTAGATAAGAAAGAGCGAAACAAACTATCCAGCTAATTTTTTAGTCTTAATTTATACCTATCTTTTAAGTCTGCATAACTTTGATTACATAATTAAATTGGAGGAAAAAAACGCGAGGAGGAGGAGTTGGAGGAGGCAACATCCGGTTTCTCCTCAGGGTCTGCGGATTACACGACAGTCAGTCATGTGAGAAATTATATGTAGTCTTCATCTTTTACAGCTTTTTTTTGTTATTTCTTGGTCAAGAAAAGGATTACTGGCTATATTTAATAGGGCGCTTTTAAATGTAAGCAATTTAATTCTACCTTCTTTTAGAACTGTCTCTGGCACACGTTTATCGCTGGTTCGTCGTTTGTTTGGGTTGGCTGATGCACTGATTGTGCGACAAAGTGCATTAGGAAGCCAAAACTCTATTGCTTTCGTTCGGTCGATGTGTTGAATATGTTTCTTGATATTACCGTTTTGTCGTAATCAATCTTTGGTACTATAATGATGTTGGAGAAAAAGGTAGACTAATTAGTCTTTCGGAATTTTAGAGAAGACACGCCTCTTTTTTGTACTATAAACATGTATAATTAAACTTATAACAAATACGTAGTGTAAAATTAAATTTTAATTTAAATGACAATATCCGGATGACCGAGCTTTGCTCGGTATTTTTTTATTTTTATAAATTGTGTTTTTTGGAAATTAACAATTGATTTTCTTAGTCTAACCTCAAAGCAAACACTCATTGACTTCTTGTTACTTAACAACGCCATCTGCTGGAATAGCTTTAGTGTTGTGTCGTTAAAGCAATTTAAAAAAAATAGTATTATTATTCGCCGATAGATGTCAGGAAGAGTCACATTTTTGTTATTTTTCTTCCAATAAAAAAAAAGCGAATAAAATGACATTTTCTAGAAATGATTCATAGCTAGATCGATTTATCGACCCGAAATCCATCGTATACTAAATTTCATGAAAATTGTTGGAGCCGATTCCGAGATTCCAATTATATAAGTATATAATTATATACAAGAATTGCTCGTTTAAAGATATAGGATATATCGTGATTAGATATTAGACCAGCGAAACAAAACAATAATTTAATTAGTGTACAAATATTAATTAATCATTTACCTCATTGTGATGCGGTCATTTTAGTTGTGACAATATTTTATTTCATCATCCTCTTAGTGTTAAAACCCAGTTAAGACCCAAACTTTCGTTTTCGGTCCTCGATGCCGCTTTCCAACTTTACCCACCTTGGAACGGTTATCCCATATCCATTGGGACGCATATACTTTTATATAATGAAGCCAGCATTTCTCATATTTGTCTCTTGTCAGGTCTTTTCGTGTGACTCCACAAATCGTAATTCATTTATTTTCGTAACATAGAGTTCCAGTATGTATCGATCTAGCACGTTTCACGGCTGTTTAGTAAGACATAAGCCGTTAAGCCCACGCGGTAGAAGAAGCTTGTTTTGACGCTGCAATCGATGTAGATGCGTGTTGATATTCAACCTAGTCTATGTGCTCGAATATCGATAATCGCTTATGATAATGGGTGTAGGATCTACAGTTACTTGGTCTAATAATTTTATTAAATTCAGATCTTTCAAGCGACTCCCGCGTCGCATCAACCTATCCGACAAGTGAAGCAAAGCAAACACGTCTGCATATATGAGTTGTTGATGTTACCCGGCAAGACGATTACGACGTAACGCTAACCACGGTAACTTACAGCTTGTTAAAAGACTTCTATTATTTTTTCTTTAGTGGTTGGATGATGGACAATGATGTTGAAATATAATATTGTCACGACTAAAATGACTGCACCACAGCGAGGTAAATGATTAATTAATCTTTGTACACTAATTAAATTATTTGACCCCTACAATACAAATGTCAAATGCTAGTTCCAATTGCAAAAGGTTTTGTTTTGCTGGTCTAATGTCTAGTCACACTATATGTCATTTAAATTGAAGTCTAATTGGTCACAGGAAAACATATAGAAAATAGTACCTGTCTCTGTTATTTGTAACATTTTGTTGACGCACTTTCCTGTTATCTTGTTTCCCCCTTCTTCTTTTTGGAAACCGTTCGTTAAGCGTTCTTAATAAGTTTTCATAATAAACTTCCTTATATTATTTTAATTTTCAAATTATTTGTGCTTGAAATATTTATTTTAAACGTAGTAAATATTTTTTTTGCTTTTACCTTTTAATGGTTGAAATAACTATTTCAGCATAATATTTATGGATTACTTGAATGTCATAAATTACAACTTGTTCGTGTCAATAAAGTACATTAAATTTTATGTACTTATTATTATTATACTTATTTTCATTGTGCTTATGCTTCCCTATGCGGTTTTGTGGTTTACGTAAGTTATTTCTGCATGCTTTTATTTCTCGTAATTTTACTTATAATATAATTTTTAATAACAAGTAAATCAGAAAAAATAGTTAATATATCAGAAAAGTTTCATTTGTCTTGTGGTCGGAGTGTCATTATTCACCCACCCAGTCTTCAACAAGTTATGAATCTATGTAATATTGGATCTATTGGGACTATTACGCCCTTGTGCTTTGCAAGGGTCAGAACAGTGAACCACACTTACGTCGATGTTCATCTCTAACATTTTCGTCTCATAGGCGACAATTATTAATTAATTATTTATTGTGACAATTCAAACAGCGCCATTTACTTCTAAAATAAGCAACAGAGCGTTTTTGTTACAGGTACTAGACAATTGTTAACTTTTTTTTAAATTTAATACATATTATAATAATATATTATTATAAACACGAATTGGGATGGGATTCCAAGCTAGCGCAGGCATTTCAACACGCATTCGGCTACATGAGATTGACTGAGAAAGACTTGACAAGATGACGCTCTAACATCGAAATGCAAACCTTTTGTCGAACCTCATCCGTTGTTTAGTAGGACGAATCAGCTGGCAAATGACATGGATTTGGCCCTTAAAGGTCTTTATGGGACTCCATACACCACATCATATTTAACACAATTTAATGTTGTTTCAGCTCTACAAAGTTACGCGTGGATATTATGGTCTAGTGAACTAGTAGTGCTTTTAGCAATATGTTTCCTTTACGTAATAACAATAAGATCTGCACTTCAGCATTGGAGGTACAACATCGAAAATGTAGCTGTCGTACTAGCCGTTTATCCAGTAAGTATATTTTATCTACTTATTTATTCAGAGAGGTTTTTCAGATTTTTTTTTGTATGAAATACATTTTCCTACATTAATGAAAACCTGTATTGCAAGGCTTTTTTTACAAACACAATTGACGGATACGTAGATCTGAAAAAATATTTGATGTATATACATTTTGTCCTCTTACTACTTACAATTAAGTTGCGAAGTTATGATTGAACGTAGTCGTCAACCGAAACGTCAAAACATTATTATTTATTAGGAAAGTTGTAGACAATTGAAACTGGCATGGTCTTCTTTGGTTTTTAGAGAGAACGGAAATCCGAATCAACGTGTAAGTATGCGATTTCAAGGTGGCTATGCTTATTAAATTACACTCCAATTTACCGAGATTCTTGTCAAAATTCAAATCGTCAAAAACTAGCGAGATTTGAACGTTTGGCGAAACTTATTTTATAAAACTCCTTTACTGTCTAGTCCAGTTAATCTAAACCTGGAAAAGACCCATCATTTATCAAATTAACAGTGGATATGTGATAATGCGCAAAAGGTTATTAAAGTTAGAATACAAACCTCCGACCCAGACAGTTTGTAGAGACATCCGCTATTATTGCGTCCTGATTTCATAATACGCAACTTGTTTTGCGGTTCTACAAGGCGCTTCGCGTAATTTAAGGCGTTGTATGCCTAACTCATTTAAGAGGTACGAAAAATATAAATGAAAATGTGTTGTTCATCTCACAATATATAATTTAGGCTTAGGGAAGGAATTCGGGATGGGAGGCTGTCACCCACTTCGGCGAGACAGTCATGTCCATGAAGGAGGTGGCGGTGAGGAGACGAGAGCATGCTAGGCTCCCTTCCCTCGCAGGGCAACTGGTGGCCGGAGGTTCGCAACCGACCTCCAGCCGTTGTAGTGAACGGTCGGGGGCACGGCTCTCTGGGAAAGAGCCGCAGCTCCGTGCTGACCCTTGCATAAGAACGAAGATGAAACCCCGGCATTAAAAAGGCGCATTGACATTGCGGAAAATCTGCAAAAGAGTCGCGTCGCTTTCGTTGGTATGTCGTATTAAACCGGCTTACGTAGGAAAATGCCCACCTGTAGTTGCCAATGGACTTATTACTAGCGATGCCTAAGATCACGCCAAGAGAAAAAAAATTTAGAAAACAGACACCGGACACTAAAATGGAAGCTGGGTTGCAAACGAGATTAAACGTTAAAATGAGGAGACAACTATCAGCGCTTTAATTATTACGTTACCAGCTGAGTAGGAAAGACAACACGTTTACCCAATGCTTTACGGTTTAAGCAGATTTACTATTACTATTTTGTGTTACGCATGCCTTGCATTGCGTTATTAGCAAGTTATGAAACATTATTAAAATAATTCCCTCCTCCAGCGTAAGCTGTGGTTCCGCAATCCGCATCTCCAAAGTCCAACACGAATATAATTAATTGATATAAGATTTGTTTGTTAACATCGCAAACCTTTTTTTGTATTTCAGTATTAATTCGTTCTATTTTCAAAATTTTATTTCATTCATATTTTTCTACAAACTTAAAAACATGTACACACATGTACAATTTAATTGCGTCATTTTTTTATCTACAATACTAATAAATACAAATAAAAATGTAAACGAAATATCCAATAATTAATAATTTCAGATTTAGATTTCCTATACATTCGTTTCAATATTAAGAATACCTAGTTAAAGATTAAATAAACTTTTCTATTACAAAATTTTGAATTTACCGATTTATATGTTTACTCCGACAAACATTAGAAAATTTGTTTAAATTTAAAAAATAGGTTTTTTTTTCAAAACAGTATGTATTCGTAGATAAAATGATAGAAATTTCAAAAAGTAAAAGACCTAAGGAATATGTCAAAAGAATCCTATCGTGTAAATGATATTGAATGTGAAAAAGTAAATACACGACGATTCTCTTTCTCTCTCTCGACCTCTTTATTGAAGGGATCAGCTTACATCAATTAAGATCACAGCAGACGTCACGTCCTATATGATAGGGTACTTCAGGTATGCCAAGGAACACTGGATTGGCTTTAATGAGGAGTAAACGAGCGACGTTTCTCTTACCTAAAATCGAGGGCGCATGAGATACATAGCGGCGCATGGAAGCTGGGTGTGCGGACAGCATTTCCACCTTGAAAAACATTATTGGGGGACATTTAATAGTAGATAGCGACCTCTATATTAGTAAAAACGTCAATGTACTAATTATTCTAGGAACTATTGTATTTAAATTTGTACTTGACCGATTTAGCGTCTTATACCCAATTGAATAAACAGTTCTCACGGTGACATTGTTGTTTTTAGTACACAATAGTGATGATCTATTTTTTTAATATACTAGTTAAAAGGCCTTCCATTCCAGACCTTTGGGTCGTCGTCAACTGCAACTGTTAGATGCTGCTCCCTTTTTTTATCCCGGGGAAGCCGAATGACAAGTATCACGCTAGACTTCGTGATTGGTGCGTGGTTACCATTCAAACGGGCTTGAGACCGTACCATTGTTTTGTCGCCTTTTACGACAGGACGGCCCCGGCCGCAGGGGTCAGTATTCTTACTCTGCCCCTGCATGAAAAAAATTGGCTTTGGCTTTGAATTGTCTTTCATGAATTTTCTTCTGTTTTGAATCTTAAACTTAAATATGTACTATTTTATCGCATTTTATTAATGGTTTTTCAAATGTTATTTATCGCAACTTGCAATTTTTCTTTCCCTAGGTGGTGGCAGCTGCTGGATTTTTAGCATCAATACTACCGAGAGCAAGAATATTAGCGGAAGCCATCGCACAACAGGCTGTCATGGTGGCCATGTACTTCTTCTTTTGCACCGTTATTGCAGAATTCGGTGGATTTGAACAATTAGAAAGGTATGAATGTAAAAATACACAAGTTGTGCATGTAAAGTATCTGATTATTTGCATATTGATCCAATATATTACATTAAATATGACTATTCTGTTCGCGGTACAATTTTTTTAAATAAATTTTTATCAGACGAGCGGCTGGCGCTCGGTTGGAGACAAGGGTACTGCCATGCTGCTGTTGGCCGTGCTGTTTCATTCCGCAGCCAAACATTCAAAAGTAAGTACCCTCATTTGTAATCGTCAACCTACCTTACCCTTTAAAAAAGAACCTTTCAAAAAGAATATGAGTTCCCAAAAAAATCCCTGCTGTTTTCGAAAGTTTCAAAATGAACTTTTATGTCTCGAGTTATGTCGTATTTTTTAATAAAAATATTATATCTTTTTCTATAAAAAGGATTGATATATGATACAAACCTTATTTTATGCAAACACCACAAGTAAACTCTGGCGTTTGAAGACATGACTGATGCAATAGTTATATGTAATTTTGTTGATGAAATTGTTAGAACGTGAAGAAGGAGGCACGCAGTGGAAGCAATAAAAACGACTTTTTACTATATAGTAATGTATGATATATGATAACAAAATTACAAGTGAGTGTATTAGCAGAGTGAGACATTACTATATAGTAAAAAGTCGTTTTTATTGCTTCCACTGCGTGCCTCCTTCACGTTCTAACAGGTTGTGCGCCCAGTGATGATGAAGAAGATAATAATAAATATGAAATAATGTGCGCGATGTGAAATAAATTATAACCGTCCGTGTCGTGAGAATAAGTAATATGGGACAGTAAGAGGACAAGAATTAAGAAATATTATTATTTATAAAAGGGCCGAAGTAAAGTAAAAAGTCGTATGATAAATCTTAAAAATGGCGGAACGGCATCAAAAGAACGCTGTGAAACGAAGCAATAAAAACGACAAATTTTTCAAGTTTTCGCAATAAGTTATAAGTAAAATTAAATAGTGATAATAGTGTAATGATCACTGTGATGTTGAGCGTATATCTTCTGCAGAGCATCGAGAAGAAGTTTCAAGTGGATTTGCAAAATTCTGTGGATACGGTATTCGGTATTCAGTATTTCGTTTTGTCGTATTAGTTTTTTGAGTTGGGTTGTCGTGGCTCGTGGCTCGTGGCGAGCTCAAATATATACATATAGTATAGCCAAGTGCAAATGATACATTTTTTAAGAGAAGAAAATAGTAGAGAAGTTATTGAACCACATGTAAATGACAGACCAGTCAGAGAGAGAAAAATTCCAAGATAAAGTTTATATAAAGATACAAAAAGGTGTAAGTGTAAAGCAAGGAACAGAAATATTAAAGCTTAAGAAATGCTCTTTATGGTCTCAAAGAAGCACAAAGATGTTGGAATGAAACGATGGTTTAGGTAGGTAGGATGGTGTAGGTTTTGTATTAAAATAAAAATGAAAAAGAAGAATTTGATGAGAAATAATTGTACCAATATATGTACAAAAAAATAAGAGAAATGAGAATTGAAGAAAAATAAGTGTACCCATATATGTACACAATATGAGAAAGGATTTGATGAGAAATAATAGTACCAATATACATAATATGAGGAAGAAGAAGACAAGAATTAATGTAGATCGCGTGAAAGAGAAATGGAAATTGGATGCGAAATAATTGTACCAATATACGTACACAATATGAGGAAGAAGAAGATAAAAAAAATAATAATAATGTAGATCTCGTGAAAGAGAAATGCAGCAAAGTGATAGATTATGAGAAGAAGTAGACTTTGTACCGATGATGGTGCAAAGAAAGCAAGGTTAGTAGAGGAAGATGGTGGAAATGAAATAACCGATCCTTACAGAAGACACAAATTTCACCCTCTGGAAATACAGAATTAATCTTTTGCTTGAGGAGAGGGGAGTAAAAGACATTAAAAAAAAACGATAAAGATGATGTTAAGGTGCGATCATTAATAGTTCAATGCTTGGATTACAAATATCTAGATATAGTTACAAAATGTGAAACGGCAGAGGATATGCTGAATTCATTAAAGGAAACATTTCATATTAAACAAAATTCATTTAAATATCTACCAAAAGAAAAGCTTAAGATTTTTTTATAAGATTTGAGAAAATTATCCATGAACTAGAAGAAGCTACAGGAAAAGAAATCAGCGAAAGTGATAAAATTTGTCATCTCCCAGTGGCTTTACCGACCCATTACGAAAATGTAATCGCAGCTATAGAAACTATGAATGACATTAACATGACATTGAATTTTGTTAAAGCAAGACTGCTGGATGCAGAAATTAAACTGGACTGCAAAAGTAAATAGTTATAGTGAACAGGAACCAAATACAACTGCATTTGTAACATGCTACAAATGTCAAAAAAGGGACGTAGTGCAAAGTTCTGCAGAGGAAGAGGCTCGAGTAAAAGAAGTCGTGCGCACAGAGGTAGAGGCGTACACAGAAACTATTCATGCACACACGGAAACACAAACATTGCGGAGGAATTAGATGATTTCACTTTTATTAGTCCAGGTAACTTAAGTAGTAGTAGTAACAATGAAAATAATGTTTGGATATTAGATTCTGGTAGTACAGAACATTTAATTAATTCAAAATTTTAGAAATATATGACTGAAGTAAAATTTTTAAAGAGTCCAAAAGAATTTGTATTGCAGATAGTGATATTGTATTGCAGTGAGTAGATCTTTTAGTCAAAAAGAAGGGTACTATCCAATTGAAGTGTAAGGGTAGTACTGTTAAGTTTGATGCTCTTATATTACTCTTAAAAGGTATTTATTACTCTTATATTGCTCTTATAAGGTAGGTT
Organism: Malacosoma neustria; assembly: GCA_963693495.1. Lineage (NCBI taxonomy): Eukaryota > Metazoa > Arthropoda > Insecta > Lepidoptera > Lasiocampidae > Malacosoma > Malacosoma neustria. Next base: position 11,833,437 of record OY856385.1, on the reverse strand, counting down.
TGGAACTACATACATATGTATAGTGAGATTTGCTTGTGTATTATTATTGCTAGGTATATTGTAGAGTTTCCTTGGCTGACACCGACTACAAAAATTACAATAATTGTAACTACATTATATTATCGTAATATAGATCGTACATACATATTGATGAGTAGAAAAAGTAAGTTGATTATTAAGTTATAGAAGAATATGCAATTATTTTTTTACTTTTTAGTGCATATTAATTTATTTTGGAATACCTAGTTCTTTTTCTTTTTGAAGGCGGTTTTTTTTGTTAAAATTTTTGTTTATTTTTGATTTTTAGTGAATCTGAAGTACACTAACTATTTTGTATGAATATGGGTAGACCTACTAAACGTGCTGCTCATATGAGACAGCGCCGTTTAAATGAAACAAACGAAGTCAGGGAGAAATCTCTATTATAACTCAACAGAGGAAATCTACTTCGAGGACAATTTCAAACGAGACTTGCGAAGAACGCAAAAATAGACTTTCGAAAATTCGGTTTTACATGAACGGCTATCTAATGAGACGGAGGAGCAACATGTCCACAGACTTAGTTTTTTTTTACATCGGTACTTCCCCCCCCCTAGGATCGAACCCGCCACCTCATGCGTTGCAGGTCGGTTATTTTGCCACTCCGCTACCACCAGTCTTTTATATGGTAATAAAGCTATCAATAATACGCAAAAGCTTCTACCACCCATTCGGATACCATCGCTTCACACATAATACACCTTAATTAATATAATTAGAATGCTGGCGTCATGTTGCAATGCAGTAACGAACGTAAGCGCATTGCAATTTGATTACAGATAGTTAGAAATTCTGCCACAGATCGCACCCTTACTGTAAGACGTTGAGGAGTTCCATTGATCATCATTTTCGACTACGACAATTACTTGACCATAACGACGTTACGGTAGGTGACTCAAATATTCGAATAGCCTATTAAAGATTCGGCCGAGTATCGTTAATTTCCTCCTAAGAATTGAAGAGTTCCGTTACTTTGTCATAGATCCCATAATCAGAACCTAACCAAACTCTCATCAAACTACCTTTGAAGTACATCCTTTCCAATAAAAAATGAATCATCGAAATCAGTTGGCGAGATATTGTTATTCGTCCATTTGTCGCGCACATACTTAATGCAAATTTAAGACTTATATGGTTTTTTCATGGATGCCATTGTCAGAAATGGACCAAATGGGACCACACGGCCAACATCAGATTTCATATAAAATAAGAATCATCAAAATCGGTTCGCCCAGTCGAAAGTTCTGAGGTAACAAACATAAAAAAAAATACAGACGATTTGATAACCTCCTTTTTTGAAGTCGGTTAAAAATGTAACCGGAGATATCGATCGTGTTATAGTATATAAAAATATGTTCGGTATCGGGAGTGTAATTACAGCAACACAAATGCACGACCTCTGTCTTCGTGCTGCTGGGGGGGGGGCTCTTCGATTATGGCTGTAGGAGGCACTGGCACGAAATACTTTCGATTGCGCTAGTTAATTTCTTGAAATATTGGAATAGAACCACGGAAATCGACGCGACGCGTCCGCAGCGTATATTTTGAATAGTAAATAATATAAAAGGGTAATTTTTAATATAAAAGTAAATAGTAAGCAAATAACGTAAAATAAACGTTAATGACAAACAGTGATGGTGACCTACTTAATTATAAAATAGGTTAGGGGCACACTTAACGAATTATATTAAACAATCGATAATTGTTTAGATTTTTAAAATAAAGAAAATTGATATTAAGGAATATGCTTAAGTTTGATAAATCTAAATTAAACTATTCATTAAATAAAACGGAATAAGAAAAATAATGCAAATTTGCAATGTGTATATACCTAGTCAGGTCATAAGTATTGTCACACAGTAAAAACTTTTCTTTTAGAATGCTGGCCACAAAAGAGTTTATTGAATTAGAATTTCGAATTGTTCATGAAAATAAAAATATATAACTTTTAGAATTTTACTCATTTTTAAATATGGAGTGGACGCTTAAAGAAGACCGTGTTGCAGTTATTGCGTTACATCGTTGCGGTTACGCGCCAATTCAAATTTTTAACATACTGAAAAATTTGAATATTACCAAAAGATTCGTTTATCGTACCATCAAACGATACAATGAAGACTAGTGTAGATGACAGGTCAAGAAGTGGTCGCCCTCGGTCTGTTAGGACTCCAGCAGTGATAAAAGCTGTGAAGGCACGAATTCAAAGAAATCCCAAACGTAAGCAGAAACTGTTGGCCCTTCAGATGGGGTTAAGCAGAACCACGGTGAAAAGGGTGTTAAATGAAGACTTAGGGCTTCAGGCATATCGAAGAAAAACAGGACATCGTTTGAATGCTCGTCTAATGGACCTGAGACTGAAGAGATGCCGCGCTTTGTTGAAGCGGTACGCGGGAAAAAAATATCGGGAAATTCTTTTTTCGGATGAAAAAATGTTTACCGTAGAAGAGAGCTACAACAAACAAAATGATAAGGTGTACGCACACAGTAGTGAAGAAGCGAGCAACCGTATTCCGCGTGTCCAACGAGGTCATTTTCCATCCTCGCTCATGGTATGGTTGGGAGTTTCTTATTGGGGCTTAACAGAGGTACATTTTTGTGAGAAAGGTGTAAAAACGAATGCTGTTGTGTATCAAAATACAGTCCTGACGAACCTTGTGGAACCTGTTTCTCATACCATGTTCAATAACAGGCACTGGGTATTCCAACAAGATTCGGCGCCAGCTCATAGAGCGAAGAGCACACAAGACTGGCTGGCGGCGCGTGAAATCGACTTCATCCGGCACGAAGACTGGCCCTCCTCCAGTCCAGATTTGAATCCGTTAGATTACAAGATATGGCAACACTTGGAGGAAAAGGCGTGCTCAAAGCCTCATCCCAATTTGGAGTCACTCAAGACATCCTTGATTAAGGCAGCCGCCGATATTGACATGGACCTCGTTCGTGCTGCGATAGACAACTGGCCGCGCAGATTGAAGGCTTGTATTCAAAATCACGGAGGTCATTTTGAATAAACTTTAATGTCATAAGAATCTATGTTTTGTTAAGTTCATTTTGGTATATGAATGGTTACATAATTAATAAACTTGTTACAATTATTTTACATTAAACATGTGACAGAATTTATGACCTGACTAGGTATATATACTTTTACAAGATTAAATACATTAATATTTTATTTAATATTGATTTTGATTATAGAGTATATTAAATATATACGAAAGGTTAAATGGAAAGTGTTAATTATAATTCTTTATTACAATTCATTGATATTCGTAATAAGTTTCTCTTATATCACCTCGCGCTGTGTGCGACCGCCTTTATCCGTGCAAAGCAATTTGCAATCGACGTGAACGAAATTATGAAGTAGGTAGTTTTGGAAAAAATAGTTCTTAGTACAATTTGAAATAAATTAATTAGCTTTTAATTATGAAAATATGCATAAATGAACAGCAATATTGAAAAGTTGTAATACTAGCACAATCAATTTCATTCGTAATCCGGTTCGAATGGACCAAAAATATATTATAATATATTGGACTTTTTCCTATCTTTCTCCGTGTAGGGGCGGATTAATACTAAGCCCTGCGGCCGGGGTCGGCCTCTCATAAAAGGCAACAAAACAAAAAACAAAAACTACGTGGTAGGATTCCAAGCCCATCTGGATGGCAACCACCCTTGGTTTATAAGTATGCCGATATACTTATAGATTAACCTTGCGTTGTGTTGCGTTATTAGTGACTCTGTACCCCTATGGGACAGCAGCGTGTTTGCGGTGCCCATAGCGTCCCAAACATCCATAGACGACGGTAACTTCTTTTTTATTTGTTTGTATTCTTTTATATCTTTAATAATTAAAAATTTATTAGAAGATAAATTACTCGTTCCCTTAATATACTGTAGTTTTATCTAGCTAATGGAACGTAATCAACCCTGAAACATGATATTGAAAGACGTTTTTATGTGACTAGGATATTGGATAGTTACAGGGATTGGCCTCAAATATTTCATCGGTGACGTTCATGGTTTGGGTGTTTACTAATTGCGTATTACTACTACTGATATTCATTATTTACTGCATTTTTATTTTTTAATGCTGTAGGACAGCAGACAGGCTGACGGCCTGCTTAGAATTTAACAGTGACCGCCGCCTATGTGTTTGCAACGCCAGTGGTACAAGAACTTGGTCACTAATGCCGGAACACAGCACAAAGTTATTATAGCGGCATACATAAGACTAAAGGTGGTCGCCATCCAGACGGGCTTGAGGTCCTACCACGTAGCTAGGGTGAGTTGTTTTGTCGCCTTTTACGACAGGCCGACTCCGGCCGCAGACGTTATTATAGTATTCTTTCTTCGCCCCTGCACGGATAAAAATATTTAATGTGTTAGTTGGGTTATTCTTTATATGAATGGTTTCTTATCTTAAAAGAGAAGAGCCTTAAGTCATAGGGCTTTTGTGCTTTTATTTATTACTACGCTCTTTTGGGAATCTTCATATTATTAATTTTTTAAATGTTAAATATGTTGTCACAATTCACACATCGCAACCTAGCCCTAAAGTAAGTAGCATAGCAATTGTGTTATGGGTACTAGATAACTAATATACTACATAAATACATTTCTATTGTAAATAAATACATATTATATTTAAATACCCACACGTGCGACGGGAATAGAACTTGTAGCCTCCGCAAGGGTACGTCAGTTATCCGTTCGCCATATAAGTCGTCGTTCATTAATTAATTTGATTCGTTAATAAAGTTGAGGTTGAAGTTTTGCTTTGATTTGTACAACTGCTGTGAACCCTCCAATCTCGAGAGAAAAATCCAACAGTGACATTAACTTGTAGTTTCTAGCAAACGCAGTATACTTTTATCGCTTTTTTCAAATGCTCTAGGAAAGCGACTCATGTGCTATTTACTTAATAGTATTGTTGTATAAAGAAGAAATAGTTTTTTTTATAGGTGGTGTTCAGAATATAGGCAAACGCTAATCCGATAGCAGGTGGTCACCGTTGTCTCTGGACGCTTGCAACACCAGAGACTATATTCATTATAATATTTACTTAATATTCGATAACTTAGCATATAAAGGCCTTCAAATGTATCAAGCTGGTTTACCTTGCTATAATATTATGAGCGGTCAATCACACTAGTGGATTACTATCTCCCTCAGTAAATCTAATATATAAAATTCTCGTGTCACAGTTTTTGTTGCCATACTCCTCCGAAACGGCTTGACCGATTCTCATGAAATTTTGTGAGCATATTGAGTAGGTCTGAGAATCAGCCAACATCTATTTTTCATCCCCCTAAATGTTAGGGGTGACCCACCCCCAAATGTTTTTTTTAATTTTTTGACATTTTATTATTTATATGGCAGAACAACGTTTGCCGGGTCAGCTAGTATATACTATATTTATTAAGTTGGTCTGTAAATAGAAAAGTACTTATGTTTATAATATAGAATATGTTAACATACCTGTAAAGAGAACAACGTTTAGGTATTTCACAAATAAAATTGTTATTATAATATTTTTTTTTGTACTAGGTAATACATTTAAACAGTCTTTCATTAATAATTTCTAATTGAATCCGGTAGCAATCCCATAGATTATTAAGGTTTAAAGTCGGTATAAAATACAAAAAGGTTACAATAATAGCTCATAGCTGCCAGTGCTGGGCCGGGGCCTCCCCCCAGAGGGAACGAAAAGTATATCCGCCACGCTTGCTCAAGGCGGATTGATGGGTGACGTTTAAAAGTGATGTCGGCCTGCAGATTTCCACACGATGTCTTCCCACACCGTTGGTAGATGGTAATTATGCTATAATATGCGCATTAGGCGCGAAAGCGTTGCATGCCACCGTGGGATTAGAACCCAGAACTTCTAGATTGGTCTCCAAGTGTGCTAACTACCAGGAACCTTCTGCAAAACACTTAATATATTTATTAAAACCTAAAAATAAAAATTCATTTAATGAAGAATTTCATCTACATATACACAACGCATAATACAAGAACAATTTCTTAAAAAAATATTAGCTGTTTGTAGATCTAGATAGATCTCTCTGGATTTGTGTACAAAAATACTTTTCATTGATTTAATTAATCATTATAATACTTTGATTTTAAAGGATACGAACACTTGCGCCTGCGCTTAAGCGAAAAATGACAAACTGTCCAATAGTTTTGATTTATATAGTAATTCCGAGATAGATAAATTATGCCACTCTAAGATTTTAAAGACATATTTTTTATTTAACGAGATACGTAGGTTTACAGTGAGTCATGCATTCTAATCTTAGTGTTTGTACTATTTTATACAGTAGTCTACCTCTAGGAGTGATTAACCGAGATCCCCAATGGGTATGTTTAGCATTCCAATCACCTCCACATATGTATTTAGGTCCAAGACTTGAGAAGTACATATTATAGTCAGTTTCTGTTATTGTGTGCCTGGGTGGACAGTATACTGCCGATACTGATACGTTTGATTTGTCTTTAAGAAACAACTTAATTGTAGTAGCTTGAATTTTTTCAGATTGATATTCTTCTAGTACATAATGCTTCAGATTCTCTTTGATTATTATTGCAGTTCCTCCATGGCTGTTGCCTGATGGGTGATTGGTAGTGTAGACATTATAGTGTTTCAATGCAATATGTGATTTACTAGTGAACCTTGTCTCTGATATGAGTGCTATATCAATTTTTTCTGTTACTAAAAAAGTATAGAGTTCTTGTCGACGTTCTGTCAGGCCATTTGCATTCCATGTCATTATTTTAACGCTAGCAATCATTTTGATACCAAGTTTGCGATAAGTTGGATCATCCGGTCCATCATTTTGTCCATCATAGTTATTATGACTTGTTGTAGATTTGCGAACATACTTTCTAGTAGTTCTGTGAGATTGTTAGGATTAGTTTGTCCTTCCTTTTGTCTTGTGCTGTTTATGTCAGAAGTTACAATTTCTGCGTATGTCATCTTTTGCGTTGGGTGTAGCTTAGGTTGTTGGTTTGCCTTGCTTTCTAATTGGGGTGTTCGTTGAGTAGATTTTGATTCAGGTATTCTATATGTCATATCTGTTCCACACATGTTCTTTGTTATTTGTTTATTTATTGGATTACTTTTTATTATTTTATCTTTGTACTGTTTATATATTGCGCATCCTTTATAGCTTGCAGGGTGTTTCTCTTGGCAGTTTGCACAGATGGCATCAGTATTGGGCGTTTTAGTACAGGTTGTAGTCGGATGATCCTTACCACATTTGACACAACGATAAGGTCTGCAACATTGATTTTTAGAATGTCCAAATCTCTGACATCTCTTGCACTGTAAAATTTCACTTTTCTTATAAGGAGCTTCAAAAGTTACTTTAGATTGACATATATATTTTAGGTTGAAGACTTCTTTGTTGTTGTTTTTAGGTTCTAAATCAACAAAAAATAATGGTAGTGCTTTTTTTGTGATCCTATGTCGTACGTTAATAATCTGTCGAACCTCATGGTTGTTCTCTTTAAGTTCCGATTTTATTTGTTCAATATCTTCAGTGGCGTGTAGGCCTCTGACCACAACACGATATGCTCTTTCACTTTTAAGCTGGTAAGTATAATGTGAGATATTGTTCGTAATAAAGTTGTCTCTTACTATTTTATACGTTTGTATGTCTACAGGCATAAGTTTGATCACGTGCCCAGAACGCAAGGTGGTCAAAGTGTAGGACTTATTGTCAATTATTTTGCTTAGCTTCTCTTTGAGGGTAGTTATATTGATTACCCCGGTTACAAAGATCGGCTCTGGTTTAGGCGTATACACAATTTCCGAGTTATTAATTTCTTCACGTGCGAGGATATCGAATTGATTGCTTGTTGGTATTGTATAATTCGTAGAGCTTTTTGCTTTCTTCTGGTGGTCATTTTGTATTGGGCTTGTTTCTTTTCTTTTCTGCCTTTGTTGAGGGACTTGGTCTCTTTGCCATTCACTTTGTGTATTTGTATCAAGTGGACTCTGTTTTGATTGTGTTGACAAATTTATTGTAGGGTCTCTAATTTTTACAGAATTATCTTTTTTTTCACATCCATCGGGATGTGAAAAAATGGTTACCGTTGAAGTAGATGGTACACTGTTAGACCGATTCCTTACGAGCATGCAATTATTAATTGTTTGCTGGATCAACTTGTTTGGGTTATTAGTATTCTTATTAATTTCACTCATATTGTTCCCACGAGCTAGGTCGAAATAAATAGTCACCTGAGGGGTGACGCCTATTCCCTCAGGAAGGCTGTATACAACGACGTTTGCCAGGTCCGTCGAGGTTGGCGCTAGTGACTTATCTTCCTACAAGCCATGCATCCCATCGGCACGTATCCCACCTTAGGATTAGGGTAAATTTTTATAGAGGTTTTCTACCTCGAGACACGGGCGGTTAAGCCAATGCCCCCGATTTCGCGAAACGTGACCACGAAGTTGCGGGTTTTGAAGACCATTTCCTGTCTTCAACGAGGGATAGCTCGTTAGGCTATGTAGGTCGGGTTATGTAACCGCCGCCCAAGACTCGGCGTTAGTTACTCTTTAGCACCACCCAGGAGACACGTGTAGGGTAAACCTAGAGTAGGTGGTAATTCCTACGGACGCGAGTAACGTTGTCCCCCTCACTGTAAACCTACGTATTGGCCCACAGATCGTAATAAGACACCTGACCTTCTTGACTTTTTTATAACTAAAAACATTAGCCAAAATTATATGACCGTAGAAACATGTAATGACTTATCATCTGACCATACACCTGTCATACTAAATGTCAACTCAACAGTTGTACTCACGGACCTACAGATTAGAATTTATAATAAAAAGACTAACTGGGAAATATTTCAAAACCATATAAACTCCAAATTAAACTCGTATAGCCGGATCCAAACTACAGATGACATAGAAACAGAAATTGACAAACTAAACAAAGCCATACACGGGGCAGCTAAAATAGCAACTAAAACAATGAAAAGACTTCCACCAAAACATAACGAATATCCAAAAGCGATTAAGGACTTAATAACAGAAAGACGATATCTTAGAAAAATATGGCATAGAACTAGATACCCATCAGACAGAAAAGCTTTTAATAGAGCTTCTGAAACTTTGAAACAGTTGACAAACGCTTTCCAAAATGAGAATTTGCATAATTTTCTGTCGGGTCTAACCCCATCTATCGATACAAATTACTCCTTGTGGAAAGCTACAAAACACTTAAATCGCCCAAAACTACAAATACCTCCAATAAAGAACTCATCGGGAGGTTGGGCTAGATCAGATGTAGAAAAAGTTACAGCTTTCGCAGAACACCTTAGTAAAGTTTTTCAACCTTTTCCAGAAACTAGTCAAGAGCATAACATTGAAATAAAAAGATACCTAGATAGTGCATTACAAATGTCGCTGCCAATACAATCAGTAAGTAGCAGGGAAATATTAAAAGAAATACAAATTCTTCAAGAAGGAAAAGCTCCAGGATACGATCTAATAGATGCTACTCTACTAAAAAGACTTCCTAGAAAGGGAGTGGCACAAATAGCTAAGATATTTAACGCCTGCCTCAGACTGTCCTATTTCCCTGCACATTGGAAGATTGCACAGGTTGTAATGGTACCCAAAGCAGGAAAACCACCACAAGTCGTTACTTCTTACAGACCCATAAGCCTTTTAAGTGTCACCGGAAAACTATTTGAAAAAATACTGTTAACTAGAATAAAAGTTCACCTTGATGATATAGTCCCAAACCATCAATTTGGTTTCCGAGAGCACCATGGTACTATAGAGCAAATACACCGTATAGTGGATACTATAAACAGAACGTTAGATGGCAAAGAGTATTGCTCTGCTGTTTTTCTGGACATAAGTCAAGCATTCGACAAAGTGTGGCATGAAGGTCTCTTATATAAAATAAAAAAATTGCTACCTAATTCATTCTTTCTTGTGATAAAATCGTATATACAAGACAGATGCTTTGAAGTAAAACTTAATACTGACCTATCAGCCTTATATGAAATAAAATCTGGAGTACCGCAGGGCAGTATACTGGGGCCAGTATTGTATACGATATATACAGCTGACCTACCAACCACGGAAAAAACGACTGTCGCCACATATGCAGATGATACCGCAATTCTGTCTACGCACATCAACCCAGCAACTGCATCTGCACAGCTTCAATCGCATCTTTTTCAAATCGAGAACTGGTTAAAAATCTGGCGAATAAAAGCTAATCAAAGTAAATCGGTCCACGTCACATTTACTCTCCGAAGAGAAACTTGCCCCCCAGTGACATTAAATGGCGAAGATATCCCTCAGGAAGAATGTGCAAAATACTTGGGAATGCACTTGGACAGAAGGCTAAAATGGCAAAAACATATATGGACAAAACGAAAGCAACTGGATACCAAGTTACGTAATATGTACTGGATACTGGGTCGACATTCACGACTGCGCCCTGATAGCAAAATGACAATTTATAAAGCCATCCTTAAACCTATATGGACATACGGCATTCAATTGTGGGGAACAGCCAGTAATAGTAATATAGAAATACTCGAGAGATTCCAAACCAAAACACTGCGAACAATCTTCAACATTCCACAATACATAAGTAACAAACTGATATACAACGACCTAAAAATAAACACTATCAAGGAAGAGATAACAAATTATAGCATTAAATATCAGCAGAGACTGTCTGGACATAGGAATAAGTTAGCTATTGAACTAAGTGGACACGGATCGCTTCAGCACAAACGATTGAAAAGGCATAGTCTGCCTACGTTGTTCGGTAGATTTAAACAGACAAAGTGAAAGCCCCCACCATTTAGTGAAGGCTCACTGAGACTGAAATCACCTCAGATATCTAAATCGGACAAACGCAAGGCTTATTGTTTATTAAAACAGATTGCCATGACGCAAAAAAGTTAAAAAAAAAAAAAAAAAAAAAAATTTAACGAGATATGAACATAAATCTAAAAGCAATAAAAACTAAAATTGATTACATAGTTTGAATTGACACTTACATTGAGTATATTTATGAAAATTATTAATTAGAAGCAAGTCATTGAGATTTATTGTTATAAATATGGTATATATACTTCTCATCAAAAAATCGAAACGCTACTGCAAGTATTATTCAGGCGGCATTTAAATGAAAAAGAGGATTGTTATTATTAAAAAATACGCCAATAAATAGCTGACAGTTTAGTCTACACAATGGTACACCAGAATTCTAAATTGGAATTTATATTTTCAAATTTTATCCAATAAATGAATGTAGAGATCGTTTTCAATGTGTATTCCGTCGAAATTTCTGCACTTAATCACATTTTTTGCATAAATTATCGTTTTTTAAACAGAGCTTTGGGCTGAGATGAGCGTGATTGTTAACTAACCTCTGTGACATTCTACCAAAAAGATATTTTCCTAAAAAAATATGGATACCTCGCCCACAGAAGCCGTCCAAGTCGTGGCGTTGCTGGATACAGGCCATATACAGCGTGTTGTGGCTGCAAGATTGCATCTAAGCCTCTCTGCTGTCAATAGAGTGTATCAGCATTATCGGAAAACTGGTATGCTTACTCGCCGTCCAGGATCTGGTATAGACATCGAGTCACGTCTGAGCATGATGGCCGGTATATTGTGTCGGTTTCTCTAAAAAATAGCCACTTTAACTCTATTCAACTGCAGCAGAGGCTCCGTGAGGTTCGAAAATTGACTGTAAGCGACCCTACCATACCAAGAAGGTTGGCGGAGCGTAGCATGAAACCTCATAAACTAGCTAATGGCCCAAAATTGACGGTAAACCACAAAAGAGCGTGCCTAAACTTTGCACTTGATCACTTAAATTGGTCATACCTTCAATGGAGTAAAGTTCTTTTTTCTTATCTGGTTATTACCAGAAAGAAAGAAGGTGTATCGTAGAGAGGGAGAGCGTTTTGCACAGTGCTGCATTGAAGAAAGAGTCAGTTGCGGTGGCGCTTCATGGACGGTTTTGGGAGGCATAAGCGCTGATAGAAAAACCGAACTTTCTTTTGTACGTGAACCTCGGTTACCGTCATTAAATGAGTCGCGTTACATCGAAGAGTGCCTGGAGTTTCATGTATCCTACGCACATTTTATTGCCGAAGACTTTATTTTTATGCAGGAAAATCCCTCATACGGCAAGCATTATAAATGAATACCTGAGCGAAATTGGTATTGCGGTTATGGGCTAGCCAGCAAGAAACCCGGATATGAATCCCATAGAACACCTATGGGATGAATTAAAGACACGAGTCAGAGCGAGAGATCCTGCTCTGGACACGCTTGGCCAGCTTAAAATAGCTATACAAGAAGAGTGCGATAACATCCCACAACACAAATTGGTGACGCTTATCCGTTCCATGAGGAACTGCGGGGAAGCAGTGATAAGAGCCCGGGGAAGAAGTACGAGATACTGAATAAATTTTTTACATTTTTCTGTTTTACATCTTTGTTTCTAACATTTTACAATTTCTTCATAAAGGGCAAATACATACCTGTTGAACAAAACATAATAGCTAAAGAAATTTAATTGTAATTTGAAATATTCATATTCGTTAAGTAATAATACCTTATAATATCTACAATTAACTGGCATTATTTATATTTTTGGTTAAGTATAAAAAAAATTACTCATCAAAACCAAACTTTGGAGGTGTTTCGATTTCTTTATGAGAAGTGTAACTACAAATTATTCAATAACGTAACGTATTCGTTTAAGTTAGTAAGAATATTTTACGATTATTTTTATGGCAATTTAACTTTAAGTTACTGTTCCCAGGTAGCACCTCCCTAGCGTATGTCTTACTTTTCTGAGTTGCAGACTTAGATAACTTGACTGACTTAGTTAACTTGAGTTGTTAATAATTAAAGAAGCGGTCTCTTCTCTTATGAAGCGATCTTGAGTACTGATTAATTTTAGGATCTCCATTCAAAAGTATTATTTATTTATTATTAATATAACTATTAGAGATTTGCAAATTATTCTTCCTTATGAAATTTAATTATTATGCGTATATTACTATTTACTCAAGTTAAATAACTTTGATGTAACAAATAGATAACTAATTACTAAGGTAAGCAGACACACGGAACGTTTTAATTCGTTAAGTGCTATAAGACAAGGCTATTGTATAATAATAGACAATGGGTTGCAGCTATTGTAATAATTCTAAAAAGTATTGTTGTATATAAATATTACTTTTACTTATCTAGTCAATTAATTTTATAGTGTCGGCAAATAGACTTTTAATTTAGTACAATTTTGAAAATTATTTGTTAAGTAGTAAAAAAATTGTATAATTAAACATTTGTTTTCATCAAAATGTACGAAAAGAATAGTTATTTTTCGGTATTCGTTTAAATTAATTGAATAAATATATTAGAACCTTTGACAAAACTCCATCTTGTCACAAATTAGCTCTGCCTAATTTTGTTATGGGTACGGCATAACTGATATACTTCTATTTTGTAAAGAAATATATAAACACCCAGACTCAGGACGGCGAAACCTGAGACCTCCGCAGGCGATTCGACGCGACTTATGAAAGCCGCTGCGCTATGGAGGGCGTCAGTTATTTCGATATTAATGCGTTTTGATATTTATGCTAATATGCATTTCATGGTGCAGTGAATTTAAATTCAAAAATTCATTTAAAATTAATGAATATTTAAATTTTCATTAATTTTTAATTTGGATCCTAATATAAATGTTATGAGCATTGAGTCTTTTAAAAAACTATTAGGACTTCTTAACACGAGTGGCATTATCAATGTGCTAAGAAAAAGAAAAGAAAGGGGATACCGAAGACAAATAATCTGTATTTACCGTGGATCTACAATGTTCGCATTTATGGCCAGCAATATGAAAGTGGTTCACAAATTAGGGTTCCAAAATCCTTCATCAAATCGGAATGGTTCTAAATATCGGGTATATAATATGAATATGATGAAATGACATTCAATTACCCTCTGAATCTTTAAGACTGAGCCAAATTAAACCAAGGGATTCATATGAGAGTTTCAATATGAAATACAGGAAATTAAACAATACTCTCTTATTTTCCAGACGGAACCTGAAATGGTTACGCTACCTAGTTCTGCAAATGCCAGTAATTCAAGGCCTCGTATACTTATTCATCCTGGTCTTATGGGCTGAAAGTATGGTAAGTTTTCTAATATTACTTACATACATACATATAATCACGCCTCTTTCCCGTAGGGGTAGGCAGAGACCATTTCTTTCCACTTGCTACGATCCTTATATACTTGTTTCGCTTCGTCCACTTTCATTATTCCCTTCATACATGCCCTTCGGTTTAGGGTACTCTTGACCTGGCCTTTTTTCAAGACGTCCCTAATCTGGTCTCGAAACGTCCGTCTAGGTCTACCCCTTCCAACACTTCCAATATTACTTAAGTCGCTATATATAAATAAAAACTATATTATCCGTGCAGGGGCGGAGAAAGAATACTAACCTCTGCGGCCGGGATCGGCCTGTTGTAAAAGGCAATAAAACAACCCACCCTGGCTACCACGTTGCCACGTGTGGGTTGTTTTGTCTGTCGCCATAATAACCTTGTGTTGTGTTCCGGCATTACTGACCCAAGTCCCTGTACTCTTATGGGACAGGAGCGTGTTCGTGATGCCATACAAATAAAATATTAGATATTTAGATAGATTATTTTTTAATGTCCACCAAATTTACTGAATATTAAACTTATAATTAAAAGTGCACAATAAGCGGCTTTATCGCTAAGAAGCGAACTCATCCATACAACCCTATAAGTCTGAATATATTCAAGAACGTTTATTATATGTGGTGCACTATAAGTAACACGAAATGTAAACATATAAATAAAATATAATAGTATAAATAATATGTATATCATTAATGAATTTGTTTTTGTTCAATTAAATATTAGACTGTTTATAGGCTTAATTTAGATAATGTTTACGAACTAGTTTATTTATTAATTGGTAGTGATTTCGATTGTCTAAATGGAGTATTATTACTTTTTTCAGGTTTTGTACCAACGCTGTTTTGTGTTCATTCAGCCGTTTATTATAATTTCAATTTTGATTGGAATGTGGGGAGTGGTGATGGCGGTCCGCACTGCGAGATCCCTTGGTGTCGTCGCACGATCGAGGTTCTTCGCAGTGCAGTTAACTTTAGTTGTAGTTAAACTGCAGAGTGGTTTAGTTAAAGTGCTGCCTGAGTTGATCCACTTGCCTTGCATGTTGCCACTGAATCCCTCTGTTTATGTTAATAGTAAGTATTACCTTTCGATAATTATGAGACTCAAGTAAAAGGAAGCATCACATAAAGTTCTGCAGCAAATTAGAGCATCGGGCTCCAAATCCAGGATGAAACGCTTGTGAAAATAAACATTAAATTATATTTTTAAATAGCTGAAGCGCAACTAGAAATAATTCAGAAAAAAGTGGAGAAATAAACTAGAGCAGTGGCTTAAGATAATCCCAGATAACGGTAAGAAAATGAAATGACATCAAAGTTAGAATTTTGCATCATTATAATACTCATACTAGAAGTAGTGTGACTGTGGAGTGTGTGGTGCTACACAAATAAAATATATTGTTTTTTAGCTAATCTTCAGAATGACTATTATGGAAATATTAAAAAAAAATTAATGTAAATGCTAAACGATTATCTTCTTACGAACGTTATACTGTAGCTTTTCGGAGTTACACTGTTGAGTACTGTCACTTACATTCTTCACTTCACTTTAAGCGGCTTTTTTCGTCGGTACTCTTCTGTGAGTATTTTTTTTTGTGGAAAGAGGTGTGTAGTTATAGATATAACTAAAGTGATTGTAACAGTGGAAGCTGCTGTCTGCCTAATTAGTGCCTATTTAATTTAATGTTTATGAGGTAGGAGGAGTATATTCCGAAGAAGTATGTACATTATGACGCCTTAAGAATAACATGGGGAGGCTCTATTCAGCTCACTGTCTGAGATCACTATTAATCACAATTAGTTGGGTGTGCTAAACCGGTCCAAGCAGTATTTCAGTCCAAGGTAATGGCTTCTGCTATACAGAGCACAGGTCAGACCGCATATGGAGTATTATGGGCTGGAGCATCCGCCTGTCAGCTCAATCCCCTAGACTCCATCCAATGGCGCGCAGTTCGTGTTGTCGGTGATCCCATACTCACACGGTCTAGATACGCTTGGATTTCGGAGAGACTTTGCGTCTCTTTGCGTATTCTACCGTCTGTACAACGGGGAGTGTTCTGAAAAGCTATTTAAAATCGTGCTCTGGTCATCTTTCTGCCACCGCACTGCCCTGCACTGCACTTTCTGCACCCGCCATCGGCTGGGTGTTCATCCCCATTTCTTGGAGCCTCTTCTTTGTTGTAGGAAACGGTTCTCAAGAAAGTTCATGTTGAGTACTCTCAAGATCTGGAATGAGCTTCCGGCTGAGTTTTCTAAGCGCGGTATATGGGGTTCTTTAAAAAAGGCGTTATAAAATTTCATTGAGGCCGACAGCGTGTTTTTAATGCCTCTTGTGTTGCAAACGTCCATAGGTGACGGTGACCATATGTTAGGGTGGGCCGTTTGCCTGTCTGCTGAACTCTAGCTATAAAAAAAATAGTGGGATATACTGGGAAAATAGCCAGGAAGCGGACTACTAAGCGTTGTGTCCAGGGGACAATAAGCGACAATAATTTTCTGAAATGTATTATTGGACCCTTTACTAGACCAGCTAGAGGCGATGGGCGCGTACGTCTAGGCGTTTGCTGATGACGTGGTCTTGGTTTTCTCGGGAAGTACATCATAAAGAATCTTCAAAGAGGCAAACGTTGCTCTCGCTTGCGTGCGGGGCTGGGGTATCCAAACTAAGCTTCGATTCTCTGTTCAAAAAACCCATGTAATGCTAGTGACTATGAAGTGGAAGGTTGATGCTCCCGTCGTGCGCAAGGGCGGAACATGCATCAACTTAGTTCGATTAAATTTCTCGTTTCTTTGTACACTGAAATTCTCGGCCTCACGATTGATCATAAACTTACGTTTAGCCTCCACGTAAGCAAACATATGCAGAAAAGCAGTCTTGAAGATGCTCTCAAGAATGGCAAAGCTGGAGTGAGAGCTGAACCCCGAGATCACCAGGACGATTTATATCGTGGTAATAGAGCCAATCGTGACGTACGCCGTCAACGCCTGGGCCCCTGCCGCCAGAAAAGTATGTGTTAAAAAGCTCCTAAACTCAGTCCAGAAGAGCTTTGGATTAAAAATTGCTTGATTATACCGTACGGTATCGCTTAATGCTGCGCTCGTACTAGTTGATCTGTTCCCCCTGGATTTTGAAGTGGCAAGGCTATAAGGCAGTGTCTCAAGACGAAGGTTTTTAACCAATGTGTGTTGCCAGTGATGACATACGGAACGCAGACGTGGTCGCTAACTATGGGCCTTATGAGAAAGCTCATGGTCGCTCAGAGGGCAATAGAGAGGGCTATGCTCGGAGTTTCCCTGCGAGATCGAATCAGAAATGAGGAGATTCGCAGGAGAACCAAAGTAACCGACATAGCCCGGATGATTGCAAAACTGAAGTGGCAGTGGGCTGGGCACATAGCTCGAAGGACTGATGGCCGTTGGGACAGAAAAGTCCTCGAATGGCGACCGCGTACCGGAAGGCGCAATGTTGGTAGGCCCCCCACAAGATGGACCGATGATCTGGTCAAGATCGCCGGAATAGGTTGGATGAGGGCAGCGCAGGACCGATCATCGTGGAGATCTTTGGGGGAGGCCTTTGTCCAGCAGTGGGCGTCTTCCGGCTGAAATGATGATGATGAAGGCTATATGAATGCAAGCAGGAAGGCCGATACTTGGATATGGGAATAGACAACTAGAGGACCGCGTTGCTTATTGACAACCATACCCCGCCAGTGAGCATGAAATCACTTATGAGAACCTGGTCTGCCATTACATTTAATTAATACGGATGGGAGCAAATCGGATTGAGAGGTAGGCTTTGCCAATGCTTACTGGCGGAATGGGGTCGAGGTGCAGACTAAGAAAATGAAACTGGAACCATTCTGTACGGTATTTCAAGCGGAGTTGCTTGCAATATATAAAGACACAGAGCTGATCCTTAGCAGCAGCCTACGAGAAGTCGCCGTACTGAGTGACTCTAGGTCTTCATTAGACTTGATCTGCGACCCTGACTCGCCTCATCCCCTCGCTACCTGTATTCGTAAAAACATTATGAAGTCGAAGGGGAGAGGGTGCTAAACCCGACTGTTCTGGGTCCGGGCTCACGTCGGCGTTCCCGGCAATGAGCGAGCTGATGAGTTGGCCAGACAAGCTGCAGGACAGACAAATATTGATCCAGATTATGATTTGATCCCTATGTCATTTGTGAAACGGGAAATAAGAAACCAGACGGTTGCAATCTGGAATCAGCGTTCCCAAGAAAGAACGACTGGTGCAGTAACAAAACTATTCTTCCCGAACGTTCAAGCTGCGCACAGGATACTTAAAAAGATGATCGTAACACCAGTTTTAGCTCAAGTTCTGAAGGGCTATGGCGATTTAGCGGCCCATCTATATAGGTTTAACTTAAAAGAGGGTCTTGCGTGTCCATGTGACGATGACAGCGAGGTGTCCGTACAGCATCTTTTGTTGGAATGCCCTTTGTATGGCTACCTCAGGTATGAACTGGATGCTGCTACCGGTATTCAGCTCACTAAAAGTAGTATTGCTGAGCTTACTGCCAATAATAAGGCCATACTGTACCTGGAGCGGTACAGTGCTGTAGTAGCATGGTGTGCCATACAGAGAAATAAGACCCGCTAATTGAATTCAAAATAGGATATGCCATTCTAAGATAGAGAAGTGTCAGTGTGAGGATGGAATAATTAAAAAAAAAAAACAATTCTGCCACTTCTACTAGTGATGCTGGGACATTAGGCCTAGTTCTAGCATTTTTCGATATTTGGTATGTACCTATAACAGTCGAACTACAGAGTGCAATAATAAATACGATCTAATATTAGCAACAATGGAAATAGTGATACAGAAATTGATAGGGTATGAAAAATTCCACTTTTTCATAGATATAATAATGTTTTTAACTATTTATAAAGTTCCAATTTAGGACAGTTTTCTAAGTAGATTATTATTGTATGCGTCTGTATTATTGTGTCTTAAATAAAATATTTTCTTTATTTCTTTCCTAAAAAAACTGAATTCCCAAGAAGGAAGTAACTATAAACTCCAATGTGCTAGAAGGGGTAAAAAATTGGTTCGCTGCTTGCTGTGCGAATAAATGTATGAATTTGAGAATTGGTAACCAGTAAATGGTTTTCAATATTAAAGTAGAAGCAACATTTTGATTAAATTCTCAGGCTGTTTATGTATTGGGCTAGAATTATAGCATTCGATTAAACGTGATTCTTTCTTTTCAGTGATTAACAGCGCTATGATGATGTTGGAGATGTTAATACTAGCTGTATTTACTTGGAAGATATACAGTACTCCTCCAGGAAAAGATGTTAGCAAGCTTCCGCAAGTCGTTGTAGCTGTGTTAGAGGATAATCCTCGATCTTTAGAAATTAAAACTAAAGATGGTATTGACAACAAATTATTTAAAAATAATCAAATATGTGAATGAAAAATTAATGTTTTAATTCTAGGTGTCATATTGTGGAATTTTTAATAAGATACTGGTTTAAAAACAGAGAACGTAAATTTCACTTAGAAAATAAATGACATATTTTATTGTGAGTGTACCTATATAAGTGTGTATTGACAATGTACCTGAATCTTGTTATCTTCTAGATAGGTATTTTGCTAAGCTTAGTAAATAAAAGACAAAATATGCATACATTTTTTATTTAAATCCTTGATATTTTAATATATTGAAATCGCCATCTAAAATATACTTAATAAGTTTTCGTCCGTACATTATCTCTAGCATGTTGGAAGAAGATTAATGATTAATTTATAATTGAATATAATTTTATGAGTATTGACTCATATAAATTAATAAATAATAAAAAATATACCTACGTAATACATCAACAGTTTAGGAATAAGTGAATCCACGGGATGCTTACAATTTATTCACTACGTGTTTCGTCATCAATACTTTTTTCATTATCTTCAGATGGGGTACTAGCTCTTGAATGTTCAGACCCATAAATGTTATGCAGCTCTTCTAATTTGTAATTAATCTTTACACCTTTTGTTGTAGTCTTGTTTACTTTGCTCACCAGCGATTTCGTTTGTTCTTCTAATCTTTTCAGTCTTAAATCACGAGCTGCAAATCTTGCTTCATGATCTATTTCTGATGATGTCGATGCTTCTGTATTTTTGTCAGTAAATTCGTTCAACTCTTCGTTTGTAAAACTGTCACTATCAGTTTTGTCAGTTGCCACATGATTTTTGTGAAGGTTCTCCAATTTTTCAACCAATTCATCTCCTGTTTTGATTGTATTAGATATAGTATTAACAACATCAGAACAGTTGGCTTCTAAATTTTCCAATCTTTTATCTTTATCAGCTAATCTCTCGTTTTGCCTTCTTACATTTTCAAGAATTTGTTTAAAATCTACTGTAGAAGTTTGTGGATTATTTTCACTATTGTCAATTACAGAAGCATTTTTATTTTCATATCTAATTTCATTTTTTAAGTCTTCTTTTGATTGTGTTGCTTTTTTCGTGTCTTCGGGGTTGGAAACCATATCTAAGGGATAATTAGTTTTAGAATCATCGTTATTTTGAGTACATATACTAGTCATGGTAGAGTCTTCATAACGCACTACGCCGTCACATGTTTCAGTTCCACTCGAGATTGTATTAAAAGTGCCCATTTCATCTGAAGGTGTTTTATTAGTCTTTTCTTGTATACAACTTGATGTGGGTCGATTCAGAATATGATCTAATGTACTGTTAATCTCTTCTGTAAACTTAGCTGTTGTTTGAGTTTTCTTCAGTAACAATGAAGTGTTTTTTTCTAAATTTTCTAACTTTTCATCCTTTCTGGCAAGGCTTTCGTTTTGCAGTTTTATATTTTTCAATATTTCAGCTGGGTCAATTTTTACAATTACTTTTTCTGTTTCTGGGATAGGAATATCTAATACAGACGTATTATTTTCATTACTATTATCAATATCTACCGTTACGTTCCCGCGGATAATACTATTGTCACTTAATTCTTTTATTTCAATACTTATATCTTCAGCACACGAGTCATCATGAGTGATATCACCGATTTCGTCCTCAGTTTCTTCGCTTACTTTATCAAATTTTTGTATATTATCACTTTTACTGTGATCGGAAACCTCTTGATTTTCATCGCCTTCTTGCGTATCCAAAGGTAAATCAGCTACATCAAGCATGTCACTAGCAGGGTCTTCTCTTTCTGCTGCTTGATTATGATCAGTACTGGAATCTAATATAGTTTCGAAAGATTTCTTTAACTTTTTCTTACATCTAATAAGAGATTCTGCAACATATTCACTTTCATCATTAGACTCTGATGATTCATCAGAAGGCCTCTCGTCACTATAGCCACTTTCAGCAGAATTGTTAAACGAAGGTGACCCAACTTTTGTTTTTCTACTTGAGAACTCTGCCCTTAATTTATTCCAATCCTTTTCTGATTGGGTATGCTTTTCGCGTGCCTGTTCCCACTTTTCACGGCAATATTCTAATTCTTCCTTCAATTCGTTAAGAAGTTTTCTCTTTTGTTGTAATTCGTATTTAAGTATCTTCTCATGGGTGTGCAGCTGGTGGTGATGTCGACGTAATCTGCCAACTACGTGCCACGTTTTACTGAGTTCAGAAGTAACGAGACAAAGACGTCGTTCTTGTTCTCCTAATCTGGATTCTAAGTGAGCATTAAGTTGCTTCATGCGGTTAACTTCTTTGATTAGACCTAGTTTTTCTACTATGAGATCCTGAAATTGTATAACCATTCATACTTGTAAATTAGATTATGTACATGAATTCAAATGTCTTGGATTAAAATCTAGAAAAATCTAGATTTTTTATAGTTATGTGAGACCATTTATATGAATTTTTAATAGCTTACTATTTATTAAAAGCAAACGCATCAGTAAGAGTTTAATGTATCATGAAAAATACATATAGGTACATATCTTATAAGTGGTAGTATGTGCCAATACTTGTGTTCTTGTTATTCATTATTTTTAGAATTCCGAAAAATACGTGACGTAGTGTATGCAGTTTGTAAGATATAAGATAATAATATTTCCTTTACTTACGATGTAAAATTTTGTATTGAATTCTGACTATTGTTTACACCGAAAAGTTTTATTGAGGTTGAAACCATATATTTTTTCAAATATTCATTTATCAATCCAAACATTTGGACTGATAAATGAATGTTTGAAAAAATATGGCAAACTCATACTTCGGATAGAAAGTATGGAGTATTTACTCGCTTTATTCTAAACCTATGAAATCTTTTGACACACGCATGCAATTGAAGACGCAAAAAAAAAATTGGCGGAGACCCAACTTTTTAACATTTGCACGTTTCTTTTGCATAGGAAAATTCTGGTAACGAGAAATTTATTTTCAAGAATTTAATGACTGATGATTCATATATTGCAAATAGCGTACAAATAATGGTGATGTCTCCCTTACCTTTAATCTAATGTACGTTTGACTCACGCTTGGCACTAGCACGGGACCTGACTTTGTTTCTACTGATTTGTAACAAGTGGTCACTTTATCAGCACAATTGGTTTCAGTCACGGTTTGATGGCTTAAAAGCTCCATTAGTACTCTCCAAACTTTTGGAAGGTTCTCTACAATATCTTTTGGTGTAGTGTTATTTTGAGAAGTGTTTGGTGAATCTGAAACTAATCAAAGTTACCTATAGGTTTGCATTCAGTGTCAATTATTACAGATCTGAATATAATATAAATTTTATTTACCCTTTTCAATATGACCACTATTTCCTTCTTCACTTTCCTGAGCTTGACTTACAATTTCTAATAAAAGCTTCGGTAAAGCTGAAGAGGCTTCCAAATCATTCTCTCTTTCAGCCATATGTGTTAGTATACCATGATTTTCTTCTAGACGATGAACAAGCACATCTAGATCCTGATTCGTTTTATATCCAAGTAAAACTTGCGAAAAAAGCTGAAATACAGAAATAATATAATGCTAAAAATTATAAAGAAAAACTAAATATTCTTGAGGTCAGATTAAAGTAATCATTACCTTGTTTACAACAGTCATTTCGGCTTTCAAACCATTTGTCTCTTCTTGGCAAATGGCTATTTGATTGTTTTTGTTTTCTACGATTTCATGTAACGCATCAACTTTTTCCTCGAGTTCTTCAACTTTCTCAGCAAGAGATTTTGATCTAAAGATATATAAAGTTAAGTTATTTATAATATTAACTGACACTACAAGTTTCAGATCAGTATAAATATATGTAACTTAATAAAGTTTCATTAAATTAAGACAAAGTCAGCAAGTTAAAATAATTTTCATATCTTACTTGTTACACTCAGTTTGATATAAGATTTTGTGTTGTTCCAATTCACGTGCTAGTCCCTGTCTAGTAACTTCGGCTATTCTAGCTCTCTCTTCGTACAAGCCACGCAAAGTTCTAATATTCTGGAGTTGTCTTACATATTCTTGTCTCAGATCAGTTGACAGTAAGCTAGTTTCTCTATCAGCCAACGTTCTCTCAATATCGTTTAATTTGTTTTTTAGCTGCAAAATATATAAAAAAGTATATTATTATTATGGTTTTCGCAGATCTTTTTGCCACAGCCGGTATTCAATGATTATAAAATACAAATTTGAACGACGTTATAACTTTCTGACAGGTATTTATTTGAACAAAGTTATAAAAGAAAACAATATTCCTATAATTTCACGATTTGGCCATGAAAATATCATTTATTCATGTACATTATCTTATTAATATATTGGGCAAATTCTGATAACCCTTTAAAACTGATCTGAGCTTATATTTGAGCTTTTAACAAGCGTTTGTAACTTGTCGCATTTATACTGTGTGTTTTTTGGAATAAAGACTATTCTGTTACGGTCAGTAGTCACCTTAACTAAGGAAAACTTTGTTTTAAATAGTTAAATATTCAAATAAAAACTTGTCTGGTACACATAATAAAAGTTAATAAATGCCGCGACTATTTTCACAAGTAATTAATTATTTAGTTGCATAACATGATAGTAATCTGTTAGCTTTTGCTATAAATTTTATTTAGGACTTCTCTGTATAATAATATGTTGTTCAAGTTTGGCGTACAGTACCAAAGTTATTCAGTGCCAATAAATCGTCAGATATGCGTTCCAAACGCGTATTCAGACGCGTCGGTCCCTGACCGGGTAAGGAACGGTCGTTGCCTTCCTCAAGATAATGAACGAGACTAATATTGAGTGCACTTAATTAAATGAAAAACAGACCAATGAAGTTTCACTTATACAGCAGTAATTTGTAGAATAACGAATAAGAAATGCTTCCCCTGGGAAATAAAACTTATTTTTTGCAGCACATAGTAGTACGATGAATCTAATTAGTAACTAAGATTTTTTACCAATAAATACTATTGGGAAATAACAAGTTATCAACAAAATAGCTATTACAAGATAGTTATTAAAACAACTTTTAGAACAATTCTTTTACCTCGTTTAGTTGGTCTTCGCGCAGATTTATCAGTGTTTTACTAACTGTAATTACTTCCTTCAATGCGTGAATTTGTTTAATTGATTCTGTGTTCTGACTATGAAGTTCAGCGATATCGGAATAAGCGTTTTGTAGAGCGGCGTTAGATTCTGCTATGTCTCTTCTAAGTTTGTTATTATTCGCCTTCAGGTTTTCAAACTCTTCTTGTATGTGAGCTACAGCATCAGTGAGTTCAGTATTTTCTCTACGTGCCTGAAGATTCTCTGGTATATCAATATTATTTATTATCAATAATTCTCGGAGCTGTTTATTACTTTCATATAATTCAAGTTTAGAAGCTCTCTCATTTTGTAAAGTCTTTTCGAGGGCTTCTTTTTCTGTTCTGTGTCGGGTAAGTATTTCTCTTCTTTGTTCCCGTTTGATCTCAAGTTGTTTTTTGAATTCCTCCATATCTTGTTCTTTAGCTTTTGCTCTAGCTTCTGCATCACTTAGAGTTGGAGAATTATTTGCATTTGCTTCTTGTTCGTTAGGAAAATCCATATTGTCTACTTCACTTTTACTTTCTACGCTATCTGTGTCGCGTGTTCCTGTTGGTGCACTACTGAGCACAATTCCCATTTTGGAATACTTTTATAAACAAAACACTTTCATCCACTCGGTATTAACACGAGGATACGCGATTTTAAAATAGGTAGTGAATGATGTATTTAATAAGACAAAGGATTGTAGACTGTTGGATCATGCGATCGTGACGGGCGTTCGCCGAAGTAGCCGCCTCCCGAAATAGCTCACCCGTCAGCTCCAGGCATGTGCGCATACTCATGCGTGTTATAGAATGCTCGTTTTTACCGTCGTAAGTGATATATTACTTTTTTTACTAATAACTAGAATATTTATGATAATATCCACATTTATTTTACGTATTCTTTAATTGAATTTGAATATTTAGTTTTATAGATTGACTAGCTGCCCTGGCAAAGGTTGTTCTGCTATATAAGTAAATAAAAACATTTTGTAGGGGATCAAATTGTGAATCTAAACCATTCTCGAATCCACTTGAATACACACAAAAATTTTCATCAAGATTGGTCAAGCTGTTTTGGAGTTCAGTTACATACATACGCATAGAAGAAATTATAAGAAATTATATTTATATAAAGATCTGTATTTTGTATCGAGATTTTATTATTGATAATAGGAGGTCAGTAGTTCGGTGCGATTGATGTTAGAATATAAAGGCAATACGCACGCATGTCGCTGGTATAACCACTAAAACACCAATGTTCCTGCCTACTGCCGACGGCTGAGGGGGAGCTGGCCATGGTGATGAGGTCCTTGAAGCTTTGAACTTGCTTGAGCTTGTATGTCCTAGGATGCATTTTGTTTACCCGGGCTGCTTCTGGACTCTGACTCACAAAGGTGAGAGGGGAGCGTAGGAACAGCGCGCTCTGTTTCCGACAGAAATGGATATCTAAAGGACAGGCATAGATGCTGGGGAGGTTAGCTTAGATTATTTTCTGGTTGGACACAAACGACGCCCGTGCTACAATGGTGGCACTTTGACGTTGTCTTGCACCGTATATACCGCCCGAATCACCCATGTCCTTAGAGGTCACGTGCAAGATTAGGGTACCGTGGCGCCTTCTTGGCCAGATGGCAAGAATGGTTTTCACCGCCCTTATGTAGGTAAGACCCGAATTGGGAGTGCAAGTCGCTCCGCGCCGCAGGGGCCGTGCTCGTTCGGCTTCTTTCGCCATTGGTGCTAGCTGCGCCAGTCGGCGGGCCTTGGGGTCCCATAGTGGGTTCGTTTCACCCTAGCTCTGTATCCTCTAGGGAGAAACTTAACCCCAACACAGGGATATTATGTATTTAAAGTATAGCTTTCAGCTCACAGAGCGCAAAGGGAAAAGAAAAAATAGATATTTTGTTTTTAACTCATTATGTTACAGCCAAAAACTGTAATTTTCGTGAGTCCTATTCTAACTATTTTATAAGAAAAAGAGGTGCCGTGGAATTATATCACTAAAATCATATCCAGCGCTCTTTGATAAAACTCAACTTCAAAAATCGGGCTTCGAAGTATAAGAACATGATGCAATCCTAATCAATTTAATCTATTTGATCAAGAGGTAAGCGGTCTAATTGTAAAATTATTATGTTTTCGACATGATCTCCAAAAAAAATAAAAAGTTTAAAAATGAACTACTTTTGTACAAAATTGTAGTATATCCTTACAATGTGAATAAGTATTTTTGATTGTAAACAAAAATACCTAGTTTAGAATAAAATACTTTATGACCTAGTTTGATAAGGCCTCAACGTCATCGACATTTTTTCACAGGGCGAAAGTTAGAACATTTTGGGTCGAAGTCCTACGGTGACCTAAACGTCATTCAAGGATCTTATTTTTCTTGCACAAATAATTTAAGAATATTAATGAAGTAGAAACGGCAGAAAGTATTTATTTCTTTTTGACAAGCTGTCTAACTCCCTTAGCCCGAAAATAAAATTCGAATCACGCTCTTCCTGTATATAGCTTGAGATTTAACAATAGGTCAATCAATCAGGTGGTGTGGATTGGCACGCTGGAGCTCGGATAAATATAAAAAAGTAGCTTAGCTTAGTTACATCAACCATGTGTTAACCAGACATCGAAAAAGAATAGTAACTTCAAGAATATTCTTGTAAATCCTTTTTTCAGACAATGATAAGGTTTACCGATGTCTTTTTTATATTCGGTGTTTAAATTTAGTGGAATAAACTGGAAATTTTAAATACCCAAAATTTTTTGGTCCGACAAAAACATATCTAAAAGTTGTAAAAAACATTCATAAATATCCTATTTACAACGGAAGTTATAATTTTTAGTTTAGTCTTGCATTTTGGTCTTGGTCTTGCATTCTCGGTCTCGGTTTTAGTCTTGTTCTTGTTCATTCGGTCTTGGTCTTGGTCTTGCTAGTGTTTTTATCTTTGTCTTGGTCTTGCGATTTTGCAAGAACAAGACAGATTTTGCTCATCACTACAGTGGCATCGCAATCACGCTGCTGTACCATAAGGGTACATGAACTTGGGTCACTAATGCCGGAACACAACACATGGTTATTATGGCGACATGCTTATGATCAAAGGTGGTCACCATCCAGACGGGCTTGAGGCCATACCACGTAGCTAGGGTGGATTGTTTTGTCGCCTTTTACGACAGACTGACTTCGGCCGCAGAGGTTAGTATTCTTTCTCCGCCCTTGCAACGATAAAAGCATAACGGAAAACGATCCGGCTGTGAATTGATGTAGGTATGTCGAAGTAACGATCGTGCTCGCCCGATGCATAGTGTGTCAACCACATCTAACACTGCAACTAGAATACCGCCAGTTGTTTAAACTGCAGTAGCTTAATCGACTTCTAGTTCTGCGCCTAACACGCGGATGCAGATAGCCATTTATTAGACATTCAGTAACATAAAGAAAATCATTACAAAATTTCGAAATCATATTTTTAATTAAAGTTCAGTTCTTATGGTTATCTATGCTTCTATGGTCCAATGTTTCTAGCATCGACTTTGCCAATATCGAAGTTACAAAAGAGGCCGGTTTTAAATATATAAAAAAAAAACAGTAATTATAATGCGGGAATTTCGAAAGCTGTTGTTGAGGTGAAACCTCTTTACGATGTTGAGGTGAAACCTCTTTACGATGTGACACCTAATGTTTTTCTTCTGTTTTATGGAATTCAATGGAATTTTGTATTGTCAGATAGTTATTACAAATAAAGTTATTTTTCTGGAAAATATCATTCATAATTAATATATATATATATATATATATATATATATATATATATATATATATATATATATATATATATATATATATATATATATATATATATATATATATATATATATATATATATATATATATTTTTTTTTTTTTTATTGCTTGAGTTCAGCAGACAGGCAAACGGCCCACCCTGGCAGGTGGTCACCGTCGCCTATGGACGTTTGCAGCACCAGAGGCACCACCAACGCGCTGCCGGTCTCGAAGAAATTTTATAACGCCTTTTTTGAAGAACCCCATATCATACCGCGCTGAGAAAACCTCAGCCGGAAGCTCATTCCAGATCCTGAGAGTACGCAACATGAACGTTCTGGAGAACCGTTTCGTACAGGAAGGAAGAGGCTCCAAGAAATGGGGATGAACACCCAGCCGATGGCGGGCAGTGCGGTGGTAGAAAGACGACGAGGGCATCATCCTAAATAGTTCTTCAGAACACTCCCCGTTGTACAGACGGTAGAATACGCAAAGAGATGCAAAGTCTCTCCGAAGTCCAAGCGTGTCTAAACCGTCTGTGAGCATGGGATCGCCGACAACACGAACTGCGCGCCGTTGGATCGAGTCTAGGGGATTGAGCTGACAGGCCGGTGCTCCAGCCCATAAATATGAGCAGTACTCCATATGCGGTCTGACCTGTGCTTTATATAGCACAAGCCGTTGCCTTGGACTGAAGTACTGCTTGGACCGGTTTAGCACACCTAGCTTTTTGGAGGCAAGCTTAGCTTTACCCTCCAATTGTCCCCTAAACTGCACATCATTCGTGATGTCGACACCAAGGATCCCAATACTACTTGCGATGGAAAGAGAGGTTCCTTGAAACTGTGGCGCAGGTGCGAACGGGGTTTTCTTGGCAGAGAATACGCAGACCTGCGTCTTCGAGGGGTTGAACTGGACAAGGTTTTGTCGTCCCCATTCAGAGACCCTCTCTAGAGAGTTCTCTACTTCAGACACAAGTCTGACCCGACTTTCTTCCAAAAACGCAGGAGAGAGACTTACACGACCAGTGTACCGTGCATCGCCGGTGCCATCATCCGCATAGCAATGAATGCCATCTATAGATAACATGTCATTGATATGCAGAATAAATAGCGTCGGCGACAGCACACAACCCTGGGGCACACCAGCATTGATAGGTTTCACACTGGAGCAGCAACCGTCAACAACGACCTTAATACTGCGCCCAGCGAGAAAGCTGGATAGCCAGGTGCAAAGACTCCCAGGTATCCCGTAAGATGGAAGCTTCGCAAGAAGAGCCCTATGCCAGACCCGATCGAAGGCCTTAGCGATGTCTAGGCTAACAGCCAGGGCTTCTCCCTTGCTCTCAACGGCTTCAGCCCAACGGTGGGTTAGGTAAACCAGGAGGTCCCCAGCGGACCGACCATGTCGAAAACCATATTGGCGATCATTAAGCAGCTGGGAATCCTCCAGGTAATATATATATATATATATATATATATATATATATATATATATATATATATATATATATATATATATATATATATATATATATATATATATATATATATATATATATATATATATATATTTAAATATATATATATATACACATACACACATATAGTATATATTTGAGCTATGCTACGCTCAGTTATTTTAATTTAAGTTATCTGGAATCCTGAGGACAACACGAAATATTAGTATTTGTTAATACTTTTTAATTAAAAACTTACATAAAACTAGAATATATTTAGTGTGGACAAGAGTTAACATGTAATTTATATTAATAGGGCGAGGGATATCTCTAGGAAGAATAATATTTCATAATTGGGGGTTGAGATTTTTGGGCAGTGGAAAAAAATAGTATTTTCGTCAAGTCCACACTCGTACAAAGAATGGTCCCGTCCCAAAGAATGATTTTTAATCAAACCAATATGTTAAATATGAATATAAGTTTGAAAGTGGCTAATTACTATTACAGTATGATGTGTCCTGTCAATAAAGAAAAAAATGTTAAACAAGGTCTAGAATTTATCGACCAAACGTCAAGTCAATCAGCCACATAATCAGCATCACAGTGTTTCGATCAATTTTTTGTTGGAAAAACCAATATTTATTATAATAATATCTTATAACAAATTATTTATTTGCATAGTTCAATCAAATCTGTGAATAATTTAATTTGGCAGTTAGGACATACATGTGAAAATAAGTAAATATATTATGTTGTGTGTCGAGATTGATTTTTATTTTATTTTGTTACAACAGTGGCTTTTTGGTAATATTAGCTATTAAATTCACTTTGCGTGTGTCGTCGTTCAATTTGAACAACAAATTGGATGTGCCATAATGTGAAATCTGAAGTAGAATAAAGCTTGTTAAGTGATGGATGAGAATACAAAGAACTCCCCTTGTGAGGTAAAAATTAAGCCATGTTTTGCTCTTTAACTCCTCCGATTTGTGATGTATCTCTTTTGACCTTATTCATTTTGAAAATAACTATATCCTGTCTGGTTTTTATTCTGTTCTTTCTTTTATTTAAGTAGATAGAATATTTAGTAGTGATTTTCCGTTTTTGTATCTGCTGTTTGTCAAGGGGAGTTACCAAAATGTTAAAATACCTAAAATGTTTATCAATTTGCCTATAACTAGGCCTGGCTTTGTAATTTGGGTGACTACTTTATTATTATTTAAAATTTATAAAAAGCTAATTATCTCTGATAATAATAGACGCAGGATAACATCAATATTTTAGAATAAAATAGACTGCACACAGCTTTTCTTAATTAAGTTGCTTTTTATTTCAATTTGTACACAATTATAGTTTATGTACACATTATTTGATGTTTCTATATTAGTAGTTAAGATTTGGTTCATTTATTTATTGTTAGGAAGTTCTTTAAAAAATGACATATATGTATAAGTTACATTGAATTTTATACCACATTCACTTTTTGGTTTTGATGTTGCACAAATATTATTAGGAGTGTAATGAAGACAGTGAAGGGAGGCTGCTTCATGCTGAAGTGGAGCACTTAAGGAAGCATCTCGCTGCAAGGGACTCCCATATTGTAACTCTAGAAGGGGAATACATTAAATGTACAACTCGAGCCAATGATCTTGATGAACAACTTAATACTTGGCAGGAAAAGTATGAGAGGTAAGCAACCTCTCTTGGTTTTATGTTGTTAAAATTTTTTTTATTCATCTAGGAGTGGAGAAAGACTACTGACAACCCTAGCTATGTGGCCCCAAGCCCATCTGGATGGTGACCACCTTTGGTTTTAAGTATTCCACCATAATAATCTTGTGTTCCGGCATTAGTGACCAAGTTCCTTTAACCTTATGGGACAGCAGCATGTTCGCATATGCCACTGACGTTGCAAACACCCATAGGTGACAGTAACTGCTAAAAGTGGGCTGACAGCCTATCTGCTGTCCCACAGCAATATAAAATAATATGTTTTCCTACTAATTTTTATTAATTGAATGAATGAATATTTTTTATTGTACAACACAAAATATTTATTTATTCTCCTGTTTGTAAAAACAATGAGTAAGTATTGTATAATCGGGGCATCCTTATTGCTAAAAGTGATTTATTCCAGGATTTGTCTATCTTCTATTGAATCAACTGAAAATTATTTTTCTTGTAATATGAAAACAGTTTTGATTATTCATATCTATTATAAATCATTACGAGTTCTTCTTAAGACTTACAATTATGATTTACTTTTTACACAATTTACCATTCAAATAGTGTCTTGAAAGATCTTGTTTTGTTTTAAATCGTAAAAGTTGATGTGTTTTATTGCTCTTGGGACATTAATTTGGATTTCCAATTTTGTTATTTTATTCATTTGATGTTATTATCGAAGCCAATCTTTTTTATTTCCTATATTTATTTAATATTTTTAGTTCCAGTCTTAAGGGTCATACTCTGTATGCTCATAAAATTATATTAAAAATATATATAATTTGATAAATAAATCCTATATAGTCTGTATTTTCTGAGCCTATTATTGTGTATAGTCTTATCTAAATAATTGCAAGTCATATGTACCTAGTCAGGTCATAAATTCTGTCACATGTTTAATGTAAAATAATTGTAACAAGTTTATTAATTATGTAACCATTCATATACCAAAATGAACTTAACAAAACATAGATTCTTATGACATTAAAGTTTATTCAAAATGACCTCCGTGATTTTGAATACAAGCCTTCAATCTGCGCGGCCAGTTGTCTATCGCAGCACGAACGAGGTCCTGCGGCGCTGCTGCCTTAATCAAGGCAATATCGGCGGCTGCCTTAATCAAGGATGTCTTGAGTGACTCCAAATTGGGATGAGGCTTTGAGCACGCCTTTTCCTCCAAGTGTTGCCATATCTTGTAATCTAACGGATTCAAATCTGGACTGGAGGAGGGCCTGGAGGAGGGAGGCTCTTCGCTCTATGAGCTGGCGCCGAATCTTGTTGGAATACCCAGTGCCTGTTATTGAACATGGTATGAGTAACAGGTTCCACAAGGTTCGTCAGGACTGTATTTTGATACACAACAGCATTCGTTTTTACACCTTTCTCACAAAAATGTACCTCTGTTAAGCCCCAATAAGAAACTCCCAACCATACCATGAGCGAGGATGGAAAATGACCTCGTTGGACACGCGGAATACGGTTGCTCGCTTCTTCACTACTGTGTGCGTACACCTTATCATTTTGTTTGTTGTAGCTCTCTTCTACGGTAAACATTTTTTCATCCGAAAAAAGAATTTCCCGATATTTTTTTCCCGCGTACCGCTTCAACAAAGCGCGGCATCTCTTCAGTCTCAGGTCCATTAGACGAGCATTCAAACGATGTCCTGTTTTTCTTCGATATGCCCGAAGCCCTAAGTCTTCATTTAACACCCTTTTCACCGTGGTTCTGCTTAACCCCATCTGAAGGGCCAACAGTTTCTGCTTACGTTTGGGATTTCTTTGAATTCGTGCCTTCACAGCTTTTATCACTGCTGGAGTCCTAACAGACCGAGGGCGACCACTTCTTGACCTGTCATCTACACTAGAGTCTTCATTGTATCGTTTGATGGTACGATAAACGAATCTTTTGGTAATATTCAAATTTTTCAGTATGTTAAAAATTTGAATTGGCGCGTAACCGCAACGATGCAACGCAATAACTGCAACACGGTCTTCTTTAAGCGTCCACTCCATATTTAAAAATGAGTAAAATTCTAAAAGTTATACATTTTTATTTTCATGAACAATTCGAAATTCGAATTCAATAAACTTTTTTGTGGCCAGCATTCTAAAAGAAAAGTTTTTACTGTGTGACAATACTTATGACCTGACTAGGTATATATAATAATGAATTAAAATAAGATTTGATGTCAAAACCATTGGATTTTGTCATCAAGACAATTCTTGCAATGGTAAAAATCATGTAAAATTTAGATTACCCGTGAAAGTGGACTCTAGATTTTAACCCTTAAGATACTCCATTTTCATTACAAGAGCAGAGCGAGAATACTGACTTCTGCGGCCTGTCGTAAAAGGCAATACAATGCTATGTTATAGGGCTCTGAGCCCGTTTGGATGGAAACCACCCCTGGGTTTTAAATATGCTGCCATAAGTGAGTCAAGTTCCAGTTCTAAGGGGCCGGCAGTGTTTGATGTGTCCCACGTGTTTGATGTATTTGATGACACCCATAGATGACGATAACTGCTTACTATCAAGTGGGCCACCAGGGAGTCAGCTGTCCCACAGCAATAAGAAAAAACCTCAAATCTTATATGAGAGTGAAGAGCTCTATATTTTTAGCTATCTATTATAACTAATTAGCTATAGATTTAGTAATGCATTCGATTTCTGTAACAAAGTCCTCTATAATATGAACAGTAAATTGTTATTTGCACACAAATTGCTGTAATAAAGTGAAAGTATCTGTTGAATCGAATTGTAGAAAATTGCTTTACATTTTAGCGGATTAAATTTTGCAATTGTATGAGTCATTGTTAATTTACCTAGACTTAGATGTGTAAATTCTAATACTATTTATTGATTTAATTTTTTATTATAAAGGAATTTTCTGGGTCCTTTGTTATGGATTTGGGTAGAAAACTTAAGTCCAAAGATCAATTGTCCACTATACTTGTTCATTTTGTTGGAGAAAATAATATACTTTACTAATCTGTGCAATACTAAGCGCTACAATATTAACTTCTGACTCCAACATGTGAGGTTCAATGTAACTGGGATGAAACAAGTAGAATAGAATAGATGAAATAAATATACAGTGATAATTCACACAGTCCCAAAGTAAGCAGCAAATTGCTTGTTTTATGAATACCAGAAAATTATTTATACTACTAATATACCTTTCTTTGGTATTTACCATAGATACACATACATGAATATCTATGCTACCGGCACGCTATGATGGCTGTTTTGACGTTTGTCCACTACATGATGTTTCGTATTAATTAGTAATTACATTTGAAGGAGCAAATTGCTGTTCTTTATTGTCAATAGCGACGTGCAGTTATTGACAATAAAGAACAGCAATTTGCTCCTTCAAATGTAATTATTAATTAATACGAAACTTCATGAGTGGACAAACGTCAAAACGGCTATCATAGCTAGCTTGCCGGTATAGTAGAGTAGGGATAGGAATCAGACCTGTGACATACCTTATTTGTTCTAACGGTAAACTGAAATAGAATTTATTTTAGTATACACTGCCATAGTGTTACACTCAATGTATTAGTTAATCTCTAAAAATAATGCAAAGTTGATCTCAACACTGGTAGATGTATGTTCTACAATGAGTTTGTTCCTGTTTATATATGCTGTATTGGAGCATTACAACATATATACTATTTTTTTATAGCTTAGGTACAGCAGACGGCCCACTTAATAGTTACCCCATGCCTATGGATGTTTGCTGCCAGGGGTACCACTAACACACCGTTGTCAGCTTAGGGGGATTGAAACACTACAATAGGGTCACCGCAACACACACCCAGCGCCAGACAACCCCACCCAAGATTATTATGGTGGCAAATTTAGAGATCAGTGGGGTTGTCATACAGACTGGCTTGGAATTCTACCACCTAGCTAGGGTTGTTGGTAGACAGGTCGACCTCGGCCGCAGGGGTTTAATATTCTCACTCCACCCCTGTACAAAGAAAAAGTTTAAAGTTATAAAACTAATGTTTGTTTTTTTCTGATAACAGATTATATGATTCATATAAAAGGGTGCAAAAACTGAATCAAGGATTAGAAGAAAAACTATTGCAGATGGTAGATAAAATGAAAAGTGAAAAGAGTCAATTGACCAAAGATATAGCGACTTTATCAGTGAGATTAGCTGAATCTAAACATAATTATAGTATGTTACAGAAAGAAAATGTAAGTATTTAACAAGAAACATTATTTATTAAATCTATTATTTTGAACATAGTTTCACTACTAGATAAAAAAATAGAGCTTTCCATTTATTTTCTTAGGAATAACTTTGTGTTGTATTCCGGTATTAGTGATCCAAGTTCCTGTACCCTTATGGGACAACAGCGATGTCACTAGCGTTGCAAACACCTATAGGCGACGGTAACTGCTCAATTATAAGTGGGCCGTCCGCCTGTCTGCTGTCCTACAGCAATAAAAATAAAACATTGATTTTTAATTCTTATACTATATAAGGACGGACTCCTTTAATAAAGTCCCTTGTACGTAATTAAAATATTTTTTGTATAAAGCGAACATATTCGTTCCCGTTTCGAAGGTTTTTTTAAAACTCTGGACATTAAAATGTTATTTATTTCTTAATTTTCGAAAATTGAGTGGACACAGAGGATTGTGTAGCAGTAATTGCATTAAACTTGCGGCCGTTCACCAGCCACGACTTAAGCAGCTTTCAAACCTAAATATGCTGAGATTTGTGTACCTTATCATCAAAAGGTACGATGAAGAATCAAGTATTGATTATATTATCGATGAAGAAGACAGAAGAAGCAGTTGACCTCGCTCAAACAGAACGAGTTCAAGCTGTGATCAAAGCTATCAAGGCGCGAATCGCCAAAAATCCCATCCGCAAGCAAAATTAATGGCTTTTCAAATGAGATCGAGCAGAAAAACTAAAAATCTGTATCTAACATAGAAATTAGGAGTTTGGAGACGTTTACTGCTTTTTCAATAAGTTATTCTTTTAACAGGACTTTTATTTTATATTTTACTAGTTGTCCTTATCCAAGGACCAATCTATGACCATACAGAAATTTATCAAAATTAGTTCAGCGGTTTAGGCGTGAAAGCGTAACAAACAAACTCACTTTCGCATTTATAATATTAGTTGGATGGTCAGTTTTTTGTGACAGTATTTAGGGACCGACAAGTATACATATGTTAGTATATCCAGTAAAATTAACATATTCAGTGTTATGAAATTGATTGCATATAAAGGAAAATAAAAAACTTTTGAAAACTGAAGAGTATATAAAAAAATATTAAATTTAGAATATAATTTTGGATTTATTGAATATTGGTTTTGGATGGCTTAGAATATTTTAATTGAAAATACATCTCTATGTAAAATATTAAATAGCATAAGTTTATAATGTTTTTCTTGTTACAGGAGAGATATAAAAATGACATGAACCTAGCAATTCAACTATTGCAATGTAAACCAGACAATTTTGTGTCTCAGAAACTGGACAATGTAAGTAAAACAAAGCAGATTTTGTCTTTTATCTTTGGAATAGAAAGTAATTTGTTATTTTTCAGCTCCCATCAGACACGCAAGCGAGGGTATCGCAGTACGTGATGTCCAAAACACCAAAGCTAAATAGCTCAAATCAATCAAAAAATGGAAACGAAATTGAAACATTTGATGCTAGTGAATATGAATTTAATATATCTGCTTCACTCATGTCCAAAATTCTTGAAGACAGTATACAAGATACAGTAACTAAACACTGTGATACATGTACATGTAACAAAACGCAAAATAAACCATTCTGTTATAATGAAAACTGCTATTCAGTTGCTACACAGACTCTTGTTAGTGGAGGTGGGCAAAATTCTTTGTGTTTAACCTGCAATTCAGAAATGCAAACACTACACTCTAAGTCGGCTTACAGAAGTAACTCACCTCATAGTATAACTATAATCAATGATGATAAATCCAATAATGATGCTAATATGATTGGATCTTTATATATAATACCACAGCAAATTGATCCTGATGATAATCATGATTTGGGAGTAGAAAAAAATAAATCAAACTGCATGACTGCTAATAATAAGTGTAATATAGAGGAGAATATAACCATAGATTCAAGTTTTCATAGGAATTTTGTACCTAAAGTAGAAGATGATGCATTTCTAAGGCAACACAATGTAAATATGGAACCTGCTGTGCACCATAAACTTTGTGATCGAACAAAATCATCAATTTCTAGTAAGAAAAGTAGTACTCGAAGTGTTGGGCATGATGATTTACTCTTTACAAAAAATATGCTAAATGTTAAAGATTTAAAAACCAAAAATGATAAGTCATTAGATAATACAAGTATAAGAAAGAATTCTCATAGTTCTATGGGAGCAATTAGTCGAACATCATCGGTAGCCAAGTCGACAATTAGCACACAAAAATCAAATACGCAAGTAGGGCCTGGGCCTAGGTTTTGTCATTTAAGAATGCAGGCAGGCTCTAAAAATATACTACTTGATAATGTAGAACCTGATGTTCCACCAGTTTTATACAGACGCCAGAGCAAATGCAATGAAAACACTCTATTTAAAGAGCTAAATGATGACTTAAATCAATTTATTGATTTAAATAAGAACGGAGGATTAGTAAAAGATGGTATTAAAAATGAAAATGTAGTTGTTGAAAGTACACTTATAGATGTTCACATTGATAATAGTAATAAAGAATCTGACAACAGTGCTCCTAAGAACACTTCCATAAATCCTGTTCTTTTAAATGTTTCTTCTTCCCCATTACAACCATTGAAAACACACAATTTTTCTAATAGTTCTGAGTACAATAACAATAATTCTCAAAGTATGAGCAGTCAACAAAATGTCACAGAAATTGATAACTTGCTCAATGATTTTAAAGTTGAGAATATTAAAAATAATAATAACAATTCGCTGGAGATAAATATTAACAACAAGACAACTGATAATGTACAAATGACTGATAATCATATGAAAATATTCAATTTTGATATTTACGAACAGAATAATTTAGCTTCACAATTTAATAATAAGTCATTACGAAAGATAGATATGTCGCAGTTTCACTCATTAGAGAACACAAAGATTTCCAAAGATTTGCCTCCAGTGGGTGATAGTTTGCTTGCAGAGAAGAAAAAAGAAGATGTAAAACCAGCCTTACCGCCCATTGTGAATGTTTATCCGAATCTTACTCAGACTCATCTCAAGGTTACTAACAATAAAGCATTTACTAACGAGCAGAGTACTAGCTCTTTATCGAGTGACGACAGTGCTGCTTTATTACAGAAACAACAGTTGCTCAGAGTTGCTGAATGGGTTGAAAAGAACCTGGAGCAACAAAATAATTTTAACGATGAGTTGGAGGATGATGTCAATTTTGTTAACAAAGCCCGAAGAGAGAGCAGGCTGAGTAGATTAACAGAAACATTGAATGAATTAGCGCTGAATATGCCGCACCCTGTGAGCAAATATTCCAAATCTTATAACAGGGAAAACCACAATTCTTGGGTGCACAATAAATTAATTAATATTCATGAAAAACCTATTAAGCCTATGCCTGGACATGCTAAAATTACAAGTAACATTATAAAAGAGACAATATTTCCCGTTGATTGCGGTGATGCAACTGTTACGGAAGTATCTAACAACCCAAACACTAATTCACATGCTCCAAAAGATATTAAAAACAAAGCGATGGAAGAATCATTCAAGCCGAAGAGTGAAAAAGAAATAACGCCGGAAGATTTGGCAAGAATGGAATATAATGTGAAGAAGTTCTTATTGAGTGGGCCGAATTGGGTGAATCCCGGGTCGGTGGTGAGGAGCCGGCGCACAAGCAGCAAAACTGAGACTGATGTATAGATAATTTGGATGTGTTAATGCAACATTCCGTT
The DNA here is from genome assembly GCA_963693495.1 of Malacosoma neustria. Classification (NCBI taxonomy): domain Eukaryota; kingdom Metazoa; phylum Arthropoda; class Insecta; order Lepidoptera; family Lasiocampidae; genus Malacosoma; species Malacosoma neustria. The sequence continues at coordinate 11,793,768 of OY856385.1, read as the reverse complement.
TATAGTGTTACCCAGATTGGATTTATCGTTGTCTCTTGTGTGTTCCTGTTTAACATCAGTAACACAAGTAAGATATAACTTGGTTTATGTTATAAACAACATAGCAAAACTCCTTTAGTTTCGAGGTTTATTATTATATTATTGACATTTACCAAAAAAACTGATAGCTTATAAATTTGTACTTATAAGTACAATGAATTTTGTTTAGTAGCTGTCTACAAGCTTGCTCTTAAATTCTTCAAAGAAAGAAGACTATTCCCGACGTCACTTCGATGTAGCCTGATGGAGATATTCAGCGTGTTTTATACCGAAAACTTTAGATTTGTTATGAATTTATTTAAGTATAAGAAATTTAAAATTCAGTTGATCATAAAGTTTTAAAATGTACCGGAATATTCTTCAATACTACTCAGAATTTAGGATTTACTCTTTCATGCACATTTAAAAACAGTAAATCTGTTTATATTAGAATTAACTTCGCATATATGCTTCACGGATTAAAAACCAGAACACAAATGATTAATTCTATTTATTTAATGATGGATTAAATGCTAGTCTTGTATGTGCTTTGTTTAATATAAAATGTTTATAGAACTAGGAAGCGTGCTTAAAATTATTGGAAGAATTAATTTTAATGATATGCCATAGGTTAAATTATATTTAGTAAACGGTTTTCGCACTATATCTGAAATCGTATACAGCACAAATCGCCAAGAGCTTTGTAAAGGTTAAATGTAAGGTAGTTTGGTGTTGCAATTTTGAAAATATCAAAATAAAGGCTGCAATATGCTAGAGTATTAGAATTCTAGGCGATAAAAGTATATTTAGTGTTCTTTCCAAATCGATTTAGGATTTTCGATATTTTTATAATAGGATGTCATTCCATAATATAATTGATATAATTTGGATAACATTGGACTCAAAAGATTTTCGGCTCTGAATAGCAATAGATACGCACCTATTGACGTATATTATACGTACTTTTTTATCGATTATATCATTTCAATAAAAAAGTGAGGTTTTGGCATTCGATTATATAGATATAATTTTAATAATAGAAATTATCAGATATTTTTTATCAAAATTATTCGGTCAGATAGAATATAAAAACGTACATATAAATAAATTAAACTATTATCAGAGAACAATTGTTTCAATTGTTCGATCTATTTTCGATTAATTCTAATACTATTCGCACAACCTAATTATTAAGGTTTTTTCACGTAATACAATTTAAATCCCAGTCGTGTTCTTTTGATGGATCAAGTTACAGTGAGATTTAGTGTTATCCAAATTGAAATTGGCGGAGAAATATATCAGTTGTCAACAGAATTCTTGTCAAGTTTCAGCAAGTTTCATAAAATGTTGGGAATAAACATCAATATTGCCGATTTTCTTCTATATTCCTTTTTAATAAATATTATAGTGGCTGGAAGTAAATAATGCTCATCGAACTAAAGAGAAAGAATATTTGGTTTGGTACGTACGCTGTTTATGTATTATATACACTAATTATATTTTTATAAAAACAATAAAAGTACAAATGAAAACATGCAGGGACTCAGATGGCGATATAATGTTGGTAATTGTATCTGGCTCGAAGGGCATTAAGTACTGCCAGTTCTTTTTAATAATATATCATCCATAATTAATACATAAATTCCATAATAAGTATATTATGGGACCAGTTATTTACTGATTACAAATAAATCACACTCTTGTGGCCTATCGACTCATAATTGTATTTCGTCCTCTGAAACACAAACTGACCACGTCACCCTTGGAGGAAATCATTCTTCAAGTAAATTGGCGTTCTTACGAAGCCACATGAAGCAGACCTTTGAAGTTTATGTAAGTTTTGAATTTATGTTACTGAATATATTAAGCATTCGTATAATTTGGTAGTTAATAGTTCTATATAATAGATATTGTGTGTTCCATGCTGTAAAATGTTACAAACAAATGCCGTCGATAGATGTAATTATAAATTAAGATATAGTAAATTAATGGAGTTAGCAATGAAATGGTATTATCTTAAATATTTGCTTGAAGGGTAATATTTGGAGTCAAAGATAAAGGTGTTATGTAATATTTTTTATATCTCGTGAAACAACTATATTCTCAATAACACGATTACATAGGATAGTCTGTGAGTTTGTGTGGTTACAAATACTGCGGTTATTCACATTACTACAATAATATACCATATATTATGATGGTAGCCCTCCAGAATAACTGTATCCCGGCTATATTTTATAAATAAACGTATATATTTATAATATGTGTATATATTTGCAAAATCTCAATATAATTTTCAGTTGTTAAACATATTTTGATTTTTTTTGTCCATAAGGTGCTGCCATGCTTGATGCACACGCTACCGCGGAGGCTTGCAGCGTGGTAGTGTGAAATGTGAAACTCGCGTGCAATTCGCCCGCACTCCCCGATATATAGCCACTAAAATCACCCAGTTTTCCTTTACTACCCGAAGCCGGGGGGAGGATATGCCGTCATATATGCCTCGCGCCCAAGCTAGGTGACGTAGGCCGGCCTCTCTTAAACCTAGTTTGACCCATACTACTAACTTGTACTTGAAGACTGTTGTACTTCTCTAAAGTTAACACATACTTATATGTTACCGTTATTGGGCTTAAACCAATCGAACATGTGAACATTCCGTTTTTTTCTAATAAAGCAACCGTATCTTTGACACCAGATATCGAATTGAACCTTTTCAATAAAATTAATAATAACTTGCCACTGCTTACGTGTGTACAACTATTTAAAATATAAATATTTTATTATATTCAGTATACTGTACGCATATTTTCGTATGTATACCAATGAGCGGAATATATTTTTGAAATTTGCGATAGTTATGTGTTATACTGTAGTTAGGACTGACGTATTTGTTTTTTTTTGGCAAATAGTTGCATCAAGACTATGATACATTAAGAAATCAATAGCGACGTGCAGTTATTGACAATAAAGAACAGCAATTTGCTCCTTCAAATGTAGTTACTAATTAATATGAAACTTTATGAGTGGACAAACGTCAAAACGGCCATCATAGCGTGCCGATATTTTTCGACTCTGTTGTACGATTGGATATTTCGAGACACGACATTTTCGCTATCCGCCGTCGATAGTCAGTCATGTATAGATTTTTTAATTGGTTAATAGTTTCCAAGATTGTTCTATAGTATTTTTTCTCGCGGTCACCAAAAAGCATTTCCTACATTCTCTTTATAAAGTCCCAGTTATTTAGGGAAATTTTTCCATAAACTAAGTGTCGGTCACCAGTGACCGAACTCTGGTAGGTTGAGTAGCCTTTGATGCAACTTTTGACATTAAATGTATTAATGAGTAGATTGACTTGAACGTCTGGGAGGATGTTTGTTGAGTACACCAAAATATTTGTTTTGTAATGTGTTATTGTTTGCAGTGTTTGAATATGCATTCCTGGCACAGTGTTGCCATTCGATTGGCATGCTGCTATTCCAACTATTTTGATTACAAATTTTAGCCTATTTTACTATTTGTACTGTTTGATTTTTGTTATTATAGTTTTGTATCATTGATTGTATAAAACATATTCCTATTTTTAATTTCGTGTTCTAGTATTTTTATAATATTTTATTTATGAAGTCATGTGTATATCTTTCCTATTTTTTTATAATTTTTTTAAAGTAAACGTATGAAAATTATATTAATTTTGTATAACTGTTTCGGGTGGATTTTTAATGACTTTTTGTAAAGTATATTGGTGAATTGTTCCAAATTTTATCGGTATTAATATTTTTTTTAATTGGTAATAGAAGTTAAGTCAGAAATCAAAGCTTAAGCAGGTATCATCAAATTAGCTTGAGCAATATGTTGTAATATGATTGTGTTTATTTATTATATTATGTGATATAAAATGTGTTTTATTTCAAGTCAATAAGTATGAACATTCTTGTGGTCACTTGGGCCTCCCCTTAACTTCATCTGCTAATTGCGCTGCGCCTTAACAAGTAATGAACCGGGTTTTGGCGAAGGTTTATTTTTTCGTCGCTGCAGGACGACAGATGACGGTGGTAACAGATGCCAGCGCCCTCGTAAAATTCTATACTTAAGAACAAAAGATCGGGCGTCGTCGGTCATGCTAAAAAGAATAATTCACGACAATTTACACAGCGCCGTTTAGTCACGAAATAAGAAATAGAGCGCTTGTGTTATCAATACAACTGATAAGCTTGTTATACTATTAGGTCTTTTTACCTATGAAATTGTCGTTTTGTATGAAAAAATTTAAACAAATTTTTTTCATGTATTTTTTATTTGTATTAATCGAAATAATCACCCATGGCAATCAATGCATCTTTGCCAACGCAGTGGCAGTTTATTGATGCCCTTCTTAAAGAAATCAGCTGGACGGGAGGCAACAAATTCTTCAAAGGCATTTTGTACTGCCTCTCGGGTATTGAATTTTTTTCCCGCCAAGAAGTTATCTAAGTTCTGGAAAAAGTATTACTCTGTAGGCGCAAGGTCTGGTGAGTAGGGCGGATGACGTAGAACTTCTAACCCCAGTTCTTGCAACTTGAGACCGTCTGCTGTGCAGTATGAGGTCGTGCATGAGCAGCGGAAACGAGCGATTGACCAATGCTGGTTGGAGATGTGCCAGCTTCTCCATCATTGTGTTCAGTTATTCACAGTACACATCTGCAGTAATGCTCACCCCGTTTGGTAAGAAGCTGTGATGAATCACACCGGTACTACACCACCAAACAGTGACCATCACTTTTCTAGGGGTAAGTTTTCGTTTAGGGTATTGTTTAGGTGCTGAACCAGAATCCAACCAACTTGCTGAGCGCTTGCGGTTATCAAACAGAATCCATTTTTCATCGCAGGTAACAATGCGGTTCAAAATTCCTTCATTTGTGTGTCTGTTGAGCAGTGCAAGGCACGACTCGACGCGTACTTCGCGCTGGCGATCATTGAGTTCGTGGGGCACCCATTTGTTTTTACCTTGCCAAATTGACGCAAATGGACCAATATTGTTTTGACGCTAACGTCGAAAGCTGCTGCTAATTCAGCCGTAGATTGTGTATCATCAGCTTCCACAATCGCCTTTAATTCGTCATTATCGACCAAAGTCTTCGGACGACCGCGAGGTTCCTTTTTCAGGTCGAAATTCCCAGAACGGAAGCGAGCAAACCAATAACAGGTGGTGCGTTGGTTTTTAGTGTTAGCTCCGTAAACGTAGTTGATGTTGCGTGCCGCTTGTGCCGTGGTGCTGCCACGACGGTACTCATATTCCATAATTACTCGAATTTTTAACGTATCCATGATGATGAAAAAGATTGAAATGTGTTGAAAATGTAACACTAATCAATAAACAAATGACTACTTTTGGAAAAAGAATTCCATGTTTTTAAAATAAAATTAATTTGAAATTAGAATTCTTAGCCAAACAAAAATTCTTTTGATTTGAAATGGCCAGTACTGCAGAACGGCAATTTCATAGGTAAAAAAGACCTATTAATATTCCTTATTACACGACAACCTGGCGTAACGGCTAACGCACGTCGGTACACGTGCGGAGGTTACGCGTTTGATTCCCGTCTCGCGCCTGGGTGTTTGTGTATATGTGTATGTATTTAGAAAAAAAAAATATAGGTATGTAGTTTATCAGTTGTCTAGTGCCCATAACACAACTGCTATACTTTGGGACTAAATGGCGCTGTGTGAATTGTATTAGTGTATTTATTATTCTTTTTTGAAAACTCGATTAATAAAGAGTGGATGCGAATCAAACTGGCGACCCTCACAGGCGTCTCGACGTGAACCATAAAAGTCATCAATTAATAAGGATTCGATATACCGTTAACACGCTGATGGAGGTAAGTTGGTACTGTTTGCTAACGAAATGTTATAAACTTGTTAACATAACAATTAAATGGTTTTCCAAGGTGAAATTTGTTGTTACGGGGCGAAACCTCAAGAAGGCGCCGCGAACAATGGCGTGTCGGCACAAGGCCACGCACACAATAGAGGTGCCCACGTATTTTGGAAATGTGAAGGTCACGTGATCCGCGATAAACCGTTCCTCCTTTTTAGACGATAAGCTATTTCACGCTGCTGCGAGCAACAGCCCTTAACGAGGCATGCGATTCATTGATGCGAACGCATCATTCCGGCAGTCAGAATTATTTATTCTGTGCAATTTAGTTTTTATTGAATTTTGTTCACTAAAGGTCTTTTTAAGCACTTATTATAGTAGCTCAGTGATATTACACTCGGAGACCAAACTAAATGTCCCGGTTTTGCTATTTTTTATTGCTGTGGGACAGTAGACAGGCTAACGGCCCGCTTAGAATTTAGCAGTTACCATCGCCCATGGGTGTTTGCAACACCAGTGGCATCGCGAACACGCTGCTGTCCCATAAGGGTACAGAAACTTGGGTCACTAATGCCGGAACACAACACAAAGTTATTATGGCGACATACTTAAGACCAAAGGTCGCCATCTAGACGGGCCTAAGCCCTACCACGTAGCTAGGGTAGTTTGTTTTGTCGCCTTTTACGACAGGCCGACCCCGACCGCAGAGGTTAGTATTCTTTCTCCGCCCCTGCACGGATTCCACGTTGGCTTGCATCGATTAGGTAGTTTTTCTCGCCAATTGTGTAAATTATAGCATAATTGCCATGAACCGACAGTGAAGGAAAACACTGTGAGGAAACCTGCATACCAAGATCACTGGTATATTATATATAATCCGCTAAACTGCTTTGGAAAAACATGGTGGGTATGTTCTGTTCCCTCAAGCCCAGGTGCTGTTATTATTTGTCGAGATATATACAGAGAGGCTCCACAATACGATGTTAAAAATAAATGGGGATTCATCGGAGAAACGTTTCACGGTGGCATCATTCGAATCATGCTTAACTCGAGGCCCAATGCCGGAAATGGTTACAAACCAAAATTTATGCATTCTAATTTATTTTGTTGCGTAGTTTGACGACCTCCGTGGCGTAACGGCTAACGCACTTCGGTGCTCCTACGGATGTTATGAGTTCGATTTCCGTCTCGCGTCTGGGTGTATCTGTATAATATATATTTATTTAAAAAAAAAGTATTTAAGTAGTAGGTATATTGATTCTCTAGTATCCATAATACAAGTAGTATGTTACTTTGGGACTACATGGCGCTGTGAGAATTGACTCAGAATATTATTTACAGCGGTTCTTACTTTTTTCGTAAACAACAGTAATAGAAGGACAAGTTTGGCCAAGTGTAATCGGTAAATAATGGCTTAATTTTCTCATTGTAAATGATTTATAAGGATTACACACAGGACATATTAAAAACCACGCCTACAGTGCAGGGGCGGAGAAAGAATACTAACTTCTGCGGTCGGGGTCGGTCTGTCGTAAAAGGTGACAAACAATCCAAGCTACGTGGTAGGGCTCCAAGCCCCTCTAGATGGCGACCACTTTTGGTCCTAAGCATGCCGGTAACTGCCAAATTCTATGTGGGCCGTCAGGCTGTCTGCTGTCCTACAGCAATAAAAATAATAGTAGAATTCATAGCAATATACTAAATTACAAACAATGCCGATGCGTAGTGTTCATGTACCGATGATCTATTTGTTCTAAATTAAAACTACAGTTTGGCGAAATGGTGTGATAATAGTTATTTTGTTAAAGCGAATACGATTTAAATTGGCGCGTCAAATTCACTGAATTAAACTAGAATTACTATAAATATGTATCTATACATAAACATATAAGTAAAAATTGTTAAGGGTACCTAAACCAAGTAGACCAAGAAAAAGATGCATGGATCGCGTAAAAGATGATATTGTGAGGAGAGTGGAAGGAGAGAACATGTGCCAACCCCATATACCTATAATTTGGTATAAGGGCAGGCAGAAGAAGACAGACAAATACATAGTTGATGATTTGCCGTAATTAAAGCTTTATGTGAATTGCTAATATCGGGAATCGACTATTCCAGCATTTTCTAATTACGTATCTAGAAACTTTTTGAGGTGGGTGCTCCACTGATTGGGAAAACAAGACTTTTTGAATTTCCGCCAATTCACAAAAACAAATAAATATATCACATTAGGTAACTAAAGTTTTATAGTCGAAATTTAAAAACAGTTTTTATTGCCAATGTTTCTAACTGGCCGGTTCTAAAAACTTTGAGTGCCACCTAGGTACAGTCGACTAATATTATGCCAATATTAATACGGCTGTGTTCGTGTAGCCTAACCCCGAAAGCTTATCAGGTACTAGGGGTATCCTTTACTTGGTCTGTGTAGAATTTTCTTCCGGGCTAAGAAGGAGCCTGCGCCTAATTCCCAGTTCTGCCGTAATTAAATTAACAACATTAATTAACAACAAATTAATAAATTCCTCGGTGGCGTAACGGATAACGCACTTCGGTACGCTTGCGGAGGTCACGGGTTCGATTCCCGTCTCGCGTCTGGGTGTTTATGTATAATATGTATTTATTTACAAAAAAGAAGTATATAAATAGTATATCTAGTACCCATAACACAAGTGCTATGCTACTTAGTTTAGGACTAAATGGCGCTGTGTGAATTGTCACAAAATATTAAAAAATATATATTATTAAATTAACATCTTCGGGGCCCAAGTCAATCTCACCTGCAAGTCGGCGCACCCTGCTGTATAACGGACAAGGCCCTGACGACGGCTTTCCTTTTGGGGTTTGGGGGTCAGACGGCAGTCACCCCCTTAAAAGCCAACATCAGCCAAATCAAATGGACAGGAAATGAACGCGAGATCATACAAGGATTAGGGCGCCGCCACATAACGGCGCGCAAGAGCTTCGCCCGGTTCTTGTGAGAAGTGGACAAGGGCTACCGTGTCATGGTCGGACACGGCTAACGACGGTAGCCCCAATTCACGCAGCCCAAACCTCTCGAAAGATCCACTTCGCAACATGGAACATAGGCACGCTAACCGGACGTACGAGGGAGTTGGCCGATGTGCTCTCCAGGCGGAGGATAGCCGTGGCGTTCCTGCAGGAGACTCGGTGGAAGGCCAGCAGATCCCGGTTCATTGGGAATGGCTACAAGCTGATCTACACAGGTGCACCTGGTGGGGAGAATTGGGTTGCCATAGTTCGTCGAAAGTTCTAGTCGATATTCAAAAGTAAATAAAGAATTTTGTTTCGTCAAAGTGCCGTATAATATGACAAATTCTCTTGCAATGGCTCTCTGCTCAAGCAAGGAACATGCAGTCTTCGTCATAGTTTTTGTCTTTCTTTTTTTAGGTAGTACAAAGCAGCAATTAATAATGCACTTCGCATTTTTGTGCGTATGTACTCCGCAGTGATCAGTATGATATTAAAACGTCTCGCGCTGAACCTCAGCGCTGACAAGCTACGGGCTGAGCTGTCAGCGCCGATGGTCAGCGTGACCCTAAAACCAGCTTTACCGCTGTTTACAAATTTTTGCGTTGTCAAGGGCTACCACGCTGTCGTCCGCATAAGGAAACGGGATAACATACAAGATTATTAGGGCGGGATGCTTAGAGACCAGGGGTGGTTGCCACCCAAACGGGCTTTGAGTTTTCCTCCAGTCGCAGGGGTCCGTATTCATACTCTAACCCTACAAGGAGCGTTATCTATAATAAGATTGATTTAAAATGAAGTTTTTACACCGTCAATGATGATTTCTTATTGAATGATTCGAACAAATAGCTGTTCCTTGATTAATTTGTTAAATAGTAGTAGGAAATAATAAAATGTTAATTTATTTCTCGCCATGCTAATGTTTGAGACAATTATTCTGTAATTCCGAAGCCCGTTTGTAGAATCGTACAAAACTAATCGCTGTAGAAAGCGATAAATTGTTTGCTTTGTTGGGAATAACTTGACCGTCACCAGTGAACTTGGAATGGAATGGTGATTTAAGAAAAATAATAATTGAATTATCATAATGGGTATATGATATTGATAAACCCTATCTATCATCCTATACTCTATATTTTTAGAGTCTTAAGAGGCTAAGCAAACGAATATGAGATAAAATGTGAATGATAATCAGTTTGCAATTTATCAGTCATAATAACCATGTATTGTGTTCCGGAATTAGGACTCGCGAACACACTGCTGTCCTGTACAGACAGCAGTGTGTTCGCGGTGCCCATAGCGTTGCAAACATCCACAGGCAACGGTAACTGCTTATTATTAAGTGGGTCGTTATAGCCTATCTGTTGATCGTCGATACGGTGCATAATCTATTATACAATTGCGCTTGCATTTAGACCCAATTGTGATCGGATTGTGTCACATGAGCCATAGTTTATAGGTTAATATGTTTTTATAATTATATAAAAACAACATGTACAAGTGGGAAAAGAAATCTAAAAAGCACATGAATATTATCGGTGGTTAAACGTTCGATATGCTATATAAAAACATGGCTGCCATATGCTGTTCATTTAGATCTTTTAGGTAATGGGGAATAGCAGTAGGACGTCTATGAAACGGTATCATGTACGATTTTTTTTTCTTTCCTACTCAGAATATCTTATCTTCTTATCTATTTTATTATTATAAGATCGTCTGATGAACATTGTCTTCTTGATGTATATTAAGAGTATTCCGATATTATAGAGTCTATTTTAATATTTCCTCAATATAATATCCATTTATCAACAGTGCTATATAAGAAGAAAGGTAGTAAGTTATTATATTTCGTTTATACATATAGTTAATAAGATTTTAATGATCGGGACCGCAAGCATAGCTCCTAAAAATATTTATACTAAAATAAATTTAGCACTTAGTCGTCAAATAAATAGTTGGTTTAATGCTTTAAGAATAAATAAGAATATAATATTTTATTATAGTTAATATTTAAATTTTCATTTCAAGTAAAATTTTAAAGCCTCACAGGAAGCCTCGGTAGCGCAGTAGGCAGCGCGTAAGTCTCATAATCTTAAGGTCGTGAGTTCGATCCTCACCCGGGGCAAGTTTTTTATCGTTTTTATTTTTCACTTCTACAGTAATCCACTAAGAAAGTGTGTCTTTATGGTGATTTCTTAAACAGTAACTTCCTTATGACACCTGAATATTTTCATATACAACATTACATTTTATTGGGAATAATTCCACAGTATAAAATATTAGGTTTTTATTAAGGGTAATAATTTAGGATCGAAATTTCTGGAGTTGTATTTATACAAGTCATATACATATTTAAATACGTAGCTCATTTTGACATGGATGGTATGGACTGACTAAATATTTGTATGAACTGCCAAAAATTAAAAAATTTAATGCTAATGACGTTCCTCCACAGAAGTAGCAAAAAATTTATGCAGTAAAGCAGGTACTAAAAACTTGTCATTATCATCATATTAACAGTAAACCCCAGTTGTAACCCAAATTTCCGTGGCGTCCCTCGTAGATAGTCCATTGGCACGCATATCACTGCGTGCCAATAGACCACCTAACCATCACCTTTATTATCATCTTTACGTCGATAAGTCAGCACTTTTAGTTCTACCTCTCCTGCCATAGCTACTAAAAATACATACATACATATAATCACGCCTCTTTCCCGTAGGGGTAGGCAGAGACCACTTCTTTCCACTTGCTATGATCCTTACATATTTGTTTTGCTTCACACTTGCCTTATACACTTTTTTCGTCAATCGTTCTTCATTCATTTTCTCGACATGGCCAAACCATCTCAGCATACCTTTCTCAATTTTTGTCACTACATCTTCTTTCAGACCACAACGTTTCCTTATCTCACTATTTCTTATCCTGTCACTCAGTTTGACTCCTATCATACTTCTTAATGCTCTCATCTCAACTGCATTTATTCTGCTTTCATGTTTCTTCTGCTATACCCAACTTTCACTTCCGTACATGAGTGTCGGAACCAACACCCCCTCATGCACAGCCAGAAGAGCCACCTTAGTGTTACGACACCTTCCGACTGTTCATAAAGGAGTGCAAAGCTCCATTCACCATGTTTCCCGCATTCACTCTTCTTTCAATATCACTCTCAAAATAAAAATAACAGTATAGTATATTATTACTGTTAAGAAATGATTCGTACAAATCAAATTAAAATTTAACTAAGCATCGTCTATTAAAACTGCGCTTTACGGACTTTATCTAGCTTTTGAATGGCCAATAGAATAAATATATTTTCCTTGTAGGTAACGTGCTAGGTCATTGATCCCAGAAAATACAGAAAAACATCAACAAGGAAAAAAATTTCTAAATTTCAAGCAGTTAAATAAGTTAAATATGAAATAGTTGTATTTAAAAAAGTGTTGAGGACCATGAGGTTTGTTGGGTCGTAGAACCTTAAGTTTTTCAATCTCACGCTCGAGCTGTCAAATGCAGTTATGGTGACAATGGGCAAATGTATAGAATATTATGTTTCACAGTTACCTCGCAAGTTACAGTTAACTGTTTTCCATGGAAATACGATTAGCCAAGTTCGTACTGTCGAAAAATGTCGACGCACTGCTAATCGTCACCGGATCATAACAATGCGAGTATATGAGTAAGGTCATTTATATTTAGAGAGAAAAAAGAAAAACAAAAACATTTTTCAATGCTGTAATTGTAAGAAAGAATAAATTGAGAAACAGAGTCATTTACTCTGTTTAAGTATTCGACTATACATTTCCCTTCGGTTGTAATTATCGCTTCATTCCTGAAGTACTTCGAGACTTCGGGAAATATTTACAGTGCGTCATGTTTTTAAAACAAATTTATTATTTTTTTAAGAGCTATCGCTCTTGTCGGTGGAGCCTCTTCCCGTTTTCTCTACAAAGTGCCTTTTTCTTGACTTCTTGATACGACCCGACATCTAGTCTTTCTTTTACTTGCTCCATAAATGTTCTTCTTGGTCTCTCTCTTCCGATTTCCTGCAACTCTCCCTTTTACGGTGGTTTTGATTAGATCGTCGTATTGTATCAAGTGTCCCAGCATCTGTACTCTTCTGTTCCCAATAATTATTAAGATGTTGTTTTTCTGTTTCGCCTTGTTCAGTACTTACTCATTAGTCCCTTTCTCTCTCCAGCTTATCCTCAGCAATCTTCTCCAACACCATTTCTTAAATGCTCCTAGTCTTTCTCCATATTAGTCAATGTTCTAGATTTACAACTTTATTAATTTTTTGACGCTTTGATATTTAAACAAATGTGTATAAGAAATAATACAGTAACGGCCATAATTTCAGTAGCAGTTTCACAAGTGTATCGCATCAATAAAAGTCGTACTTACAACCTTTATCTGTGTTACAACAAAGATTTACTTAAACACGATCTCGTATATCGCACTCATTCATTATTATCTAGCCAAAAAGAGTGTTATTGTATATAGTATAATTATAGAAGTCACTCACACATGTATACATACGCGCAGTACTGTGCAGGCGAATACGATAGATGACTATTTATTGGATTTATTGCCCTACACAAGTAATCGGGAACTTTGTCATCCAAAAGAGCCAAGAGATACAATACACAAATGAAAGTTATTCAAAGAAACATTTGCTTTTTTTCGGGTTAATTTATATGTTGAAGAGCCATCGAATTGTAAACTTGTAAGGGGTCAAAACATTTTTATACAGGAGGTTTTAACAATAATATTGACTACATAATACACAAAACTTATTGTCTCTATACCTAAGCCTTAACGAGTATAAACAAGTCTCTGTAGTACAAAAGTCCAAGAAGAGAGCAATAAAAAGCATAAATAAAACAAGAACTAAAAATAATTTACTTGCGACCTAATTTCCATGAGAAATATTGTACTCGTCCGTACGCGTTGAATAAAATTCTTACGCACTTTGACATGGTCAAAGAAAAATATGGTAGTCTATGCTTGAAAGAAATGTTGTCCGTTATTTTCTACTTAAAAAACCATTATCGTCATTTTGAATAATTTTCTAAACGCTTTTATAATGCATAAAATAATTATTTAATTCACAGAGTATATAACATATACATCTTTGGATCTTACAAAATAGGAGTGTTAGGGGACTTACCAAGATCTTCGAGACACAAGACAACATCTCTGGCAGCTGATGATGAACAAACAATGATGCTCTGAAGCAAGGATTCCCTTTTCAGGGTCAGCGACTAGCCATGTAAAACCTATAGTCCATTTATTTCTAATTTATTTTAGTCTATTCCATTTTTTGTGAAAACTGTCACGGATGAATCTTTGGATGTGGGTGGCTTGATCATGTCGGTTGATAGCTGAGTAGAACACGTCGGTTGAGGGATGTGAAGACCACGTCGGATGGTTGAATCACGTCGGGGTCACCATTTTGGAGGTGTATGGAATCCTGGAACTGAGTCTTACTACGAACACTACTACCAAGAAGTATTCCTCCTAAGAACTACCTTTAACAACAATGCTGTTGGAGACCAGGAACCCCAAAGATCGAACTCCGGACTTCATAGCGAACGGTTTTGATGAAACCAAGCTTGATTACTTGAAGGGCCATGATACAAGGTTTAAAAAGCAAATTGTAAAAATTAGTCTGTGATGAATAAATAAAAAAACTAAATCCAAAAAAAAAAAAAAAATAGTAAATAGTTTTTAATCATCAGTGAAAAATATTGCGTAAAGCAGTTTTAGAGAGAGACTAATTTGCCTAAGCTTTCTAACAACAGTATGTTTACTGGATACGCGTAGCATAGAAGCCCAGAATAGATGATATAATATATAATCGTACTAAGAAACAGATAAATTTATTAACGTTTAGCATGCACCGTCGTCTATTTTGGCGGGAATCCCTTCGAGATAGATCGTCTGCAAGGCGCTTATGTCACACTACAAAATTTTGATGGGCCATGTTCAGATAGCCAAGAGATCGCCTCTTGATTACTGGGATATCATATCTCAAGATACAAGTCATGATTAAAAAAATATGCTCCTTTTTATTGTTATATATTGATGGCGAAGTATGTAGGTATATGAATTCACATTTTTCTATCTTTTCCCCATCCACCCACAAGCTATTTTTGATATTACAGCGTCTAACGGTCATCTGTAATGCTACACGACCGCCATCACGTCGTTTCGTACTTGACTATATAATTTTATGGCATTTTTATTTTCGATTTGCAATAAATAAGTTGCCAAAGGTTAAAATTTTAAAAACGGAGGGTCGAAAGTGAAAACATTCACGTTACTGTTATTTCAATAAAATATTTGGTTACTCGAAGAGAATAGCTCGATGCTTGTTCGCATTGTCTAATATTGTGTTGTTTATTGCTGTAGGACAGCAAACCGGCTGATGGCCCGCTTAGAATTTAGCAGTTACCGTCGCCTATGGGTGTTTGCAACGCCAGTGAAATGACGAAAACGCCGCTGTCCCATAGGGATACAAGAACCTGGGTCACTAATGCCGGAATACAACACAAGTGTTTGCCATCAACACGGGCTTTCGGCACAGCCGCAGGGGTTAGTATTCTTACTCCGCCCTTGCATGGAGAAAAAACGACGGAGTGAGGTAACGGCTTAATATTAAGTTTGCCGTCAGCCTGTCGGCTGTTCTCAGCAATAAAAAAATGTTTACTACCGAATTTAAAGATAATCATGCATATATTCGGTAGGCACATTTTGTGGCTTACTTCCGCTAAGAATTTTTCCACGCGTAATTCTTAACACTTTATTTAGCCACTGTTATAGTTTCCATGGACAGGAATTGTGTCAAGCGATCAAGTGTGAAATATTCTTAAAGCACGGTGAGGTACGTGTTCGGTCACAGTCGGCCACCGGGACGACTGCGGCGGAACATTGTAATTTACCACTTCGAATTTAAACAAAATCTTGTTTTAACTTGAACTTTATTACCAAACACGATTTAAAAGATAACAGCCTGCTAACAGATTCTCAATTAAGTAGTTTGATTAAGTCATACTTTTGCAAAATCGAATATTTGTGGCCCAGGGCCAGTTGTGTGGCTCCGCCATGAAATAGGAATAAATATATATTGCTAACTGATATATTGCTTATATTCTTTTCTTTCGTAAATAAATACATATTATACACTAACACCACGACGTAAGATGGGGATCGAACCAGTGACCCTCGCATGCGTTGCGGTGTGCGTTAGCCGGTACGCCTCGGAGGTCGTCAATTATATCCATTAATGTTTGTGTGTGAAAAAAAGCTATTTAAATATTTATTTTGTCCCTTGAAATTTTGATGGCCTTGTTGATAGAATATACAGGGTGGCGCAATAGAACGTGCATATTTAGAAAAATAGATTAAAAAATAAACACAAAAGGTATAGTTAAAATAAAACTGAGGCATTGTAAAGTAACAATTGAAGTTAATTTTTTAAAATAACATCATCTAAATGATGACCCTCTCTACGACGGCACTCCTCTAACCGCAAACGGAAATTATTGAAAACTTTCTTCAGTAATGCTGCTGTAATTGCTGCCATTTCACCACGGATGTTCTCCTTGAGCTGATAGATGGTTTTCAGATTATTGCTGTAGACTTTGTGTTTGAGGTATCTCGACAAAAAAGTCAGGATGCGTCAAGTCTGGTCTACGTGGGGGCCATGGGATGACCTCTTTTCGAAATCAGTCCACCAGAGGACATCTGTTTCACAACTGCCATGGAGTCATTTGATGTGTGACTGGTAGCTCCGTCTTGTTGAAACCAAGTCCTAGAATTCACTACTTTTGAATTTTTAAGTTCTGGAGCCAAAAAACCTTCCAACATCGCAACGTAGCGTTCGGTATTAAAAGTGACGTTTTGCCCCCGCGCATTTTCAAAGAAAAAAAGACCAATTATTCCTCTGACAGAGATTGCTGCCCATACTGTCACTTTAGGACTATGCAGCGGTTTCTGGTGTTTGAGTTTTTGATTCTCACTGTTCTAATGATAACAATTTTTACGGTTTATGAACCCATTGATATGGAAATGGGCCTCATCAGAGAAAAGGATATTGTTAAAATTGGAAAATCGATTAAGCAATTCATTAGCATATGCGAGTCTTGCTCCGAAGTCAAACTCTTTCATTTCTTGTGCTACTGCGCCAGTGCATTCTTGGATATATCCCAAGCATTTGACCGCGTGTGGCACGAGGGATTGTTATTCAAATTGAAAAATGGAAAGAAAACATTTTATTTAGGACCCATAATACACACACATACATTAATAATCCACTTAGAAAACTGTCCTAAATTGGGACTAGCTCAGCATATTCTGATTTTAGATATAAAATCAGCGCTGGTCTTCCGCTAGCCCTGTGGAGTAATGTCACGGACAAACGTGAAACTTTTAAAAGTTCAATTAAAAATGGCATAGAAAAGTCAACATAACACATGATTAAACAGAAATAATATTAAAGATATTAATTGCAGTTTAAACTTCACCCCAAAAATAACTATTTAAACATATTATATCTTGAAAAACATTTCTAAAATAACTACAACTTTAAAAACACATCTTTATACTTTACAAGAGATTCACTTAAAATTAATATACAAAAAAGTGTATTATTATAGCAGAAAAAAATTATATTTTAGATCAGATTTTAAAATAAACAGGAAACTACAATAATAAATATGCAAGCTTAAAAAGGAACAGTTTAGAAATAGTCTGGAACTGATATATTTATCTTATATCCTTATGAACAACTTTTTGTTTTAAAATAGATTGACCTAAAAACAACATATATTAAGTAATATGTACATAAAAATGATAACTTATAGGTGGAAAAATAACATGCGTATTACTCGTATATGTTCACATACCTACGCGTATATACTAATTTATACACACTTTCACGCATCTTTATGTAACTTACATATATAAACAAATTTCATATGTACATAAACGTATTGATATTATATTATTCTACGAGTATAAAAAGGATATTAAAAGTAATTAATTCAATTATTATAATCTCCAAAAACACGTTTCAATTCAGTTTCAGAACTTATAACGAAAGCCTCTTCTCCAACCCCTTGTCGTGTGAAAATACGTCCTTTCCTGGTCCAGACGTAGCGTCAGTTATGCTTCCTGCTAGCCTCGCCTACCATGTTAAATAGGTGGCGGTTGGCAGGTGTAAGGCGCTCATTCAAAAAAATTCGTTGAGGTTGCCCCGCCAATCCCAAGACCGACGTGTTCAAGTTGCGACGCAAACGAACTGCCCGCAGCAAATCATCACGCAGGCGGCAACGACACGCAAACCGCACAATGATACGGCGGGGACGTTCTTGCAGGTCCTGCACATTATTTGAACCAATGGCATTACCATAACCAATCCAACCAACACGCTCCGCAAAGACAATGTCTCGCTCTTCGATGGGAAACCCTAGTATAGCTGCTAGAGCAGTAACGGCGTGACAAACATTTTCACCCGTATTTTCGGGAAGGCAGTCTATATTAAGATCGCACGAAAGCGCTTCTTGATCACGCTGTTCTAATTGAGCTTTTAGATAAGCTACAGTACTCTCGAGTTCATGTTTCACTCGAGAGTTATTCATGGACTCAACCTCCTCCATTCTGTGTTCTAACGCGTCAAGTCTACCTTCAAAGCCTTCCAGCCTTTGCCCTATCTCAGCCATTGAGTTGCGAAAGTCGGCCATTTCGTTGCGAAATTCACGTAACTCTCGCATGTAGGTAGCAAAGTCTCGTCTCATGGCCCGCACTTCATTTTCGCCTTCCTCAGGAGGAGCTAATCCAGGACAAAAACCGTGCATGTGGTTTAAACGTTGAACCGGTCTCTTCAAAACGCTTTACATATATTTTAATTAGCACTAGGAGCTTGACTAATTCGCCGTAGTCCATATTCAGAACAATATAGTCACCTAGTAACAATGTATGAACGAGAGTCCTCGTAAAATGCGCGACGCTTCCCGTCGAAGTTACTCTAGTGACTAAAACTCCATGATATGAGGACATGAGCCCGCCTAGGCGCCTAGCCTACCAAACGATGTAGGCACCCCCGCCTCGCGCTTTCTACCCCGCGAAAAAAGATGATGCAATATGCACGTTCTATTGCGCCAGCCTGTAGACCTATGTCTAGAACTTCTACGCCTATATTTAGTCGTTTATATTATAGAAAATTTTGAATAACGATAGCATTGTCATGCAATAATTGTTTAATTAAAACGTTTTTATACTTTTTGGATGTCGATTTTTTTTAGAACGAATGACATTGATTTGTAATTTTACGTCAGATGGTGTCTAAACTGTTATTATCAATTTATTTATTTTATAAAAATTGATTTATGAATATTCTTTGAATTTAATTAAAAAATTATCCAATTTTAATGTAGTCCATACGTGCCTTTTGCTCTTACCTGAAATATTGAGTCTGAAAACTATTTGAATGTTAATGTTCTAAAATGTTAACACATCTAAGGTATTATGTAATACATTATTATTAAATTTACTCATATTACATAATAATGCGATAATAAGAGATTTCTATGATACTAAGCTTTCGAAGTAAAGTATCAGTGTTGAATATAATTCAAAACAAAAAATGGTGTATTTAAGGTTTAACATACTACTTACATACTTTATTTTGAATTGAAAATGAATACATATCCTACATAAACACCCAGCCTCGGGAAGAGAATTGAACCCGTGATCCCCACAGGTATTCTGATGTACAAAAGCCGTTGCCGTTGGAGGTCGTCATTTTGATAGGTAGTCAGAGAATGCGAATATTAAATTCTTTCTCGGCCGTATAATTGAAATTAATTATGTTTATAGTTCCAATGACAGTGGCTGGAGAAGGCAATGTGGATGTATCAGGACGAGCGAGAAGCTGAAACAGATACTGCACACGTTTCCTTCTGCACCTTTTCCTTCTCCCGCTTTGCCATCACACTCGAATATGGTAATTCAATGTAACTACATGGTAATCCAAGTTTGTAGCATCTAAGCTATAAAAACACCATCTTGGTGACTTTTTGATGATTGATGAATATCAGTTTCATCAATAGTCCGAATTAACTAACAACTTTAGAAGTGAATGTTTTTAAATTTTTATCTGATTGAGTGCCGCCTGATCCCTTAACCCCGAAAATCCGAAGAAAAAGTCTTTACACTTCTCTCCCACTACAACTACCTCGGTCCTTTGCTCGCCTTATGTGTTGAGGCCTCAGGATGCGACAAGCTAGTCACGCTGTGGCCTCGACTGGCACCGGCTCGCTTTCGCGGGCCTCTTCAGAGCCGATTTGCATGATGAGCCTCGGCATTTTCTTCCTCACGCGCGCTCCGCTCTCAGCCATGTGTTTGTGGACTTTCCCAGGAGGCCTGCGCCTGCGACCGATCACTACTGCAGCTGGAGTGAGCAGCAGGGGAGTTGAGTCTGGTGCAACTTCCCTTAACGTCCCACTGCTGGTGTCTGGCCTTTTCTTAGAGCGAATAGTATATATACCTAGCACACTTATTCAAGATGGATTGCCGGGAAGGACATACTGACTTGGTATGCAGGTTTCCTCAAGATGTCTTCCCTCACCGTTTGTACGTAACAATATGTTATACATATGCACATTAGGCAAGAAAAACGGCCAATAAAATATGATTGAAATAGTATAGTGAAATTTTGGAGTTTTTATTTAAAGGAAAGTTAGAAATGAAATTGTTTTTTTATTGCTGAAAGGCGATAGGCTGTCGGTCCGTTTAACATTATGCAGTTACTACCGCACGGACGGCATCGCTAGCACGTTGCCTTCTGGGTAAGGAAACTGTAATCTCTGTCACTAATGCTGGAACACAGCTCTTATGGCGGTACATTTAGAGACTATGGGGAGGTCCCCAGCTAGACCTTGCCAGCTAGACGGGTCTCAAGCGTCTACCAGCTAGCTAGGGTTGAATTGTAGCCTTTTACGATAGGCCGCCCTCGATGGCAGGGCTCAATATTCTTAATCCGCCTCTGCACGGATAAAAATTACGAAAATTTTAAAATTATTTGTTTATAGTTTTGTATAAACTTGCTTACAGTTTGACAATACGTGCATATCTGCATACTGCACTCAAATGCACAGAGAAAAAGTTCCAATCATTAAAGATGATAAGCAATGCCACGTGCCATCGCAAGTGGGAGCAACGGTAATATTTTAGTGTTTAATTTGTAAAACATCTATGTATTTGTTGAAAACAAAAATTATAGTTAATTTGATCGCCTGCTGAAATTATTTTTTATTAATTGATGAATTAAGCATAATTATGTAGAAATAAAAATAAAATAAAAATATAGGTTCAAGAAACTATTTTGTTAAACTAATAGAGAAATATTTGTACCCATTATTCATATAAATAAGATTATTTTTATAAACGTTGTATATGGTGATCTTTGTTTAAGTAACGTATGTACATGTATTGATCGTTGATTAAATGTCAACAATGACTAAAACAGTCCGCGTTCCAATTCAAACCTAATTCTCAAACTTTCATTTAATCTTTTAACGATACAGCCACGAAGTGAAAACTTAATAACATATTATTTCTAATAATGTTTTCAAGTATATGATTACATTATTAAATATCCTGCGACAATTCGCACAGCGACATCTAGTCCGTGCGTTAAGGTAAGCAGTAGAGCGTTTGTGTATGGTACTAAATAACTCATATAATACTTATATACTTTTCATTTATTAATAAATACATAATACTCACAAAAACCCAAACTCTGGACTCTGGAATGAACTTGTGACCCCTTTTCCGACATGCGAAAGCTGTTAGACGGAGATCGCGATTAATCTGTCAGTATTTACTAATATTATTTATTATATTTCTCTACTTCTGTTACTCGAACATGGAAGTGATTGCAGCAGTGACTTAAATTGGTCCTTATTTCTAATCTCTTTTAATTTTTAAAGTTATACTTCTTTTGGCGTGTTTGGGAACAATTTTTTTACGACGCGCGCGCACACCAATGCGGACATGATGAAGTTAGCTGATTTAATGAAGTTAGCTGCTGTCATGATGCTGACATGATGAAATTAGCTGCTGTCTGTCAAGTTTCCGAGAAAACTTATTAAATCTATCAAATTAGACTTACTAAACTTGAAACTTATCAAATTAGTTAATAAAATGAATTAAAATATATATATGTATAAATCTACAATTTGTGTTTTATATCAGTGTGATTGTAAATTATTTAAGGTAGTAAATATAGGCTATTGTAAAAAATGGTAACTAAAGGGACTTTTATCTTAAAATACTTTTTAAGCGCATTTAATAGATTTGAAGTTAATTGTCAGTATGTATTCTTTTATATGTTTTATATATTTTTCATTAATTTATCATTCCTGTTATAAAGAAAGAGTTGTGGCCTACGGGATGAAATCTTTAGCTACTTTTGTTCTATTACGTCAAAGAATAAATATATACAATAACATAATTTCTTACGTGCTTACAGAAATACACCCTCATAAGTGTTTTTATTTTGAAAGAATACAAGTAAATACAGCTAAGGCCATGATTTTTTAATGTCCTCTCATTATACTCTTTATGAGGCACAAGGAATTCGACCAGTCGTGGTCAGGACCTGCTGATAACACTTTAAACACACCGATTCGCTTGTTTGTAAGGCGTAGGAGTTAAACGATGCGGTAATGGGTACTCGTGAACAAGATATGATCGACTCTCGTTTCGTTTAGGGCTGCCATTCGTCCGGATTTCCCCGGATTTGTCTTAGTTTAGAAGGTTTCCGGGGAGCTTTCGGACGGGGTTTTGTTTGTAGGCCAGGTTTTAATTCAAATATAAGCAAAAAAGATATACTAAAGGCTGTTGGAAAGACACACACAAAAAACCTGAAAAGTAAAAAAGGCGGTTTAGAGAATAAAAAGTAAGTGCTATTAATATTTTATTATTTTTGAAAAAAAGTGAGATTGATAAGTTTAATTTGACTTTTGCGAAGTTAAGGAGTATAAATTTTTATTTTATTTACAGAAAATAAAAATGAAGGTTCTTTAAACTAAGATTTTAACATAACTCGCCGTAATAGTAGTATAATTTTGTTCTGTTAGAAAAGTTTAATATTGTTTTGTTTTTATTAAAGAAATGTAAGAAAACTGCTAATATTTCCTTAAAACTTTAAGAATATTCGATTTTGTTTCTTGTTTTTGAATATGTAATTTAGTTTAAAATTGTATTAAAATAAATAAAAGTTGATTTATGACCATCACAACTAAATTTTATTCTACTTAGTAAGTCAACAAGTCTGGGACTGTAAGCTCCGAAATCCAGGGATTTCGCGTTTCTCGTCCTGGTTGACAGATTTTTGAGATGACAACCCTAGTTTCGTGACGGGGAATAACTCCTTGGGGTCAGTTCCCACTGTTTTATGGAGTACTATATGGTATGCGGGAATTTAAAGAATGCAGCTAAAATCATTATTTCATGTATGTTTGTTCTTGTGACAACCTTCCGATGAGATAAATTTGAATGCTAAAATTGTTTGTTAAATATTTTTAAATATTATCTCCATTTATTTCCTAACTTATGTCAAAACTATCTAAAATTATCATTAATGAAAAATTTAACCAAAATTATACTCGTACGTATTACATACAATACGTGGCTCTATATACGCTTGGTTTGGCTAAAATAAAACACTTTAGAACAGTACCATGAATATTATCAACAAATTTGCTTTATTGAATATTTTGAGTAATTATTTTTGATTTTGTTGAGTTTCCTAAAGGACAGCAGATAGGCTGACAGTCTACTTAGAATTTAGCAGTTATTATCGCCTATGGATGTTGGCAAGTGGTATCGCGAACACACTGCTATCCCATAAAGGTATAGGACTTGGGTCACTAATGCCGAAACACACAAAGTTATTATGGCGGCATATTTAAGACCGAAGGTGGTCACTATCCAGACGGGCTTGGGGCCCTACCACGTAGCTAGAGTGGCTTGTTTTGACGCCTTTTACGACAGGCCGACCCTCTCCGGTCAGTATTCTTTCTCCGCCCCTGCACGGATAAAAAAGCCTCAAGCAATTATGGACATTATGTCCATATATGACATAAATTTTTCTCCTTTTTTGATGTATAATTTTAATTAAATGATCGATACATGTTTCGCTATTATATTATAATTTAATTATCCATTTTTTATAATATTCATAATTATATTTGAACATAAAATTTTAAAGTGTATGTGTACTCGTATAACATTTAATTTTAACGATTGAACTTAATATTAGCATGTTCATTTTATTGGCAAAATATGATATTTGTTATAAATTTGTAAGATCTTTTACCATGTTTTTAAGCTAATAGAGATATTATCATGTTTATTATATGTTTCATAAAAGTCTCGATCTGGATCATTAATATGTATTTTTTCAGAATATTAGTTGTAGACACATAATAAATTCGCTCAATTTTCGAATTCTTCGTGTGGTGTAGACAATGTTGGAGCGTTACAGGTGGCACTAATCATTGATTCAGAGGAAGATCCGGCGGTTGCACCTCTTTGTGCTGCTTGTTTAACAGCTCGTGGAAATATGAGCGCCATCTCTCCTTCACCGCGAAATATTCGCAAAGCAAACATACTATACTTTTGTTTTGTAAATAATTATTATATTTATAAATAGGCGCGGGATGGGAATCGAATCAGTGACCTCCGTAGGCATTTTACATGCGCTAGCTGCTACGCCACGGATGTCGTCCATTTTATTGTAATAAAATATTAATGATGAACAGTGATTATTCATAAAGAAGCTAAATGAAGACTCACTTGACATTTACCGTCTGTTAACAACAATAATATGTTTGTAGGCGCTGCCGAGCAGATCGTGGCAGGTGATAACAGAAGTGGTCCAGCTGGTGCAGCTGTCTGTGACGGCGACAGCGTTGGCTTTATACTATCTCATATATTGCTATATGCAACTTGTGTATTACACTCTGCGATCAGCTTTATATTTCCATAACGCTGATGGGTAAGTCTAAAAAAAATAACCCAACAAAATTTAAAAAAAAATATGCACAACGTCCCACTGCTGGGCTTGGGCCTCCCCCTAGAGGGAACGGACAGTATACCCACCACGTTTATGTAAGGCGGATTAGCGGGTTACACATACCGGTTTGATCACAATGCTTTCCTCTACCGTCGGTTCTTGGCAGTTATGTTATAATATTCACATTCAGCGAGAAAAACTGCCTAAACGGTGCATGCCACCGTGGGATTCTAACCCAGGACCCTGGAGATTGTTCTCTGAGCTTAATACCACTGAGCTAACAGGTACCTGAGGCTGATAAATAGTTGATATTGAAATATGTTTTTCTTTTAAGAATAAGAAGCAAGTAATTACTCGCAAGCCATGCAATTTATTTCCCTAATTCAGACTCAAACTCGCAGACACGATATAACAACTAAACAATGTTTTTTTAGATTTTTCAAAAAATGAGACGCTTCAAGCGTTTTTAATAAAATTTATAAAATAGAATATAGAGAATAGAGATATTGTAATTTTTTTTTGTATCTTTGTAAGGACATTCTACGAACAATCGAACTATTTAAATTATTTATATTAATTATTATATTTTTATTTTAATCTATAATTTTTTATTTTAAAAAATATAGGCGACTATATAACTGCTTATTATTAAGTGAGTTGTCAGCCGGGTTGCTGTTTCACAGCAATAAAATAAACGCATTTTCTATTAATGATAGACCTTTTTTTCGTGGGGTAAACTCATTTGTGACTCTTCTCGACTACTGGGGAGTCGGGGAGTATGAGGGCCTCCGTGAGACTACCCCCTAAGAAACCCGATTGTTCTCCTATCGTCTATTGCCTGGAACGACGCACATAATGTTTGGTCACGGTCACATGAGTTTTTAGTTTATTTAGAAGAATATTCTTTAATATGTTTTTTTTCAGGCCTATGAAGATCACAATTGGCGTTGTTACACTCACGTCTCTGGTAGTTGGTTTTAATTTGTTACTAAGAATCGAAAGACTAATCTTCAACTTTGATAGCTTATAAATTTCCATTAAACTTAGCTTAAAATTTTAACGTGAAATCAATTCTATGAAAACATTGGTATTTCGGTATAGAACTGGAGTGCTGTTATAATTTTAGGTCTTCAAGTTATTATTATTGAAAATGAATATTAGACTTTGAATGTTAAAGCAAAATATGTTGATTTGGTTACATTTTCACATAGAACTTGTAAATGGAAGGTACATAAATTAATCGCGCTGAATAAATTTTAAAAATATGAATATGCTTTTAATACTTATCGTTTGCCGTTAATTAAAATACCTTTTAAATTGTCATTAGTTTTCGGAATCAAGAGGAACGGCGTGGTCAACGCATTACCGGCTCGCACCTGGACATTGTTCCTTCAAATGGTTTAAAAAGCAATTAAGGCCAGAGACACATTAAGCGGGAATAAGTGAACATTCTTTATAATATAAAGTGACAAATTAATTACTTATTAAATCCGAGATTGTTATATCACAAATGTATTAATGAGCATCAAAGTATTTTACAGCCGTTTTTATCAAGAAAATATTGAAGGTTGCTTATTACATGATGATGAATGATGTCATGTAAATACTGAAAATTTTTATGTCACCCAATTTTTCGTCTTCTTTGTAAAATAGCCTATCTCACAAACTATAGAGCCGAAATCGGAACGAAGAAAAACGTTCAAGCTAATTTTCATTATGCGTTTTGTACCATTATAGCTACTATTATAACTATTATACTAATATAACTACTAGGTAGATAATTTTTAATACACTTTTTTTATTCACACAACGCCACCTAGTATCAAACTAAGTAGCATAGCACTTGTGATATGGGTACTAGGTAACTAATATACTATATACATATACTTTTATTTGTAAATAAATAAACTCCCAGACGCGGAACGGGAATCGAACCCGTGACCTCTTCAAACGTATCGAAGTGCGTTACCCGTTACGCCACAAAGGTCGTCATATACATACATGAGCTCAGCGGCGTATATTCAATGAATAAATTTTCGCGTGGTGTCACGCTGGCCTAAGGTCGTGCTGCTACGATATTTTTCGGATGAAGAGGCACTGAGGCGGAGTCGGCTACCACTTGATATTCGGACGCGAAGAGGCGCGCGCGCAGCGTTGTAACACGAGCACAAGTACGCGCGTTACAGTTTCCGATCTCAGTGACTTATTTAAAATTGTGTGTAGTGTTTATAGACACTTGAATGTACCTAGTTAAAATTAGTGCATCCCAAAATGGAGCTAAGTTTGAAGTAAGTAAGATATTTTCCGAATGAAATATTTAGTTTGTTTTGAGAGAAGATTAAGGCACTTTAACTGAAAGAGCTTTAAAGTTATAAATATAATAAAACTTAACACATTTAAGATTTTTTCTAAAATGTCTTTGAAAATCTAATATTGTGCACTTTTTTAAATCTGAGATCAGTGGACAGGCAAGTAGGTGGTCTATATATGTTTGCAATATCAAAAACTTCAGATAAAATTTTAACTTAAAATTGATTTTGGAACTGTCTAACACATGTCTACATAACTAGAGTTATGTAATTATGTATATAAAATATATATAAAGATTTCCTATTTCAATTCCGATAACTAAACAGCAATGCTTACTTAGATTGTTTATTATATGACACGAGCCGTTCCAGCCCGCTTCGCTGGTCGAATAACAGAATCCAAAAATATGAAGGTTTCGTACGCATGCGCACTTTTTTTTGAACAAAGAATAGAACAATTATCGAATCTAAACCATTCTTGAATCCACTTGAACACACACAAAAATTTTCAACAAAATTGGCTCAGCCGTTTAGGAGGAGTTCAGTGACATACACACGCACATAAGAATTATATATAAAGATTTATGAAAGTCATATAATAAAATAGACATTAAATTATATCCTCAGTATCTTTGTTCTCACATTTGATTTAATATTGTAACCGTTTTAAAACCTTTTGGGAATGCTACGGTAATAAATAAATTCGCTCTGCGAGCCAAGATTAAAATAATATTTGTACTAGTTCTGTGACCCCGCTACGCTTGAACGGAATAAAAGGCATAGCTTATTTGCCTCTTACACCTTCAAATAATAACTTGAGCAGCTGCAACGCGTTTTAGACTACTGAATATCTACTTTCAGTTTAATAATAAATCCTTATACATTTTACATCAAAATCATTGCTTTTTTATAACATTCATACTTATATATTCATATTCATCTATGCTTAATATAATTACGGTGTTCAAAACAAGTCTTTATGTTCGTAAGTTTATCTATGTAAATTTGTTCATAATAAAAAAAATCGAAAAATGAGTTTCTGCTACGATTGAACTTTTTGACATCAACGAAAACTATTTAAAATTATTTGGTTGAAAGAAACATCATGTTGTCTTTATGATTTGTATATTTAGACTAGTATAAGCGTTGCTTAGGTATCTGACTTACATTTGAGTGATCGCCATCAGAATCCTGACTAAACTTCATAATCATAACTTTATGTTCCAAATTTCAAATCTTATTAAACTCGATACTAGGTATATTATATATTTAATTATTACTAAATATATATATAATACTATAATAGTATTTTGACCGGAACTTATCAAACTTCAATGTGATTATCTAAGATCGTCGCTATTGAAAAATAATACCTTTTAGTGATTTTCCAAACGATATATACTATTTGTTCACGCAACAGATTATTGTAATAATGTACAAAACATATAAAAAGGTGCATTTGTGTATCAAATATGAACTTAGAATGGTTTGAAAACTGACAGTTTATCACGTACAACAATTACGTGAATGCGTTAAACCGAGAGCCCGCGATGTCACGCGACGCGTGGCGCATCGTAGTAACGGTGCGTTCCGCAACTCGCCTACACTTAGCGACTATTGTTTTCACCCTTATACCCTGGATCAGGTATTGTGGAACACTTGGATTATCAGTGTTGTGTGAATCTGTCGAAAAATATTTGCAGATGGCTTAAGAAGTATTTTACCATTTTTTTACTTCATGCTGTAGGTTAAACCTGTATTATGACATTTATGGATATTTTTACAAACATACAATTGTAATAAAATATATGTTCAATATTGAGGATCAGCAGATAAGCTGACGGTTATCTTGATAGTAAGCAAATACCGTCAGATGTCTGCGACTCTAAGCACCGCGAACATCCATCCACGCTGCTATCCGTATAGGGGTATTGGAACCTGGGTTACTAATGCCGGAACGTATCACAAGGTTATTATGGTAACATTATAGACCTAGGGTGGTTGCGATACAAACGGGTTTGGGGCTTTACCGCCTAGCTAGGGTTGTTTTGTCGCCAGTACTGACCACGACAGACCGACCCCGGGCGCCGGGGTCAGCACGAATATTCTTACTCCACCCCTACTCTATGTATAATTGACTGACGACGTAGATGGCAAGGCAAATGGCTTGATGACAAAATATTTGTATGCTGCTAATAGTCCCGATCTATGTGTCAGTGCCGTTGATGTGTATTTGTAAAAAGCCTTGTGATGCAATTTTGAGCTAAAGGAGGACCTATATTAAAAACTGATATATTGCTAGTTATTATATTCGTTCCTGATTCTTTACGTAGGTATTATAGAGGTCAGAACTATTAGAGAATTCAACCTCTCGTAGTCTAGTTCGATTAACTACAACGCTAACCATTTAAATAGATTGTTTAAACTTCAAAACACTCGGACTTTGGTGCGTAATGTATGTAAATATCGTTTTTATTGTTATATTTTCTCATAAAAGTGTGCTAAAATCAATATTCGCGAGCAATGAGCCAATTTTTAAATATCGGTTAATAGACTTTACTGTTTTTATAATAAAATTGCTTTTTATTGTCTAACAGTTGTTCTATTTTAAATGTATTTAAAATCAAAGTAATATTAACCGACAAACAATCATACCACATCGCATATTCTCAGTACATCCAGACTAAGAAAATCGGAGATTGTTGTTGAGTTTAACCCTTTCAGGAATTTCGAGGTTAACTCGGTGCAGACAATGTTCGAAACTCTCGACTAAAATTCATGAAAATATAATGTTATACCTAAATGCAGCTTCTAAAACGAAACTATTGAAAAATGTCTCTCACAAATTTTATAAATTATATGAAATAACAGTCAATACCTACTAAATTTAAGATCATCGCACTAAACTTTTATAGAAAGGATAATTTATTTAGCACAGCTCCTTCTCAAACATTTGACGCTTTAAAGTTACATACATTCCTTTAAAATCAAAAACTGTAAATTTAAAAAAATAACGGAGCTTCCTCTAGTGAGATAGGACAGTATATCTACCACGCCTGTCCAAGACGGATTAGCGGGTACATATGGGTAATCACGGTATGCAGATTTCTTCACAATGTTTTCTTTCACCGTCGGAACGTGCCAATTATATATATATATATATATATATATATATATATATATATATATATATATATATATATATATATATATATATATATATATATATATATATATATATATATATATACACATATATATATATATATACACATATATATATATATATATATATATATATATATATATATATATATTATATTGTGTAAAAAAAAAATGCCTAAGCGGTACATATCCTCGTGGGATTAAAACTCGGGACTTCTAAGTTAGTCTCAGAGTGTGACTTCATCTAGTTACCTTCAGCTTATACGTAGTTAAAATAAAGGCAATCATTTTCAAATATATTAAAAAATAATAGCACATAGTCTCGAGTAATTTATTAGAATATTACGTGTTATCTCAATCTATTATGTAATAGTATATTAAAACTAAATATTGTTTTAATTTTAATAATAATTAAATGTGACCCCTTTACTATATAATTAATTGTTTTGTGTGAGGAAGTGCTAATGAGGCCATTAGACATAGAAACAGTCCAAGGCTGAAACATTTAATTTATCGGAGGGGAAATCTTACAAGTTTTATGCAATACGCAATTATATAATAAAAATTAATTTAAACTATGTTATACAAATTACGTAATAGTCCTTGACGATTGAAATATAAAATTATTTGTACTATATTATACTGAATTTTTTTTTAGAGAATAGTTATGCTACAAGAGTAAAAGGTTACAAGGTCCCTCGCTCACGTCAGAAGTCAAGTACAGAGGTTTCGAGTTACATATGTGACCTTTTTGAATTAGATAGCGTATTTTACTGACCTTTCTATAAATGCTAATCAGCTAATGTTTATGCTCTAAACTCGTGCAATTCTCATGTCTTCCCTTATTTAGTCGTCATAATTAAATATGTAAAAGAAATAAAGAACATAGTACGCAAAAGCTTCACCTATGACAATACTATAAACAGAGTTCTGTCTTCAAATAATATAATCATAAATTTTAGAGTAAATACTTTTTTGTCAATGATAATAACTATTTTAATAAGAAAGACTTAAACGAGCTGGCTACGTTTGTAGCAGGGTGCGACATGTTTGCTACGATCCACATAATGCTACATTAATTAATGTCGTTTGATCGTTGGATTTATATAATATATATGAGGTCATTTTATCGTAGTAAGAAATAGCTAACCTCGCCCGTATCCATGATTATCTTATTATTATTTTATTTAATTAAATTTAGATATTTTGACGAAATGTTTAACGGATCTAAATAATCTTGGATTTCTGGATTCGATACTTTGTAAAATGTAGCTAAAACTAAATATTTTTGGTATTTTACTAGTGTTCTACCATTTGTTTTAGCGTTGCCTGCATAACACACACTTAATTTGGACGTCCATACTAATAATATAAATACAACTTTGTCTGTCTGTTACGTTTTTATGCTTAAACTGCCAATTAAATTTCGGTATAGAGATAGATTGAACCTTGAAGAAGGACATAGGCTACTTTTTGTCGCGAACATTAAACTTGAAGGGGTGAAATAGGGGTAAACATAGTTCAGTTCTGATTTTTTTTCAATTTATATGGCAGAACAATGTTTGCCGGGTCAGATAATCTCTATAAATAATCTCTTATAAGTCTCTATAATGTTAATGATAGTATTACAAAACAGTTTAATGACGTCGGTGCGGTAAATAACGCTTTCTACAATAGTAAATTGATTTGGGTGGTCACCTTGGGGTAACGGTAAGCCACCTGCAACAACACACACACCTAACAGTGAGACGAGGCGCACCGAGGCTTTGCACGCCCGTTCACCCTACATGGGTAGATGAAAAAGGAGGTGTTAACTGCCTCCGGTGGCCGGAGGATTAGTGAGGCCCACACCCACTGCGAGCCAAGGCTATTTAGGGTAGCCGGCTCACGCCATTTTCCAGTGTCCCGAATGCGAGCAATGAAGAGGAGCGTAGGGGAGGTTTTTGAGTGAGTACATGGCACGTACCCTTCAATACGGTAGCATGCTGAATTACCATGAGTCCTACACGAGCTGTATTCGTGTGTAACGGCATTTTTCCTCCTCCGAAAAAAAAGCAAATTGGAAATGACTCCATTTCCCCGCCAAATATGCGGATAACGGAGTTGGATCGATCACGAATCAAAACGCGATTTTAACTGAGAAAGAACAATCGGAATCGATCGATTAACAAAACCGAAGCACGAATTGTTGTCTCGAAGTCAGAGTTCACTAACTGCTTACCGATAGGGTATTGGTCTAATAATAGTTTCAATGGCAGCTACGAATTACCTACAGAATGTACAGAAGAGCCTGTCCTTAATCAAGCGGATAATAGTTAATACAGCAAAAAGTTTACATTTTTTTATTAAAACTTCTTACGAATTATTGACGGCTTCTTCAATGCACTATAATTGATGACCCTTTTTTTTTTTGGTCTCGGGGAAAAACCTCTCTTGACGGGTTCCCCCGGCCCGGGGGGACCGAGGGATATGTGGGACTCCGGGATTTTTCCGACTACCCACTAAAAAACCCCGCTGTTCTCCTATCGCCTACGCCCGGGCCCACGGATATATGGCCTGCCGATCTCGTGGCCCGGGCCGGCGCCGGCCCGCCCTTTGTCTTGAGGCGGGCCCCTTCTAAAGTGTTGGCGCCAGGGGGTCAGGGTTTCGTCCCCCCGGCGCTCTCCTAACAACTCTAGGAATTGAGGGGGGCCGCGGAACAGCACGCAGCCCTCACCCTCGCGGTAATAGTGCGGGCGGCGGGTCCTCGCGGCCGGAGGTCGTTACTGGCCCTCCGGCGCCGCCGGCGTGGCCTGCGTTGGCGGGAGGGGAGTGTGGTGGTTGACTCCCGCTCCCGCTCCGCCGCCTCCTTTGCGGACATGACTGCCTCGCAGAAGGAGGCGACGGCCGTCCATCCAGGATCGCCCCCGACCATGGACAGAACCAGGGCCGGGAGCGACAGGTCCACGCCGATTTGGGCGACGAGGGCGCGGCGCTCCTCACGCCACGCAGGGCACACGGCGCCCTGAACTAATTAAACTTAACCAACTTAAAAAAATAGTTTTATTAATTATACTTATTATTATGTACAATATATATTTATTTACAAAAGAAAAGTATATAGTATGTAATATATCAGTTGTCTAGTACCCATAACACAAGTGCTATGCTACTTAGTTTGGAACTAGATGGCGTTATGTGAAATGTCCCAATGTATTTATTTATTTATACCTAAAAGTAACTTATGAGCTACTTACTAAAAACATCGCGATAATTTAATTACGCTGCGTATATAGTTATTTTGGAATAAATTAATACGAAATTCGGGATTAAATTCTCACAACTGTGTGCACGTCTTAAAAAATGTTGCTTGATGTGCATATTATAACATAATAAGTTACTAACAGTGAAGAGAAAAATTGCAAGGAAACCTACGTAACTAGATCATTTTGTGTATAAATGTAATTATTCCAAACAAAGTTATTTTAAATAAAATTAAATAACTGATTATTTTATTTTATATTTCTTTTTTGCCAACTGTAAACATTCATGAATGTTACGCGGTATAAAGTAATTAAATTTCGTAATCTGTTACTTCATAAAAAGAACGATGCTTGTCCATGACAAAATCCGGTAATAAAACGAGTGAGACCTGCGTAAAATTCGGAATTGCCACGATATGGTAGAGTTTAAATGAATCAGCTTTTCTTGTTATTTAGATGTTATTCAAGAGTGTGAATGATAGTTCATTGAAACCTTTAGTTAGTTCACTGACTCTATTCTAGTAGCTTTGGACCAGATTATCTGATCTATTTAAAAAAAATTCAATAGGCTAGCCCTTAGATGGCTATTCCCTTTATTATTATAAAAGTAAAAAAAAAATATATTTAATGTTAAGATTATGATTAAAAGTAAAAAATTTATAATGTCAATGAAGAAAAAGGCAAACAATATGTGTTTGTTAAAAAATAACATAATTTACTGAAGTAAAAATTAGTAGAATTAAACTATTTATGAGTTGAATATTCTACAAATTATTCGATTCTTTTTAATAATCTAAAACAAATTATTAAATATTACAAATTTCGAATACCACGGTAGCATGCACAGTTTAGACCATTTTTCTCGCCAATGTGTATATTGTATCATAATGTACATGTACCGACGGTGAAGAAAATCATCGTGAGGCACCTGCATACCGAGCTCACCAGTATGTTTAACCCGCCATTCCGCCTTGCACAAGCGTGGCGGGTATACTTTCCGTATTCTCTAGGGGAGATTCTATTCCAGCAGTGGGACGCTACGGGCTGTGTTGACTTGTAAAGAGGCCGTCTTTTTACCATAGAGTAAAACTTATATACTTCGCATTAATTTTAAAGTGATAACTTCTTATAGGAGGGTAAATACGTAACGCGTTACGCCGCCAGTCTGTCTGGCTTCCCTTTCTCTCACGCATACGGCAGCGGTAGGCAGGGTCCTCCTTTCTCACTCTAACCTACAGCGCTAGATTTATTCGAATTGCGACTTTATTACAATGAAATTCAGTTAAGCTTTTTTTCTTTATAAAAAATCTACATTAGGGAATAGTTTAATTTAATATAATTTAGAAACAGTTTTCAGAAAAATTGGAAATTCGTATAATTTAGTTATTTTTGAATTATTTTTGGTTTTATTAATAAATAACCTTTCTTTACATTATCATATTAATATACATAAAATTTAAGTAATAACCTAAACTTTTCTAAGTTAAACAATTTCAAATAGTTTCAACCTAGATTAGTTTAAGTTATCACTTCTGTCGGGCGTCTCAATGCGCACACGTTTTTTTTTAAATAAAATGGCACAAGATAAAAAGAGTAGATGAAAACAGATGGAGCAAAATGGAAGCATCAAAGCGCATTGACTCGAGCTTTTACCTCTAATCAATATAACAAAGATAACGAAAATAATCGATTGAAATGCGGCTGAAATTACGTATTAAATCTCCATCCGGTGTACACCGTGAACAGTAATAGATG
The DNA here is from genome assembly GCA_963693495.1 of Malacosoma neustria. Taxonomy (NCBI): domain Eukaryota; kingdom Metazoa; phylum Arthropoda; class Insecta; order Lepidoptera; family Lasiocampidae; genus Malacosoma; species Malacosoma neustria. The sequence continues at coordinate 11,758,341 of OY856385.1, read as the reverse complement.
TCGTTACCCGTGGCTGGAATCAATCCCGCAGCCTGTCATTAGCCTGCCGTCTTTTGACCCTCCATTACAGAAGCAGTATGACCGAAACAATACGTCCAATATCAATACATCACGAAGTTCATGACATGTTTAGTATTCATTTATTTGCTAATATTGTATCACGATTCCAATCTACATGTTATTGAATTGGCTTTTTACTTTTTAAATTAAACATTGCATTGTAGATGTAGTTACAAAGTAATGCAATATAATTTGATAAGTTCATTCTTTTTTTACAGATTCATCTTCGTGTCTAGTTTTCTTCTTATATTAAGGGTATGTGTTTATTTTATTGTAGTTTTTTAAATAACTTTATCGAATATTGTAGTATTACTGCATTGAGGCTTGTTTTCTTTGTTATTAAATACATGTCTTATAGACATTTGCAGCGATGGCTCTTTTACGAATATTAAGAATGTGTTTATTTGGATAGTTGTTAACATTTCAGCTAATTTTTAGCAGCCATGTTGAGAAACTTGACTGCTTTAAATATGTAGATTGTATGTTATGAGCAACATTAGTATGAAATTTTCAACCGCTAATTTCTAACATAGAAAATATTTTCAGTATTTGTCTTATCTGCAATTTATTTTTCTATATTTACGAGATACACGAAATGAAATTAAAAACATTAGTGTTTAAACAATATCTTATATAAAGTATTTTGCTTAATATTATTACTATGCAAAATACTTTATATATTTAAACTTTGAATACCTCTAGCGAAAATTGCTACTAGAACCATCTAAATAACGTAGACAGTGTTGTCGCTTATACTATAAAGTTTACCTTTGGATTAAAATAATAGTCTAAGAAATTTGCAATGTGTTTTTCCTGATTTCATAGACATGTGTGTCAATACCACAAGGAGAAGTGTTATCTTCAGAAGAAGTGGACACATCATCAGAGCTAATATCAGCGTCAGCTAGTTCTTCAGCTTCGTTGGAAACTCTGGAGGGATCTGGAGATGATCTTCCCATACCAGTGCCTGTTGCTGTTGTTAAAGTAAGATCTGTTAAATATTGACCTCTTATTTTATTGATAATTTTGCTATCTATGATGAATTTTAAGGCTTCGCCAATTTTCCGTGTACATTAAATTCAGATACTACGTATAGTGTTCTTACAGTAAAAGCCGCTCCTGTAGAATAATCATCCCTTAAAATATTGGATAAGTAAATTTCGCATACAACACGATTCTTGTGCTAAAATTATTTTATCTATATTCTACTTTTAAAATGAAAGTATATAAAATGACCATAATCTGCTAATAATTTATTCTGGTCTGGATGGCAGTGTCCGTAAATTGATTTTTTGTGAAAAACTTGCGACCTTGATTTTTTTTATGCTATTGTGCACCGCCTTGTACTACTACTTTAAATATTTCTGATAGGTTGTCTGGAAGAAATCGCTATTTAGTGATAAGACCGCCGTTTGCTCACTATGTTGTACTATTACCTATTTCTTTTTATGTCTTTTTTTCTGTAAAATTGTGTGGTGAACAATAAAGAATTATCTATCTATCTATCTATCTAGGACAGCAGATAGGCTGACGGCCCGCTTAGAATTTAGCAGTTACCGTCGCCCATAGGTGTTTGCAGCGCCAGTGGCTTCGCGAACACGCTGCTGTCCCATAAGGGTACAGGAACTTGGGTCACTAATGCCGGAACACAACACAAGGTTATTATGGCGGCATACTTAAGACCAAAGGTGGTCGCCATCCACACGGGCTTGAGGCCCTACCACGTAGCTAGGGTGGGTTCTTTTGTCGCCTTTTACGACAGGCCGACCCCGACCGCAGAGGTTAGTATTCTTTCTCCGCCCCTGCACGGATAACTTGATGAAGGGAATATATAAAAAACAAAAAATACTTTTATTAACATTCTAAACTATTATTTTAGATTTTTTTTACTTCGCTGTAATTCGTAATAAACTACAAAAAGTTTAATTTCTGTCATATATATCAGAAATAAAAGATTATATAGATGGTGTTGATATTTTATTAATGCATGTATTTCACAATTAATATAATTTATATAATGCGCATTATGCTTACTTTTATTAATTAAAATCAACAAATTTATTTACGTTTGAGTAAATTACAAAATGTAAAGTGTTTTGTAATTTCCTTGCATAGAAATGTGTTTCATTTATACTATTTTGAAATGGTCAAAAACAGTCGCGTAATTTGCACACAATTTGTATATGACCGCGATGTTTATTTTTTAATTGGTGAAATAGTTTTGTATGTTAGTTCTATAAAATCTTTGAAGTTGACAGATTTAACAATATTAAGTTTTAGTTTAAACGATATATCTAATACATAAATATATCGTTTTCAAGGAAAAGTATCCGCTTCGATATGTGCGCAATGATTTTTACAACTATTTACGTTTCTTCTCGTTGCAGCGTCTCGTTAAAGTGTAATAATTTTTTTGGTTTCAGAACGAGACCAGAGAAGCCCTAAACAGTGATGGAACTGAACAAGATCCAGTAAGTGATACTATATGTAATAATTGTTTATAGAAACGTATACTTATTACTTAGTAAATTTTTACTTTTAATAAAGTAAACTTAAAAGTAAAGTAAACTTTTATTCCTTTTAATGGATTTAATCGTTTATGGATGTTTGCAACGCTAGGGGCCAACAGGCTCTCGTTTACGTACTGGAGAACCTGAGACACTTATTCTAAAACACAACACAATGTTATTATGGCGGCATATTTTGAGACTAAGAGTGTTGCTATCCAGATGGAGCCCTAGCTAGGGCTGTTTGTCGCCTTTTACGACAGGCTGCTCCGGCTGCAGGGGTCTGTATTCTTCGTCACGCATGGAGTATTCATCAGTTATCCACCACTGATCATAATTGTTAAACATTCTAGAAAAAAGTATATCATGCTATTCCAATTTGCAATTTAAAGTAAATTGAATGATTCCATTGTTGGCATCAATGCTTTTACTGGTGACCTCACTCTTACTTTTGCGAAAAAACACGAATCACTTTTACCCATCGCATCAAATAAAACATCAAATCAACATCAAATAAAACACGACAAAAAAGCTTTCCACCTGATTACCAACTGGTCTTATACGATAATTCCGTAGAAAAATGTGAAAGGCCTCCATAATAGATGTCAATTTACACCCATTTGTTCTATTGATGGAGTGATTGAACGAATTCCACAACAAAACCACGATTAGACACAGTTTGTATTTTCATTTCATTTTGTTACCGAAGTCACAATAGGTTTTGGTTTTACGGTCAATTTGTATCAAGCTTAAGGAGGATGTGATGCATGTAGATCTAGTTTTAAATACTCAATTGGAACGAATTATTTCAATTGTTAAGTTTATTCAATCTAATAAGTTTTAGTTATTGTAACAATAAATGAGCCGGGTCAATGAAATTAATTTATCATGAAATGTCAAATCGATAGAGGTGTTAAGTAACATGAATTTTTTTTCTTACTTATTATAAATCATTAAAATGATTTGATTCGGTTAGATTACATTTTAATACATAAGAGTTGAGATCAATATACATATAACTAGTTTTGTTTTATTGTAAATATCGACATTATAGTCTTAATGTCAATTTCACTTCTAAGCTGGCGAACGCTATTGGACATTGGACAAGCATGTCGTAAACTTTTTATTTCAGAGTCAGGGGTCCATACGATGTTAGGTAGATACCAGACACGGATGCGACCGAGGCTTTTTTCCTATACGACAATGAGGGACAGATGACCTACCTCAATTTTCCCAACCCGGTGGAAAATTTGTCGTCCATTATTAGCCACCGTACACCCTCTAATATGTTCAAGTTATAAAATCTTATAAGCACGCCTTACATCTCATCAGTAAAAATTAGTCGTATATACTTTAACTATAATAGTTATCATTACAAACAAATGTACATTTGAAAGCCTATATTAACATATCAGTGAATAGAGCGCGTACGCACTTTGTTGCATAATCCAAGAAGTAGCCACCTGAATAGAAGAGGCCTCCAACCAGCTTGTGTAATAATATCATTGGAGCATTGCGAAGGGCCTTTCTTATCTGATTGGGTTATATTTTTGGAACTAATTACAAATTGATAAAGATTTACTTTAACCTGTACTATATTTATATTTAAGTTCACGACATATGTAACTTTGTTTATTTAATAGTTTTATATTATAGCTAATATCGACGACTTTCGTGGCGTAGCGGCTAACGCAGTTCGGTGCGCATGCCGAGGTCATGGCTTCAATTCCCGTCTTATGTCTGGGTGTTTATGTATATAATATCTATTTATTAAAAAAATATACTTATGTGTAATTTATCAGTTGTCTAGTACCCATAACTATAATGCTAGCTAAAGTCACGGGTTATATTCCCGTCCCAAGTCTGTTTGTTTATGTACAATTATGTGTCAATTACAAAAAAGTATATAAGTAGTATACTACTTGACAGCTGGTATATCAGCTGTCAAGTATCCATAAAACAAGTGCTACACTACTTTGGGAGTAGATCGCACTGTAAATTGTCCCAGTACAATTTATAAGGTTGTAAAATTGTTAAATCAAACTAGAGTGCTGTTTACAAGTTCATTGCCAACGTTTTTGTTTCGTATGGCATGTGTTGTGTTGATAGCCATCTCTGACCTGTCTTAGCGCCGGCGTATGATGAAATAGCTGTTTATTGTTCGACTCTCGTTACCCGTAAACCATGAACGACTCAACGGTGGCAATTCTTACAAACCCATATTCTTACAAGTGAAATTCCTTTCCCACTTGTGTTTTCAATTTGTGAATGCTTTAAAACTATTCTAAACATATTATTTTATATATTTTTGTATAACACGTAAGTTTTAAATCAATAATTTTGTAACTCAATCAATAGCAATTTCAGAATTAATATATTTGACAGAGGTGGCAATAAAAAATAACACAATGTTAGGATTATGGGCACGCAGTGGAAGCAACCAAACTATTTGTGATGGGTAATAACTATTTGGTTTTTATATTTAAGGTGGCACTTGTGTTATTATAGTGGCTGAGGTTAACCCGAAACAGCTAATTGTAGGTTAATTGGAATGCTTGTCAAAAACCAAAGACAATTCGTATTAAAACCTGTGTACACATTAACGAGATTATATCCAGTTGCGTCCATATCTTAATATTATTTGAAACTTCTTCACGGCTCCGATGTTGAGTATTGCCACAAAATTGGTACCTTCATATTAAACCTCTTTTAATTGATCAAGTAAAATCAAGGAATATATATATAAATAGGTTTGTACGGTAACGTCAGTCCCTTGAACCCCTCGAAAATTAAAATGAAGACAGTGTTAGAGCCTCGTCCATTTAATGGAGCCTGGTGAACCAGCTTGATGTTAACTTGGGTGTGCGTCTTGGCGAAAACCATTATGGGGTGTAAATAATTGAAATAATATTCAATACGGAAAAAAAATTATGAATTATATAATTTTGAATTTAAACTCAGAAGAAAAATATTAAAGGGGAGAACATTTTCAAGTAAAATGAATAATATGTAATCATAGTAATTTGAAAAAGTCGAGCACGTTAAGACCGAAAGCACTAAAAGAAAGTAAAATAGATCAGAAACATTAAATATTGCAATAAATTCCGTTCTGTTCAGTATTCCAAATATTGCTGCCAGTATGTAATTTAGGCGATGTGTTGAATGGCGCGGCCACGGTCTTTTACTTCATTCGAAAAGCTATCACAACATACCTACCACATAAAGGCGTATAATGGTCTTTATTTGTTTTGTTAGAATCAATTTAGTTGCGCGGGCGCCGTTTATTCTCTTCGCTGGCCTAATTTTCTAATGCGTATAGCGCCGCCGCGGAAGGCGTGCGAACCGCCCTGACTTACTTACCATTTATGACTTTTTTGTGCAAAACTTAGAAGGGGTCGTGACTGTGAAATGGTGAATTACCAGCAATCGCTCGCCGTAATTCGATAGTTTGTTTTGCATTTTTTGTCTCACAGATAATAGATGCAATCTGGCTGAAAGTTTAGAATGCTCGATCACAATGAGCAAATTGATTTGAAACTTTTCAATTGTCATAACTGTCTTACTTTCGTGGAACTGGTTCTAGGTCAATTTTTGAGTGTTAATTCGTGGTAAACTGTTGTTTATATAATTAACGGAGGTTGTAAAACGTTTCAATGATGGTAGTCAAAAGTCGCATGTACCGGATAGTGGTTGTTAGCTGTTCGGCCCCGTGCCTTATCTCAGGGCTATCTGATGTTACCCAACTTCCGCAGTAGGGTCCTTCCTGTGTTTATTAAATTTAGCATTGTGAGTTTTAGTAATGAAAATTGCTGGAATATTATCCCTATCGTAAATATTTATTACAAAATTTCTAATAGTCCAAATTTGATGATGATTCTATCCATGTAGGGGTGGAGAAAGAATACTAACCTCTGTGGCTGGGGTTGGCCTATCGTAAAAGGCGACAAAACAACCCATCCAAGCTAGGTGGTAGGGCCTCAAGCCTGTCTGGATGGCGGCCACCTTTGGTCTTAAGTATGCCGCCATAATAACCTTGTTTCGTGTTCCGGCATTAGTGACCCAAGTTCCTGTACCCTTATAGGACAGCAGCGTGTTCGCGATGCCACTGGCGTTGTACACCTATAAGTGATGGTAACTGCTAAATTCTAAGCTGACCGTCAGCCTATCTGCTGTCCTACAGCAATTAAAAAAAAAATTGAATGAAGTCGACAAAACTTACTTTGGGATAGGCATTTTTATTTCACACATAATTAGTACATATTTGTATGCAATTTAAAACCAATCAACAAAGTTCTTGACCATCTTTCTGCATCCTTTTCCTGTTTACTCTGGCGTTAAATACAATATGGTCTAAAGCCACCTAGAGTTGGCTAATAAATTCTAAATATTTTCACCATTGCAATGGTGTTTATGACAAAATTCACCGATGTAAAAGGTGCTTTGAACCTTATCCTGGGACAATAATGAGGCTGAGTAATAAAAAGTAATACAACTACGACTTTGAAGAAGACAGCAGAAACAATATGTCTGGCTCGTCTGGCATCTTTTGTATATATTAGTTAGCTTTATTATTAATAATTATTTCATTATAGGTGGTGTTCCTAGGAGAGAAGAACAGTTATATACCAGTGAGCATAAAACCAAGGTCTCCCGTCGCGGATAGTGGGTGGCGAGAACCACCTGCCTGGGAGAGGGAATACAGGCGATCCAGAACTAACGGCAGCAGAGTGCAGTGTAAGTTACTATACGTATTTTAATTTCGATTAAATCTATGTCTACTACAATTAAATTTATTGTTAAAAAGGAAAAGCTATTTTTGTCAATATGTAGATGAAAACGCGTTTTTGAAATCGGCCATTTCAACAATATCGTGCCTAAACTTATTGATTATATTTTTATGGGTTCAAGTCTGTGTTTAAATTTTTTGTGGGTATAAACCCAATCAATTAAATTTGTAAGTTCAAAATCTGATAAATATTTAATATAGTCCATAAATATGTCGGTAAAAAGCTTAAAGGTTTTATTACATATAAAAGTGTTGTCATTCAATACAATTAAAATTATATTATCAGTATTTATTATTGTAATCGTGATCAGTAAAATACCAGATTTGAGATATAATATTATATTTTTCAAATAATAATATTATACAGTTCAAATTAGTTATAAGGCTTTTATTTAATTACAGTTTAACCATATTATTTAAAGTTTCTATTGATGTTTTATAAAATAAACTTATCCAAGCAGAACCTGATATTTGTTAAAACAAAATTATCCCATATATATCAGTTTAATATAAATAAGAGTAACATATCTTTTTACAATTATGTTTTAAAAGAAACAAATACGTTTTCTTTTCGAAGTTTAAGGTCAACATAGTAAACAATAAAGCCTTACTATATTTTCCTTAGAGTATAATAGTGTTGGGAAATAGCACAATTTGAGATGTTATCTTGGAACGCGGTGCGCTTGCACAATCCTTTGTTTGCCTTTTTAATAACTTGTGTCGGAATTATTGTACGGTTGATGTAGTGGCTATGCTAGTCGCCGTGGATTCGATACCTACTCCGAACCAAATATTTGTATGACCTGTAAGTAAGTAAGATGATTATCATCCAGCTGTACACTTGTATTTGTCAGTCAATTGTAAGTTAGGCAAATCCAGTTTATATTTCCTTTATTTAAGACTAAACTGTGTATTGTGTGTATATATGTAATATGTGGACAATGTGTTAACTTTATCGCTTTTTATAATCAGATATCGAAGCAGAGTGTCAAGACGATTTCATGAAGATCAGAGTGGGTTTCAACGGATCATTCGCTGGCTTAGTGTATTCTGCAGGTAAACTTGATATTTTTTTCATATCGCTTTTTAATTAATATTAAAAAAACTTGTGTGTGTACTTATGCACGCACGTAAGAAGAAAATATTTTGAATATACCTAGTTATGATTTATCTCGGAAACTTGACAGGTTATTTCGGACTACTACTGGACTCGGAACTGTAAAATGAAGGAATAATTTGCAATAATATTGCCCTTATAAAATAACAGTTTAACCCTGACAAGAGTGGAAGAATAAAAAAGTACAAATTTGTAATAACTGCAATTTTTCCTAGTAACGCAAGTTCAATTAGTTCACATATTTAAAAAAATAGTTCTGTGTACAAAAGGGAAACTCGTAAGAAATTAGAGATAAAATGATTAGGTCTGTTAACAAGGCAGGTGTCATTACAGTGTTATTGTTCAGTCCCGTTCCCATAGCATCACATAGACCGTGATCTTTGTATGCAATGTACAGAAGCCGTAGTTTCCAAGCTTGTCGATTGCGGTTTAGATATTATTATGCTCTAAGATTCATGTAAATGATGTGGGCATGCACAATGGAATAATTATAATCTTATTCATTTTTAGTTTCCTCTAGAAGTCACAGAATTGATTGTTAAGTATGATATACGGTGATATTAAGTACACCGTACATGTAATAGATTTCAGAGTAATGCCTCTGCGAATTGACAAAATGTAGTAAGATACAGAAGTATTTAATATTTTAATGTAGGAATGTCGATAAAGGAAACTTATTAATAAATTTGTTGTGTCACATCACTAAATATTGGTAGCGGTTGTTATAAAATATAGAGGTGTATACAACATTACGTTTACAGTAAACAGATTAAAGATTATGTTATTATGCTGATTAAGTGTGAGATTAAACCGCGGCTGTTTAATCAGTCGTGAGACAAGCGCTTAATTCGCGTTCCGTTACGATAGCGAGGTTTCATGGGATGGACATTTAAACGTTTCTTGTTTATAAAAGTGTTGACGACGAACCTCTTGATATATTTATATTCTTAGTTTTTAAATATTAGTATGTCATTGTTTTTTTTTTGCTATTATATATAGATAGATAACTCTTTAGTGTTTACATTTACAAAATTAAACTTATAACTAGGACCACACACTAAAAACTAGACAATAATTACAAGTAATAACACCATAATGAAATAGTAAAACAAAAGACGATCTTATAGCTTAAAACGATCTCTTCCAAATAACCTAAATGGAGGGAACTGTAATAAATAATATGGCGGTGTAGGGGAATTACAATAAAATGAAATGAATGTATTATTTTGAACATTTATTTATATTGAACACTGAACAGCAGACAGGCTAACGGCCCACTTAATAGTAACAAAATACCGTTGCTTATGTATGTTTGTGACCCTAGGAGCACCGCGAACCAGTTCGTATAGGGGTACTGGAACCCGGGTCACTAATGTTTGCGGCCGGGGTCGGCCTGTCGTAAAAGGCGACAAAACAACCCACCCTAGCTACGTGGTAGGGCCACAAGCCCGTCGGGATGGCGACCACCTTTGGTCTTATGTATGCCGCCATAATAACCTTGTGTTATGTTCCGGCATTAGTGACTCAAGTTCCTGTACCCTTATGGGACAGGAGCGTGTTCGCGATGCCACTGGCGTTGCAAACACCCATAGGCGACGGTAACTGCTAAATTTTAAGCGAACCGTCAGCCTGTCTGTTCTGTCCTACAGCAATAAAAAAAAGGTTATTATGGTGGCATAATTATATACCAGGGGTGGTTGCCATCCAGATGAGCTCACCTTAGCTAAAGTTGTGTTGCCTTTTACGACAGATCGACCCTGGCTATAGGAGTTAGTATTTTTACTTCGCCCCACCACGGGGAATATCACATCGTGGTCCATTGTTCTGTAATGTAATTAAACACGCGTCGTCCAGTTCGCTTTTGCTGTTTAGTATTGTTCTCATTGCGTTCCTATAATAACTGTCAGTAACACCTAAACTAGACCGTTTCAGATATTACTATTTCTTTGTTATGTATGTTAATTCTATGTGATATTGATCGTTCTTAAGATGAAGCGTTTGCCTGCTCAAAGAAACCTTTATACTAATGTAGTTTGAACATTTCAAAGCCTCTAAACTACATAGGACATTTTTTTATTCTTGATTTTATTAGTTTTTCTTATATTGAGTAATCGCTAAACAACAAAAGTTCAATGTTATGTTTTTTAATAATAAAAGTAATTCATTGGAAAGTAGTTAATGTTAAAATAGGGCTTGATAGCTTATTGAATTGGTTTTAGAATTAATTTGATTTGGAACAAATTATGTTTGCTTAGCATGTTTAAAGAAAGTTACATCCAAAGATCCGCAGAAAACAATTCAGTTTAATTTCATTTGTTCTCGAACGTATTGGCATTTTTAAAATTCGGAACGATGAAGTAATATTGAACTACTGATTCAGGATCACAAACTTGCAATGATGATACGATTATCATTTCAAGTCGTGTTTTTGTATTTATTAACAGCCCATAAGTTCCCACTGCTAGATTCGCGCCTCTCATTAGAGGGGACTGTCAGTATACCCGCTAATATTGTCAAAAGTGGGTTGGCAGGTTACACACACCTGTGATATAGGTATGCAAGACTCCTCACGATGTTTTCTTTCGCCATCGACGCTTGGCAATTATGTTATAAAAACACATTAGGCTATAAAAACTGTCTAAGCAGGGCATGTCATCGTGGGATTTCAACACGGGTCTTCTAGGTTGTTGTTCTATTTATAATATGTGTTTATTTAAAACAAAAGTATTTACTTTATCCGTGCAGGGGCGAAGAAAGAATACTATCCTCTGCGGCTTGGATCGGCCTGTCGTAAAAAGCGACAGAACAATCCTAGCTACGTGGTAGCGCCCCAAGCCCGTCTGGATGGCGACCACTTTTAGTCTTGAGTATACCGCTATAATAACTTTGTGTTGTGTTCCGGAATTAGTGACCCAAGATGCTGCACCCTTATGGGCTGCAGCATGTTCGCGATGCCATTGGCGTTGCAAATATTCATAGGCGACGGTAACTGCAAAATTCTAAGTGGGCCGCCAGCCTGTCTGCTGTCCTACAGCAATAAAAAAATTAGTGTTTCAGTTGTTTAGTACCCAAACGCTCCGCTGTTTACTTTGGGACTAAATGGCGAGTATCAATTGTCTCAGTATATTTTTTATGTATTTATGACTCGCTAAGTATTGATTCATATCTCTGGCTGAGAATTAACGATCGATTTCAATAATATGTTTGTCTGCAGGTTATTCGTATGACCCTGATTGCATGTACATCAATGGCACCGGCAGAGACTACTACGAGTTTTACATTCAGCTGAACAGATGCGGCACACTCGGGAAGAACAGTCAACATGACGACACAAGAAAACATCCTACCGTAAGGAATCTATTTTTATTGTTCAAGTAACGAATAATCCTTTAAATATTTTCTGGTTTTTATAATTTAAAGTAATTTATGAATCTGTTAGAACTTTTTTACAATACGATTTTTATGTGAAAAGAATATTTTACTATTGTTTATATATAAGTAATTATGATATGTAAAATATAAAAATCTCAAGATTTTGGAAAAAGAAATAATATATTAGAGTCTGATATTATTTTTGTATATAAATAAATGTATAACTGAAATCAGATAAAAGATGTCCGATTATTGTAACATAAAAAGCAATATTTTTTCTATGAAAATTGTTTTTTTTTTGCTTTTAAACAGATTTATAATCTTAAAAAAGGATAATTGTCTTTTTTCTTTGAGCTTAGCTGATTTTGATTTACTGTATTTATCTTAAAATTGATTTTATGAATACACATTAAATTCGTTTTATCAGAAAAATCTTATGTGGAACACGATAACGGTGCAGTACAACCCATTAATAGAAGAAGAGCTGGACGAGCATTTCAAGGTCACCTGCGAGTATGGATACGACTTCTGGAAAACTGTCACCTTTCCTTTTTTAGACGTCGAGTAAGTTGTTCTTGTACTGCTCTATAAAATTATCAATTTTCTATATTATTAAATAAAGTAGTATGGTAATATTTGGACCATTTAACGAAAATAAACATATAAATAGGTAAATATTCGTAGCTACACATACTTTAATATATTTATTATTTTCTAATTGTGATATATCATTTATATTCTTTATTTTATTATAATCTCTAACAAGATTGAGAAGAAAGAAGATTTTACTTTAGTTGGTGATGCATAAATATCAAAATAAAAAATAATATAAATATATGTGGACATTTCACACAACGCCATCTAGTCTTAAAGTAAGTGACAAATCACTTGTGTTATGGGTACAAGACAACTAATATACTACATACATACATTTTTATAAATAAATACATAAACACCCAGATACGGGACGGAAATACTATTTTATTCTTTTCTGTGATACGTATATCATTTATATTCTTGATTTTATTATGATACCTAAGGTAAGAGCACCAGTAGTGGACCACTTAAGAGTACAGAATTTCCTTTTTTAATGCTTAACTTTAATTTACACCCGAAATTCAATTAGTGTTTCTTTTTGTGAAACCTAAGAAGGTTTTTTTAATACAATGGAACTTGTGTTTTTCCCTGTATATTGATTGAAATAAATAAAAAAATATATAAAAAACTAACATTAGAGATTCAGTAGTTGGCCATCTAACAAATACGAAAATCTAGTAGTTCACCATATTTTGCACCAGTAGATGTGGTCATCTACTGGTGCAAAATATCTACCGTAAGCATCTGGATGGTTCCAGATGCTTACGGTTATTTGTTAAATAAAAAACAAATTGGTCACTTGGCGTTTTAATTGATATAAATAATAGGAAAATTGCAAAAAAAAATATTTAAAAGAATGTCTCTGGAATATTTCTCATTGAACTGGTCTTTTCTCCTTAAGTATGTAACAAGATTTAGAAGCAAGAATAGGTTTTACTATAGTTGGTGATGTATAGTTTAAAAATATGACCTTTATGAACAGGAAAAAAGTTTATTGTATGTATACAGATGTATAAATAAAAGAAGCGATATCTGCATTATAATGGAATAAAAACGCTACCTAATAATTTAATTTTCTTCGGTCGTTTCTGGTCTTTGCACGTTCTGCACGATTAATGACGGCCTGAGCTTCAATAATGATGTCATTTTGTTAGATATTCCTATATAATGTATAAGAATAAGTTTGAATAAAACTATTTATCATTACAATACAGTTTAAGAGTAAAAACCGAAATTTTAATACGGCCTATAATTTACTACCATATATGTTATAAATTAATTTTCCATATAAAAAATTAACACATGTATATTTATAAATTTATATATATATATATATATATATATATATATATATATATATATATATATATATATATATATATATATATATATATATATATATATATATATATATATATATATATATATATAATATTTCACTGGTATAAAACACGTGTTGTAGTTTTATGAATATTTGAAAAACTACTGTGACTACCTATAGTTAACCCTTAGAGCGCTAACCGTCGATAAATCGACTCTCAGACGTGTCGTAGCGCGCGTATTATAATATTTATAATAAGTTAATAACATTTATAAATAACCATTTAAAATATGTCCCTTACACATAACAGAAAGAATTACGAGAATCCATCTATCTACATTTGAGGAAAATATTTAATAAGATACTTTTTGTCAAAAATCCTTTCGCAATTTATGCAAAATATGTGAAAATTAGCTTAGCACTAAAAGGGTTAAGAGTTTTCACGGAGACTTGAGATAAGCTAATTTCATCATGTCGTTCATTGGCTGCGATTTTTTCCAAATGCGCCAAAAGAAGTATGATTTCAAAAATCATATAGTAAGCAGTCCAACTGCAGGATTTGAATGCATATCTCCATTGTCAATTCAAAAGATCGATTTCCTGACTACTTGTTTAATATAATATTTGGTATGGTTTAGGGTAGCGACGGGCAATCCGGTAGTTTTCACTCTGCAGCCCCCAGAATGCTACATGGAGATTCGGTCGGGCTATGGGGCTACAGGGGCGCGCGTTTCAGGCCCCGTGCGGGTAGGGGACCCACTCACGCTGCTCATCTACATGAGGAGCGCTTATGGTAAGTTCGGTGAAGATTTTGTTTCGTGAAAGAATCTTCTTTATTTATAACTATAAAACCAAGCATTAAGAATAAATCATATCAACGAATTATTAATAAAATGGGCATCATAGAAAAGAATGTTAAACGAGATCCTTCTACGATATTTTAAAAAGTATTTAGTTTTAAATTTTGTTCAGAATTTAATATTGATGATGGTTATGGACGAGCCACCCAAAACGACTTTAGGGAACGATAACGACTTGTAAGACACGCCCTTCCCCTTTAGTTGACACCTAATCTAATATATAAAATTCTCGTGTCACAGTTTTCGTTGCCATACTCCTCCGAAACGGCTTTACCGATTTTGATGAAATTTTTTGTGCTTATCCGGTATCTATGAGAATCGGCCAACATCTATTTTTCATCCCCCTAAATGTTAGGGGTAGTCCACCCCTAAATTTTTATTTTTATTTTTTGACATTTTATTATTTTTATGGCAGAACAACGTTTGCCGGGTCAGCTAGTAATTTATAAATAAATACGTTGTCAATAATCTTTTGTCTGGTTACAAAAAATTCAGCGTGACACCAAAAGTGCATGGCCTGTGCATGCATACATGCATTCTATAGACTTAGAATTTAGCAGTTACCGTCGCCTGTGGGTGTTTATAATGCTAGTGGCATCGCGAACACGCTGCTGTCCCATAAGGGTACAGGAATTTGGGACACTAATGCTGAGACACAACACAAAGTTATTATGGCGGCATTCTTAAGATCAAAGGTGGTCGCGATCCAGACGGGATTGTGGCCCTACCACGTAGGAAATAGAGTTACATAGATGTCAAGATTAAAACTAAACCCCTGTGACCAAAAGCGTGGTATCTGGAAGAATCACGTAGAAGAGGATCACGTAGAATGTGTACGTTCCCTAAGACGTTATTAATAAAAAGAAAAGTGAATCTAAAATATCAAATACCACTTATTTATAGTCCGAGTGAGCAATATTGCAATAATGATTAAGTACCGTACGCTAAGGGCGGCAGGTTTAACGGTGCAAGATCGCGTGCCAATCCGCACTCATAATCCCGAATATCTCAATTTTATTTCAAATCTTCAGTTCAATGATCTCCCGTCGACAATTATCGTTTCAAGAACTGGCTATTAAATGTGTCAGTTTACCACCATTTTGAAATCGGTTATTTAAACTCTAATAGCAATATGTATATTTCGTTTATAATTGTAAATGGCAGTATGTCCCCGTCCCGCTAAAATATAATTAATAATATTTTGATAAATAATTAAGGTATAAGGTATTATCTAGGACCTTCAAAGTAGCCATATTTTCCCTTTATTGTAAATAAGGCTATTAAACTGCATGAACAACGAGGCGGACGGCATTGGTCCTCATAAAAGCTAAAATCTCATACAAATTCTTTGTAAGAAATTCGAATCTGGTTAGGAAGAACCTCTTAAAATGTGATGACTTTCCCCCCACAAGAACCTTTGCTGATGCAGCTTGCTAAGCAAGGGATGTCTTTCAGGATTACGTACTCGGTGGAATTGTCTTTAGAAAATCCACGAGAATTGTAGAGAATTGTATCCGTTACTTGTTAGTTAATGCCGGCTCCGAGATTCATTCGGTTTATGGTGTAAATGATTCTCTTCAGATAATATACTTTTTATTCCATTCATGAAAATGTTTTGGTTAGTATTACGATACTGGCAAAAAATTAAGATAATTTTAGTTAGTTTTTTTTAATGTAATGATATCTTATATTCTCAGCCCATAGCGCCCCCCTGCTGGGCTAGGTCCTTCCCTTAAAGGGAACGGACATTATACCCGCCTCGCTTGTCCAATGCGGGTTTCACGTAACGTGATTTCGGTAAGCAGGTTTCCTCATGATGTTTTCCTTCCACGTTAATACATGGACATTAGGCGACAAAAGCTGCCTTAGGGTGCATTCCACCGTGGGTTTAATTCAATTCAATTGTCCCTATGACAACGCATATTATTAAAAACATTAAACGCTCCTTAACTACAATATGTAGAAATATTTTTCTCTTAAAATAACATTATTTCCTCCGAGGTAACGAAACTCTATATAAAAAAGTTATTGTAAAGTTTTTTGAGTGTAATTATAATTTATGTCGTCTTATTTCCAGATGGCTTCGACATAGTGGTGAATGATTGTTATGCCCATAACGGTGCTACCAAACGGATACAGCTTATTGACGAATATGGGTAAGTACTACTCATGTGCACTTCAAAGCCGCTGTGAAGTCGTTTTTTTTCTTTTACGTTTATATGTTAATTGAAAGTTTGATGTTTTACTCGTATATGCTATTCAATAGAACATTATAACGATGAATGATAAAGTTTTTTTTAAAATAGGACAAAATTAAATAGAAATTTCAGAACACACTTGGGCTTATATTAGGTACATGAAATTTACGATTTCGTAACAAATTTCAAACCGGGTTTTGAACATTTTTATCAAATTAATTAAATATAACTTATTAATAATAATTTCTAATGTGTTTTCAATACGGATTTAAACAATAATTATTGTGACCCAGAATGCGCCAACTAATTCGTCAGCATTTATAATTAACATCTCTATGACAATTCACAATAAATGATAAGATTCTGAATTTGAAAAATATTCTGAAAAAGAAATTCTAATATACTTGGCATGTCTTTATAATACTTACCTTATCTGTAGGTAGCTCTTAGAAGAGAATTACAACATTGCTTTCTGGCTATTACAGATGTCCAGTGGATGATAAACTGATTTCTCGTTTCCGCGGATCGTGGTCCGAAACCGGCGTGTTCGAGACGCAAGTGTATGCGTATATGAAGACATTTCGCTTCACAGGCTCACCGGCGTTGTACATTGAGTGCGATGTTAGGATGTGTCATGGCAGATGTCCGGTAAGAAATTTCACATCATTAATCTTGTGACCCATGCGATGGACCGACCTGATCATGTCGGCTGTGGGTGGGCCTTTGCATGAGTGCACCAGAATGTCTCTGAATCGCGAGAAATGGCGTAAAATCATACAGGGAACAATATCTGCCTCTAATAGTACTACCAGTTGATCACGACCGCTCTGTAAAGAGTGAAACGACTAAGAAGAAGAAGAATTTGTGTCTTTGTGACAAAAATTTCCTTGAACTTTGCTACTTCCAGGGCAATCGCTAAAAGTGTGCAGCTGAGTTTAAGCGTGTTGGTGATTAAATTGTTTGGCATCCCAAGACTTCCATTTGTTTCTACACTTAAATAATTTTAGGGATCGTTTTGCATCCAAGAAAGGAGCTTAGATGGTCGTGAATACATTCACAACTAGACTCTCATTTTTAGAAAGAAATACTAATGTTACAGAAGCGCCGTTAAGTCGAGGTGTAAATTAAAAATCATGTCATATTTAAAAAGAAAACCATTGTTAGGGCGAGAACTTTTCGCTAAACTGTATTCTTCTTTCAGTCCCAGCCATGCCACTGGCGCAACATGAAGAGTGTGCGCAGAAGATCTATAGACAATGCAGAGCAGCCAGCCAGCGTGGCACCCAGGCTGTCCGAGAACATTTCGCTGTTTCAGTCGCTGAGGGTGTTACAGGAAGGAGAGGATGATGGAGAAATATCTGCTAACAATGGTATGTAACGTTCTTATAAACCAATCACTTTAAAAAGGTCATTCTATCCCTTTATTACTGGTAAAATGGTTTAAAAGTGCGACGTTTCTTTCTTAATGTCTTCTTGATGTTTATTAACAGAAATTATCTTTTGTGTCCCGATGTTTTTGATTTGTTTGTTTTGTTGTAAATTTTATACTAAATATTTCTCCTCACAGAATTACTAAAAAAATTTAAATTAAAAAAAAATGGGATGAAAACATAGGACTGGTGCAGCTCAGCGAAAAAGTTCCCCATCAGCCTTTTTGAATTTTATTCAAAGATCAGATGCCTGGTTCATTCATATTTTGCTCAATGAATAAGCGTTTCTGTTCGGATATTTAAAACTTAAACATATTTGTAAAATATTAAAAGTGCAAATTTTACAATTAAATGTTCTATAATTATATTCCAGTTGTACTAGATGGTCAGACCTGTATGAAAACTTCGGCTCTATCAGCTATTATGGTTTCGGGTGGAATACTGATTGCAGCCCTAGCTGGCGCAGTTCTAGTAGCGGCCAGGGGCTGGAGGCGGAGCGAGGCGAAGATCTCACACCACTCATATGTACCACATAAAGGGAGAATAAAATAAGTAACAAAAATGTAAATTTATATGAAATACTGGATGGAGAGACAATAAATTAGAAAAAGGCCTAGTGTTTATATTAATGTCGTGTAGAAATTGAGATTTTCTATATATTAAATTAGAACAGGGCTCTAATAAAACTTACAAGACATTGTGGCATTTAAAAATACAATGAATAAAGGAATGTAAAAATAACTTTATTTTTAAATAATACATTTTATAGATTATAAAAACAATAGGTTAAAATTTCTTACGAGTTGAATTTTGAATACGGTTAGTACGTTGTTGCCATATTCCACAATATGGCGGAACTTTTGTTGTCCTTTTTGAGGTACATAGGGTTCTGTCACAGGAGCAAATGCTGTCAACCTCAAACTGGGATGGGAAAACCGAACGATGCCTTTCATTTGTGTTTGAATAAGCAGAAGCATCAATTCAGTATTTGTTGCGATTAAAGCCCGTTTCTCACTTTAAAATATCAATTAGTGTTTAGAAAAGTCGTTAATAGATAGTTTTTGAGCGAGTAACATATATATATGTACTATGTTATAAAAAAGGAGTTCACGAGTTGGATATTGTAAATACGTGCAGCTATTGGAATGTTGAATGAATGAGACTTCAAGAATGGTTTTAGACATATAGTGAGGACTTATATTTTTTCATAGAATAAAATATACCTCCTCCGTTTGTCTATTATTACGATAGGGTATGTTGTGATAAAATGAATAAGTATTATGAGTGTAATGATTTTAAATATGTTGTCACTGATTAACACTGAAATTATAATTTGGATTTTAAACATAAGACATACGTTAAAGCGACATCTGCTCGCTGCTTGGCAACACTTCTCGAACTCACAGACACATTGCTGCGTGGAAGTCACAACAGGTTTTTACTGTAGTCATAAGTTCGAATGAAATTCAGTCAGGGCAAATTGATCTATTTTATAATTAATTCAAATATGTTGAATATAAGATATTATAATATGTACTATATGGGATTAATTTTTATATTTTATTATAATAAATAAAAAGAATAATTTTACAAAACAATCATTCTACACCCAATAAACCTGAGATAGTTTATCTTGGGATGTCATATTAAAATCTTAAATCGAATTGCATTTCTTAAAAATATAATATTCATTCGCATCCTTACTTCAGTAATTGATGACGTATCTGAAACTTTGAAGAACAACAACTGTAGAAAATAACTAAAATTAATTTCAATAAATATTTACACTATTTTGCTTCCGAGTTTATGATTTTGACATATTTATTAAAAGCATATGTAATGCATTGAAAAACATCGATATTAACTTGTCCTTTATGAATGATTATTGGCCGAAGAAGAAAACATCAAATATTTGACTCAATTATTTGGAGTATACGAAAATTTCAGTCCGTTTATATTATCTATAGGTTAATCAGTGACACAGATTGAATAAAATAAGCTATTATTATATTGAAATATGTTTCATGTAAGGTCTTAATTTAATAATTGTAAATATTAAATTATTTTTATTTTATAAAATTGTGCTATTTTCCTAGTGTTTAATGAGAAAGTAGAAAAATAAATAATAATTGAAAACTATTAAGAGTTTGTCTTAGTGGGACTTGTTTTTTTCTTGTATTAAATGTTGTGATTTACAGAAACCTAGACTGCCTCTCAGACCACCCCGTCGCCCGTGCCCACGCGGTGGGTCGTGCGTCATGTATTTTCACCACTCAAAAAAAGGTTTCTGTAAACAAGTCTAGTTGAAAATGGTCTACTCTAAAATTAATTATCAAATAAATATAAACGCGAATTAAATCGTCCCCACTGCTGGACATAGACCCCAAGATCACGCCATAACACCCGATCTTCCAATTTTCTCATCCGGCCACTACCAACTTTTTTAATGTCATCGGTCCATCGGGCTGGAGGGCGTCCTACACTACGTTTGACAAGACGTGGTCTCCACTCCAGGACTAGCTTACTCCAACAGCTGTCGGTCGTGTCACATACGTGTCCCATCTCCACTTTAACAAGCATATTTTGCGAGCCATGTCAGCCACTTTAGTCTTATTTACGCCCTCTATCTAGTCCCCCATATAAGAGGTATTAGACTTGAATATTACCTCCAAACAGGCAACACTTTTACAGTACAGCCACAATATTGTAAATTAATTCCCTAACACCGGTATTGTAGTGGCCAGCCACTTGCAAACTGAAATAAATTGTGTGCTTGTTGTGTAACCTGCATAATAGCCACAACCTAGCTGGAACAAAAGCTGGAAGTTCCAATGCATGTCTACAGAAATATGTAAGAATAAGATCAATCCTGATAAAGGATCAGGAAAATGAAAAACATCTATAAAATCTAAATAAAAACAAAATTATAAATAAAAATCAATATATTTCTCAAATAAAAATTGCACACTTATGTAAAAGCCTAACAAATAAAAAAACATGTAAACATCGATGGCAGTAGGAACACTGATTCGTTGATTAAGAAACTATTAAATCACAAAAAATTAAAATAATAATTCAAACTTAAATTCATAAGAAAATCATATTTAAGTATTATAAAATAAGATATTTCTCTCAAATCATGATTGTAATCGAATAAAATCCCGAACAAAATATTTAAAAGAAAAAGAATATTTTCATATTTGAATGCACATAATCACATACATATTTACAGATAATAATAAGAATTTTCTAGTTATTGAATAGACAATACATAAAACTATAATATTGTTGGATAGAAAAAGATGACAAATTATAATGCTCGTTTTTTTATTGCTGTAGGACAGCAGACAGACTGACGGCCGCTTAAAATTTAGCAGTTACTATCGCCTATAAGTTTTGCAACGCCAGGGGCATCGCGAACACGCTGCTGTCCCATAAGGGTACTTAAATTACTATTCCTTCTCCTATCCTACTATTTCTCTCATCCAAAGGATTTTTCAGTTTTATTTTATGAAATTTACTACATTACTAACTTCAAACAAAAATTATGCAATAAACATTATTATATATTAAAAAATCTCGGAATATACCATGCGGTGTTAACTAGTGACAAACGTTAACAATATGTTCGAAGGAAATATATACTAATTTTATAAATAGTAAATTTATATTCATAACTGATAATTAAAAATTAAAAAAAAAACGTTCATAATCTTCAATACTGTCATGTTTTGTTCATAATATAAATTTGATTAGCTGAATCATATAAAAGTTATCCATGAATCCATTAAATGCCATACAAAACTCGCCAGTCAAAGTATTTGACAATCATCCACCGGCCAAGATTCACTCCACGGCCTCTTGGTAGGATAATAGACACCTAAATCTCTACTGAAATATAAACACTTCTTTAATCCCTAAAATCCAACAATGTATTCTTCTATTTAATTTTTAACCACGTTATTGTATATTGTATTGTCTTTTTAATGAATCTTATTTAATGGATAATTTTTACATGACGTTTCAAATACAGCAATCTCATTTTTATTCATTTCCGCCAACAGTTATCTTGTCTATGGCATCCGTGAGATACTTCATGGCTCGATCTAATATTTGTACTTCACATTTCTTAAGTAGTTTGATATTTTTCCTGGAAATATTAACGACATTATTTTTACAAAAATTAGTACTGTTAGAACTTTTCACTTTAAATTTTTTTTTATTGCTGAGGAACAGTAGACAGGCTGACGGCCCACTTAATAGTAAGCAGTTACTGTCGCCTATGGATGTTTGCGACGCTAGATGCACCGCGATCACGCTAATGTCCGCTTAGGAGTACAGGATCCTGGATCATTAGTGCCACAACACAAAGTTATTAAGGCGGCATACTTATACACATAAGGTGGTCGCCATCCAGACGGACTTGGAGCCCTACCACGTAGCTAGGGTTGTTTTGTCGCCTTTTACGACAGGCCGACTCCGGCCGCAGGGGTTAGTATTCTTACTCCGCCCCTGCACGGAGGAAAATCATAATATCCAAAGTGTTGAGGATTTTTTATCTGCAGAATTCATTGCAGCTAAAAATTGTCTCTGTCGATAAAATGAAGAATGCTGAGAAGTTTTTCTTCATTTCATTTCCTTTATAATAAGTCTTCTAACCCAATTCATAAAAACCATATCAAATTCAATCGAGACAACACTTGTAGTATTCCGGTAAAGTGGATTAATTTTTTTATTCTTATTATACCTATATTTCTCTATAGAACAACAATAGATTAATTAAAAATAAAAAGAACAGCATGCATCAAATTATTAAATGTGATCAAATTACCTGTGTAAAGATTCAGATGAATTTTCATTATTATCTTTTTTATATGCAGACTGCAACAAGCGACATCTAGTGAGAAGATAGGTGTACGCTCGTTTGTCTATGTGCGCTCCTACCGCTGCAGCACTATCTTCGTCAGAGGATACTAAATCACCGGGAAGACTTTTCGTCGACCATTTTGTTAGTTCCTCTATAAAAACAATATTATTTCAAACTATCTTGGTGGAGTTGAAGGGCGGATTCTTACAGTAGTATACATTTTTAAAGTAATGCTAGTAATCAATGAAAATATTGTGAAATTTTACACAGCTCTTGTGTTATGGGTACTAGACAACTGATATTACTACTTCACATATTCTTTTTTGTAAATAAATGCAAATTACATATAAACACTAGTGTTTAGTCCTTAGGGACAGGACAGGGAATCTACAGAGGTAAACAATATATCCTCATATGGTAGAATTTTAGCTAGAAGCTCAATTCCTACTTATTAATAAGATTAATTAATCATGAGCGGAATATGATATAAATATATTGTAACATTTCACATAACGCCATCTAGTCTCAAACTAAGTTGGATAGCGCTTGTGTTATGGGTACTATACAACTTATACTACATATATACTTTTCTTTTGTAAATAAATATATATTGTACATCAACACCCAGACGCTGGACTGGTATCGAACCGGTGACCTTCGCAAGCGTATTAACTTGCGTTTTCCGTTACGGCAAGAGGTCGTCAAACTCAGCAAGAAAACTACATATATAAATGCAATAAAAACCTGTTAAAACGACATCTAAGGGAGTAATCAAATTTAGTCGTGATATTTTCGAGGTACAAATTCAGCTGGGACCTGTTATGTTGGTTGATGTAACTGGTATGTTGTTCTAAACTATGTCCCTATAAACCCTTTCGCGCTCAAAGGCAATTTTTACCTTTCTTTAACCCTTTCTTTACCGAAGTCCGTTCCGCCGAAGTGACGCTACATGAGCGCGCCGCGAGATGTGCACATTACACATCAGAAAGCTGATGTTCGGATTTTCCCATTTGAGTATTACAAATGTTAAATAAATATTAATAAAAGACGACGAATAAATTCGGCGCTGGTACACACGGGGCGTCCAGTGGATGCCGGTTAAATCAAGCGTTTGTAATGAAAGGGTTAAAATAAAGTAGTTGATTATTCAATTATCACCGAATCAATATTTTTTGCTGGATGTTATAATAGAACGTTTAAGTAATTAATTTGTTCCTGAATGTTAAAAACATGGCAAATTTTCTTCGCGCTAAAATTAAAACATTTGTATAAGACTAAACATAAATATATTTAGTCTTGAATATATTTATTATCTTACGGCCCTGTAAGAGTAAACTAAATATAAATCTACTCACCCTGATTCATATTAAATATCCTTATAAAAGCCAACAATTCAGGACTAATCGGATTCTCTCCTATAAACAGGCTATAGTGTGTGACTCCTGCCAACCCCAATTTGCAGAGCAGAGACATCTTTACTTCCCTTAAAGGATCACTTGAACTAACCCCGAGAATTAATGACAGACTGTCATATTCATTGTTCGGGTAAACGAATCTGTAACGTTAAAAAATAAATACAATGTGACAATTCACACAGCGCCATCTAGTATTAAATTAAACAAGAAAGCATTTGTGTTATGGGTGATAACAAGTGATATAATTATATTTTATAAATAAATACATATGTTAACGCCGTTTGGCTACAATGGGTCTAAGTGACGATGCTATATCCTGTCCTTCGGGTTGGTTAGCCAAGTGCGACCAACTTAAAAATTATTATAACGTCTTTGGCCGGACGGTGATCATCGGTTCCGTTTTATTATACTAGCAGTGCCCGCGACTCCATCCCCGTGGAACTTGGGCAGAATTTTTTGGGTATATGAGATCAACTTAAATTGGAAATTCAACTTACTAAGACCAGCCTAAACTGAACCCTATTTCATATGATTGATGATATAAATCTGAGGTCAACTTAAATTGGTCTATACAATTTCCGAAACTTATCATTTTTAACAAAAACTATTTTATTTTTCTAAAATAAAAATAGCCTATGTTAGTCCTTGATACATCAGCTATCTGCCAGTGAAAGTCCCGTCAAAATCGGTGCAGCCGTTTCAAAGATTAGCCGGAACAAACAGACAGACAGACAAAAATTGTAAAAAATGTTGTTTTGGTATATGTACCGTGTATACGTCCGAATGAACTTAGTAAAAAGCGGTTATCTTAATATTACAAACAGACCATTCAATTTTATTTATTTGTATAGATAAAAACTGAATAATTTGTTAATAGTCAAGTGTAAATAATATAAATAAGTTAGTTGTGTGTTTTGAATACTCTGAAGAGTGTAACAACAGTGGGCCCACGCGAAATATGGACGAGTAATGAGAAATTGTGAGTAAGTACCCTTATTACGCTCTCTCTTCGCCTAGCCAGACCGATCTGGCGCGAACACATATAATACACAAACACCGACACTCGGAACGAGAATCAAACCACTGATTGGATCTACATATTTATTTCGTGTTAGATAAATTATTCTTTAATGTCCACCTAAAATATATTTACAAAGTAACTTACTGTTAAACTTATAACTAAAAGTGCACAATAGGTCGAAATTTATTCAAGAGCCGTCAATACAAATAAGGCTGGATCAGTTTGAACCATAATTAAATATTTAAAATAGCCTAGTTTCTGTCCCCTAAATTTATTATCAAGTAAATATATTAACGCTTAAAATGTGAAATATGGATCGTTTTCTAACAAACATATATTTAGTCCCTAAATATACCGCTATAATAACCCTGTGTTGTTTTCCGGCATTAGTTTCGGTTCCAGCAAACGGTAACTGCTCACTATTAAGTAAGCCGTCAGCCTGTGTACTGTTTCACATTAAAAAAAAATTTCCATACTCCTAATCACTGGTGTCGTTGAACGGAAGTGACATCTAATCCAAATGAAGTATCTGTCAAATAGTAATGAAGAACCTATCAAACACGAGGAATTCAGATCATTTGAAACCCGTTAAACTTTCGTCTTGAAATACTAATTTTTAAATTGACAGAAACAGAATACTAAACATAATACTTTATAAAATTATCAATTAATTTTTAAAACTCTCACTCGCTTAAAAGCATCTTAAAACATCGCGCGTGACGTAACCAATCATAACGGTGCGATTGGATAATGATGTTCAAATGCGGCGCTACCTCATTTCACCATTATATGTCATACAATTTCGTACATTCTAATTTAGAGCGATGATACTGCTTTACTTACTTTACATACAAGAAAAATACCAGTAAAGTTATATTTATCCTCCAAAAACTTTACAATAAAGGTTTTTTTTTATATAAGGTTTCATTGCGTCAGATGTAATAATGTTGTTTTAAGAGAAATATATTTCAAAATATGAAGGA
The DNA here is from genome assembly GCA_963693495.1 of Malacosoma neustria. NCBI lineage: Eukaryota > Metazoa > Arthropoda > Insecta > Lepidoptera > Lasiocampidae > Malacosoma > Malacosoma neustria. The sequence continues at coordinate 11,731,807 of OY856385.1, read as the reverse complement.
GGAAAAGTAAGTAGATTAGCGTGGTTTGGCCATGTAAATGATAGAAATGAGAGTGGATGAATACAAAAGGAGGGATATACCAAGTAAAAGATGGATGGATTGCGATAAGGATGATATGGCAAAAAATGGTGAATGTTGAGATGTGACGACTAATACAGGAGAATGGAAGGAGAGAATAGGTTGTGGCGACCCCACATAGAATAGAATATTCTTTATTGCACACAGAAAATAATAAAATAAAATGAACATAGACTTAAACTAAACAAATGTACGATTGGCGGTCTTATCACTAATAGTGATTTCTTCCAGGTAACCGTCTTAATAACAATCAATATGATCTGGAATAGGTCGATCACTGTGCGCATCAGTATCATATAAAAAAAATACAATTGAATAAATAAAGGGATAATAACTACATAAAATGGGAAATATATAAGAGAAAAATAAAATAAAATAATAATGGCTTGGGATAAGAGCAGGAAGACGAAAATACTGTCCACATTTTCTAAGATCGTAAACACCCAAAGAGAAATACAGTTGTACACATGTTATGGGAATAAAACGATCTCTGCCGAACTGTTTTACTTATTTTTATATACATTTTATTGTTCATAATTGGAAAATACAAAAATACACACGTAACATAAAAACAAAATCTATGTCGGAATGAAAATAAATTTGCTGCAGACTTTGTTTCACCGTTTCTTTTCTTAATCGACATTTTTAGCAGACGCTCAATAAAAATTTTATGTTTAAATAGTTTTAATTTGATTACATAAAATTTTGTTATTTACTTAAAGCGCGTCTTATAAATAAATGGTCCCTACGATTGGTCAAATATAACACTCTCTGAAGTTTAAAATAACGTTAGTAATAGCAAGTTTTCTTAAATAAAAGTTGAATTATGGCAACAGTATACCTCTATAGAAGGAATTATTATATAGGGGACAGAAAATGGGAACGGCTCGTAGTGTGAGAGAGTCAAAAGACAGACCTGATATAAGTTAAATGACAATAGAGGGAGACAACACAACCGCGTTGTTCGAAAAATATGTGTATATACACTGTGGGACAGCAGACGCTAGGGGCACTAACATCACGCTGCGTTCCACGTAGGGAACTGTAATCTGGATCACTTATACTGGAATCTAACACAAGGTTATTTATTATGGCGGCATATTTAGAAATTAAGGGTAGTCGCTATACAGACGAGCTTAGAACCAAACCACTTAGCTGAATAAGAAATATGACGACAAAACAACCCATTTTACGATATCCGCTCCGGGACATGGGGTCAGTGTTCTGCGCCCCTACACGGAGGAATAATATAGCGTCGTTGTCAAACCAATACATGCTATGTCCAAAAAGTTAATGATATGGTATGTAAAAACATTCTCGTGTAAAATTTTAAAAGAAACAATTTGTTTAAAATGATTTATAGTAAAGTAATGTAATGATTAGAATCACATAACGATTTTTATATATCAAAGTTTGGGTGGCAAACTAGTCATAATAGTCAAAATGTTGAAATCTCAAAAAAGTGCACATAGCAGATATTGGTTTGACAACGATGATATCATATTTAGAAAAAACGCATCGAAGCAGGTAATAGACAAAATAAAGACAGCCTCAAGAACAAAAATACATATAAATGTTTATCAAATTACCCATTGTGTAGGAAGAGATCGGAGTTGGGTCGAGCCCCGTAGAATATGAATATCTGCTCGCCTTCTTTAAAATCTCGAAGGGCGTAACATTCTCCCCTGTTCAAATCCTTGTTAAAGTCTGTCGTAATCTGAAATACCCAATGAAAACGTACAATCAGATACAAATAACATCATCGCGCGTGTAGACCGGTTTGGTGTCAAAGAAGTGCGATATAGCATTACTAATATATAAAATTACTGAAATACAAAAGAAGTTCGCCACTTGCACAGGTGTGAGCAGGGAACTTTTGCTTTGAGCAGAATATCTTGGTTTCATTCAATCATTTACGCGTTTAAACTTAGCGCCATGTATTTAAACTTTCACTTTATTAATAAAAATAACGGGACGAGTCAAAAAAACACCGTTTAGTTCCAGTTTCATCCGTGCAGGGTCGGAGAAAGAATACTGACCTCTGCGGCCGGGGTTGGCCAGTCGTAAAAGGCGACAAAACAACCCACCCCACGTCGTAAGGCCCCGAGCCCGTGTGGATGGCGACCACCTTTGGTCTTAAGTATACCGCCATAATAATTGTGTTGTATTCCGGCATTAGTGACCTAAGTTCCTGTACCTTTATGGGACAGCAGCGTGATTGCGACGGTAACTGTTTAATTCTAAGCGGGCCGTCAGATTGTCTGCTGTCCTACAGCAATAAAAAAAGCAGCAGCGCGCTAATGTTATGTGTACTGGATAACTGATACACTACTTATATGCTTTTGAGCATAATTACATGTTCATATTAATATTATAAATGTGAAATTAACTCTGTCTCTCTGTTTGTTACGCTTTCACGCCTAAGCCGCTGAAACAATTTTGATGAAATTCGGTATATCGACAGATTGGACCTTGTAGAACGACGTGAAGGCTACTTTTTTAAATTTATATGGCAGAACGTTTGCCGGGTCAACTAATAATAAAAAATCTCAGAATCGCGATAGGAAACGAATCCGTGATACCCCACGCAGGCGCTCCGACGCGACGTGCAAAAGCCGATATGTTATAGAAGTCGTCAAATATCCCATGGTTTCCTATTTGTTTATCTAGTAAAAAAAGGAAAAGCTCAGTATGTATAATTTTGTGGTTGAGCCCGCCCAGTGGGATGAAATGACATAAATAATTTACTATAACGTAATGTAGCCAAGAAACGAAAGGAAAACCACAACCATGCCATCATCCATTACAACTTCATAATTTGAAGACATTACTAGAATATTGACATTTTACGAAATATCATATTTACAAGATTTTAGAAAGTTAACCGCATCGTCAGTTTTGCAAATAACATTATTTTTAATAATTATTCACACATAATTTATTAAATAACACAAATTACGGTTTGTTGTGTCTCTGTGCCGATAGATGGGGCGATGGGACGAATTGCTGAATCGAATCGATAATTTGCCTTAACGGTAGGTTTTCTTTACCGTTTACAGTTACATAATAAACGCAGTTATACCTATATAAATGTTTTTTTTATTGCTTTAGGACAGCAGACAGGCTGACGGCCAGTTTAGAATTTAGCAGTTACCGTCGCCTATGGAGGTTTGCAACGCCAGTGGCATCGCGAACACGCTGCTGTCCCATAAGGGTACAAGGGAACTTGGGTCACTAATGCCAGAACACAATACAAGGTTATTATGGCGGCATATTTAAGACCAAAGGTGGTCGCTATCCAGACGGGTGCGTTGTTTTGCCGCCTTTTACGACAGGCCGACCCCGGCCTCAGAGGTCAGTATTCTTTCTCCGCCCCTGCACGGATTAATTTTAACGGAATAATTAAACCCCGTCTTACGCTACCTCGTTTTAAGCGAATTCGACTTATCGGGCTGGGTATTATTGTACACAAGATTTTTCTTCTCGTTTTAACCCAGGTGCGTATTGTCTCTGGGCGGAGTTGTGTGTATGGCTCCTAGTGTCGCTTCCGTAGTTATTTATATTCCGATTTAGTCTGTGGTATGCATTTACAGCATACCTAAGTTATCGTCTCTTTGTCTCATATATCAAGATACAAGAGCCAAGGACGAGTGTAAACGATATACAGGGGTACATTGAAAAGCCAGTGAATCACCCAAGGGAACACTATACTTCCCATGCTCTATATATTTTGGTGGTTATTACAAGAACAAAGTTAAAACGTGTAATTGGATTGATTTTTACAAGTACGACCGTCGTTTGGACCTCTATCCCTGAAAAGATTAAAGAGACCCCTTGTAAACGAAAACTGCCTGAAGCTATGTAGTGGTTTATTCTTATTTTTGTTATGACCGCGTAAAGATGGTGGGGATTACAACATCGAGGATATAGTAAAATAAACAGTCGTTCAATTACGTACGACAATTCTTTAAAGACTTTTTTCCTTGCACTAATTAAAAACTTGTATCTCAGGACTTGTTCACAAACGTACTTGGCAAAAGATACGCACACATACGTAGACACCCACACAAAACTCACACACATACGCACGCACGCGTACCTCCCCTCCCCACACGCACCCACTTGCACACAACTCTACTTGTCGTACACATACTCTGTCAAAAAGGGATGGAACTCATAGACATGTCTATAATGTCTCATAGACATGTCACTAAGAGACAAACTATGTTTGAGCCAGGCGTCAAAAATAATCTTATGTATAGTATTTATTATACATAATATTGATTGGTCTTACAAATGATGTGGACAACTGGAGTTGTAGCAAAAGCTTACTTAGGACCTCGTGGTTGAATACTACCATGACAAAAGACTAGTGCACGCCATTAGCATCTGTACAAGTCGCGACGCATCAATCATTGTTTTTATGGATATTACCTTGCTTTGCTTACCTTGCCATGCTCATGATTGCACATGTCCCAGAGTGGTATGAAAGCCGTCACGTCGTTCTCCGCCAATTGGATATTGTTTTGTCTGGTCATCACCGTTGAAACCGCCCATCTGTGTAACAAAATAGCATGGAGGTTTTAACAAAATATATTTTAAGTTCATTATCTTCTAGACCAGAGATTCTTAAAGTGGTCGGTGTCAACCACCTCGAAACCGAAATCTGTTTCTCAAAGGTCGACATAAACGAAAACTGGTTTTGGGGATCGACGAGGAATAAAAATTGATTTTTGAAATTCGACCCTATTTATTAACAAGTAAATTGATAGTATTTTATATCAATAGAAATAAACTAGAGATAGGATTTTTAAAGTAATTTGGTTATGGGGGTCTGAGTTTATTTTAGTAAAGGGGTCTCTTGCCCAAAATAGTTTTAGAATCTTTGTTCTGGACGTTTCCAGGGTACGCTATTAATTATAAATATTATAGAGGTCGCTAACTCTTTCTTTCCTTGACCAAAGATGCACAAAAATGGAATGATATGGCAGAATTACCGAGGTCAGCGGTATGTGTGGCGCCAATCCGCCTTGGACAAGCGTTGTCCGTTTCCCCTAGGAGAGTCCCAAACCCAGCAGTGGGACGCCATGGGCTGTTATTATTATTATAGCTGAATTTGGATTTTACTTTAAAAAAAATCACAACGGCGTTTTTTCTATTATCAACTATCAACCCACATAAATGACGAGGTATCTAAGTACTTATTTCTGGAGACTACACACAGCCCAAAAATGCATCATATTTAAATTGCCAAGACAATATTCAATATGTGATTAATGTATATTTCGCACATGCTCACGAGTATGCTGTCAAGTAAATTAAACAATAGTCTAAGAGGTTGTCTCGTAAAACTTTTACTTTTGCGCAATTATTTTTTCACTTTTGCTGTAACAAGCTCATTGTTTAGCGACAGTATCGTGTGGGATTTCTAGCTTTCCTGCATCACATATACATTTGATATTATACTAATTATTATTTTAGGTAATATGTATTGTTTATCACGACGAGTTTCACCGGTGGGACTAGGACTTTCGTAAAAACATTGTCGCCGCTCGCTGTTTACAAATATTGTTGTATTGTGCCGTTTTACGACTAACTGGAAGTTATATGTAAACAATTGCTAGGAATTTCGTTTGAAACGTAGATATTTTGTGTCGAGTACTTTTCGAATTTTACAATTCGCCAAAGGAAGAAAGCTTAATGACAATTACAGTTAACAAAAATATTATATAAAGAGCGGATAAATTCCATCCACTCCGATCAAATTAACCGGTCTTAAAAAGAGTCCGATAGAGAGAAAAATAAATTGAAATTCATAGTATTTTTAACTAGTAACATAATTATTTACTGTTATAATTTTTCATAATAAAAACACTGAATTTATAAATATGTTTATCGTGTCATTGAACAGCAATTTATGAAGAACGCTTCATTTTATACATACAATCCAGCCAATTTAATACGCCTAATTGTATAAAAAATCTCATGAAAATTATTTTATTTATGATAATGCTCTACATTCTACAAAATTATTACGAGTATATCTGATACGTATCACTTGCGACATTCTACATTCATCGTACATGTTCTTTACTCTAACAAGTTTGTTTTGCTCCACTATGATCTTATAATTTTGTAGCATATCAGAATTTAGTATTATTTAACAATTAAATTAATTATATTTTATGTCACAAAGTGTATTAAGATAGGGCATTATGCTGTGGGTAATGAATAATTTTTTTATATCACGTTTATCATCAAACTCTTAGAAAAGCAATTGTCAATATCAAGTTTAAACATATTTTAACAAAGCAGTTGAAAAAAAAACTTCAAGGGGGTCAAGTTTCTTAAGGTGGAGAAAATAGATGGACTAATTGAGAGTAAATTTTGTATTTAAAGAGGTTGTTTAATCTTGGGATTTCGTAGTAATGAGCGACACATGTCATCTGTTATAGACACGTACGCACGCGCACATAAACGCACAAACACACTTGCGCGCAACACACATACATCCATATAGCATTGTTGCCAAGTTACATTACCATCTAATAAATTTAGTTATTATTTTACAATCCAGGAATAGCAAAGCGTTTTTTTTTAAACTGATGTTATATAATCGAGTTCAAAACAAGTGTCAGTGTAGAGCACACTTGAATTTATGACCAGATGCGATACAATGATAGAATGGCTTTTATATAAAATAAAGAAGAAATAAAGAAAGTAAAAACCCGTGAGAAATATTCGCATCAAATCAAAAAGGTTCTATAGCTTGAATCAGATAAACGATGATTGTTACTTTGTTAAAAACGAGGCAAAAGATGCTTGTTAGCGTATTTAATCGTTACGTACGTACTCAAACAAGCTTTTATTAAAGTCTGAAATTACGTTTGGTAATTCAATTAAGGTATTTATATAACCTTTAACTTGGGACAAATGCAAATCATGTTCGTCTTTCCTCGTTATTATATTATTGGCGCGTTAATTATTTTTCTGTCAACTTATCAAAGTTTACAATCGGCTAGTGACTAGACTCTTATAGTATGAAATAAATTGTAATTGAAACTGGATATTACAAGTTGAATACAAATCTCAGTACCAAATTTTATGAGAGCAGTATTATTCATATAATATTAATCAAGTAAGTGTTATATTATGTACGTTATTAAGGGATGCACACTTACAGAAATATTAATTTATATTGGTATATTATTTATAAATGATTTTTACACTATTGCTTAAAGCCTTAGGCCAAAGGCTCCCTCGGTCGCCAATACAAATACTCCAGTTTTAAATATTCAAATTAGATTTATATAAAAATATACGCAAATATTCGTAATGTTCGATACGTAATATGATGGCGCAAACACCATATGTGAGAAAACCATATTTCTAAACTTCATTGGTTATTAAAACTCATATCTTACGCAATTTACGGAAACCGTTCCTCTTTCAATCATAAAATATAACTGCTGTGATAATAATATCGAATACACACATAAAATTTTTGCCACTATCGTTACACATAATTGTAATGTGGATTACATAAGACGTGTCATTAAGAAAAACTCGAATGGATTGCATAATCAGATATTTTGCGGAGTAATTCTAGAAAACGTGTCAAAACAGAAAGATGTTTGAGTGGTAGTGACAGTGTGCATTCTCGGACGACATACAAGGCTCAGTATTTCATAATAAAACAAATAATAAATTTTAACTTTCAATAATTGATTTCGGTAAAATAAGGCTGACTTTATCAATTTTTATAACTCAAACCTCAATTCAGCGCAATTCTCGCTTCTATTTCCACTGTCAATAGTAACTTAAGAGTTGGATGCGCCTGGTTGCGTTGCGCTACAATATGAGCACACATCACAATATAAGATACAATCTATTATATCTTAGGCCTCAGACTCATATAGCTCAAATGACTTAACGTTACGGGTAGATAGAACAGTGAAAGGTCGCGAGACTGACCCTGTGATGCCTCTTACTATAGCGAAAATTGCACTAGTGCCGAGGGTGCTAGCTGCCAGATAAACCCTACATAATCATCGCCAAACCATTCTTCGGCGAGGATTATCCCCGTAAAAAAAGGTCTCAAAGTCAAGATAGTCTGTTTGTCTTGTTTCTTCTTTTTACAACCGTCACATTTCGTCTGCAGCCGAAGCGTCTCTTCCAGTTCCGAAGAAGCCGAAAGTTCGCTGTTGAGTGTGATGAGGAGCGAGCTGAGAACGAAATTTCTGTGCAACACGGTCACTTTTTTCACGGATCATTCTATGCTACACTGCGTTTTCCTGAGTAAAGGGGCATAGGAAAATAGTTATGATTTAATTTGCTTTTTATAAAGTTCGAATACTGCCCGACTCCAATACCAAAAAGAAGACCTATTTAATTTTTTAGGGATAACCCAACAGAATTATAAAAAGGCTCCATGCAGATATCGCACTGTCATTTGATTTGAAACTTACGAGCGATTTATTTAAATATTTTTTAACAATCACACCAAGTCACTTAATATTATAAAAATATGACTCAGTATCTCTGATTGGTTTATATCTTGAGTCTTTAGATTGAGCTCTAGAATCGTATTTTTTTTTATTTTCTTTAATCCGCTATAATTTATAATCCCCAATATTCAGTATGAAAAAACATATCCAGGTTTCCATTAGGAACCAATTTCGAGATTTACCTACCTTTCCACGATTATTAATTAATGATTCTATTGTTCACAGGAGAGAAAGCTCGCACCCGTGTTAAATTGTAAACTAGTTCAGCTTGTAATCTTCTTATTGCAATAAAATTTTATTCTTATTATTGATAATACAAGCCTCATTAATATTGAAATAGGCCACCGATTGGGTATGTTGCTATCTAAAGGAAATACATTTGAATATTGCCTCTATAATTACAGGAAAATTGTTAATAGAGCGTAAATTTTTAGACTAAATCAATGAACAAACACGAACATGGCCATTTGTGAACATAATTATTGTGTACATGCTATTGTTAAATTATTTAGTACAAATTAGGAATGCAGGGAATATGTATGACAGATACAAATATTAACCCGTTTTATTGCGTGAAACATTCCAGGATGAATGAATCTTACTTTGTTATGAATAGTTTTTCATTAATAATTTTAGCACCTATGATGGAGACCGACTTTTCCTTTTTTGTTGCTGACGAACAGCAGATAGGCTGACTGCCCACTTAATAGGAAGCAGTTACCGTCGCGTAAGGATATTTGCGACGCCTAACACGCTGCTATCCTACAGGGGTACAGGAACCTGGGTCACTAATGCCGGAACACAACACAATGTTATTATGGCGGCATGCTTATAGACCAAGGGTGGTTGCTATCGAGGTGAACTTGGGGCCCTACCACGTAGCTATGGTTATTTTGTCGCCTTTAACGACAGGACAACCCCGGCCGCAGAGTATTCTTTTACTCCGTCCCTGTAGAGATACTATTCGGATTATCGGAATATTATATAACAGTTGGAACATTTACATAGTTTGTATATCAAAATATTTAATACAACAAGCATGGTTTCCCAATATTATGTTCGATTGTCTTGGCTACGTATAATGTTTTGCAATAATCAAACTTTAAATCCTTAAAGTCAAATTAGATGAAATTTTATTCAAATTTCTAACAAATTACAGATAGAATAAGGTTGTAAAAGTGCGAACATTTACAATTATCGTACTGTTTAATATGTATAAATGAGTGAATGATAAATCTCGCGTGTTAGACAGGCGGCGACATACCGCGACGGAAACGGCGCGTGCGTACATTCCATTTCACATAATACTGCGATCTGCTTTTTCTGTCGATATAAACATGGGGATCACGGCATGAAGTGATTACCATATATAATTGGTAAATAGACTTAAAATAATGCTTATGAATTGATATTTATCAAGAAAGTGTTTCAGCTTTTCTCTTAGCAAACGTTTGCTTTATGGTGGTTTTATGTTATCAACGACTGGTTTCTACCAGGACCCAATTACGTACCTAGGTCACGGCTTTCTGCAATCATCAATTATTCATATGCATGATTTTTTTGCGCAGAAGAGATAAACCACTTTTTTTCTCCGAGCAGGAGCGGTGTAAGAATACTGACTTCTGCAGCCGGAGGCGGCCTTTCACAAAAGGCGACAAAACAAATCTAGCCAGGTGGTAGGGCTGCAAGCCCGTCTTGATGGCAACCGCCCCTGGTCTCTTGATATGTGGTCATAATAACTTTGTGTGACCCAGTGAGTCCAGTGAGTGGGTGACCACGAAATGAGTCCAGTTCCCGTACGTGGAAAACGACGCGTTAGGTGTCACTGATGTTGCAAACAACTTAAGCGATGGTAATGGTTAAATTTTTAAATAATTTAATTAAGTGGACCGCCAGCCTGTCTGCTATCCCAACAGTAAAAAAATCATAAGTCATGCTGAAGAGCGTCAAAAATATAGGAATAACCCTAGTTCCGAAATTCAAATTGAATATTTTATAAAATTAACGCCAGTATGGCAACGATGATTATAATATGAATTAAATAATATACACAGTGCAAATTAATTCCAATTGTACAGTTACACTTAAATTGAATTAAAACGTAATGAATTAAAACGTAATTTATTTCATCGTAAACTTCTTAAACGTACTAAGAAAGCTTATAATCGAATCATACAATCTCACTTCGTGGTTTACGGCAAACCACTCGGTTGCGCCGAGCCGCCGAGCGCTAACGTCTACCGTTGTTACTTTCACGTACGTAACAAGAAAATTTAACGCGGGAAAGAAATTAACTCATTACAACTCACAACCGGTGAGTTTAAGTCTTCGCACATGTTTGAATAATAATGTGTGTTAAAATCAACAATATTCAGGATTAAAATTATTTAGAAAAGCGTATATAAAAAACTTTGCGAAAAGAGGTTTTCTTTCTATTATTCCCTGCTTTCTTCCTATTCTATCTACTTCTTTTTCAAATTTCAGTGTAGTGTTTACCTCATTTGATTAGTGTAGTGATCATTATTGTGAGGAGCCAGTGTAATCGAGAGTTTCAGTTTGTAATTTTTGTAATAATATGGGTATAATTTGGAGATTCACAATGGTTTTATTGAGTACACTCGCTGCGTTGGTAATAATTGTGCATACTGCTGAAGAAGAAATTGAGTTGAGCTATCGAAGAGATTTGCAATCACGAGTTACGGACAACGGGACATCGCAATATGAACAGGTAATTTATACATATATTGATCTAATGATGTTACTAATATAAATTTTAAAATGGTTAAAAGTAGACTCCTTTTATGTCCTTTTGGATAGGATATAAGGATAGTATTTCCAACCAGTGACCTGACAGAGGGGCCGATGGAATACATAAAAAAGAATATATACGCGTCGAAATGAGAACCTCCCCCGATTTTTTTCGTCGGTTAAGAAGTACTTATATAAAACTATCAATATATGTAATATATAACAAGAATTACAATACTTTCTCTGCATAAATTGCGATTTGTTTCATTGAACTTATGTTTAACTGTTTGTTTTGTACGCAACTAAGGAAGTCGTTTACAAATAAGCTAGATTCGTTTTTGTGGCTAACTCAATAACAATGGAAGTTTTCTTTTGGCGCGTTGTCTTTTTGTAAATATCTCTCTCGAATTGTTGAATGCGATTTATTGTTGCGATATTTTTTTTATTGCTGAGGAACAGCAGACAGGCTGACAGCCCACATAATAGTAAGCAGTTACCGTCGCCTATGAATGTTTGCGACGCTAGAGGCACCACGATCACGCTGCTGTCCCATAGTTGTACAGGAACCTGAGTCACTAATGCAGGAACAAAATACAAGGTTATTATGGCGGCACATTTATAGGCCAAGGGTGGTTGCCATTCAGACGGGCTTGGGGTCCTACCACGTAGCTTATTAAGGGTTGTTTTGTCGCCTTTTACTACAAGCCGACCCCGGCCTAGTATACAGGGGTTAGCATTTTTATTTCGGTCCTGCATGGAGAAAAACGATATTAGAGATATATGGACTAGTTATATGTAAATGATTTGAAATTGCATGTTAATTGACTCTTAAACATTACTTAAAACAAGTAATAATATGACAAATATATTAAATAAATAAATAAAATTAAATATAATGTCATCACAGCGTTATTTAGCGCCTGTGTTATGGGTACTAGACTACTAACAATTTTTTTTAAAACTTCGAACGGGACTCAAACCTCCATAACAGGCCTTACAACGTGCGAAAGCCGTTGCTCTACGGAAATCGTCATTTTTAAATTTATATAAAGTATATAAATAATCCTCTAAACATATTACTTATTTCTGACAAAAAATATTAGCTAAATTGGTATTGAATTTCATTTAGGACACATTTATCTTCTTCTAAGCAGTCCCTGTTGCGTTTTTAATGTATATTTTAGAATCCAGGGTTTTCTGTTGGGTATTGTTACAGGAAACTGTCAGTATAACCACCTCGCTTGTCTAAGGCAGATTGGCTGATTGAACATATCGGTGATGTCGGTGTGCACGTTTCCGAACGATGTTTTCTTACACAATTAGTAGCAATTACAGTAATCCATCCTCCTATAACACGGTAGATTAGTTCCGCGTTATAGGAAAATGCGTTGTATAAGCATTCTCGTACAACGCGCTCGTATGACCCCGCATAACGCGGCATGTACAATTGATTCAGGTTTAACTTTTCTCGTTAAACAGGTTCAAATCAAATATTAATTTAATTTTATATGTACATAATTGTACAATATGCAAAACGTACGCGAAATTGATTATTAACTGTACAAATAATTACAAACTAGCTAACCTGGCAAAGGTTATTCTGCGATATAAATTTTAAAAAAACAGAACTTAATTACGTTCACTCCTTATTTCTATCCCTTCAAGTTTCATTTTCGCGATAATAAGTAGCCTATGACCATGGAGAAGTCCATGGTCCATACTGAAATACATCAAAATTGGTTCAGTGAGATAGCCGTGAAAACGTAAGAGACAGAGTTAATTCCACATATATAATATTAGTATGGATTTCACAGTACATAAATATAACGATGGAAATCCCCGCGTTTTGTGGGAAGAAAACAAGTGTTATACGAGGAACATGAAAACGCATTATGCGTATACCGTGTAATTGTATAAAAGTACTGAGTACGTTTAAAAAATATATAGTAATCCCGCCGAATTACTGTATTTAGTAAATGTACATTAAACAAAACAAACATGCCTAAAAGGTGCATGTCATGGTTGTTATCGAACCCGAGTCATCTGAGTTGTTATTTGAGTACGTTACCACTTAACTATCGCCTACTTGAGCTATAAATACTTTAAAATACTAAGTTAAAAATTAGACGAGAGAAACTTGAGATACGAGTTCAACGCATCGTGATCTTGAAACAGATCCAGTTGATGGGCGCGCGCCGGACCGTGATGTTATGGTTAAACGTATCATTAACATTCATTTATACAATTTCATACTAGAATTATATGTTAATTATATAATTCGAGATAATAATGGGATTACAAAACGAATTAAGTAATGACCTTCACTGGTGGATATTTAAAATGCGGTATTATTTTTCTCTCACGAATAAATTTCGCAATTGTAACGCTAGAAAATATATGATTTTAATTACCGAGAAAATTCATGCAGTGTGTATACCTACTGCGAAAATCTTAAGGTGCTTAGCCGCATACGAAGAGGTTATTTATTGTTTTTATTTAATTTAATGTTTTTTAGTGTTTACCGAGAGTTAGATTTCATTCTACATTTTAAGTCATATTTTAGAGTAAGTTACATTTTAAAATTTCATTTTAAAGCTCCTCTACGAAGCACTGTCCTATTATATTCTCTTATACCTCTTTATTTCTCGTCACTGTCGTTTGACGTTAGTTTATTTCTTGTATCCCCAAGAAACAAATACGACGAAAAAAATTAAATTAAATTGGTGAATATGAAATTTCATTTGCTCATCAGTTTAAATGATTTTTTTTATGCTAAACTTGATACTAAACTTTCCATAGCATTATTAATATTTTATTTTTACTAACATTACGCCGCCTACCGAAGAGTTCCGCGGTGCAACGGCTAACGTACGTTGGTACGTCATCAGAGGTCACGATTTTAATTTTCGCCCTGATTTCTGGGTGTGTATGCTTAACAAATATTCATTACTAAAAAAGCAATTAAATTTTAGTATATCAGTCGTTTAACACTCATAAAACAAACCTTTGGGATAAGACCGCGTTGTGTGAATTATCTCAGTATATTTATTTATTTAGAGTACATATAATCTAGTTTGCATATAGCAAAGAAAGCATCGCGTGTCGGTCGATGACTTCGGATCACATGACAGAAGCTTCTGTAAGGACAAGTTTTGTACGCGATGGGGACTAACTTTTATATCCGTGCAGGGGCTGAGAAACAATACTGACCTCTGTGGCTGGGTTCTGCCTGTCGTAAAAGGCGACAAAACAACCCACCCTAGCTACGTGGTAGAGCCCCAAGCCCGTCTGCATAGCGACCCCCTTTGGTCTTAAGTATGTCGCCATAATAACTTTGTGTTCTGTTCCGGCTTTAGTGACACAAGTTCCTGTAACATTATGGGGCAGCAGCGTCTTCGCAATATCAATGGCATTGCAAACATCCATAGGCGACGGTAACTGCTAAATTCTAAGTAGGCCGTCAACCTGTCAACCGTCCTACAGCGATAAAAAAAAACTTCGATTTGGTTGCAAGCATATACGTGAAACGGAACAAAATGAGTTATTTCGATGTAAAATATTATTATTCATTAAAAATAGCGATATTATTTAAATTTATTCCGGAAATCGGATTACAAACTCAATTTGCAATAAATAATCTTCATGTAAGCAATAGAGTTACGAATATTTAAAATTTGCACGTAGTGTTAAATCGATTAACTTTCCACCAGATCTTCAACTAAGTATAGTAATCCGATAAAGCACATATTACATAATTTGCATACACGATTCGCGGATCTGCGGATTCAAGCTCGCTCGTGACAAACCGGTACCGGCGTATGACGATTGCAACTTTCCTGTGAGTATTATGCCGGCAATGAAATAACAGCTTTCTTCAACTATGAGATTATTTGGGAAGTTGTAGTTGCTTATTATTTATATGCGTTATTTGGAGTTTGAAGCATTATTGTAATCGTCTTCATTGATGGACATACCATGTTATTGACGCTACAGTATAATTATCCGACGACCTCTGTGGCTTAACGACTAACTTACGTCGGAACACCTGCGGAGGGTTCGACTCTGTCCCAAATGTGGGAGCTCATATACAATACATATTTTTACCAATAACACAAGCTCTGCTGGTAAATCATTGGCATATCGTCGTTGTCACACCAATATTTGCTATGTGCACTTTTTTGAGATTTTAACATTTTGACTATTATGACTAGTTTGCTACCCAAACTTTGATATATAAAAACCCCTATGTGATTCTAATTATAACATCACTTTAAAATAAATTGTTTTTTATAAAATTTTACATGAGAATGTTTTTACTCTATAACTCAAAGTATAACTTTTTGTACATAGCAAGCAGATATTGGTTTGACATGGACGATATATAAAACCAACATTAAAATATCAATGAAAATAAAGAAATAGTGAAATATAGCTAACTAGTTAAAGAAATTAAGAACAAATAAGATCTCTATCAGTGTATAGATCAGATGGAAACAGACGGAGAGAAAGAGAGAGAAAAGAGGAAAACATAGTAGGAAATAATAGAAAATAGGTAGCTAAGAATAAAAAGTATTTTAGTAAATTTATTTGATATATATGTATATATGATATTATTACAAATAGAACGTAAGTTAATAAATGTTCTGACTCATTCGTGTCAGGGGGATGTGTATTATAAAAAACCAATCTCTCTGCTGTAGATAGCGCTGAATTTATTTATTGACTTTTTGGGATGCTTGCTACGAGTATTAGATTATCAGATAACAGTCGCGCCAGTGAAAACAAACTTAGCCACGTCTATTCCTTCTTATTTCATATGCTGGACACAAGAACATGGAAATGAAAACGCGTAAAATTTGCCTTTTGAGTGGAATGGGGCCGAAACACATGTGGTGACAATATAGATGCATGTCTAATTAGTGCCATATTAATGATATTTCGAAGTTCCGATAAGAACCAAAAAGCGTGTTTGGTTGGTTTAAAAATCAAAAAGATTTTGTTAAAAAAAACAAGACTTTTTTTATTACTGTAGGACAGTTACTGTAGGATGCCATTGGCGTTGCAAAATCGCATAGGCGACGGTAACTGCTAAATTCTAAGCGTGTCTGCTGTCCTAAAGTAATAAAAAGACTTCACTATTACATAGAAAACGTTTTTCACGGAAATCTGTTCAAAAGGGATATAACAAAACACACGTAACTTAATATTATAGCTTACGCATTTATACATATATATTAGTAAATGTTAAGGCGACGACAAGAGACTTTTAATGATTTTATTCTGAAGATCACATCTAAACGAGTGGTGTTAATGAACTGGAAAAAATATATGTTAAATTTGAGCATTTTCTCAATAACTTAATATGTGAATATTTTAGATTATGTTTATATTACATAGTGTAATTAATTTGTAAAGTTAGGTCTAACGCAGATAAAAATCTGAGAATCACGTAAAAACTATCAAGCGTATTTTTATGAAACCTTCACCATCTTAAACACAATTTAATTACCCATCTTTTAATATACGACTTTTTATTTCAAAGTAAAAGGATAATATACAATTATGCTTTTTCGAATAATCTTTATGCTCGGGTTAGCAGGGGCCCTTGCGGGCGACGGGCGGCAGTGCATCGCTGACCACTGTCACGGGTAGACGTTGACGCTCGGAGCAATCACTAAACGATTTAACTCTATTATAAGTTTCGCGCTAAAATGGCTGGTAAATCTAGATTACTAAAAAAGAAACGCCAAACGCTCGCAAAAAATAGATTACTAAGGTAAGTAACGTGTTCTCAATCATAATTATCATTTGTGTATTTTAGCACATTGATGTAAATTGGACCAGATAAATTAATCATAACATTTAATTGTTACATATATTATTATTTTTTATTTTACTAAGTGACATTATTTTCTTTTTAGGAGATTACATAATAACAAAGATAATCGCGACGTAAATGAGGAGACAGAGACGAGGTGTGTATTGTAGTGTAGTATGACAATACTACATCGTAGTCGGGACAGTCCGGATTCGAGTTTTAAAAATATTTGAATGCTATTACTATTGTCACTGTATAACTAAATATAAATACATTTATATTGTAGGTCTGAATTTACGGAAACGCTTGGAGTAATTAAAGGATCTTCCCATATTGACAATGAAAATGAGAACAAGATTGTTGACAAGTAAATGCATATCTAATTCAATATTCTGATTTTAGCATATTTGAAACCTAATTCTATTAACTTATATTAATTACTATAACTGTTACAGTTCTCAAGTAACCGAAACGATATTTGCTGAGCAGGAAGAAAGCTTTCAAATGGATATTGAAAACGAGAAGTCAAATTCGGTCAGGTAAATGTATTATTATTTCTATGATGTCAGGATAGTCTGTCAATATAAAGTTTTATATAGTAAAACTCTCGATAAATAAAATTAATAAAAAAGGGGAAAATTTTCAATATAATATTGCAGAACCCGTGAGTGATAGCAAAGAATGTGAACAATAAAAGATATTACAAAACAAATGTTAAAGGCCTTATTCTGTTTAATATTGCAAAATTCTTATTATGTATATTTCCTTTTCAGAAATAATCAAGAAATAGTGAATGGAATGCGAATATTAAATATTAAACATTTTTTTAAAGAGCTTCAAGAAATATCTTCACATGGTAATATAGACTGTGGTTTGAAATCTGTAGAAATTATATCTGAACGAAAACTGGGCCTTGTTTCTAAACTAAAACTAAAATGCAACATGTGTAACGAAACTTTTGTCATTTGTTGCAATGATCCTGAAATTGACTTAAATATTAATACAGTTGCGGGTGCAGTGGCAATAGGTTGTGGCTATACACAGCTTAATGAATTATTGGCAGCAATGGACTTGCCTCATATATCCTATGAGTTATTTAATAAAAGAATGGGAACAATTAACAAAGTTTGGGAAAAAGAAGCTTTGAATTCTATGAATGAAGCCGCTAATGAAGAACGTCAAATGGCTTTGGAAGACGGTACAGTTACTGAAAATGGCATTCCATATATTGACGTTATTGCAGATGGATGTTGGGGAAAAAGATCTTATAAAAAAAATTACTCATCCCTATCAGGCGCAGCTGCGATAATTGGGAAAAGAACTGGAAAAATTATTTATATGGCAGTGAAAAATAAATACTGCTGCATATGCGCCCAAGCTGCCAAGAAAAATGTCACACCTAAGGAGCATGCTTGCTATAAAAATTATTCTGGTAAATTCATAATATTAAATATGTTGTAATAATAATAAAGAAACTAAAATTTTATGGTTGGAATAATTATTACTTTATTTTCAGGTCCTTCAACTGGAATGGAATCCACGATCTTGGTAGAAGGATTCAAGAACAGCATAGAAATGCATAATTTAATATATTCAAGGTTAATATCAGATGGTGATGCAAATACTTATGCAAAATTGTTACAGTCAAGACCGTATGAAAATATAACAATTGAAAAAATCGAATGCCGCAACCACCTGTTAAGAAACCTTTGCAATAAGTTACAAGCTCTTATCACTGACACGAAATATTTAATTAAATACAGAAAATATATAACAAAACAAAGAATACTGTCAATAAGAAAGGTAATAGTAACCGCTATAAGAAATTATAAAAATTCTGGCAATGTCACTAGTTTACATAATGATATCATGTTAGCCGCAGAACATGCATTTGGAGTTCATACTAATTGTAAGACATATTTTTGCTCGAAAATGGGAGAAGATGACAACATAGACAGAGATATTTTCACAAACAGTTTGTGGCATAGAATAAAATTTGTATTGACACATATAGCTGCTCATGCAAGAAGCTTGATTGAAGACGTTGACAGCAACACTGTGGAGCGCTTCCATAGTATTGTTGCAAAATTTGTAGGGGGTAAGCGGGTAAATTTTTCCCAGAAGAACCAATACCATATGCGTTGTAATGCATCTGCTTTATCATTTAATACCCATAAACCTTTATCGTTGTTGCAAAAATCAATCACGGGCAGGAGTCCAAATGGTGAATTAAAAAAGATGGAAATACGTAAACAAAAACGCCTACATTTAACAAAAAATTATCATAGAATAAAGAAGAGATTACATGAACACTACACAGAAAGTAATAAAAACTATGGTGAGCAATGTTCAAGACCGGATATGGATGATGATATATTAGAGGAATCAAAAAAAATATTTTTAGCAAATTTGGCGGAAACTGCCAAACAAAGAGAACAAATAGAAAGGAAGACTATATTACAAAGTGGTTCTAGTGAGTGGCTAGAACTACGAAGACGGATTTTGACCGCTTCCAACTTTGGACGTGTTATAAAAAGACGCAATGACATAAGTTGCTGCAATTTAGTTAAAGATCTTTTATATAAAGAGTCTATAGGACACATTAAGTCTCTAAAACATGGACAAGACAACGAAAATTTTGCGAAAGAACAATTGTCGAAACAAGAAAATATTAAAATAGAACCGTGTGGACTTTTTCTTGATGAAGAAATACCCTTCCTCGGCGCATCACCAGACGGTATTATTAATAAAAACACCATTTTAGAAATAAAATGTCCACTCACAGCTTACAAACTAGGACTAGATAAAGCCATCCATGAAAAAAAAATATTGTTTTATAAAAAAACTGGTAAACGGTAATTACATAATAAACAAAGAACATAATTGGTGGTATCAAATACAGGGACAGCTGCATATAACAGGAAAAGATAAATGTATGCTTGGTATTTGGTCTGGTGAAAACTTTCCTGTAAAAATTGAACTAATTTACAAGGATGACGCTTTTTGGGACACTAAAATGAAAAATAATTTAATTAAGTTTTATACAGATTGTATGCTTCCCGAACTGGTTGATCGAGGAATATGGTAATTAGGGACCCCTCTTATATAGTTAGTGCCATACACGGACGCAAAAGGAAAAAGGAAGAGGAAAAAGAAAATAAAAACAAACTAATAAAAAAACGAGCAGTGACGGCTGAAAAAGAAGACAGTATAGTTGCTGTGAAAGTATTAAATTTCGAGGAGTTTTAAATAAAATCCTATAAATACCTAATTCACTTTTTTATTTATAGTTACAAAACCTGTAGACAGAAAACCTGTGTTCGTTTGATATAATTATATTTTCCGTTTATTGAAATACCTATATTATATTATATCCTACCACAGGGAATGATATAAGATACAGAACATGAAACAATAATCCTAACTAATATTAAATAAGCGGTTAAAAATTTCATGATTATTAGATAGTCTTCATAATCTGTAACGTATGGTTACCCAACGAACTTCTCTAAAATATACAATTACGTCGCCTGCGAATTTTCAATGCGGGTTGCGGGGGGGCCCCGCGCGTGCTACTCTCACTAGCTCAAACTCCTCCCACTCGCTCAAGGTCGCTAGCACTTAGTGTCGTCTTAAACGTGTCACACTAAATACTAGAAATGAGAGTGATGATGGATGCAAAAGGAGAGAGAGGTACCAAAGGGAAGATGGTTGGATTGTGTAAAATATGATTTGTCAAAAAAGGTGTGAATGTTCAGATGACGACCAATAGAGGAGAGTGGAAGTGGAGGACATGTTGTGCCCACCCCACATAGCTGGGATAAGGGCAGGAAAAAGAAGACTAAAATATATTATTAACTCAATTCTTCGATTAAGAAATAGTGTGATTTATTTCATGTTAGGTAACTCCGACACAAAATACAAGTGATTGACATATGATTTACCAAATTCCATTTTTGTGCGATACAAATACTATAAAAAACACGCGATCGACTAATACAGGCGATTGCACTTTAATGGCACAATATTATCGGATTTTTATACATTATTTAACGACATGACATTTAAGCCTATTATATATTATTATACATATATTAATAAACACTTTCTTTGAAGATTTAATGGCCCAGTAACAAGGCCTTTATATGTTACTAAAATAAATGAAGGATATAGTCACGGCTGAGCCCTAAATTTTATGACTTCAGCCTGTTTGGCTGTTGCTATCAAATTTGACAGAGAATGCGCTATGGTTAAAGTTTAATGAAACAGTCTTGATGACTGTTTCATTGATTACGAATAAAATTATTATAATTATTTTTATCAAACACTAAATTTCACTAGCATATTTTGTATAATATAGCCTGGCTCGGGCTTCCCCTTGGATCCCTCCACTTTACTCACCAAGGAGTTTTAGCAGGTTACACAAACCGGTGATCTCAGTATACAGATATTTCTCGCGAAGTTTCCTTCACCGTTGGTCGGTGGCAATTATGTTATAAAATATGCATATTAGGCGAGAAATTTGAATCTATGACCTATAGATTCATTTCCGAGTGTGACCACTTGCTTTCCATACACAGTGTTCATGATATTTCGTTAATTTGTGCATGATATATAACGTGAATTTTTCATCCTAGTATCTATGTATAAATATTCATGAATTCAGTTTCATTCCTCTACCTCGTAAACACCAAGATGGTTCCAGTATGCTTTCTTTTTAAACTAACATACTACTATACTATAAATATGAAGTATCAAATCGCTACGAGACAGTGTCACTATTTAAATAGCAATCTTAACGTTTTCCTAATCAGGATGACAATTTCGGATTGGGTGCCGGAGGTAGTTCCTTACTTTTCACCGCATTATCGCCATTCCACGCAGTTAGACCATTCTAACGAACAAATAGCCTTTTAAAAATTTAAACCATCATTTATTGAGATTACAGCTCTTTATTGGGTGAAGTGTAATGATAATAAATAATGTCGCCGCCAACCTCGTAATCTTCTTTTGATGTTACTGGTTTAAGGTTACTTATAAAATATATTTAATTACAGATATGGAGAGTAAGCGAAGTAAGCCCAAGGCCAGAGAAAACAGAACAGCTGTCGACGGAATCATGGAATGGTAATTCACCAGGAGAGTCGCCAAAACGAAGAAGACCGGGCCGTAAACGAAAACGTCGACCACAGCAAAATCTAAATCAAGAAACAAATCCTGATGGAACACCAGAAAGGTACATATATAAAGAAGAACCACAACCAGTAATCGAAACGAACATAAGGAATATCGAAGAAACACGACCACCTAGAAGAAGACGTAAGAAACTTGATCAAATCCCAAACGAATCGCAAAGTGAATCATCAGAAAGACCCTTACGACGAAGAGGGCATAGAAGGAAAATACCTCCATCAAATACCTTGTCGGAGTTGAGCGAAATTAATGCACAAGCAGAACAAACCAATCCTGGATCAAATTCAGAGCCAAGTGAGAATAACGATGAAAGATTTTACACTGACACTGAAGGTATACGTCAACTGATTGAACAAAATAGGTCTGAAAACGATCCATTAGATATAATGACTGAAAGAGCCATTATAGACTTTAGAGATCAGAAACCTAATAGAAATACTATGCCCAAACTAAAAGAGCCAATTTCACATGTAAATTCAATGAAAGAAGATAAATCATTATCAGAATTTTCTGTAGAATCACCTGAATATGGGTCGCCAGCACAAATTGGTAAATTACAAGTCACTCAAGCGGATAGTTTTGCAGAGAAAGTAAAAGATAAATCATATGAAGGCCAGGTATGAACATTTTAATATCTTCTTAGAAGTGTGGTTGCACCCGAAATGACTTCAGAGTCCGAGGCACGTTGCCAAAAGTAACAGGGCCCTTGTGTGAGATTTTCCTTCTCGATTAAAAAGGAGGATAATAAATCAAATAGATGTGGCTAAATTTGATTTTTACAAGAGGTACTGCTATCGGAATGTAACCCAGCAAAAGGACTAATCGGTTTTAGTCTTTTGATAAGATAACCCTAATTTTATTTTTAGCACGAACATTTTTAATATTAGAATTAACACTGTTATACGGATATTGGATATAAAACATGTCAATATTTTTCCACTTCATAAAACCTTCTTTAAGGTCGTACATATGTCGATATCTAAACTATTGAAATATAGGATAATTAATATGGAAATGATACATTTCCTGAATGATACCCACATACTAAAATTAAATTCCACATAAACAAAAAATGACATTGAAAGTCTTTCGTACCGGAACAATAGAGTATTAAAATATATGTATATTATATATTATAATATACTTTTACTAAATCAATATACTATTATTACACAAGGAAGCTGAAGTATCAGTGGCCTGGTAAAGATTGTACACGACCGATAGGCGAATGAACAAATGAGTCCTGGAGTGGAGAAACTCTCGGGAAACGTAGTGCAAGACGCCCTTCATCACAATGGTCTAACCACTAGAGTGAAGTTGCCCGTAGAGGTTAGGTGGAGTGGCAGACTTGGGAAGTATTCGTCCAGCAGTGGGAGAATTGACTGAAGGCGACTACTAAACCTAAATACTATGCAACCTATATATTATAAAAGGAAACTTATAAAAATATTTTTTATTAATTAATCAAGTACAAATATACGGACACATCTAATAACAACAATTACGACATATTCGTATTTCATATTCAATATTTTTATTATAATGTGTGATTTTTTAAGCGTAGTTTTTTTTAAAATTGATTAAAACACTCAAATTTGCATTTGACCTTTGCCATTTACGTTTTAAAGATAACTTCATGTAAATGTTGTCCGCGGCTCCGTTTCAAATGGTCCATTCAGAAGGTCCAATTTTTCGTCACATTTTCGAGTATTTCAGCCTGTATTCCACGCATTACACGTGTAATGTTATCCTGTAAGGCTTCAATCGTGTTCGGCTTGTCCACATAGACCAACGACTTTATATAACCCCACAAGAAATAATCAAGAGGCGTTAAATCGCAAGATCTTAGCAGCAACTCACAGGGCCATTTCGAGAGATAAGCTGCTCACCAAATTTATCCTTCAACATGTCCATTGTATCACGAGCTGTGTAGCATGTAGCACCATATTGATGAAACCACATGTCAACCAAGTTGAACTCAGCCAACTACGGCAAAAAAGTCGCGTATCATGGCTCGATATCGTTCACCGTTGACGGTAACGTTTCTTCCACGGTTGTCTTTGTAGAAATATGGACCGATGATGCCACCAGCCCATAAACCACACCAAACTGTCATTTTTTCGGGATGCATCAGTAATTCTTGTATGGCATGGGGCTGTTCATCACTCCAGATGGGACAGTTTTGCTTATTTACGTATCCGTTGAGCCAGAAATGAGCCTCATCGCTGAACACAATATTTCGATAACAGTGGATTTTCATGGAGCTGTTCTAAGGCCCATTCGCCAAAAATTAGACGTTGTGGTAGGTCATTCGTCTTCAATTCTTGCAGAAGTTGAATTTTATAGGCTTTCAAACCCAAATCGACACGTAAAATGTTCCATGTGTGTTGTTTTCCACGTGGTAACACATGCCCGATTGCTGAGAACGGCGACGAATTGACATTTCACGATCCTTATTAACACTAGATGCTACGACTGCAATATTCTCTTTGGTACGCACTGTACGCATGCGAATCGATGGCTTAATGTCCAACAAAGTAAATTTGTTGCGAAATTTGGTGACAGCACGAATTGTTGATTCACCAGGTCGATTATGACGACCTTAATATGATCGTAACAAACGATGCACATTTTTCACAGAGCACGAATTTTGATAAATTTCAACAATTTGTAATCGTTGCTCGTTTGTAAGTCTTTCCATGATGAAATGGTAGAGTATACTGAAAACTTTTCACTTTGACAGATGACGTTTGGACGCCATTACCAACCAGTGCTGCCAACCTGAAAAACTTAACTCTTACAAAATCACACGTTAGTTTCTTTATATTGTTGTAGAAATATTGGGATTTTCACATAACTATTACAAGTAATTTGATAGTCTTATATTGATGTTAACCGAACACTACTTAAGACTTATAAAGAATCCAAAACAGGCTGGCCATATGCCCTAACATTGCATTAGCTTTTCCTACCATAGTACTTAATACATAAATAAATCAAACTCCAAAATGAATTACTAATACTATGTGTTTCTCACTATATTTTTTCAGGATAAAGAACAAACGGCTCCTTTAAGTTTGAAAGATATATTAAAAAGGTCAAATGGTACCAGCTTAAGTGAAATATTACAACAGCATAACTTATCTTTAGCTGATTTGCTGAGCGGAAGAGAAAATGCAATTTCAATTTTAAATCAGGTAGAATTATTAGAAACAAGAGCACCAAAAATCAAAGAGTCTGACCACATCAATG
Source organism: Malacosoma neustria (assembly GCA_963693495.1). Classification (NCBI taxonomy): domain Eukaryota; kingdom Metazoa; phylum Arthropoda; class Insecta; order Lepidoptera; family Lasiocampidae; genus Malacosoma; species Malacosoma neustria. The sequence continues at coordinate 11,706,211 of OY856385.1, read as the reverse complement.
AACCAACATTTAAGAGAGAAAAGAATTATAGAAGATATAAGAAACCAAATATAGAAATAAATGTAGACAACGTGTTTGTAAATTCTGAAACAAAACATAATGCAAAGAGAATAAATTTCGAAAGCGAGAATTTAACGCCATTTGTTCACAGAAATTTACAAGAAGATATCCGACTCAGTAACGAACAATCACTTACTACTACTAATCCAGAAGTCACCCCAAAGTTAGTGACAAGACAAAGATTTCCAGGAAGTCGAAAACGATTAAAAATGAGACCGATGATGAATAGTACTTATAAAAGTCAATTGAGTCGAGACTTGATGGTATTAAACCCAAGGCCCCAAATTGAAGTAAATTTAACCAAACTTACGGAACTGAGTGAAACTGAAATAATAAATTCTAATGAAACTAAAGTTGATACGACGAACAAGTACTTTGAAGACACACAGCGTTCAAACGTTGGCGTAACTGCAACTTCTAATGTTACATATGTACCATCATTTGTTACTATTAACTCAAAAACTTCTCTGAATAATGAAAATAGACAGGAAGACTTAAACACAGAAACACCAGTTGTAACAGATGCCTATGGTACTAGTGAATCCAAAGAACCATCTATTAAAGTGGGTGAAAAGCCCATGATTATTCCTGTCCCAAGGAACATAACTAATTCTATAATAATAAAACAACAAGCGTTCAATAACAGATTGCAAAGAAAAAGACAAAAACATAAAAGCACTACGACAGAAGCGCCGCAAGACGATATTTTTAAAAACTTATTTGGAGCGAGTGATTTAGTATCATCTTCAGAATTTATTGAAAGAACAAAACCGCCTAACTTAGGTGTAAATAAAGAATTTACGACAGGTTTGGAAGATTTTATGACGACTAAAGCAGCAGAACCTTCTGAAAATATTATAATTGGGAGCGCATCAAGAGAAAATAATACGTCATCCGCAACAAAAGCTAACTATATGCCTACGACTACAGAATATACGGCTAGAATTGACATAGAAGAAATTTTAAATGACATGGGAAGTAAGTACATATTATTATTGTAAACTGCTAAGTCATTATATTAATTTGAACTAGATAACATATTTCATAAGGTAATTTAATTATTTCAGCCAGTGCAAGATTGTCCAAAATATTAAAAGAACGAAACATGACATTTAATGAGCTTTTAGAACACAGGGAAAGAGGATCAAGCAATTTTCATCTAGCAGATATTTTCCACAACGCTTCTAAAGAAATAAGCCCGCCAGCACCCTTTTTGTCAAAGTCACTTATAGAACCAATATCAAAGGAAACATATCCTTTAAGAGCTTTATTAGAAGCAAACCTTCACGAAACTAATGTTAAACCCACGAATTTAGATACACCGCGTGGGCACGGTAGTATACCAGTCGTTATGGATTTCGGCACTAATGTTAATGAAAATGCTGAAAATCTGGGCATAATGTCACTGTTCAGCAATATTACAAAACATGGTGAAATCACATCTAGTAATTATAATGAATATTCTGGAACGAGAGTAAACAATACAGACACAAATGCTGAATTTAACAAAAATAATGCTACTACACGAGAGGGTAAGGCGATGAAAAATAATATTCAGGATGACATAGTCAGTTGGAACGAAATACTCACACTAATGAGAAAAACTTATAAAAACGAAACTGGGAGTATCCCTGAAACATTACAAGAAGGTATTTGATTTTTTGTTGAGTATACAGATATTTGATAATAAATGATTAATCTAAACTAATATTATAAATGCGAAAAGGAGTTTGTTTGTTACACTTTCACGCCTAAATCACTGAACCAAATTTGATGAATTTCGGTATAGTCATAGATGTAACCTTGGAGAAGGACATAGGCATTTTTTATTCATATGGCAGAACAACTTTTGCTGGCTCAACTAGTCTATATATATATATATATATATATATATATATATATATATACCTAGTCAGGTCATAAATTCTGTCACATGTTTAATGTAAAATAATTGTAACAAGTTTATTCATTATGTAACCATTCATATACCAAAATGAACTTAACAAAACATAGATTCTTATGACATTAAAGTTTATTCAAAATGACCTCCATGATTTTGAATACAAGCCTTCAATCTGCGCGGCCAGTCGTCTATCGCAGCACGAACGAGGTCCATGTCAATATCGGCGGCTGCCTTAATCAAGGATGTCTTGAGTGACTCCAAATTGGGATGAGGCTTTGAGCACGCCTTTTCCTCCAAGTGTTGTCATATCTTGTAATCTAACGGATTCAAATCTGGACTGGAGGAGGGCCAGTCTTCGTGCCGGATGAAGTCGATTTCACGCGCCGCCAGCCAGTCTTGTGTGCTCTTCGCTCTATGAGCTGGCGCCGAATCTTGTTGGAATACCCAGTGCCTGTTATTGAACATGGTATGAGAAACAGGTTCCACAAGGTTCGTCAGGACTGTATTTTGATACACAACAGCATTCGTTTTTACACCTTTCTCACAAAAATGTACCTCTGTTAAGCCCCAATAAGAAACTCCCAACCATACCATGAGCGAGGATGGAAAATGACCTCGTTGGACACGCGGAATACGGTTGCTCGCTTCTTCACTACTGTGTGCGTACACCTTATCATTTTGTTTGTTGTAGCTCTCTTCTACGGTAAACATTTTTTCATCCGAAAAAAGAATTTCCCGATATTTTTTTCCCGCGTACCGCTTCAACAAAGCGCGGCATCTCTTCAGTCTCAGGTCCATTAGACGAGCATTCAAACGATGTCCTGTTTTTCTTCGATATGCCCGAAGCCCTAAGTCTTCATTTAACACCCTTTTCACCGTGGTTCTGCTTAACCCCATCTGAAGGGCCAACAGTTTCTGCTTACGTTTGGGATTTCTTTGAATTCGTGCCTTCACAGCTTTTAACACTGCTGGAGTCCTAATAGACCGAGGGCGACCACTTCTTGACCTGTCATCTACACTAGAGTCTTGATTGTATCGTTTGATGGTACGATAAACGAATCTTTTGGTAATATTCAAATTTTTCAGTATGTTAAAAATTTGAATTGGCGCGTAACCGCAACGATGCAACGCAATAACTGCAACACGGTCTTCTTTAAGCGTCCACTCCATATTTAAAAATGAGTAAAATTCTAAAAGTTATACATTTTTATTTTCATGAACAATTCGAAATTCTAATTCAATAAACTTTTTTGTGGCCAGCATTCTAAAAGAAAAGTTTTTACTGTGTGACAATACTTATGACCTGACTAGGTATATATATATATATATATATATATATATATATATATATATATATATATATATATATATATATATATATATATATATATATATATATATATATATATATATATACCTAGTCAGGTCATAAATTCTGTCACATGTTTAATGTAAAATAATTGTAACAAGTTTATTAATTATGTAACCATTCATATACCAAAATGAACTTAACAAAACATAGATTCTTATGACATTAAAGTTTATTCAAAATGACCTCCGTGATTTTGAATACAAGCCTTCAATCTGCGCGGCCAGTTGTCTATCGCAGCACGAACGAGGTCCATGTCAATATCGGCGGCTGCCTTAATCAAGGATGTCTTGAGTGACTCCAAATTGGGATGAGGCTTTGAGCACGCCTTTTCCTCCAAGTGTTGCCATATCTTGTAATCTAACGGATTCAAATCTGGACTGGAGGAGGGCCAGTCTTCGTGCCGGATGAAGTCGATTTCACGCGCCGCCAGCCAGTCTTGTGTGCTCTTCGCTCTATGAGCTGGCGCCGAATCTTGTTGGAATACCCAGTGCCTGTTATTGAACATGGTATGAGAAACAGGTTCCACAAGGTTCGTCAGGACTGTATTTTGATACACAACAGCATTCGTTTTTACACCTTTCTCACAAAAATGTACCTCTGTTAAGCCCCAATAAGAAACTCCCAACCATACCATGAGCGAGGATGGAAAATGACCTCGTTGGACACGCGGAATACGGTTGCTCACTTCTTCACTACTGTGTGCGTACACCTTATCATTTTGTTTGTTGTAGCTCTCTTCTACGGTAAACATTTTTTCATCCGAAAAAAGAATTTCCCGATATTTTTTTCCCGCGTACCGCTTCAACAAAGCGCGGCATCTCTTCAGTCTCAGGTCCATTAGACGAGCATTCAAACGATGTCCTGTTTTTCTTCGATATGCCCGAAGCCCTAAGTCTTCATTTAACACCCTTTTCACCGTGGTTCTGCTTAACCCCATCTGAAGGGCCAACAGTTTGTGCTTACGTTTGGGATTTCTTTGAATTCGTGCCTTCACAGCTTTTATCACTGCTGGAGTCCTAACAGACCGAGGGCGACCACTTCTTGACCTGTCATCTACACTAGAGTCTTCATTGTATCGTTTGATGGTACGATAAACGAATCTTTTGGTTATATTCAAATTTTTCAGTATGTTAAAAATTTGAATTGGCGCGTAACCGCAACGATGCAACGCAATAACTGCAACACGGTCTTCTTTAAGCGTCCACTCCATATTTAAAAATGAGTAAAATTCTAAAAGTTATACATTTTTATTTTCATGAACAATTCGAAATTCGAATTCAATAAACTTTTTTGTGGCCAGCATTCTAAAAGAAAAGTTTTTACTGTGTGACAATACTTATGACCTGACTAGGTATATATATATATATATATATATATATATATATATATATATATATATATATATATATATATATATATATATATATATATATATATATATATATATATATATATATATATATATATATATATATACCTAGTCAGGTCATAAGTATTGTCACACAGTAAAAACTTTTCTTATATATATATATATATATATATATATATATATATATATATATATATATATATATATATATATATATATATATATATATATATATATATATATATATATATATATATATATATATATATATATATATATATATATATATATATATATATATATATATATATATATATATTCTTTTGTAAATAAACACCCAGACGCAAGACGAGAATCGAACCCGTGACCTGTGCGAATGAAGTGCGTTAGCCGTTACGCCATGGATGCCCAGAGGTTCAAACAATATATAATTAAAATTGTATGTTTTTAGGGCCAAAACCTATAGAATCCTTTAAGAAGCTGCCACTAGAAGAAGACCTTGATGGCGACGGTTTGATTGTTTTTGAAGAGCTGCAACATCTAAAAGATTTTGACAGTAAAGCTGCTTCAGAAACAAATGAGAAGATAGAAGTTAAAACATACAAAAGAATAGAAACAATAACGGAATCATCAGGTATTTTAAATAAAGTGCCAAGCCAGACAAAATCAGTGACTGTTGCGACCGCGTCTATAGCAGGGTTAGCGATAATTTTGTTTCTATTAACGTATGCAGCTTTTAAGTGGAAACAAGAGAAAAAAACTCTTGAAAAACGAGACGTGGAAGGTGAAAATATACCAACACCTGTATTTGAGAACAGGAAAGGGCATAAAAATAATAGCAGCATGAGGAGTATAAGTCCAATGCTTTCTACTTCAAATATTTATAAACTTAATACTTTAGACTCGAGAAATGGCAAGGAATCACCTGAATATAGCATGTGGGACACATTCCAGAAACCATTTCAATAGAAAAAGTAATAAAATAACTACAGAGTATGCTGTATGTATAAATCCTTTTAAAGTATTCTCATATAAGATCTAGAAAATACAATTTTAAAGTAATATGTAAATCATACATGAATAGAATATTTGATGTTACCCAAATTAACAGTGATATTAAGCGTTTAGCTTCATCAGGTACATGCTTAATAGAATGTTCATTTTAAGTTTTAACATCACCTATTTTTTTAGTTGCCCACAAAAAATGTGAGGTGTTTTATGTTAAGTGCATAATTAATAATAATGTTTCATCTCACATCTTTTGTGTAGGCTGTGATGATACATGATCTTAAAGTGATTAATTAAAAAAGCAACTAAAAAGAAAATAAATCATTGATTAACTTGTCCGTACATGTGCCCGTAATAATAAGAGCATTTGTCTAGTATTATTTTATAGTAAGATATCATAGATATTTGGGATGAATCTATGAAAATAATTGTGACCTGACATTTAGATAATATATATTTTAGTATCCTTAAGTTTTAGGCTAAAGTTAAATACTTGTTAATTACCTACTAATTAATAGATTTTATAGTACTATAATAGTTATGTTATAGCTTATCAATTGCTCTAAAAATACTAATATTTAGAGGCGAAGTTATAAATAATCCACATAATTAAAACGTAACAAAAACAATTAGCTTCCATTTTTTTTCTTTTACAGTAGAACTTCTGTAAGTGGAACTTGAAGGGAGAGGGCATAAAAATTCGAGTTAAAGAGTTTTTGACTTATGAAGAATTTGAACTTAAGTTTGTAAGGAAACATTCGACTTAAGATTTATTCTAACTAATTAATTTAATATTAATTTGAGTTAGATTTGAGTTGAGTTAGGTAATTAAATAAAAATCCAAGTTATAACAAACATTGGTATAATCTTAAAGTAAGTATTCAAATAAACGAGTTTAAAGTTGTTCCAGATACAGAGCTCTAATTTATTATTTCCAACTTATAGAGGGCAAATAAGTACTGAATTTGCTTATAGGTACTCACAAATTATTTCTACTTATAGAGGCTTCGGATTTCGAGCAACAGAGATTGAGGTTGAAGGGAAGGGAACACAAAATTTTTTCGAGTTTGGGAGGCATTCAACTTGCTGAAGTTATTCTGTATTAATTTTCTTATATTATTTTGTTTTACCATATATTCCTTTTTCATATTTTAGACAGATATTTTTTATGTAAAAACTAATTCTATATTACAGTATGATGATATATTCAAATATATTTTTTATGTTTTCTCCCTTACCTGTAGTTTTCATATGTGAATACATCTTGAAGCTTCTTTAACACTGGTATATCCAAACTGTGAATTTTGTTATAAAAGTATGCATATTGCCTTGCAATATTTCTGTATAATTTTAATGATGCCTCAAACACTGGAGATGGCTGCAAATAAAAATATAACAAAATTAATACAAATAAAATTACAATACAAAAATTAATCTATAAACATTGAAGAGAGTTTCTCTCAGTTTTTTCTTGTTGCATTTTTTAGGAAATTAATAATAAGAGTGTGATAATTTCATCATGTGATAAGATCATTTGCCTTTAAACTAGTAACTAAAAATTATATGGGAAAGCAAGTTCCTACGTCGTAGAGCCTCAAGCCTGTCTGAATGGCCATCTTTGGTCTTAAGTATGCCGCCATAATAACTTTGTGTTGTGTACCAGCATCAGTGACCCAAGTTCCTGTACCCATATGGGACAGCAGCGTGTTCACAATGCCGCTGGTGTTGTAAACACCAGCTTGTCTGCTGTCCTACAGCAATAAAAAAAAAACAGTTTTTTGGTAGTATTTCAGTTGGTCATTACCATTATGCTTGAATGACACAGTCCCATCAAGATTTTCACAACTAATTCCACTACAATTTACATTGTTAAACAACAAATTTTTTAAATATATTTGATCCTTCAATATCCCATAAGCAAATTTGTTGACTGTTGTGTTTTGGCATTATAGTGATACAACCAGCACTGCACCTCTCACTCAAAAAATATTTGGTCATTTTAAAGTCTTTTGACCACATCTTTCGGGTCTAGCAACTTATCTACAAGCGGATTTGGGTACAATGTTAAACAACAAAGAGAAAAATTAAATCTACCTACTTGTAGACCAGACTTACAAATAAATATATTGGGATATTTCACACAATGCCATCTAGTCCCAAACTAAGTTGCATAGCACTAGTGTTAGGGGTACTAGACAACATCAGTTGTAGTATATCGATACTACATTCATTTTATTTTTGTTTCTTTTTGTATTTAATACAAAATATACAAAAACACCCAGATGCGAGACAGGAATTAAACCCTTGATCTCTACAAGCGTATCAACATTCATTAGTTGTTACGCCAGGTTGTCAACAGTGTTAATAGCATACAGTACATGTTAAGCATTATCATAGTAGTAACATACTATGATAATACTTAAGTTATTAAGATGCAGCTAAGATGAATATAATATGAATATATTCAAGGATCACCTTCTATCATCATCACTCATTACTATCATCACTCCTAGTGTTAAATGTACAAAAAATGATTTTTTGAGATAAATATGCTTCAGGTAATTCAGGAAGTTGAAACAAACTCAAGGCAAATATTTCAGAAAACAATCATTTTCTGATAACCAGTTTGTTTCATATATATATATATATATATATATATATATACATTTATTTGCATTGTTTTTAATTACAATTAATTTTAAATGTAACTTACTTTTAACTGTAATAGCTCTTCTGGCGTGAAATAAAATATAGTAGAATACTTTTCAGGTAAAGTGTCAATATATGGCTTCCAGAAGGAATCTGAAAATTTTCACATATCTATAAAAAATTAATTCATCTTTGCAATGGCTTCTGCTATTAAGAAATTATGATCACTCCATCCATGAATGTGGTCTATAAAACAAGTTCTTTCACCAATATGTTTTTAGAGTGTCCAAATATTACTACTCAAATACATGACCGAAAGATTTTCCCCAATCAGTCAATTTCAATGATATATTAATTCTTACTATCAAATGCTACATAAATACTACATAAGTTTATCTTAGCAAACAATTCAATCTATAATATTTATTTGAGATACAAGCTTAAGTATTTTGTGTTGTCCTCAGGCTTACAAAATATTGACCAAAGCAATTTCACTTTTTTATAAATCTCCATACACTTGGCATTATTACCTACACTTTGAAGTAGCATTGAAGCCAATGTCTCTAAAAGATGAAAAAAGTATAGAACGATTTGACTTCATTGGCTAGCTTTTCTTAGCTTTTTTTAATTTTTTTGTCTAAGATAAAAATGACTTCAAAAAGGAGCAAGTTGACCCCTGCTATTATTAATTAACTAAATACAAGAACTTCCAACCAACCAAACTTTCCAGTTTTTAAATTGTGAGTGTAAACCTTTACAGACATTTATTTCTATAATTTAAAAAGTTATATTGTAAAGGCATAAAATAGTGTTTGACTGATATAGCGAGAGATACACTAAATAGATAAGGAATAGTGCACTATTAAAAATGCAATTTTGAATGGCAGAATCATTTTCCACCTTTTAAAAATAAAATGTATTTAGACCATTTTCTATCTCAAATGAAAAAGTTTAATTTTCATATTACCTGGATTATTTTTTTCCATTAAAAGAAACAATGCCAGTTTAATATTAGGCATATTCTGCAGTAATGGATCTACAGCTATAAATGCTGAGAGCTCAGATTCTTGAGCATTAATTTCTGTCATCATAACTTTCACAGGGATGGTTAAGATAAGTGAGCCTTCAGTGAAACTATTGGTTGCTTTTAAGCCTAGTTCATAGCCTTCAAACTCTGCAATTTCTACACCTGAAATTTTATAAAGACATTTTATCATTCTTCTTTCAAGATTCATTACCTAATCTTTAACTTCAGATTGCATAGTCTGCGCTGTTGAGTTTTTTTTTTTTTTTTTATTGCTGTAGGACAGCAGACAGGCTGACGGCCCGCTTAGGATTTAGCAGTTACCGTCGCCTATAGGTGTTTGCAATACCAGTGGCATCGCGAACACGCTGCCGTCCCATAAGGGTACAGGAACTTCGGTCACTAATGCCGGAACACAACACAAGGTTATTATGGCGGCATACTTAAGACCTAAGGTGGTCGCCATCCAGACGGGCTTGAGGCCCTACCACGTAGCTAGGGTGGGTTGTTTTGTCGCCTTTTACGACAGGCCGCCCCCGGCCACAGAGGTTAGTATTCTTTCTCCGCCCCTGCACGGATAAAATGAGTATTATTAGTAAAACTTTTGTAAGCCTTCTTGCATCCATATCTTAATGTAATATATCTTTTTGCTGCACTCAAGAAGATATAGGCATTTTTCTAAGACAACTATTTTCTGATCCGCTCATTCCAATAAGTTTTAATCACTAATATAGGATTTATATAGGAATAGGAGTTTAAATATTGTAAATAATATAAACTCAGTCACAGTTAGAAAAAACCTTACCTAAAACTTAAGAAAAAAACTACTCTAAAAGTTAGTATTGTGGAAACTTAGGTGCAAAAGTTAATTCACAAAATTAATTAGTGCAATAGATTGTTACAAACCTTCGAACTGAACTTCATGGTCTTTTAGCCATGACATGTACTTTTTTAAGTTGCCTTGGCGTGCTCCATGGCCACTCTTAAACTGTGGAGCCTCTAAGTTTGTAACCTCTTTGATGATACTCTCGATTTCTAAGTGATGTTCCCAACTTTTGCTTACAGTACCAGTAGCTTGAAATATACTGGTCAATCTTAACACTTTATCAACTAGAATAGCTAGTTCCTTGCGTTTTTGTTGCAGAAATTTGTTGTTTTCCTTGCCATTAGTTTTCTTTGAATTTTGTTTTGATTGTGACTTACGACCCATTTTTAGTTTCTGTGAGAATAACTATCTAAATATTAATAACTAACACTATGAAAATAAAAACGTGGACCTAAAGCAAAGCTAAAAATAGGTAGATATCGAAAGTTATTTCAAAACTATGTTTTCAAAAGTATAAAATGACATAAAGCTTTGTTTACATTTTTTATTTTCCGACACACTACAAAAAGTGTAGTTGTATTACTTGTGTACTCTTTTTTAATTGATCCTTTACTAAGTGGGTGTCGAATTCAATACACGCATTATAGATTTCAATAAAATTATTTTAAACACAAAATAAATTCGACCGATGTGAAAATGTTGTAAACATAGCTTAAATAAAAAACGTTTCAATTTGCATAATGAAATGTAACAGTTATTCATATTTAGCGATCTTAATACGCTTACTTTTCATTCAAGTCATGCGTGAAATGAAACTGTGTATTAAGCGGGATATTTAAATTTACTATTCTATTAAGACCAATGATTTTATATTTACTCAGTTGACTAAGTATTAAAATTCAATACATAACTTTCGTCTAAAACGCGATGACAATATAATAGCTCTCTCAATTAAATTCAGGTTATATACCTAAACCAAAAACACTATTTTTCACGAAATGAACCAAAAATACTATTTTTCACGATATTCCATTGCAGCAATGTTATATTGTCCATAGTCTTGTTCTTCCTCCTGCCCTTGTCCCACATTATATGGGGTTGGCACAACATGTTCTCTCCTTCCACTCTCCTCTGTTAGCCGTCATCCCAACATTCACATCCTTTTTTGCCATATCATCTTTTACGCCATCCATCCATCTTTTTTTGTCTACCTCTACTCGTGTATCCATCCACTCTCATTTCTATCATTTTCCTTGTTATATGGCATTCTTCCCTGCGCATTACATGGCCAAACCACACTAGTCTATTACTTTTAAGTTTTTCAATAACTGGTGCTATTTTTACACTTCCTCTAATAAACTCATTTCGAATTTTATCCATTATCGTAACACCACACATCCATCTCAGCATTCTCATCTCCACAGCATACACCCTTTCATCCATCAATTCACAGAAATAATTTTTCCGTCTGCTCTTTATTTCTACAACGTCTGTTAAGACCCTTCCACAATCATCTTTTATGCATTTCATGTGGGTTATATCCCTTGCATTCTTTGTTCTATCATTCACTGTCACAGTCCATAGTCATTAGCAAATAAACTTTGTTTGGCAATGACAGTGGTACAGCGGACACTTGGCAACCAAGCGCGGTGTTCCTAGAAATGTTATTTGAAATCGGCCCACTTTACGGACAGAGAAAGAATCGCCCTCGAAATTAATTGCATTGCAGCGTAGCGGCATGCGATGGACTAATTTGTACGTATATACTTGATTACGAGAATTTATATGTGAAGTCAAATTGGGAAGATTGTCACAAAATTTTTATTTATTTATAATGAGAATTTCATTTTTGTGATTAGTTTCATTCATGCGTTCAATTTAGGGTTCAAAGTTTAAAGTTGAGTATTATAGTCTAGGGAAATACTGAGCGTTTCTTAGTCAGCCAATCGTTGTCCACTGCTAGATGGAGGCCTCTCCGAGTTTGCGCAACATATCCTGGTCGTTTGCTTTCTCATCTGTTTTGATACCCGGTCCTCGCTTTTCGACTCTTACTTCTTCATTTCGTACGGTCTTTAACATCACCCTTTACGACCTCAAGCCAGCATTTTGGGCCTTAATTTCCTGATGGGGCTCAGTGAATGTGGTATGGCTAGACATTAGCTCTCCATGTATATAGCTAGTTGTTGTAAAACGTGGCTATACCAGCGGATATATACCTGTATTTTATTCGTAATGACACGGGCATGAAAGTTGGCGCAAATGTCTCAGGTGGTCCTTTTACACAGTCCACTTATCTACCGCAGTTCTTATTTGTTAGCTCTAGCATCGGCCATATTTCACAGCCGTATAAAACGACAGGCCTAATGATGGTCTTATAGACCAGTCCCTTCAATTTAACTGGTATCTTGGAGTCACAAATGACACCAGTCACAACAATACGTGCTTTACGTCACAATCGATTTATCTGTTACTTAATTCGATGGTATCATATTTTATAATAAAAATGAAAATTAAAGTTTATTTGGTCAAATATTTAAACAAATCGAGTTCGTGTTGGCGAGGAAGTAGGGATATAGATAGTAGCATAAAATTTGCATTTGCAAGATTGCGTTTCAATATTTGGCTATCTTGCATTTGGTACCTACTCGAGGTGATAAGAAAGATAATGCATAAAATTAAGTATACTTAATTAGGTAACATAAGTTTGTGTACATTTTATATAAATAATTATTTATTTAGTTCATAGTTACAATAGATGTCATAAAGTTAAGTAGACGCTTCTTTCTCTGTTATTTATTTAATGTTAATAAAATATTAGTCTATTAAACAACGAGTTATGTTTGTGTAACACGACTTCGCACACAAAATATCAATACAGGGGAGTCAAATGCTCAATATGATGTTGTTACTATCCCACACTTGGCATAGTAATGAGGCCGCTCGTTTCTGTAAATCATATTCGCTTCCGCGAACATCCCCGAGGTGCTTCAGAAGTGAGATAAACTATACTGAGCTAATTGCTCTAAATTGTATTGGACTCGATGACACTGGCGGGTCCGAGTATATACAGGGGAAATATAGTGGAATATCTAAGTGTTTCGAATATACTTGCTTCTTTAATCACTAGCTAGTCCATTAGTTAGCTAGTCAACTAAGATATAAAAATGTATGAAATTTTACATACAATAATTTATTCGTTTTGGACACTGAATCCCCTGGTTTATAGCTGTTATCGGCAGACAGGCCAACGGCCCATCCGATAGTAGGTGGTTGCTGTCCTCTATAGCCGTTTGCTACACCAGAGCCAACGTGCTGTCGGCCTCAAAGAGGAACTAGAACCTGGTTTACTAAGGCCGGAACATAAAACAAGGTCATATGCAAGCCTGACGGCCGGAGTTGGCTTGTCGTAAAGGGCAACAGAACAACCCTAGCCAGGTGGTGGGGCACCAAGCCCGTCTGGATGACAACCACTGGTCTATAAATATGCAGCCATAATAACCTTGTGTTGTGTTCCAGCATTAGGGACCCATGTTTACCCATTCCACAATAGCATATTCGCGGTGTCTCTGATGTCACAATTATGCATAGTTGACGGTAACTGTTTACCATTAAGTGGGCCGTCTGTCTGCTGTTTCTCAACAATGAAAATTGCATGTTTTCACGAAGATGAGGCAAACAGTGAAATCATATTCGATTTATGATTTTAGTTAATATTTCAAATAAACAATGAGAAAGATATACCTCCTTTGGAATTATTTTTGTAATAAATACATTATAAATAAAAATAATACTGAGAATAAAATCGTCATACAATACTCTCAAAATAGCTATAGCAGGTAATCCTCATTATCCTTTAGTACTCAGACAATAAAATAATATTATCGCTATATTTGTTTTGAAAATATTTGCTTAACAATTTTCCTTATTTTAATAAAACTTGTTATCAATTGCAAACTTTTAAATCATAGAATGCAGTTGTGATGGACGAAATTATTTATACCATAAACAAAAATGTTTGTACATAGTAGGATTGTTTATAAATTAGACTCATCGATAATAATGCTAAGATGGCGACGAATAAATAATGATTGTTATTCATCAAAATATCTCTCAAACTATATACCCGGTTGACTTGAAATTTGGTATGGTTACTTATGAGTAACCATACCGGTTGCAATGTAGACGCTTAATAAGAACGGAATTTACAGAAATCCTATTCAAAATGTTTTTTTATTTATTTAAACGGGCGAAGGAGGTTTGACCCAGCTAGTAACCTTCTATAATTATTTTTTGAATGGCATCAATATCAGTTGCTAACCACTCTTATAAAAAAAATCATTACACTTGATAAGATACGCAATCCGGAATTGAATCCTACATGCCGACCTCGCCTTTTATCTGTAGCCACGCAGGTACATTTGAAATATTATTTCATCTGCAATAATTAATCATTCTATGATAATTTGATTCTGACAGTATAGAGCAAGTGTTATAAAAAATATATATATACCTAGTCAGGTCATAAATTCTGTCACATGTTTAATGTAAAATAATTGTAACAAGTTTATTCATTATGTAACCATTCATACCAAAATGAACTTAACAAAACATAGATTCTTATGACATTAAAGTTTATTCAAAATGACCTCCGTGATTTTGAATACAGGCCTTCAATCTGCGCGGCCAGTCGTCTATCGCAGCACGAACGAGGTCCATGTCAATATCGGCGGCTGCCTTAATCAAGGATGTCTTGAGTGACTCCAAATTGGGATGAGGCTTTGAGCACGCCTTTTCCTCCAAGTGTTGCCATACCTTGTAATCTAACGGGTTCAAATCTGGACTGGAGGAGGGCCAGTCTTCGTGCCGGATGAAGTCGATTTCACGCGCCGCCAGCCAGTCTTGTGTGCTCTTCGCTCTATGAGCTGGCACCGAATCTTGTTGGAATACCCAGTACCTGTTATTGAACATGGTATGAGAAACAGGTTCCACAAGGTTCGTCAGGACTGTATTTTGATACACAACAGCATTCGTTTTTACACCTTTCTCACAAAAATGTACCTCTGTTAAGCCCCAATAAGAAACTCCCAACCATACCATGAGCGAGGATGGAAAATGACCTCGTTGGACACGCGGAATACGGTTGCTCGCTTCTTCACTACTGTGTGCGTACACCTTATCATTTTGTTTGTTGTAGCTCTCTTCTACGGTAAAGATTTTTTCATCCGAAAAAAGAATTTCCCGATATTTTTTCTCGCGTACCGCTTCAACAAAGCGCGGCATCTCTTCAGTCTCAGGTCCATTAGACGAGCATTCAAACGATGTCCTGTTTTTCTTCGATATGCCCGAAGCCCTAAGTCTTCATTTAACACCCTTTTCACCGTGGTTCTGCTTAACCCCATCTGAAGGGCCAACAGTTTCTGCTTACGTTTGGGATTTCTTTGAATTCGTGCCTTCACAGCTTTTATCACTGCTGGAGTCCTAACAGACCGAAGGCGACCACTTCTTGACCTGTCATCTACACTAGAGTCTTCATTGTATCGTTTGATGGTACGATAAACGAATCTTTTGGTTATATTCAAATTTTTCAGTATGTTAAAAATTTGAATTGGCGCGTAACTGCAACGATGCAACGCAATAACTGCAACACGGTCTTCTTTAAGCGTCCACTCCATATTTAAAAATGAGTAAAATTCTAAAAGTATACCTTTTTTATTTTCATGAACAATTCGAAATTCGAATTCAATAAACTTTTTTGTGGCCAGCATTCTAAAAGAAAAGTTTTTACTGTGTGACAATACTTATGACCTGACTATGTATATTCGTGCACGTCGCATTGTCTTTTTAAATATGATAACATGAGTCATTTAATTCACAGACACAAATGAGGAATATATTTTTGAAGTTATATACACTTCTTGTGGCGCATTTGGAAAAAATATGAGCACTCCGACAGCAAAAAGCAAGATGATAAAGTTAGCTGATAACTCTCTCAAGTGTCCGTGAAAACTTGTAACTATATTCAAATTAGTTTCTCAAATATTCAAAAAACTGCAACACGTGTTTTATAGCAGTGGAGATAAAAAAATTATTCATAAAAATATACATGTGTGTATCTGATTTTAAATTATACATGGTGGTGAATGATGTGGTGGTAGCCGTTGTTAAGATTCATGATAAAAGTGACTTTTAACGAAATTTTCGGACTAGATTTTTTATCCACTTGGAACAATAAAAAAATTAAAATTTCTACCGAAACTCCATCTGAAGTTTAATTAATAACACTGCCAGAAGATGGCGTTAGATTAATAATAACACTGCCGGAAGATGGCGTTTAATTAATAAAAACATTTACCGATTGGGAATTGACAATAAATAAACTACATACAACCTGGTTTTATACGAGTACTATTTACACTTCTGGTGCTGATCCCATTAATACCCTTTTTTGAGGTGGAAATGCTTCATGCAACATTCTACCGCTTAAAGGCTCGCTGCGGAGTAAGTAGTGTGGGTTCCACGCCCCCACTGTTGACAAGTGGGCGCACATTGCTGGTATAGCCACTAGATCCACGAAGCTACTCGAAGCTTGGCGAAGAGGGAAATGCTTTCACGTGCGCCTCCCACCCGGACGGTCAGATATGGACTGAGGGTTTAATCTTATATGCCATGCTTGTCTGTTTTTATTTTGTGTATTTTTTTAACATTTTAACAGTGAGAAAACATTAGCATTTTATTACTTGCAATTTCATGAAGATAGGGCTTTCATAAGCGTATCATTTAAGCGTCTATCGCGCGCCTTTACAACATCACTTCTATTGCAGCACCACGCCGTATGATAACTAGCATAATAGCTTCAACATAATGTAGCATGTATAGAAGTCAACTCTAATAATGACTTGATGTTTTAAAAACATTTAAACTTATTCATATGACCAGAATCACCACCAAGGGAGTGCTTACTCTCGGCTGATACTTGAGTTAGATACTGAGTAGTAGGTAGTACAGCGTAGGGTCATATCCTTAAGTTTAAGTTTGTGTACTGGAAAGGACCTTAAGACTTTTTTGAAGAAAAAACAGAAATTTAAGGAAAATTGGTTTAATTAAAAAATTGGCTTTAACAATAGACACAAACTTTATGCAAGGGTTTATTTATGTTTTAATAAGGTGTATTACCTCCACGTAAAAAAAAATTACCTCCACGTGCCCTTATTATGGATTCTAATTGGTTCCGCATAGATTTTATTAGGGTTATATTGTAGCATTGGTGCGGGAAGGCTTGGATCAACGAACGATTGGTAGAAATTTAAATTTAAACCAGTCTACGGTTTCTAGAATATACAGAAGGTTTGTGGAGACAGGTTCTTACAGAAGGAGACGTGGTACAGGCAGGACGCGAGCAACCACCGGTCGTGATGACCGATTTATTTTTACTAAAACTTATTAAAACATAAATAAACCCTTGCGTAAAGTTTGTGTCTATTGTTAAAACCAATTTTTTTAATTAAACCAATTTTCCTTAAATTTCTGTTTTTCTTCAAAAAAGTCTTAATCTTAATCTTAGTCTTTCTTAGTCTAGTACACAAACTTAAACTTATGGATATGACCTTACGTTGTTTTAAAGTTCACGAACCAATCTAGATGTTTCAATTTAAATCTGTATAGAAAGTTTGCATACTTATTAAAAAAAATCATTTCAAAGTAATCCTGAACTTTGATGCAGTTTATGAGTCCGTATATATATATATATATATATATATATATATATATATATATATATATATATATATATATATATATATATATACCTAGTCAGGTCATAAGTATTGTCACACAGTAAAAACTTTTCTTTTAGAATGCTGGCCACAAAAAAGTTTATTGAATTCGAATTTCGAATTGTTCATGAAAATAAAAATGTATAACTTTTAGAATTTTACTCATTTTTAAATATGGAGTGGACGCTTAAAGAAGACCGTGTTGCAGTTATTGCGTTGCATCGTTGCGGTTACGCGCCAATTCAAATTTTTAACATACTGAAAAATTTGAATATAACCAAAAGATTCGTTTATCGTACCATCAAACGATACAATGAAGACTCTAGTGTAGATGACAGGTCAAGAAGTGGTCGCCCTCGGTCTGTTAGGACTCCAGCAGTGATAAAAGCTGTGAAGGCACGAATTCAAAGAAATCCCAAACGTAAGCAGAAACTGTTGGCCCTTCAGATGGGGTTAAGCAGAACCACGGTGAAAAGGGTGTTAAATGAAGACTTAGGGCTTCGGGCATATCGAAGAAAAACAGGACATCGTTTGAATGCTCGTCTAATGGACCTGAGACTGAAGAGATGCCGCGCTTTGTTGAAGCGGTACGCGGGAAAAAAATATCGGGAAATTCTTTTTTCGGATGAAAAAATGTTTACCGTAGAAGAGAGCTACAACAAACAAAATGATAAGGTGTACGCACACAGTAGTGAAGAAGCGAGCAACCGTATTCCGCGTGTCCAACGAGGTCATTTTCCATGCTCGCTCATGGTATGGTTGGGAGTTTCTTATTGGGGCTTAACAGAGGTACATTTTTGTGAGAAAGGTGTAAAAACGAATGCTGTTGTGTATCAAAATACAGTCCTGACGAACCTTGTGGAACCTGTTTCTCATACCATGTTCAATAACAGGCACTGGGTATTCCAACAAGATTCGGCGCCAGCTCATAGAGCGAAGAGCACACAAGACTGGCTGGCGGCGCGTGAAATCGACTTCATCCGGCACGAAGACTGGCCCTCCTCCAGTCCAGATTTGAATCCGTTAGATTACAAGATATGGCAACACTTGGAGGAAAAGGCGTGCTCAAAGCCTCATCCCAATTTGGAGTCACTCAAGACATCCTTGATTAAGGCAGCCGCCGATATTGACATGGACCTCGTTCGTGCTGCGATAGACAACTGGCCGCGCAGATTGAAGGCTTGTATTCAAAATCACGGAGGTCATTTTGAATAAACTTTAATGTCATAAGAATCTATGTTTTGTTAAGTTCATTTTGGTATATGAATGGTTACATAATTAATAAACTTGTTACAATTAATTTACATTAAACATGTGACAGAATTTATGACCTGACTAGGTATATATATATATATATATATATATATATATATATATATATATATATATATATATATATATATATATATATATATATATATATATATATATATATATATATATATATATATATATATATATATATATACAGGTTTGAACAGGATTCTAACTCGTCCTTCCCAGGAACAATTCCCATTGGTTTTAAAAAACAAAATATTGCAAGTTCAGTGTGAGTGTTCTCTAACATACAAAATAATAGAATAAAAAATAATGAAAATACTTATCGAAATTAAACACAACGCGCGGATTATGTTTATGTAACTGAAACGCGTACAAATTTCGATGCATGTATATTACTCATGAAAAGCTTATGATGTGCAAGCCAACTTTATTACGTATTGAATTAGTCACTGTATCCTTCTACATGGGAACAAAAAATAGACGAAAACATTATGTTCAACGAATGTAATGATTATGTCATGTTACCGAGCTTTGTAATGCTAGCCAAATATCTAAAGTATAATCCACCTATTTCCTTTATTTTCATAGTATATATGTACATATTGTTTTATTTCATTGTTTTATTCGTGCAGGGACGGAGATGATGGAGAATGAATACTGACCTCTGCAGCCAGGGTCGGCCTGTCGTAAAAGGCGACAAAACAACCCATCCTAACTACGTGGTAAGGCGCCAAGCCCGTCTGGAGGGCGACCACCTTTGGTCTTAAGTATGTCACCATAGTAACTTTGTGTTGAGTTCCGGCATTAGTGACCCAAGTTCCTGTACCCTTATGGGACAGCAGCGTATTTGCGATGCCACTGGCGTTGAAAATACCCATAGGCGACGGTAATTGCTAAATTCTAAACGGGCCGTCAGCCTGACTGCTGCACTACAGTAATAAAAAAATAAGAATAAGAATGTGATCTAAAACATTTTATTTTTATTCTAGGTACCAGTTATGAAAAACTATTTCTTCTCTGAGTTGAAAAAAAAGCATACATTTTTTTCCAATTCCTTTTTAGTAAAATGTGCGTCACGAAGAAGTTCCAATTCAAGAAGCGTGTTGAAAACTTTTACTTACTGAACCGCGTATTTTACTGTTGAAGTATAATGACTTTTACTACATTGATAATAATAAAAAGCGTGAGTGAATAAGGCACCTACGTAACACCAGACAATAATAGGAAATAACATACATGGCTCGTTTAAAAAAACATTAAAGAGAGAAGACGTATTTAAAGAAATCATTTTGGTTTTTCAGAACAGTTTCATTACCCAAATTAGCAATGTTGTAAGTATTGTCTGTTCTACAACAGATGGTCCAATAAGCATTTGGTCTATCCAGAAGACATAAGTGCAGACTCAAAAATGTAGATGGAAACGTTGAATGATTTTGTGTCTTATAACGCTAAAACATTAAATCGATTTTGGGTAAAACTAAATAATGATAAATACCAGTTGCAAGATCAAACACTTTTTTTATTTTAAAAGCGTTAGAAACAATTTATATATCACGTTTTATTGGCGTGTAATTTCCGGCTTGAGATTACGCGGTTATTTATTTTGTTACAGCATATCAAAATTTTCAGTATTTCTTTGAGTAGCAACTATGTAATATCTTAGAAGATCTGTGTTGTATATATGTGAACGACGGAGGTCATAGATCAAAGACAACCGTACAACTTACGTAGGAGATAGATAGGATCGAAGAAAGGGGTTTGTGAGAGATATGCGATACTTCGCAGTGAGCAAAAAAATTTGCATTAACCTTGATTCCAGTCACAATCAATTTTGGTTCAGATTTCTGCCCATAGAGGGCATGTAAGGGCATTTTTCCTCATCAGAACAAAAAAAAAAGAGTGACCCAGGTTTCAGTTCTCCTACGCAAACGGCAGGGGGTTACCGGTGCCCCAGGCGTAGCAAACATCCTTAAGAGACGGTAACTGCTTACTTTGAAGTGTGTTGTCAGCCTGTCTGCTGTTCCACAGAATTAACAATATGTAAAATGTGTATATTGTAGTTATTAATAAGTACAATGATCTAAAGCAACTGCGTGCTTCAAATAAAAAGCTTTTTTTTTATTGCGTAGGACAGCAGACAGGCTGACAGCCCGCTTAGAATTTAGCAGTTACCGTCGCCTATAGGTGTTTGCAACGCTAGTGGCATCGCGAACACGCTGCTGACCCATAAGGGTACAGGAACTTGGTTCACTAATGCCGGAACACAACACAAGGTTATTATGGCGGCATACTGGTGGCGACCAAAGGTGGTCGCCATCCAGACGGGCTTGAGGCCCTACCACCTAGGGTGGATTGTTTTGCCGCCTTTTACGACAGGCCGACCCCGGCCACAGAGGTTAGTATTCTTTCTCCGCCCCTGCACGGATAACTTCCTAACTTCTTCCTAACGATAAACAACATTATATTGTAGTATTATTCAATTATACTATCACTACTCATTCTAACTATAATTTACTATTTTAAGTTTTCAGAACTCTTAATTATTGTTACAAATTATACGAGTAAGTACTTTTTACAGATTTTGAATGCGTGTGTTTATTTTACCAACTTTTGCTCGTATATATTTTGTATATATTTACAACATTTCATTGTCATTTTATCTTTATTGTGAGTTTAACACAGATAATAAGGAAAAAGAATAAAAAACGTTTTGTGATCAAATGTTTCTTTTTTAAGGATAGTTCACGCACTGAGAAATAAAACCAAGATTAGAACAAATTATTTGTAGCAAATACTTTATCCTCAGTGGAGATCGCATCGTATCTGACCGCTTGGGTAGCCACTGAGTCAGCTAAGTCGAAAAACATGCTTATTTTTTACAGTATTATTAAAATCAAAATTAATAGATATCCCCTAAACGTCACCAAATAAGCTCAGGTTTTTATTGGAGCACACTCAACTACAGGCCATGATTTTAAATGTGCATGGAATTATTTTAACTTTCTACCTGAAATACCTAAAAGTATTTTGAAAGTAAACAAGCATATTAAGAGTTCAATACCCTTACCATCTATTGTACATTTATACAGGTTATACATTTTTTTATTTCTCTATTATCAACATCTACTATTGTTAGGAACTAAATTCCTATAAATACAAACCGAGTAACATAATTACAGACTTATTCACCGTAACTATTAATGATTTGCCTTTTCACAATATGCACAATATCGTTATCATCGAATTCTTCAATATTCCAGATTCAAATGAGCGTGTCAAAACCCTCGTCCACCACCGAACTTGCATTTTCTTTGACGCCTTTTCCGGTGGTTGGTAAGCTGTCTCGCGATTTGACGGCGGTGCCACGCCAGCGGTTTCTATTTAGAACCAAATCAATTGCATGTTTATACTAATTCAAACAGGAAGATCTATACACCAATACACACGACTGAAATATTTTAAACTCTAATTTGTTTATGTTACAACGAGGCGACAACACAACTTACTTTTCATAGTTTCATACTTTACAAGCGTCTAGTTTTGAAGTATGTACAGTTGTTTGTTGAATAATTCTATTCTACCAACTTCAAATTCCTTAGCGACACACCTTCATTATGAAGTCAGCGCTGCTAGGTTATGTTCGAAAGTTTCTTCACTCGTCTAATGCCTATAATAATGTCGGTACATTTACGTTGATTGAGAATTCTAATAAAGGCTATGAGCTCAGCGAGCGTGGAATACATTAGCGACGCGTGAACTTTATTAAGCTTTACTTAAACCGTTTAAGGCGTTGGTTGGAAAGAATTTGTGACCAGTTTCCTATTAAATTTAATGCCTTATCGTGTAGTTATTATTAAGTAAATTGATAATAACCCCATAATAACTTATTGGGTTAACTTTGCCCTGCGGCGTTGTTAGTTTTAGTCAAGAAATTGAAATGTTAAGCGAAATTGCTGCTGGGTTTGATAATTAAAATAAATAAAGTAATGCTATATATATTAATGTATAAATTAAATAAACTCAGTATAAGTATTTTATAACATCATCAAACTAAGCGAAATATGCTTCGTTAATGAAGTTTTTTTAGGAAGATGAAAAGACAAGATAGAAAACAACAATATTATACCTAGTCAGGTCATAAGTATTGTCACACAGTAAAAACTTTTCTTTTATAATGCTGGCCACAAAAAAGTTTATTGAATTCGAATTTCGAATTGTTCATGAAAATAAAAATGTATAACTTTTAGAATTTTACTCATTTTTAAATATGGAGTGGACGCTTAAAGAAGACCGTGTTGCAGTTATTGCGTTGCATCGTTGCGGTTACGCGCCAATTCAAATTTTTAACATACTGAAAATTTTTAATATTACCAAAAGATTCGTTTATCGTACCATCAAACGATACAATGAAGACTCTAGTGTAGATGACAGGTCAAGAAGTGGTCGCCCTCGGTCTGTTAGGACTCCAGCAGTGATAAAAGCTGTGAAGGCACGAATTCAAAGAAATCCCAAACGTAAGCAGAAACTGTTGGCCCTTTCAGATGGGGTTAAGCAGAACCACGGTGAAAAGGGTGTTAAATGAAGACTTAGGGCTTCGGGCATATCGAAGAAAAAACAGGACATCGTTTGAATGCTCGTCTAATGGACCTGAGACTGAAGAGATGCCGCGCTTTGTTGAAGCGGTACGCGGGAAAAAAATATCGGGAAATTCTTTTTTCGGATGAAAAAATGTTTACCGTAGAAGAGAGCTACAACAAACAAAATGATAAGGTGTACGCACACAGTAGTGAAGAAGCGAGCAACCGTATTCCGCGTGTCCAACGAGGTCATTTTCCATCCTCGCTCATGGTATGGTTGGGAGTTTCTTATTGGGGCTTAACAGAGGTACATTTTTGTGAGAAAGGTGTAAAAACGAATGCTGTTGTGTATCAAAATACAGTCCTGACGAACCTTGTGGAACCTGTTTCTCATACCATGTTCAATAACAGGCACTTGGTATTCCAACAAGAATCGGCGCCAGCTCATAGAGCGAAGAGCACACAAGACTGGCTGGCGGCGCGTGAAATCGACTTCATCCGGCACGAAGACTGGCCCTCCTCCAGTCCAGATTTGAATCCGTTAGATTACAAGATATGGCAACACTTGGAGGAAAAGGCGTGCTCAAAGCCTCATCCCAATTTGGAGTCACTCAAGACATCCTTGATTAAGGCAGCCGCCGATATTGACATGGACCTCGTTCGTGCTGCGATAGACAACTGGCCGCGCAGATTGAAGGCTTGTATTCAAAATCACGGAGGTCATTTTGAATAAACTTTAATGTCATAAGAATCTATGTTTTGTTAAGTTCATTTTGGTATATGAATGGTTACATAATTAATAAACTTGTTACAATTATTTTACATTAAACATGTGACAGAATTTATGACCTGACTAGGTATATTGTCTGCAATAATACTGAAAATTCACTGAAAATTAACCCGAACCGCTAATGAAGTATCTGTGTGAGCTGAACGCTTGAAGTCAAGTACCTCCTAGTTAAAACTTCTATCATCTACCTTCGGAAAAGTATACACAGCTGAAGTAGAAAGGATCATCAAAAAATAATGTAATGATATTATATTGAAACAGAGGGAATATTCTCGTATCGGAGGTCAATTGCTGTAGAACACAGGAGTTCCAAATAACTCATCCTAATGTATAAAATATCAAGAAATATATATTGCACACAAATGCATTTCATAATTATATCCTAGTCAACCAACAAGCAATATAATTGTGTGGATATGTATATTATTGCGGAAGCAATAATTCATTCTTAAAACGGCAATGACAAAACTCTATAATTAAAACACGTGGCATGAACATATTTATTTTATATTGTTTAGCTTTACGTTTCTGGTATCAATAAGAATAATACGTATCATCGAATAGTTATAAATAAATTATAGGTATTATTTATTCTTAGAGACCAGATTCTTATAATAACTAACAGAGTAACTTAAACAGACTTCTTATTATTAGAGCACCTTTACCTATTTATTAACTATATATTAGTATTTCACTTTTTACAATTTTTACTTATATTCTGGTATTATATGATTGACTTCTTCAAGATTCCAAATTCAAATGTCTCCCGCTGACCTAAAACCCTCGCCCACCGCCGAACCGCCATCTTTTTTTTAACACGATTTTATTAGCTTCATACGTAACGGAAACTTTGAACATGATTTTGACCCCCTTCAAAATGTCTGATTAACTCGAAATTTGGCATACTTATCAAGGACGGATGACAATGCAATAATTTGTATAGTTTGTATCATTATCCTTACCAGGATCCTCATTAATGAATTTTCGGACCGGTTCTCGTCCTATCACCGAAGTTAAGCAGCGTTGGGCGTGGTCTGTACTTGGGTTGGAGTGGAAGGAGCGCCTCGCGCACCCCAGCGCGGGCCTCGCCACCATCGAAGCGGTGAGGCCCGTCCTGGCCGAATGGGTGGAAAGGCGCCACGGCGCCCTGACCTTCCGCCTGACGCAGGTCCTTTCAGGGCACGGCTGCTTCGGGAGGTACCTGTGTCGCATAGGCCGGGAGATGACGTCGGGGTGCCACCATTGTGGCGTGGGCGACGAGGAGGACACTGTGGACCACACTGTCACTGTGTGCTCTGCGTGGCGCGAGTAGCGCCGCGCCCTCGTCGTCCAAATCGGCGCGGACCTGTCGCTCCCGGCCCTGGTTCTGTCCATGATTGGGGGCGATCCTGGATGGACGGCCGTCGCCTCCTTTTGCGAGGCAGTCATGTCCGCAAAGGAGGTGGCGGTGCGGGAGCGGGGTCTACCACCACACTCCCCTCCCGCCAACGCAGGCCACGTCGTCAGCAATGAGCTCCGGCTGCTGTAGAAAGCGGCCGCGGGCGGTCCCTCGAGGGAGGATCCTCCGCCCGTACTATTGCCGCGAGGGAGAGGGCCGCGTGCTGTTCCACGGCCCCCCTACGGTTCATCTCCTACAATACAGGAGAGCGCCGGGGGGACGAAACCCTGACCCCCGGGCGCCAAAACTTTAGAAGAGGCCCACCTTGAGACAAAGGGCGGGCCAGCGCCGGCACGGGCCACGAGATTGGCAGGCCACATATCCTTAGGCCCGGGCGTAGGCGATAGGAGAATAGCGGGGTTTTTTAGTGGGTAGTCGGATGGCTGAACATCGTTCCCGGAGTCCCACATATCCCTCGTTCCCTCCGGTCCGGGGGAACCCGTCAAGAGAGGTTTTTCCCCGAGACAAAAAAAATGGTCTGTACTTGGATGGGTGACCACCTAGGAACACCGCGTGACGTTTACTTTTTGCTCTTTTTTACACGTTTTATATTAACTTGACCTGTATGTAACGGAATTTTCGGACTCGATTTTTACCCACTTTGAACAAACAAAAAAAAATTAAAAATTCTGTCGAAACGCCATATGACGTTTAATTAATAACACTGCTAGAAGATGGCGTTAAATTAATAATAAC
The DNA here is from genome assembly GCA_963693495.1 of Malacosoma neustria. NCBI lineage: Eukaryota > Metazoa > Arthropoda > Insecta > Lepidoptera > Lasiocampidae > Malacosoma > Malacosoma neustria. The sequence goes on along the minus strand of OY856385.1, from coordinate 11,679,446 downwards.
ACTTCCGGAAGATGACGTTAAATTAATAAAAACATTTACCGATTGGGAATTGAACATTAATAAATTATATTTTATAGTTAAAAATAAATTATACTTCAAAAAACTAAAAGCTTTTTAGAACAGTGACATTAATTTTCTCATCATTAATTTTATTCTTATGTTAAGAATTATTTTTTCTTTTTAGTTTGATTAATTATAAAAAGCGTGTCCTTTTTTTAACAACATAATTAGGCCTATTCCGGTGATTGCTAAGCTGTCCCGCGATTGGACAACGGTGCCACCCCAGCGCCCTCTATTTAGAACTAACATACAATGTTTGTACTAATTCAAACAGAGAACAAGATCTATACACAAATTTATGCCACTTAAACATTTTAAAGTCGCGACAAAGACAACATTACACTAACTAACTCTATCAAATTTATGCGGCTTGTGCTATATAAAGTACATACAGGTCAGGCCACACGCGAAGTACTGCGCACATTTAAGAACGTTGGACTAGCCATCAGATCTTAGTTCGTGTTGTCGACGATTCCATACACACAGGCGGTCTAGAAATGATTGACCTTTGAAGAGCCTGCGTCTCTTTGCGGATTCTAACTTCTGTGGACGAGGAGTGTTCTTAGGAACTGTTTAGAATGGTGCCTTTGTCGTCTTTCTACCACCGCATTGCCCGTCATCAGCTGCGGGTTCATATCCATTTTATGTAGCCACATTTTCCCGTACGAAACGATTCTCAATGATACTGTCTAGATTTGGAATGAGCTTCCGGTTGAGGTTTTCCTATCGCAGTACTATATGGGGTTTTTCAAAAAAGGCGTTATAAAATTTCTTCGAGCCCAGCAGCGCGTTGGAAATGCCTCTAAACGTTCGTATCTGGTAGGCTATTTTGCTGTCTGCTAAGCTCCAGTTATAAAAAAAATTGTCAAGATATTTTTATATTTGTCGTGTCGTCGTGACCTACTAGATAGTAAGTGTTATGAGCATGCTCGTGCCCGATTCGAAATAATTTATGTCAATTTTGAGAACATCATATGTGCTGTGGTTAATCTGTGAGGTGGTTATAAAAAAACCTTCAAATAAACGAAGGCAGAATAACCTATGGGTATATGATATAAAGGACTGCAACTATCCAGAACAAACATCATGTTGACGGCGATACTTATAATAAAAAGTATTAATATTTAAGTGACATTCGAAAATTTCAACTATTTAACCGTATTAAATTAAAAAGAACCCTCTTCTAACTAAGTTCACGTATAGTAGTACCAATTTTTACAGATTATAACAAAAGGTGTTTTACTATAGCCCTATTAAATAATAACTTTAGATTTAATATACTATCTGTTTAATATTCTTATATCAAATGTTTAAATAAATTTTAAAGAGCCTTTTAAGCCGAAAAATACAGAAATTAATACTATGGGGCTTATTTTGAAGTGTTAAATTTTATTGCCCAATTTAACCTAAACAAAATATTTATGACCATAAAACGCAATTTTCATAATATATAAAATTTCCGTTAAAATAAACTGTGTGCAACGTCAGTGGCTACATTTACGCTTACCTACGCCGTATTACCGGTAGGTATTTTTATCGAATCACTTTCGATGTCATCTTCACTCGGTAATAGTCGTGACGTCACAGGTGACGTTGGACTCGTAACATGTGACGAAGAAAACCGCAAAACGTGAGTCAATGCTCTACACTAATATATGAATTATCGATAATGATGCTTTGCCATGTTCTAGAACTTTCCATGCCTTTAAATTTCATAACCTTGTTAATCCAGCTTTTTTTCTTAAGGAAAACTTCGTTGACTAGTCCTCATGACCCTAGTAGAGTGGTATGTGAGTCCAGGAATTATGTGGAATGATGACAAACTTGCAATCCTGCTTATCATTTCAAGATAGCTTAAGTTTATAATTGTTCGTTCCTTTCATAAGGGGTTAATTAAAATCTCGCTTCCTGATTTTTGTAATCTACCTTCAGATTCGGTGAAGTAAATGGTAAAAGCAAGGGTACGACGAAAGTAATATTGCGTGAGCTTCTAAACACGCGGGACGGTCGACGTTCGACTTCCCTGAAGACCAGTCTCTGCGCCGTGCGCAATTAGCTTCAGTTACTCCAAATTGGCCGTGCCATAACATTGTGTATTCAGGTGTTTAGTTTGTGACATTCAACTGGTGCCGTGGAAAAGTTCTTCCGTGAGCGGACCTGAACCGAACTGGGAAGGGTGGAGTCAGGGTCATTGCGAACTTCTTTGCCCACTGCAAGGCATCGCATATCTCTATAACCACTGCTTCTCTCCCTCTCCCCTCTCCCCTCTCATACAGTCCATTGCTCTCGAGCTATACCTTTCACCTTTGTACGGTAAAATCTCGGTCCGTGACCGGCGTCGCAAAATAATATTTTTTAACCGAAGAAAAAAACGGAGGAGGTTCTCAAGTCGACGCGTATATTTTTTGTTTATGTTTTTCTTATGTATGTCCGCGCACAATTTTTTACAGATTGGAAAGGGCATACTCCGAAGTTGGTCCCATATAAATTTGGGAAAAAACCAACCCTAAGGGTACGAAAACAGAGAATGATTGATTGTTCACTCACTGATTATATCTATGACCACGCATAAATTTTGACAGAATTGAATTATTTAACCATGTAGATTACTACATGGTTTACCTATGATATACTATGGTAGATTATAGCCACAAAAAATTATAAAATAAAAACTTTTTAACAAAAAAATTAAACGCCGAAAAAACATAAAAGCAAAAAATAATAAAACTTCTTTTTACTAACATTAATAACTAAGTTCTTAAACTAATGTAAGTATAACTAAGTTTGAGTCGGCGCTAAACAAGTAAATTAATTAATTACGTAAAGCGTGATGCGGGTGGCGGCGCAGCGTGACACGTCCCTTCGCCGGAAAATGCCGACTGTTTACGAAGTTAATGTCAGCGAGACAGCAACTCGAACGGGCACACACGTGAGGGCACTGGCGCCGACTCAAAATTACTTAGGTATACTTACATTAGTTTAAGAACTTAGTTATTAAGGTTAATAAATATAAGGTTTATTATTTTTTGATTTTCAGTTGTTTCGGTGGTTTAATTTTTTTTAAATTAAATATTGACTATCAGATATTCATGCTAAACTAATTTATTTCTCACTTACATTGCCTAAGTGTATCGCTGGTAATGTTTTGTACCCAAAAGTATTTATTATAAATAGAGATTAAACAAAACCTTTTAAAAAGAAACTACTCAACTATGTGTGGCACACCCGGAAAACTTTTACCCGCATGTAACGTTTAGGTAGACATAGATATAGCACTCAATTGAATTTTATTTTGTGCTTTATGCGTCTCTGCGATTTACTACAAGAAAATAATGAAAGTTAAGTTATACTTACAAGATGGGGATGATCCCCTCTTTCCAACCACCTCCTCAAAATTTATGGGTCAAACCAACGTAATTTGTATACGCAATATGGTATCTATTCTTCTCCAAGGAGAATCACAAGTAATTTTTAGACAACAATACATGATCTATACTAGTCAATCCTATAATGCCCCAACCTACGGTTTTGAGTGAAGACCAGGGTTTTCGTCAATTTGCTGTTGTGGCTGCCGCTGCTCATTACATCCAGCGCACAAGTTTGAAGCTGAAATAAATAGGTAAGCTTCCCTTGGTAGTCCGGCGTGGTACTAATAATTTTTGATAATTTCCTCGGGATAAAGAAAGGTTCGTTACTCACTATCGATTCATGCTTTGAAGTAAAAACTCGGATACAACCAAATTAATCACTAGGTTCTGAGAAGATAGAATATTTTTGTACGAATATAAAATTTATAATCTTAAATTATTTTCCAACAACTTTGGGGTTAACCATCTCAAGTGTTCAGACGTGGTTTAGACAGATGCCTAAAATTGTATGACACAAGGCAAATCGAAGACCTAACGATGTCATAAAGACCATATCTTTTATCAGATTCTAAATGTGAGAAGCATGAAATACTTTCAAGTACATTATTTACCACAAATGTTTCTTTAAATTGTTTAAAAAGACATTAAGTTTAATTTAACAAGTAGACTATAACTCGCTAGACAAATTCACGTTAACTTTCGGTTTTAAATGTAATACGCATGATTATCGATAAATTTTCCATTTGCCATAAATGAAAACACTAATATTTAAGCGAATCATCGAATCCATTACGATGAATTACATCACCTAATATTGAGTCACGGTCACGACCTGTTCTGAGCTTAGTCCTTCTGGTTCGTGGGTTTGCCGTCTTTTAGTCATCATGCTATCACGATAGCCACTACTGACTGCAATAGCCACTCATATTGTTAATGTTCTCTGACGTTTACGATGATAAATAATAATCTATTCGTTGTAGTGCACTAGGTTTGTGATGAGCCGGTGCAATTGTCTGCCTCCGCAATTCCGGCGGATTGTGTATCATTCAGGGGCTGTGTGCTTATTCTAAAATTAGAAAATACAAGACCCAGATATTTTCTCTAAAACTAGCGAATATGAGACAGGATCTTAAATGATTGGATAAACGGTCAATTTTAAGCTTTATTGGGTATTTTATATTCTCTGATAGTACTTAGCATCTTTAAGGATATTTTTAATAGGTACTTTTTGGTATCTGTACATACAAATTCTACAAATATCTATTCTATAAATAAGAAATGCTTGTCACTTGCCTCATAATAAAGATTTCCAACCATATATTTCCAATATTATTCGTATTTGTTTATAAAAAATATTATAAGGGTACTAATTTTCAAAATGGTTACAGTTGTAAAAAAATCAAGAACCAACATGCTAGTTTCATTTAAATGATACAGACGAAAAAGCCATAAATGTGTGTAAATATTTTATGGTTATTTCAAGTTTAATCGCTTCAGTTTTAAAAAACAAGACATTACAAAATGGTAATGTAAATTAACATTGAGACAAATATTAGGGCCGTCTGATAATAAAGTCATTACTTGTTTGCTGTGTTTAGACAGTAGCTGGAAGGGAAATATTCCTAATTTTAATAGCGTAACAAAATTATAAATACTTAAGAAAAATATCGCCATTGCAAGTTTTTACTCTTAACTGATTTCCGCCAACTCGTATATTTATTGACACTCGGTCGCGAAGAGCATGTATTTATTTTATTTATTTTTGCGTGATAAATATTTGCTGTACGCATCCGGCTTATTTAACTACCAAATTATTTATTTATGTTCCAATATGTACTTGTTTTATTGGAGTTTCGTAACTTTAAACAGCTTATTGGATTATAATCAATGCTTTTAAAAACGCTGCAATCCTGTTCCATCATGAATACACCGCCAAATGTTTGTCTCTTCATCTAAATGCCAAGGTCCTTCTGTTTCACAAGGTAAAACAACATCTGAAAGTAAAAGCTTATTTGGATTTCGTGATAATCTGTCGTTTATGCTTCTTCACAATCTGTTAGATTTATTTTTGATTTATCGATTGTAATTACAGGTTCTTCTAATTTATGGTCAATCGGTTTCATTGATATTTGATTCCGCATTGTCTACATTAATTATTTAAGCATTATAATTAATGCTTTTGGCATTAAACTTGAATTATGTTAAGTGGTGTACGCAATATGCTAAAACGAAGATATATTAGAAAATTTAAATGGTAACTATATAATAATGTTAGTTTAGCGTAGGTATGTTTATAAAAAAGATTTACACAAGTGGGACTTATAGCTGATAATGTTAGCCGTGTAGTTCAGACAGAAAATAATAAAAATGCTACCTCATTACTTATCTAAGGAGTGGTAAAAAGAGTATCTACTTAATACTATTTAAAATACAGGAAAGGAAGGACATGATTCGGTTTCCTTTTTGAGTTGAACAATCATACAACAGTTTTTCATAAAATTCTTAAATTTACCCACCTCTATTTCAGTATTTTTATGACATTTTTAGAAACTTCACAGAAATCCACTGACTTTAAAAGACGTAATTTATTTTGCCTATGCTTAGGCACATATATGGATCTCGGTAAGTAAAACATGAATATTATATCCGGAAGAAAAATAAAAATAGTTGTTGTAGTAAATGCTTATGTACTAGTAGTATCAGGTCCGAATAAAAAATGACTCAATTTACAGAAGTTTCTGACTTAAAAGAGGCTTTGTATTCGAAATCATTTAATAAACCATGAAGAAATTAAGCTTTTGGTTATATGGAGACCGTAACATAAGTTATAAATAATTATACTATGACACACACCGCGCTATGTAATCTCAAAATAAGTAGCAGAGCATTTGTGTTATGGGTAATAGACAACTAATATACTTTTAGACGTATGGTCCCGGCGGATGAAAGAATAGTGCCACCCCAAATCATCCCAAGGGAGTTGTAAAAGGCGACTGATGGGTTACTCCTTCTGCCAGCTTACATGCGGCGAGGGAAGGACACCTCTAGGTTTCCCTTTAGAGGTTGGGAGGTCGGACGGCAGTCGCTCCTGTAAAAACCAAAACCAGCCAAAAACAACCAAACCAACCAACCAACCAAAACAACCAAAAGAAACCTTATGCGAGGACCTCGCGCTGAAGGAGAGGTGGCGCTCGTATTTCCACGAGCTGCTGAACAAGCAGCATAAAGAGGTGCAGCCGCCAGATCTTCCTCCAAATCAAGAATTAGTGCCACTGGTAACACCTGCAGAAGTCCAGAATTATTTTCACCGCACAAAAAATCGGAAAGCTATAGGAGCCGATCTTCAAAGGCAAGCGTGGGCCAAATGGCGTGAAGTAACTGGTGTCATTTGTGACCCCAAGTTACCGGTAAATAAAAGGGACAGGTCTATAAGACCATCATTAGGCTTGTCCTTTTATACGGATGTGAAGCGTGGCCCGTGTTGGCACAAGCAGGCACAGCGAGTCACGGAGATAAATATGCTGTGGTTGATGTGTGGAGTGACGTTGAAGGACCGCGTTAAGAATTCTCGCATTCGCGGCAGCCTTCATGACATTGCGGATAAATTGCAGGAGTGTCGGCTCCGATGGTACGGCCACGTTTTACGGCAAACGGATGCTTACGTGGGAAACAAATGTCTAGCCATGCCGCCTCTGCCGGCAGGAGGGGTAGACCCAAAAAGTGCTGGCTTGACGTCGTTAAGGGTGTTAGGCGTGCCAATGGGCTCACTACCAGGGATGCTGAAGACCGTGCGAAGTGGAGTAGAAAAAGTCTGAAAGCGGACCACGGGCACCGAAACTGAAGTTAGAAGTTAGGTTGCAACCGGGATACAATGCTGGGATGATGATGATGATACTACTTCTATACTTTTCTCTTGCAAATAATACCTATTAGTAAAACAAACATGTTGGTTAGGTTAAAATGTAAAACGTTTAAAGGACACCATTAGGTTCTGGTTCTATATGGCGTGGTATGTTTTACGTGATCAAGGTAAAGTTTTGGTAACGAGTGACGTGATGTAGAGACAATAATGTAAACCCAAGAAATTAGAGTCGTGAAAGGAAGAAAAAAGCGAATATTTTATGAGGTAAATTTCCGAGCGCATAGTCTAACTAAGACCATGTACATTACAATTGCCAGCTGGTGTAACCATTTAAGCAACGAACGAGAGTCTGCACCACGCTTTCATTCCTGGATTTATGAAATCAGAAGACAGGTTTCGGTGCCCAGTTGTGATACATGCGCCTTAGTAGGCCCTCGGTCTCTCTTAAGGCGAAGATGAAGATGAAGCCGGAGTAAACCTGATTGATGATAATATAGGGTAATCTGTTGAAACAATAGAAACATTTGACACAATATATGATAACAACTAACTTGAACCAGTAATGAATCAAATCTAAATATACTTAACATGACCGGTTTGTCGTAACATGGTACTAATTTTACCTATCAAATCACCATAGATGTTCACAGATTAATATCCTAGAAATAGGGTTAAGTGTGTTTATCTATTAGACTTCAATTTATACTAAAAGGCCTAGCGTAATAAACGCATTTGCTAACATTAATTAAATTGACCGCACTAAAAACATAATCTAGCTATCAAGATTAGATTTAGTATTTATTTTATAAAATCAAGCAGAGAGGGAAATGTTTAGTCTCCAAATGTAGAAGTGTTAATTTTTTAAAGACCCTTTCCAGTGCTCGACAAACACGTTTTACGTTTTTTACAAACATTCTACTAACGTTCTTCTTGTAGGGGCGAAGTAAAAAAACTGATCTTATTCGTGACTTATTCGTGCAGGGGCAGAGAAAGAATACTAACCTCTGTGGCCGGGGTCGGCCTGTCATAAAAGCCGACAAAACAACCCACTCTAGCTAAGTGGTAGGGCCTCAATCCCGTCTTAAGTATGCCGCCATAATAACCTTGTGTTGTGTTCCGGCATTAGTGACCCAAGTTCCTGTAGCCTTATGGGACAGCAGCGTGTTCGCTATGCCACTAGCGTTACAAACACCTATACGTGACGGTCTGTCTGCTGTCCTATACAGCAATTTAAAAAAAGCTGACTCTTGCGGCCGAGAGTGACCTGTCTTAAAAGGCAACAAAACAACTTAAACTTTGTGGTAGGACCCCAATCCTGTCTGAATGGCAAACACCTCTGGTCTCCAAATATGCCGCCAAGATAACGACACAAGTCGTGTTTCAGCATATGTGACACAGGTCCCAGTTCCGCTACGCACTCTACGTCACTAGCGTCACAAAGATCCATATGCGACGGTAACTGCTTAATATCAAGTGGGCCGTAAGCATGCCAGCTGCTCCACAGCAATTAAAAAAGCCATCGACGGACACAAACACCTAGATACTAGAACAAATACAAAATTTTGTCCTCTGTGTCGATAAATCTCCCAGACATGTTTGTTGTGTCCTGCTTGCTAATATTATTAAATAATAAATAAATATACACAGCTCCATACTAGGATGTCGGAAAAGATGACAAATGCATATTCCTGCTAGTAAGGGAAACTAGCAAGATATTAAGGACATTTTTTTAGTTATTTATTTGGTGACGTGGGAGACAATTACAATAACCACATCTACTTAATTTATTTTCATATTTTTTCCACAAGAAAAGGAAGAAAACTGAAGAGCGAAAAGGCATGTACAAGTTTTAGTTTGTGACAATACTCAATAGGGGACCTCAAACTGCAAGTAGAAGAAGAAAACTGCAAATAAAATCAAGATAAATTAGTTTGAAGAATAAAATTCGTTTTATATTACATACTTCTTTGTTTAAAAAATCATATTGTAAACTCAGTAAACAACGGATAAAAGTCGCTAATCCGTTTTAGTTTTGCGTTCACATCATCTGTACTGCACGCATACAAATAATATAAGAATTATATTGATATGGCTTCGGAAAGTTAAGTACGCGTTATACCTACCTACACCTATGCTCCTTAGACTTCCCGAGACATAAAAGGTATAAAATATATATAAGAACACATTGAATGCTTGAATTTACGACAAATTCACAGTAAACTGCGAATTTTATATTCCTATTTGCCAGCTAAATGTTGTTGTTTTAATAACTTTCAAGGTAAAGTGATTCTAGAAATACTTGCAGTCAATTTCAATCTGTGTATGACTACTTCTCAATGGTTCCAGCCAATTCGAGTAGGATTTTCAATAAAAAAATTACTTCGACTTAGGATTAATGCAAAAATGCAAACAAACTTTTTAAGAAGCATTACGCCGTCAAACGCTTTATTGTAGACCACGAATGTTACAGCGTCACCAACTGGACCATTGTGAATCTAAACCACTAAGGAGACATCTAAAGCACCATTCGGACATATAGATTATTGCAAATAATCATTATGATTAACTTGAAATCTAGCTAGTTTTAGTTCCTCAGGCATGTAATTCTAAGCATCTACTCGGCACCTGCAAAATCTTGTAGAATATCTTAAGTTCTGCACGTGCAAATGAAGCTATAAATATAAGTAAAAAAATTAAAAGTCTATTTGACTTATTATGTAATAAGGCAAGCCTTCGACACATAGCTCTGTGAGACAAAAGTTTTGACAGTTTGTTACTAATTCAAAATGATGTCGAATCTACTATTACCATATTTTATTGACAGCGTGAGTCTAAATATAATGTATGCATCTTGACTAGACTATTGCTGTAGTCAACTTCATTTGGTCTATTACCGCCATTGTAACTAAACAACATTTTTACTCTAAAATCATTTACTGTAACTTAATTTTATGGGCAGCATCATACGACGGAATTAGTCAAAATACAATTCCACAGTAGGCAAATCATTCACATTAATCAAACGGACATCAGACCTTGGCTAATGTACACAGAATTAACGCCTTTTAACTGTGAAGGAAAACATCCATTCGTTTTGTTGAAATTCGATTATGCGTATGTGGTTACTTATTTATTTACTTATCAAGATTAAAATTAAAGAATAATTATATAAAAGATACAATTTTAAGTTTATTACATAAGAATTAAGGGATAAGTGCATTTTTAATTTTGGTTGTGAATGTTGTGATAGTTAATGTCTGTTGATTATAAGACGATTAAAAATCAAGAAATTTAAAAGGGTTGATGTAAAAGGATTTTAAACTATGATAGTTACAATGTTGGATATTAAACAATTAATGATTCTGAAATAACTGTATTGTAATATTAGATAATATAAACTGTAAGGTATTTGTCATTATTTTTACCAACTGTACTATAAATGTAGGTAGACATTAAATAAATAAGTTGATTTGTAGACTCTGTTTTGATTTATTGGTCGCTTTAGCGTTTCCGTAAAATACACAACTATGTACCTACAATAGATTGTATAAAATAATTATATATCATTATCTGACGGCGAAACCTACGAGTATAGCTTTTTGTATATAAAATTAAGTTTTTTATTTCATTATCATGTTTCGTGTAATACATTTTTAGTATTATAATTTTTATAAGAACTTTCGATATTATCTACCCTCTTATCGAAGCTGAATTCTGATCTACCATCAGTCATAAAGAAGCAGTCTCCTTTGTCAATGTAGATAGTGGATCAAGTGGTATTTTTTATGATGCGAACATTCTGTAGAAAGTTAACCATCAATAATTATATCACTGAAGATCTGAGCTTGAGCAGAAGTAAATTTAATCGGTTTACTGATTCGAATCGCGAGGATTCGAGACTCCTTAAAACTTATTTTGGGCATTCCCATGCCAACGTATTGTCAGAAGCCTTAATGTAATAAATACTACCATTGATTAACTTATGACTAATATTAGTAAAAATACTTTTGTTAAACTCTGCATCAAATATAAACTTTGGACAAAATGTAGAATTTTAAATGACACTTATTAGAAGCTTTGACGAATTTCGTTCCAACACTTGCATTTTTCTATTTAAGTTTTCTTCATAAGTTTAATTAGCGAATTAACCAAAAAATTTCGATTTCTCTCAATGATTAGTGTCACTGAACGCTGGATTGATAAACAGTGGACTGTATAATTTTCTCTTGTATTGGTCCCCACACTAGATAAGGCACAAAAACTCCACCAACCTTGCGACCTCCTCGGTCTGGATCCGCTCAGGTGCAGCTCGCAGTGAATCACGCACGGCGTCTCTCTCTCTCTTTTTTTCTTCATAAGCGTTTAATTTAGCGTTTAAATTCGCAGTCTATCATTTTGGTAACCAATTTCTATTCATTGTAAAATTTTCTGTCGTTCCAAGTTTTACTCTAAAAGGATTTAAATTCTAAAATTGTTGGTTTCCTTTCACAATATCTTTTGTCACAGATATACAGCTAGAAATCCCCCTTATCCTTATAAAAGGATTCACGTGAGATTTCCAGTAGTCATTGTTCGACTCAGTGACCTCTCTGAAGTAAGTCACTGGATGCTTCAAGTTTAAAAGATATGAGTAATGCCCATTAGCAACGACATCCACTTGCCTCTAATATTGTATCCATTTTATTGGGCTTTGTCATCCAATGGTACACATATCAATTTATTCTATTAACACTATATTAATCAATAGTGAATCCCTGACTCCAACACTTTATGTTTTTTAAAACTAGTTTTGACAACCTTAAAATTAAAGCAGATAAACAATCATTGTTATCAAATAACATCTGTAAACGAATAAATGTTTGTCATTTGATATGTTCATTTGTCCTTACTAAATGATAAATTATAAAAAATTTCTGATAAAGAAAATAATTGATACAGCTGTTGGAATTAAAAACGAAAAGACAGGTGATATGAAACATGAAAAGTAACATTTACAAGAACCTATTAATTTTACGTAAACACCTGCTAACCTTTGACACTAAAACTTTCTACTGACGTTTTGTGTTAAAATTTCCTGAATATTTATGTTTGGAATTTATAGAATTTAAGAAGGTAGGCGACAAAGGGCTTGCTTGGAATACACTACTCAAGTAATAAATTTATTTGCAAATGTAGGCAACTAAAGATGAAGCGAGTCAGTCAGTTTATAGAATACTTACATCTGTTAGAAATAAAATTTAACCAATATTGCAGAGAAGTTTGATTTTACCACTATTATAATAATTAGGTCAGTCCAAAAGTTCGTGCGCATTTCTAGATTTTTTTAAAACTAATCTTCTGTCTTTTTCTTGTGAAGTTATGAGAAATAATCCATTTTAGTCACCTGTTACCAAAACTCATCTTTTTCAACATGCGATAAAAGGGAAGTGCAGATGTTTATTCGCTGCTGGCAATTGGCTTCGGACAGCTCACGCGGTGCCCTCTTTTCAAGCTTGGATACTTTCACAATCTCCTCTAAATGACAAAATATTGTTCCATGAGATGTATTCATCTTTTGTACGATCTGATCCACTGTTAATTGGAGCTCTGACTCGACAAGATTTTTAAGAACGTCGTTATCAAAATTCGCACACACTTTTGGACTGACCTAATAATAGATATTATAGAAAATTTAAACACTGCGAATTGATCATTGGAATTATTTACAGTATATATTGTATTTAATTTTTTTTTTTACGGTTTAGATTAGCAAGTAGGCAAACGGCCACCTGATAGTAGTCACCTATGTCTATAAACATTTGCAACACTAATTTTACTGCCAATATGCTGCCGGTTTCGAAGAGGAACTGGGACTTGGATTACTAGGTCATTATGGCAGCGTGTTTTAAGATAAGGGATGATTGCTTAAATGAGGAATATATAAAAATGAGGCCCTATTGCCAGTGAGGCTTGCAGCCATACCACATAGGTACGATTGTTTTGTCGACATTTACAATAGGCCGCTTCAGGTCGCAAGGGGTTTAAAGACTAGATGCAGTGTTTAAATCTGTATCGCGGAGGTTTTTCACAAACATACAAGTGACGAATGTGCACGTGCACACATACACACACACATATACACACAAACAGACCAGAACAAATCATTTTCATCATGCGAATATCGTTTCAGGCAGAGTGCCATAGTCTAGTTACTAGTTTGAAGTAGTTTGTATTTGTACTATCTAATGTATATTGTTGCAATACATTTTGTACTTAAGAACTTCGTGTTTTGTATCATCGTTAATCACCCAGTTACAATACTAATTTTATAATTTATATTGCCAATAAACTCATTGGCTTTTTGGCGGCTTATTCCGGTTGTATCTGAAGTTACTCTTTCGGAACTCAAAGTGTGTTCTCGATTATTATCTCGGGCCAAAGCTTTTGTGTGTGCTCATTCTTTCGTGACACTTCCTTGTCTTTAGCAATGAGACAAGAACTCTGAATGCTCCATCTCGCAAACGACGTATATACTCAGACACATGGATTTTTATTTATCAGCCATATACATACTATAAACATCCTTAAAGAAGAGCTCTTAAGCCGGCAACAATTTAAGTTGACAGGCGCGACTTTTAATATATCTAGATAATAAATGTAAACTGTGCAAAGTGCAAACCATCAGATTTTGTGGACGTAACCTTGAGCCTCCGGGTATCACAAGTGTCAGCCCCGGCTTTGGTACGCGTCCGATAATTTATTTTCGGCTTTAGGATTCACTTTTTTGAGATATTTAACCTAAGACACGAAAGACAAAGTATTGACGTTATTGAAATATACTGCTGTAAATTGATGTCGAGTTATGCTAAATATTGAATATAAGCGAACATTATTAATTGCCTCCAAGCTATCTCTCTGGAGCGGCGGGAGCTTATATGTTGAGTAATTTTTTTTATTGCTTTATTTTATTGTTATATTTGTTTTTTTATTGCTGTGGGACTGCAGACAGGCTGACGGCCCGCTTAGAATTTAGCAGTTACCGTCAACTATGGGTGTTTGCAACATTAGTGGCATCGCGAACACGCTGCTGTCCCATAAGGGTACGGGAGCTTGGGTCACTAACGCCGGAACACAACACAAGGTTATTATGGCGGCATACTTAAGACCAAAGGTGGTCGCCATCCAGACGGGCTTGGGGCCCTACCAAGTAGCTAGGATGGTTTGTTTGGTCGCCTTTTACAATAGACCGACCCCGGCTACAGAGGTCAGTATACTTACTCCGGCCCTGGACGGAGAAAAAATACTTTTTTATTAATTTCCTTTCGTATTTAGATATAATTTGCATAAAATTTTTTTTTGAATTTAATATAAACAGAACGACTGGCATCAAATCTCCAATCCCCGAAAAATGAAATCAGAGTGTCAGAAACTTATTCATCATTGAGAAAAGTGCACCAAAATAACTTTAAAACAAATATCTAAATACGAGTATATTGTGATAATTTACACAGCGACATCTAGTCCCAATTAAGCAGCAGAGCGCTTGTGTTAAAGGTACTAGACAACTGATATACTACGTATATACTTTTGAAACTAAATATATTATACGTAAACACCCAAATTTAGGACCGGAATCGAAACTTTTGCAGGCGTTATAACATGCGAAAGCTGTTACGTTACGGAGGTTGTCAAGTAGCTTAGGTCCCAAAAGACTAACATAGTTTAGGTATTAGTAAACTTAGGATTTCTTATAATTTATTGTTAAATATATAATTTATTAATTGTATATAAAACTTGTGTTCATAGATGGTAGATAACAACATATATAGAATTGATAAATTTGTTGTCACAGAAAGTAATTGAAACATTAATATCTATGACACAAAAACTATAATTAATATTTTTCAAGCCCCGAATAATCTTAATGTTTACTCATTATCGAACCAGCACGTGTGTAAGTGAGAGATTCCCCACGTTCGGGTAACGATTGATGGTGCCAACTCCCCTTTAGATTTACGGCTTAGAAATTTAGAACAAAGGACATCAATTTTGTGTCGGGACATGTGATCTATGGGAAGTGGTGCACGCGGTATACCGTACGACGAACAAATCATTTTATCGTTTTGTATTTTTTTGATAATGAAGAATAATAAACAATCATACCTTGGTGTATAACAGTTTTTATTCTGTATAATACTGTACTATATATACTGTATAATAATATTTTTTATAACATGTATTGTTGTAGTAATCTATAATTTTGTATAGTGTTAGTTTGCCGCAATATATAGAAGTTTTTTTTTAAGAATTATCAAGTAAGGCATTAGATTCTCTTTAGTTCTTTTATTTTATTTAGTTCTTTTATACGCTTTATTCTTTTATACCTATATATGTCGATGTCCGTGACATCTCTCTTCGGGCCTATTGGAAGAACAGCGCTGGTTTTTTGTATAAAAACCAGCATTATGCTGAAATAGGTCCAATTTTAGGACTGTACAATCCTTGTATATACTATCTTCTTTATGTTTTTAATGTGTCTTTGTTATGTACTTGTCCTAAATAAATTATTTTCTTTCTTTCTTTTACGAAAGGCTGCCACCCAAAGAAAAATCTATACATCTATACAAATAAATAAAATTGGAGGGTCTGTTTGTAATATTAAAATAACCGCTTTTTACTAAGTGTATATTGATGTATACACGGTACATATACCAAAACAACATTTTTTACAATTTTTGTCTGTCTGTCTGTTTGTTCCGGCTAATCTCTGAAACGGCTGGACCGATTTTGACGGGACTTTCATTGGCAGATAGCTGATGTAACAAGGAGTAACTTAGGCTACTTTTATTTTAGAAAAATAAATAGCTTTTGTTAAAAATGATAAGTATTGGAAATTTTAACCAATTTAAGTTGACCTCAGATTTATATCATCAATAATATAAAATAGGGTTCAGCTTAGACTGGACTTTCTAGGTTCGAACGCAGTTTGTATATTTCATTTATTTATATTTTAGGATTTATAGGGTTTGTAATCCAAAATAAAGCATAAGATATATCCAAAAAATGCTGCCCAAAGTCACTATTCCACGCGGACGGAGTCGCGGGCACAGCTAGTTTAAGAATGAATATAAACACAACTAAATTAGAGATGGACGGGCATATGGTGAAAGAAAAGATTTTCCTCCGTGCAGGGGTGATCTCCGTGGCAAGCTGATGTGACAGGGCAACCGTGTGTGAAACATAACCCTCCAACTCCAGCACCGCGCCTGGGTCGCTTAAAATGGTATGGTATCGGTGTGTCGAGAAGGTGAATGTAGGCAAGGAAAACCTAATGTAGTCGTGAATTAGTTCAATGGCATTAGTAGCCCCTGTAATCGGTGTCTGAATTCGCTTTCCCTTGGCTATCATGATCTGGGTGCACTGTGATGTGGCTATGACTTCTAAAAGTTTCAATTCTAGGCTGCAAGAGAGGCAGGTAGCTAATTAGGTAGTGGTATCGCAGAATCGATTATTGAACATTGCTCTGCGACACGTTAAAAAATAAATAATAAAGTTTATTTAGAAAATATACAGTAATCTACATATAAAACACATTGTATATGACCTATGTGACATTGTATTATGTGACATGGAAATATCTGAATATTTTTCTAGTACATTCTCGCTGTTTTTATGTGTATTTGTAAAATAACATTTATTACACGCTTTATATTACCTTCACTTGTATGTTTGTTTGTTTGTATGTTTGTAACCGACTCCTTTGAGGGCGATTTTGACCCACTTTAAACGGCCAGATTTCGTTCAAACTTTGTAGATATATCGAGGGCCGATGACAATGCAATAATCTGTATAGTTTGCATCATTATCCTTACCAGGATCCTCAGGGTTAATAAATTTTCGGTTCTCGTCCGATCATCGAAGTTAAGAAGCGTCGGGCGCGGTCAGTACTTGGATGGGTGACCGTATAGGAAAATCGCGTGACTGTGGATTTGTTCCTTTTTTCTTTTTTATGTGTTTTATATTAACTTGACCTGTATGTAACGAAGTTTTTCAGAATTCGACTCGATTTTTACTTACTTTGAACAATAAAATCAAAATTTTGCCGAAACGCCATCTGGAGCATAATTAATAACATTGCCAGAAGATGGCGTTAAATTAATAAAATATTTACCTATTGGAAATTGACAACAAACACATTATATTATCACGCTTTTATTTTATAGTTAATGAAACTAAAAAGTTAAAAATAAATTATAGTTAAAAAAACTAAAAAACACGCTTTAATAAAAAATCAAACTAAAAAGTAAAAAAAATATTTTAAATAAATTTAAATTAAGGATAGTTAACAAAAAAAATAATTTTATTGTAAAAAAAGCGTGGGGTGCTTTTTAAGAATTTTCAGAATAACAATTGACAACAAGCACCCCACGCTTTTATACAATAAAATTAATTTTTTTGAAATTCCACTATCCTTAATTTAAATTTATTGAAAATTATTTTTTACTTTATAGTATGATTTTTTAAAAAAGCGTGTTTTTTAGTTCTTTTTTAACTATAGTTCATATTTATTTAAAAACAAAGATTTAATACATCCTTGCAATAGAATTTAAACATTTTAATTATGATTTCACTGTTTCCAATTTATATAAGATTTCCGTATCTGTATATGATGGACGATAATATTAAAAGTAAATAATTTTTGAAAGTATTACGATAATGAATACAGAGTAAATATATCTTAAATATGTAGTCTACGGTTCCTTACATTTTTCTTTGTTCAAAGAAGTGGTGGAATAATATGGACGTGACCTTTATATTCAAATATGTACTTAAACCTTTTTGAATGACAAGGCTATGCCTACTCATTTATTACTATGTTTATATTACAATTTTGAGCTCTTCCTACATACAATTCGGCCAGGAAATGGATGAATAATTTTATCAAAACATTATTACAAGCATCACACACTTTTGAAAACGATAATGTAAGTTTAGATTTTATCTTTAATCTTCTTCAATTCCGGATATTTTTTGAAATTTTTGGCGAGGTTGAATCTCCACTGCAATCGTGAGTCCTGTGTATTCCCAAATCTTTCGCAGCCCGATTTCTTCATGTTGCCTACCGCTCATCTTAAAGCAGCTTTTCCTATGAGAAGGCTCATTGAATCACTACAATTTATTCTCTAAGTTCATTGTCTATAAATGTAAACTGGTGAATAATAAAGAATTTTTAATATAAGCCACATTAAATCCAAATTTTTCTTATAATTTATTGAAAAACAAAAAAAAAATGAGTCAACGAGAGGCACCCATATAAAAAATGTATTGTTGTAAAATAACAAATGAACTTAAATAATGTAATTGGTTGGTTAAAACCACATCATGGGAATCATCAGGATCATGTTTTAACACAAATGCTTTTCTACGAATGCAAAGTTCATTCATGCTCTACCTTATAGAACATCATATTGGTGGTAAGTAAGGACCTTTAAACGTAAAATAATTATGTACCATATGACGAATAAATATTATTGTAATAATATCTTTTAAATCATGTAAAAATTATATCAGTTTAACCCGGAAATCGTAAAACCATCATACCATCGTTATTCTTTCATGTTGCGTGAACCAATCTGTAGAAAAGCTTCGCGGTTGATAAATAATTGTGAACGTATGCATTCTCTTTGTCCCGTCAATATGTCAACCGTGTGCTTCCATTCAACCACGCCTAACATAATAAGTTGCTTTATCTCCGTAATGCTATTTGTTTAGACAGCGAGAACCTTCGAAAAATAAACCAGCTAGAAGTATTCAGCAAATTTAGAAAATTCTCCAAAATTACATATAAGTATATTATATACATATATATAAGCTATCATCTCCGTGCAGGGGCGGAATAAGAATACTAACCTCTGCGGCCGGTCACCCTGACGTAAAAGGCGACAAAACAACCCTAGCTACGTACGTCTTAAGTATGCCGCCATAATAACCTTGTGTTCCGGCATTAGTGACCTAAGTTCCTGTACGCATATGGGACAGCAGCGCGTTCGCGGTACCCCTAGTGTCACAAACATCCATAGGTGACGGTAACCGCCTGTCTACTGTTCGTCAGAAAAAAAATATATATTTCATTAATAGCAGTCTCGTTTTTTCTCAGATGGCACCTGCACATTTTATATGGATTTCTGTATCATGCGTTGCGTAATATTTATATTGTACTAGCAGACGCGACAAACATATGTGCCAGATAGAGGTATTCCTTTAACCGTGGAAATAGGTATAAATCACTAGGAACTAGGTCCGGTGTATATGGACTTCCATCAATTCGAAGCCAGCTTCTTGAATGGCAGCCATCACAACTTTGGACTTGAACGCGGGGGCGTTATCTTGGTGAAACAAAATAACTGTAGCGAGTTTGCCACGCCGTTGCTTGCGTATTTTCTCACGCAACTTTGTTATTATTGTCCTGCCAACAAAGTCTCCGTAATAGTAGCTCCATGATTAAAGTATTCGAACATTACCACTCCTTGGCTGTCCCAGAAAAAGCAGCCCATGATCTTACCGGCGGATGGAATCGCCTGAAATTTCTACGGAGTTGGAGATAACGGTCTCTTCCAAGTCATGGACTGTTTTTTCATTTCCGGGTCATAATTGTGAAGCCATGTTTCGTCCATAGTTATGAAACGAGCCAAAAATCGGTCAAGATCCTGTTGTAACAAACCCAAACTGCTTTGTGAAATTCTTAGTCTCGTTTGTTTTTGCGCGTCAGAAAGCATTCAGGGCACCCAGCGCGCTGATACTTTATTCATACCCAAATAGTTGCGTATAACATTATGGACACTGCCTATAGAAGTCTTCATTTCTTCTACTATAAAACAAACAGTAACACAACGATCCGCCAAGACAATGTTTTCAACTTTTTTAATCAGTTGTTCAGTCACTACCGATGTAGGGCGTCTCGTGCGGGGGTCGTCGTAAATGGAAGTTCTTCGTCATTTGAACTTAGCATACCAAAGCGCAATCGTAGAATATGGCATGATGAACCTCTAATGTTGCTCTCAAGTCTTGATTTACCAGCTCCGTAGTAAAATTATTCAGGCAGAGATATTTTATTACCGCGCGATCTTCAATTTTATCCATTTTTAAGAACACGTTCTGACACGACGCAAACTAATGACTTCTGTTTTTAAAAAACAAAACAAAATTGATTGCTTTTTTATTATTATTATATCTAATGTCTGAGCTATTCCTGTCAGTATTTTTTTTCTTTCCTAGGAGAATGTATCACATTATTACTATTTATTGAACACCCCTGTATATTGTTGTCGGTAATTTTACTAAAACACGGCATTTACGTATTTAAAGTAGCTATGTATTAAATAAATTAATAATATTATTAAATTTAATTTAGACTTCATATTATTCATATTTAGGTATTAAAATAATAATAATAATTTTATTAGACACTTTTGAATTACTTTTTTTTAATTGTATTTAAATAATAAATATCAATATTTCAGCATTATTATTAAAAATTATATGTGATATGTTTCTTATGATACAACTATCTGTGATGCATTATTGTAATTTATGATAAATAAATAATAAACTTTTGATGTAGAGTTCATGAAAGGACCCATATGAGACCATTTAACTTAGGGCAGATAAATACGTTAACATTTGGTAAAGTGGAACTAATGATGATAATTTTCTTATACTATTACCGTTTTCTTACGATTTAATCGGATACTTCTATTTCTCTGTATTGTACCCAAGACACACACAGAGACATATACACTCGACTACACGTGATGCGTGTGCATGAGTACATCACAAAGCTATTTGCCTGACATTATTAATAAGTACCAGTATACATTATTAATTATATATACATAATAGTTAATTCTACATTTCCCTTATCAACCCGATTAAAGCCATATAGCTATGATAATTAATATGCGTAATAAAAAAATATGAATAATTCATAAACTATATATACGAAGTTGTATAAAAGTCATCAGTCGTCGTCCAGCAGTTATCACTTACCAATAAAACCGATGGTTTGTAAACATTAAAGTACCAAACCTATCATCAAGGTGACGATAAGTAATACTTATCATACTGCTTGGTTACTTGTCGCGGCGCTTTCTGCAACACTGCGAGAAAATGTAACCAGGTACAGTAATAATGATGATCACACAAGGTTACACGAGTAATAGTAATAATTATTTCAACCCTTAGGTAAAGGAAAATCTACTATTAATTTGAAACATAAAAATACCCTCATAAGTAATGTACGCCTTAAAAAGGCAAACTGTTAATACAAAATGTACAATCTAATATTTTTTTTTAATTTGTCTGCGAGTTTGTTTACCTCGGATCGCTATTGACTGACCAAGGAAGAAGTATATTAGAGATCAAAAGGAGAACACAAATAGCCAAAGATGCAATAACCAAGTTAACATGCATATGGCAATATCAAAAGGTCACGTGACTAAAACGAGAGTACTCCGAACATTGGTCTTTTCTATTTTTCTCTCCGGGGCAGAATCATGGACAATTAGGGCATCAGAGCGCAAGAAAATAGATGCAATCGAAATGTGGTGTTGGAGACGAATGCTCCTCATACCCTGGACGGGTAAAAGAACAAATAAATCTATTTTGGACCAGCTTCGCATTAAAGTAACGATCTCAACAATCTGTTATTGGAAGATTCTTGGGTATTTTGGTCACATTTCCCGACGACAGTCAGATAACTTGGATAAGTTTATCGTGACGGGTAAGGTGGAAGACGACCCTGTGGCTAATGACCTAGCCGCTGGTGAGACCAAATAACCGCCGTCACTGGACTCCCAATAACAACCGCTATTCGAGAAGCTGAGGACCAAACGAAGTGGAAGCAGCTTACGAGACAAGCCACGGTTGATTTTCAAGGACACCGTGGACCTTCAGCGAAGAAGAATTCGACCGGGAAGAAGAAGAAGTGCAATACTATTAAGTCCCAAACTAAGTTGCATAGCACTTGATTTACGGGTACTAGACGACATAATTCCTACATAAATACTTTTCTTTTGTAAATAAATACATATTGTACATAAACACCCAAACGCTGGGCGGGAATCGAACCAGTGACCTCCGCAAGCGTATTTACGTACGTTAGCCGTTACGCCAGGAGGTCTTTTAATTAAATTAAAAGTTTCGTCAAATCGTTGTAGTCGTTTTGTTGAATGTAGACTCGGAAGAAACAAATACACATTTTATGAAAATTGATTTTATTATGAGTTGAAGAAGAGGATTAAAGAAAACACTGATGGATTATGTGAAAGATTATTTGGCTAAGGAAAATGGAAATTTTCAGATTACTCCTATAAGAGAAGAGAAATAGGGGAGTACATTTTGTGGCGATTTTAAGGCCGGAGGAATTTTATTGAAATAGCACTGAAGTGGACGTATGAAAGTCTACCAAAATCATATGAATGAATATTCACACAATGCCATAGTTTTATTGTAAGTAGCAATTGTGTTATGTACAGTCGCTGTCAGATATATTGTAGCAGACAAGGTGACCAAATATTTGTGAACAATTCAAAATGTCAACAAGTTCCATACACTACAAGTTACCATTAATATCTGAACATTCATTACTTCATTAATATCTGAGCAGATGCTTGTCAATAATTTCTATACAAACAACTAACCAAAAATATCTGAACACTTACAACGTCAAGTGTATCTACGCAGACAAACACTGAGCTTACCTAGTTCGTTACTGCGTGATATAAAGGACGAACTAAAAACGACTATCGACTTGACTATCTGTGGTTAGTCCAGTCATTTGGTAGTTTTACCTGGAAATTTTAAACTGGTGATTTTATTGAGGTCAATGTGCTTTCTTCGAATTTTCACATTGCCCCCAGGGTTCTACCGCAAAGGCATAAAT
The DNA here is from genome assembly GCA_963693495.1 of Malacosoma neustria. Lineage (NCBI taxonomy): Eukaryota > Metazoa > Arthropoda > Insecta > Lepidoptera > Lasiocampidae > Malacosoma > Malacosoma neustria. Next base: position 11,656,237 of record OY856385.1, on the reverse strand, counting down.
GACCATCCCATGAAATGGCAGAAATGAATATACAATGAGGGTATACAATGAATATACAATAGTAGTATACTACTCATATACTTTTATTTTGTAAATAAATACATATGTAAATACCCAGACTCGGGACGGGTCCCGTGAACCCTGCAGACGTTCCACCGTGCTTTCCCGTTGTACTATAATAATACCTTGTATTAATTATAAAAACAATGATTCATATAAAATAATACAATACAGTACTACATAAAATGTTGTAATACGAGCTAGTAAATACTTGTTATTTAAATATTACATAAAATATATTTCATTTTGCCATTGAAGTGTACAACCAAGTTATAATCCTCACATAAGTATATTTATATTTTATTTCTAAGAAATAAGATTACATTATTATTCTCTCGGTTTATAATATTTTATTTACCGAGTCAATAACTATACTGTGGTCTATTCCTAACCACCATATTATTTACCAGGTCAATCAGCAACCTTATCATCCCACAGAGCCAAACATAGATAATATACAATGAAATTTTTTTCAAAGACCCATTTTTGAACATACATATGTTCCATCTCCTTCAATTCAGCATTATTTACCTACATGTGTGGAAGTCTCCATTACGAAAGCGTTTAAACTGTAGCAGCACCACGATCTGCTCCTCACGCTTACAAGCAAGCGAGACAAATGTGGCGAGCTGCTGCTGGGTCTTCTTCCCCTTCTACAGGGGTAGGTAGGGGCTTCGAGGCAGGGCCTCTTTACCCCGGCTTCAACTCAGGGGGCGACTACCCCCCGGTGTCGTGGAGTTTGCCGCCGGAGCTCGCACGCCTATGTGGCCGGCGGGGCGTCACGGCGGCATGTCGATGGCTGTATCTTCGGCCTAGATGGCCATCCTGAAATCAGCTTTAGATCATTAGTTGGGGCGCCTGGGGCCCTGTGGCCCCGGCGAGTGTGTGCGGGTGTGTGTGTGTGTTGGTGTGCGCGGACCTGTTGCGTCGTCTCCTTGTTCGGACGTCGCGACTAGGTCTCTCGGGGTTGGGCGCCAGGGTCCTCGGTGTTCCGGTGGTCGTGTGTGCAGCGGGGCGATGCCGTGGAGGTGATCGTGTGGGCCGTTATCGGCGCGGTCGAACATTCGTCGCGCCGATTTTGCTACGACCTCCCTCACACGGTCGATGCCCAAGTCGCGGCGGATAACGTCATTTCTGACGTACCGGCCTGCGTCGGTGCACATACGAAGAGCAATGTTTTGTTGCGCTTCTAGTCGCGCAAGCTGCGTTTTGGAGCATAGCGCTAGCCATGCTGGAGCGGCGTAGGTTAGTCTTGAGAGAAGATAGGTCTTATAGATCCTTACCTTGGTTCTCATCAACATTTTGGAAGCGAGGACAGGTCGGAGTTGGGCCCTGGCGGCGCGTGTCTGGTTTACGACATGCTCCACCTGGGCTTCCATGCTCAACGACCTGTCGATGTGTACTCCGAGATACTTCACCGAATGTTTCCATTCGATGTCTTCTCCACGGAGCTTCAGTGTCGGTGGTGGTTTCCTGTGGTTCCAGCGGGCGACTGCTAGCGCGGCGGTTTTGCTGACGTTAACCGCCATGCGCCAGTTGTCTAGCCACGCTGGAAGTGTGTCCAGGAGCCTCTGCATTTGTCGTGCTGCAAAATCTAAGTTCATAGATTTAGTGAAATAAGCGCTGTCATCGGCGAACAGCGCCAGTGTGATATCTGGATCTCCCGGTCGTGGGGGCTCAGAGGAAGTCGGGATGTCGTCTGTGTAAACCCCGTACAAGATTGGTGACAGACAACTTCCTTGGGGAACTCCGGCGGTGATGGTCCGTTTTTGGGAATGGGTCGTTTGCTCAACCGAAACGTAAAAGTCCCGGTCCTCTAGAAATGATGCCACTAGGTGTACGAGTGCGGGTGGCATGTTGATCTTGATTAATTTGAAGAGGAGCCCCTCGTGCCAGACGCGATCGAAGGCCTTCTCCATGTCGAGGAAGACTGCGACTACGTCTTTTCGCTCGTTGAGGGCTGTGGCTGTCATGTGTAGAATTCGCGTCAGCTGAAGCGTCGTCGAATGGCCGCTGCGAAATCCGAACTGTTCCGCACGTAGTGCTATGTGCGGATATAGTCGGCGCAGTAACAGTCGTTCGAATAGCTTGGCGATATGCGGCAGAAGCGTAACCGGCCGGTAACTCGCTGGTAGTCGGCGATCTTTACCTGGTTTTGGGAGCATGACGACCTTACCGGTTTTCCAGATGTCTGGGAAGTGGTGTGTGCGTAGGATGCCGTTGAAGAGTCTCGCGAGCGCTACGAATCCCTTCCTCGGCAGCCGGCGAAGTGTGGCAGCGTTGAGTCCGTCGCATCCCGAAGCTTTCCGGATTGGCAGGCGGAGTGCGGCTTTGCGTACCTCTGCGGGGGAGATGAAGTCTTCCCCTTTCAGGGGTGCGGCTGGGCGCGTCAGGAAGTCCTCCACGGTCCTCTCGACACGCTCGTGGTGCTGCTTGGTGATCCATGAGGCTGCTGCTGGGATCGGGTGTGGTTGGAATTGTCCCTCTAGGTGTTTGGCGAATATTTCCGCCCTGTCCTGTGGATCAAATCTTTTCACACCTTGGTCGTCCAATAGCGGGTATGTGGGAATTGTGGATCTGGTTAGTGTTTTGCAGAGGCTGTGGAGGTCCGTTTCGTGTTCGGCGACCTGGTCGAGATGTCTCTCCCAGGATTCACCTCTCCACGTCTTCACTGCCTCCGCGATTTGTGCTGTTAGTTTGTTCAGCCTGGTTTTAACCGTTGGACATCTTGTTCTGGCCCACAGGCGTCTAAGGGCGCGCTTGTGAGCTATGTCCTGGTTAAGCCGGGCTGGTAGTGTTGGTCTCCTTGGCCGTGTGGTGATTAATGTCGTGTTTGCATCCTTGGCTGCTGTCATTCGCTTCGTTATTAGGTCGGCTGCGGACTCCACCTCCTCCGGAGCGGTGAGCTTGCCAATGGTGATGTCTTCCATGTCCTTCGTATACCCTGTCCAATTTGTCCTTTCGCACAGCCTTGGTCTCGGAGCCAGTGGTTCCGCGACGGCTAGCGTCACCAGGATTGGTAAGTGCTGTGTGTCCAGGTCGTACAGCGCCTCCAGTTGGATAGGGCAGCGTAGGTTTTGGTGTATGACAATGTCGAGTGTATCTGCACTGTGTCTGGGGTTTGATGGTATGTGTGTGGGGGAATCCGGCGCGACGATCGTAAGACCTCTGGATTCTGTGTGTTTGAGCAGGTGTCTGCCTGCTACGTTGTTGGTTCTAGACCCCCACGCTACGTGTTTAGCGTTAAGATCGCCTGCAAGCAGCGTGGGTGTCGAGCCGTCGAAAATGTTGTCGATGTCGTGGCTGTTGTAGCGAGGTTTTGGTGGTTTATAGCCAGCAAAGATCCTGGTTTCTTTACCGGCCACTTTCACCAAGACGCCGCATGCGCGCAACTCGGTGAATGCCGGATGTGGCAACTCGTCGTGGACGATATCCCTGCGCACTAGAACCGCCGTACCTCTGTATGGTCGGCCGCACTCGGAAATTTCGTCGCGCCGATATACGACGTAGTTGGGCAGCCGGAGTGTGTGGGTTGGTCGCAGCTTAGTTTCGCCCAGGAGGATGATGTGAATATCCTGCGCCTGTGCTAGTATTCTAAGTGCGTTGATGTTGGGCTGGATCCCTCCAGGGTTCCAGTACAAGATGCGGAGTTGAGGCTGGGTAGTTGTTGGTCCTAAGGGTCCCCTATCCATGTTGGTTAGGGTTTAGGACTGCCAACGTGCCTAGTGCAGCGTCGCGTATGTCGCGACCCTCCACTAGGGCTGAGACTAGCAGCGTCAGGGCCCCACAGTACCTCTCCATGCGGTCTAGCCGCTGTAGGATGAGGGTCAGTGGATCCCCGGCGCCGGTCTCTGTTGTTGCGTGCTGGGTGACTGGTGCGTGAGTGTGTGTTTGTTGTGTTGTGGGCATTGATGTGGGTGCGTGTTTGGGTTTGGGTGTGGGTGTGTGTGTGGGTGCGGGCGCAACAGCGACGGCTGGTGCCGTGTGGTTGCGCTCGCGGTTACTCACTCTGTGTTGCTTTGGAGGTGCCGCTCTCGGTGTCGGCTGCGGTGCCCCTGGCGTCACCGGTGCTGCAGGCGCTCGCTTTGCGGTTAGCGGTGCTCGAGCGGCGGCCACCGGAGCGCTGGCTGTGTTCCTCTCCGTGGCTGGTGTGTTGCGGATGCGTGCTTTTCCGCCTCTTCTGTGGCTCTTGCGTGCTGGCAGGGGGGCCCCGCGTGGGACCGGTGGATTCGCCGGGGCGACTAAGGTCGTCTCTAGCTGTGGGAGTGTTGAGTGCCTCTCTGGTGGTAGAGGGCGTTGCGCCTTCCTTCTCTCTGCTCGAGTGGGGTTGAGAGTGCGGGCTGCTTGGGTTTTAGGGGTGGGGGGAGAGGTTTTGACTCCCTTTCTCCTAGCCTCTTGGATGTAGCGGCTACAGCGTCTGCTGTTAGCCGCGTGCGCCTTTCCGCAATTGGCGCAAGTCGGTGGCTGGTCCTTAGGACGACTGCAGTCTTTTGCAGTGTGGGGGCCTGCGCACCTCACGCACGCAATGGTGCGGTGGCAGTTGGCGGACGAGTGGCCGAAGTTTTGGCAGCGGTGGCATTGGGGGATTCCTCCATTGCCACGCCAGGCTTCGATTTTAATACCCGGCATGAACAGCAGGGTATTGGTGGCATACAGCCGGGATTTATCCTCATTATTGAGGTGCGGAATGGTGGCGTAAAATAGGCATCCCGGGCGCCCATTGGCACCGGGGATCCTTCGAACGTAGTTAACTTGGAATCCCAAGTTAACGAGGGCGGTTTGTATTTGCGCCGGTTGGGTATCGGCGGGGAGTCCGCGGATCGCGACCTTAGTCGGGATATCCGCTGGGTTGGCGTAACAGTACCACTGGATTGTGGTATCCTGTTGGGTAGCCTCGACTAGGTACTTCTGTACCACTCTATACTCTTCGGGTGAGGCCGGTATGAACCGGACCCCTTTCCCGAAAGGGCGGGCATTGGGAGGGTGGCCTAGTAGTGCCTGAAGGGCACTGAAGTGGTTAACCCAATTGGGTAAGTTGTCTACAACTATGGGAGGATATCCCTTAGTTGTAGGGGCGGGCGGAGGTACGCGGGAAGCGTTCGCTCCGTCTGGTGGGCTCTGGGAGGTTTTCGTCTTTGGGGCGGCTAACGCTTCCGCAAAGGATGTGGGCGGAGGTCGCGGGGCGACCGACGGTTCAGTCTCCATGAGGTCCGAGTCATCGGCCGATTCGGACGAATCCTCTTCGGCTTCGGATGACTCAAACTCTTCCTCTTCGCTAGAAGAGCTGGATTCGGAGTCGCCGGCCGCGGCGCGTCTCTTCCGCTCTACTCTATCCTCTGCGGATGGGGAGCGGCGGGCTTTCTTACCTGGGACTCTCGTGCTTCGGGCTGGGCCGGATGTCCCGGGCGTCGGGCTCGGTGATGGTGGCGTGGGCAGGCGGCTGGCGGGGGCCATCGTTCCCGATGTTGTTGGTGGCTGCGGCGACGTTGCTGCTGGCGGCGGGGCCGGCATTGTGCGTTTCACGCTACGCTGTGCATGAACTATAAGTGTGGGAGTCTCTACGTCCTCAGACGGAGTACTCAACCACTAACTTTGTGATTGGGGCTGTACGACCGTATACCAGTTACTGTAGGACCATCGACCTGTATGTTCCTACACTGTATAACCCTTGACCACTGTATAACCCGTGACCGTGACCACTGTATGACCGTACTGGGTGGGTGTCGGCAAGCGACTCATCTGTGGCGAGCGTAGAAACCGCAACGTTTTATATTTACGGTGTGCGACACGATACGCAGTTATCTTCCGTCTCGCTCACACGGCTACATTTTATACTTGTATATTTTTCGTTTTAACTTAGCATATTTAGTGTTATATCGTTGTAACGTAGCATCTATACACGTACCATTTCTGTAAATATATTTAGCGCAATTTGTCAATAAATCATACACATACCCGCTATTGGACACATACCCGCTATTGGACGACCAAGGTGTGAAAAGATTTGATCCACAGGACAGGGCGGAAATATTCGCCAAACACCTAGAGGGACAATTCCAACCACACCCGATCCCAGCAGCAGCCTCATGGATCACCAAGCAGCACCACGAGCGTGTCGAGAGGACCGTGGAGGACTTCCTGACGCGCCCAGCCGCACCCCTGAAAGGGGAAGACTTCATCTCCCCCGCAGAGGTACGCAAAGCCGCACTCCGCCTGCCAATCCGGAAAGCTTCGGGATGCGACGGACTCAACGCTGCCACACTTCGCCGGCTGCCGAGGAAGGGATTCGTAGCGCTCGCGAGACTCTTCAACGGCATCCTACGCACACACCACTTCCCAGACATCTGGAAAACCGGTAAGGTCGTCATGCTCCCAAAACCAGGTAAAGATCGCCGACTACCAGCGAGTTACCGGCCGGTTACGCTTCTGCCGCATATCGCCAAGCTATTCGAACGACTGTTACTGCGCCGACTATATCCGCACATAGCACTACGTGCGGAACAGTTCGGATTTCGCAGCGGCCATTCGACGACGCTTCAGCTGACGCGAATTCTACACATGACAGCCACAGCCCTCAACGAGCGAAAAGACGTAGTCGCAGTCTTCCTCGACATGGAGAAGGCCTTCGATCGCGTCTGGCACGAGGGGCTCCTCTTCAAATTAATCAAGATCAACATGCCACCCGCACTCGTACACCTAGTGGCATCATTTCTAGAGGACCGGGACTTTTACGTTTCGGTTGAGCAAACGACCCATTCCCAAAAACGGACCATCACCGCCGGAGTTCCCCAAGGAAGTTGTCTGTCACCAATCTTGTACGGGGTTTACACAGACGACATCCCGACTTCCTCTGAGCCCCCACGACCGGGAGATCCAGATATCACACTGGCGCTGTTCGCCGATGACAGCGCTTATTTCACTAAATCTATGAACTTAGATTTTGCAGCACGACAAATGCAGAGGCTCCTGGACACACTTCCAGCGTGGCTAGACAACTGGCGCATGGCGGTTAACGTCAGCAAAACCGCCGCGCTAGCAGTCGCCCGCTGGAACCACAGGAAACCACCACCGACACTGAAGCTCCGTGGAGAAGACATCGAATGGAAACATTCGGTGAAGTATCTCGGAGTACACATCGACAGGTCGTTGAGCATGGAAGCCCAGGTGGAGCATGTCGTAAACCAGACACGCGCCGCCAGGGCCCAACTCCGACCTGTCCTCGCTTCCAAAATGTCGATGAGAACCAAGGTAAGGATCTATAAGACCTATCTTCTCTCAAGACTAACCTACGCCGCTCCAGCATGGCTAGCGCTATGCTCCAAAACGCAGCTTGCGCGACTAGAAGCGCAACAAAACATTGCTCTTCGTATGTGCACCGACGCAGGCCGGTACGTCAGAAATGACGTTATCCGCCGCGACTTGGGCATCGACCGTGTGAGGGAGGTCGTAGCAAAATCGGCGCGACGAATGTTCGACCGCGCCGATAACGGCCCACACGATCACCTCCACGGCATCGCCCCGCTGCACACACGACCACCGGAACACCGAGGACCCTGGCGCCCAACCCCGAGAGACCTAGTCGCGACGTCCGAACAAGGAGACGACGCAACAGGTCCGCGCACACCAACACACACACACACCCGCACACACTCGCCGGGGCCACAGGGCCCCAGGCGCCCCAACTAATGATCTAAAGCTGATTTCAGGATGGCCATCTAGGCCGAAGATACAGCCATCGACATGCCGCCGTGACGCCCCGCCGGCCACATAGGCGTGCGAGCTCCGGCGGCAAACTCCACGACACCGGGGGGTAGTCGCCCCCTGAGTTGAAGCCGGGGTAAAGAGGCCCTGCCTCGAAGCCCCTACCTACCCCTGTAGAAGGGGAAGAAGACCCAGCAGCAATAAAAAATAAATCATGATGAGTCGCTTGCCGACACCCACCCAGTACGGTCATACAGTGGTCACGGTCACGGGTTATACAGTGGTCAAGGGTTATACAGTGTAGGAACATACAGGTCGATGGTCCTACAGTAACTGGTATACGGTCGTACAGCCCCAATCACAAAGTTAGTGGTTGAGTACTCCGTCTGAGGACGTAGAGACTCCCACACTTATAGTTCATGCACAGCGTAGCGTGAAACGCACAATGCCGGCCCGCCGCCAGCAGCAACGTCGCCGCAGCCACCAACAACATCGGGAACGATGGCCCCCGCCAGCCGCCTGCCCACGCCACCATCACCGAGCCCGACGCCCGGGACATCCGGCCCAGCCCGAAGCACGAGAGTCCCAGGTAAGAAAGCCCGCCGCTCCCCATCCGCAGAGGATAGAGTAGAGCGGAAGAGACGCGCCGCGGCCGGCGACTCCGAATCCAGCTCTTCTAGCGAAGAGGAAGAGTTTGAGTCATCCGAAGCCGAAGAGGATTCGTCCGAATCGGCCGATGACTCGGACCTCATGGAGACTGAACCGTCGGTCGCCCCGCGACCTCCGCCCACATCCTTTGCGGAAGCGTTAGCCGCCCCAAAGACGAAAACCTCCCAGAGCCCACCAGACGGAGCGAACGCTTCCCGCGTACCTCCGCCCGCCCCTACAACTAAGGGATATCCTCCCATAGTTGTAGACAACTTACCCAATTGGGTTAACCACTTCAGTGCCCTTCAGGCACTACTAGGCCACCCTCCCAATGCCCGCCCTTTCGGGAAAGGGGTCCGGTTCATACCGGCCTCACCCGAAGAGTATAGAGTGGTACAGAAGTACCTAGTCGAGGCTACCCAACAGGATACCACAATCCAGTGGTACTGTTACGCCAACCCAGCGGATATCCCGACTAAGGTCGCGATCCGCGGACTCCCCGCCGATACCCAACCGGCGCAAATACAAACCGCCCTCGTTAACTTGGGATTCCAAGTTAACTACGTTCGAAGGATCCCCGGTGCCAATGGGCGCCCGGGATGCCTATTTTACGCCACCATTCCGCACCTCAATAATGAGGATAAATCCCGGCTGTATGCCACCAATACCCTGCTGTTCATGCCGGGTATTAAAATCGAAGCCTGGCGTGGCAATGGAGGAATCCCCCAATGCCACCGCTGCCAAAACTTCGGCCACTCGTCCGCCAACTGCCACCGCACCATTGCGTGCGTGAGGTGCGCAGGCCCCCACACTGCAAAAGACTGCAGTCGTCCTAAGGACCAGCCACCGACTTGCGCCAATTGCGGAAAGGCGCACGCGGCTAACAGCAGACGCTGTAGCCGCTACATCCAAGAGGCTAGGAGAAAGGGAGTCAAAACCTCTCCCCCCACCCCTAAAACCCAAGCAGCCCGCACTCTCAACCCCACTCGAGCAGAGAGAAGGAAGGCGCAACGCCCTCTACCACCAGAGAGGCACTCAACACTCCCACAGCTAGAGACGACCTTAGTCGCCCCGGCGAATCCACCGGTCCCACGCGGGGCCCCCCTGCCAGCACGCAAGAGCCACAGAAGAGGCGGAAAAGCACGCATCCGCAACACACCAGCCACGGAGAGGAACACAGCCAGCGCTCCGGTGGCCGCCGCTCGAGCACCGCTAACCGCAAAGCGAGCGCCTGCAGCACCGGTGACGCCAGGGGCACCGCAGCCGACACCGAGAGCGGCACCTCCAAAGCAACACAGAGTGAGTAACCGCGAGCGCAACCACACGGCACCAGCCGTCGCTGTTGCGCCCGCACCCACACACACACCCACACCCAAACCCAAACACGCACCCACATCAATGCCCACAACACAACAAACACACACTCACGCACCAGTCACCCAGCACGCAACAACAGAGACCGGCGCCGGGGATCCACTGACCCTCATCCTACAGCGGCTAGACCGCATGGAGAGGTACTGTGGGGCCCTGACGCTGCTAGTCTCAGCCCTAGTGGAGGGTCGCGACATACGCGACGCTGCACTAGGCACGTTGGCAGTCCTAAACCCTAACCAACATGGATAGGGGACCCTTAGGACCAACAACTACCCAGCCTCAACTCCGCATCTTGTACTGGAACCCTGGAGGGATCCAGCCCAACATCAACGCACTTAGAATACTAGCACAGGCGCAGGATATTCACATCATCCTCCTGGGCGAAACTAAGCTGCGACCAACCCACACACTCCGGCTGCCCAACTACGTCGTATATCGGCGCGACGAAATTTCCGAGTGCGGCCGACCATACAGAGGTACGGCGGTTCTAGTGCGCAGGGATATCGTCCACGACAAGTTGCCACATCCGGCATTCACCGAGTTGCGCGCATGCGGCGTCTTGGTGAAAGTGGCCGGTAAAGAAACCAGGATCTTTGCTGGCTATAAACCACCAAAACCTCGCTACAACAGCCACGACATCGACAACATTTTCGACGGCTCGACACCCACGCTGCTTGCAGGCGATCTTAACGCTAAACACGTAGCGTGGGGGTCTAGAACCAACAACGTAGCAGGCAGACACCTGCTCAAACACACAGAATCCAGAGGTCTTACGATCATCGCGCCGGATTCCCCCACACACATACCATCAAACCCCAGACACAGTGCAGATACACTCGACATTGTCATACACCAAAACCTACGCTGCCCTATCCAACTGGAGGCGCTGTACGACCTGGACACACAGCACTTACCAATCCTGGTGACGCTAGCCGTCGCGGAACCACTGGCTCCGAGACCAAGGCTGTGCGAAAGGACAAATTGGACAGGGTATACGAAGGACATGGAAGACATCACCATTGGCAAGCTCACCGCTCCGGAGGAGGTGGAGTCCGCAGCCGACCTAATAACGAAGCGAATGACAGCAGCCAAGGATGCAAACACGACATTAATCACCACACGGCCAAGGAGACCAACACTACCAGCCCGGCTTAACCAGGACATAGCTCACAAGCGCGCCCTTAGACGCCTGTGGGCCAGAACAAGATGTCCAACGGTTAAAACCAGGCTGAACAAACTAACAGCACAAATCGCGGAGGCAGTGAAGACGTGGAGAGGTGAATCCTGGGAGAGACATCTCGACCAGGTCGCCGAACACGAAACGGACCTCCACAGCCTCTGCAAAACACTAACCAGATCCACAATTCCCACATACCCGCTATTGGACGACCAAGGTGTGAAAAGATTTGATCCACAGGACAGGGCGGAAATATTCGCCAAACACCTAGAGGGACAATTCCAACCACACCCGATCCCAGCAGCAGCCTCATGGATCACCAAGCAGCACCACGAGCGTGTCGAGAGGACCGTGGAGGACTTCCTGACGCGCCCAGCCGCACCCCTGAAAGGGGAAGACTTCATCTCCCCCGCAGAGGTACGCAAAGCCGCACTCCGCCTGCCAATCCGGAAAGCTTCGGGATGCGACGGACTCAACGCTGCCACACTTCGCCGGCTGCCGAGGAAGGGATTCGTAGCGCTCGCGAGACTCTTCAACGGCATCCTACGCACACACCACTTCCCAGACATCTGGAAAACCGGTAAGGTCGTCATGCTCCCAAAACCAGGTAAAGATCGCCGACTACCAGCGAGTTACCGGCCGGTTACGCTTCTGCCGCATATCGCCAAGCTATTCGAACGACTGTTACTGCGCCGACTATATCCGCACATAGCACTACGTGCGGAACAGTTCGGATTTCGCAGCGGCCATTCGACGACGCTTCAGCTGACGCGAATTCTACACATGACAGCCACAGCCCTCAACGAGCGAAAAGACGTAGTCGCAGTCTTCCTCGACATGGAGAAGGCCTTCGATCGCGTCTGGCACGAGGGGCTCCTCTTCAAATTAATCAAGATCAACATGCCACCCGCACTCGTACACCTAGTGGCATCATTTCTAGAGGACCGGGACTTTTACGTTTCGGTTGAGCAAACGACCCATTCCCAAAAACGGACCATCACCGCCGGAGTTCCCCAAGGAAGTTGTCTGTCACCAATCTTGTACGGGGTTTACACAGACGACATCCCGACTTCCTCTGAGCCCCCACGACCGGGAGATCCAGATATCACACTGGCGCTGTTCGCCGATGACAGCGCTTATTTCACTAAATCTATGAACTTAGATTTTGCAGCACGACAAATGCAGAGGCTCCTGGACACACTTCCAGCGTGGCTAGACAACTGGCGCATGGCGGTTAACGTCAGCAAAACCGCCGCGCTAGCAGTCGCCCGCTGGAACCACAGGAAACCACCACCGACACTGAAGCTCCGTGGAGAAGACATCGAATGGAAACATTCGGTGAAGTATCTCGGAGTACACATCGACAGGTCGTTGAGCATGGAAGCCCAGGTGGAGCATGTCGTAAACCAGACACGCGCCGCCAGGGCCCAACTCCGACCTGTCCTCGCTTCCAAAATGTCGATGAGAACCAAGGTAAGGATCTATAAGACCTATCTTCTCTCAAGACTAACCTACGCCGCTCCAGCATGGCTAGCGCTATGCTCCAAAACGCAGCTTGCGCGACTAGAAGCGCAACAAAACATTGCTCTTCGTATGTGCACCGACGCAGGCCGGTACGTCAGAAATGACGTTATCCGCCGCGACTTGGGCATCGACCGTGTGAGGGAGGTCGTAGCAAAATCGGCGCGACGAATGTTCGACCGCGCCGATAACGGCCCACACGATCACCTCCACGGCATCGCCCCGCTGCACACACGACCACCGGAACACCGAGGACCCTGGCGCCCAACCCCGAGAGACCTAGTCGCGACGTCCGAACAAGGAGACGACGCAACAGGTCCGCGCACACCAACACACACACACACCCGCACACACTCGCCGGGGCCACAGGGCCCCAGGCGCCCCAACTAATGATCTAAAGCTGATTTCAGGATGGCCATCTAGGCCGAAGATACAGCCATCGACATGCCGCCGTGACGCCCCGCCGGCCACATAGGCGTGCGAGCTCCGGCGGCAAACTCCACGACACCGGGGGGTAGTCGCCCCCTGAGTTGAAGCCGGGGTAAAGAGGCCCTGCCTCGAAGCCCCTACCTACCCCTGTAGAAGGGGAAGAAGACCCAGCAGCAATAAAAAATAAATCATGATGAGTCGCTTGCCGACACCCACCCAGTACGGTCATACAGTGGTCACGGTCACGGGTTATACAGTGGTCAAGGGTTATACAGTGTAGGAACATACAGGTCGATGGTCCTACAGTAACTGGTATACGGTCGTACAGCCCCAATCACAAAGTTAGTGGTTGAGTACTCCGTCTGAGGACGTAGAGACTCCCACACTTATAGTTCATGCACAGCGTAGCGTGAAACGCACAATGCCGGCCCGCCGCCAGCAGCAACGTCGCCGCAGCCACCAACAACATCGGGAACGATGGCCCCCGCCAGCCGCCTGCCCACGCCACCATCACCGAGCCCGACGCCCGGGACATCCGGCCCAGCCCGAAGCACGAGAGTCCCAGGTAAGAAAGCCCGCCGCTCCCCATCCGCAGAGGATAGAGTAGAGCGGAAGAGACGCGCCGCGGCCGGCGACTCCGAATCCAGCTCTTCTAGCGAAGAGGAAGAGTTTGAGTCATCCGAAGCCGAAGAGGATTCGTCCGAATCGGCCGATGACTCGGACCTCATGGAGACTGAACCGTCGGTCGCCCCGCGACCTCCGCCCACATCCTTTGCGGAAGCGTTAGCCGCCCCAAAGACGAAAACCTCCCAGAGCCCACCAGACGGAGCGAACGCTTCCCGCGTACCTCCGCCCGCCCCTACAACTAAGGGATATCCTCCCATAGTTGTAGACAACTTACCCAATTGGGTTAACCACTTCAGTGCCCTTCAGGCACTACTAGGCCACCCTCCCAATGCCCGCCCTTTCGGGAAAGGGGTCCGGTTCATACCGGCCTCACCCGAAGAGTATAGAGTGGTACAGAAGTACCTAGTCGAGGCTACCCAACAGGATACCACAATCCAGTGGTACTGTTACGCCAACCCAGCGGATATCCCGACTAAGGTCGCGATCCGCGGACTCCCCGCCGATACCCAACCGGCGCAAATACAAACCGCCCTCGTTAACTTGGGATTCCAAGTTAACTACGTTCGAAGGATCCCCGGTGCCAATGGGCGCCCGGGATGCCTATTTTACGCCACCATTCCGCACCTCAATAATGAGGATAAATCCCGGCTGTATGCCACCAATACCCTGCTGTTCATGCCGGGTATTAAAATCGAAGCCTGGCGTGGCAATGGAGGAATCCCCCAATGCCACCGCTGCCAAAACTTCGGCCACTCGTCCGCCAACTGCCACCGCACCATTGCGTGCGTGAGGTGCGCAGGCCCCCACACTGCAAAAGACTGCAGTCGTCCTAAGGACCAGCCACCGACTTGCGCCAATTGCGGAAAGGCGCACGCGGCTAACAGCAGACGCTGTAGCCGCTACATCCAAGAGGCTAGGAGAAAGGGAGTCAAAACCTCTCCCCCCACCCCTAAAACCCAAGCAGCCCGCACTCTCAACCCCACTCGAGCAGAGAGAAGGAAGGCGCAACGCCCTCTACCACCAGAGAGGCACTCAACACTCCCACAGCTAGAGACGACCTTAGTCGCCCCGGCGAATCCACCGGTCCCACGCGGGGCCCCCCTGCCAGCACGCAAGAGCCACAGAAGAGGCGGAAAAGCACGCATCCGCAACACACCAGCCACGGAGAGGAACACAGCCAGCGCTCCGGTGGCCGCCGCTCGAGCACCGCTAACCGCAAAGCGAGCGCCTGCAGCACCGGTGACGCCAGGGGCACCGCAGCCGACACCGAGAGCGGCACCTCCAAAGCAACACAGAGTGAGTAACCGCGAGCGCAACCACACGGCACCAGCCGTCGCTGTTGCGCCCGCACCCACACACACACCCACACCCAAACCCAAACACGCACCCACATCAATGCCCACAACACAACAAACACACACTCACGCACCAGTCACCCAGCACGCAACAACAGAGACCGGCGCCGGGGATCCACTGACCCTCATCCTACAGCGGCTAGACCGCATGGAGAGGTACTGTGGGGCCCTGACGCTGCTAGTCTCAGCCCTAGTGGAGGGTCGCGACATACGCGACGCTGCACTAGGCACGTTGGCAGTCCTAAACCCTAACCAACATGGATAGGGGACCCTTAGGACCAACAACTACCCAGCCTCAACTCCGCATCTTGTACTGGAACCCTGGAGGGATCCAGCCCAACATCAACGCACTTAGAATACTAGCACAGGCGCAGGATATTCACATCATCCTCCTGGGCGAAACTAAGCTGCGACCAACCCACACACTCCGGCTGCCCAACTACGTCGTATATCGGCGCGACGAAATTTCCGAGTGCGGCCGACCATACAGAGGTACGGCGGTTCTAGTGCGCAGGGATATCGTCCACGACAAGTTGCCACATCCGGCATTCACCGAGTTGCGCGCATGCGGCGTCTTGGTGAAAGTGGCCGGTAAAGAAACCAGGATCTTTGCTGGCTATAAACCACCAAAACCTCGCTACAACAGCCACGACATCGACAACATTTTCGACGGCTCGACACCCACGCTGCTTGCAGGCGATCTTAACGCTAAACACGTAGCGTGGGGGTCTAGAACCAACAACGTAGCAGGCAGACACCTGCTCAAACACACAGAATCCAGAGGTCTTACGATCATCGCGCCGGATTCCCCCACACACATACCATCAAACCCCAGACACAGTGCAGATACACTCGACATTGTCATACACCAAAACCTACGCTGCCCTATCCAACTGGAGGCGCTGTACGACCTGGACACACAGCACTTACCAATCCTGGTGACGCTAGCCGTCGCGGAACCACTGGCTCCGAGACCAAGGCTGTGCGAAAGGACAAATTGGACAGGGTATACGAAGGACATGGAAGACATCACCATTGGCAAGCTCACCGCTCCGGAGGAGGTGGAGTCCGCAGCCGACCTAATAACGAAGCGAATGACAGCAGCCAAGGATGCAAACACGACATTAATCACCACACGGCCAAGGAGACCAACACTACCAGCCCGGCTTAACCAGGACATAGCTCACAAGCGCGCCCTTAGACGCCTGTGGGCCAGAACAAGATGTCCAACGGTTAAAACCAGGCTGAACAAACTAACAGCACAAATCGCGGAGGCAGTGAAGACGTGGAGAGGTGAATCCTGGGAGAGACATCTCGACCAGGTCGCCGAACACGAAACGGACCTCCACAGCCTCTGCAAAACACTAACCAGATCCACAATTCCCACATACCCGCTATTGGACGACCAAGGTGTGAAAAGATTTGATCCACAGGACAGGGCGGAAATATTCGCCAAACACCTAGAGGGACAATTCCAACCACACCCGATCCCAGCAGCAGCCTCATGGATCACCAAGCAGCACCACGAGCGTGTCGAGAGGACCGTGGAGGACTTCCTGACGCGCCCAGCCGCACCCCTGAAAGGGGAAGACTTCATCTCCCCCGCAGAGGTACGCAAAGCCGCACTCCGCCTGCCAATCCGGAAAGCTTCGGGATGCGACGGACTCAACGCTGCCACACTTCGCCGGCTGCCGAGGAAGGGATTCGTAGCGCTCGCGAGACTCTTCAACGGCATCCTACGCACACACCACTTCCCAGACATCTGGAAAACCGGTAAGGTCGTCATGCTCCCAAAACCAGGTAAAGATCGCCGACTACCAGCGAGTTACCGGCCGGTTACGCTTCTGCCGCATATCGCCAAGCTATTCGAACGACTGTTACTGCGCCGACTATATCCGCACATAGCACTACGTGCGGAACAGTTCGGATTTCGCAGCGGCCATTCGACGACGCTTCAGCTGACGCGAATTCTACACATGACAGCCACAGCCCTCAACGAGCGAAAAGACGTAGTCGCAGTCTTCCTCGACATGGAGAAGGCCTTCGATCGCGTCTGGCACGAGGGGCTCCTCTTCAAATTAATCAAGATCAACATGCCACCCGCACTCGTACACCTAGTGGCATCATTTCTAGAGGACCGGGACTTTTACGTTTCGGTTGAGCAAACGACCCATTCCCAAAAACGGACCATCACCGCCGGAGTTCCCCAAGGAAGTTGTCTGTCACCAATCTTGTACGGGGTTTACACAGACGACATCCCGACTTCCTCTGAGCCCCCACGACCGGGAGATCCAGATATCACACTGGCGCTGTTCGCCGATGACAGCGCTTATTTCACTAAATCTATGAACTTAGATTTTGCAGCACGACAAATGCAGAGGCTCCTGGACACACTTCCAGCGTGGCTAGACAACTGGCGCATGGCGGTTAACGTCAGCAAAACCGCCGCGCTAGCAGTCGCCCGCTGGAACCACAGGAAACCACCACCGACACTGAAGCTCCGTGGAGAAGACATCGAATGGAAACATTCGGTGAAGTATCTCGGAGTACACATCGACAGGTCGTTGAGCATGGAAGCCCAGGTGGAGCATGTCGTAAACCAGACACGCGCCGCCAGGGCCCAACTCCGACCTGTCCTCGCTTCCAAAATGTCGATGAGAACCAAGGTAAGGATCTATAAGACCTATCTTCTCTCAAGACTAACCTACGCCGCTCCAGCATGGCTAGCGCTATGCTCCAAAACGCAGCTTGCGCGACTAGAAGCGCAACAAAACATTGCTCTTCGTATGTGCACCGACGCAGGCCGGTACGTCAGAAATGACGTTATCCGCCGCGACTTGGGCATCGACCGTGTGAGGGAGGTCGTAGCAAAATCGGCGCGACGAATGTTCGACCGCGCCGATAACGGCCCACACGATCACCTCCACGGCATCGCCCCGCTGCACACACGACCACCGGAACACCGAGGACCCTGGCGCCCAACCCCGAGAGACCTAGTCGCGACGTCCGAACAAGGAGACGACGCAACAGGTCCGCACACACCAACACACACACACACCCGCACACACTCGCCGGGGCCACAGGGCCCCAGGCGCCCCAACTAATGATCTAAAGCTGATTTCAGGATGGCCATCTAGGCCGAAGATACAGCCATCGACATGCCGCCGTGACGCCCCGCCGGCCACATAGGCGTGCGAGCTCCGGCGGCAAACTCCACGACACCGGGGGGTAGTCGCCCCCTGAGTTGAAGCCGGGGTAAAGAGGCCCTGCCTCGAAGCCCCTACCTACCCCTGTAGAAGGGGAAGAAGACCCAGCAGCAATAAATCATGGAATCCTGGAAGTAACTTTTATTTGGAAAACTACTCATAAGAAGACCTCCGAAGAAGAACTCTGCCTCAACAAACAAACCTATTGGAGGCCAGGAACCCCTGCACCTCCAAAGTGGTGACCCCGACGTGATCAACCAGCCGTCCACCGACGTGACCTACCAGCCGTCCACCGACGTGATCAACCAGCCGTCCACCGACGTGACCTACCAGCCGTCCACCGACGTGAAGAAGCCACGCCACCCACCTCCAAAGTGGTGAACCCGTGGAACAACGTGCTCAAGAGACCCACATCCAAAGTGGTGACCTTGCACACCTTCTGAAGAGAATCCCTGCTCGTCGAAGGAACGTCAACCGACTGCCACCTCCGAGCCGCACTACTCTTCCCAGGAGCCACATGCAGGCAGAAACCTCTGCCCAACGCCAACCGGCATTCGTACTGTAAGGCAGCAACGCTGAAATTCTGCACGACTGGAGAGCAGTTTAAGCCCAGCCGCCATGCAAAATCACACCAGCAACGCACATGTTCCGGAGGCCCGGATTCCATCACTAAGCGTCCTCCTGGCAAAAATCACACAGCTCAGCAACACTTTGGCCGAACTCAAAGCTAACCAGCATGAACAGAGGCCAATTCAACGTCGCACAAATGCACATCGCCCCAGCAATCGCAGCACCAGGCGACACAGTGAACCAACGCGACCACCTACACAAGAGCTAGCCAGCACGCAAGACGCCCATACTACTTCACACCGCCTGTTTGTTTACGATCGCAATTCAAGGCTATCCTTCCTTATCGACACCGGCGCGAACGTATCGGTATTGCCGCGGCGCGGCGTCATCAAAGGGAAACCGACCCCTTTTTCATTATACGCCGCAAACAACACACGCATTCCTACGTATGGCGAGAAGACGCTAGAACTAGACCTCAAACTACGACGACCTTACCGGTGGAAATTCATCATAGCAGCAGTCAGCAAGCCCATCATCGGAGCCGATTTCTTACGACACCATAAGCTGCTCGTCGACGTCGCAGGCCGAACTCTTATCGATAAGGTGACAAACCTATCGGTAAGGGCACCTCTCGTCCCTGCAACAGAGCCTACAGTGCGCAGCATAGACGTCACGCAACAGTATCACCGAATACTCGCAGATTTCCCCGACATCACACGGCCGTCAAGCTTTAAAGAGATACCAAAACACAACGTCGAGCACCATATCGAAACCACTGGTCCACCACTTCACTGCCGCACACGTCCACTCGCACCACACCGGTACATGGCAGTGAAGAAAGAATTTGAAAGCATGATGCAGCAAGGCCTATGTCGTCCTAGCAAGAGTCCATGGTCGAGCCCACTACACGTAGTACCGAAGAAAAATGGGGACCTACGTGTATGCGGAGACTACAGACGACTCAACGCGGTCACCATCGACGATCGCTACCCGGTACCACGGCTTAAAGACTTCACTTACATGCTACACGGGAAGAACATCTTCAGCACACTTGACCTCAACAGAGCATACAACCAGCTGCCGGTCAAGGAAGAAGACATCCAGAAAACTGCACTGACCACACCTTTCGGTCTCTTCGAATTCCCACGCATGGTACCCGGACTCAAAAATGCAGGCCAAACATTTCAACGATTCATACATCAAGTACTCCAAGGCCTAGATTTCGCATTCCCATTCATTGACGACGTCATTATCGCATCAGAAAAGGAAACCCAACACGAGGAACATTTAAGAACCGTACTACAAAGACTCGACAACTACGGTATAACAATTAATCCGTCAAAATGCAATTTCGGCAAATCTCACCTCACATTCCTCGGTTACGACGTGTCGAGCGATGGCATCAAACCACCACAAGAAAAGGTCGACGCTATTACCAATTACTCAAAGCCGACAACAATCGAAGAACTTCGCCGATTTCTCGGGATAATCAACTTCTACCGTGACAGCATCCCGAAAGCCGCCGAACTACAAGCTCCACTAAACGCCTATCTGCACAACGCCAAGAAACGCGACAAGACCAAGGTCGACTGGACACCAGAAGCCAACGAAGCATTTTCCGCTTGTAAGGCCAGCATACAAACAGCAGCCTTACTTGCGCACCCATCTCCGTCCATGTCGCAACCCATGACGCTCATGTGTGACGCATCAAACACATGCGCCGGCGCAGTACTACAACAGCATACCAACGGCAAATGGACACCCCTCGGCTACTTCTCTAAGAAGTTCAGCGACACGCAGCAACGTTACAGCACATTCGACCGAGAACTACTCGCAATCTACATGGCTGTAAAACATTTTCGAAAACTATTCGAAGGTCGACCACTCATCATCTACACGGATCACAAACCACTGACGTACGCTATCAACAAGCCACCGTCAGACAGCGAAACTCAAAGACGCGCACGCCAACTACTTTTCATCAGCGAATTCACCACAGATATTCGCCACATAAGCGGGAAGGACAATCCAGTTGCCGACGCACTATCTCGCATCGAAACTATCGATGTACCAACGGTGTTAAACTATGACGAACTTGCCACAGCGCAAGAGGACGATCCACACTTACAACAATTCTACAACAGTTATTCACCAAATATAAAAATGAAGAAAGCAAGGATTCCCGGCTGCAACAAAGCCATACACTTCGAAGCTTCAACTGCAACTATGCGTCCATATTTACCCGAAGGATATCGCCGCAAAGTTTTCGACTCCATCCACAACATCAGCCACCCTGGGATAAGGAGCACAAGGAAAACGATACAAAAACAATATTTCTGGCCGTCCATGAATGCCGACATAGGCACCTGGGCAAAAACATGCATACAATGCCAGCGCGCTAAAACACAGCGCCACACGCACAGCGAACCAGCAACGTTCCCGCCAACCGAGCGATTTGAACACGTGCACATCGACATAGTAGGACCTCTACCAACTACAGTTCACGGACACCGATACCTGCTCACTATGATCGATCGCACAACACGCTGGCCCGAAGCTATCCCACTAACCGACATAACCTCGGAACAAGTCGCCAAGGCTGTTTACGAGCACTGGATATGCCGCTTCGGATGCCCCACTACAATCACAACGGACCAAGGACGCCAATTTGAAAGTCAGCTGTTCCACGACTTAACCAAGTCACTCGGAATCAATAAGACACGAACAACAGCATATCATCCACAAAGCAACGGGATAGTCGAACGATTTCACCGAACACTAAAAACTGCTTTGACCGCTCGCTTACAACAAGGCACCAAATGGATCGACGAGCTACCGACCGTCCTACTAGGGCTACGCAATGCAGTGCGCGAAGACACCAACACAAGTGCCGCGCAACTCACTTTCGGACAAGCTCTACGTTTACCCGGTCATTTCATCGTGCCGACAAAGCCCGAAACGTTACCGATAAACGAAAACTACGTCCAGAAACTTCAAGAAACTATTCAGCATCTAACGCCGACAGCAATAACTAGTCACAACAGTGAGCGACAGACATTTATGCACCCCGATCTGGCAACATGCAAGAACGTCCTCATCCGAGTCGACGCAATCAGAAAGCCACTCCAACCACCATACGAAGGTCCATACCCAGTTTTAGAACGAAGCGACAAGTTCTTCAGGGTCAAACTTCCCACAAGGGAAGCAACCATTTCAATTGACCGTCTGAAGCCCGCTTTCGTCCTACAGTCAAATCAACAGACCAGCCCTATTGCACAACGTAACAGCGAGACGACCAGCCCTGTTTTACCAAACACCATGCCATTCAAAATCGTGAATAGGACAACTTGTGAAGACCATCACACACGCAGCGGACGAAGAGTAAAGCCACCGGTACGCTTCGCTTGAGGGGGAGCCCTGTAGCAGCACCACGATCTGCTCCTCACGCTTACAAGCAAGCGAGACAAATGTGGCGAGCGTAGAAACCGCAACGTTTTATATTTACGGTGTGCGACACGATACGCAGTTATCTTCCGTCTCGCTCACACGGCTACATTTTATACTTGTATATTTTTCGTTTTAACTTAGCATATTTAGTGTTATATCGTTGTAACGTAGCATCTATACACGTACCATTTCTGTAAATATATTTAGCGCAATTTGTCAATAAATCATGGAATCCTGGAAGTAACTTTTATTTGGAAAAGTACTCATAAGAAGACCTCCGAAGAAGAACTCTGCCTCAACAAACAAACCTATTGGAGGCCAGGAACCCCTGCACCTCCAAAAAACCAAAAACGCACGGTGCATTAATTAGCAATCTCCTCTCCAAACGCAGCGTTGATATTGCGAGCCGTTTCTGCCGTGTGTTCCGCGTCGGAACTCGTATACAAAAATGACTCTGATTTTCAAAGTATCCATCTTTCAATTTTCTAAGCTGAGTAAAAAAAACTTGAAATTCGAAAATAGAATGATGCACATTTTTTTTTAAAAAGAACCTCATATATATCTCGTGAAAGTTTTACTCAAAAATCTCACACCATGAAGGTTTTATGTCAATTCAAAGTATCTATTAATATATAACGGCAATTTCATACTTTAACCCCTATTATTAATATTGTATTATACAGATTTACATCGTTTAGACTAGCCAGTATACGAAAATCAACACAACAGGTATATCGTAAGTATTGACCATATAGTCAAAATTGTAATCCTCTTTCTTTAATTTTTTAAAAACACTCAACAACGTCCCACTGCTGGGATCAGGCTTCTTTTCCTACTGGAAAACTAGTGGAGTTTCCTCGCAATATATTCTCCATCATCTACTCCATCAGTATGTTGCGTTTATGTTATTAGCTGTACATTAGGCGATAAAATGTTCTTTAACATTGAACTCTATCGTTGGAATCGGGCCCGTAACCAGATGTTTACTAGTACGTATAACACTTCGCTTGTACTACATAATACATATATAACAGTTTAAACTAATAATATAATATCAATATAAAAGATTTGTTTATTCATTGCATTATCCGCATATACTCAAAAACTAAAAAGTCTTATACATATAGGTTACATTTACTCTGCGAGTTAATTCCGTATTCGTAAGCATCATCATCTTAGCATTATCCGTGCAGGGGCGGAGAAAAATACTAACCTCTGCGGCCGGGATCGGCCTGTCGTAAAAGGCGACAAAACAACCCACCCTAGCTACGTGGTAGGGCCTCAAGCCCGTCTGGATGGCGACCACCTTTGGTCTTAAGTATGCCGCCATAATAACCTTGTGTTGTGTTCTGGCATTAGTGACCCAAGTTCCTGTACCCATAGGGGACAGCAGCGTGTTCGCGATACCACTGGCTTTACAAACACCCATAGGCGACGGTAACTGTTAAATTCTAAGCGGGCCGTCAGCCTGTCTGCTGTCCTACAGCATTAAAAAAAGAACATTAAATCCCGTTTGCAACCCAAACTTTCATTTCGGCGACCGGAGTCTTCTTTTCGATTTTTTCTCCTTCATTTCGCCAGCACCTTTTTGGATCTACTCTTACTGTGAGGACCATGCATGTGGAAGCGATATAGTTAGACATTTGTTACCCACGTAAGGTTGGCGTACAATGTGACCATACCATCAAAAACACGACTGTACCTGAAGAAAGTTATTTAATTAGGGGTAATATATTTTCACCTCGACAAAGTCGTAGCGGCTAACGCACGTCGGTACGGTTGCGGGGGCACGGGTTCGAATCCCGTCTAGCCTCTGGGTGTTTATTTATAGTATGTATTTACAAAAGAAAAGTATATGTAGTGTATCAGTTGTCTAGTAAACATAACACAAGTGCTATGCAACTTAGTTTGGGCTTAGATGACATTGTGTGAAATGTCCCAACCCAATATATGTATTTATTTTGCATATAAATACTTATTATACATTAACACTCAGATGCGGGACGGAAACTGAAGCCGTGATCGCAAGCTTACTGACGTGTGGTAGCCGCTACGCTACGGAGGTAGTCATGGAGAAAGTTGTTTTTATTAATAAAATGATAGAGGTCTGCAGTTGTGCGCGAATCAAAACTACTGGATATATATCAATTAAATTTTCTAAGTTTTATTTCTTAGACACTTGGTCCTTATCTACAAAAAAAATCGATATCCTTATTTTATATAAAGTTTGAAGAAACAACTGTTTTTATAGGAGAAGTGGGGCAAGCGGTGTAGCGCGCATGCGTACGATAACTTTTCAATTTACTTTTTTCTGTTATTCAACCTGCGAAGCGGCCGTAATAAAAATAGACTACATGTGACTGGTGTTAGTCGTTGCATAATTACATGCACTCCTTATCATATATTTGAACACTCATTAAAACAGGGATTACTGAAAGACGTTATCTATCTAAAGGCTTGACATTTCCGTCGGCCAATATTTAGCTTCTGTTGAATCGAAGGTTGCGCAAATTATAGCTCAATAATATTAGTCACTTAGTGAACAAAACATAAGTCGTGAATGGTTTTATCAATTCATAGAATATGGTTAGAATTAATCCTTTATTGGTTTTGTATTATTTTGTGCGTTTTTCCTTTAATTATTCATGTAACAATATCTTAAACGCTATAATAATATGTCCATGCATATCTTGGATGGCCCCAGTAGAAGATCAGCGCCGGTGAATACTACCAGCAAGGCAGGGACCAACTTGGGACAAATATTACATAGAATTATAGTGAATACATTTTCTTTTCTTCTTTCTAATATGGTTTATTTAAGGGCTATATTGAAATAGCTTTCTTTCTGTTCGTTTATGTCGGTTACATTCAAAGCTCATATACGGTGCCTGTTCTTAAATGTTGACCAGCATTTAAGATTTTTAAATAAATGAATATATTGTGACATGTCACACAGCGCCCTGTTCTAAAATCTAGTAGACTGCTTGTTATTGATACTAGATAATTGATACGAACCATGGAGGTGATCCAATTGCTAAACTACGCATTTTGTGCGTAGCAAAGACGACTACAAAAAAAACGTACCTGGTAGCTCAGTGGTCTTACGCTTGGTGACCAATCTAGAGATCTCGGGTTCGAATCCCACCGCTTAGGCAGTTTTTCTCGCCTGATGTGCATATTATAGCATAATTGCCATGTACTGACTGTGAAGGAAAACGTCACGGGGACGTTTATGGGCTGTTTTAAAGACGAAAATAAGTGGAATTAAATGGAAGACATAATAAAAGGGCTTTCTCTTACCTGTCTATGGTTGATGAAAAATTTATAATCTTCGGCCTGGGTCACTGGATTGGCGAGATAGTCAAAAGCTTTGTGACGTCACATGTTAAGATTTAAAGACTAACATGCGAAATTTATTTGCGAATAAAAAACTTTAAAAATTTACGAACTCCTCCTCCCCTTCCTCCTTCCTCCCCCGTTCCTCCCCCGAGGGGCCGCCCGCAGCCGCATTCTACGGCGGCCGGAGGTCGTTGGATGCCCTCCGGCGCCGATGACGTGACCTGCGTTGGTAGAAGAAGAGTGTGGTGGTCAACTCCAGCTCCCGCTCCGCCGCCTCTTTTGTGGACTTGACTGCCTCGCAAAAGGAGGCGATGGCCGTCCATCCAGGATCGCCCCTAATACAGGTCCACGCCGACTTGGGCGACGAGGGCGCAGCACTCCTCACGCCACGCTGCGCACACAGCGACGGTGTGGTTCACTCTTCGTCGCCCACACCGCAATGGTGGCACCCCGAAGCTGTCTCCCGCCCTATGCGACACAGGTACCTTCCGAAGCAACCATGCCCCGAGAGGACCTGCGTCAGGCGGAAGGTCAGGGCACCGTGGTGCCTCTCCATTAATTCGGCCAGAACGGGCCTCACCGCCTCTATGATGGCAAGGCTCGCATTGGGGTGCGCAAGAGGCCCCTTCCACTCCTCCATGAGCACCTCGTCGTGCAGCTCCGCCCGCTTTACCTCATTTCACGAGGCGCGGGGCGAGTGCCACGCTCGGTCGCATTATGGCGCCACTAGTATAACAGCTCCAGGATACGAGCTTTGGGGTCCCTACAGAGTGTTCCTAGGGTGGGAACCACATCTCCGCTTTCGGTTGATCTTGCTGGGCAGGCTACATCGTGAGGCGATTTCCTAAGTTTTGTCTCGGGGTGTCGTCTGGTGTTCGTACCCTCGCCTGACTGACACGCGACGGAGATGCTAGTCCCGTTCCGCCCGGAATCCCCCAGCTTTGGGAGCTATGGCTGGGGGACCTATAACAGCTCTCCCGAATCTCAAGGTCCCGTGGCACGCCGATGGGCTGCATGGCTGGGAGGTAAACCTGGTCACGAGCGCCACACCTCAAATGAAGAAAAATGAAATCGATATTAGGAAACATACTACCCCAGGGAGGTACCACCTGACAGGGAGAAGAATACTCGCCTGCGCCCCTATGTATTCTGTGGCACTAATATCGAGAGCAGGTTGCCAGAGGAGGGTGGAGTAATATTATTAGGTGGTGAGCAGTCGGGTGGCTCGGTTCGCTCGGAGGTGTCCGACTATTCCGAGCGGCATGGGCACTCGTGTAAACACTCCCTCTTGCGGTGTTCCGGGATTCATTCTGGGCAAGCGCAAGAGGAGGACTAGCGAGAGATCTGTGGGTGGAGGTGACCCCGGAACCTCCAGTTCGAAGGAAGAGGTTTCCGTGGACGCGGCCGTCACAACAAGGCATGCCATCGTAAACGTAAATTCAATACATATACTTGTAAGTCGCCTCAAGACTACTTCAACAATATGATTCAATAAGGATTCGTTATCTCTGTCAGTTAATGCTACAACTTGTAGCACTTGCAATTGCGTTAATAGTTAAGTACATTCTGAATTAGTTCCATATCTCCAATCTCCTTAGCAATCGTTGAAACAAATTGTCAGTTACATGCAAAGCTTTTCAATATATTCCACGACACATTCATACGAAATCCTGTCGCATTCTAATAGCTGCGCACACACATGCTAAGTAGATATATGTATACATAATAAAATCTATTATAACAACAATATTACATAAGTATTATTTAAATTCATTTTAATTTAAACTCAACTTTATTTGTTAATCAATAGAGTATAGTTTCGTTTGGTAATTTACGTTAACAGACGATCGTGACCCTTGATTTCAATATACAAGTGAATATTCAATTTAAAGTATTTACATACGCGTTTTTAAACTAATATATATATATATATATATATATATATATATATATATATATATATATATATATATATATATATATATATATATATATATATATATATATATATATATATATATATATATATATATATATTAAATAATTATAGTCGTACAATAACATCTCCCCAAACTAAACAAATTATGCTATAACATATACACAAACATCATTAGAGCCGAGTCTTAAAGTACCCAAACCGGAGAAAATATCGGAAAGTTCATTTCCCAATTTTTCCCATCGGACAAACCAATTTTAAATCGTATAATAAAGCTAAAAGTTAATAGAATAATTTTAATCACCACATTTGCTTTGCTTAACAAACATGGACATTAAATTAATAAAGTAGGCAGCTAGCAAGTACTAGTAAAACCATTGTACCTATTGATCAAATAAAGTTTCTAACGAGCCGTTAGTTAGATAATTTTATGTTTCGCGCCTAATTCATTGCCTATGAATATTTATTTATCAATGAAAATGTTGCTGTTATTATCATTACAACAAATAACTAGATTACATCGAAATTTCCATCTGTTAAGATTCCATATCAGTTAAGTTTTATCAAAAAAATTTAGTAAATCGCGAATTGAAATGTTTCATGGTAGCCAATCTATCAATGGAGCCTCAGCCGATCACAGTTGTTTATGCCGTGATACAGCCGTCACGCTATTGGTGGACGATGATGTGATATTTATTTTTAGACCGGGTCTGAGTGCTCGCACTGAGCCAAGAGCGCATGTGTGCGCGCGATACGTGCCTTATCGATGTGTGCGTGTGTTGTCGAGGAGTGCTCACTGTTTACAGCGCGGCGGTGTGGCCGGCGAGCGCACGCATGCGACTCTACTTTGTGCGGTGCTTGTGCGATTCTAGTTTTCCGGCGGCTGACAGCTGCTTTAGTGTTCATGGTGTTTTTCTCTCAGTTAATCAGTGCTAACACTACTCGGACGTAGCGAAAATAATTGGAAATCTAGTCACTTATTCCGGCGGTACATTCGAGGCCGGGTCATAAATTTTCAGTAGTTTTCGGCGGATGCGATGAATAAATTTTGCAAATCAAGTCTGTGTGTCGAAAAGGTCCGCGAGAGCTATGTTTTGATCAGCCGGCGTGTTGTTGATGTGCCGGGCAGTGAGGACGCAGTTCGACTCGCCTTAATCCTGATCATTGTGAAACTGAGGCTGTGTGGTGAATTGTTTGCTGATTGGCCCCTCGGATTGGGGATTATTGACAGAATCGCGACTGAGGAGTCGCTGAGAACCGGCTTCCGTGAGATCCGCACGTGTTAAGGTATGCCTGTTCCTGTGCCCTTGGCTTCATTTTATTTGTTGGCATACATATTAACTGGCCATTTCTTTTTTATATCATTTTTATTACGTCCTCTTTTAATCTCATCGATATTATATAGCCGTCCTTTTCTGTTTAGCAACAATTGTCAAATCGAATCTTAGAATTCTTTGGCCATGCATTTTTTCACATGTTAGTGATAATTCATTCATGTTTATCTTTTAGGAAAATATTCACCATTTCATTGCCTTATTAGGAAACCAATATTAAATTTTTCTAGCGTTTAAAAATTGCATTCATGCTTTCATTTCGGAGCCTGAGATATTTTCAAAGGCAAAATCTGCGAGTTTTTTAGCGTCGGTGTTCCTCCATAATACATTCTTCATAATACATAAACTGAAAAAAATTAACTGTCAGTTAATCATTCACTAAAAAAGATGACCATTCACTTAGGTCGGGACCAGCCTTGTATTGCGTACAATTTTTAAATTTAAATTACACACGAGTAAAATAGTTTCGTAACTGCTTTAAGCTTTTAAGTTTTAATCATTTAATTGCTGATGTAGATAATTGCTTAATTTTATTTTAATCAACATATAGCTATATTAAGCAATATATACTTTAACATGAAAACTTTAAACGTGTTTTGATCATTTTTATAGTATATTATTATCTATTGACCACATGGGTGACACCGCAGTCGTATTTAAAGTCATATTTATTTGATTTAGATGTAGAATTAACTATGCGATATAGAATTTGATATTAATCGGCAAATCTTTTCTCCGTAGCGGAGTAAGAATACTAACCTCTACGGCCCGGGTTGTAAAAGGCGATAAAACAGCTACGTGGTAGGGGTCCAAGCCTGTTTGGATGGCAAGCACCCTCGGTCTCTAAGTACGCCGTCAAAATAACCTTGTGTTGTGTTCCGGCACTAGTGACAGGGGTTCCTGTACCCCTATGGGACAGTAACGTGATCGCGGTGACCCTAGCGTCGCGAACATCGATACGCGACGGTAACTGCTTGCTACTAAGTGGGCCGTCAGCCTGTCTGCTTTGCCTCGGGTTTGTAATTACATATTATCTTATTAATAAATATATTGTACAGCGCCATCTATTTCCAAGGTTAGCAGCATACACTTGTATTATGGTTACCAGATAACTGATATACTGCTTATATATTTTTGTAAATAAATACATATTTTACATAAACACGGGAACCGAACCCGTGACCTCCGCAGGCGTTTCGACATGCGTTAGCCGCTGCGTCACGGAGGACATAAAATATTATCAAAATTACCAAAATTGTTATCATTAGTACAAAATATTGGTTTAGTTCATTTATGTAGAGCATTTACTAAATATTTCACATCAGTATATTTCTAGACGCATATCAATAATAGCCAATTTCGACTACTTATTTTAAATATATTTATTTTTGTGTAAAAATATCACTATTTTAATAAAATCAAATTGTATTATTATCGAAATCAGTAAATATGAGTATATGTACAATGATTGCCTATATACGTATATAATGCAATAATTAGGTGAAACATATTTAATTATACCTACAATAGGTAAAGTGGGCTCTTATAGGAAAATTCAATTGGAATCTATGTAATTATAATTTTATGTTTTTATATATACCTTCAAGTATGGATGTTTCATAAATATGTTTTGGTACCCAGTAAATTTCGCATGTTTTAAATATGCATTATAAAATTTTCAAAGAAAGAAGTATTATATTTCTTTTCTTAGTTTGTACCCAAGATAAATTTAAATTCAAAAATATATTTATAAATATATAAATAAATAATTCAAAAATATATAAATTTCTATTCAAAAGCAGGGGAAAATGTTGTTGTTTTTTAATACAAAATAAATTTGGGAATTGTAAACGATTCATGATAATTTTTAACACCATGTGAAAGCTATTATTAAATCCAAATTAATAAATCCTTCGCGATAAAATGTATATAATAGTCTAGGTAAATTAAACCGCGGGAAGTAGTTATCCAGTCTAAATTTAAACTCCGAATCGACGGTAAAAATACTGTAGCACGGTATTTTCATTGTTGTATAGCTTATATTAGAAATTCATATCTCCAAAAGAGTCCAATATTAAAGTTAATTAAAGTCAATTAAAATATCTCATAAAATGTCTAATTAAATAAAATAAGTTTAAATATGGTAGTCAAATAAACTAATTTTAAGATTTTAAAGCGATTTCATGTTATATATTTTATGTTCATAAAATATATTAATTGGCACACCTTTTATTCATATACGAGTATACCAAGGAATAATAGTATAACGATCGTTATATTATACGAACAAATTAAAAATATTTCGGCAATTATTATACTCCCAAGGAATAAGTATGCCAACTTATCAAAACATATATTTATTTCATTCTTAATTACATTAATATCCTTAAAATCAAAGTTTATAAACTTAGAAGATAATTATAAAGGTAATAATGTCAAGTATACGTGAATTATAATTTAACGTTTTAATTTATTGTGAGAAAATTTATATAATTATTAATTGGCATTTACAATATCATAAAAGTCTAGGCAATTTAAATTAAATAATTATTTGTATAATATACCGATTTATATGAATAATATTTTTATATAAGTATGTACATACATTTATAATACGACTTTTGTGGCAAAACGGCTTTCGTACATCAACGTCTGCGAGGTTAGTTCCCGTCCTAAGTTTGGGTCAATACCTAAACTTGGGACAGGCATAAACATGTATAATATTTATTTATAAAAAAAAAATGGATTTACTAATAACTGCGTGACTACTAATATGTAAATTGTCGCAGTATATATTTATTTATACTAGTTTTTCATCTAGATCACATCCAAATCTCAAGGTACTGCGACTATGTAGTCTATTGTTTTGTATGTTACAGGGCCAAATTTCTGCATATTTGTATTGATGCCTTTTATGATACTTGTTTCCTGAATAAGCCACAAGAAAGTAGATATGGTTGAATGTAGTGTAATTGCGACTGCAGTCTGACCCCTCATCTCCAAAAGGGAAACTGATCAATGTCCTTCCTTGTGGCCTGTGAAGTAGCAAACATGTCTAATCAACGACTTCCTACAGTGGTTATGGGATAGCCCTCTTATTATTTCTAGCGGCTACTTTCAAATCATCTTTATCTGTTATATTTACTAATAAAATTACAGCTATTCTTATTCGGTCTTGTATATCACTATGAAATTGTTATTATTATATAACATATTTCTACTGAAACGTAATATTTCTATTCAATTTTTTTACGTTAGTATATCGAAGAAGAGAAAAATGTTTCATAAACAAAGATTAATTTGTTTTGCATTTATTTAAAGAACCTTGTTAGTGACAAGAAAAAAATATTTTATATAAATAGTTTATATACGTTGATCTATCACCTTGAATTAATATTCAAGTTTTAAAGTCGTGGTAACTGATGATTATTAAGTACCTATAATATTTGAATTCTCTTTGCGCAGGGACGGAGCAAGAATATTGACCTCTGCCGCTGGCGGCTTGTCCTAAAAGGCAACAAAGAAATACCATCTAGTGGTGTAAGGCTCCATGCTCGTCTAGATGGCAACCACCCCTGGTTTTTACCATTTCCGGATTAATTGACCAGGTTTTATTTCGCCTACGCGGACCGTCAGCCTATCGGTTGTCCCACAGCGTTAAAAAATCAAGTTTATTTATTTCCCGCACGCTTCACTGGTCGAATAACAGAAAAAAGTAAATCGAAAAATATGAGAAGTTTTCGTACGCATGCGCGCTACACCGCTTGCCCCACTTCTCCGCGGCAAGAAAACATATCACTGAATATGTAACGCTTATAAAAATCGTTGTTTCTTAAAACTTTAATAACTTTATATTAAATGGAGATATATCTCAATGATTTTTTTTATAAGGGCCAAGTGTCTAAGAAATAAAACTTAGAAAATTTAATTGAAATCTATCCACTAGTTTTGCCGTGATGCGCGCACAACTGCAGACCTCTATCATTTTATTTATATGTAGAAACTATACATATTGAATAAAACAGTTTAGAATTTTTCTTTTTTTTGCGGGGATTTTTACCCAAGCTATACTATATTTACGCTGTGTATGAAATTAATACATCAGATACTTTACTCTTTTTTTTAATCTACAATATTAAATATATTTTAATACTACACTTTAATGCAGGCAAGTTAAGAAACGGACAAGCATGCTAAATGATTAAATTGCTGATTGCGATCTTTACGCCTGCTGACCTGAGTTTTAAAGCAAACGTACAAATGTAAACCTTGGATACACAAGCAGATAATTTTCTTTCAACTGATAAAAAACTATAGAGTTACTAGCAGTATATACATATAAGCTAACCATACGAGTATGTGCGTCGATTGTCTTCTTCTTCCCGGATTTATCACACATCATGTAAGGTCGGCCCTTTCCCTCCGTTCTCTTTTTTTCGCCATATATCATTAACTTGTATCCATTACATGTTTCTAAAAAGCCCTGCTATACAAGTATTTTCCTAGTTAGTCCGTATTTTAAAAAAACTGCTTCTTTTCAATTTACCTAATTTTTGATATATAACTCGCTGATATCTTCACCTGTTATTTTCAATTTCGATAAAATTTTATGAATTAACCAATTCACAAACTTTGATTTGATTGATTCTAAATTAAATTTTGGTTTTAGACCATAGAAAACAGACCATCGTGTTTATGCGCCCTTGTAGTTGTGTTGTTGATTGGGATTGAAATTGCTTTGATTTTAAGTATACATACAAGCAAAAGTTTGCTAAAGTTCCGACGGACATTTTATAACATTCGTTACAAAGTAACAAACAACATGTATGAACATTTACGAGTACGATGTATACTAAACCTTACAAAGTAACATTACTTAGAGTATCCTTATACAATTTTTACCTAAACTTAATGACACGTAATGTATCACATTTCAAATAGAATGTGTGTTATGTGTCTAAGAGCCAAATAGGGCTATCCCACACGATATCTATTATTTAAAATTCAATTAATATAAAAAAAAGCTATGCGTACTATAAGTAGCTTTTTGCTAACTTTTTGACACCTATTAACTAACTGGCATCATGTGTGCAACAATGGCTAAGTAGTACGCAATTGCGCGGTAAAGGAAAATATAGTCAGAAAATCTGGCAAGATCACCAATATACCTTGTCTGATTCTTATATTGAATGCATTATTATAATCGTTGGTGGTGGAAACATTTTTCTTCAACATAGGCCGTTTACATATGTTTTATATTATATTAGAACATTGAAAATGTATTCTTTCTAATAAATATGTAATGGAATTAGATTTATTTTACATTATAAGTTCAAAGAGATAATTAACACTTTTGAAATTTCCTTCTGCATTTGAAGAGATGAACAATCTAAATCGATGATTTGTTAAAGTCTTTATTCTTCATCATGTTTAATAATCTAAAATGAGACAATATAAGTGCTTAGTATGTATTGGTTGTAATTTACCTGTCGTTTAGTCAAATACCGACGATCTCCGTGACGGAATTTCGGCTTTCGGACCTTCCTGCGTTTGGTTCACGGCTTCGTTTTCCGTCCTTAGCCTTAGTGTTTATGTATTTATTTCAAAATATTTTTTTCCGTTCAGGAGGAGTAAGAATACTCTTTTGCGGCCGGGGTCGGCCTGTCGTGAAAGGCTACAAAACCACTCCAGCTACTTAGGGCTGTACCAAGCCCGACTTTATGGCGACCACTTTTAATCTATAAGTATTCCGCCATAATAACCTTGAGATGTGTTCCAGTATATCTCCTAACAGTAAACTAAAGTGTATCTCCTAACATCGCAAACAACCTTAGGCGACGGCAACTGCTTATTATTGAGTCGTCAGATTATCTGTCGTTCGTCAGCAATAAAAAAATATGTTTTATATTAATATTCGAGGATCTCGGTGGGGTAACGGATAACGCACTTCGGTACGCTTGCAGAGGTCACGGATTCGATTCCCGTCTCACGTCTGGGTGTATAATATGTATTTATTTACATATAAGTAGTATATCATTTGTCTAGTACCCATAATATAAATGCTATGCTACTTAGCTTGGGACTAGATGGTGTTGTGTGAATTGTCTCAGCTTATTTTAAAAATGAAAAATGTTAAAAAGTTATGTTGTTAAAAAGTTAACTGTGACCTAGATTCGAATTCCAATGTAAGTTTTGTTTTATCGGTTATTAACTTTCATGATAAGCCTTAAAGTACGAGTTTGCAATATCGCATAAATAATCGTTCGCCGCTATAATTGGCATGTTTAAAACATTACTTGTTTTTTATATTGTTAATGACATGGCTTCCAATGCAACTAGGTGACCCAGCAAAGTTGTTCTGCCATTTACATTTAAAAAAAGTAACCTATATCCTTGTCCAAGGTCTAATCTATCTCTAGCCGTATTCATCAAAATTGATTCAGCGGTTAAGACTTGAAAACGTAACAGACAGAGTTACTTTCACACTTATAGTATTAGTATCGATTAAGTATTTGTTTAGTTGTTTATAAGCAGTACTGCCAACATTCGAGACTATTGATAAATATAAATATGTATGTATGTACAAGCTATTGGTTCAAAATAATCCGACGCAAATTATAGTAACAAAAATATACGAAACATAATTAATTAATATATTGGTTTTTACACTTTAATATTCAATATAAGAGAAAGACTACGTAGTAGACGTAGAACTAAGATGCTTCTACTGGTTCATTTGATGTAAATCTGTACATTTAACGGGTAAGTTTTTATTACGAGTACTAGGTATTCAATCGTAGTGTAAAGAGTAAACTAAAAAAATATAAAGTCCAACGCAGAACACACACGTACGTGTTTCAATTTTATATATATACATACGTAGATCCATTGTGTTGAATATTACAAAACTGGCCACTCATGAATGGGTCCCGCCGCCTACGCCAGCGAATGTTTTTTATAGCGGCTGCGTTCGAAAATAATCGTTTTAACAGTGCACCAGTGTCCTCGGTCCGGATAGAGGTCACTTGATGATTCCACGCCATCTGGTACCGCAAATTTGAGAAATGAATCAAAAATAATACGGATTTTGATGCTTGCCATATTGAATAGTGGCAATCATTTCATAATGATATTACAAATATTTTCTAAGGGTTTTTCTTACGGATTTGGACGGTCAAACATCAGTTACTGATGCATGAATAAAATAAATTTACATCTATTTCGTATATTATAGATGGGTTATGTTCGCACAAAAAATAACTACATTTTATTTGAAGATACGGCAAATTTTTGATGTCAAAAAATTCCTTAATGAAGTAAAATGTCTGATCTGTAAGGTTATACAATTCACACTGTATTGCCTCAATGATTTACATTTCTTTATGTTTAATGATAAATTGACAAACAAACTACGAGAAAACAAAATTGTGCTGATGTTTGGTTTGTGCTTTAAAAGTTCGCATCACGTACGCTTTTGACATGTTCATAATGCTCATAAGGCAAAATACACATATGATCTGAAAATTGTTTTGGTCCGTCTTGCTTAAAGTGTTATTTATTATTATAAAGAATAACAACTATCTATAAAATGTCAAGAGAGCATTGGTTTATATAAACTATCACTTCGTAATATTCAAAATATTTACACATCAATCATAACCAGCCTTTCAGAGTTAATAAATCATTAGTTAAATAAGGGACTCGATACCAACATGGATAAAATAAATAAATAATAAATGGCTTTTATTTATAAATGAACTAGTTTAGGCTCGTAATTTTAGAGAATAGTTTATGCATAATTTTATTAACAACCATTAATCACTAGTTAGATCTTCCTTATTAGAACGTTGTATTTTTTACTACTGGAGAACAGCATACAGACAAACGACCCACCTGACAAGTGGTCTTTGTCGCTTACAGATGTTTTTAACACCAGACATTGCCAACACGCTGCTAGCCTTGATAAACTTTTTCGTAAAACTTCGCATTGTGGTGGTGTGGCAAACCAGAGCTGGAAGCTCAAATTGAAAGCGAATGCAACATTAACAAATTCCTCGAAATACTGTAAAAGATAGAAGAAATCGCAAACAAACGCTGTCTTTCCGAAAGTCAAAGGTATCAAGACCGTCTGTTAGTCGATGAGATAAGTTGTGTGGCGTCTAATTAAGCTGTCTAGCCGACTAGCACAGCACTAGTAGCACACAAGCATGAGCAGTATTCTACGAGCAGTCTAACCTGTGCTTTACAAAAAAGTAAGTTAAACACTGTTTGGACTCATCACCTTTACATATGAATGAACGTTAATTACTTTGCATGTGTTATGTCCCACACATTTGCTTATAAGCGATATGCGACTATGTATAGGTAAACTAGTACTTATTTGCTGTTAATAAAAATATAAAAACATATAAATAAAATATCGTCGTTGTCAAACCTGCTAAAATATCTGCTATGAGCACTTTTTGAGATTTCAACATTTTGACTATTATGACTGGTTTGCCACCCGAACTTTGAAATATAATAACCGCTATGTGATTCTAACCATTACGTTACTTTAAAATTTAAAAGAAACATTGACAAGATTCCCTTTAAAAGAAACTGTTTCTTATAAAATTTTACATCAGAATATTTGTATTTAGCAGACATTGGTTTGACAACGACGATATTTAATTATACATAACAAAAACACATGTCAGACCAAAATAGGGGTGATGTTGTCGCAAGGAAAACCTTAAAGTTATTCATTTTCTTGATATTTTCTAACTGATAAATTGTATCTTTATACATAATAGGTAAAAGCTCTGATCGCCAAAGTAAACCTCTTTTTAAACTATTCTAGAATTTTTTTAATAGAGAATAACAAACCTTGGAGGTTACTTTTGATAGAAGTAAATTATCTATGATCAATTAAATAATTCTTATTTAATTATTTCTCTTAATAACGTTGTTAAAGAAAATTCATTCCACGTTTATAAACGCAGCTAGACACAGTAATGATAAATTTGATTTATAAAGAAACTATTGTTGCGAAAACCATAAAGAAAAAATACTTAAACACATGGATCGCTCACTGATATCTATTTATAAATCGTAATATGATAGAAGCTGATTAATTCATCGATTTTTTTATACGTAATAATTTATTTAGCTCTGTTTACCATAGTCAGAACAAACAAGAATGTTCAAAATTAATACAGTCGTGCCAAAGTTAGAAACATTATTCACTGATTCAAACGTCCTTGAGTACAGTCGTTAAAAGTTTAAGAGTATTCTTTAAAGACCTAGGTACGTGCTCGCCCACACATTCTCTAGTTCTAAGCAATACAGGCGTATGTTCAACAATAGGAAATAGGACTTCAAGTCGCCTTCACACATACATTTTCGGTGGGTGTTACTTGATCGTGAGAATTATAAATCCAAACCCCTGTCACAAAAGACGGACAGTACAAAAATGTAAGTGATATTATGCGCCTTTAAAAATGATTCATTATACATGTTTTGTTACTAACTGGAGATTATGATAAAAGATGCTATCATATCTCTATCTTAGAATAATAATAGTAATTGATATTCGTTTATGAATAATGGTATTCACTATTTTCGATAACTACACACGGACACAAAAACCACTACTACCACGCTGCCGCTACTATATGCTCGTCTTTTACGACGTTTTTACATTAGAATTTTATTAATAGTTGCATTTTATAATCCATATTAGTTTATTATCGGACAAAGCAGAAAGTATAAATCATAAATATTTAATCACTGTTAACATCACCTACTCTATAAACAGTAAAAAATGCCAGTAAAATTAATTTGTCACCACAATAAAGCATTCCGTAGTAAGTATTCGTATATGTACAGAAGACCTAGCGTTGGCGATCATTGCATTTAGGCATAAAATGTGCATACGGCGCCACTTCTGTACTTTCAGTCATTTTGGGCTTTTTATTTCTTTTTATCAAAACATTACTTAATCATTTCCTACATTTGAAAAGGGCGGAAATCATTTGTTCATATTAACGCATTTTGTTCACCGACCTTGAAAAAAGGTCAATATGAGATACATAGAAGGATTCATTGCGACATATCGAAATTAACGCTAACGAACCGTAGACTGTTTGTTTTTGTGTGTATTCGGTAATTTTCGAGTGGCTGTCAATCGTTTCGAGTAGGCATGAGGGACGACGCCCACGCGCCGATATTCATTACGTGTGTCAACAAATCAAACATCTAATTGTAAAAGGTTACGAGGTCATACGTAAAACATGCTTATATCATATATCTGGAATACATTTTCCTTAATCTTTTTTAAATTATTATTAATGTCAATTTGTATTTGGATATTAAACTTTCGCTTCGGCGCTCTTGCTTAATACTTAACTGCTAATTACTGCTACTTCATCTCTATTTGGTTCTCCGTAGCCCTGGAATTGTGAAATCTGTTTTTCACGTAATTAAGCGTTTTATAAAGTACTATATGAGTAATAACCGCCACAAATAAGCTCTCAGATTAGCAATACTGAGTAACATACCTCGGGCTCCGTGATGACACTTTCTGATGAATTCATTATAGAACAGTTGTAAGAAGAATTTAATTCAGCGATCTTTAACAATACAAGAATTATAAATAGATGAAGCAAAATTTTGTAAGTTTCTTTTCTTTCCACCCTTATCCCAGCTATATTGTGGGGTCGGCACAACATCTCTTTTCACTCTCCTCTATCAGTCGTCATTTGAACAGTTACACATGCGGCTCTAAAACTCAAGTTAATTATTCACAATACATAATTAAGCTTTAATATGTTCACGTTATAAGAATAATAAAATTGATTAATTATAGAACTAATCAAGGGATTC
Organism: Malacosoma neustria; assembly: GCA_963693495.1. Taxonomy (NCBI): domain Eukaryota; kingdom Metazoa; phylum Arthropoda; class Insecta; order Lepidoptera; family Lasiocampidae; genus Malacosoma; species Malacosoma neustria. The sequence continues at coordinate 11,616,650 of OY856385.1, read as the reverse complement.
TATTATAACTTTTGCGATGTTAATAACGATTTATCATAAATCAAATTAAGTTTCAAATCACGAAAACAGAAGGACATAATGCCTAAAAAAAATTAAAAAGTACATGAATAAATACATACATCTATATTTTCAAAATAATATATAGATATTGGAAGTTTTGATTAGCTATTTGTTAATAAGCGTTTTCTTATAAGTGTCTTAGTTTTTTTTTTATGTGACCAATAAGTATTTTGGCATAAAGTGTGGCGCAAAAATATGTTTGCTTTCGCGTCAGTTTTTTTTCTCTTATGTTTTAAATTGTTTTTAATAATTTAGGTTCATACCGCCAAGGAGTACGTGATTCAAACAATTTCAATACATTCAATATTTTTTTCGATAACTTAAGTGTGTCCGTATTACGAAGCGCACGGACTCACGGATAACATTGTTTGCTGTAACAATATTTGACATCTCAAGCGGGTCAGCCATCTCCGCCTTAGACCATTTGCGAATGCAAATTTTCCGAGATAAAAATTATCTACGGGACTTAATTGAGATTAAGTGATAAAGATATAACCAATAAATTACGTGTTTGGACTTCGAGTTATATTATATGGGTTTTACGTATTACAAAAATCTTGGATATCTTTTCTATTTCACTTAATTTAATAATAAGCCTTAAAGTGTGATATGATATAAAATATCCATATACGAGTATATGAAATCACATTTATTAAAATCATCTGTGAAAAAGTGACAGAAGTCGGAATGAATGAGACATACATGTAAATCATTTAAAATATACAAAATGTATCATCACATCAGTTTAGTTCAAAAATCATTATTTATAATATCGATTTTTGAAATACACAAAAGTTATTTTCTGTTATCATTGTCACAGACGATACCAATATATTTTATAGATTTGTTTTGGCTTTTAATTTTCTATGGCTAAGATGTTTCGAGAGTAAAAACTCGTTTTAAAAAAAATATTTGCTTCTACTGTAAAAAATAGCATGAACGTGTTCCTCTGCAATTTAAATTTATAATCTTTTTTACCGCATATTATTTACAAAGTAAATAATAGCGAGTTACGTGAGTTACACCATGTCGGTAGTCGAGTTTAAGAAATGTTTATTTATGCTGGTCAATCACAACCGGCTGGGTCTGGCTCGGGAAACGTAATACGTGGAGCGAGGTGCGCGTCACAACTGGGCTACCAACGTAAATAACGATAATGGACTTTGGGAAAAATAAACGACAACGATAGTAGTTCTAATTGATGTATTTGAATGAACAAAAAACTCTTTACCTATTTTAAATATAGTATAGTTAGGTAAACAGCCAAGTGATATATTCGGACTAATCTAAAGGAGACAAATCCATGAGATTTGAATTCCACAATGACATTCATCGCTAGGTACTTTTTCTCACTTAATGTTCATATCTTCTATCCTCTTGTATATAAATAAAATGATACAGGTCTGCAGTTGTGTGCGCATTACGGCAAAACTACTGGATATATTTTAATTAAATTTTCTATGTTTTATTTCTTAGACACTTTATTTTATTACCGTCGCCTATGGGTGTTTGCAACGCTAGTGGCATCGCGAACACACTGCTGTCCCTTATGAATACAGGAACTTGGGTCACTAATGCCGGAACACAACACAAGGCTATTATGGCGTCATACTTAAGACCAAAGGTGGTCGCCATCCAGACGGGCTTTGAGGCCTTACCACGTAGCTAGGGTGGGTTGTTTTGTCGCCTTTTACGACAGGCCGACCCCAGCCGCAGAGGTTAGTATTCTTTCTCCGCCCCTGCACGGATAAAAACTTGACCATTATCTAAAAAAAATATTGCCATATCTTCATTCAATATAAAGTTTTAAGAAACAGCGATTTTTATAAGCACTACGTGTTCAGTGATGTGTGTTTTCTTGCCGCGGAGAAGTGGGGTGGTGTGGCGCGCATGCGTAGGAGAAAGGAAGTCTTTTCTGCCTCTGCCTCACGATGAAAACTTTGATAATCTATATCTATACTACTATTATAAAGAGGAAAGATTTGATTGTTTGTTTGTTTGTTTGTTTGCTTTGAATAGGCTCCGAAACTACTGACCCGATTTAAAAAATTCTTTCATTGTTGGGAAGCTACACTATCCCCGGGTGACATAGGGTATATTATATTTTCAAAAAAATTAGGGATCCTTACTAAAACTCTAATAATGTAACCCAAAGTGTAAAAAAATTACCTAAAATATTATTTAAATCGCGTGCGTTGCGAAAACTATTGATGATAGAATAAAATAATGTACTACAACTTTGCAGAACACATCATTATTTACAAAAAGTGTCGCGACAGCATATGTCTAACTATTATAGTTATGCCACAATAAGTGTTCTTTTATTTTAAAAAATTAATTGAAATGCCGCCCCTAGAAAAGGCTCTTTATTTGGATCTTGGTATTAATCCTTATCAAAATAAATTACTTCATATTCAAAACTGTTTCAATACCTTTATATAACTTTTTGAATTATTGAATTCGGATATTCCATTCGAAAGATATCACGAGTTTAAAAATGTAAGTATTAGAAAAATGTTGCGTGGTAGCCGCTCACCCTGTTCGGCTAGCTAGGCAGCACCTTATGCAATGTAGGCGTGCGTCACTTGGGTTTTTACAAAAATTAGAATACTTATTAAAAAATAACGAAAAATAAATAAAATGTAATAGCAAAAAAAAATCATTAAAATAAAAGCTCATAGAAATAATAATATTCAAACTTTCTTTATAATTTTATTTTTTTAGTAACCTGACGCAAATAGAAGGGTTTGCCCCCAGGGGCGCTCGCTCCTCTGTCCGAGGAGTGCACGGGTGTGCGTACCCGAGGTGCCCGAGCATCCGTCGCTTCATTCCCCTCTCCGTTTGAGGCGACAGAGTCCTACCTTTCTTTCCGTCTACCTCTTACATCCTTTCCAACTTAGCTCTCTGTTCGTGGCATGGTCCCCGATGGGATGGTTGCGAATACTGATTGGGGTCCCGGGTTCTACCATGGGACCTGATTTGGTAGTCAAAACCATGCCTATTTCGACTGCGCCTGCACAGAGAGTGTTCCCGGGGCGGGAATTGCATCCTCGCTGTCGGTTGGTCTTGCTGGGCCGGCTACGACGTCAAGCGACTCTGCTTTTTCTGGAGTGTCGTCTGGTAGTCGTACACACGCCTGACTAGCACGCAACGGGGATGCGAGTCCCGTCCGGAATTGGCCGCGGACCTGTCGCTCCCGGCCCTGGTTCTGTCCATGGTCGGGGGCGATCCTGGATGGATGGCCGTCGCCTCCTTTTGCGAGGCAGTAGTGTCTGCAAGGGAGGTGGCGGAACGGGAGCGGGAGTTCGCCACCGCACTTCCCTCCCGCCAACGTAGGCCGCGTCGTCGGCGCCGGAGGGCGGGCAACGATCTTCGGCCGCCGTAGAAAGCGGCCGCGGGCGGCCCCTCGGGGGAGGATCCGCCGCCCGCACTATTGCCGTGAGGGAAAAGGCCGCGTGCTGTTCCGCAGCCCCCCTCAACTCATAGAGTTGTTACAAGAGAGCGCCGGGGGGACGAAAGCCTGACCCCCTGGCGCCAGCACTTTAGAAGGGGCCCGCTTTAAAACAAAGCGTGGGCCGGCGCCGGCCCGGGCCACGAGATCGGCAGGCCATATATCCGTGGGCCCGGGCGTAGGCGATAAGAGAACAGCGGGGTTTTTTAGTGGGTAGTCGGATGGTCGAACATCTTTTCCGGAGTCCCTTATATCCCTCGGTCCCCCCGGGCCGGGGGAACTCGTCAAGAGAGGTTTTTCCCCGAGACCGAAAAAAAATAGAAGGGTTTAATTTTTTGTTAAATACCCATGCGAAGCTGGGACGGGCTGCTAGTATTATATATAACTAGCTGTACCCTGCGCGCGTTGCTACGTTACTTACTAATATAAATTTGAAGGAAAGACATTACACAAATATGGAATTTATTTCGAGTCATTTTATTGATTATGTTCATGTCGAAAAAATTGTGACATTGCAGCGTTTCGTTTCAATTCGATATTTATTGAAGTGCTGTGGGATACACAATATTTCTTGTTTTTCCACCTGGTGCGTAAATGAATAAATCAGAAGGTTGTCCGACGCGTGAGCAGGCCACATAGAGCTGCCCATGTGAGAAGCATGGATTCTCCATATTTAATCCACAGACTTGCAACGATTGTCTTTGTGTTTTTTGATAGTTATTGCGAAAGTGAGTCGCACCGGGAACTGCAAACGTTTGAATTTGAATGGCATATCTGTCGGGATCATTAGGTTACGTGGCAACAGTACGTCTTCACTAATATTTTATTATCGAATCAAGCTGGCTATGATAAATATGTTCGTAATAGTATAAAGGAAAGAGTTTTTATGAAATTCATTGGAATGATAGTGGCGCCATCTGTCAAAGATAGATCGTACCAGAAACCTTTGTGGGCTCATGCACAACACTGCTGAAGATCATGACATGATCAAATGCATAGTTTACGATTCTATAAAGGACATACAGACAAACATTCATTTTTATAGATATAGAAGATAGTAATGCGTATTAGTCGCGGATGTCATAACATAATTGCCATGTACTGACGGTTTGGGGGACGTACTCGAAAGCATTTCCCTTCTCCCTTAGCTTCGAGCAGTAGAGGAACTCTGGGGTGGTGGTGGTGGTTCGAGTGGTGGACTTGCGTCCCCTTGGAAGTGTGGGGGCGCACGGGTACTTTGCACGGGAGCATAAGCGATGACTTTAAGAGATCGATTGAAAATTCAATTATTTCGAGCAATGGAGTCTGAATGAAACTTAAGAATAAATGTACCGACTGTAAAGGTAACACGATGAGGCAAGCGTGGTTGGTATACTGTCCATTTTGTTAAGAGGAGACCCGAGTCCAGAAGTAGGACGTTATGGAATGCTATTATATTCTAGATATGTCTTTTATTTAAAAGACTGAAATACAACGCTGAAAATTGTCACTTAAAAGCTGAGCAAAATTATTTAAAGAAATAAAAAGAAGAATCTAATGTAATTAGGTTACAGGTCAGCAAAGAATACGAGTCTCGTTGACGCCTAATGTGCAACAATCCATCATGGCCTTGCGTGCTGCCGAGGCGTTTTGCCGTAATGGCCTCTGCACTTACAGATTCCGTCTTATTGTTTTAATTTGGTAGAGCGAAATCAAGGTTAGGCCCCTTTTATTATCCAATATATTAACTTCATGTCTGATTTATATTTTCATATTTTTCGTACTTCTTTTGGCGCGTTCGGAAAAAATATGACAGTAAAATTAGCTTAGCAGATAACTGTCTCTCAAGTTTCCGTGAAAACTGGTAACTATATTCAAATTAGTCTCTCAAATATTCATAAATATACAACACGTGTTTTATATCAGAGGAGATAAATTATATTTATTCAAAAATATACATGTGTGTTTGTGATTTTAAATTATATATGGTGGTTAATGATAGACCATTGTAAAAAATTGTGACAAGTGACTTTTAGTTACTACATACATGTTATTCTTTAAAATATACAGTTAACTCTATATAAATTTGATATTCTCCTTTATGAAGTTTGATGTTGTTTGAAGAATTTATATTGCTAAAAACGAACTAGTCATTAATATATAAATAGGCGAAACACGAATTAAACCTATTTTTGTTTCTAGGGAAATTTCAATTACTTTTCTGGGATCTATTTTAAACTGTACTGGCTGATGGGTGATATTTTAGCTCTTCCTCAAGTCTGAAAACAAAAAAATAAGCGGACTCTTAATTATTATAATTATAGTTATAACAGGAATTACAATAATATAAAAAAATATATTGAGAAAAATGGCGCGTTGTCAAAGTTACGAGCATGAAAACAGCCCGATTTTGACTATGTTTTGTTTATAAAAAAAAATTTAAAAATTTTACAACTTTTCCAGAACCACAAAATATTCCATCCTTACTGATACTCTTCAGTTTATTTACTCCGAGTACTTTTACGAGCTGTTCTGGCCTCTTTGGAGTAGTCAAAACGATCAGCTTTGTAGAATAGTAGAACTTAGTCGACCGGCCATTCTACCTACTACGGCGCTAACCTTAAAATCGGCTGTAATACTGGAAATACTTCGAATATCGTGACCAAACTTTCACAGAACATTTTTAAGATAGTATATTTTCAAAATACGAGAAAAATTTATTTATTGAAAATTATAGACCACCGGGTCTCCGTAAATGTAGATTGTTTCCTATAAAAGCTTATATCCAACAAAAGTTTTAATCATTTCACAAAAGTATTTATATAAGTGGTATACCAGTTGTCTCGTACCCATAACACAAGTGCTTTGCTACTTACTTTACGATTAGATAACGTTGTTTGAATAGTCACTGAATATTTATTTATTCTAAAATGAGAGATCTTATTGAAAAGAAATAACCTATGGATAAAATGCAGCAAGTTTATTTCTTCTAGCTTGTAGGCACTGAAGAGTATATAAGAGTATCTGAAAGTTGCACCTATAAATGATAATTGGAAGGAAGGAGACTGGCATGGTACGGATATGTTGAACCTGAATGTAGACGGTCACATGGGCAGAGGTAGATCAAAAAGCGATGAAAAGAATGTGTGTGCATGATATGAGAGTTTGTGAAGTGGTAGATGAAGAATGCCAGGATAAAATAAAAATGGAAGGAAAAGACACGACCTTAAATGACTCGGACAAAGCCAAGCTAATCGTGTGGGCAATGAGGAGCTTGGATAAAAGTTTAAAATGATTTGTATCTTGTTAGCGAAATGGAAATTCCGGATTCGGTTCAGGCATGATCCAATCAAGATTTGTCTGATAGTAGTTGAACATGAACGTATAGCTAGGTCGAGGTTATATTTTTTTCATTGGTACAAAATATACTATAATTTTATTACCAAAATCAACCAAAAAGAACTTTATTGGAACAAAGCAAGGTTAAGACCCACATTGTTAGCGAAGTTATAAATTAATTTAGCCATTCGGATTTTCGTGCCTCAATTTTCTGGTAAATACTTCCTGGTGAAGATTAAGAACAGAACCTTTATTGTTCAAAAATGTAAACAAAAAACAAGGTTGAATGTGTATTGTTATGTTTATTAAGGAAATGCATATGAATTTTTTCATAAATTACAGAAAATTTTTAGACGTTTTCTGTACTTTAATACAGTAAGGATTATTACGAATTTATATCCAAAATTTGTTTTTAGGAGGCGTGATTAATACATACACAAATATGCGATTATTGCTACTACATAGCTGTTGTATAAATTAGCTTTATAAACTAAAGGTACATTCTTTTTATTTTTAAATTTGAACTAATTGGATTTGTTACTTAAAACTACTATTAAAAATACTACTAAAATAATCTAAGGTATGTAATTTCTACAACAAAAAATATAGGGTCATTAATTTGAAATGTTAGTAAAGAGAACTGAAATTTATAAATGAAATAATGACTTAGTCACTTGAATCGAGTACAAAATTACTTATATAGGTATGAGCCTGACCCTGCCAGACAATTTGGTTCTCGCTAAAACCAAGCACAAGCAGTTTCGTCGAATCCAAGGCCGGGAACTTGTGAATTAGTGCAACGTGCGAGAACAACTGGGTCAATCGGTAGCATTCATAATTGTGATAAAAGCGTTCTTTATACAAAACCATTAATTCTGTAATTATCGCGTCGGCATGACATCAAACGCGCCGCGAGACGAGCCGACAAATTTGCTCAGCCTGCACAAGAATGTTGCTTACTTATGCCACAGAAAACGGTGAGAGAGAATTCAAGTAACGTACGCATATCTCCCGAACGAACGAAAACGAAATGTAACATAACCAGTGACATGGAGTCTCCGGCGGTGTGCGTGTTGATAGTTCATAGAATCGACCACTATCCCTCACTCGCCGCGACTTCGCGTTTGATTATCAGCAGCTGCTCCTTATTTTTTCTTCCTTTCTACGTTAATTTTTAGTGAAAAGTGTTAAATTTATAATTTTTCACGAGGTATCGTTGTGGGAATACTCGAGCAGCGTAGCAGCTTCAATAAGAAAGGTTTACCTCTCGCTTCGGATACGCTTATCCGATGTTTTAGAATATAAATATAATGAAAAAGTTATTATAAACATTTTATTTCACAAGATTCAAAGATGCCTCGAGTGGAGTGGACCATCGAGTGGAGCGTAGGCATATTATAAAATGAATATACATCTGTGGTTCTGTAATTTTTACAGTACAATTAACTTGTACTTTCGGGTCATATGTGCACATATGCTGATACATAGAGTAAGTCATATGTACGCCGAAGTGATGTATACTTTTAATATGTTACATTACTGCCATTTGTACTTTGTCGTAATATAAGTTATAAATTGTTATAAGTATAATGTAACCGATATAAAGTTGACACAAATGACAGTTATATTAACAGTTTGTGTTTTCATTATAATATAGTTAGTTACATTTTAATATTTCGTTAAAAAGACTTACCGATTTTTCGCCAATCGACATATTTTTGCCTTGTTACTATTAAATTACAATCTAGCGTGAAGTGAAGAAGGGCTTTAAGTGATTATCTTGGAATCGTCTGCTATTTATAAAGATATCAAAAGCGTGCCTTCATTCGAATCAGGGTATGAGCTAGATATTTAGAATGTTTTATTTTTCTTAGGCGTGTGGCTCCGGCCAGTCTGAAAAATAGGTTCACCCCATGTCATTCCAAGGGTGTCGTAAAAGGCAACTAATGAACTACTCCGTCTGCCAGCAGCTTTTCCTTATATGCAGCAAAGGAAGGGCACCTCTAGCTTTTTCTTTGTAGTTGGGAGGCCGAACCGAACGGCAGTCGTTTCCGTAAAAATCAAATCCAGCCAATCCTTATGGTAAGAACAAAGCAATGGTTCCCACTATATTATAACATATGTGGCGTAATTTAGTGGATCCCGAGCACCGAAGCGAAAGATTAGGTTGCAACCGGGATTGATATGATGATGAGAATGTCTTATTTTTCTCGTTGCCTTCAAAGTTGTGGTTCTGACTACAAGGTTAATTAAGTAAATTAAAAGTGGGTAGTCTTGGATCTATTATTTAAGGCGCGAAGAATCAATGTTTAATATGTAGTGTACAGGCTTATGACGTTTCTCTTGACGCAAGCAAATATGAAGTTTAGAAATACAGACCGTGTGCACTTTCGATTCATTTGTTTAGATACAAATACTATATTCGGGCGGCAACTGTATAAATATAATTTTCCGTTCATTCACGATTAATTCGCTTTAGACACGCTTTATGGCCAGAACTAATTAATTAGATAAAGTGCGATGTTCACGAATCGCTCGTAATAATTCCGGAATAAACATTTCTTACTAAAATATTATCATCATTTGTATGAAATGTTCTTAAGGCCCCAAAGTTATGTAATCTTTTTCATTCTTTTAAGTTTTATAATGCTTTACTCGTCAATACTTTTGGTAAAAAACAGTATCAAGATGATACTGTGTGTTTTCCCTTTCATGGATTCAGATTATTTTGATTGCGGACACAGGCTGACGACCCACGTCGCTTATAGATGTTAGCGGCGCCTGGGCCACCGCTTGGCGTTCGAAATATCTACGAAAATTGTTTCGTAAATCGTACATTGTTAAACGGCTTTCTTACAATTTAATATTTTAGAAGTATTTGCAATTTCCGCCTATGTATAGTCTGTAATGATGTTTCTAATGATACCATATCTCTAAGTCGAAGGGTGCAGGACTTAACCTCATTAGCAATTTGTCGGTGCCGCCACTATAAGACCACCGGCAAACCCTGATAAGGTCTTGTCAAAGGAAATAGCTACAACTAGTTAACCTTGTGATAAACTTTGCTAGCTTTTGGATATTCTCAGAATTCAGATTGAGTTCAAACTTTATTAGGCATCAGGTTAGATTGTCTTTGTTAATTTTTTTCAATGCCGTTTACAGACTGCTTGGTCTTGGCTAAATCGTTTCGAGTAAACAATAAGATACGGGAAATTTAAAAACATATCTTTAGTGTTAATTAACAGTTAGATAATATTACTCATAAGCAACGTCACAATCATTTTAGCGAATATCCTATTTCTATCCCACTTTTTCACTTTTTCTTTACTCCTTGGCATCTTTCATGTCGCTCATTCTATTTCTATACGGGTTTTAAAAGCAACGTGCTAAGTACAAGTTATTTAGGTACATTTTAAATTGTCATAGTAAATCTTTCATCGAAATGAAACCTTTGTATTTCATCGTCGCCAAATGGCTTCTGGTAAACATTTTTACAACTGGTAACCAAAAATAGGCCACCCCCATAATTTCCTTAGATGTCGTTAAAGGCATCAAATACAAGGTGATGAATCTTTTGATTCTCAGGTAGCAAAGTATGGGAATCGTCTATTTTCTTTTTGTGGAATATCAAAATTAAATTACTTTCATTTATTTTATTGTATTATTTGTATGTGTGATAAAAATGAATAAAATCCTCAAGTTTAGTTGTAATTTATTTAAACTTTTATGTTCAATAAGGAAATTTGTTTTCTCAAATAAACATTTGCAATGATTAAGAAACCAAAAGATAGATACAGACATCAGTATGTTTTAATTGATGAAGGTGAGCTCAGATATGTATGTAATAAACGTCAAGATCTCATCAAGTTCACACATCGTATACGAAGGGGCGGAGGTCAAACGTCTTCACTGAGCATGCGTACACAAATTCAAATTAATTCTGCATGGAAATTATAGATATTTAAAGACAGCTCGATTGGCCTCAACCTAAACATAGGTGTGGCCAATCATGCACTAACTTCCACGTTATTTAAAAATATGTATTTCTATCAACCGTTGAGCAACTAACTATGGATACAGCACGATTGAGTTCCACTTTTGCAAACGGATGGCCACACTAAGATAAAATTTGATTAGATTTTAGTCAAATATTGATGCGTTTATAACGAAGTAATATTTAAACATAAACAATATACTGAAAATACCTAGTCAGGTCATAAGTATTGTCACACAGTAAAAACTTTTCTTTTAGAATGCTGGCCACAAAAAAGTTTATTGAATTCGAATCTCGAATTGTTCATGAAAATAAAAATGTATACTTTTAGAATTTTACTCATTTTTTAAATATGGAGTGGACGTTTAAAGAAGACCGTGTTGCAGTTATTGCGTTGCATCGTTGCGGTTACGCGCCATTTCAAATTTTTAACATACTGAAAAATTTGAATATAACCAAAAGATTCATTTATCGTACCATCAAACGATACAATGAAGACTCTAGTGTAGATGACAGGTCAAGAAGTGGTCGCCCTCGGTCTGTTAGGACTCCAGCAGTGATAAAAGCTGTGAAGGCACGATTTCAAAGAAATCCCAAACGTAAGCAGAAACTGTTGGCCCTTCAGATGGGGTTAAGCAGAACCACGGTGAAAAGGGTGTTAAATGAAGACTTAGGGCTTCGGGCATATCGAAGAAAAACAGAACATCGTTTGAATGCTCGTCTAATGGACCTGAGAATGGAGAGATGCCGCGCTTTGTTGAAGCGGTACGCGGGAAAAAAATATCGGGAAATTCTTTTTTCGGATGAAAAAATGTTTACCGTAGAAGAGAGCTACAACAAACAAAATGATAAGGTGTACGCACACAGTAGTGAAGAAGCGAGCAACCGTATTCCGCGTGTCCAACGAGGTCATTTTCCATCCTCGCTCATGGTATGGTTGGGAGTTTCTTATTGGGGCTTAACAGAGGTACATTTTTGTGAGAAAGGTGTAAAAACGAATGCTGTTGTGTATCAAAATACAGTCCTGACGAACCTTGTGGAACCTGTTTCTCATACCATGTTCAATAACAGGCACTGGGTATTCCAACAAGATTCGGCGCCAGCTCATAGAGCGAAGAGCACACAAGACTGGCTGGCGGCGCGTGAAATCGACTTCATCCGGCACGAAGACTGGCCCTCCTCCAGTCCAGATTTGAATCCGTTAGATTACAAGATATGGCAACACTTGGAGGAAAAGGCGTGTTCAAAGCCTCATCCCAATTTGGAGTCACTCAAGACATCCTTGATTAAGGCAGCCGCCGATATTGACATGGACCTCGTTCGTGCTGCGATAGAGGACTGGCCGCGCAGATTGAAGGCTTGTATTCAAAATCACGGAGGTCATTTTGAATAAACTTTAATGTCATAAGAATCTATGTTTTGTTAAGTTCATTTTGGTATATAAATGGTTACATAATGAATAAACTTGTTACAATTATTTTACATTAAACATGTGACAGAATTTATGACCTGACTAGGTAGTTCGTAACATTATGATATGAAAAAGTTCTTATTACAGTCACAAAATATTCGTACTTACCGTAGCTTTTCTTAAGGTAGTGATGATTAAGTTATAATTAATCAAAATTCGGTAAAATAAAAAATAAGAATAATGGCAATTAGTGCAAGATATTTTTAAGTTATTTCAAGCTGTGTGCTACCAATCAGAAATAACAGAAAAACTACCCATTAATAACCTAAGGAGTCTTATAAGTTGTCATATAGGTAACTTAATTTCTTAGATTAACATTTCTTTTGAGCTTCCTCTGTAATAGCTAAATTTAGCTACACTAATCAATTCACTTTCCTAAGACTCTCGGTCAAGAATATGAAGTATCATGGAAGGGCAGCTCAGCAAAAAGACGCAGAAAGCCCTGTTAAATTACTCAGCAGTATTCCTTGCTTGAATCGCTTTTCATTCGCTTTTGTTCATAAGTTTTTTTAAGTTGAAATAGTTAAGCCCTCTATGATATTTGATTGAATATAAACAATAAATAACCACTCCAAAATTCAAATGCTCTTAAGTTTTAACACGTCATGTCATCCACTTGTTAAATTTTGACACGCGTTTCGTTTCAGTCACAGGTGATTTATATGAAGGCTTTTCTAATCACGCACTAAACTTTGAAAGTATATAAGTCTAGATAATTCTCGAAGGTTGCGAGTGGGTTCCTTTATCTGCCTGCATCTTCCCATTATAACATGCTCAGATATCAATCTGTCCATGAATGTTGAATCGTGCATATAAATTATGCCGTAAGCATTAATTTTATTGTTTCGCGAAGAAAAATCCTACTCCTTCAAACTGTTTCAACATAGTGGCAACCAAAGCTGTCAGAGATACACAAAATTGATATGGCCTAATTGGCCTTTACTTGGTCGTACTCGTATGCCAGTATCAGGATATACTTTTGAAGCAAAAAAAAATACCGTCTAAGACTTGTTTAGTAAAAGGGCCTTTTTTTGGAAGGTGAAAGCAACACGGCCTAGCACTACTGTAACGATGTAAAAATTAAAAAATGAATCTTAAGTTTTTGTAAGACATTACGTATATTTTAAAATTAAGTTGATATAGCCAATGTTTTAGTAATTGATTATAAATTTCATACAACCTGAGTAGGTTTTTTTTTTGATTAATTTCTTCAAACTACCTTTAAATTGATTAAGTTCAACAAATGGAGACATTGAAGAGAAAATAAAAGATTGCTAATTAGAAACAATGTCACCATGGAATTTATTTATTGTAAAAAAGTGAAACTCAAAAACATTTGCTATCAATAACCTTGCCTTCCTACATTAAATTAAAAGCCCAACCCCGTTATGTAAATTTGCTCATTTATATCATGGGTCTAGGACATTGAGCCACGAATTTGACTGTTTTTAATTATCAAAATCATTGACCTAGAAACAACTTTAAAGTTTGAGCTATTTCTAATTGATAAATGAATAAAAATTGTATTCATTTATGTATTATATACATATAGGTATATATCGAAATAGTAAACAAATATTATATTACATTTCTACAGTATACCTTATCATCATCCTAGCGGACGCAACCTCCCGGTTGAAACCCAAACATTCGCTTTGGTGCCCGTGGTCCGCTTCCCGTCTTTTTCTTCTTCACTTCTCATGGTCTTCAGCATCCCTGGTTCATTAATTGGCATGCATAACATTTTTTATGACGTCAAACCAGAACTTTTAAGATCTACCTATCCTGTTGAGGCCCGGCATAGGCGACACGACTAGACATTTGCTCCCCCATGTAAGCCGGTTGACGTAAAACGTGACCATACCAGCGAAGACGACACTCCTGCAATTTACTCGCATTGTCATGAAGGCTTGCAAATGAGGGAGTTCCTAACGCGGTTCTTCATTACTCCACACATTCAACATAGCAAATTTCTACTTATACATGATTTTAGTTTTCTCTTTCAATAATTAATCGTAATCATCAAATTAATATCAATATTTTCTTTCTTTGTACGATGCGGAAACTATTCAGGTTAATGCACAAATTGAAATATTTTAAATTCCGTATGTATGTTTTTCAAATGAAAACAACGTAATGTATAGCCATTCATCTTAGTTTTAATTCGGGTTGCATCCGAAACTTTCTCATCCGAGTCCGGGGTTCGCATTTTATAACCTGGCGCACGTAAATGTTTTGTTGGTATTTTTTCGCGTTTCTATTAAGATAAGATTTTACTATTTATTTTTAAGGGTTTCACCATAGTAAATGTAGCAAAACGTATTAACAATGCGATTAAATTAATCAAATCTTAATTATTACTCCAGCGATAGAGTATTACAATCGATAATACTTTATCTTGGATTCATCATCTCCAAGAATTAAATAAAAAATGTTTGCATCCGCTGCTTCGCTGAAAATAATCCGCAACTCATGCCACTAAAATAGCGTTGCCTAGTCCTTAGCTATCTTGATCTCACTGAAATTCAGCTTGATAAACTTGAGAAACTGCATAATTTCTGTATTCGTTTTATCTCTGGTCTTCATAAATTTGATCACATTTCCAAATTTCGTAATAAGCTTAAGTGGCTGCTCATTCGCTTTCGTCGGAATGCTCATATCCTATCTCTATTCTTCAACATTCTGTTTAGTCCCAAAACTCCTTGCTATCTAGCGTGCAGCGTGCGAGTGTTTTGAATTTTTCAAACGCAGTGACGTTAAATCCTTGAGACCTGCAGATATGTTATTAACCGTGCCCTCACATATCCCCACATTTTATGGGACATCATTTACAATTACTGCTGTGAAACTCTGGAACTCGCTATCTTCTAACATTCGAAAAGCTCAGTTTATTTACTCCTTCAAGAAGCTTCTACATGAACACTTTTTAAAATTAAGTATTTAATTTCTTAGTTTACTCCCATTCTGTTTCAATTTTTTATTTATTTATGTATACAATTGTGTATTTGTGTATACTTATTTATATTGTCTACATGTATGTATATATATATATATATATATATATATATATATATATATATATATATATATATATATATATATATATATATATATATATATATATATATATATATATATATTTGCCAACCTTCCCACATTACATATACATATTCATTTTATCACTCCTGTCCATCCAAAGGTCGCCTGGAAGAGATGGCTTCAAGCGAAAAGGCCGCCATTTGTACAATGTACCATTTTAAAATATATGTAATAATATCTGTTAGTTTTTGCATAATATGTACAATAAAGAATAAATAAATAAACTAACAATTTGGTTCGAACATTCGATTTTTAATATTGAACTTTATTCGTTCAATTAAAATGGAAATTAATAATCGAATCGTTACTGTTATTGTCAATTTAGCGTTTATTGAGCCACTCCTAAAAATTTGATTGTTATATCTTTATTGATATAATATATGCCGTTATGTCGAAATAAACCATCGTCATGGGCGATCGCCGCTAAGTCTTATGGTGGCCATAAATAAGATTATGTAGATTTTTATCTTGTATTGAATATAACTAAGCGTATAATTTTCATATTTAAACAGTTTAGTAGAAAAGGTTGATTTTTATATAAATTTTATAATCTTTCAAATAACGGTTAGTAAATAATAATACTAGCCATCATACATCCCACTACAGGGCTCGGGCTTCCCCCTAGAGGGAACAAAATGTGGCGGATAGCCACGCTTGTCCAAGACGGATTGGCGGGTTACACATACCAGTGACCCTGGTGCGCTTAGTAACCAGGCAGTAATAAGTATTGATGTTACGATTAAATCAAAATGTCCTTTTTCAATTGTTTGTATCTAGAATAATGGATTTTTCTTTTTATTTAATTTATTAAAGATATTTTCTTTATCAACGGTCCTAAAAATTATTCGTTTTCATCCGTGCAGGGGCGGAGAAAGAATACTAACCTCTGCGGCCGGGGTCGGCCTGTCGTAAAAGGCGACAAAACAACCCACCCTAGCTACGTGGTAGGGCCTCAAGCCCGTCTGAATGGCGACCACCTTTGGTCTTAAGTATGCCGCCATAATAAAAGTTATTATGGCGGCATGTTGTGTTCCGGCATTAGTGACCCAAGTTCCTGTACCTTTATGGGATAGCAGCGTGTTCGCGATGCCACTGGCATTGTAAACACCCATAGGTGACGGTAACTGCTAAATTTTAAGCGGACTGTCAGCCTGTCTGTTGTCCTACAGCAATAAAAAATAAAAAATCTTTTAGAAATTTTCTTTTTAAGAAGTTTTACCCAATTTAAATTAAAGACATACTTAAGTTTTTAGTATAAAATTATCCTTATGTAGTTGATTCATGAGATGCCATAATTACTACTTTCTATTTCACGGCCTTGGGTTAATTTTTTATACTCACTAACAAGCCCAATGTAATTAAACCCGTCTCTAGGGAAGGACTATGGGCAGAATGACACGCCACTAACATTTTATTTCATATTTATCCTGACACAACAAATTATTATATCTATTGCCAAGTAATTATTGTTTATTACCTTACCATAAAATATTACAGGTGTGTAATAATTTAATCGTGTATATAATATATAATTAATATACTTATAAGAAAATATTTTTTTTTATTATTGCGTAGGGCAGCAGACAGGCTGACAGCCCGCTTAGAATTTAGCAGTTACCGTCGTCTATAGGTGTTTGCAACGCCAGTGGCATCGCGAACACGCTGCTGTCCCATAAGGGTACAGGAACGGGTCACAAGGAACACATTCCTTGTGACCCGTTCCACAACACAAGGTTATTATGGCGGCAAACTTTAGACCAAAACATTATTAAACAAAAATTAGTTCATAAATGGGTATTGCATACCACTCCAATGCATATTTATGGCAGATCCTTTACAGTTATGGCTGTGAAACTGTGGAATGCATTGCCATTTAAAATCAGAAGTGCCAAATCACTTACATCCTTCAACTCACTGGTAAAAGAACACTATCTTCATTTATAATTGATCTTATGTATGTATATGTATATATTTCCCATTTTATGTAATTTATTATCCCTTTATTTATTCAATTGTTTTTTTTTGTTTATATGATACTGATGCGCACAGTGACCGACCTATTCCAGATCATATTGATTGTTAATAAAACGATTGTCTGGAAGAAATCACTATTAGTGATAAGACCGCCAATTGTACATTTGTTTAGTTTAAGTCTATGTTCATTTTATTTTATTATTTTCTGTGTGCAATAAAGAATATCCTATTCTATTATATTCTGTTGTAACACATGTAATATACCTATATCATCATCATCATTTGTTTAAGAGCTACCTTGTCCGTGGAGCATCTTCCAGTCGTCTGTACAAACCGCCTTTTCCTTGACTTCTTGATACGACACGACATCCAATCTTTTCTTCACTTGCTCCATTAATGGTCTACCCCTCTTCCGCTTTTCTTCAATTCTCCTTTCTATGGCTGTATTGATTAGATCATCGTGTCGTATCAAGTGTCCGATCTGTTCTCCAGATGCTGATCTGCGCTCTTCTGTCCTCAATAATTCTCAAGATAGATATATGTATAAATTATTTAAATAGGGACAAGGTACCCTGTTCGCTATTATGTTTTATCATTATAAACACTTTTGTTTTAAAAAGAAAACGTATTTTCACACATGAAAATTGTAATTCGCTGCAATGAAATGTATAACATATTTGGACGCTTGTTTTATGTTCCATTTAGTTTTCTGGGAAATGCATTATGGCACAGTGGCATTGAAAACAATATTAATGCGTGGAAATAAATTTTAAAGACTATTTGCATACATAGGTCAGCTCGTTAAATAGCCTGTTTTAATATTCACATAATTTATTTCAATAGTTCTGTTTATAACATCATGACACATCGATTATACAATTGTATATTATTTGAATTATGTTTTTGTTATGTAACAAAATTTATTTAGGGAGTTTTAAGCTAAAAACGGCTTACTACCTTAATTACAAATAGGATAGAGTTTGGATACAGACTTGGAGATCATAGGGTAGTCCTAAAATTTTAAGTTCTAAATTGTGACGTATATTTCATATATTTTCTTGTAGCTCTATGCTCAAGAATATGTATAAGTTTGAGGAAGGGTTATCAATGCAAGGTGGACATAAGTTAAATACTCTGTCAATAGCGTGAAACTTATTTAAAAAGAAGAAAAGAGACTTAATGTACAGTCATTGATCCTGATTTTAGTGTTATATGTCTAGAGACCTACGCACGCTCGTACGCCGGATGCCTGCAGAGGTCACGGGTTACACTTGCATCCCAAGTCTTAGTGTTTATATATAATATGTACCTAGGTACATATTATCTATTAAATTAATTACAAAACAAAATTATATAAGTGTTATATTAAACACAAGCGCCCTGATGCTGACTTTCAAACTAGATGGCGCACTATGATTTGTTATAGTATATTTAGTATTATTAAATGCATAAATGTTATATAAACTAATTTATACTTCATATACATACACTTATTCTAAAAGTCTATACGAAGTACTAATTTCACTACATAGTAAGATAGTAATCTCTTTGCTCAACAATTAATTACATTTTAAAATAAATGGCCAAAACCGTTCGCACAAGAACATGCTAGAAACATACTTCAATTCAAGTATGCCATTCCGCAGACTCATATCCATAAGAATTGTATAATTATGCACGCTCGCACATTAAAACATTCCTCACAATACCTTGGTGCAGTGTTTGCATATTTTTGTATAGATTTACAAATCAACACATCCTTGTTCTACGTATTACGTGTGAATGTAGTAGCATTTCGATATTATTTAATTACTGACTTTAATAAAATAATTATTTAAGTAGTTATTCTATATTATCTAACTCCATCTAACCCCAAACTAAGTTGAT
Organism: Malacosoma neustria; assembly: GCA_963693495.1. Taxonomy (NCBI): domain Eukaryota; kingdom Metazoa; phylum Arthropoda; class Insecta; order Lepidoptera; family Lasiocampidae; genus Malacosoma; species Malacosoma neustria. The sequence goes on along the minus strand of OY856385.1, from coordinate 11,597,396 downwards.
ATAATACAAACACCTAGACGCTGGACGGGAATCGAACCCGTGACCTCCACAAGCGCACGAGCGTTAAGGTACGATTCAGAACTACGCTGCACGCAGCAATGCTGCCGCGACACTACCGGTCCCCATACAATCTCTATAAGCTTATATGAAAGTACATTCCGAGCTAGGCAGCAATGCAGCGGCAGCAATGTAGCGGCAGCACTGCTGCGCGATAGAGTTGAATGGGGACCGGTAGTGTCGCGGCAGCATTGCTGCCGCTGCAGTGCCGCGGCAGCAGTGTCGCGGCAGGACTGCTGTCGGATGCTTGCAGCGTAGTTTGGAATCATACCTTTAGCCGTTACGCTAGGAGGTCGTCATAATTATTGTGTACTTCTAGATGTTGCGTTACATATATAACGCTGGACAGTAAATCTTTAGAAAATCCTTTACACATGTAATCCTATTCTTTATACTTGTATTTAAAATTCTATCCGTACAGAGGCGGAGAAAGAATACTAACCTCTGCGGCCGGGGTCAGCCAGCCGTAAAAGGCGACAAAACAACCCTAGTTACGTGGTAGGGCCCCAAGCACGTCTGGATGGCGACCACCTTTGGTCTTAAGTATGCCGCCATAATAACCTTGTGTTGTGTTCCGGCATTAGTGACCCAAGTTCCTGTACCCTAATGCGACAGTAGCGTGTTCGCGATGCCACTGGCGTTGCAAACACCCATAGGCGACGGTAAATTCTAAGCGGGCCGTAAGCCTGTCTGTTGTCTTACAGCAATAAAAAAAATTATTCTATTGGATTACAAATATAGTATGGAGTATATGACACCATTCGGTTTATTTGAGTAGTTTAGAAATACTGTCTCAGCGGAACGTATTTCATTTATTCTTGCGCGCAATATACGAATATTGATATAAACAGAGTCCAGATTATGTGGCATTTGAATGTAAAACTGCTGCAGATGTGACGGTGAGGATAGCTTTGTATTAAAACAAAAATAACGCGGGCCTTGAGCCATTATTTAATTTTAATGTGTATAGGCTGTGAACGTTCCGTGACAAGCATGTGTGGATGTTTTGTGCTGCGGCCACACATGATGGAAATGCTGGTCAACAGGACGCCATTTTGTTATTTATTTTAATACGGAAATTAACTAATATAAACAAATAATATATATGTATATCAACAAAAAGAATAGTCACCGCAATTTTAAGAGAAAAATATGTTAAAATTAAATGATGGATATAAACTTTGTTTATTTAGACGCAATAATACAGTATTTTACACTTAAGTATAATATCATATGATCATATCATCATATAATCATAATGTTTGATTTTCATATTGTACTGCTTATAAAATACTCTATGAAGCGGGCTGTTTGGTGTTTCTCTCTTGAATAAGATCCAAAGCTAAAGAGGACGTGGGCCGGTCACTTCTATCGTCACCCATCACTATGGGTGACGGAGTAAACGCGTCGTAGGATGGCTCTAAGCCTGTCTGGATGGCAATCAAATAACCTGATCACTAAATATACCACTATTATAACCTTGTTTGTGTTCCGGCATAAGTGACCCAGGTTCTAAAACCCTTAAAAGGACCGTAAGTGTAACATTCCTAGGAAACGGTCACTGCTTACTGTTTAGCGGGCCGTCAGTCTGCTGTCCCACAGTAATTAAAAAAGTACAAAGATTACTTTGCGCTTTTTTAATTACTTTAAGCACAGGTTTGTTGTATGCAGTACTATTGTTTCTGGCCTTTATTAAATCTTGTAGCACAAACCTTAACAAAATTTTGAAATGTCAATAAATAATATTGACAGTTGGGAAAAACCCTTCTCCGATAATGAAGTGAGAAAATTATTTTTATGCCAGCACAGTGGATAAACTAAGTGATCAGATTCCAAAACCGACTGAAGCGCCAGTTGGCTAACTGCCCGTGACTATCCCACGTAGCCTTAAAAATATTACGCTTATCATAACACTATACATGAGTATATGTAATTGACTTTTTAATGGCCTGATTTATTTCTTACTTTTTAAAATCTTATATACGTTTAAACAAACAATGTATTTCGTTTGGCTATTATTTTTGGCAGGGTACTTATTTAAATATTGAGAGCATTTTTAAAACTTTTAACATTAAATAACTTTTAATATAACTTTGTATTTCGATATAAAATTATTTTAATAAATCAGGTTTAAACAGTTTAAGTTTAAAAAATGTAAAACAACTGCTGTAATTGGCAAGTCTGACCGCAACAACCTTGACCGGTCGTTCATTTTCCAGAAATTACATAATAAAAATATATCTTGACAATAAAATATTGAATAATGCCTTACTAAAACCGACGAAATGGCATATTAGAAGTTCAATAATCGTAAACAGAAAGGTGGTCTACTTTTTGGCGGATAGCCAATTAGTTAAGGTGCGAATGAACTGTGTTTGAAGAATTGTTAGATATCAAAGCGCACGAGTAATATCGGTAATGTGAAGCAACTAGCCAATGAGAAATTGGCTGTGTCGAGTGCTTTGATAAAATACTTAGAAATTACTAACGCTGTCATATATTGGCCTTTGCATCACATTACAAAACATTTATTTAGGTACAGAATCAGCGTTTTATATTTTATAACTGATAATTTATAAACGGTATTTGGCAGAAATATCTCAACCAGATTTAGGAATTGGGCCACCACATCATCTATCTAAGGAGTCATAAAAGGCAATAATTGAATAATATTTATATATATAATCCTTTCTTCATCAATCACCTCGATAAAACCTGTATTTTATTAACTACGCATACATTTATGTTCTCATCGCTCAAATGAAAAAAAAAATCATAGAAAAGTCTCAACACTCATTTGCTTTGTGATAATACTCAATGTGATCAGGCTCCGTAGTCTACGCTGAGTATATAAACAAGATGAAACGATTGTATAAACAAGAATGTCCTTTTAATAAAGTACAATACTAATCTTAATTTCTAATCAATGACAATAATTATTATTACAATGAATAAAAATATACCTTGTTGACAAACATTGCAAACTCAACTATATTGCAAGCAAATCAGTTTGTGCTAAATCGGCAAGGTCTTCAAAACTCATTGATGTTGTGCAAAGGACGTGATGGCAATAAAACTGTTCATTCATATATCCAGTAATATGTTACTACAAGGGCATTTGCTGATTGAAAAAATGAAAATAAAGACAAGTTGCAATTATTGCATTTTGAATATTAATCATTTAAAATACAAGAATTAAGACATTGATGTGATAAGTATGAATGGAAAATTAATTGTATATTATGTCAAGAATATATCGTATATTTTCAATGAGTGAGAAAAGTAATACAAAATGAAATTACTTAAATATTATATACATATGATTTTTACACAAACTAAGCTACTACCAACAAAATATATGTAAAATTGTGCCCACCCGGATCGGAAACGCACACTAAAATATATCCCTTCGCTCAAGCAAGTAGTGGAACACTGAGATGTTTTAGTGGATAAATCATCGACGACGAAGGGAAGACACTAATTCCACACTAACCCACTGCAAACCTCTAAGCGGAAAAACCACAAGGGCAAGCTGATAGTCATAATTAACTATCTAAGTATTACCTAGCTAGTTTTTTTATTTCATACTTTTAGGTTTATTTCTTTGATAGTATCACAATTTAACCCGCGGTTGTATAATTATTGATTATAAGTACAATAGTTTCTGAGAAATGCAAGGGCAAAATTATAAGGGAAAAATATAGAATATTTTTAAATTCCTTGGATAATCAAATGTAAAAATACAAAGTTGCCAATTTACAAAAACATGTGTATTCAATTCGTAACCTCATTTAAAGTTGGACAAAAACAAAAATGAAGGTACACCATTTAATAGTGATAAAATACTTTCTCCCTTGACATCTGGATGGCAAGGTGAAGCAATAGACAGATTAGAATTGGCAAAATGCCAAATGACAAACCACAATTTAAACGTCTCCTGGCTTGCAAATGATGATCAATAACGTAAAAGGATGATTACAACAGCTTTTCTTTGGCTGTATTATAAAAATATCATAAACACAAAACAAAACCTATATTTAAAAGATCTTTAATACGCCTGATTGATTTTAAGGTTTTAAAGTGTAGGTAATATTATATTTATAATCATCTTCAGTATTTACTGAAGATGTTAATTTCGTTGTTCAAGCCGTTCGGACTCTAATTGTGAAAACAGGTGGTATGTTAGAATATTTTAGTTAGAAGAATTTCGAACAACAACTGTTGTTCGAAATTCTTTTTGGAGACAACATACGAGGGTGGATTAAATATAAACGGGATTATTGTTAGTGAACATCTACGGCTGGTAGGAATGGGTGCGGGCTTCTAGTATGCTGGGGTGGGGTCAGTAGGAGTGAGGAGAGCCAGTCGTTTCATACTCCCAACCGGTTTGTCAGTAACCGTCGCGATGTCGGAGCAGCAAGTGCACCCTTCTACTGCGCAACGCATTATTATAAAATTTCTCGCTCATGAAGGAGTTCAAACGACGGATATTTTTCAGAGATTAAGTGCACAGTTCGGGAATCAAATATTGTCAAGGACTCGCGTGTTTGATTGGCATAAGGAGTTCAAAGAAGAGCGAGAACGAGTGGAAAATGCTGATAAGGTTTTCTAAACAGTGTTTTTGGACCAGCAAGGCATTTTGCTCATTGATTTTTTGCACGAGCGGCGCACAATCAATGCTGCTTACTACTGCGAGCTATTGACTAAGGTGAGAGATGCATATCGCTGCAAAAGACGAAAACAACGGATTTCAGAGGTCGTCCTTCTCCATGACAATGCCAGACCCCATACTGCAGTTCTAACGTGTGCGTCATGCTTGTGAACGGGTGCCTTCTGCTGAGACTGGTCGATTCGCACTGATCGGGCAACTATTATGTTAATTATTATTTACAATGCATTGACCTGCATCGTCCACACATCCCACTCTATTGTAAAATTCATTGATATATGTATGTATATAAAAAGAAAGATGAAAACAAAATACATCCATGGAGTTTCTTGTTAGGAACTGACAGCTAGCTTTTGACGTTTTAAAAGTACTTGTCTCAGGCCTATTTGAAATAAAAAAAATTGACTTTGACTTTAACAATGTCAAAACTGGAAGATATGCACTGGACTCTACTTGAACACCCTCTCTACAGCCCAGACTTATCGTCCTGCGATTTTTATTTGTTTGGGCCGCTGGAAGCTTTAGGAGGACAACGATTTGAAGATGCCGAAAGTGTGGAGGAGTTTGTGCGCAATTGGCTCCTGACCCAACCAGTTTCATTTTACGATGCTGGGATAAGAAACCTTCCTGCGCACTCGGAAAAATGTATTTTTAAAGCAGGAAATTACGTAGAAAATTAAATTACATTTATAATTCATCATTTAATAATTACAGTTTATTTAAAAAAAAAAAAAACAGTTTATATTTGATTCATTCTCGTAGAACCTAATGGAGAAACTTGTAACATAAGAGTGACAAATTCGTGATTAAATTACTGTTAGGTATATTTTGGTCTTGAAGAGACAGTGGCCGTATGCCACCCATTGTACAATATACTATTTCGTTTCGTTTGCATTGTTTGGAATTCCATTGCGCGTGAGCCGAGCTATTATTTCTACCCGTCTAAATATAATATCGATATATAAAAAGAATATACATACATGTAATTTAGTAACTTAATATGACTTAGAGGTTTGAAGATGCAAATACATAATTTTAATTATGAGCAGTTCATATCGCAGTTTTAAATTCTAAGTCAATTTTTTTTTATTACCGTAGCTGGAGACTATTGAGAATGCAAATAGGGATTAAATACCTACATATTTTTATTAGATACGTCTTTAAATGTTTATTGGGCAATACGTCACTGAATTTAAGTAGGCAATGCCAGTTAAAGATAATTTATCGTATTCTTTAAGAGTTTTAGTTTCTTGCTTCCTGCAAAGTGTATTATTGGCCAGATGGTTAATGTGACGTGTGGGATCTTCCGTTTTTTTAAATGGATGTTTGACAGTAGTTCTTGAAAAGCATCCAATAATTATTGAATAGATAGAATTTCCGCGAGGTATAAATGTGCATAATGTTCTTGAAAATTTAGGTTATTCCAGTGGTCAGTTTCAAAGTGACAATGAAGATAGGTCAGAGAGTCACCTCATTGGGTGATTAACACTACCACCATCAGCATTAGATGGTGGTAACTACCACTGTAAAAGATGATATAGTTATTAAATAATTGGTACATTGCCTCTACAATTCAGCAAGGTATACAGGAAACGTCTCATCAAAGTAAAGTAAGTCTTATAAAGTCACTTTAAATTATCACAGGAAACAATGATACTAGAGGTGCAAATAAATTAAGGTGTAATAATTGTGTAGTTTAATAAATGTAGTAGTAAATTTAATACAAATTTTCAGTAATTCATTACGAGGAACGTTAACGAATTTTCTCATATAACATTCGGTTCTGGCTTATTGCCAAATAAGAAAACCGCAAATAAATTTTAAAATATTACCGACAACATCGTGACTTATTTTTATATATTTCGTTATCGATTTTAATCGATTTACGTAACAATGAAAATATATTTAATGTATTTTAAAATAGTTTTGAAACCGATATTATTTCCCAAAAGTTAGCTGCACACTGGTACACTGCATTACGAGTATGTTATAGTAATGATTTTGCATTGGTGTATACGATTTTAAATTTACGACATGGCCTTAGCAACTAGACTATTTATACGTTATCTATCTGCGATTCCCTTGTTACTGATGAAATAATCTCAAACAAGATTATTATTATTTGAGTTACATGTTTTGATGTTCTGATGCTGTTTAACTATCTTTTATGCCTAAAATAAGAAAGAAATTGAACATTTGAGAAAGGAATGCCTTTTATTCGTAATCAATAAAATTGTATTTATCAAATCATCACTTGTGTCTGAGAATGCACTTGTATGCAGCTGTTTGAGCTGTTTGTTTAGATTTCTATGAACGTTCTCAGGTTTCTTTATTAGTATACGACTAACTCGTGTCTTGGGTTTTAAATACTATGTACTGTTATGCGATTATAGTGTTTATAATGCATCGTCGTCTTTTACTGTATAAATTGTATCTATGTTAAATATATTTGTATTTATGTGTTTATTTGTTAGTTTCTGCCTGGATCCGATGTTGAATATTGTTTTAGGATGAAACTATCGCGAGTCACTATGTTTTAGTGCTTTTCTTGTAGCAGTGAGCTAGTCATTTATTGTTTTATTGACTTTAGTGATCTCTTAAAACTAAGTTGCGCTGTACTTATGTTATCGCTGAAATATTTTTCTCCTGTGTTGAAAACCATTTATCTAATATTTATGACGTTTTAGAGTGTTCTATTCAGAAAAATGGCTCCTAACCCTTTGTGGCGTTAAATACTTCATCATGTAATAAAATCCTTTAATGCATGATCACAAACGCTATATTTTGAACCACATATATAATTTGTTAAGACATAAAATGTTTTGGTTACGATTTCAATAACAAGTATATTTTTATTTTCAGATTATCATACAAGACCGGCGACCTGCAAATGTGTTAAAGGTGAGAGCGATTTTATTACTTAAACTTTCGTCTCTCGTTGTCAATGCCCACTATCTGCCTCTGTAGGTAGCTCGGTGTAGTTTTCTTTTTCATTAATGAAAATTGTGCTATTATTATATTTTTTTTTTTTTGTAAAGGAAATAAATATATATCTTAAATATTCTCGACGTCACAAACTAATGTAACAGTAGACAGTTCGTGCTTCTGAGCACGTTGTTTAGAAACACCTGAAATATTCATAGCGAATGTTTGTTTTGAATTTATTCTATTCTCTATTGAAATCCTTTGTTCTATTCTTTGTCTACGATTTGTCTCATTGTCTATAAACATTTGAATTTTGTTTTTGTCTGTCTTTTCTGATGTGTAGATTGTTGGTGCTTACATACATATTTTTATTATTAATAAGTCTATATTTCTATCGTGTTTTAAAACAATTACTTGCCTTTCTATGTTGTTGCATTAATGAAGAATGAAATACTAATTTATTAAATAGGAATTTAAATATAATATTAAATTAATTTTGTGATTGAAGGCTAAAACAGTGCACTTTGTTTTAATGTTTTTATTGCACGCAACCAAAATATTTCGTTCTTGCACTTATAGGTACTTAAGTGTTACAAATATAAAAATATTTCTTATTCTATAATAAGAAACATTGCTATCAGTTTCGTTATAAATTTTTATACGGAAGTGTCAATAATCCGTGATTATAGGTAATTAAAATTGAATAATGTTCTAGAAATGATTTAAGTCTACAGCTTCTTGTTTACGGATATACCTGTATTTTGTATTTAATAGATGATTTCAGATTATATGTTATATTGTAGCGACTGTTTATGACTACATGGAAATGATATAAATATTATTAATCTTGTAGATATGTTTTTTATCAGATTAGACTCGTATATTTCACAACAGGATGATATAAAATCAATCTATTAACATCAAGCCGCGACGGATGGTAGTGGCCGTAAAACTCAGCATCGTAAAGATAATGCGAACTCAAAGTAAATAATAACATTCTGTGGAAATCCGAGGTCGTTTCAATTCGTTTTACATTTGTGTATAATTATAGGTTAATACGAGTAACAAAAGTTTTTATTAAAGCATTGTATGGCATTGTCTGTGTACAGCTAATTATTTAATACATATTGTATATATACACTATTATCAAATTTATGTTTTACTTCATTATTAAATATTTCAAACGCTAGCCGTTGCCGCCCGCCTCACTGGTCGAATAAAAGTCAATTGAAAAAACATGAGAAGTTTTCGTACGCATGCGCTCTACACAGCTTGCGCTCCGCGGCAAGAAAAATCGTTGTTTCTTAAAACTTTCTTTAAACTTTCTATCGCAATAATTTATAAGGGTCTAAGAAATAAAACTTAGAAAATTTAATTGAAATCTATGCAGTAGTATTGCCGTGATGCGCGCACAACTGTAGACCTCTATCATTTTATTTATATACATTATCTCTTAATCTGTTGTAGTTTTCCTAGATTTGTTGTCCAATGCAAAGTAACTTATGTGTAATGAAAAAATATTTTAAGAAACTGTTCTATAGCTACTCATATATAAATTAATACGCTAACTTCTAAAAAAATAGGATAGGATTACGTTCTAATAAGTTCAATAGAAATTTTCAGGATTGTTCTTCTATAGACCTTAAAATTTTACGCCTAAAATATTATTGCATAACCTTGACCGCGTGGTGTTTAAAATTTTCTGCATAGCCTAGACTTTATGACTTGTGTTTAGAAACATTAAAATTAGCTTTATAATTATCATTCGTATCAAGTACGAGGTGAAATGCAACTGCCTCCAGTTTTCCGCCAATCGTGGGCTGATTGCGGAATTAGGCTCCGCCTACACCCTGCCTGACCACGGTCATAGAATCGCAACCGACTGAAGTTCAGATAACCTGCTAGTTGTTACGTCAACCGAGTCGCATGCGCACCACATCATTATTTATGTCACGTAGAAATATTTCAATATAGGACAATCTTATAACTTTTGGATAGTTCGATTTTTGAAAGCGTTTTACGTGTATTTATGTATTTGTTTTTATTTTTAATCGAAGTTTTGACATATAACTTCTATTTTACTATCAGAATTTTTATCAAATTAATTTTTAATAGTAGAATCAATAATTTGCAAATCTACGACTTGTTTTTTGTATTATAAATAAGATGAATATTAATTAAATAGAGCTTTTTCTTTATTCTATAAGATGGCCATCTGACAATGACATCTGAAAATTTCCATGAGCTCTAACTAAACGTATTCTTACATACAATATTAATATATTTAATTTGTCATTGAATATTACCTCGAATAATTGGCTGGACTTTGATTTATAACCGTTACAAAAGCACACAGTAATTTTAATACCCATTTACCTATAATAGCCACGTATTCTATAATAGTTATCTCAAATTATATATGTGTACAAAATTATATACTACACACAGTCATTAAATCTTTCTTCGTTGGTATTTTACTCAACTGAATCACACACGTCTCAACATTAATCAATATTACTTCACAGCTACACTTATCTAACAAAATATTTGTTTTGAATAATTCTTTCAACAGAACTGAGGTCGTAGGTTTCACTATCGTTGGATCAATTAATATTTGTCAAATTAACTTGTTATTTTCAATAGAATTCGTGGGATATGTGTTAAGATTATTAATCAAAGATTTTTTAATGAATCTACTGACCTTGTGGAAATGGGCTTGTATTATAAATATATGATATTATACGGGAATATATTCTGATGTGACCGAGAATAAAATATAGTTTTATTAAGGACAAATATCGATAATTTTGTTGTTGATTATCTTATATTGAGTGATCGATAACATTATTTTAACAACAAAAGTATTGATGTATGTTTTAACGATAAACGATGTAATCTTTTGGAATATTTCGTGTTGCAAAAGTTTTTTCTGTTTAATTTCAGATGTGATATATTGAACACTTGAATCGGGTCATGGGTTTAATTCTTACAACTCTTAGCAATTTTTTTCTGCAATATAGATAGTATAATTGAAACAAAACGAGTGCAAAATATTACAAACGTCGTGGGAATACTATCTGTTCTTTCCAATTGGGCTCTGACCGAGGAGAGACTTCATGGATATGTTATAATTTCAGGATAATTACGTAGCCTTATGAATAAACTTTTGGATTTGTAGTGTGATAATGTATATTCTCAAGAATACCAGCATTAATTGCTATTGAAAATTTTAAAATAATATTTGTTGACTTTTGTTTATAAGTTCTCGTTATCAGAATATCGTCTAGAAATACGGATCGTGTGTTATCACCTTTACAAAGCCTAGTTTGATAATGAAATTCATATTGTTTAGTCATAGTGCGTTCTATGGGCAAGTCACGATTAAATCATTAGAAACATTCGTTTGGTTTGCACCTGTGTATACAGAAAACAGAATATGATTAAAGAAATATTTACTAATAATGGCCCTTTTAATTTCAAGATTCTATTGATTTACGAGGTCTTCATTTTAGTATTTATTAATAATTTAATTAATTAAATCGTCGTATTAAAGGATTATTTCCGCTCTTTCATAGTACTCAGAATCTGACGACTCCCGTGGCGTAACGGATAACGTACTTACGCTTGCGCAGGTCCAGGGTTCGATTCCCGTCCAATGTTTAGGTGTTTATGTATAATTTGTATTTATTTACAAAAGAAAAGTTTATATGTAGTACCTATACCACAAGTGCTATGCTACTTAGTTTGGCACTAGATAGCGCTGTGTGATTTATCCTTATTTATTTAATTTTACTATTGGACCCTGGATTCCTATTTGAAAGCTTTGTGTCCAATCGTGATTGACCACTCCAATGACGAAATTACCTACATGTAAATTTAATTTAATTGAAGAATGAGGAATTGAATAATGGTTTTAGAATTACGTGCTAACCAGGTGGTGTCACAGTCGAGACCAAACCCGGGTTCGAATCCAACGCTAATATGCACCGCAATTTCCTCGTTTAATACTTATTTTATACTAGTTAACCCGGCAAACGTTGTTCTGCCATGTAAATTTAAAAAAAGTAGCCAATGTTCTTCTCTAAGATCCAATGTATCCCTATACCGAAATTCATCAAAATTGGTTCAGCAGTAGAGCGTAAAACGTAACAGACAGTAACTTTCACATATATAATATTAGTAATATGGATAATAATATCATCGCATAAAGGCTGTTAATATTTGTTCGTTGTAATGGAAATCTATTAACCGTCCGCCCACCGCTCAGCTTGTCGTTTACTCCTATATGGGTCATGTGTGCGGATGTGGGTCACACATTTTATTGCGTAACAAACTGGGGTGATGTATTGGGACCTAGTTTAGTATTCCTCGGACAAATGTTGATTTGAGTACTAGTAAAAATACATTTTGCAAGGAACTGGTCTCAACTTGACTCTTTTAAACGACTGTAAGCTTCAATTAAAAGTAATATAGGATACTATAATACTTTTTCTCCAGCAGAATAAGAATATTAACCTCTGCGGCCGGGGTCGACCTATCGTAAAAGGCGACAAAACAATCCTAGTCTACGTCGAAGGGCCCCAAGTCCGTCTGGATGGCAACCATCCTTGGTCTTAAGTGTGCCGCCATAATAACCTTGTGTTGTGTTCTGGCATTAGTGACCCAGGTTCCTGTATCCCTATGGGATAGCAGCGTGTTCCCGGTGCCCCTGGTGTCGCAAACATCCATAGGCGACAGTAACTTACTATTAAGTGGACCGTCAGCCTGTCTGCTGTTTCCCAGCTATAAAAATAAACTAGATTAAGTCGAGTTTTTTTTATCGTATAAACATTAATTTAAATCAATATAGAGAAGTATTGAAAGAAATAATCGACGTATTATTTGATTAATCTTACAGAACGTTTTCCTCTACACATGACCCTCGTACATAATGATGCTCCCACATCGTACCAATATCTCAATTTACGATTGCAATTTCAAATATCTGATATATTGTCACAATATAGATTATTAAAATTAAAAATATCGTATTCTATTCATTTATATGATTATTAAATTACTCGTTATCTTATAAATATACACAATTTTTTTTATAAATGCTTTAAATTATTGTTCTTTATTATCATTTGACCTTTCTTCTATCTTATCACCATTATAAATTATTAGTTTATCTATACCGAGAAGATATGAATGTCCTTTAATGGCTAAAGAAGCAATATGTATTTTAAGAACAAAGATGAAAACTCTGTCATTTATGTTAATTAATATTATTATTTATTCTTCAAAATTTATTCCTTGTCATTTTCCTACAAAATACTAATATATCTCTGCATCTAATTAATAAAATAATATTATTGTCCGATAAATTTATGGAATGGAAGTGGTGGAAATTTGTAATTATAAAAGTATTCTTGTGGCGCGCTTGTAAATCGTTATCTTCATAACATGGTGAAGAATTACATACATACTAATAGTAATACATTATTTTTATTGCTGTCCTACAGCAGACAGGCTGACGGCCCACTTTGAATTTAGCAGCTATCGTCGCTTATGGGTGTTTGCAACGCCAGTGGCAATTCGAACACGCTGCTGTCTTATAGGGGTGCAAAAACGTGGGTTGCTAATGCCAAACACAACACAAGGTTATTATGGCGTCATACTTATACGCCAGGAGTGGTCGCCATCCAGACGTGCTTGGGGCTCTACCATGTAGTTAAGGTGGGTTGTTTCGTCGCCTTTTACGGCAAGCCGATCCCGGCCGCAGACGTTAGTATTCCTACTCTATCCCTTCACGGATAAAAACACATACACATAAAACGCTATTTAAATAATAACTAATACATTATATGACATGATTGATAAACAACTTAAAAAAAAGTAGACTCTCAATTTGACTTGCATTTTTATGTCATCTCAGATTTTGTTACTTTTTAATAATTATTGTTGAGAATTTGACACCAAAACAATAGCCATAGTATCAAAATAACTCTAATTATAACTTTTTTTGAGCATTTTGAAGGGTTTTTTATAGTCATTTAAATTTTAAGATATGTACCATGGGCAGAAAATGTCGCTTAGCTAAGCAAAAAACCTGTATATAAGTACCTGTTTACCCACTTTATATATTTTTTATTACACAACATTATATTTTTATAACATTTTACAAATTGATTCAATTTATTAGAGTTATTCATCATTATTACAAAATGCTCGTTGCGTGGGAACGGCTTAATGGACCTCATATTAATCAAGTACTTACTGAACATATGTATTAATAAAACGTCCCACTATTGGAGTATATCGAAAGGGACAGAATACCAGCCATATTTGAAAGAACGTCCATAAGAGAACTGAAGTAACATGAACTTTCCGTCGTAGGAATGATGCTGAAATAAAGCCCTGTACTTATAAAGAATGACATCCAATCTCATGTTGTTTACAAATAAATTAAATTAAATTGTGGTCATTATATATTGATCATGCATCGTCACACGTTGTGTGAGATGTCACCTTTCCCATTGGAAATTTGTGGTCGATACTGGATGAACGCTGCTACGTTGTAAACATCCAATTTGGTTCATACATTGCTATTATCGATTTCACACTAAACTCAAGATTCCAAAGAAATAGTAATAGTAAATATTCTGTGAAAATTCACACAGCGTTATCTATTTCCACTGTAAGCAGATGGTAGGAAACTAAGACAAGTGGAACTGCAACAAGATTCGAGACAGAAATCCAGTCTGTGACCCTCGCGATCTGACATGCGAAAGCCATTTAGGTGGTGGCTGATTAGGCGGTCGTCTTAAACTCTACTTTGGACTACAGAAATTTAATTCCTTTTACAATTCCTTTATATATCCGAGTACACGGTTTACTGTACTCCCTCGTATTTCCATTATCTTTTTGCTTCGATTAAAAATTATATTGTGCATAATAATCAAAATAACCTGTTAGCATATTATTTAATACATCTCTAAAATATTATTTGTATTCCAATTTTTGTAGATTTAGTTTATAAAATATTATTGAACTAGAGCGCGAAGGAAAAATTATATCTATAAATCAAATATCAAGGTTTATAGAATTTATGGGCGATTGTCGACCTAGATTTATAAAGTATACGTTAGAAAAGTTCAATGTCTAATCCAATTCATAGACAAAATACTTTTTCCATTTTCTGATATTATTTATTTATACATTATGTTTTATCATCTGTTGATGGAAAACTGATATTGATTCACTGAGTAATTCCTCTAATGTAGTAAGTACCTGTGTGGTTTTTTTATTGCTGAGGGACAGCAGATAGGCTGACGGCCCACTTTATAGTAAGCCGTTACCGTGGCTTATAGATGTTTGCGACGCTAGGGGCGCCGCGAACACGCTGCTATGCTGCAAGGTTATTATGGCGGCATACTTATACACCAGGCTTGGTCGCCATCCAAATGGGTCCTAACACGTTGTTTTGTCGCCCTTTACGATAGGCCGTTCCCGACCGCGGAGATTAATATTCTTACGCCTTCCCTGTATGGAGAAAAATTTATGTACATTTAATAATTAATGTATCTATATACTTTTAAATAACACTAGTAATTACACAATATTTGTGTTTAATGGATTAATATTTCTGAAATAATGATACAGACACGAGGCTCGGTCGTACGTAAATAAAATGCTGTCTTTTTAAATTCTGAATCATTACAATTTTGTATAAAATTATATATTTAATATTCACATGTAATGTAGTTGTTTTGCTTATGTAATTATGATTGAGATTACAAAGGCAATCCCCTAATCATTCATCTCGTATTAATCACGTGTGCCTATCGACTAGACATTGTGGCGTTAGAACACGTGAGTCGTAAGTTAGCAAATGCGGTCGCGCATGTTCTCTGTAACTTGCATTTATTGCGCTAGTCTAAAATTCTCTATAATTTAGAAATAAATATATTTTGTATTAGTAGTAGTTATAGTAAATTTATTTCCGATTATAAAATGTATAGGCAAAAATAAGTTCATTTCAAACATGCAGAAAAATACGGTTACATTTGTTGTGATGGATGTTATTTGTAATTGCAATATAATTTTCAATTAAATACCTTTCCAATGGTTTTCGAGAATTATTGGAAACCTTCGTAAAAAACAGTTTTCTTTTATTACTGTGGGACAGCAGAACAGCAGGGGCTAATATGCTGCTGTGCATATACTCGTAGGGGTACTGGAACTTTTTATCCGTGAAGGGATGGAGAAAGAATACTGACCTCTGCAGCCGGGGTCGTCCTGTCGTAAAAGGCGACAAAACAACCCACTCTGGCTACGTGATAGGGCCCCAAGCCCGTCTGGATGGCGACCACCTTTGGTCTTTAGTATGGCGCCATAGTAACTTTGTTTTGTGTTCCGGCATTAGTGACACAAGTTCCTGTACTCTTATGGGACAGCAGCGTATTCGCGATGCTACTGGCATTGCAAACCCATAGGCGACGGTAACTGCTAAATTCTAAGTGAGCCGTCAGCCTGTATGCTGTCCTACAGCAATAAAAAAACTTGAGTCACTAATCCTGGAACACAACACAAGGTTACTATGGCAGCATATTCAGAAACTACCCTAGCCCTACCACCTAGCATCACCAACTATATGCATTTTGTATATATATATATCTAGCTGATGCGTCACACTGAAGCAACTTGAGGATAATTTTCATGTCATAATATATTTTCACTAGTTCTTCAGTTCAAGTTTATCCTAACTAAATATTTAACAACTTATATTACGATTATCAGCTTAACTTATACTAATAACGAATATATTACGATCCAGAGGTATGTAAACAGTTTCCTTATAGGTCACCGAGTATCATATTCCTTGAAGCACATGCACAGAACTATGCATGACAACCTGCAACTTATTATTACTTATGCATAATATCGTTAATATATGCCTATACATATAGTTCAATTTTAAATAGTTTATATCTATGTAAATGTCATTCTTACTAATTATGTTTTATTTAAATTTAATATCTAGATTTCCCCAAATGCATACGGCGAAAGTAATACACATATCTTTGCGCATCAGGATGCTACGTTGCTACATCTGACCCATTCTACTATACGGATGCGAGGCTTGGACAACGTATAGAGGCGATAGAAATGTGGGCGTACAGAAGATGAAGATGATTGCCATTAGTTGGACTCAAAAAGTAACCAATGAGGAGGTTCTCCGACGAGTAAAGCAGAAACGTAAACTTTGGCAAACCGTCAAACGCAGAAAAGTTGCTTGCCTAGGACATGTATTGAGACATGATAGATACGAACTGCTACAATTGATCATGTTGGGAAAAATTGCGGGCAAGAGTCGTGTCGGTCGGAGAAAGAAATCTTGGTTGCGTAACATTCGAGAGTGGATAGCGAGTGCAGCCGAACTGTTTCGCCTCGCTAAAGACAGAGTGGAGTATGCGAAACTGACCGCCAACCTTCGCTAGTCGGAGAGGCACCTCAACAAGAACAAAGTAATACGGCACTGACTAAAAATGGCTGCTGATTTTAGGTTTATTTTTAAATTTATTGCATTTTGAAGTCAATAATAAATTTGCATATGTATTTATTAATGTTTAAATTTAAAGTAATATAATCAAATTTTTAATATGATATGGATATGTTCGAAAAAAAAAGATAATTTAATTTAATTAATAAAAATAAAATTTTCAGTTATTCCTACAATTTTTTTACACTTTTATTTAACACTGTTCGAAGGCTAAATGGTAGATTATCATCTGTTAAATGTTAAATCAATATTGTTTGAGCCCAAGCATCTAATGCTGGTTTTACAGAAACCAGCGCTGTTTTTCCAATAGGCCCGAATTGAGATGAACCCACCCTGTTATTAGAAACGGTCGAGTTTAAAAGACAAATTCATTTGCTTACTGTGTTGCAGTCTGTGTGTAACGCCTGTAAACGGAACCTAAATAACTTCCGTATTTATGCCGCACATTAACTGAGTAAATAGATTAAGTTGCTTTCAAGCCATTTTATATACGAAACATAATACCCAAGCCATAAAGCCTTACGGCCTCCTTTGCATACTTAGTGTTATGTGTGGTGATCGTAAAACCTTCGATTGGAGTGTTTAACAAATAGTTTCAACTATAGCTTCATAGATGTAGACTATCTAACTATGGGTCACGGATTAATATCCGGCTCGAATAACCATTTGATTTTAAAACATACAAACGCTCTATGGACACCGCGAACACGCTGCTATCCCACAGGGATTCAGAAACCTGGGTCGCTAAAGCAGGATCACATTAAAAGGTTATTATGGCGGCGTACTTATAGACCAAGGGTAGTTACGATCCAGACAGGCTTGGAGCCCTACACGTAGCTAGGTTGTTTTATCGCCTTTTACGACACCCCGCCCCCAGCCGCACCCCTGCACGGGAGATAGCACTATAAAATAATTAGATCTACAAGATCTTGGACTTGTATATTAAATATTTTCATAAATGCGTACAAGGAATTAATCTTCACTGTAGTAATGCAAAATATATCTAATGTAGTATTGAATTAATAAATGATATAAAATAGTTTATTCCTATTCGATGTGCAGTAAAATATTTTATTGTTATAAATTATAAAATGGGTATAAACCACGGTAAATAAGAGCATTTTTATGACTCAATAAAGTAGGCACGTTGGAACTCTTGATAAAAGAGGCGCTCAGAATTGTGGCGTCTGGAAATGTTAGGTATTCACGTACTAGCACTAAACTGTGACCCATATGCGGTAGAAGTCCTAATCTCGGCGCCCACATAATACGTGCTCCACAGTCCAATGTCTCACGGTTTGATAACGTTTATTTATTGTTTTAAATTAATACGTAGTAAGATGCGGTATACACTTTTTTACACTTCGAAGATATTTAAAAACAAATGTCTACAGATGTTATAAAATATTCATCTTTGACTTTTCTTTAAATCCCAATTTCAATGAGATATTCCGTTACGATACTAACGGTTGGCGTTAGTTTTTTTAATTCTGGGTAGTCACTAGTTCATTGGCAAGCTTATACGATCTTAAGCTAAGAAGGTATTTAGCTTAGTTCAGTGGTCGACGACCTTATCATCCAAAAGAGCCAAATATAGATAATACACAATTGAAATTTTTTCAAAGTAATATTCCGTGCCAGGACTATACATTTCACGGAAGAGCCCAGCCAATGAGTCAAAGAGCGGCTCGCTAGCCGCGGGTTGCTGATAACCTGGCTTAGCTCTTGGGTCAACATTTCCTGCCAGAGTGAAGGGGTTGTAACTGGATATTTTGACCACGAGAGCAGCTGGTCGTTATAATACGTGGTCATTTCATAATCCCGAATATATGCAAATGCATTGACTCATATTATTTAAATTTCTGATTCGCAGCTCCTTATTGTGTCGTTCTAGAACTACCTATTTATTGTACATTTGAAAACCTGCTTGGCGTAACGCCTTTCGCACGTCGGAACGCCTGCAAAGGTTTGAATCTCGTCCTAAGTTTGTATATTTATGTATAATAGGTACTTATCAAAGAAAACTCTAGCACCTATAACAAGCTACTGCTTACTTTGGTACTACTTGGCGCTTTATTTAATTATATATATATTACATATTTAATTATTTATTTATTTATATATAATGAGGGGTTACATCTGTTAGATTCAAGCGTAATATAAATAGTATCATTCTGTTATTGACATTTTTTAAATTTATAATGTCATTTTTAAAAACCTAAGTGTAGGTTTCCTCAACATAAACTAACCATACAAAATACTTATAGAAATAATATATTAATTAATGGCCAAATAATCTTAAGTTTATATTTTTAATTCAATATTATAATGTCATAATTTTGCTATAGATATTAACCAGCGAAATTGTTTCCGTTCCTGTTATAAATATTTTTGGTAGATAATTAATTTTGGTTATTGGCAAGTATAATGGTAGGAGGGGAGACACGTGTCGACGGGATAGGAAAACTAGCAACAGAATAATATAACAGGCGGTGGAATACTAAAAAATGAATTGTCTAAGAAAAATAATTGACAAGTGAAGTTGAGCTTTTTCGATATTAGAGATCTTGATATTTGTGGTAGTTAACGTATACGTTGCTTTTATTTTCTAATTTTTGTACATTTATGGTTCGTATCTGTCCAATAAACGCCTGACGTGACTACTATTGTGAAATAATTGACCTCGTCTTGAACATCTGAACTCATTTGGAGGGTTTTTGATTCCTGTTATACTTAAAACTTATACTTAAAATAAAATAATGCGTTAAGTTAAATTTTTTACGCTTTTGTTATTAATTTTGTTTTTATCAAAAGGCGTTTAGGTATCTGTACAGTTATCGATATACACAAATCCCTTGGATTACCAAAAGTAAGAATTAAACACGAAAAGCCGACATAGATTATCCGATAATCAAAATGGTTTAACTTGATCTCACAGCTTTTAAATTTTAGGCCAGTTCTACAATCAAAATAATGTCGTATCCTGATATAAGATAAACATTGCGATCAAATAATCCATAAATCATACGTTTAAAGCAATATTTACATTGAACATTTCCTAAAATATCTGGCGATTTTTAAATGTTTTTGATTGTATTAAAGTTATTTTATTGAAAAAAAAATAAGCCAAAATGTAACAGAATACTGAAATTACACTTCAAAGTTATGCTTCGTACTTTCTATTTCTATACATTTTGGTTTTTTTAATTGCAACAAAACAGATTTCTAAGAAATATTCTATCTTTATAGTCGCCTAATTCACTTACTGAAGGCAAGGAAGGTCGTGTCTATTTGCCAGGTACTCCTATTTTCTGCCGATCTCATGGCCTCTGCAACTGGCATGCCAGAAAGGGATCTTATTTGGCCTGTCCATCGCAACGGAGATCGCCCGCGTGACCTCTTTCCGTCAACCGTACCAACCACCATTAACTTTTCGAGATTGTCGGGATCTCTTCGAGCAATGTAGCCAAAGTAACCATATTTCAACGTATCCTCGGTTACTTTGGCCACATTGCTAAGAAATATAGATATTATCAAATTAAACCTTTTTACGATATTAAAATACATTATTATCCCAGAAAAAACTGTCACGACAGCGTCACGTTGGAATTTGTGTGGTAAATTCGATGCCAGGGTATCCCCTGATGATGTTCTACGTATTTTACTCCGGCCACTCGATTTGTAAGCGGATACCAGTCTAGGTGGTTGCGACGGCAGGCCTACTAAGAATCTCAGTTAAACCTCAGTCCCTCTAAAAACTGGGATCAGACCGAGCCGATCAACATGTGTAATAGAAAGAATTAAATAAATATATAATGCTTTGTTTCTGCGTCCGTATATGTCTTTTATGACAGAGCTTCAAGTTTTTATATTTTAAATCACTGGTAAGGTAAAACCGGTTACACACCCACGAAATTCTCGAAACGCGATAGAATTTTGCGAAAGTAAGAATTTATGTAGCGGTCATATGATACGTTTGACAATGTTCACGAATACATCTTTGTGAATATGTTTACAGTTTGTATTTCGATGACTAATGCTTTCTTCGACATTAAAAGCTTGTTTATTTTAAATGAATACGGCATTTGTGGCTTTATTTAAACACACACTGTGATAAGAAATGAACTGCTAGTGGCAGCAGAAACTATAAAATTTATACTTTTAGTGCAATATAATCAATATATCCCAGAACATCCTATCGCTGGGTTTCAACGCAAAGTAAATATTGAAAAGGGCGATGAAATAAAGTCGGATATTCTCTACATTATTGTTCATATAGAAGTACCTGGTAGCTCGGTAGTATTTACACTCGGCGACCAATCTAGTAGTTCCAGGTTCGAATACAGCAGGCAGTTTTTCTCGCATAATGTGCATATTATAGCATAATCGCCATGTGAGGGAAAACTTGCATATCGAGATGACCGTTATGTGAAATCCGCCAATCCGCTTTGGACTAGCGTGGCGGGTATACTGTCAGTTCCCTCTAGGGGGAGGCCCAAGCCCAATAGTGAGACGCTATGGGCTGTTATTATGAGGTGCGCAACCCTCACTTCAACCAGGGCTTAGATTCTACATTTACTTAAAATATTTGATACAAAGTTTAGATCTCAGGAAAGAACGTTAAAAGAACTCTTAAATTGAAAATCAAAGTCCGAAACAGAGATTCTGTTCTGGCGTTTTTTTTATTACGTATCCATTATTAATAGCTAAAAATGATTGAAAATTTGAATCAAACAATGAAGTTTCCGTTTGCACTGTGCCAATAATCATAAACAGATGCAAACAATCGAATTGGCAAAGGTCAAGCAAAAAATCTAGCAAAATAACGTAGTATTCCAGTTTTGCTACTGTTCAAATCTTGCCATAATAAATAAGTACAAGTTGTATTTTTAATAATGATCTCAGATTTGTCCGTTTTGATGAGTATATGAAACCAGTTCTGTGGTCTTGGGATATATCTGCTATTGCCTTTGGTATTACAATGAAGTCATGTACATACGTCTATATTTTTACACGAACTTCAATCATGTTTTTACAATTATCAACATATTACAAAATAATTAATATATAGTGTGGCAATTTAAACATCGCCATATATACAGAATAAACAGCAGAACGCTTGTGTCATGGTACTAGATAATTGATGCATTGCATTTTTTTGTGGATATTCAGATATTATACATAAACATCTAGATTCGGGACGGGAATTGAGCCCGTGACCTGCGTAGGTTTCCGGCGTGCATTAGCCGTTAAGCCCACGAAGGGAGACATTATCATTTATTAGTTAAAATATTATAATAACAAAACCATAAAACCAGAAATATTAAATTATTCACAAAAAAAAATACGATGCCTTTTAGTATTTAAACAGTTATATTTTATATAAGGCTTTAATCAATGAATTATATATATATATATATATATATATATATATATATATATATATATATATATATATATATATATATATATATATATATATATATATATATGCATATAAACAATAAAGACTAATAAACAAGAAACTACATTATTCCTAATAAACGTAAACATGGCAAAATTATAATCCGGTACGAATCAAATATATTCTATATAAAATCCTTATAAGTATTCTGTTGATTTTCAATCTTTTTTAATATTGCTGGCCCACTTACGGCAAAATAGTAAGCGGTTGTCATCGCCTATGGATGCTTGCCTCACCAGTAGCACCGTTATTATGCTGCCGACCGCGTAGGGGAACTGGAACCTGGGTCACTACTCACTAATGCCGGAACACAACACAAGGTTAACATGTCGGCATATTTAGGGTTGGTTGCCATCCAGATGGGATGGAAGCCCTACCACCTAGCATATTCTTCTATGTTCCCTACCTATTTGTATATATATATATATATATATATATATATATATATATATATATATATATATATATATATATATATATATATATATATATATATATATATACCTAGTCAGGTCATAAATTCTGTCACATGTTTAATGTAAAATAATTGTAACAAGTTTATTCATTATGTAACCATTCATATACCAAAATGAACTTAACAAAACATAGATTCTTATGACATTAAAGTTTATTCAAAACGACCTCCGTGATTTTGAATACAGGCCTTCAATCTGCGCGGCCAGTCGTCTATCGCAGCACGAACGAGGTCCATGTCAATATCGGTGGCTGCCTTAATCAAGGATGTCTTGAGTGACTCCAAATTGGGATGAGGCTTTGAGCACGCCTTTTCCTCCAAGTGTTGCCATATCTTGTAATCTAACGGATTCAAATCTGGACTGGAGGAGGGCCAGTCTTCGTGCCGGATGAAGTCGATTTCACGCGCCGCCAGCCAGTCTTGTGTGCTCTTCGCTCTATGAGCTGGCGCCGAATCTTGTTGGAATACCCAGTGCCTGTTATTGAACATGGTATGAGAAACAGGTTCCACAAGGTTCGTCAGGACTGTATTTTGATACACAACAGCATTCGTTTTTACACCTTTCTCACAAAAATGTACCTCTGTTAAGCCCCAATAAGAAACTCCCAACCATACCATGAGCGAGGATGGAAAATGACCTCGTTGGACACGCGGAATACGGTTGCTCGCTTCTTCACTACTGTGTGCGTACACCTTATCATTTTGTTTGTTGTAGCTCTCTTCTACGGTAAACATTTTTTCATCCGAAAAAAGAATTTCCCGATATTTTTTTCCCGCGTACCGCTTCAACAAAGCGCGGCATCTCTTCAGTCTCAGGTCTATTAGACGAGCATTCAAACGATGTCCTTTTTTTCTTCGATATGCCCGAAGCCCTAAGTCTTCATTTAACACCATTTTCACCGTGCTTCTGCTTAACCCCATCTGAAAGGCCAACAGTTTCTGCTTACGTTTGGGATTTCTTTGAATTCGTGCCTTCACAGCTTTTATCACTGCTGGAGTCCTAACAGACCGAGGGCGACCACTTCTTGACCTGTCATCTACACTAGAGTCTTCATTGTATCGTTTGATGGTACGATAAATGAATCTTTTGGTTATATTCAAATTTTTCAGTATGTTAAAAATTTGAATTGGCGTGTAACCGCAACGATGCAACGCAATAACTGCAACACGGTCTTCTTTAAACGTGCACTCCATATTTAAAAAATGAGTAAAATTCTAAAAGTATACATTTTTATTTTCATGAACAATTCGAGATTCGAATTCAATAAACTTTTTTGTGGCCAGCATTCTAAAAGAAAAGTTTTTACTGTGTGACAATACTTATGACCTGACTAGGTATATATATATATATATATATATATATATATATATATATATATATATATATATATATATATATATATATATATATATATATATATATATATATATATATATATATATATATATATATATATATATATATATATATATAATATATAAATGTCATCAGAAATTAATTTCATGATCTTAATTCAAGTTTAAACAATTTTTTTTATATATACACAATTATAGGACAAAAATTCAGCAACTTGGGACGTAAAAACAATTCAGTTCATAAAGAGGTATATATACTAAACATTATCCTCTTTGAGATATGTTGAATACATTTCATTATACATTTGTACATACTATATTAAACAAACTGTTTATTAGAGACAAATGGCGGCGATAAATTAAGGTAAATTTGAATTTATTTATCATACAATATGCAGGAAAACATCCTAATCGGTATTGTTAGGCTCTTAATACCTTTAAGATAAATTGTTTCTGTTGAATTTGATTGAATTAAATGTTTATAATAATTGGTGTGATTATCCATAGCAATAAATTACTAAGAATATTTTAATTGCTGAAAATATATTTATATTTAGTATATTTATTTATTTAACTATAGTTAGGGCTAGGCTACATTGCAAATTCTACCTGCACAAATGTTATTCTTGCTAATATTTCGTGGAAATGGAAAATTCACGCACGCTTTTATTTCCTTCATATTCTCAATTATAGAATGTGAACATAAATCTCTGCTTTTTTAATTTTAATTAAATTTAAAAACTATTTTTATGTTTTCAACTAGGCAAGAAACAGAATATTCTAATAGATCTATGTTATTACATACATGTCACATCATTAATACCTCTTGATTCGTACGTATTGATTACCTATTTAATTCCAAACAGGATTTATAAAACTTTTGGAAACTTCTACATATTCCTATTTAATATTTAAAATAGTAATAATACCGCTAGACCAATACTAAGTATTGTGTTAACAAATAATAATATAGCCACCGAGATCATGTAAATTTATAATAATATAGGTAATTTTTATACTTCTGACATGTTTTTTTCCCATTTCTGTTTTAGGTACCAATATTACTTATATTCGCTGCTTTTATTTTAAGAATCCTGCCGTTTTCATCAACATAACAAACCCTTTTGAATTTCGTTTTTAATTACTTCCATTTTTAAATCTTGACTTTTCTAAATTTTAATTATTTTATTTATTAATACTCTACCCGATCACGCCCGCTCCGTTGGGAAAATAACTGACAAAAGTAAATTTAAAACAATAAGAAATGGTCAATGGAATCTAATAAATAGCCTATAACTACATACGAAAAATTCCGCGTCGAATGGTAGGATTCCCGTTCCGATATGTTCAGTAGTTTTGTTGTGATGGTGCATCAAAGAAACCCCATTATACATATAACTAACTAACTAACGCACGTCGGTACGCTTGCGGAGGGCATGGGTTCGATTCCCGTGCAGCGTCTGGGTGTTTATGTATAATATGTAGTATATCTGTAGAAAAGTATATATGTAGTATATCAGTTGTCAAATACCCAAAACAAACGTGCTATGTAACTTAGTTTGGGGCTAAATGCCGTTGTCTGACATGTCCCCATGTATTTATTTATTTATTATTATGTTATTATTACAACATGCATCAGTGTATGCGACAGATATAGATCAGTCAATCAAAATACAGGGTTAGCGTTTAATGAAATATTCAGAGTCTATCTTTAACAATACATAATTTAGCCATTCAGCTTATCAATGGTGACCTTCTCGACTTGTTGTGCTCGGGTCTGTTGTTGCAAATGCATTCAGTCAACAATGTAAAGCCGGTAGCTCCGTAAATGACTCTAAATTGGTTTACGGCACCTTAATAGTTTTGGTTTATTCGTGGAATATTCAAGACGGAGCAACAAATGTTGGTAGTGAATATCAATTTGTTAGTAGTTTGATAATTATTGATGTACACAAATTTCGGGGTATTGTTAGAAACTAAAATAATACGACCTCCGCACCTTATTTTGGGTGTAATGACACCAATCTTTTTAACTATTACACATTACTGATTACTCTTTCTGTTATTTATAGGCGTAAATATGACATAACGCCCCCCAGTCTGATAGACCGTTGGCCTGCGAAAGGTCCAGTTGGGTCCACTTGGTAAGGCCTACATCCTGCAGTCGACAATAATTAGCTGAATAAAAAATGGCGTTTTTAAAAACTAAATTTAGCCATTAAACACATATAAATAAATAAATAAAGATACTAGAAACATTCACACAGTGCCATTTATTCCCAAAGTAAGCAGTAGAGCACATGTGTTTTGGATACTACACAACTCATATACTGTGTAAGTATTATATATACATGAACATACAGACTCGGGACGAGAATCGAACCAGTGACCCTTGCAGGTGTTCCGAAGGTATGCTGTCGCACCAAGGATGTCGTCGGTTATTTATTTAATTGTACATCTTTGCACAAAAGAATGAGTCGTGGTACCGAAACGGTATCGGACAGAAGCCCTAAGTATACTCAGCCAAGTATTTGGCATCGAATTGAAAGATTCGGCTGCAACAAACTAAATTTTCAAATATTTTTTTTATTGAAAAAATTATTCACTTGGCCAATTGAAAACCAGACCGACTGAAAACCAGAGTTATTTTGATTTAATAGCAAATGCTGAGTTGACAACCCTACTACACTATTGAAAAAATATGTAATTATATTGCTTTTTATTATTATGTAATTTAAATTGAATGTCAATAAATCGTGTTATGATTAAATAAACAAAAAGATTGACTGTACATTAGAAAAACCTTTTTCTATGTATGTATTGTTTATAAGTAATAATTGCATACAATTACTGTAACAAATACTATGAAGGTTATAAAATATATGTATAGAACAATAAAATTATGTGTATTAAATCTCAATGATATGTCATGTATAAATATTTATTGCAAATAATTTTATGAAGTTAATTAATTTTAATCTCGTATTTATAGCAGACTTATACCTAGTCAGGTCATAAGTATTGTCACACAGTAAAAACTTTTATTTTAGAATGCTGGCCACAAAAAAGTTTATTGAATTCGAATTTCGAATTGTTCATGAAAATAAAAATGTATAACTTTTAGAATTTTACTCATTTTTAAATATGGAGTGGACGCTTAAAGAAGACCGTGTTGCAGTTATTGCGTTGCATCGTTACAGTTACGCGCCAATTTAAATTTTTAACATACTGAAAAATTTGAATATAACCAAAAGATTCGTTTATCGTACCATCAAACGATACAATGAAGACTCTAGTGTAGATGACAGGTCAAGAAGTGGTCGCCCTCGGTCTGATAAGACTCCAGCAGTGATAAAAGCTGTGAAGGCACGAATTCAAAGAAATCCCAAACGTAAGCAAAAACTGTTGGCCCTTCAGATGGGGTTAAGCAGAACCACGGTGAAAAGGATGTTAAATGAAGACTTAGGGCTTCGGGCATATCGAAGAAAAACAGGACATCGTTTGAATGCTCGTCTAATGGACCTGAGACTGAAGAGATGCCGCGCTTTGTTGAAGCGGTACGCGGGAAAAAATATCGGGAAATTCTTTTTTCGGATGAAAAAATGTTTACCGTAGAAGAGAGCTACAACAAACAAAATGATAAGGTGTACGCACACAGTAGTGAAGAAGCGAGCAACCGTATTCCGCGTGTCCAACGAGGTCATTTTCCATCCTCGCTCATGGTATGGTTGGGAGTTTCTTATTGGGGCTTAACAGAGGTACATTTTTGTGAGAAAGGTGTAAAAACGAATGCTGTTGTGTATCAAAATACAGTCCTGACGAACCTTGTGGAACCTGTTTCTCATACCATGTTCAATAACAGGCACTGGGTATTCCAACAAGATTCAGCGCCAGCTCATAGAGCGAAGAGCACACAAGACTGGCTGGCGGCGCGTGAAATCGACTTCATCCGGCACGAAGACTGGCCCTCCTCCAGTCCAGATTTGAATCCGTTAGATTACAAGATATGGCAATACTTGGAGGAAAAGGCGTGCTCAAAGCCTCATCCCAATTTGGAGTCACTCAAGACATCCTTGATTAAGGCAGCCGCCGATATTGACATGGACCTCGTTCGTGCTGCGATAGACAACTGGCCGCGCAGATTGAAGGCTTGTATTCAAAATCACGGAGGTCATTTTGAATAAACTTTAATGTCATAAGAATCTATGTTTTGTTAAGTTCATTTTGGTATATGAATGGTTATTATTATTATTATTTCGAAAGGTGGCTATGCTAGTCTGTTCTAACCTAGTATCACTGCGTCCAATTTAATGAACTATTGTGATCGCCACATTTACTATAGCTCATTGGCAAAGCCTGCCTCGTTGAAGTAGCGAAGCAGTTTTTTGGCAGGAGCTGCACGTATCTCATCCGGTTCCAACATGTGTTTTCCTAATATGAGACTACGTTTATGCATCAGGGAACAGCAGTAGCACAACAGGTGCAGAGGCGTTTCATCCGCCTCATTACAGAATCTGCAGGCTTTGCCATCCCTAATCCCTATGATACTGAGGTGCTTGTTTAGGCAACAGTGTCCGGTAAGCGCCCTCGTTAGGTTGCATAGCTGATTCCTATTTAGTGCTAGTACTTCAAGCGCAAGTTTGCGGTTGTAGGCTTTAACTAGCACCTTGGAGTGATTTAGGCCTGGAATTGTATTCCAGCGCTTAAGAGATTCACTGGTACATTGATCCCTGAGGGTGAGCCGGATCAGGCTTTTGGGTATGCCGCAGCACGGTTCAGGTCCGTACTGCGACCCCTTGGCCCCAATCCGGGCAAGTTCATCGGCTTTTTCATTGCCTATGATGCCCGCATGCCCGGGGATCCAGCGAAGGATTACTTTATTTTTCTCACCTAAAGTATTTAAGTAGTCCATGCAGTTTTTGACGAGTTTCGAGGCTATGAAGTCTGAAGACAACGCCAAAAGTGCTGCTTGACTGTCAGAGTGAATGTATATCACATGATTGATGTAGTCTTTTTGCAGATTCACTTCCGCGCATTCTAAAATGGCGTAGACCTCTGCTTGGAAGATGGAGGCATATTTACCCAGGCTCAGACTGGTCTTGAAGCTTGGTCGCTCTCCAAACACACCGCAGCCTACATCATGTCCAATTTTGGAACCATCGGTATACCATAAAAGGCTACCGCTCTTCCAAGAGATTTTCTTTAGCACCCAGTCCTCTCTGGAAGGAATTTCCACAATGTAGTTTCTCGATCCTACAAACTGTGGAAGCATATTGTCCAATGGCATGCCTAAGATGGAGTGCGTGACTACTGAGTCTTTTAGAGTCCTCAGCGTATGTGAGAGCCAGTTTTTCGACCCCTGTGCATTTATCCTGTGCATGCTGGCCAACGCCTCATACTGAATAAACAGCGGGAGAGGCGGTAGGCTGAGCAATGCATCAAGAGCCGCTCCAGGAGTTGTTTTCATGGCCCCCGTTACCACCATACATGCCGTACGTTGCAGACTATTTAGCCTGTCAGAAGTTGTCCTTTGGTTGGCTTTTCTACACCACACAACGGAGGCGTACGCAATTGTCGGCCTGACAATGGCAGTGTATAGCCAGAGGAGAAGTTTAGGATGTGATCCCCACCTTCTCCCAACCAGACGACGGCCGATTCCTAGTGCTATTTTAGCCTTTTGACCTGCCTTTTCCATATGTTGATTCCACGTGAGTTTTTGATCCATAGTAACCCCCAGGTATTTTACCTCCGTGGAAAACTGTATTACCTTTCCGTTTAAGCTAGGGGGTTTTAGCTTACTTAGGTTTTTCTTTTTAGTAAACGGAACAATAACAGTCTTGTCGGCATTAATCGACAAGTTGTTTACTGTACACCATTGTGATATGGTGTTGAGTGCCTTTTGTATAAGAGTGGATAGGGTATCCTGACAGAAGCCTCTAACGATCACAACTAGGTCATCCGCATAGCCCAGAGTGTCAATTTTGAGGTCTGCCATCTCATACAAGAGTTCATCCACCACAAGAGTCCATAACAGTGGCGATAATACTCCGCCCTGAGGGCAACCTCTTGTGGTAGTAACCTCAAGCATGGTCCCATGTAAGGAGATCCTAGCTCTACGGTTAGAGAGCAGCGACTGAACCCATCTTAGAACTGTGTCATCCACTCCCTTCCGCTGTAAACCCCGGATCAGGGTGGTTATGGGGGTGTTGTCAAAGGCGCCCTCTATATCTAGAAACGCACAAAGCGCTACCTGTTTGTCCTCAAACGCCTTTTCAACTCTGTCTACTAGATGCAGTAGAGCAGTCTCCGTAGATTTACCTCTACGGTAGGCGTGTTGGGTTTCATGAATAGGCTTAAGGGCTAAGACTTCCTCTCTTAAGTGTCGGTCTAGAATTTTCTCTAGCGTCTTCAAAAGAAAAGAAGTCAGGCATATTGGCCTGAAAGACTTTGGAAGTGAATAGTCTTTCCGACCTGCCTTAGGGATAAATAGAACCTTAGCCACAGTCCATTTTTCTGGAACTTGACCCCAGGCGAGGCTCGCCCGGAAGATCTTAACTAAGAGTGGCACAAGTTCCTCCATACCTTTTATAAGAAGGATTGGAAGGATATTGTCAGTACCACCAGACTTGTAAGGTTTGAATGATTTGATCGCCCACCTCACCACTCCAGGTCTCACGATCCTTGACGCTCTGCGCCAGTCCTCATTCTGAGGCCTGCGCGAAGTGGATTCAGCGTCGGAAACCCGAGCCCCAGGGAAGTGAGCGGCAACAAGCAAACCCAATGTTTCCATCTCATCGACTGAGAAGGAACCGTCTGGTCTTTTAAGTAGTCCCAGTTGATTAGGTTTGTCCTTTGCGAGCATTTTGTGGATTCTGGTCCTCTGAGGCGTATTGTTTAACTCCTCACAGAACCTCCGCCAAGATGCTCGCTTGGCTTTCCTAATCTCATTATTGTACTCTGTTAGGGCTTTGCGATAGGAGTCCCACTCCAGAGTCTTCTTAGCTTTATTGAAAAGTGCCCTCGTTTTCTGCCTGAGTTTCCCCAGTTTAGAGCTCCACCAGGGCACCTTTCGATTAGAGTGCCTGACTTTAAGTGGACAGCTTTCCTCATAGGCAGATGATATGCCTTCAGTCATTATATCCACCGCTAGATTTAGCTCCTCTTCAGTTCTAATGCTATTTGGACAGTCCTTCAGCTTGAGCCTTAGTGTCGTTTGATAAACGTCCCAGGCCGTAGCTTTCGGATCCCTGTAACCACAGGTTTCTCTGACCAAGTTGCCTAGAAATTTAAAGTGTATATGTCTGTGATCAGACATCGACACTTCATTGCTTACCTTCCATGAACCAATTCTCCTGGCCAAGTTGTCAGTGGCGACAGTTATGTCTAGTACCTCTTCTCTACAGGCTGTGACAAAGGTCGGCTGGCATCCTTCGTTGAGTACCTGTAGGCAGTTAGTTGTAAGGAATTCATGGAGTAACTCACCTCTCACATTGATGTCACTGCTTCCCCACGTTGTGTGGTGCGCGTTGACATCTCCCCCAATCAGGAGCTCGGCGTTGTGGCGGCGTGCGTAATTCACCACTCGCTCCAACTCCATCGTCGGGTCAGTATTTTCATAGGGTAGGTAGGCAGAACAGACTATCACTTTGGTTCGCTCCCAACCCCTGAAATTTACATACGCAGCTACCAGGTCATCACTGCATAACTCTGTAACTGGTAAAAATTCAATATTATTGTTGAAAACGATACATGCCCTAGGTCTCTCGCCGCCTTTGTGGTAGAGTAATCTGCCAGCTGCATTGAGCCCCAAGACGCGATCATTGTTAACCCAGGGTTCTTGTAAAAGGGCGATATCTGCTTCTCGGTTTGCCAGGCATCTCTCCATCACAGCAGCCGCAGCCTTAGCATGATGGAGATTTGCCTGCACGAAGTTCGCCCAATACCCCTTAGTCATCATTGTTGAGACTTAGAGGTCGAAGGCCTTGGTCCAGCTTTGCTTTGGGGTGGGCGTTTCCGCCCGCGCCCAGAGACAGCCTGACTTCCAGCCCCCTTTCCTCCAGTAGTAAACTTTCTCATCCCCGTGCTGGCGGCCTTCGCTATGTTGGCCTTTGGCTTAGGTACCGTCCTACTGGACGCCCCCTCGCCAACGGGCTTAGTAGCGGCGGCCGCACCTACGAAACGGTCGGTGCTCAGGGATGAGGCAGGTTGACTAGCTGGGCTGCCTTTTATCCTAAACAGGATAACTTTGAAGCCCAGTATAGCCTTAAAATTTAACTCCTTCAGGGACTCCACAGATTGATCGTCCAAGGAAAACGTGACCACACGGCCTTCCTTGTCCTCTCTTTCGTGAAGAACCTTCCAGAGTTCGGTATTTAGCCCAGAGTTTTGTGCCCGTAACAGTTTCAAGGCAACCTCAGTTGAGGGGACCTCACTGCTGGGCAAAAAAGTCGTGGCTACGGTTGGCTTAGGCAATTGGCTCCCCAACATGATGGAGAGTTTTGCCTCCGGCCACGGCTTGAGCTCAGGTATTTTTGCCTCAAGCCACTCCCTGCTCCTCTGGTCTCCACAAGTTACCAGAATCCAGCCGGGTCTGTGGGACCAATTCAAGAATTTTGGACCGGTACCCTTACTGGTCCCGGCAATGTCCATGATCAATGCATGGTGAAGTGTCCCCATCTGTTCCTCAGTCATGGGCTGTGAGTTACAAATGCCCACCTGTGAGGAGCCCGCCACCGCTCCATAGTTAGGCTTTACATGAGTTACTGCCTCATGTAGCCTAACTGCCTTTTTAGGCTGGGTATTGGGTGATTCCTCCTCGGACCTTACGCGTTTTACCGCCTTCTGTCCCGAGGAGGATACTTGTCCTGCCTTCTCTAAGTCCGCCCAGTGCTTTGTAGCCAGAGCCCTGGCGTCCTCGACAGACAGGTTTTGCGACAGTAGACGCTTGAATCTTTTCCGGCCTGCACCGGACAGCTTCTTGCGCTTCTGCCTATTAGAACTATTGCTGGAGTCCTCTGCCAGTCCACTGGATCCCATATCGGTTTCCATTGCGTCCTGGCTGGGCCTCTCAGCTCCAGTTACAGTTTTGGATCCCTCGGAGGCGACTGACCGCTCTCCTTCAGGACCCAAAGTTGTTGGGATTTCTCCCAGAACTTTTATAAGTGAATTTAGTGCATCATCCATAAAGTTCCCACGATTAGCAAGGGAAATAAAAGGTCACTTACCGGCAGAGCCCCGCTTACCGGAAGAAGGGCAGAATAACCTCCGAGGTGCCCCGGTGTCGAAGGTGCTCCGTTAATGACTGGACAACCCTCCAGCCATGCAGTCTTCACCACGGGTCGCCTAACAGCTTGACTTGGGGTAGCCTCTCTGCTACCGGCCAACGGCTCACCAGGCTTGGACCCAGTGAACCGCCGACCGGCACCCAGGGTGCACCACGGGGAGGTGGGCTACATCGCACCCCTATATGAATGGTTACATAATGAATAAACTTGTTACAATTATTTTACATTAAACATGTGACAGAATTTATGACCTGACTAGGTACTTACCAGTGCTTATGAATATAATTATTATTGTTTTATAATAATTTTTAATATGTATTACCGTCATATAAGAAGGCAACCATTCTGTAAAACTAAGATTTAAATACTTTATATTTATTGTCAAATAATATGTACTTTATAAGTACGTGATAGCCACTCGGACTTGGTGTCTACTAGAGGTCATTAGTTCGAATCCCATCCCAAAGATTAAAACTCGCATCAGTCGCCTTTTACGACTCCCCATGTAAGTGCTACTATTCTACTTTCTGACTGAGACACGACCAAAATATTTATTATTGTTTAACTCAAAATAGGTATAAAGAATTATTTATGAATAATTGAACGTGTCCTATGTTGCGGAAAAACCGATCTTCATTTAGATTACATCGTTATAGCGTTTAACGTAGTATTTCAGTCACGTATCACATCTCATATATAAAATTCTCGTGTCACAGTTTTCGTTGCCATATTCCTCCGAAACGGCTTGACCGATTCTCATGAAATTTTGTGAGCATATTGAGTAGGTCTGAGAATCGGCCAACATCTATTTTTCATCCCCCTAAATGTTAGGGGTGACCCACCCCCAACATTTTTTTTTTAAATTTTTTGACATTTTATTATTTATATGGCAGAACAACGTTTGCCGGGTCAGCTAGTATTTTATATTTATGATATTTAAACCAAAATGGCGCTTATGCCAAGTAATGTATGAACACACATCTTTAATAAAGTTACATTTTACTATTATTATTATTACATCTTTAATAAGTTATATATTATACAACAAATGAAGTTCACAAAGTTCGTTGTAATAGGTTGCGCTCAGGACAAAATAAAAGCAATTGTTTTAAATCTTTACATTTGGAAATTATTATCGACAAAGTTCGGTCGATAGTCAAATGTCGAATAACCTGTTATATAAACTGGGAACACTCGCGTATTTTCTTCGGATGTGTGATACCTTAGAGTATACATAAGCATAGCTTGCTTATGTATACTCTAAGTGTGATACATTCTCATTCAAACTACTTAATAAAGTGACTTAAGATTTACAAGTTATTTAGAGGCGCAAGGGAATATTTATTTTTATAGAGATAGTGCACGTTTTATGACAAAACTTATATCGTTAGGCTTTCTGAACAATGACTAGCATGTACACTAAAGCTAAGGCAAGCTATTTTATTCTGTTCATATATCATATAACCAGATAAATATTCTGTACAGAGATCGAAATTACAGACACGACCGAATGAAACAGTCATCCCAAAAATATTTAATTAGTAAAACATTAGTAATGAAGCTATAAAACTCCAAATTCTTAGTAACCAATATAACCAACACACCTAAAACTCTCCAATATTCAGTTAATAAATATATTAAAATTTTCCTTCTTTCGATCAATCTAAATTCGCTGACAGTTTAAAATATATATTTGGATATTTAAAACAGGAAACATAATATAATTTGTTGTAAATGAACGTCTTAAGACAGTTTTGCGTTGTGTGGGCGTCGAAATCGTATATTTATTGTTTGAATTGCAAATTGGCTGTCTAGATCGGCTAAGTCGAAAAGTGAACAGCCCCACGTTGCCAAACTTCCTTTGTTTCTTATACCTACGTGTGCACATATGTAAATACAATGTAGCCACTCAAAAATGCGTGTAGAGGGGACATCGACCGTTTAGCAGTGTTTTTGCCACCCAAACTTTTTAATAAACAAAATGAAAAGAAGCTGCTAACGACTTTATCCCGCCGACTGAGTAGGCGATGACCACTTGTATAAGTAGAGTTGTATAGCTATAATTCTATCTATAAACTACCAACTTAATTACCAACTTTCGTAGCTCTCTAATGTTAAGCGACGGCTCGGATATTTTATTGGCTTAGAAAATGTATTACTCAAACAGACTCTTGCCTCTAAGCTTCGATCTTGAAGATGACCGACTGCTAAAACTGTCTACTGAAAATGAATGACTTCACACCTGAATGTGTAGGTATCGGTTTTCTTTCACATGTCAGTAACAGGACGTTTGCTGTAAACCTGTTTCTTTAACATTACATTTCATATTGTAATTTAAATAATATTTTGAATATAATAATGACTAAGATATGAGAAATGGAGACGAACCAGTCGAAATGTTTATCAAAATAAATGAGAATATGGATTTGTAAAAAAAGAAAAATGTCATCTAAAATTTCAATATGGCATTTTAAACTTGTATACATAGTCGTAAAATATGACAATATTTTTTATAATATCGTTTGATGCAATCAAGAATCTCATTTACATGCAATCAAGCGTCATCGTGAATACACACGCAATCAATGATTTCCATGAAAAATAACTTTACGCCTCTAGACCTGTGTAAAACTATAATGAAGAATATCCCCTCCGCTTCGAGGATGCATAAGCGAGTACCCACAAAAACCACTGAATTACTTCATTTCAAGCTACATAAATTTATTATACATTAACTTAATAAAAATTCTAGTACGGTTGTGATAATGTTGTTCAAGGCCTCGCCTGTTTAGATGTTTTAAATATAAACAATATGCCTTCATCACGTTTTTATGGTTTATTGTGGTATTTGCGTCTAATTTATCCATGCAGGGGCGGAGAAAGAATACTAACTTCTGCGGCCGGGGTCGGCCTGGCGTAAAAGGCGGCAAAACAACCTGGGTAGGGTTAGCAACGTGGTAGGACCTCAAGCCCGTCTGGATGGTGACCAACTTTGGTCTTAAGTATGCCGCCATAATAATCATGTGTTGTGTTCCGGCATTAGTGACCCAAGTTCCTGTACCCTTATGGGACAGCAGCGTGTTTGCGATGCCACTGGCGTTGCAAACACCTATAGACGACAGTAACTGCTAAATTCTAAGTGGGCCGTCAGCATGTCTGCTGTTCTATAGCAATAAAAAATAATAGAACTCAGTGTAACAAACATGGTGATGTATTTTCAAGATTATGCTATGTGATTTCATGTAATATAGGTGAAGTCACGAGTTATACTTGTGATCCAGAAAATCTGATATTTTCAAAGTTATTATACGAATATGTCGTGAATGGTTCCCCAAATTGTTTATCTTGTTTTTCTTGAACTGTATATGCAGGTCGCAAAGAGCACACGCAATCTGTGTTATTGACAAAATATTGACTTGATATTCAATATTCTTTCAACTGTTCATAATCTTCGAATGAATTAAAAAATTTATTATGTATAAAAGTCTACAACTTACTAAATATTTATTCATTCATCATTGGTATTCATTTCGATAAAATCAGTTCCTCTTTGGTAAGAAAAGGTTGCCGTCAGGAACTTCTTGTTAAAAGATTATTGTAGTTTTTTGTAAGAAACACATAATATCAACAATAATGGCCTCTAGGCATCATAATTTGCGTTCAAGCCTGCTTTCGTTCAATATATAATCTATGGTAAGTTTTGTAGAGTGTATTCGCTGTGCTCGGCGGAACACACCCACCGCCATCAGACGCGCCGAAATTACTAGTTTTTGCCCGCTGCCGAGTGTCAAGGACACACGAATTTGTTGCTAAGCTTACAGAGTATTTATGTACTATAGCTATTTACGTACTTATATAGTCAAGGTTTGCTCGAGTCGGTCCAAGGGCAGTGTTGTATATAGGCGTACAATATTTTGCTCGTAGTAGAACTTAGCTGGAATTCGTTTTAACTCATTTAATACATTATTTAGAAAAGTAAGTTGTGATCATACTTTACATAAAAATATTTCGAGGGCATGAATTTATCATCAATACTGATATATTATATTAAAGTAATAATAGTACACATTATATTACAATATATTAATATAATGTGTAATATAAATTATTATATTTCCATCCTAACTAAGTTATTAACACAATTAATTTCTTTATAGTTTTTATTAAATATTCAGATGCAATTTTTTTTCAAATCAAAATCATATTTTT
This sequence comes from Malacosoma neustria, assembly GCA_963693495.1. NCBI lineage: Eukaryota > Metazoa > Arthropoda > Insecta > Lepidoptera > Lasiocampidae > Malacosoma > Malacosoma neustria. The sequence continues at coordinate 11,559,413 of OY856385.1, read as the reverse complement.
TGTTGCTAGTTCTTAGTCATGTTAAACTTTTTTTGTGTAACCTGTGACAAATGTTGGGTGCATATTAGTACTAACATAATAAAATAAGACAATTTACTAATCCTCATATAAAACTGTTTGTTTATCCAATAAATGAAAAAAAAATACGAATTGTACCGAATATTCACTGACCCATCTCTAAACTTTTAAATACAAACGTCATAAATTCTCACCGTTATTCAAGCGTTTCGTATCTGTCCAGTAGTAGTAGTAGTAGTAGTAGTAGGGTTTTTCTCGAAGAGAAAGGCAATGGAACTAAGCCATATAGTCAGATCTTAAGTTTTACATTTAAATTTTTTAATAACAATTACAGACTAAAAATTACGTCTATGGTTCAAACCATAGAGAATAAACCAAAATAGAATGTCATCTTTAAAAGCATAGTAATTTGAATCGATCGTTACATGTCCCTCATCTCCGGTCACTGTCCTTGTAATTAATTAATGGGTCAACTTAATTGGAAAAAGCTTGACTAATAGAAGACTAATTGACCTTGATTATAAGCAGTCGTTATCCACATAACTGCATGATAAAACATTGTTTAAAACAAAACTACTGACTCAGTTGCATTACATTTCGCGTTGTGTGTAATAAATAAAAAAATATTATATCAATAGGTAGTTTAAAATGTTTCGACGACAATTCTTGTAATACCAAACGTAACTGCTGTTTCTATTGTAGGTGTTGAGGAATTATAATCCAAAGATGAATTACAAAAAAACATGTTATTGACTATATAGGCAGAGGTTTTATAATAATTTTAATCTCGAATTCATTTTACCGTTCCTTGTTTTCAGTCTGTGTCGGTTATTATTTTTGTAAATATTTTATTTTCTTACATGTTTTTGGCTTTTAGACAAATTAATTTGCATTTAAAAATTGTATCTAATCGAATTTGAACGATTTTCAACGATTTGGAAACGATTGACATATTAGTTTTATGAACCTAAGTCCGCATAGGAGAAAGGATTATTCACACTAGTAACATACACGAAGCTTTCTCGCGAGATCACTGTCACAGAGTTAAATTTCTGGATACCGTTTTGCTAATTAGTCCTTCCTTCTTGTGCAGAGATTCTAAAAAATAGTTTCATATTTAAGTTTAGTTTACAAGGGCTACTGCCGTCTGATCCTGTAAAATTAAAAGAAAAAATAACTTTATTGCTTGTAGCCTGCTAAAATTATTACCATCCTTTATAACATCTTAGGAACAATATAGAGTGGTCTTTATCTCCTTGTTAATAAAGAATACACTGTTTTTACGAGACCTTCGTATTAATCTCAATATTTATATCATCCATTCCTATAATATGTTGCCAAGCACGCTCAATTTATTCACCAGTTTCCATTACATAGGTCACGATTAAAGACTTAAATTACCATTGCATACTTATTACTCTATAACCCAAATTACGATGTTAAACCAATTAAAGCAGTACCTACTATAATTGGAGACCTTAAAATCAAATTATATTCTTAAGCAATTGGGCGTATCAAATTTTTAAACGAAAGGCATGCTTTATACTGTTTCTTGATTATTTTTTATAAATTAAAGCTATATAATCAATGAAGGGTATATAGTTTTCTTGAAAAATGTTGTTTTCTATGAAAATATTGCTCCCTGACCCTGCCACTCGGTATGCACATGTCCTTTACTTGAAATCTGCTCTATAAGCACCTTGCCTTGTTTGTTTCTTAATAGTATCTTCTTTCCCGTTTATTTTTTATTCAACCTTAAGTGTTTTTGTTGAAGATATTTATTTAACTAGTTTAAACTACTATTATGTTACTACTTTTGTATAAGAACGTTCTTAGTACTAGATGAATTTTCACCTAGAGCAGAGAAAGTCTCGTTGGGCTTTTTCACAAACATATAATTGACAGATACACACACAAACATCATCATTGAGCTAGCTTATATCTTAAGAATGATCATTTATTTTCTGTTGAATCATTTCAATCCAGCAATTTATAGAGAGAGAGAGAGAGAGAGTTATTATTTTTTTTTCTAAATATTTGATATTCAAATAACTTTCCCGTAAAGTTCACTCAATGTCGCTTTGTAAAGGTTGCCTTTCAAGCGTCGATATTATAAATTGCTTTATACTTTATAAAATACTATAGACTTTAACTTCGCACAAATGCAATCTGAGACTGGCCAGATTACTGAATCATGTTTAAATCTATTGTATTTGATAAGCTGTACGCAACTTTCTTTCTATAAATGTTTACGAAAGTTAATTGAATCGTTAAACAATTTGAACTAACAAGAAATATATCAAAGATTTTGATGAGCCTATTTAATTCAGAAGGTAATCGAGCAGAAGACGAGGATTAATCGATGCTCATTACACTGTATTTATTCCAATGTAAAAATAAACGAGTATAATTTACCTGCATTATTTATAAGGCACATGTTATAAGGCTGGAGCGCCGCATTAAAAGCTAACTTGAATACATGACACGAGTGACCTGAATGTCCTTAAAGCTCAACATGTCCCGAGAAATGAGCTATGAGTGCTTTAACAAATGCAGTTGAATCTAAAATAATAATATAATACATGATACGTTAAAAAGAAAAAGATTGTAGTTTTTAAGATGTACACATCAAAAAAGTCTAAACAACATGCATGATATTACAAATTTACAAAGAGGAACATAAATCATTTTTGTAATACAGTGGAACCTCTGTAAGTTAAACTTGAGAAGAGACGCCAAAAAGTCGGTTTTCAAATACAATTTTAAAGGTTGTAAAATTAAACATTGCTACTCGTATGTTTGAGATACAGAGGTACAGAGGTCTAATTTATTTTTTCGATTTATAGAGGGAAATCTAGTACTAAATTTACTTATAGGGACTTACTGATTATTTCGAATACTTATAAAGGAAACTACGACGTCTTATAGAGCGTTCAGATTTCGAGCAACGGATGTTTAGGCGGTCCAAGGGAAAGGAACACAAAAGTTTTACATATCCGTGCAGGGGCGGAGAAAGAATACTAACCTCTGTGGCCGGGGTCGGCCTGTTTTAAAAGGTCGGCTGGGCTAGGTGGTAGGGCCTCAAGCCCATCTGGATGGCGACCACGTTTGGTCTTAAGTATGCCGTCATAATAACCTTGTGTTGTGTTCCCTAGTGATTAGTGACCCTGGTTCCTGTACCCTTATGGGACAGCAGCGTGTTCGCGATACCACTGGTTGCAAAGACCCATAGGCGACGGTAACTGCTAAATTCTAAGCGGGCCGTCTGCCTGTCTACTGTTCTACAGCAATAAAAAAGTTTTCGAGTTAGGGAGGTTTTCGAAGTTCGACTTTATGATGTTTTACTGCATTTATAAAAATATGACGTTTTACATTTCGTCGAAAAAAGGTTCAGATTAATTTTAATGTTGGCACCGTAACCTAGTCTTTATAGTTTGTTACCTATGACATGATTTAGTAATCATCATCAAATATAAAAATGTGTCAACTTAAGAGCAAAATCATAATAAAGTTTTTATTTGATACACTGTGTATTGAATGGTAGCATGTTCAATGTAATTTAATATTTTCTCAGCACAAACCCAGTGATATTCTATGTTGATGTCGTGCGCACTTTGACAGGTAAATTGATTGCTAGCCATCTCGCCTCCGAGACAAACACGATATTTTATCTTGTAATAGATCAGTGAATAATATCGAATCGGACAATAATAATTCACTTAATAACTAGCCAAAAATTAAAACTGTTTTGAAAGTGTTTTTTATTTTATTTTTATCGGGCTGGCGCCATAACAGTTAGCAGTTAGCCCCCTATGAATGTTTGCTTTGCCAGGGGCACGGCTAACACGCTGCCCCGTACATGGTAACTAAGCCTGGATTGCTTATGCTTGAACACCACACAAGGTTATTATGATGACACCTTGCTTGGTTTGTTTTCCAGGCTGGACCCGACTGCGGTGTCAGTACTGTACGGAGAATGAAGAAAGTTTTTAGTTGAGTAAACAAAATTATATATCTATACTACTATTATAAAGAGGAAAGATTTGATTGTTTGTTTGTTTGTTTGTTTGCTTTGAATAGGCTCCGAAACTACTGACCCAATTTAAAAAACTCTTTCATTGTTGGGAAGCTACACTATCCCCGGGTGACATAGGCTATATTATATTTTCAAAAAAATTAGGGATCCTTACTAAAACTCCAATAATGTAACCCAAAGTGTAAAAAAATTACCTAAAATATTATTTAAATCGCGTGCGTTGCGAAAACTATTGATGATAGAATAAAATAATGTACTACAACTTTGCAGAACACATCATTATTTACAAAAAGTGTCCCGACAGCATATGTCTAACTATTATAGTTATGCCACAATAAGTGTTCTTTTATTTTAAAAATTTAATTTAAATGCCGCCCCTAGAAAAGGCTCTTTATTTGGATCTTGGTATTAATCCTTATCAAAATAAATTACTTCATATTGAAAACTGTTTCAATACCTTTATATAACTTTTTGAATTATTCAATTCGGATATTCCATTCGAAAGATATCACGAGTTTAAAAATGTAAGTATTAGAAAAATGTTGCGTGGTAGCCGCTCACCCTGTTCGGCTAGCTAGGCAGCACCTTATGCAATGTAGGCGTGCGTCACTGGGGTTTTTACAAAAATTAGAATACTTATTAAAAAATAACGAAAAATAAATAGAAAGTAATAACAAAAAAAATCATTAAAATAAAAGCTCATAGAAATAATAATATTAAAACTTTCTTTATAATTTTATTTTTTTAGTAACCTGACGCAAATAGAAGGGTTTGCCTCTGTCCGAGGAGTGCACGGGTGTGCGTACCCGAGGTGCCCGAGCATCCGTCGCTTCACTCCCCTCTCCGTTCGAGGCGACAGAGTCCTACCTTTCTTTCCGTCTACCTCTTACATCCTTTCCAACTTAGCTCTCTGTTCGTGGCGTGGTCCCCGGTGGGATGGTTGCGAATACTGATTGGGGTCCCGGGTTCTACCCTGGGACCTGATTTGGTAGTCGAAACCATGCCTATTTCGACTGCGCCTGCACAGAGAGTGTTCCCGGGGCGGGAATTGCATCCTCGCTGGTCTTGCTGGGCCGGCTACGACGTCAGGCGACTCTGCTTTTTCTGGAGTGTCGTCTGGTAGTCGTACCCACGCCTGACTAGCACGCGACGGGGATGCGAGTCCCGTCCAGAATTGGCCGCGGACCTGTCGCTCCCGGCCCTGGTTCTGTCCATGGTCGGGGGTGATCCTGGATGGTCGCCTCCTTTTGCGAGGCAGTAGTGTCTGCAAGGGAGGCGGCGGAACGGGAGCGGGAGTCCGCCACCGCACTCCCCTCCCGCCAACGTAGGCAGCGTCGTCGGCGCCGGAGGGCGGGCAACGATCTCCGGCCGCCGTAGAAAGCGGCCGCAGGCGGCCCCTCAGGGGAGGATCCGCCGCTCGCACTATTGCCGCGAGGGAGAAGCCGCGTGCTGTTCCGCAGCCCCCCTCAACTCCTAGAGTTGTTACAAGAGAACGCCGGGGGGACGAAACCCTGACCCCTGGCGCCAGCACTTTAGAAGGGGCCCGCTTTAAGACAAAGCGTGGGCCGGCGCCGGCCCGGGCCATATATCCGTGGGCCCGGGCGTAGGCGATAGGAGAACAGCGGGGTTTTTTAGTGGGTAGTCGGATGGTCGAACATCTTTTCCGGAGTCCCTTATATCCCTCGGTCCCCCCGTGCCGGGGGAACCCGTCAAGAGAGGTTTTTCCCCGAGACCGAAAAAAAATAGAAGGGTTTAATTTTTAATTTTTTGTTAAATACCCATGCGAAGCTGGGACGGGCTGCTAGTGATTTATAAAGAGACATTTACATTCGATTACAGATAATAAAAAGAAAATCCCAAACTAGCAGACAATTTTCCATTTGCTTCATACACAGTATTAATCGTACGGATAAGTACGGACTGCTCCGCGGTATGTGCTAATGCCATTATTCCATTGTCAGAGCACAATGGCGCCCCTTGTTTCAATTACTCGTTTTTGTTCACCATATAATTTTTGATTCGTTAAAATATGTTGTTTCCGTCTAAAACAAATGAGTTTTGCATTGTTGCTACTGAACTGATTAAAAAATATACTCTTCGCGTAAATAACAATGGTGCACAAATATTAATATATTCAGTCGTTTTATTACCTTGTTATGTGCGACATCGTCGTCGGTTATCGGTTGCTAAGTTTTGTAAAGTTAATTTTTCCGCGCAGGTGTTACTTTTGAAAGTGTTTTATTACTATTAGTCTGGGTGCAAAGTTATATGATACCAGTAAACAAAGTCATTCCGCTTAGTTGACGTTAACAATTTAGTAGTGTTTAATAGCAAGTTTTATTGCTGGAATACTGAAATGGATTGTACGGGTAACGTTGCTTATTTTCTTTTGCAATGCGTCGCCGGTGTCGATGAGAAAAATGAGCCCCTAAGAATTATTAGCTAATTTGATCATTTAACTTTCTAACGTGCATGGCAGCCAAGGGGTATCACACTTGGAGACCATTATAGATGTCACGAGTTCAATTACTATGATAACAACGTAACCCTTAACTTTTGGGCAGTTTTTCTAACCTACATGTATTCCATAACACATTTGCCAGTGAGGAAACCTGAATTCCTAGATCAACGGTATTTATATTACTTCGCTTTGGATAAGCGTGGCGGGTAAACTGTCCAAGCTGAACAGGGGGTCCTAATGGGTTGTTAAAAAAAGTAAATCCAAATGCCATTCATTTGTGGCCTCTATTATGCATTTGTAGCATTTTCGACGCACTAGAAATGAAATAGTATGATTATATTTTTTCTTTGTCCGGGATTTCACCACTAAATATCACGTCAAATATGGCAATATTGGAGACGGACAGGGCTAAAAATAATAGAACGTCAGAAAAAATTGGCCGAAAAAATTTATGTTTTTACTAAGCCATGAACGCTAGCAGCCCTTTTAATATTAAGAAAGTATTGTAATATCGCGTTTTCAGTCAACTGTATTATTAAAACATAATTATTGTTTAACGGATCTACTTTGCAAAATGCAATTAAGTCGACACATAAAACCCTACAACGCAGCGGGTGCGGCCGAAAGTAGGTTACCTATTTTCTCACCAGTTCAGAGCTTCGCGGCAACAAAGGGTCGTAACAACCCGGTTCTCAGTGCAGCTTTATAATCTTTTGTGTATGCGAAAGTCGACCCCTTTGCTCGAAAACTTAATCTTAATACAAATGCGACTGTCTCTCGCTCTACCATCATTGTTCGACAGTAAAATGAAATGTTTTGATGAAAATCCTTTACATTTTTTGTTTAGATTTCGTGCAGGCCAATTCATTAATATTGCTCTATCTCTTGTGTATTGATGTTGTGAAGCGTGTTATATCTTCAAGTGACAATCTGTAAAGTTCAAACACCTTGCAAGGCAGTAAAACTAATCGCAATGTTCTATAAGGAGTAATCCAAGCCTACGCAACGCAGAGCGGATATATTAGTATATTTCTTTCCCCTTTTCGGGTACGGACGTCCTACCTAACAATTTGCATATTCGATATATGGTAGTTGTCAGTTGTTCGCACCCACACAAGAACCCGCTATGTAAAGACCCTTTTGTTGTTTGAGCGTGTTTGGTCATTTGCTGTAGAGTGTAGACGATATTTTATATCTATTATCTGAACGGAGAATAAATTGATCAAGCCAATCGTACTTAAAATGTCTCACATATATAAGGAATCATTCGCCCTTAATTTTTTAACCATATTCGTATGCTTTCGTCGAAACGCTTACAGGTTCGAATCTCCCGAGTCGGGGTATTTATGTATAGTATATATATCAGTTGTGTAGTAACATGCGCTCATGCTTACTCATACTTTGGGACTAAATGGAGCTGTGTAAATTATCACATTATATATATTTATTTATAAGTAATATTATTCAACAAAAGTCACTTTTATATACATTTTCGACTTAGCTAGGAATATGTTTTTGGATTTTCTGATAAAAAAAATATAACAAGAAGTTCAGCTGACCTTAATTTGCAAATTTCCCTTAACTTATGCGTTGTCGCTTTTCCTTACAATCAAATGTTTATTGTGAGACGGCGAATCTTTGGCAACTCGTGCGCCGGCTATTTGCACAGATGCGCTGTGTTTGTACACCAAACATACATCTAGCAGACTACCGACGAATCAGCCTTGCACACTCATTATACTTGTCAGTGGATGTTCTTCGATTTTTATTCACAACACAGACTAAACGAATGAAATAATAATTGAGAACATTAAAATAGTTAAGTATATTCTCTATTTCAATGTTTGGATTTGATTCCCAGACTGGGTGCTTATATATGTATATATCCATTAATATATTTAGTATTTATTTATGAAAGAAATATAGTATGTAAGTTGTATAATAGTTGTCTAATAGCCATAATACATACGTTCTACTGATTATTTTGGGACTAGGTGGAGCTTTGTGAGTTTTCACATATACACAGTATATTAATAACTTTTATGTTTATGTCTCGCGAAACATACATATGAATGAAATTAACTCCTTCACATTGCCTTCAGTATTTGTAAAAAATAAAGCGATCGATTAAGATGTTAAATCTTAAAAACATTCACATTGGTATGTAGAAATATTTTAAATGGTCTTGTAAAAAAATATGTAAATTTGTTCACATTGTTTTGAATTAAGTCTCTTAATTACTTCAGTTTATATCCTCAAATTAATTTAATGAACTTGAACTATATTTCAATTATATGAATATCATAACTAAAGGTTATTTATTAGAAATAATTTCCCTTTAGAATAATAATTTATGCGTTTGCGGTAAACTTCCACGGGCGGTATACGTTATTTTAACAATTATTTTCGGTTAATAACATCCAACTTATGAATATATCTATCGCTATTATATTTACGAGGCATTTTCCTCACAGCCGTGCGTGGAATACAAAAGCTAACAACTAGGTTATTCCTCCTTCGTTCTTTATTGTGTTTACGTGCCACAGATATAAAATATAGATATATATAGGTACAGGCCAGGTCAAGGCGCCAGACAGCTTTCCACTCGCTACGTACATGAGACTTAATCCCGTTCAGACTTAATTATTACGTGTCCTAATTTCAATACCAATTTCCACACAATGTTGTCACTACATCTAGTCCTTGTTACTTTAATTGCTTAATCTAAGCATGTCCTTATAATACTCTAATCTTCAAATACGCTCCACGAACAATGGACTCGGCGACACGCGGAAGAGCGTTAAAATAGGTCATAAAGCGCGCGCAGTTTACAATTTTATAGCTCGCATTCAATTGGGGCTTGTAAAAAAGTATTTTATTGAAGTCGCATCCTGGCTGCGAGGCCGCTATGTTCGGATAGGTCTAATTAAAACCCGTCCCGTGCATTGCGAAAGGGGCCTCAGCCGAACTGACCACTTGCGAAACTGTATGCCCTTCAATTATTGTACACGACTTATGAGAAAGATTAACATATTCTCAAAATTAACAAACATTTTAAATGCCAGCTAATTCATTAATTGTCTAGTTGTGTAGGCATAATTAAGATCTTTTATACAAATTACGAAGCGTAGTCTCGTATCCGCATTCCCTTTATTTATAAGATACGCGTTCTGAAGATTAAATTATAATTAACAATTTATTAATTTTCTTTGCAGATTGTGCAGCGAACGTTACCCGTGAAGGCTTCTAGTTAAGGAGACTTAAGTGCCATTAACAACCAGTTTACCACAAAAAGTGATATTAAGTGTTATCTTATCTAGTGATAGTGTATGAACGTGATATAGACATAGGTTAGGTGCTAACACCGTTAAATTTTGTTATAAAAGTTACCAAAAAGAAGCGAAACTGGCTCCTTACAAGGATATAATGAACTCGACGAGCATGAGCTCAGCTGTGCCGACGATCAAGTGTGAGGATATGTCGCCTTCGCCGGCCGCTGCGGTAGGCACGGACGGCGATCCCGCCGGCGCCTTTAATCTCAGTGTGAATGTAAACCTCAGCGCGGCTATGATCAACATGCTGACAGCGGAGTCAGCTGCACCTACCACGCTCAGGACGCCGGAGATCGTCAATGACGTCATTACCATGACCAATCCCCTCGACCAGTACAATTACGATAAGAATTTTAAGGTATGATATCTTCTTTTTATAGTCGATAACGTTTGAAAGTATCGTAAACCACCCCCTACATTTTCAAGATGGATACTCAAGGTGTGTACGATTCCTCACTATATATTAGTAATAACATATAGTGTAGGTATATGTTATATGGGTGAAGTAATTCGCCCTCGGCACGTGCTTACCGAACACCGATACATATTAGGCGAAGAAAATTAACAGGTGCGCCTTAGTGCGGATCGAACTAGAGTCGTCTGTTTTGCTATTCGAATGTGATAACACCTCTTTTTATGTGGTCTCATTAGCAATGATATGATGATTTCTCTTTGCTTATTGTATCATGCTTTTGATTAAGCCAAGCAGTGAAAATTCACTCACACACTTAAATAAGTAACCTTAATTGGATTATACGATACTTATAATTAATTTTTAAACTGAAATCATTGTTTGCAAATAGGTATGTATGTAGGTTATTACCTATGTGAGGTATCTAATGTATTCATTAGATACCTCGCCATACAGGATTAGATAACTCAGGCACTGAATTATTGAATGCAAGTTTTAAATTTGCTTTACATTCTTACTCCGTATTTTTAATTCCTAAAGAACATCTTATGTGCAAGTGTTTTATAATTTCACAACATTTTTCTGCACTAACAATTTAGTTTCCTATCAAAGATGCTTGATAAATGGAAGTGCAATTTATGAATGAAAATATTGTAGTCTCTAAATTAAATATTATGTATTATTATTTAATTAGACAAAAAGAAACATACATATTATATTAATGATTTATTGAAATGTCATATATCAAGAGACAATGTTTATGGCCCAAAAAATGGCAAGACAACATGTGTGGGTGAAAATATAGAGACATCAACACTAAAGTTCTTAGAACTTATTGTGTTCACATATGGTATTCGTCTAATGAACTAGCGATGAAGGATCTTAGGCCATGCACACACCGCCTAGAATGTAAATAAGTGTTACAAGTATTTTGAATAGTTGCCAAGCGTACGTAATATCACGTGATTACTTCCCTTTATTAACATTTATCAGTGCAGTGAGGTCATGCACCTTATTGCAAGCTCCTGATTTAAAAGATAGCAGACATGAAGGCGCCGATATATCTGGGTTATCTCTATTTGTATTAGACTCTATGTAATACCAGTTAATGAATGAATCAAATCTATGCAACGCAACAAAAGAGAAATTGGAGCGTGAATAAACAATAGTTTTGTAATTATGGAAATTATTCAACAAAGATTTTAGCGGATTACGATTCTTTATATATAACCGGAACTTAATATCATGGGATTTATAGTCAATATAAATACATTTTGTCAACCAATTGTTATATTATTATCTCGTAGCCTTTATGAAAAATTATACCGCAACTTGCACACATTTTGGAAATTATTGTGTTTTTCATACAAGCTTTTTTATGTTTGGTCCATTATCAGTATCACAATTTATTTATTTATTTTATTTATTTATTTATACATGACATACAAATTTTAAATATAAAAGATACATATCACAGCAGTTCATGTACAACAACTAATTTGACTTAGAGAAAATCACACTGGCCCCTGAACTAGTGAATACTGTATCTCAGTGGGCCAGTATTTTTAAAATAAATACTAATATATAATAATTACCATTATATTAATAATTAAATAATATATAGTAGTTAAATGAGATATAGTAGTAAAAATAAATAATAATTTAAAATAAAATATTAATGAAAGAAGAAGGGAAAGAAAAATATATACATATATTAACTGAAACAATGATTGTATGTGAATATAATGTATGTAAGTTTATATATAAGTAAAATGTAATATTATATTTAAATAATTGCTTTGATAATCTCTTCTGACTCTTGATAATTCAGCTCATACGAATAATCACTCAAAACTTTCTTACACCTACCAATGGGAAGTTTGTTTAATTTAATTACTTTGCTAATTTCGTTATATAATTTAGGGCCCAGATAATCCGCGAATTTCTGCGCAAATTATGTTGTCAGAGAGCTTTCGCGTTTATTTTTGTGTCTATGGCTACCCCTAATACCTCCTTTTCTTGTCCTGAAAGATACAAGTAAATAGTATAAATATAACTTGTGTTATCTCCTCCCAAAAAAAAAAAAACTGAACTTTTGCCGCCTGTTAACTACCAAAGTGAGTAAATTCATATGCCTTTTACGACTTTCGCTAAATTAAATAGACTAGCCCTATTACTCTCACACGGCCAGTGTTATTATTAATGTTTGTTGTAAAATAATCCCTTTATTTTATATATTAACAGTAAAAAAATCCATTACTATTATTGGCTTTTGGAAAAGCTTCTGACCAATGGGTTAAAATTTTATACTGAAATTAAGTTACGGAATACCATATCCTATTCTTTTTACATCTCTTGTTAAATTTATAAAAATAAAATATCTTTTTTGAATTAAGACCCTGCATTACTGGTTGTTTTGAACCTAATAATATCACCGATATTTTGAAGCGCATTTTGGGCGTTTCCATCAGTATCTAAGACCAGTAGACGCTCACTGTTTTTGTAAAAGCCACATGAATATTAAAAAAATAAGAAATTATGTGCCAACACTTTAACACTAATTTGACCTTAAAACGTGCTATTGAGTGTGGCAGCGGCGTTTGATAAAACAAATATATTAGAAGTATTCACTTTTTAATAAATAAAAAAAAGCTCATTACATTCCATTGCTGAGCTTTGGCGTTCCTGGAACCGACAGTATACCCGCCGCTTGTCTAAGGGGGATTTGCCGGTTAGGCGTTCTGGTGATCCTTCATCGTCGGTACGTCGCAATTACGTCATAATTGGCAGAATAGGCGGGAAAAACTGCAAAAGCGATGCATGCTTTGAAACAGTGACTCTTTAGCCTCGGAGTGTGATGCCACTAAGCTATTAGGTACATAGGCACTTTATATAGTATGAACATAGTGAGGTTAAAAACAGATTATGTGGCGTCCGGCATCGCGTCAACACGAACTCATTTCCCCGTGTCGTTTCAGAACGGAAGCGGAAATGACTCCAACTCCTCAATGTCTAATGGATCGTCGGCCACATCGCCAGCTTCTAGTACTCCACCGAGTATACAAAAGGTAAGTTAATGATTTGAATTCTATTATAGTTAAATAATAATAAATATACTGGCCCAATTCACACAGTCCATCTAGTCCGAAAGAAAATAAGCATAGCACTTGTGTTATGGGTACTAGACAACTGATATACTACACATACATTTTTCTTTTGTTAATAAATACATGTTATACATAAACACCCAAACGCAAGACGGGAATCGAACCCGTGACTTGCGCAAATGTACCGAAGTGTCGCCACGAATTGATCAGTCATCAGGAGAACTGTAATCGAATGGTTATCAATGTCATCTCCAAACCGCTCCTGGCTTTAAGAGTTTGATAGTTCATCATGCATAAATAACTATTATTGCATATCCAACGAATCTAAAATTTCATAGCAGTTACTTTAAATTTATCTTTTCTTATATTATTGAGCCTGTGAGAGCCTACTTATTAGTCATTTGTGAAGAGAAAAAGATATAAACGACAGTTGTTAACATGCACAATGAAAAATTATTGCTAACAACCATTGCGAAATATTTTAACATAATTAATATCAGGTTTTCCCGGATAAGTATTACAGTACAATGAACAGTAACAATGTTGCATAAATTATATATCGATATAATATTGTTACCGCTCAAAAGAAAAAAAATATATAAGCCTTAAACACCAAATTTTTTTGGATTTCACGTATTTAACGTGTTAACACATGCCTCCCCGACTTCTTACTTGATTTAATGGCGGTATAGCGAATCGTGGACTTCGTGCCCTTGTATATTAGATTTGGATTTATTCAATCTCTTAATTTTTAATTATGGGACAGCAACTCTGCGGTGCCCCTAACGTCGCAAATATTCATAGGCGACGGTAACTGCTTGCTATTGGGTGGGCCGTCAGCCTGTCTGTTGTTCAACAGTAAAAAAAATTACCTTAACTAAATTTGAAATATGACGTTAAATTTTCAGTATTTGTATCAAAATACTATCTTCAGATTGCATAATATAAGTAAATTGGATATTTTATAAAGTCGGTTCACTGCACTATATACGATATCCATAGAGGAAAAAATATGTGTGCACCTGCAGACTTGATCTATCGAAATCCATAAATATTTGCTTAACAACTGAGCTAGAGATGACGTTACCGTGTTTGATTACTGTTTTTACCTTAAACATACACAATAAAACAATCACTTTAATAATTACACGTTTAATTATCAGTGTACGCCATTTTGTATTAAAAAAACTGAAATATGTCTGCTAGTGTTGCCAGTTCTTAAATATCATAAATATAAGATGCACTAGTCACTGATAAAATGATTATGTATAACAATCACAAACCGACTTCGATCACAATTGATCGAAGCAAACCGAGTTGAAATTCAAATACGAAAATTAAGAAATAATGCTATCGCTAACTTTGAGAGAGTAAATATTACTATGCTTTAATATTTGTACGAAATAATAAATTTATGATGACATTTACGACCGGACTTGCTAATGTATGAAACATGTATGGAATACGCACGCCTCATGTTTTTGTAATGTTTCTTTTCTAAAAACCAACGTCTTTGCATCGAACAAAAAGTGTTCACGGTCATTTAATTGTATTTCTATGGTGTACATGGCGAGTTAATTAATCTAGTTTCTGACCGTGACGAGAATGGTTTGAAATCATTAAAACATTCATAGAGCCTATAAATAAATTACTTCCCCGCTTTTTTATGTATAGAATTTTCGATATGAAAATTTGGTTTTACAGGTCTAATTTACTGTGTCATGCGCGTATATTTGATGAGAGATAATCTTTCAACAACACGGCCGGTTCCGTGACTATCTAAATCACCGTATACGGTCGTGTCTGTAAGTTCCATTCTCACGAAGAACTGTAATATGTATGATCTGCAATCCTTTTTTGTTCTGTTTGTATTAATCTATGATAATTTTCTAAAAAAATAAAGCCGAAGGTCCACTGTGTAGTATCTGGAAGAGATCGCTTTAAGCGATAAGATCGCCTTTTGTTTTACATTATTATTATTTTGTTAGTACTTATTTTACTGTCTGGTTTTATTGTGTGGTCCTAGATATAAGTTTTATTATAAATGTAAGCAATAAAGAGTTATCTATCTATCTAATTCTGGTTATCGCAAGGGTTATCACCAACTAACCTCCGTAACTCTATAGGAAATTGAGCCCCTTCCTTCTTCATCAATTTCACAAAAGGAGCATTCTGTTTGTAAGTTATAAACGGAGAATCATATGACCATATATCATATTCCTGGGGCACACAAATGTATTTGTTACGGAAGCCTGTATTCAGTAGGTGTATTTAAAACTAAGAAAATAAGCATTGATAATTTAAATACGAGGTCAAAGTTACGCGATTATAATGCATCTTCACGCATTTGCGGTTAGATTTTGCATTTTGCGAATTGGCATTGAAACTATTATAGTCAATGTGCGCGTGCGATAAATTAAAAGTGGCACTTTTATGGCTCGTAGCTATCGCAATTTTGCGGTTAGCATCCAATAGAATGCTTGATAGACTATTTTTATTATTCTCAATTCTTTATTTAGTGAAATTTATAACTACGTGGCAGGGCCCCAAGCCCGTCTAGGTGGCAACCACGCTTCTGTACCCTTATGGGACAGCAGTGTGTTCGTAGTGCCTCTGGCTTTGTAAACATCCATAGGCGACGGTAACTGCTTACTATAAAGTGAGCCGCCAGCCTGTTTGCTGTTTCTCAGCAATAAAAAAATAATAATCATGAAAAAAAAACTGAATTAGCTTAGGAAATAATTTAATCTAATACAATGTATCGCTGTGGACAACGTTACTAGTTTAATATTAGTAATTAACTTTGGTAAAACTGTTTGTACGGCTGCCCAAAACAGTAACTGACAAAAATATATTTTTATCTAATTTGCATCACACCTCGGTGCCCTCCATATAGGCATTGTAATATGCATTGGGTATCAAGTATAAAGTCTTCAGTCTTCATTTATAATTGATCTTATATATGTATATGTAATTTTATTTTATTTTTCTCTTATATATTTCCAATTTTATGTAGTTTATTATCCCTTTATTTATTCAATTGTATTTTTTTATATGATACTGATGTACACAATGTCCGACCTATTCCAGATCATATTGATTGTTATTAAGACGGTTGTCTGGAAGAAGAAAAATGTACAATTGGCGGTCTAATCACTATTAGTGATAAGACCGCCAATTGTACATTTGTTTAGTTTAAGTCTATGTTCATTTATATTTTATTATATTATTTTCTGTGTGCAATAAACAATATTCTATTCTATAAAGTAAATAAATTGTAATTTCCCACACAACAATTACAATTGCATAAGTACGCATTGTAATTCATCTACATTCTCCTAAGAATTACATCTTCGATACGGCCTTGATGAAATCACAACATCAAGGTGATGACCGTGAATCATCACTGTGTGAAAAAATAGATGCACGAACCATTACGTATTTTATTCACTTATCTTTAAGTGCATCTATTAATGATATTAATAAATTAATACATAATGGGTAGGCTTGAGTCGTGCATTCTAGCATTCAATGGAGTAAACTTGTAATAAAAATGATTAATAGCGATTAAAAGAAGAATTTTTATTGAAATAAAATAAAACTGTGACTGACTACAGTTATAGGAGCCTCTCCGTGCAGAATAAGAATAATTACCTCTGCGGCTGGGGTCGGCCTTTCGTAAAAGCCGATAAAATAACCCTAGCTGCGTAGTAGAGCCCCAAGCCCGTCCGGATGGCAACCACCCTTAGTGTATAAGTATGCCGCCGTAATAACCTTGTGTTCCGGCATTAGTGACCCAGTTTCTTGTATCCCTATGGGACAACAACGTGTTCGCGGTGCTCCTAGCGTCGCAAACATCCATAGGCGACGGTCTGCTTGCTATTAAATGGACCGCCAGCCTGTCTCGTCTGAACTATACTGATTGAATCTTTACAAATCAATTTGTTTTAACGTACCAAAAACCACATACTTCTATGGCCGGCCTCCCTTTAACATTTACCCCGTACAATATGATTACACAAAAACACAATACTTAACTATTTCCACAATATTTAACTAAAGTATTGTTACGACAATGGAATGTGTAGACATTCGCGATCATATCAGAGTGCACACTGACAGAATCAGTTCAAACTACATTGTAAAAAATAAATTATTATTAAAATACGGCGAGACAAGTTTGGATTTCTCTAAATGAGTTTGTCAGCATGGTGCACTTGTACAAAACCTTAAAGCAATTAACTTAATATTAAGAATGAAAAACATGCCGTGCCTACAGTAAATTTTTGAATCAAAAAAATAATGTCAAAATTAGGCAACCTACAAAAGATGGCTGACAGTAGCTAAGTAGTAATATACTTATAAATTTGCTTCAGCTTCGGAGCCTTAGAACCAGTATTCATTGTAGTTTTCTTCTACATTATCTATAGAAAAACAATTTGCATTTAAAACGTTTAATGGATTGGACATTCTCTTCTTTCAGACGTGTTCGGAACTCATCAAGGCAGGCTTGAAACTGTCAATAGAATCGAAGCGAAAGATGTCCGGGAGCGACACAGACGTCGGAGTGAAGCGGATGAAGAAGGAGGAGAGTGACGAGGACTACGACAGCAGTCATACCCAACAGGCCAAAAACGAAGGGGTAAGTTATCTGTTTTAAAAAGAAGACGAACACGACGGTATTGGGATAACAAATTGATAATCCTGCTCCATGCTATTTGACAGTAAATTCACGTTTAAATGAGTAAAAAGTAATTTATTTCCACTATTACTTAATTCGGTACAAATACTCGTACGCGCGAACGGTACAACCATGAGTAGTTGTCGGAACTAGAGGGGGCGCGTTAGTCTTCTGCATGGACGGCCGTCACCTCCTTTTGCGAGGCAGTCATGACCGCAAAGGAAGCGGCGGAGCGGGAGTCAACCACCACACTCCCCTCCCGCCAACGCAGGCCACGCCGGCGGCGCCGGAGGGCAAGTAATGACCTCCGGCCGCCGTAAAAAACGGCCGCGGGCGGCCCCTCGGGGGAGGATCTGCCGCCCGCACTATTGCCGCGAGGGAGAGGGCCGCGTACAGTTCCGCGGCCCTCCTCAACTACAATACAGGAGAGCGCCGAGGGGACGAAACCCTGACCCCCTGGCGCCAACACTTTAGAAAAGGCTCGCCTTGAGACAAAAGGCGGGCCGGCGTCGGCTCGGGCCACGAGATCGGCAGGCCACATATCCGTAGGCCCTGGCGTAGGCGATAGGAGAACAGCAGGGTTTTTTAGTGGGTAGTCGGATGGCCGAACATCTTTCCCAGAGTCCCACATATCCCTCGGTCCCCCCGGTCCGGGGGAAACCGTCATTCCCCGAGACCAAAAAAAAGGGGCGCGTTAGTCGATTGTGTACAATTAGTGCTGCATTGCCCTCGTGTAGGAATCTATTATCTTCTTAGCAATACTCATTATTAGCGTATCGATATTAATAAATTACTAATATTTTTTTATTGCTGTAGGACAGCAGACAGGCTGACGGCCTGCTTAGAATTTAGCAGTTACCGTCGCCTATGGGTGTTTGCAACGCCAGTGGCATCGCGAACACGCTGCTATTCCATAAGGGTACAGGAAGTTGGTCAATAATGCCGGAACACAACACAAGGTTATTATGGCAGCAAATGTTGGTCGCCATCCAGACGGGCCAAATATTCGACTTCATTATTTGCATTGGTCTTTTATAGAAGAATTATTTAAACGACAGCACTAAAATTCAACTTTAGGTATTATTATAAATAAAACCCACTTAAATCACCCGAAAAACGTTATATTTCATGAATATTTAGGAAGTTTCGGAATTATTTTTCAACTGATTAATAATTATATAATATACTTCTGAAAAGTTATGCGTAAAAATTTATTTTAAAACGTTCCTTATATTTTTCTGTGTAGTTAATTTTACAATATGCAATATACCTACTACTTTTTAGCACAAAATGTAGGTATATACGTTTGCAGAGGCTGCATTTACTTTTAAATTGAGGTTGGTAATGCGATCGCAACCGCAAAATTCTTGTTGATCAGTATTGAAAAGAATAACCTCAATAAAAAATTACATTTTTCTATTTTTAATTGTTTTTAATAAACTAGCATTTTTTTATGTCAATATTGAAATAAAAATTAATCTGACCAGCAAAAGTCGGACAGTGATTATAATAAAATGCCGGTTGTGCCCATTTTTTTACTGCTGTAGGACAGCAGACAGGCTGACGGCCCACTTAGACGGCCTACCGTCACCTATGGGTGTTTGCAACGCCAGTGTCCCATAAGGATACAGGAACTTGGGTCATTAATGCCGGAACACAACACAATGTTATTATGGTGGCATACATAAGGCCAAAGGTGGTCGCCATCCAGACAGGCTTGGAGCCCTACCACGTAGCTAGGGTGGGTTGTTTTGTCGCCGTTTACCACAGGTCGACCCGGCCGTCAGTATTCTTTCTCGCCCCTGCACGGATAAAATGTCTGTTTGGACTTTCGAATTTTGAAACACAATTAAATGACATTCGTGATTCATTTATGAATCTAGAAACAAGCTAACATATTTATTTGCATTATAGAATGATGCTATATTAGGCAAAATGAGTTTCAGTAGATCGCGAATAGATACTAGTTTTTATAGCTACTGTGGTTGCATTACAATTTAACGGTTTTATTGAAGTTTTATGAGCTTACTAGGAAGGCATTGCAAATGTGGCAACGGTCGTGACTTCACTTCCTGACATCGATACGTATGGCAATGAGATAAATATGATCGGTGTATAAATCAGCTAACGTGGGTGGAATCTTGTGAATGATGAGTATATAATATACATACATGTATCTCAACATCACTGAGTTAGTCGTATGAAGGATTACTATTTTCGTTAGTTTACATGCAAATCGTAAAATTATTCTAACAACATTGAATTTTGATAGCGTTACAAACTTTCGCTCCTGTTATCGTTCCTGATATGGCTAGGGAATCGAATGTTCCAGAACTTCAAGAATAAGAAGTAAAATAGATCAGTTATTAGCAATTTATATGCGAAAATATACTGTAACAATAACATTGAACATTATTCCGTTCAAATTTTCTTAAAATATCAAAATTTTGGCATATCTGTTATTGAGTTGCGCGGCTAGCATCATTCATTCATATTATTTATTATAATATAAATTGCCAATAATAAATAGACTGATAGTGAAAAAAACTAAGAGGAAGTAAATGTTAAATACAAAATTGCATGAATTTACGAGTGGTGGTTAAAGCAAAAAAATACATTAGTATTCCACTGAACTCGGTTTAGTGCGAAACGTACTTTGCAACGACTTTCAGTTACAAGTCACGACAATTCTGTTAAACTTGTTGAATGCCAACGGTGACCTTAATTTTGAAGTTTCAACTTTTTAATGAGTTACGCTGCTGACTAACTATCTGGTAACTCAGTAGGACACTCAAAGAACAATGCAGAGACTCCGACTTCGAATCCCAGGATGGCAAAGTGGTGCGCTTGCCAGTTTTTCTCCCTAATACGGATATTACATTAGCATAATAGTACAAAATATCGTGAAAAAACTGCACACCGAGATCACCATGGGTGCGTCCCTTTACGGGGAGGTCAAAGCCCAGCTGTGGGACCTCACAAGCCGTTATTATTATCACGCTGCTAAGTTGTCACTAATTTTCTGCGCGCCGATTTAAGTCAGTCTACCCTTCGCAATGTTTATTTTTCTTTAGAAAAAACTGGGGCGGCAAGTCGTAAAAGGCGACATAAGAACCCTAGCTAGGTGGTAGCCACCCACCCGGATGGCAATTACCCCTGGTCTCTAATATGCCGCGATAATAGACTTGTATTATATTCCGGCATTTGCGATGCTTCTAGCGTCGCAACTATCTATAGACGGCGGTAACTGCTTACTTGTGGTTATTATTATTATTTAAATATTGTTGCTTGCAGCTGACACCAGAAGACGAAGAGCGTCGGCGGCGTAGAAGAGAGCGAAACAAAATCGCAGCAACGAAATGCAGAATGAAGAAACGGGAACGCACTGTTAACTTGGTCACGGAAAGCGAAGTTCTAGAAACTCAAAATATTGATCTCAAAGCACAATTGAAGGTAGGCTTTATATAATATACGAGTAAATATAGTCCTATTATATTATGAAGCACTCTTGGAAATTTATATCACTGTTGAATTGATTTATGGTAATAGAAAATTAAATATGATAGGTGTCATCGACCGCGGTTATATCAAATCTTATACATAATTATAAGAGATCCTAAGCGTCTTACTGCACGTACTCACACGTGATAAGGTTGTGAATCATATGTTTTTACTTGGGTCACATTTCGCCGTCCTAAGAATATTTTGATGAAACATCATGTTTCAACTTAAGTGTAAGTAAAAATAAAAATGTAGATCCAATATAATTTTGTTCAATAGCATTCAAAATTTGTACCTCAACAATCTGTGTTGGATCAGCAACAATGCACTTTATAATATACATAATAACAAACAAAATTATTGGTCGATTGAAATAAAAAATAAAATAAAATTGACATTTGTCAAAAATTTAAAGAAGTTAAACATTTTGAATTGAACATTGTTATAACATCCACATTAATATTAAAACTACATCTATTGACCTTTTAACAACGACAACACTGTCGCTCATGTCGACAGAGCTGTCGCTCTGCCTCATTTTATGTGAACCTTAGCACGATCACGTATGACGCGTGTCCAGGTTAAGATTACGGGCTAACTGCTCGTTGTATTAATTGTAACAACAGTATTACCGATAAGATGGTGACATCTTTACGAAAACATTACCAAAACATGGTAGAATAATTACGTACAACGCATGTTTGTAGATAAATATGTACATTAAATACATTTTATTGAAACGACTGACAAATCGTGAGATCCAGACTTACTAATACTTATCCAGACTGTCTAACGCAATATGCAATTTTTAATTGATAGTTGTGTATATACACGATTTTCAATCACTGGTATACATTGGACATGCTATTTGAATTTCTTTGACCCTAGAATTATCTATGTTATTCGATGTCCTTTTATACGGCTGTGAAGCGTGGCCAGTTTTAGAGCGACACAAGCAAGAACTGCGTGTCACGGAGATGACTATGCTGCAGTGGATGTGTGGAGTGACGCGGAAGGACCGCGTTAGGAACTCCCGCATTCGCGGCAGTCTTCATGTCCGTGACATTGCGGATAAACTGCAAGAGTGTCGGCTCCGTTGGTACGGCCACGTTTTACGGCAACCGGATGCTTACGTGGAAACAAATGTCTGGCCATGCCGCCTCTGCCGGGCCCCGGCAGGAGGGGTAGACCCAAAAAGTGCTGGCTTGACGTCGTAAAGGGTGATATGCGTGCCAATGGGCTCACTACCAAGGATGCTGAAGACCGTGCGAAGTCGAAAAGAAAAAGTCGGAAAGCGGACCCCGGGCACCGAAACGGAAGTTTGGGTTGCGACCAGGATGAACGCTGAGATGATGATGATGATTCGATGTACTGTCAGTACAGCAAGTAGATAAATATTGAAACAATTCTTAGATACAAATGGCAAAAGAATGACGACTTATATTTTCTATAAGTCTTCCAATGTTTATGAGAATTCTGATATAGTAAATTTTTTTGTTTCAGGATTTGGAGGTACAGAAACGTCAACTAATCGACATGCTATCCCTCCACGCAGCTTCATGTGTCAAAAACAACAATCCAGCTGCGAGAACGTCACCCACAACATCTTATAACATGATAAGATCGTTCGAGTCCAACACATTCCCCACATACGAGGCGCATTCCCCATATATCAGGCCAGAGTCTGCAAATATCCTTGCATCCAGTTATACGTGTGTCACTCCGTTAAATGGCGATTCATCTATTGATACAATTTCGTCTCTCGACACGATATACGTCGCAGGTCCTCAACTCATAGAGCCAGAATATACTCGACCTGACAGTGTTCTCAGTCTTCCAGCGAATTCTGATGGGAATTACGTGACAACCGATGGTTACCTTCCAAAAGCAACTAACCTTCTCGTTCCCATGGATTCCGAACATGAATATTACGACCCCGAAGCAACCTACTCTCTAGCAACCACTCAACCATGTCACAACTATCCTTCCATTCAAGAAGCGCCGTCGAAAATCAGCAATACCCTCAATGACGGTTGCCTCGTCTAGGGTTCTTTTTCAAATCTTCTTGTCGGGTCCAAATTTATTTTCGACATGTATACGTATATTTTAAGAATTGGAGTTATAATTCGAAATATAGGGTCACCGTTTTTATTAAAAACATTCATTCATTACTCCATTTTATTTGTAAAATCATACAGATATAGTATATATTACCAAGACGATAATTATTCTGACAATTCAATATAAATATGAAGGCGCATAATGGTGGAAGCAGTGGAATATGAAATACCATTAAAAAAATCTTTAATCACACAGAGTAGGTTTGCCAAAAATCAATAAATGGCGGGGATTTATTTCGAAACGATATCGTATGTCTACTGTGTAGAACAACATCGTAGTTAGTTTGGTGTTCTTTTATGAAGTCTTAAAAATCACCACAAAAAAATATAGCAAGTTCACAGTAGCTTGCTTGTTTATTAATTTTAAGTTATGTGAAAATTCGATAATTTCTTTAATCGTTAAAATTAATATTAAAATGAACTGTCAAACAGTCATTTAGGTTATTTCACACAATATATTTAGATTTTAATTGCTAACAAATTACCATTCGTTTTTATTTTTAAGTTCTATAATTTTGCTTTGATCTGTTAAATATTTAGTTCGAGTTATGATCTGATTTTATTTCGGTGCAATTTTTAATTATTTCGATAGTCTAGTCTCAGCCGATTTCAAAATTATCAAGAAAATCCCACATACGCATTGCATACAGTACAATAATAAATAAATACCTCTTATGAAATTCCAAACCAGAATAAAGTTGTTAGAAAAATATTCACAGATTTTATTCCATATATTGTTAAAAAATATCGATATAGTCTTAAGGTGCTTTAACTCAGAATAAGTGATATATTATTGTTAGACGCAAGAAAACATATATTGAGTATAGATCCGTCGTATCAAAATATATTTTTTGTAATGTATGTACAGGCGACAACACAAATGCTATCAATAGGTTATAGAAAGTATAATTAGTTATTGTTGCCGTGCGTGCGTGTGTCGCTTGGAAAGCGTTAAATTATTAAAATCATGTGACACCATTACAAAGTGCCTCTGTATTCTCAAATGATGTACTTTTGTTGTTATGTTAATAATTTTATGGTAGCTTATTAATTGTAGGAATAAGACTATCAAGCTTCGAAATAAGCAAAGTATATAATCTATTTAGGCACAGTTGTGAAGTAATTTTTTAAAAAATCATATCGGTTATTCATTTAAAATTATCTGTTTGACAATTTTTATAATCTGATACTCCTACAATGCCTTTGATAATTTATTATGAGATCTGAAGATCATTATTTTTTACATACTTTTCAACCCAAGACCCGTCAACGTAATGTGTTGATGCTACAAAGTTATTGGGTTAAACTTTTTTTTACAAGATCTTCATAATATCTACTTTCCCGGAGTATCTACAAATTATCTTACAAATGCCTAATTGTAAGCAAAAAGTATATATTGGCGAATATCTTAATAAATATTAGTCTGTTCTTTTTTGGATTAAACAGTGCCTTCTGCGTACCAGTGAACCTAGTCTATTTGACACCCGTGAACTACTAGCCATGGGCTGTCAGCGTGAGCATTTATTTTTATATCGTTGGTATTGTTGTGACTACCAAAAAAAAAAAACTATTTATTAATGCAGAGCACATTTTTATCGACCTTGTTATAATTTTGTTCAACAAGTTTTGTGTTTCCCGTTGTGCTAGATTGTTATATATGGGCGATTATAAGAGTAACTTATTTTTGGATGAAATGTAATACGCTTTTATGACCTTTTCAAATAGCTTAAAGAAATTGACTTCAATACTTAACTAGGAATATATATTAATGTTCTCCTAATTTTATCCTTCCGGTTTTATTGGAAGCTTTCTTTTCCGAATTCAAATTACTTTGCCAGTATCTGAGTATATGGACTAAATCAACGCGCCGTTTTATGTCAGTACTGCCCCCGTCAGCAGCGATAGCTGCCTGGACCTAGAGGTAATTAGAATTCCAAAAGGAAAACTCCAACTTAGCACCAACTTTGTGAACTGTTAAAAGAAGTATCTCCTTTTACCACTTCCTATGAAGTTATGGTGGAAGGTAGTTCTTTGTCTTTGTCAGTTCTTTTGTCAGTATCATGAAATTAATAATAACATTAAGGAATGGAATTAAATATAATTTATTTTGCACCACCATTAGTTGTAACAGCTGCTACAAAATTTAAATGTTTGGCGAAGAATCGAAGTTATTTTCGCCATTGCAGTTATCAAGAAACAGAACTCATGTCCAAATATGGTTTACATTTTTTCTAAAGGAATGGTTATTGGTAAAATATTAACAGTCAGTTCTCCATTACTGATATTCTAAACTAAAACTTTTGTTTCAAAAGTTTAGACAACTCAAGTATATAAATTTATAGTAAATTCTCGTGTCTGAATATTCTGGAATTCAATGTTAGAGATTTTCGTTGTATATTTCTCATATTAAAATACAAATATGATTAAATTATTATATATCTGAATATTTATAGTAAGCGCTTTAACTTCTGCTAATTTATACGTAGGTACTAAAATAAAGCGCTAGTCGAGAATTTAGCAAATTGCAACTTGCTGGATTTTGGAATCACTCGAAGCAACGATCTACAAAAAACTAAATTATTATGGAACCGTATAAAAGATATCCGTGCAGGGGCAGAGAAAGAATACTGTGCGGCCGGGGTCGGCCTGTCGTAAAAGGCGATAAAACAACTCACCCTAGCTACGTGGTAGGGCCTCAAGCCCGTCTAGATGCGACTACTTTTGGTCTTAAGTATGCCGCCATAATAACCTTGTGTTGTGTGCCGGCATTCGTGACCCAAGTTTCTGTACTCTTATGGCAGCATGTTCGCGATGCCACTGGCGTTGCAAACACCAATAGGCGACGGTAACTGCTAAATTCTAAGCGGGCCGTCATCCTGTCTGCTATCTTAAAGCAATAAAAAAAGAACCACGATATCTTTAAATTTAGTTTGAATTTTTCGGAATCCCGGTGCTTGAGTACTAAACTATTCGGCAAATGCTTGCTGCGAGGTGGACACTAATGGTAACTCTGTAAATTAAATGGTCGCTAAACGGGCTATATCGCCTCAGCTCTATGCAGTCGCGTCAGGATGTTCTTGGCAAGCTATTGACAAGGGTGTTTAAGTTTTACCAATAACCCGGCATATAATTTTAATTTATTTGCACTAAACAAATACTTGAAAAAATCAGATTTTCATAACTAAACTTGTGTTAATTAGGTAAGAGCAATTTGGAAAGGTCCGCTTTTTAAGTATAGATTTTCACTTTAATTATTTTCAGCTAAGCGCTTTTGTGTGTGAATGTACCATCGTAGTAATCTTATAAAAAAGATTATCTTTAGAAGGTATACTTTACTATGGGGTATTTATTATTTTTATTTTATGTCACATTTTGATCGTATTTCTTATATTGAATTATTTAAACTATTATATTTTTTCTGACTTTATATGTATATAAAGTTTCCTAGAGTGTTAGAGATATGGTAAATGGTCAGCTTTTTTTATATGGCCTGGCCTATATATAACTTAGTAGTAGCGCGTTCCAATCGCGCAATGTAGGTACATACATATTTTTAACTTTATTACGAAAAATATGCTTATATTTTAATTATTATAACTAAAATAGTATTTATTAAATAATGTATTTTCATACACGACATATTGTTAATGCTTGGTACGATACATTTGGCGCTGAAATAAGCAGATTGTTTTATTTAAAATTTAGATCCAAAGGATATATTTAAACACCATAACGCCCCTTCATGATACTACTTACTACATAAATCGCTGTGATATACAAATTGTGTTTTTTTCATTAACATTACATAATTCAGCAAAATCCTGGTGACCCTTTTGAATTACCTCAAAGGCTTGTATTCGGCTTGTAATCCACTTCTCTGTTCATATGTCTTATATCTATCTTCTGAGTCACCGACATATTAAATGGATGTATATAAAAGGTGCTAATAAACTTAAAAATAATAAACTTATTATTCGATCAAATTGTGACCTTATTCATTCATCTTTGTAATATCGGTAATCATGATTATTGCATATTTGGTTGTAAGTTTAGTATTACTTTTTATTTAATAATAATTCATTGTTATTAATATAAGATATAACTTTTACAACAGTTTTTTTCTATTATTTTTTACTGATCGACATGTGATCCTGTCTCTGAGAGAGTAAAAGACATGTCTAGTCTTATAATCTAAGAGGAGGATCATGTCTATTGTTGAGAAAATTAAAAATAACCCTATAAGACGGACAACGATCTGAAATAAACTTTACAAACGAAAATAATAAAATCCAATACCAATAACAGTAAGTGACTAGTTGCTAGCGTTAAAGAAATATATGCGGTACAAATATTGATTTCGCTTTTCACCGCTTAAGGCGCTGGTCAATATTTTCATACAAATATTAGTGTTTAGTATTTAAAGCGACGTTTTAGTAGTTCTAGAAGCTTCTATTAAACAAAAAAGGCAGTGAACGACGCCTTTGAAAGACGTTTTTGATATTTTATATACTTAATGCTTTCTTCTTCTTTATATTTGTAAAACTTTTTATTACAACTTTAATGCACATGGAGATTAAAGTGTATTTATATTTGTAATATTGTTGGAGATAAGAGATTTGATAATGTTACAAAATGTATAATTTAGATTTTGTAAGTGTTGTAAACATTACTTGTACCTGCTTCTTGGATATAAATATTTTGACAGTCAAAGCAAAGTTGTTGCGCTTATATATCGGAGAATAAATCACTATATTGCATATAATTTTCTTTAATTTATTTTCTTCTTTCCAACTAATATCCCAGGTAAAGGTACCTGTTAGCTATGAAATCCTACGATGGTATGTACCGCTAGGCAATTGAAGGGTTGTAATTCTAAAGGGTCTAAGTGCCAAAAAAATAAAATCGATATTATTACAAAAATACGATCTATGTACCAAGCCTAATAATATTCAAATGGATCCAAGTGCCTATCTCTTGTAATTTTTCACTCATACACAGATTAAGTTGT
Source organism: Malacosoma neustria (assembly GCA_963693495.1). Classification (NCBI taxonomy): domain Eukaryota; kingdom Metazoa; phylum Arthropoda; class Insecta; order Lepidoptera; family Lasiocampidae; genus Malacosoma; species Malacosoma neustria. Next base: position 11,530,737 of record OY856385.1, on the reverse strand, counting down.
GGCGCGGTCTAAGTACCAACGCACTTTTGCACAACCTTTTTTTGTTATATCTCTATAACATAAAATTGGCACTTAGACCCTTTAGAATTACAACCCTTCAATATTCCTCGCCATAATTTCCATGTACCAACGGTAGGGAAAAACCGCGAGGAATGTATACGGAGGGCACCGATGTGCGTCAGCCAATCGGCTTTAGACAAGCGTGGCGGGTATTTCGTCCGTTGCTAGAGGAACGATTGACAACAAAAGTGTATAAGGCGAGTGTGAATGAAAGTGTTGGAAGGGGTAGGGGTAGACCAGATCAGGGAAGTCTTGAAAAAAGGGTAGGTGAAGAGTACCCTAAACTGAAGGGCATGTATGAAGGGAATAATGAAAGTGGACGAAGCGAAACAAGTATGTAAGGATCGTAGCAAGTGGAAAGAAGTGGTCTCTGCCTACCCCTACGGGAAAGAGGCGTGATTCTATGTATGTATGCTAGAGGAAAGCCAGAGTCTAGCGCTGTGGGACGCTTTGAGCTTGTTATTGATAAAATAAATCCAGTCTAATAGCAACATAATTTATGCCGTGTGTTTTCGTTTCTTAACTTACTTCTTTATCAGGGAGAGTTTACATCCTCTAAATCGGGCCAAATTCAAACATTACGCGTATAGTTTTTACTCATAACTACAGGTATACATACCTACATGCAATTTTGACGTCACGCGGGAAACGCTGTATTATTAAAGACAAATATGACCCAATTTTTTTTAAAATTACTAGCTGCCCCAACAGACTTCATTCTGTCATATTGGCTATGCACAGTCCAAACGAAAAAATAAATAAATAAAACATTTACAACGAAGAAAATGCCCCAAAAAGGAAGTATTTTAATTATCCTTGTCATTTTGATGACACGCACGTAGATCAGTAATATTATATTTATTTGTTTGATGACACGCAAACCCTTTTTGCAAACTTTATTTCCGGCAGGCATAAATTAATACCTAAACAGCGTAATCAACTTGAAGCCATTCCAATGATAATCCAAACGCACAGCGACTTATTTGTATGACGTTAAATTTTTGACAGCTTGGGACAGATGTTTTAATTTACACTGGTTTCTATAGGAAATTAAAATTTTTACTATTTGCCTTGCAATTTTTAGGTATTTTCTCCATTAAAACCTTAAAAAATGTCTTAACGAAAATATGAAAACAAAATTTAGCCAATTGGCCGAGCCATTATAGTTTTGCGCTTAGGGACACATTTGGCGATTCATTTTTATTTATATAGATTAGAAACCGTATTTATAATTCAACTAGAGGCGGAAGGTTATATATATATACTACGAATGGTCATCAAAGGAATCTCTCCCTATCGAAGGATAAAAATTGTCAAAAATAGGTGACGTAGTATGAGTATATTCGCTAATAGGTACACTATGAGCTAAAATTATAATAAGATGCAAGGAGAATCAGATTGTATTAAAAATTAAAGACGATATATCTTGATATTATTATTTAATATCACAATAAAGTATATATTTACAGAATGTATTTAATCTTAATTTATCAAATCTGTCCAATAACTGTCAGATTCATTATCTGACCAACCATTACCATGTTTGCAAAGGTCCAATCAATACATCGCCGACTTAATTATCAGAATGCGTAGGTAACTCCACAAAATATGACTTTTAAATTTACCTAGATGGCTAGTGGAATATTTTGAAACCATTCAATTGGATTACTTCGTATGTTCTACGAAAATATGGCTAATTTGTTACGATTAAAATACAAGCAAAACAAAGTTTTACTTGCTCTTGTAAAATTTATCCAAATGGTGTAGTTTTTGATAACTAAGCCGACGATATACGAACGACTACGATGCGTATGCTTGATTTAAATCAATAGTGACGTAATAAAAATAATTGAGTACATTAGTCAGCGCCCTTATCGTTGATATTAAAAACAAAATTTTGTACAATTTTAAATTACGAACGATTTGAATAAAGCAAAACTAAAATCCAGTGATTTGATATAAAGCCGGGAATAATAAGACGATGTGGTACAAATAAAATCTTGATCCAATTCGATGTCTTCAGTGAACAAAAATCCATGTTCTTCCTACTCTACCTAAAATATAAAACTTGGTATATATAAAAATATCTCTGTATTTATGATTTTTATTATTCATATCCGTGACATTATTTCTTGAACATTTATGAAAACCAACCGGTTGACAAATTAATTACAGTAAAAGCTCCTTGTTCGCGTTTCCTTCATCCGCGTTTTCACTATTCGCGGATTAAAAAAACGCGACCCAATTTCTATAATCGCTCGCGGCTTAAGATTTCTTTATTCGCGGATCTTATCGGTGCATCGGTATATCAAAACATATTAACAAAAAAAAATTAAAAGAAATAAAACAGAAATAGAAAAAAAAGCTTCCTGGATAAAAACCATCTAAATATACCTTGTGTTTGGCATAAGTAACCCAGATTCCAGATTCCTTTGAATCCGGTGAGTTGGAATCGCATCTGGTGATGCCAACATCCATAGGCAACGGTAACTGCTTTCTATTAAGTGGGCCGTCAGTTATTTTGTACAAAACTATAAAAAAGTGTGTGTGTGTGTGTATGTACGCACGTAAGAAGTTATACTTCTTTGGCGCAATGGGATAAAAATCATTCTAAAAATGTTATCCTTCGCGTTATACCTACGTTTGTAGAAAAATATTTTAGTTTATGATGTAAATAGATAAATACATAACGTCAATTAACCTCAAATTCTACAATAGTACTCAAAGTAATATATAAAAAAAAAAACATTTTTATCACTTATAATCTAAACAGATTTTTTTATATATTTGTTTTTTTTGTTTTGTCGCCTAGGTACGTATCCCCTATAATCCCATATAAATTACCATTCTATATTCACGATTTTCGTATTCGCAGCATATTTACGGAACGTACACCCCGTGAATATAGAGCTTTTACTGTATTAGATAAATAATACAATCCAAAAATTATCACAAATATAACAAAATAATAATCAATACTGACACTCCAATTACACGATTATATGAATGTACAGTGAAAATATTTTTGATATTAGAAAATACACGTATTATACGCATGCATTTTATATATACAGAATGTGTTATTTTTTGCTCATAATTTTCAAATGTATGTTTGAAAAATTATATAAATAGCAATTGTATTCGAATTTATTATATATGAATAGCAAAAAATACTTTTTCCGTACCATTACAAAGTTGGAAATATCCTTAAAACCACACTTTAAAACTTTATTTCGTGATTTCAACCTCATGAAATATATTTCATTAAACGAAATGAAAATAGATAACTTTGGCATTAAAAATCAAATATATAATAAAAATAGCAGTGTAAACATCATAAATTGAAGAAAAGCATGACAGAGCGAGTGTACCGATAATAATGCTCAAATCATATAATAATTATTAAATTTTATAATAAGGTTGTAAATCATCAAAATTTCTACACGTCCGTTATTTATTATTATGCGGCGTGTGAGACAACAAAAAATTAAAAGCAAAAAATAAATGTGTTAAGTGTTGTAGCCATGTGATTTATACACATATAAATTAAAAATTAATAATTTGGTATTAATAACAAAACCAGAAAATCATTAAAAATAAATACAAATTAATTCAGTTTGATTTAATAAATCGTATCATTGACAATTTAAGCATTCATATTGTTGTTAATATAAAACTGTAACTGTTATAGATAAACAAATTTTTACCATTTTAAATTTCATATAAAATTTTGCATATATGCAATAAATAATTATTCCAACCAATATATATGGTTGACTGCTTAATATTTAGATGATTATCATGATCAATATAGCGTTAGATACAAAATGGAAAATGCATACGTATCAGAAGCCACGGTTAGACAACGCGCGTCTGCCCCCCACTTCAAATGCTGGCGACAAAAGAAAAACATACATTAACAGAGCCTACTCGTTGTTTTATATACCATGTCAGACAAAGATATTAACCCTTGGCACTCAAACACGCTTCCGCGAATCAGCAACTCGAGACGCTGCCTAACATTTTATAAGTATTTTAATTAAATAAACAAACATAGAAAATAATAAAATTTCAAGCAACAAGGGTCTTGTCGCTCGAGTAGAGACAGCCGGGAGTTCGAGTTCAAAGGATTAATGATTCACTTAACTCTTTCACACATTTTTATCCATGTAGAGGAGGAGAAAGAATACTAACCTCTGCGGCAGGGGTCGACCTGTCGTAAAAGGCGACAAAACAACCCACCCTAGCTACGTGGTAGGGCCTCAAGCCCGTCTGGATGGCGACCGCCTTTGGTCTTAAGTATGCCGCCATAATAACCTTACGTTGTGAGCCAAGTTCCTGTACCCTTATGGGACAGCAGCGTGTTCGCGATGCCACTGGCGTTGCAAGCACCCACAGGCGATGGTAACTGCTAAATTCTAATCGGGCCGTCAGCCTGTCTGCTGTCCTACAGCAATAAAAAAGATGCATATTGCTGCTAAGTCTACATACTTACTCATATTTTTTAGATAAAAAAAAATAATTAAATTTATAAGAAAAATAAATAATAACATTTAATTATCTTTTTATTCACGTGCTATCCAGATGTTGCACCAGGAAAACATCTTAGAGATCAAGGCTTGGAATCCCAAGATTATATTTAAATCAAAACAAAAAAGAATCCTGCATTAAAAGGATACTAAGTCAATGTTCATTACACCAAATTAAATAATTAATAAAATATTAAATTTTTTTATTAATGAAAATGCATAAGTTAGAACCAATTTTATACTTTTTTAATAAATTGTAAATAGATAAAACGAAGAATAGCTAGGCATACCATTTCGCCCGTTTGGACCAATCCTTGGGGGTCCAGTGCAAACACTTCGGATCGATTCGTAAATTTCTTTTCTCCATGGCTTTCTCGTGTTGCTGCATCAATTCCTGTTTTCAATAGAGGAATATCAAATCATGGCAATCGATTACATTTCATAATAACACATTGACAAGAAGACTAAGATATCGCGATTAATGTTTTTTTAATTTACAGTTGTTAATACATAAAATTAGCCTTAATATAGTTTAAGAGCTATGGAGTGAAAAAAAGAGTTCTAAATCAATATTATAAACAAGACACACGAAAATGTACTTTAAAATCTATGATAAATAATTGTTTTCTCTTTGGAAAGATTAAATACATACTTATTAAGTGGATTCCGTACATATGTGGTACATGATATTGACGTATTTATTTCCATAAAACCGTCAAAATTTTAATAATACATAAAAACAGTCTAAGTCTTCTTATCAATGCGTGTTTCATAAATTAAATAAATATGTCACCTGATTCACGGATATAATGTACTGTCCTTTATAATAATTTATCAGGTTCAAGTTTTGTAACGTACTTATAACGTCTTCCTTCTTAATACTGGTCATTTCACAGATTTCACTGAAAATGGTTGTGTCAATATTATTATACAAAAAAAAAAGAATATAAATAATAAAATACAATAGAAAAGGCAAAAAAATGCAGTATTTGACATTAAAATGGGTCAGTATAGCGAAGTAAGAAACTATAAATTGTAGTAAAAAATGTTTTAGAAAACAGCAGTGTGGCTGCAGTACGATGTTTCTAATGAAGTGTTTTATACTTACTTAATCGTTATTATGGGTTTCTCGTTATCGCCGACGGGTTTTATGTGCATCAAAATATCTAAAATCGTTTGTGCCCAATAACTCCTGTAGGACAGTAAGCCCAAATCTGACAAAGGTTTTTCTGGTGACCCTGTTTTCCCTTCAAACTTCGACAACTCGTAACCTGTTAACAATTGTTTATCATAATTACAATTTATAATATTTTTTGGCTATCAACAAATGAGTATGTTCAAAAAAACATGCGAGGCAGTCCTTGGAGACTGCCGATAGAAGTGAAAACTAAATAACTTGTGAATTGTATCGTCGAGTAATATCTAATCTAATAAGATTATTATTTTCGGTTTTTAAAAAATTGTTTATGATCAAGAATTAAAGTTTGAATTGGTCAAACACATCTTTATAAACCAAAAATTGTTCACCCAAAAAGTGCTCAACGCGCTTAAAGAAGTTTTCACTTCAAAAAACTCAACTGTATTTCATTGTAATAAAATCGCAATTCGAATAGATATGTATAAAAGTAATGCAATGCAATCATTTAAAAGTTACATTATAAAATAAACCTTAGGTCATTATTCGTAAGGTTGGTATTACTGGAGTAAAACTCCGTCTTACGAATCTTACGAATTTTCGATCAGGACACGTGACACCTGACGCGAGTTTAAAATTTTATACCCATCACAAAAAAGTGCACAACGCCGCTAAAGAAGTTCTCACTTCAATAGTGTGGACATAATTATGAACAAGTACAATGAAGACAAAATATGAAACTAGCATACATATAATCTGTAGGTCTACAGTTGTGTGCGCATCACGGGAAAACTACTGAAGAGATTTCAATTAAATTTTCTAAGTTATATTTCATACATACTTGGCCCTTATCTAAAAAAATATTGCAATATTTTCATTTAATAAAGAAAAGACGATTTTTACAAGCACTACGTGTTCAGTGATGTTTGTTTTCTTGCCACGGAGAAGTGGGGCAAGCGAACGGGGGTAGTCACAGTCGGCTAACTACAAGAGAGAAAATGGATAAACAAGAAGGAGACAGAGAGCCATCTTAGACGGTTTGGATTTGATGCTAGGAGTAACCTGAGCAGTTATCATTTCAACTGCCTGAATAGAAAAAGGACCTTTATTTATTGTTTTTTAATTGGACGACCACCGTGGCGTAGCGGCTAACGCACTTCGATACGCTAGCGAAGGTCACGGATTCGATTACCGTCTCGTGTCTGGGTGTATAAACATTTATAAATACAAAGTATGTATTTATGTACAAAAGAAAAGTATATATGTAGTATATTAGTTGTGTAATACCAATAACATTAATGTCATGCATACTTATTTTGGGACCAGATGGCGCTGTGAGAATTGTACCAGTATATTTATATTTTTCTTTAATTTTTTTATTAAATAAAGGTTTTCCACACTACGTGAAAACCTTGTAAAACAGAGCGCCGGAGAACTTGTAGAGGTTGCGCGTTAGCTGTAGTGCGCATGCGCAGTCGTCGCAAATGACGTCACGAACGCAGGTGACCAGTGGTCTGTTATTCTTATATCGTTGTATATGGAAAGTGCAGTGAAGATGCAGGTGAAGGTGCATAAAACTCGCTACGACATGACAGTTTTATTTAATAGCTTACCTAACAGTCCCAACTTGCAAACGGACTTCATCGCTCCGTTCGCGTATTACAGTGCATTTATAGAGATACAATAATGTAAATATACGTGATCGACCAATAGAAAGGCAGATCCAATAAATATATTTTATTTGCTGAACTCTACGGCGCAATGGCTTTCGAACCTTGGAACGTGTTTACGTATAATATGAATTTATATACAAAAGTATATAAATTGTGAAGAGCCCATGGCATAGCAGTTCTGCTGACTAGATGACATTGTGTGAATCGTCCCATTCTATTTATTATATAGGTAATCTTTTTTTGACTTTTCGGCCTCCCAAAGTTATGTTTATATAGTTTTAATAAAATATACTGAATATTTTAATAGAAAAAATATACTCACTAAATTCTATGAGTAATTTTCCATAGCCTTTCCTTTGGTATGGGGGCAGAGTCAGTATACATGCTACATTGTAGTCTTCCGTGCTTTCCTTCTCCTTTGAAAAATAACCAACTATGTGAAATCCTAAAAATAAAATGACGTCAAAACGTGTTAAATTTTTAAATATAAAAAAATATATACCCATTTAAAAATTGAGAATTTTAACTTTAGTGCAAAGCTGCTGAAATAACAAAGGTTAAAAAAACAAGTGCTTCCGGCCTAAACTCCGAGATCGACCAGTCAGTTAGGTGTCCATCGACCCAGACTCTAGATCAGCGGGTTTTTTTGTGAGTCAAACGGAGTTCCACGCACCCCTGTCGTTGGAAGAGGTCGGAAACAAGGACTAAGGGCTTTTATTTTTAAAGACGGATACGCTTTATGCACACCTGCTTGGGGGCATGCTGCTTAGGGAGTCCCGTGCAATGCACATGTGCTCTCCACAGTCGCCTAAGAGACTCACGTCGCTGATATACCAATTAAAACCACCCCACTATTCCTCTACTGCTCGACACCCGGGCGAAGAGATATGCTCTCGCCTGCACCTCGAGCTCTAGTGGAACCTTCATTTGGGCCTTAACCTTGTTGGAATCGCTTCATCATCATCATCATCTTAGCATTGAATCCCGGTTGTAACCCAAACCTTCACCACCGCGTCCGGGGTCCGCTTTCCGACTTTTTCTTCTCCACTTCGAATGATCTTCAGCATCCCTGGTTGTCAGTCCATTGGCACGCATATCAACCCTTGCGACGTCAAGCCAGCACTTTTTGGGTCTACCCCTCCTGCCGGGGCCCGGCGGTGGTAGCATGGCCAGACATTTGTACCCCACGTAAGTAGCCGGTTGGCGTAAAACGTGGCCATACCAGCGAAGGCGAGACTCCTGCAATTTATCCGCAATGTCACGGAAACGAAAACTGCCGCGAGTTCCTAACGCAGTCCTTTTGCTTTACTCCACACATCCACCGCAGCATATTCATCTCTGTGACTCCCAAAACTAGTATAATATACTATTTTGTATTATGTACTGTTATTATTTTACAAATGATTTTGTCAATTTGATCAATTTGAATTTACTCAAATGCCATGCCACCCGATTTTATCGATGACGCAGCCTCTTGTGATTTTTCCATTCAAAAAAGCTGCGCACGCGTCACGTCAAATTTATTGATGTCAATATTCACTTCCATAATTTCAATAAACAAACTTGCGTAATTGAACCGTGATCGAACCACTGCTTCCTATGGTCGATATTGAAAAGATCCAACAACACAAAGATCAGGTAAGTGGTTGTGCAAGAACTAATACTATATAACCTAAAACATTTAGAAGTTTATTCTTACCTCTAGAATCAAATTCAGTCATGACATAGAATAAAAATGGATCAGTATCGTAGTACAGTGTTTTGTGGTCCAGAAACAGCTTCGCCAAAAGGCACAGATTTTGTGCATAACATTTATTCTTCCGTCCGTCTATTTCAAAGAATGATATACTGCCTTTTCGATAAATTTCGTTGCCCGGGGGGTGTTTAAGTTTACATTTTATCTGAAATTACATTAATTTTCAGTCAGAAGTCGCTCGACACTACCATTACTATACAAAACAGTGTCCATCTTTTCATAGCAATTCGAAGGGACTGTATTTCCCTGTGCAGGGGCGAAGTAAGAATAACTGATCCCTGCGGCCAGGGTCGACCTGCCACAAAAGAACCCAAGCTAAGTATTAGGACAACCTAAGCTAAGCCAAGCCCAATGGGATAGCAGTCTCCCCTTGGCCTTAATTATATCGCCATAATAACCTTGTGTTCCGACATTAGTGATCCAGGTTTCAGTTACCTAACTCGGACGGCAGCGTTTTAGCGGTGCCCCTGGCGTAACAAACATCCATAGGCGACGGTAACTTACTATTAAGGGGGCCAGACGGCCTGTCTGCTGTTCTTCCGCAATAAAAAAATTATAATAAAAAATAACTCACCAAATGTCGCTCCAGACACTTTTTACTCTTTCTATATTTCAAACAGAATTCACAGATATAGATGCAAGGTAGATTTACCATTTCCTGAAATAAAATGATAAATATTTGAATTTTTATTTAATATTTAACTGAATAGCATCCACAGGCAAATTAACTATTGATCAGGCAATGTATATTCTCCCATACAGCACCGTCTTTTGGCAGATATTAACCCTTTTAGTACCAGCGCCGGATTCGGCGTCCACTGGACATCCCCGTGTGTGCCAGCGGTGAATTTATATGTCATCCATTTGACTATCCGTGTGAATCATCGCCGAATTTATTTGAGAGTGCAATTAATTAAGTTATTGTATGTGCACAATTAACGGCGCGCTTTACTAGCTTCACTTCGGCGGAACGGACTGCGATAAGAGTTACGATCAACTGAACGGAGCTATCTGTCTAAACCCTCATTAGTGTTAAAACAAAATAGTGTCTCATTAATAGTGTTAAACAAAATATAAATTAATTCTGCACTCCTATAATACTTTCCAATATAACCATTTGCATCTGACAACTTCTGTCGCTGTATGATAAAGAGAATAGGCTGTTACCATAAAGTTTCATATTCAATCCACAGCAAAGCTTCCCATATTACTCTTTCGAGTATTTACTACATTTAGGATGTTTTGGAATTGGTACCAGATATTTACACTTGACGCCAATACAAAAGCTTTATAATTATCATGTGGTTTCGATCGTTATTTTAATAGTATATTAAGATATTGATTACCTGTGGATAGGGTGCGAAATACCACGGTCTGATCCTGTGCCGTCCCAGCTCTATCATCTCGATATTCTTCATTCGCGTGACCAGGTCGTCGTGGCCGTGCGCGACCATGCTGCCCGACTGCCGCGGCCGCGCCACCGGAGTCGCGGTTCCACTACCGGCCTCTGTGCCATCCAATGCGTCTACTGATGACACCGCATCTGCCACCTGCCACCAGAAAAATTTATGCAGTATAAGTATACTTATATATATTATATATACATAGGTAATATAGATACGTATCTATCTATATTACCTATGTATATAGATAGTTGTGTATGTGATTTAGTCTATGGTGTGCTTTTACAACATACCTAAGATATTTTGTGATACATAGATAGACATATGGAAGACTGGAAAAAATTTATATTTTTGCATGAAAACTCCTTCTTTCAATTCAAACATACATAATTATCATGGCCATACTAGAATAGAAAATAAAATATTAAAAAATGAGAATTGAAAAACGCGCGTCATAAATTTCAGTTCCTTATTCTAAATTATATTGAAATGTATTTTAATAGAATTATTTTTAATTTAATACAGGTTAACTAATAAATATACCTTTTTATTATTGCTCCACAGACATATAGTCATCAAGATGGTCTTCTCCATGTATGAGCGGAATAAACGCTGACTTAGTTATGTGGTGGGGCTCCAAGCCCCTCTGATTGCTAACCACCCCTGGACGCTAAATATGTTGCCATAATAACCTTTTGTTGAGTATTGGCGGGAAAACGACAATGTCACATAACCCTTTTTGTTTTTATTGTTTTATTCGTGTTACTTTGAAAGTTAATGAATAATAATGGTGGATTATTACATGTTAAGTATTCAGTTATGTACATGGGTGTAGGCAAGTGAAGCAAAATGGTGAAAAGTGCATTTTCATGTTTCCTTTCAATCTCTGCTCAAGTTCCAGTAAAGCATCCACCGGTTTTACTGGAACACTGAAGCTGTAGTCACGGAATGAACTGACTTCATGACGTGACTACAGCTTGAATTGCGTAGTCGTGACTGTGGATAGTGGATGACTTGACTTGCTTTAAAAACATGAAAATTTTGAATTTTGAAGAATCCAAATACTTGACACTGGCAAATACATTGAGTGTGGCACCATATTGATATAGTCAATGTTCATGTTTCGTTTCCTTAATTTGACACTGGCAAGTTCGCAAGCCTCTACATGCCAAAAAAAAAACCTTTTGTTGTATTCCAGGATAAATGAATGATCCAGGTTCTATTACTATCATAACATCAAAAATTCTAACCATTCCAATTATACCCATACATTATACATACATCATTGTCGAGCGAGGGAGCTTTGCGTTTCCTGGAGATCTTCTTGTGCAACGCAGCGGCGAGTACAGCGCCACCATTCAGCAATGACGTATCGCCCCCACTTCCGACTAGAGTGGGGCTTGCGGGACGCGACACCAACTGTCGACCACCCTCGGGCAATGCTAGCACCAAACACAGATGATATTCACACAGAAACAGAGAAAGAACAGTATCACAATGCCATGACTTGAAACAGCTTTCACCAAATATACTCAATAAATAATGTATGCATTTGATTGATGCATGATTTTGCAACATTACTTTTTTTCTACTTGCCTCCACTTTTTTCATTAACTCCTTTTCAGCAATCGTCAAGCATTTATACTTTTTAGGATTCATAAGTAACCGAAACTTGTAATCTACACACAACCAACGTTACTCCTTACTCTTTAACTGAAACTAAATTAACAAACTACTATAATCATTGTGGTAGTGTGTGTCAAACTAATCATTACCATAACAAAAGATCTGCAATGATGATACAAGTTGGAACTTGTTTCAAAATCTACTTCTATGCAATCTAATAACTGAATAGTCGAGTGTATGACGCCTATGAGTTCGAATAAATACGTCGTTTTGTTAAGTAGCTATGATTTTTATGTTCGAATTACAAAGTGCTTATAATGCATAGATTTTTATCGAAATATAAAGAGTTGATGTGAGATGTTTTAGGGAACTCCTGGTAACTTCAAATTATAAAGAGGTTCGAATTATCGCAGGTTTGGATTAACGAGAGCCGAATGTAATATAATTAAACAGTAACATACCAGCGGTATTCTTAGGTGTTGACCCATTGACAACATTGCTGCTGTTTGTCTTTTCATATAACTTTGGCTGTGGCGTTGAAGTAACACTTGTGGGGCGACTATTATTTACATTGAATTTCAGACTTTCATTGCTTACTGTGTCGTCTGAAAGAAATATTGAAAAACATGAACAAAAACCAAATTATAAATAATAGTTCTATAAACTAAATTTATAAAGTTAACAATGGGATTTGTTTCAATTAAGAATCAATAATGTCTATCTCAATTTTTGGCTGTGTTTGCTTTTTTAAGTCAATAGATAAAGTCCAATTTGGCATAGATTGTTCAAGCAGTTATCTCAATATTCACAGTACTTCCTAAGTTATTTGCCCTTTTTAGTGATTTAAAATTTTCTGGTAGCTTATTAGCTGAAGCGAAAAAATGTTTTTTTTATCTACTGTAAAGTTGACTTTTTTGAGATAGGTACTATTGATTCTTAACTGTCGGTATTTAGTAAATTAATGCACATCCATGTATAACAAATAAAACTTTTATAGAAAACAATGTAGAAAACTAATTCATAAACAAACTAATCATAAAATAAAGTTAATTAAAATTAACATTATAACACTATAAAGATCAGTAAAAGATTGACCCGGGCGCAGTCAGCCTGTCGTAAAAGGCGACAAAACAACCCTAGCTACTTGGTAGGGGTCCTAAGCCCGTCTGAATGGCGACCACCTTTGGTTTTAAGTACGCCGGCATAATAACCTTGTGTTGTGTTCCGGTATTAGTGTCCCAAGTTCCTGTACCCTTATGGGACAGCAGCGTGTTCGCGATGCCACTGGTCTTGCAAACACCCATAGGCGACGGTAACTGCTAAATTCTAATAACAATAACAAAAGCATACTGATGCACTGCAACATTGTGCAAGCTTTTGATTTTAAGAGCTTTTAGTTGTCTTTCACATACATAAGACTCGAAAACTATTTAAAATATATATATTTTTAAATACAACAAGCATATAACCAATTGCGGCATGCAGAGACGTCATCATCATGAGTGACATTATTCATAAACATTAACTTGACATTACATGAAAAGAGATTTTTCAGTTTTAACCAAGCTTTCATTCTGGAAACCAGGGTCATTTGCTAAGTAACAGAGGTAATCTATGCATTGAGTAAAGTTATCACATGCTTTGTCATACTAAAAATTCCATATTCCTTCAACAATGTAATGAATACAGGCAGAACCTCATCTAATGTTTAGAATGATGTAACTTGCAGGTAAGGTAATGTGTTCTTTAAAGTTCTATATGGAATCATATAAACCCCCTTTTACATTTGAAAATGTTTATGAATAAGTAACAATGAGATATAATGAACTAACAATGAGATAATAAAATCTATTATGATAGCTTAAATGTTTTACTGGAATTTTAAAAGAAATAAAAAACACATTTAGCCTTAAAAGGTATCTTGATATTCAAAATATCCATTTTTTTCCTTATATTTTCTCTGTGCAGCAACAAAGTAAGAATACTAACCTGCAGCTGCAGTTGGCCTGTCGCAAAAGGCGACTAAACAACCCATGCTACATGTTAACGCTCCAAAACCATCTAGATGGCCACCACTCCTGGTGTATAAGTATGCCGTCATAATAACCTTGTGTTGTGTTCTAGCATTAGTGACCCAGGTTCCTGTACCCTATGGGTCAGCAGTGTGTTCTTGGTGCTCCTTACTATTAAGTGGGTCCTCAGCCTGTCTTCTGTTACTCAGTAATAAAAAAATATATAACATGAAATCAGTTAGGGACTTATACAATGCTATATTGCATCCCTGGTCAATCATAATATTTAGTAGATCAAGATCAATCAAAAATAAATTTCTCCACTTGTCGTATTTGTAATCTGGCTAGAGGACAGATGATCTCCATTGTATTATCAGTTCATCATCGCACACAGATTTTGAGAGCTATTTAACATAACCAAACAAACCGAAAATACCAAATTAATTTATTTATATCAGTTCACTTTTCAATCTTTACATTGATGCCTTTATCTTTTTTCTTTATTTATAGGAGATACTCTGGAATTGGACTGGTTGAGCATGTATGAATAGGTTAGACTATGAATAACCAACTCTAAATAACAAATAAATGGACATAATAAATATTGGGATCTACTTATCTTATCATCCTTGTCTTGTATTGAAAAATAAAAATAAAAGCACATACTAATAAAATTAGGCATCAAGCCACCTCCTGATCCTATGTGCATTTTCTTTGGAGTTGTCGTTCCACCTGTAGTTGTACCACCTGTAGAAGTGCCGTCTCTTCTTGGAAACTGAACCTTTCGTGTGTCCAGCCATGATTCCCCCACCCATTCATCAAGCCGCTTGTTGACTGAAAATGAAAAAAACCTTTAAATATTGTATTTAATGCTAGAATAGGTGCTGCTAGGTGGTCTCCAAGTATATCTGGATGGTAACAGAATATCGTGAACCGCAGCATGCCCCTGGGGTCACAAACATTTTTACATTTAGGAGACAAACGAAAGACATTAAATCTATTTAAGCTAAGTTCATTTTGAGTGTTAAAGGAGTTTTTATATAGTGTTTATGCTGTATACTATTTTACCATATAACTATTTTTGATAGGCCTCTCATACATGTCTTGTCAATAAATAACAAATAAATTCATTGTTTAATACTCATATTAAAATCCAGACTTTTTAAAATTAAATCACAGCTTAACATTGATTCACTTGGCCATGAAATAATAATGAAGGTACTTCATTAACCTGTTGTAATAGGCATTGCAGTTGGTTTGTGACAATTATGCTATTATCCGGGTTGTCTGGAAGAGATCGCTTTGTAGCGATAAGACTGCCCATTGTAAGTACAGGTAGACATTTTTTTTAATGCTGTAGAACAGCAAATAGGCTGACGGCCTGCTTAGAATTTAGCAGTTACCGTCGCCTATGGGTGTTTGCTACCCCAGTGGCATCACGAACATGCTACAGTCCCATAAGAGTAGCGGAACTTGGGTCACTAATGCCGGAACACAACACAAGGTTATTATGGCGGCATACTTAAGACCAAAGGTGGTCGCCATCCAGACGGGCTTGAGGCCCTACCACATAGCTAGGGTGGGTTGTTTTATCGCCTTTTACGACAGGCCGACCCTGGCCGCAGAGGTTAGTATTCTTTCTCCACCCCTGCATGGATAAAAATACATGGATTGTGTAGATATTCATTGTTTTTGTAAGTTATTTGGTTTACATTAAAGTGTTATCTATCTATGCTACAATATGAATATTTAATGGAAAAAACTCGGTTAGCAGTGCATATTATTACGGGATTCCAATCTAGTTTGGTATCCATGTGAAACAAATTTAGCCAGATATATCATCATGATAGTAGCATGTGTATTGAAAAAAAAAAATATGATTTTTACTACACTTGGATACTACATAGGCTAAATATTATGGCTACATCAAAGAAACATTATATGTACCTATTTTGGATTTGAAATTAGTCGGTAAAATGAATTTGATAGGTGCTCATAGTAAGATGATGCTTGTGTATTTTGAAATGGCTGCATTGTAGTTTATGTTAGATATGTCACTATTCTATGACTATATGTTGTGATTGTTTGTACAGGAATAGGAAGTGTCAAAGGTTACCAACACAAATAGGCATGCAAGATTCCTTTTACAAAGGTGTGAGACACACAAGCTGTTGAATATAACAACCATGTGCTATGAGTATAAACTTAAGATGTAACAGATATAAAAATTGTAAAAAGACTTACTATTTGAGAGTAATACAATGAATAAATCGATTAATCATAAATACCTCTAAGTATTCTTAAAATTCAAATACTAAAGTAAACCTATGTCTATTTTGACACATTGATATTGTTGACAATACAATTATACTGTAATTGTAGGAATTATAAGCAAGGGTAAGTTTATATTATACAGTTACAAGTTCAACATAAAGTTGTCTGAATATAGCACCTGATAAAATATTGTAGTTGCTACAAGTTTTAGGTAATTACTCACAGTCGACATAGTGAACATAGTATCCTCTTTGACCTCTTATTTCTTTGATGCTGATGATCTCAGCGAGAGGCCAATCATCTCCTCCTTGCATACGAACTGGTAAACGACATCCTTCCACCAATGCCGCCTACGACGCCAAAGCATGGTTATATTTAATGCAAAAAATATCACAATATAAACACATAATTCATATACATTACCGCTGAATCACAAAACGTCGACAATTCATCGTCGTTTTCAGTCATTTTCAATTTTATTAAAACCTAACAACAAAATCAGACATTTGTTTTTGTTTGTCAATTGTCATTGTCACGTCACAAATTCGGCATGTTTTTTTTTCTCTTTTTTTGGCGTTTGTATCGCTATGTTTGCAACAACTTACTGCCAGCGTTGGGTGTGAGAGTGACAAGGTAGGGTATAAATATGAATAAATTAAAAGAGAAATCAAAATCTCGCTCGCATTCACTTAAAACAAAACACTACTAGAAACTAGAAATGTATCGTTCGTTCAATTTTAGAGATTCAGATCAATACTGACCTGTTGACAAAATGATCCGGTTCGTGGGACCCGTTCAATCGAACGATTGGTTCACTAAAGGATTCGGCACTCCATTATTGTATCAGTACGCAAACTAGCTCACGAACTAAGCCGCTTGGTTCTTTGGTTCGTGAGCTAGTTGCGTAATGCGTACCTTCCAAGTTCATACAACCAATTGCGTAGGTACGTACAACCAAGCGGGTCGTGTTTATATAAATACACGCAGGTAATAGAAAAAAACATCACAAAAAAATTGAAACTTGTATTAATAACGGCTGACGGCCCGCTTAGAATTTAGCAGTTATCGTTGCTTATGTGTTTGCTACCCCAGTGGCATCGCGAACACGCTGCAGTCCCATAAGGGTAGAGGAACTTGGGTCATTAATGCCGGAACACAACACAAGGTTATTATGGCAGCATATTTAAGACATATTTAAGTTTATCACATCAATTTATGACATAAATAATTAATATTAGCAGGTCACTGACTGGATCACTAATCGACGCAACGCTGTAATTATTATGGTTTTGGTCTCACGTAAACAATCGAATTATAATAGCTTCTTCATACTGCTATTCTATACTAAACTTTATTCCTCATCCTATAAACAGTATAGTTAGTATGTAAAAAATACTAATAGGTAGTTCTGAAAATAAAATCTAAATAGTAGGTATCTTATAAGTAGAATCTTCCTTACATTAATAAAGAAACTACTAATCATTAAATATTAAACCATAAAAAAAATCTTGATATTAACAAAAGTAATTAACGTGAACTTGTGGCGGCACTAGTTGCACGTCACATCACTAACCACGATAAAAAATAAGGCGGTCAGATTTTGACAACTACTAAGCGTTGGTTTCCCTTCCCGGCAAAAATGTAAATACAATTATCTAGTTTATAATCATAAGCCTTGTACATTAAACTTCTGCCTTTGGAATAAACGACTGTAAGCATCCACGCTCCCCGGATTTCATTTATCTCCGACAATACGACCCGGAGGTGTCTGCGACCTCCACAAACTAGAGAAACTTCTGTGAAATAAAAGGCTTTTTTATTTTATTTATTTAATCTATTATAGCATTTAATTGTTGCTTTTCATTAGAATTAGAAATTTGTGTTTCAATAATAGCTCTTTTACAAGTTCGAAATTCTAAAACTGGTGACATCTTATAATGTTCATGATGCATGGACATATTACATAATAATAATATATATATATATATATATATATATATATATATATATATATATATATATATATATATATATATATATATATATATATATATATATATATATATATATATATATATATATATATATATATATATATTACTGGACGAGTACTGTCACTATCACTCTCACTGCCATGATGACACTTGTCAGATATTACCAGTCTAATAAATATAAAAACTTCTGACGAGTTTATTAAAATACTACCGCAAACAATTTTGTCGAGGGGCAAGTGCGAAAAAGGGACAGAGGGCTCCGTCCTGGCTATCTCCCTCGGCTCGTTCTTTGCCATGGATCTTTAGACCACCATTTTCAAGGGACTCCTTCCACGCCTTCTCGCGGCGCACCAGCCTACCCCTGTCCGATCTGCTAGCGCGATATCATCAGCATATATGAGCAGCGACGGAGCTTGCTCATGTGAGTTTCTGATGCTGTCTGACAATACGTCTAATACTACGCTAAACAGAGACGGACTAAGCACGGATCCTTGGTGCACCCTGACGGTGATGGGGAAAGGTTTAGTGTCGCCAACAGCGGTCCGAACTACGGAATCGGAATCACGGTACATGTCTTGGATGATGTCAATATAGGCTCCTGGAACCCTTTTGGATCGCAATGCCCACCAGATTACCGCGCGAGGAACACAGTCGAAGGCCTTCTGTAAGTCGAGAAACAGGCAATGCAGAGGCGTATTCTACGCCTTGTATTTCTCCCCGACAGTCCTTAGGGCAAAAACAGGACCCATGATCCCATGGCCAGGGCGAAACCCATTGGTGGGGCTGAAGGACTGTAAAAGGAATGATGCGATTTAGGTCTCTAAAGATGGTAGCTGCGGTGCGGGAAACAAAGGTAGTGCGGGTTCGATAATTAACGTGGAAAGGAAAGGAGACGGAAATACCCAGCAAGTCAGAAAGAGCGGCGACTCACCTGAGGTTCTCCGATCTGCTACCATCCACGGCTGGTTCTGCGGTTTGTAGTCTAGGACTTTATAGTCAGCGGTTCATAACATAATAACACTTAAAGAAACTTGACGGTACTTATCGTCGACGTGAGCCCTCGCCAAGCAGAGAGAGGGCGGCGCGGCGGTGGTCGAGTAGTTTAATCGAAAACCACCGTCAGGCGCCGCAGCATCTAAACTAACTTGCGGGTAGGCAGGGAAAAAAGGATAGGATGAGATGCCTAACCATGTGCCCGCCTTGAAAGTTTAAAAACTTTCAAAATCATAAAGAGAAAAAGTAGGCATAATTCCAAAAAATAATGCAGTGTGGATACATTAAAATAGCGGTATAACTATAATAATAGTGCGGTAGAACATTAATCTGAATATTATATAATACAGAGGGTGCGATATAGCGGTATTGTATATGTTGAGGTGCGATACAGCAATATAGCGGGTAATATATAAGCGGTACGACATTGCAATGTAAAATAACATAAATATAATGTTAATAAATAAAATGATAAATAATATTTTATTGTTGCGGTAAAAGATTAAGTTTAATAATTGGGCGTTTGTAATTGTTTCTGTTCAGCGTGGTATTTGACGTACTGTCAGAAAGCATCAGAAACACATTTGGTAACACGGGGTCAGTACTTCCGTGCGTGGGTCACTATTTGGGTTATAAATGAAACACCATCAGATGGTAACTGAATACTGACTAAGTACTGAATATTTATTTCGAAAATCATGCTGTTTTTGCATGATTTGGCTAGGGTTGGTTTGGTTTTTATAATTAAATTTTATTTTTAACGTTTAGTTTGATTAAATATAAAAGAGTGTTTTTTTTTAACTGTAATTAATTTGGTGTCAATTCCCAATCGGTGAATGTTTTTACTAATTTAACGCCATCTTACCGCAGGGATAAGGACATATGGGACAGAATTATTAAATTTGTATATTGTCATTAAGTTTTGACAAGTGTGCAAAATATTGAATTTTTTTGATCGTTTCAAGTGGGTAAAAAAAGAGTCCGAAAATTTCGTTACATAGATACATACAGGTCAAGTTAATATAAAGCGTGGTAAAAATATAAGAAAACTAGCTAAGTCAGCAGACATTTTTCTGTCACATATTGAAAAAATATATATTTTGGATAGAATTTCTATAAAATTCGTTCTAAGTAAGCGTCTAAACCGCGAAATGTAGTTATAATATTGTTTAATCCCGTGGCGTAGCGGCCTTAGTGCGCCGAAGCACACGCGATATCGCAGTTTCGATTCCTGTCTTGGGTCCGAGTGGTTGTATGTAATGGTTATTTGTTTCCAATAGAAAATCAATATAAGTTTTGTATAACACTAGCGCTCTATTGCTTAATTTGGCGCTGTGTCAATTGTATATATCTATTCTTAATGATAATTAACACGTATACTTTTTTTTATTAGTTCTTAAAACTGTTTTGTACGATTTTGTAAATTACTTTATACTTAATAACTTTTTCTTTTCCTTTGAGACGTCACTCCATAGGCTTAGTCAGTATTATGCTAAGTTAGGTTCAATTTAGGATTCTTTAGTTTTAAATTATGTACTACTAGCTGTGCCCGCGACTCCGTCCGCGTGGAATAGTGACTGGGCAGAATTTTTTGGGTATATCTTATGGTTTATTTTGGACTACAAACCCTATAAACCCTAAAACATAAATGAAATATGCAAACAGTCAGTATTATCGAATGCAACTGTTATGCCATGCGCCTCCGGAATATGTACCTACGTTCGAACGTAGGTTCGAAAGTACAGCCTAAGCTAAACCCTATTTCATATGATTGATGACATAAATCTGAGGTTAACTTGGAAATTCAACCTACAATGTCCAGCCTAAGCTGAACCCTATTTCATATCATTGATGATATAAATCTGAGGTCAACTTAAATTGGAATTTTAATTTCCGAAACTTATCATTTACAAAAACTATTTTCTTTTTCTAAAATAAAAATAGCCTAAGTTACTCCTTGATACATCAGCTATCTGCCAGTGAAAGTCCCGTCAAAATCAGTGCAGCCATTTCAGAGATTAGCCGGAATAACCAGACAGACAAAAATAGTAAAAGATTTTGTTTTGGTAATGTACCGTGTATAATACGTCCAAATGCACTTAGTAAAAAGCGGTTATTTTAATATTACAAACAGACCCTCCAATTTTATTTATTTGTATAGTATAGATTATGTATTTGTATTTTTTCGCCGGCTGGCTGGGGTCGGCCTGTCGTAAAAGGTGACAAAACACCCTTAGCAACGTGGTAGGGCCCCAAGCCATCCAGAGGTATGATAACCACCCTTGGTCTTTATAGGGTGGATATATATATATATATATATATATATATATATATATATATATATATATATATATATATATATATATATATATATATATATATATATATATATATATATATATATATATATATATCATCATCATCATCATCATTTCAGCCGGAAGACGCCCACTGCTGGACAAAGGCCTCCCCCAAAGATCTCCACGATGATCGGTCCTGCGCTGCCCTCATCCAACCTATCCCGGCGATCTTGACCAGATCATCGGTCCATCTTGTGGGGGGCCTACCAACACTGCGTCTTCCGGTACGCGGTCGCCATTCGAGGACTTTTCTGCCCCAACGGCCATCAGTCCTTCGAGCTATGTGCCCAGCCCATTGCCACTTCAGTTTTGCAATCATCCGGGCTATGTCGGTTACTTTGGTTCTCCTGCGAATCTCCTCATTTCTGATTCGATCTCGCAGGGAAACTCCGAGCATAGCCCTCTCCATTGCTCTCTGAGCGACCATGAGCTTTCTCATAAGGCCCATAGTTAGCGACCACGTCTGCGTTCCGTATGTCATCACTGGCAACACACATTGGTTAAAAACCTTCGTCTTGAGACACTGCGGTATTTGGGACGAAAAGATTTTACGGAGCTTCCCGAACGCTGCCCATCCGAGTTGGATTCGACGAGTGACCTCTTTCGCGAAATTGGACCTGCCTAACTGGATCGTTTGACCCAAGTAGACGTATTCGTCAACAATTTCGAAAGTACAGTTCCCAACTGTTACGGAGGTAGGTGCGACATGGACATTAGACATGATCTTCGTCTTGTCCATGTTCATTTTGAGACCTACTCCTTGGGAAGCTGTATTGAGGCCATCAAGCATATGGCTTAAGTCTTCCATGGTTTCAGCCATGATTACGATATCATCTGCGAATCTAAGGTGAGTGATGTACTCACCGTTAATGTTGATGCCCAGTCCGTTCCAGTCCAGAAGCTTGAAGACATCTTCCAACGCAGCAGTGAACAGCATCGGCGATATGACATCGCCTTGTCTGACTCCCCGCTGCAGTCGGATAGGCTTCGAGTTCTGATCCTGGAGACGGACTGACATGGTGGCGTTTTCATACAAACACTTCAACGCTTTGATGTATCGATAATCAATGTGGCACCTCTGGAGAGACTGAAGCACCGCCCAGGTCTCGATCGAATCAAAGGCTTTCTCATAGTCCACGAACGCCAAGCATAGTGGCTGGTTATACTCCTCCGTCTTCTGTATAACCTGCCGCAGCGTATGTATGTGGTCTATGGTGCTAAAACCTTTTCGGAATCCGGCTTGTTCGGGAGGTTGGAAGTCGTCAAATCTGCGCGCGAGACGATTCGTGATGACCCTTGAAAACAGCTTGTAAACATGGCTCAGAAGTGATATCGGTCTAAAGTTCTTCAAAAGGGTTTTGTCGCCCTTTTTGAAGAACAGCACCACTATACTTCCGTGCCAGGCCTGCGGCGTTTTGCCATCGAGGATGACGGAATTAAATAGCTTCTGGAGGATTTTAAGCACAGGAGTACCACCAGCTCTCAGAAGCTCGGCTGTAATTCCATCATCACCCGGCGCCTTGTTGTTTTTAAGCTGTTTAAGGGCTACACTAATCTCGTACAGACTGACGTCTGGGATATCTACGGTGTAGTGTCGGGTTAATTTAGCTCTTGGGTCTTTAGCATTGTTGTTAACAGGTGCCCGTGTGGTCGTGTATAGCTGTCCGTAGAACTTCTCGACTTCCCTCAAAAGTTCGGGTTTAGACGAAACGACCCTGCCGTCGTCGGTCTTCAGCTTCGTCAGTTGGCTCTGCCCAATAGACAAGTCTCGTGCGAATACTTTAGAGCCCTTGTTACGCTCTATAGCCGCCTTTACACATTCTGTGTTATGGCGGCGGATATCGCGAGTCAAGGACTTGGAGATCTGTCTATTTAGCTGCCTATACTGGGAAGCATCGTCCGGGGACTGAAGGGTCATTTGACGTCTCACATCCATCAATTTGAGAGTAGAATCTGAGATTTTTCCGGTTCTTTTTGAACGGCTGGCCTTGAAGAATTTAGACCCGGCCGTTTGAACAGCTTCCACGAACCTGTTATTATACTCGTCCACGTCAACGCAGTCACCGAGGCATTCGAAGCGGTTTTGCAATTCGAGTTGAAAGTTTACCGGGTTTTGGATCTGTATGGGTGCAGGTCGGAGCGTAGACTTCACCAGTCGAGACCTCTCCAATTTTGGATTGATATTCAATGTGCCTCTTACTAAGCGGTGATCACTCCCAGTTTTCACCGAATTGATCACAGAGACATCATTGAATATCTGTCTTTTGGTCGACATAATGAAGTCAATCTCATTTTTGGTGGCACCATCGGGACTAATCCAAGTCCATTTGCGTTGTTCTGGCTTCATGAAGAAGGAGTTCATCATATACAGGTCCTCCTTCTCCATGAAGTCGGCCAGCATCTGGCCTCGGGTGTTCCGATTTCCGAACCCAAATTGCCCCACTCTCAACTCATCGCCGCTACGTTTCCCCAATTTTGCGTTGAAGTCTCCCATGACAACGTTAAAGTGGGTTTTAGAAGTGTGGATGGCTGTTGAGATGTCCTCATACATGGCTTCCACCTCCTCGTCAGGATGTGTCGAAGTCGGAGCGTAAACCTGAATGACTTTCAACGAATACCGTTTGGTAATTTTGAGTATTAGGTACGCTACCCTAGTCGAAACACTCCCCACCTCAGTAACGTTGTTCACAAGAGATTTGTGAACGAGAAACCCGACACCACCTTGGGACAGTTGGTCGCCCTCCCGGAAGTAGAGCAGATTTCCGGAATTTAGGATTATTGAGTCCTCTCCCTGTCTTCGGACTTCAGATAACCCCACAACATCCCATCGCAGTCTGCTCAAAACTTCCTCCAGTTCCTCCAACTTCTCGTTGGTCCGCAGTGTCTTGACATTGTATGTTGCCAGGGCCAAAGGTCGTCGTTCTTGGTAGCGAATCCGAACCCGGGGATTCTTCGCACCCCCTGCCCCGTCGCTTATGTGGCTGCTACCGTGACCACCACGAACGGGGCCGCCGGGGACTAGGGGCCGTGGCCTGTGTGTATCTGTCATTTTAGGGGGGGGTTTTGCCATAATCGCCACGCTTGGCAGGCGGGTTGGCGATCGCAGTATTCGCAGTTGGTGATGCTCTCACGGAAAGATGCTGCTGCCCATCCTCCGTTCGTTCTATCCCTTAGTCGTCTCTTACGACACCCACGGGAGGAGATGGGGTGGTGCTATTCTGGTGCGACACCACACACTACAACAGTGACAATAAAAGGTAGTAATTAATGGGCAACTACAGCATAGTTTACAAAGTATTCCAATTTCACACAACTATTTTTAAACTCTACACATATATATGAGCGACACCAATAAAAAATTCCAATAAACTAAAATAAACGATAATGATCCATTATAATACATGATAATGACAGTTTGATTTGTATTATCTTTATAAACACTATTATTAATGAAGTATGTTTTATAATAACTTATCTAAATTGTAGTATAGTCTTGAAATGGGTTATATTTTCAGATTTCAAACGATCAATCACACACATAATTATTAAAGCCCTTTTTGGGGAAAAAAAAATCAGTCATCCTTTTTATTTAAATTATTTTCTGGTTTCACATTGAAAGTAGGAAACGAAATTTCGTTGTTAGTCATCTAACATATCCTCAAGCTACACTTTTATTGGTTTCTTCTTGAACAAACAACATCCGAGTGTCGGTTTGGATGTGCAGGGTGACACTTTTGCTGGGTCGCCGACTTTTACGGGGTCCGTGCACAATCACATTCGACAACTATGTCACGAGAGCTTCTAAATAGGAAATTCGCAGTGTCAAGCGTCTTCGATTGCTCTTAGTCCTGCATTTCATTGCGCTTGAATGCAGAAACAGGCAGCTTGCGCACAATCTTCTTATAATTTAATGGTGGATCACAGCAATCTTCCTCTTAGAAAGTTAGAAGCCTTGAAACACGCAGCTTTTTCACAATAATACATAACCTTCGGCAAAGGACATCGTGGCAAGCAGGGATAGCACATAGGTGGATCTTCATAGCACGTTTTTGTACAAGGGGCCACTAACATCATACATACTGCAAATTGTTCGCAGTCTTTAGGATAAAAGCACGTCATTTTTATTTAGATTTTACTTCTTATTCTTCTGTAAATTTTATATAATAATAAATAAATTTCTACTAGAATTTTGATAATTTTGACGGAATTTTTTTTATATATATATATATATATATATATATATATATATATATATATATATATGTGTGTGTGTGTGTGTGTTCACGATCCACAGGCGACGGTAACTGCTTATTGTTAAGTGGGCCGTCAGCCTGTTTGCTGTTCCTCAGCAATGAAAAAACAATATTTGTAACACTGAATGATGTCCAAAATAAAGCTATGCTTTCTTTCTTCTTTAATTAACTAACTTCTTTAATTAACTCTGCTAAATTTCAAGTCAATTGGTATAGTTTTACAGATCTCGCAATGAGTGGTATATAGATGGTAGGATATGATGGATGGTATACAGACGTACATATTTATTATAGTCTAAGCTAAAATTGGAACATTTTGATAGTTATGTGTGATAATATCGCTGATAGTTATGTGTGATAATTTGATAATTATCGCTGTACTACTGCTGAGTGCTTGCTACCTTGGTCCTACTAATCCTACCAGCTGTTGCTTTGGTCATTTTCAAATTCACAAATGAAGGGCATATTGAAATCACATGGCACGTCGTTTAATGTGCCTGTTCTTGACATGCTTCCGCAGAATTCTGATGACCCTGCATTGTTGGGTTCACCGTTTGCCCAAGCGACAATTCCTTGGTCCACAAGGTTTTCAATATTCTTTCCTATAACATAATAAAGCATTCATCAATTATATTATCTTTAAGATAGAGAATCTATGGGAATTTGGGTTGACATTTTGCCAGAGTCAAGGAGGCAGGAGTATGGAAGAGGGATTTTCCAGTTTTTGTGGAGGAGGTAATCCTAATATTATAATAATAAAATAGATATTAAGAATCACTGAGGGCAGCTTGTTGGTTCCTGGCGCGGGTGCACGGTCTGGTGTCCACAGAGGTATTTTCCGCCTTCGGGGACAAAGGGGCGTTTTCGGAAAAAAGTGTAGTACATATTCGTAGCGTCGGGAAGACAAAAATAGTTTTGTGGCGTTCCCTACTACTACCGCTTTTTTTTTGGTCTCGGGGAAAAACCTCTCTTGACGGGTTCCCCCGGCCCGGGGGGACCGAGGGATATGTGGGACTCCGGGAAAGATGATTGGCCATCCGACTACCCACTAAAAAACCCCGCTGTTCTCCTATCGCCTACGCCCGGGCCCACGGATATATGGCCTGCCGATCTCGTGGCCCGGGCCGGCGCCGGCCCGCCCTTTGTCTTGAGGCGGGCCCCTTCTAAAGTGTTGGCGCCAGGGGGTCAGGGTTTCGTCCCCCCGGCGCTCTCCTAACAACTCTAGGAGTTGAGGGGGGGCCGCGGAACAGCACGCAGCCCTCACCCTCGCGGCAATAGTGCGGGCGGCGGGTCCTCCCCCGAGGGGCCGCCCGCGGCCGCTTTTTACGGCGGCCGGAGGTCGTTACTGGCCCTCCGCGCCGCCAGCGTGGCCTGCGTTGGCGGGAGGGGAGTGTGGTGGTCGACTCCCGCTCCCGCTCCGCCGCCTCCTTTGCGGACATGACTGCCTCGCAGAAGGAGGCGACGGCCGTCCATCCAGGATCGCCCCCGACCATGGACAGAACCAGGGCCGGGAGCGACAGGTCCACGCCGATTTGGGCGACGAGGGCGTGGCGTGGGGAGCACAGGGCACACGGCGACAGTGTGGTTCACCGTGTCCTCCTCGTCGCCCGCACCACAGTGGTGGCACCCTGACGTTATCTCCCGCCCTATGCGACACAGGTACCTCCCGAAGCAACCGTGCCCCGAGAGGACCTGCGTCAGGCGGCAGGTCAGGGTGCCGTGGCGCCTTTCCACCCATTCGGCCAGGACGGGCCTCACCGCTTCGATGGTGGCGAGGCCCGCGCTAGGGTGCGCGAGGCGCTCCTTCCAATCCACCATGAGTACCTCATCGCGCAGCTCCGCCCGCTTTACCTCCACTTCGCGAGGCGCGGGGCGAGAGCCACGCTTGGCCGCATCCCGGCGCCACTGGTACAATAGCGCCAGGACTCGAGCCTCGAGGTCCCATGGTGGGGATGCGGCCAGCAGGGAGGCCGCTTTGAAGGACACCGTGCGGTATCCCCTTATCGCCCTGACGGCCAGAACGCGCTGCGGCCTGCGAAGCAGCGCCGTCGTTTTGGCCGTCAGGCGATCCGCCCATATCGGGGCCCCGTAAAGGGCCATCGACCGCACGGTTCCCTCAAAGAGCCTGCGGCACACTGCGCCCGGCCCGCCGATATTCGGCAGCAGACGGGAGAATCCCGCCGCCGCCCGAACTAACCTCGGCGCCAGGCGCTCGAAGTGCGCCGCAAAGTCCCATCGCCCGTCGAGTACCAGTCCGAGATAATTCATGGACGGCCCGACGGTGATGCGGACGCCTCCCACCGTTATGCTCAGGCCCGGTGGCGGCCTCTGGCGGGGCCCGTAGAATATAAGGGCCTCCGTCTTGTTTAAGGCCACCTCCAGGCCTAGTAGCCGGATTCTAGCCACCGTTTGCGCCACCCCAGCCGTGCCCAGAAGGCACGCCTGGCGGGGGCTCCTCCCGCGCGCTATGATGAGCGTGTCGTCGGCGTAGCATATGACGCCGACGCCCGGGAGGAGCGCCCCCCTCAGGACCCAGTAGTATGCGATGTTCCACAGCAGGGGGCCCAGGACCGACCCCTGCGGAACACCGCACACGACGTCTCGCCGACTTTGCCCACCCCTGACCGGGTAGACGACGGCACGTACTACTACCGCTACTGTAACTTCGTTGAATATACACAAAACATGTGTAAATTCAAAGTATTCTAATTTCCAGTTTATCTTGTAAATTTTAATTATTTTATGAATTAGTATAGTAGTACCAGGTACCTGGTGGCTCAGTGGTATACACCCAGAGACCAACCTAAAGGTCCCAGGTTGAAATGGCGGCATGCACAGCTGAGGCAGTTTTTCTCGCCTAATATGCACATTGTAGCATAATTGCTATGTACCGACGGTGAACGAAAACATCGTGAGGAAATCTGCATACCGAGATTACCGGTAAGTGCAACCCGCCAATCACTCGAGCTCATCAGTGGGACGCTGTGGACTGTCATTATTATATTACCATTAATCGTCATCCATAACTCGTGATTCTCCCAGTCGCGGTAACCCAACAAAACGAAATCAGCGTAACGGGGCCGACCACGTATTACATTGTTGGAGTATTTAGAAAATAGATCTTGAAGCACTTGCTGTTCATTTGGATTGTCAATCACAGCTAGGTGAGCGCCCTCTGCTGCACATATCATGAATGCTTTATTCCAATTTTGGGCAATACTATGAAATTTATAGCAACTGTTAGTGCGATTATCTATTTCGTAGCCTGAAAAATAATTAAAGTCCTGTAAGAAACATGGCAACAACAAACAACAAGAGACGTCTGCTAAGCGCGAAAATATCAAAGCGTGTTCGCAAATAATTACTAAAAGTCCAGGTACATCTGGAGCATTGCGTTGTATGGATGTGAGACGTGGACCCTGACACAAATGGATAGGGAAAGGCCAGAAGCATTTGACATGTGGTATTGGAGAAGAATGCTGAGGATAAACTGGACGGAGAAAAAGACCAACGAGGAAGTGCTGAATATGGCGAAACAGAAAATGAACATCTTGAGAATTATTGAGGACAGAAGAGGACAGATGCTGGGACCCTTAGCATAATACGAGAATCTAATCAAAAGCATCATAAAAGGGAGCGGAAACAGAAGAAAAGCGGGAGAGAGGGTGACCATGAAGGACATTTATGGAGCAAGCAAGGGAAAAATTGGACGTCGTGTCGTATCAAGGAGTCAAGGAAAATACGCTTTGTAGAGAGGACTAGAAGATAGTCCACCGAG
Source organism: Malacosoma neustria (assembly GCA_963693495.1). NCBI lineage: Eukaryota > Metazoa > Arthropoda > Insecta > Lepidoptera > Lasiocampidae > Malacosoma > Malacosoma neustria. The sequence continues at coordinate 11,500,891 of OY856385.1, read as the reverse complement.
AAGAGCGGTAGTTCTTAAATAAATGATGATGGTCATGATTATGAAACATGGCAATAATAAAGTACAGAGTACAAGTACACAAGGGGTATAAAACTGAAAAAATATTGTGTGCTATGGTTCGAAATATTGTATTTATGCTCAATGATATTGTAATAAATAAGCACCACTTTAATTTTGATTGAGTTATTTTTTTTTGATAATGTCACAGGCAAATATAAAAAAATGTCTTCTCTATATATTTTTTAGATTCGTAGGAGGTGGACAAAAGGATGGATTACTTTCTTTTGCTAGCTAAGAGGCAGCTCAAAAAGACATTATTTGGTTTTCATTTTGGAGGTTTAGACAGTATTTGCCTCCGTAATCATAATCAATATATCCGAAATTTGTATTCCAAAATGTGTGTTCGTTTTATTATATTATCCTGTTTGGCGTAAGAAAAGAAGGTGAAGGTCAAAAATCTTCAAAAATTAAGTTGATGGTACTAGAAAGAAGATGAAATAGTATCATCATACAATTAGAATAAGAAGTTATTCTTAGTACCGATTTGAGGGAAATTCCGTTATTGGTATCAGATTCGATGGTTCAAACGATCTTGTTTTTGTTACAGTGAAAAGAGAATATCGAGAGAACCTTGAGGGCATTCTCAACAAAAACAGTAAATCATAGGATAAGTGTAAAATATTGTCAAGTGGCAAATAATACTAACGAATATTAAGAAAAATTAAGTTTACGATTACAATCTTTCAACTCTCAAAACGTAGATGTTATGGTGGGAATTGTAGAAAGTAATAGTCTTACCTGAAGTACTACCGCATTGAGATGTTTCGAAGTTATTCGGTTTATAACAGGCGAAGGCGTAAGTTTCCTTACACGAGTAGTCTGCAATCTCTCCGCCGGGGAGCATAAGCAAGCACTCCTCGCTATTATTTTCATTGTTAGGCTCACCTAGAGACCATGTGATGGGCATCTTAGAAAGCGGAACTCCTGAAAAATAATCAATCGATTAATTCAATTAAATTACTTATTTATTATAAGTATAGCGTTCATTTTAAGCAAAACATTCAATTGCAAGCGCAACTTATAATGCTTCTCTATCCATCTATATACAAATAAATAAAATTGGAGGGTCTGTTTGTAATATTAAAATAACCGCTTTTTACTAAGTGCATTTGGATGTATACACGGTACATATACCAAAACAACATTTTTTACAATTTTTGTCTGTCTGTCTGTTGTTCCGGCTAATCTCTGAAACGGCTGGACCGATTTTGACGGGACTTTTACTGGCAGATAGCTGATGTAACAAGGAGTAACTTAGGCTACTTTTATTTGAGAAAAAATGGTTTTAGTTAAAAGTGATCAGTTTCGGATTTTATTAATCTAATTTAAGTTGACCTCAGATTTATATCATCAATCATATATAATAGGGTTCAGCTTAGGCTGGACTTTGTAGGTTCGAAAGCAGTTTGTAAATTTCAATTATTTATATTTTAGAGTTTATAGGGTTTGTAATCCAAAATAAACCATAAGATATATCCAAAAAATGCTGCCCAAAGTCACTATTCCACGCGGACGGAGTCGCGGGCACAGCTAGTTCGCAATATAATTATAGACTTTTGCAATATTTTTTCTCGTTGTATTAAATAATGGCTAATTCTGTAATCTACAGGAAGTCTAAGTAATTTAAAAACCCTTTTATTTAACATGTTAGTATTCACATGAGCTTTATTCTTTTGTGTTAAATTTAAAAATGCTTATTCTCAGAATTTATTTTAAGATCAATAATGAATTGTGTAAAAAAATTTGCTTGAATTAATTTGAATAGACATTGTGGAAGTCGATTATTACCTGTAATAGAAAAATAATCCATTTTGGAGTACGTAGCATGAACACCAGTCCACATTGGATCAGTCTTTCCTATATCTGACATTACTTCAAGCATGTCTTTGTTTACAGGTGACATTAATTCAGCGCCTGAAATCAATTAAGTTCTATATTAACATTACTAAAATGTAGCTGAATTTCACCGCTATTTATAGATTTTTTAATAGCAGAAGTTTATCAGACAGGCGGACATTTGTTGATAATATTACACGATTCTCGTATTTCAGACACCACACTTTAATTACTTGATTTATATTACACACACACAACAAAGTTAGCGCTCTGCTCTAACTTTGGGGCTAAATAGCACTATGTGAATTATCACAATATGTTTACATAAAAAAATTTAAATTACATTTACCTTCATAGTAACAGCGTGTACGAGCTTCTGTCCACTGGGCGGGAATAGGGTGATGATGAACATACCCGATTTCGGGATAGTACTTGAATTCATCGCTTTGTACAGTCTCTGAGATTTCTGATGTGGCGGTGGCTCCTGTGAAGTTTAAGTCGAAACTCTTAATTGCTGTATTAATTTATACACAAGTATATCATTTGATAAGAAGAGAAAATGTTTTTTATTTTAGTTTTCTTCCCTGTAATCTCATCTAAATTTTACTTAACAGAGTTTCATTTATTACCGAGCCCGAGATGTATTTGAGCAAACTGGATAAATAATCTACTAAATAAACAATTATCTAGCTTTGTTTAAATGATTGCAGATCGGACTTTTAGGAAATCATAGCAGGAGTGCCTCAAGGGTCTGTGCCTGGGCCCGTACTGTACTCTTTGTATACATCGGACTTTCCAAAAAGTCAAGAGTTTACTGTCGCAACTTTTGTAGACGTCACAGCTTTGCCATGGGCTTTGTACATGCCCAGATCAAGCATCTGAACTCCTACAAAGTGGACTTCATATAACAGAAAAATGGTTAGCTAAATGGAGAATTGCGGCTAGTGACTCCAAATCAGTTCACATAACCTTCACCCTTCGCAGGGAATATTGTCTCCCAGTAACCATAAATGGTGTTCAACTGCCTCACAAAATTCAGTGAAATACTTGGGAATACAGTTGGATCGTAGACTAACCTACAAAATACATGTCCAAATAAAAAAGATCAGATAAACCTCAAGTACAAAGACTTAAGTATAAACTGGTTGTTGGGCAGAAATTGGACAAAAATATTTTTATTTATAATGTGATCATAAAGCTGATTTGGACTTATGACATTGAACTGTGAGGCGCAGCCTGGGCCTCCAATATAGTGATAGTTCAGAGGGGGAGAAACTATATTCTGTGACAAATATCTAATGCACGTCGGTTTATCACAACAAAGGAGATCCATGAAATCCTTAGCCAGCCAATGGTTAAAGAAGTGATCGACTGCTGTGGTTCTCACTACAAGTTACAATTTCAAAAACACCCGAACAAACTTGCTGGACAGCTCACTATTTCTGAAACAATTTGTCGAGTGAAAAAGCGACGAGACATTTTTGATGAGAATAGTCACCCATAATAAGGCTGCTTATATAAAAGATAACGGTGCGCTTCGCTGGGAGTACTCTAGCACCCTACACACCAACCTGCTTTCAACACATCTACTTATAGTTAACGTGATTGATCGCATGATAAAGGGAGAAAAAAAAACTTTATTTCAACTGTAAGGTTCTTAATCATGAGCCTCTGACCAGTGAATAGAAAATATTTACCAAACTTCATTCGTAGGATGTCAGGATTATACCTTTTGTTATAGCAAGCTTAATGTGGTGAAGACCGAGTATCTAGCTTCTATAGATCCCAAACCTGCGCACATAGGCGGCTAGAAGGTCGAGCGCACTGATCAGGTGAAATACCTGGGATCTGTATATGAGGCGTCTGAGGACATCCATTGCGTCATCAAGGCACTGGTTTCATTGATTGGCCCCAGGATGCCGGTTAAGTTGAAGGAACAGGTCTCTAAAACCATCATTAGGCCTGCTCTTTTATACGGCTGTGTGGCTGGTGCTGGACCGAAACAAGCAGGAATTGTGTGTAACGCGGAAGGACTGCGTTAGGAACTCTCGCATCGGGGGACTGGTGTTGGCTCTCTTTCACGGGCCGCTTCAAAGCCGGGGTATAATGGAATCCGGTATCTTCTTTCTCACGCAGTGTTGAGCTGGGCGCGCGGAAGCGTGGGTTCATATATTAAATTTTATATTTTGCTTTGCTGTGTATGATGAACTTTTGAAATTATAATAATTTATGTAATAGGTACTAGCTGATCAGGCAAACGTTGTTCTGCCATATAAAACAACAGAACTTAATTACCTTCACTTCTATTTCACCACCCCTTTCACACTTGAAAGGCATTTTAGCGACAAAACGTAGTTTATGACTTTCTCCAATGCTCAATCTATCTCTAGACTGAAATTCATCATATTTGGTCCCACGGTTTATACTTGAAAACGTAACAGATAGAGTTGGAGGGTTACTTTACATTTATAATATTGGTATGGATATAAGCAATATGTTTACCTGATTTTATGGCGCACAAAAATACTAAATATATTGTTATAATTATAACAGACATATTTAATTTTCTCACACAACAGACTCACTTCACTGTTAAGAAGTGTAAGTGATGAATCATTGTATTTACTGTTAACTTACTTTACTTGAATGATAACTTTGTTATCAGAGGTCAAATGCCAGTAGCAATAAACAATCAATTATCGAAATAATTATGTACAAAGTGTAATTTCACATGATACAGATAAAAATTACAAATATCAAAACGAATGAAGCTCGATTTTTTACTTGTCCTCTTCATGTGAAATGTGACCCCTAATATGTGTTAATCGAAAAGTAAAATGTGAAATTAAGGAAAATATAGTTTAGGATTCAAACGTATTATTGTTCGTCTTATAAGTTCTTCTTCAAACACATATAAGCATAAGTACTATACGTTTCAAATCGGTTGCATTCGAAGCAGAGCTGTTGAGCTTGTCACGGGAAAGCTCAAAGCGCCACAACTTCTGCGCAGTTCCAATACACAGAGCTACAAGAGATAGATGTGTTTTTATTTAGGGCAAACAGATGTTACTGCCTGACCTCCCAACCCTGAAAGGAAACTGAACAGTAACTTAACTGCCTGTAAAGAAGGACAAATTCAATTACCATATCTTGAGTCGCTCGAAATGAGATGGGGTGTATCTAGTCTTGTGCCAAAGGGTCAATAAATGGGAATGTCGCAGAATAGCACGATAGATAAAGATGCGATGAACTTTTGTGTAAATATTCTATACTCTATTGTTTTGACATGTGTATTTAAGGGCTTACGCAGACCGGGACGGCATGGCAAGGGATTTAATTTTTTACTAATGGACATTCAAACGTATCGATATAGAAATACTACATAAATTGCTATGCTTTAAAATGATGCCGTACCATCGAAAGGGATTTCATTGCACGGCATTGAAAGACGCGCCACAGACTCCCGCGGCGGGATGCCGTGGCGTACTGCGGGTAGGCAACGGCACGCCAAGGACTCCGGCGTTCGTTTTGACTTGATCAAACGCAACTGAAGACTAAAAGTGTATCGGGCAGCAGGAGCTGCCGAGGCGTGCTTTGTCGTGCCGTGGCATGCCGTGGCAAGGCGCTGGAATGCCGCGGTATCTAAGCGGTTAATGTGCGTTGACTGACGGCAAAATCCTTGCCATGCCGGACACCAGGAGGTCTGCGTAGGCCCTAACTACAACTATCCTAACTAATATTATAATTGCGAAAGTGAATTTGTTTGTTTGTTATTAAACTATTACATGTCATGAGAGCATTAAACGGTTTTCTATTTATAGCTGAATTTTATGGACTACCCATTTAATGGTGGTCACCGTAATCTCGAAGTTATAGACAAAGAAGAGGTCTGAGTTACTTCTTCCCAAAAAATGTAGGTCAAAATAAATAAATAACATTGGAGGGTCTGTTTGCAATATTAAAATAACCGCTTTTTACTAAGTGCATTCGGACGTATACACGGTACATATACCAAAACAATATTTTTTACAATTTTTGTCTGTCTGTCTGTCTGTTTGTTCCGGCTAATCTCTGAAATGGCTGCACCAATTTTGCCGGCACTGTCACTGGCAGATAGCTGATGTAACAAGGAGTAACTTAGGCTATATTATTTTGGAAAAAATAGTTATTGTTAAAAAAGTTTCAGAAAATTTAATTTCCAATTTAAGTTGACCTCAGATTTATATGATCAATCCTATGGAACAGGGTTCAGCTTAGGCTGGACCATATAGGTTTGAACGCACGTATTCCGGAGGTGCATGGCGTAACAGTTGCATTCGATAACACTGTTTGCATATTTCATTTATTTATATTTTAGGGTTTATAGGGTTTGTAATCCAAAATAAACCATAATATTTATCCAAAAAATGCTGCCCGAAGTTATGACATCACTGGCGCTGATTAAAAATTACTTAGGTATACTTACGTTAGTTTAAGAACTTAGTTATTAAGGTTAATAAAATAAGGTTTATTATTATTTGCTTTTTAGTATTTTCGACTGTTTAATTTTTTAGGGAAGAAAAACCTATCCTGTACCAATGACGTCCCTGTCGTCTATCTCAATACTTTCGAGGTTGAAGGCACGTTATCAATTATCCTGGTGTTGTAAATGTTTGAAGCATTTACGATTAAGAGCCTCTCTCTCTCACGATTTTTGATTTTATTATCCATAAACTATATAGCTAGCTCGACTTTATTATATGCATATACTGAGAATATATACTACTGTGTCCAAAAAATAAGGTGACATTTGAATTTGAACTGCGCGCGTCGAAGGATTTGGAGAATAATTTTTTTTAGGTTGGTAGTACTGTCAGTGACATCTTTGTCAAATTTACATGTCAAAATATTCATTAATGTTAGAGATACGCGTCGTGCTAAAAGTGAGTTTTTCGTTTTTTGCGATGTCGAAATTTGCCATACTGTACTCGTAATTCGTGATAATTTCGCCAAAACCTCAACCCATATCGTTCCGCATTAGTTGTGTAAGTTGCCAGCGCTTCAAAGAGCTTAGATGGTGACCTTCTTAGGTCGCTTCAGGCACTGCTACTAGGGATTCCCCTATTAGGAAATGACTCGGTGTCAGAGGTACGGATTGATCTGGATCATTTTGACATTTTGACATGCCTCAATTCAATTCAGGAGGGTAGTCATCTCCTCATATGTCAACGTAAAATCGCCAATTATTCGCCTTATATGATATTTGATTGATTTTATACCCCTTCCCACAATCCGCAAAAGTTTGGAGCCTTAGGCGATATAAAATGCCAATTTGTCCCGAGTAAAGCGAGACCATCAACTACCCCTTGAATCATACTTGATTTCTTTGCGTCGAACAAAGCCTTAATTTCCTTAGAAGTTTCCACAAAATTTGTCCCATTATCACTGTGAAAGTTTGCACAATGCCCATGCCTAGCCACAAAATGTTTAAATGCCTATAAAAACCTCTTGACGTCAGCCCACTAACTACTTTGATATGAACAGCCTTCGAGACCATGCAGACAAATAAACACACATAGCCCTTGTAGCCCTTATGTCTACCCTTTGAAGTCCGTAACATAATTGGGCATAGTTTACCCCACTATTCAGAAATGGTCGAGCAGGTTTGAACCGAACTGACGGCAGTGACCCCATAAGACTTTCTGAGTCAAGCAGCTGTGGTTGCGCGAGATGTGCATAAAAGGGTCCGTGGACGGGTTGTCCCCGGATGGAATAAGCATGTTGCCGACGCACACAGGCAGGCCAGGAATAAGTTTAGAACTTGGTTATGGCACGGTAAGCCTAATAAAGGGAGCGTATATTGTGAGATGTTTGAATCAAGAAAAATATTTAAGTCTAAACTGAAATGGTGTCAAGGACACGAAGATCAGATAAAAATGGATATCTTAGCCGAACATCATCTTAAAAAAGATTTTAACTCCTTCTGGAAATCAACAAATAAGCTGAATGCTAAGCCTGGCCTTCCTGAGTGTGTTGGCGGGGTGTCTGGGCCATATGAAGTAGCTGAGCTTTTCAAAAGCCATTTCACTGTAACTTCGACGCTCGGCACGTCTCAAATGAGACTGGATGCTGTAACCGATTTAAGTTTTTGTCTGAATACAAAGGATGTTACTAATATTATCAAATCTATGTCACGAGGCAAGTCCCCTGGTCATGATATTCTTAGTATTGAGCATCTTCAGTATGCTGGGCCCCACTTGGCCAGGATATTAACTACTTTTTACAACCTTTGTATAGGTCATGCTTATTTACCAAAACAAATGCTAAGAACACTCGTTGTGCCTGTCGTAAAAAATAAAACCGGTGACAAAGCTGATTGTAACAACTACAGGCCTATCTCGCTAGCGACAATCATAGCAAAGGTTCTTGATGGTCTGATTAACGCACAGTTAAGCAAACATGTATCTTTACACGCGAATCAATTTGGATTTCGAGCTGTGTGCTATACAGTGCTATACAGTGTGTAAAGCAGACCATCAGGTACTACACTGAACGCAGAACTGGTGTATATGCTGCATTCCTGGACCTTTCCAAGGCCTTCGACTTGGTTGTCTATGATCTTTTGTGGGAGAAACTGGAAAGCTCAGGAATGCCCGTAGAAGTAATTAATATAATTAAGTTCTGGTACAACCACCAGGTAAATAATGTGAAATGGGGGGGAGCGTTGTCCCAACCATATAGGTTGGAATGCGGGGTGAGGCAGGGAGGGTTAACATCTCCTACGCTTTTTAACCTGTATATAAATGGATTAGTCGAGGCGCTCAGTGGCACCAGAGAGGGATGCTATATTGATGGGGTATGCCTTAATAACATTAGCTATGCCGATGACATGGTGCTGTTGAGTACCTCGGCATGCGGCCTTAAGAAGCTACTGGCCATATGCCAACAGTATGCTAGTACACATGGGTTAGTGTATAATACTAAGAAAAGTGAACTCATGATCTTTGAAGCTAGTGGTGGATCTCCACCCAGCAGCTGCCCTATCACTTTGAATGAAGCACCCCTGAAAAGGGTATTTAAGTTCAAATATCTCGGACATATACTCTCTGCTGACCTCAGGGATGATGAAGACATTGAGCGAGAGCGAAGGGCGTTGTCGATAAGGGCCAATATGATAGCTCATAGATTTTCTCGATGCTCACTAGGAGTGAAATTAACTTTATTCAGAGCCTATTGCATGTGCTTCTACACATGCAGTCTGTGGGCTGATTATTCGCTCAGATCGTACAACGCCCTTCGCGTCCAATATAACAACGCGTTCAGGGTGTTGTTGCGGTTGCCTCGCTCCTGTAGCGCATCGGGCATGTTTGCGGACGCGCATGTAGACTGTTTTTACGCTACGGTGCGCAAGCGAGCCATTTCCCTGGTGCGGCGCGTGCGGGCCAGCACTAGCAGCATCCTGAAAATGTTTGCTTGCAGACTTGATGTAGCCTACATTAACCGTTGCTGCAGGTTGCACAATCCATTTGCATGATTTTTGTGGTATGTCTACTTGTATGTTATTTTATTGTATTATTATTATTATTTTTTGACATTTGTAATTTTGATTTTTATTATTTAACTATTTCACTTTATTCATTAATTTATAATTTTTGTTATTGATTGATTTTTGTAATGTAAATAATGGACCATGTTGTTCGACAAATAAATAAATTATTATTATAAGCTGAGTTTGAATCCTAGCTTTGTGACGACAACGTGTAATACATTTACGCACATGATGCCTTACGAGATTTTTCGCCCCAATTATCCAGTAAGCCGATTTTAAGTAATTAAACATGAGTTATATGTCCCCATACAATGTTTTCTTGTGCGCATATGCGACAATTAAATTTGTTAAAGCTGATTTGTTTGGCAATATATAATTGAGTGCTTAATGTTCTTTGGTTCCAGACACTGAGATTCTGGCGCCCACCCTAAGTAATTTTCTTTCATCAAGGGCGTGAGTGACAATAGCTTCGACTGTTTTGTTTGGACCTGTCCGTGAGGTTGGATTTCCTTTAATTCCTGGTTAATTATTGTAGCTTGAGCTAGTCTTATACAAGTTTTTACGCTTCGTCTAATTCAAACGTATTTAAATATTTTGTTCCCTTATTTCCCCGTGAATCTTTTCTTGTGACAAATCTTCTGCAATATGCTACGACTCGAATTAGTTTTGTAAGCGAAGAATATTTATCCATAATCGATTCCTCTGTAGTACCAACGTGAACCTTTACTGATTCCTCTTCGAGAGTATGATTATCTTTCAATTTGGTGTATGTAACTTTCTTCTCCCATAAAAACCTCGGACTAAATTTCCAGATATCTAACGTAGCAAGATCTGCTAGGCAGACACCACGTGATGCACAATCACCCGGATTGTTCTTTGTAGAGACGTGGGACTGTTGGCAAGATTCGAGAGTCGTTTGTATTTCTGCTACTCTATTGGCCACAAATGTCTTCCATTTACTGGCATGTTTACTCAGCCAGGCAAGTACAGCAGTGGAATCCGTCCAAGCTCTAACTTGGGTTTTCTGAATTTTAAGGACCCCAGCAATCTCCACCAATAACTTAGCTGATAATACAGCCTCACGGAGCTCTAATCGTGGTATGCTAACTTGCTTTACAGGGGCTACCCCCGTTTTAGCTTCAACTAAGCTGACTTGGGCAACTCCTGATGCATTTATTACACGCAAGTACGTTACAGCAGAGTAGACGATAGTGGATGCATCTGAGAAGCTATGTAATCGTTATACTATACAATATTTAATGTCCTGCTTGATTTTTTAAGGAAAAATCGATTTCATTCACAAACGTTATTTCGGTGGCAACAGATGGCCCGCTTCTGCCAAGTTCGGGCGATATCGTGGATTTATAAGCCATCTTTAAATAATTACACCAGAGTTAACTATAGTTCTCTGTGTCATCCACCGACAATACCTAGTAGCGAAAAATTTGAGTGATAGATTGCACCAACTGCTTCAATTTGTGATTAAAACAGTTAACAAAATAAGAAGCAATGCGTTGAATATGCGTTTATTTGCACAATTGTGCGATGAAAATGATGAAGACTTTCAAAGATTGCTCTTACATACTGAAATACGCTGGTTTTCAAAAGGTGCATGTTTAACAAGATTTCACTCATTTTTTGAATCAGTTTAAGTTTCTAGAAAGTAAAGATCCAGATTTAAAAGAAAACCTGATCAATTTGAAAGCAGACAACGCGTATTTGACAGATTGTTCAATAACATTAACTTACAATTATAAAGAGGCATACCCTAATAAAAACAAAGGGTATACAGCTTTTTTTGTAAAATTGAAATTTATGAAGCAAAATATTAGTCGGCGTGAATTTTCCCAGTTTTCAAAGTGACAAGTTAGAATGCCTTGATGAGGATATTCAAACATACGTTCAACATTTAATTGCCTTACACGATGACTTCAAAATCAGATCTGAAGATATTCTGACGATGGAAATACCACCATGGATCATAATAAATCCATTTGAAGAAAAAGAACTGGAGAATGAGATATTACAAGAGGAGCTACCTCGAGCTTAGCACTAATGAGGAGCTGAAGGTGAAATTTAAAAGAGGGTATCAAACATTTTGGCTGCAGGCAGGAATACCCGAAAAATATCCTGGACTGTGAGGAATTGCGAGAAAGCCTTTGATAGCGTTTCCCTCGTTATATCTTGTCGAAAAAAAGTTTTAGTGTCGTTACAAACCTTTTAACAAAAAAAGGAGCAGATTGAATATCACGGAAAGGGGAGATTTCCAGTTATTCCTAATAAAACTGAAGCCAAATATTACTATTTGCTGCCAATCCATCAAGTACATCCCTCCCATTAAAATTATGACTATTTTGTGATTGTCATTGTAGAAGTAACGTTACGTTATGAACGTTAGCGTCATTTAAAAATTTCATTAAACGCTTATTACGTTAAGTAAATGATCAACAAAATAACATTTGTAGTTTTATTTCTATTCACGTTTCAAATGTGCAAAAAATTATGGTCCATCGTGTATAAAGTAAAAATGTATATTTTGGAAAATGTTTTAGTTTTCCCAAAAGAATGATTCGCATAGTATATCACTAGGAACATAGATAAATTTGAGACTTTCTCGAGTAGATCTCGAAGAATCTATAATACCTTCACATATTTTTTACAATAAAATTCAATATAAATTTTTTCTACAAATACAATATTTTGAAATTTGCCAGGAAACGTTCGTACGATCGCGAATAAGTGTTTGTGTGAGTGTGCAAATAAGTTTAGATTATGTCAAAAATCCTTTAAACACTTATATTTTACAATAAAAGATAGCTAAGCTAGCAAATAATAGCTAAAACATGTATTATTAAATCTTGAAAGGGTCTGAAATACGTTTCTCTCACACTTATGGACATTATATAACGTTTTTTCATATTCGGAGCAGTAACCGTGTGTTACTGACGTTTAATAAACTAATAACATGGTTAAGGGTCTGTCTACAGGGACTTAAGATTTTTTTATTGCTGTAGGACAGCAGACAGGCTGACGGCCCGCTTAGAATTTAGCAGTTACCGTCGCCTATGGGTGTTTGCAACGCCAGTGGCATCGCGAACACGCTGCTATCCCATAAGGGTACAGGAACTTGGGTCACTAAAGCCGGAACACAACACAAGTTTATTATGGCGGCATACTTAAGACCAAACCACGCTTAGCTACCACGTAGCTAGGGTGGGATGCTTTATCGCCTTTCACGACAGGCCGACCCCGGCCGCAGAGATCAGTATTCTTTCTCGGCCCCTGCACGGATAGAAGAAAATGAAAAAAATATTGATTAGCTTAAATATATTTTTTATTTTAGTTCACCAAAGCTCGTTTAGCCTGCTGTAATAAACTTGTATGTTAAAAGTAACATAAATATAGGTATTGGGTTGATGACGAACGAGTCGCTAATCATTTATTTGCGATGGATTCTTTATATTTCATATTATTATTTTTGGTTAATGGCTTCTTCGTGACAATTGGCCAATTTGAGATCGTAACAAACTATATATAAATAGTGAAAAGAAAAAACAAAGAATATTTAATACTTCAATAAACACAAAACAATGATTACTATTTTTATTTATTTACTATTTTTTGTATAATGCAAACACACTTGGATAACAATTTAAAAGTCACGGATCCCACGATATCATGTACCATGCATCACCACCATGCAGGCATTTTTCTCGCTCAATGTACAATTGTAAACATTATAACCTGTGTGTGTAATCCGCTTTCCCGCCTAGGCAACATGACCAATTTATTGATAGAGCTCTATGATATGCTTTGGGAGAGGCCTGCGTCCAGAAGTGGACTTCGAAAGGTTAATAATAATTATACATATATCTTTTATTCTATGATTAGGTATTATTTTGTGCTCCGCCATCGTGTAAATTCTATAATTTAATTCTATTCTATTCTAAATTCTTCTTGATGTATATCTGATTCCATAAGGGGTTGCCTGGAAAAGATCGCCTTTAGCGATAATTCACCCAATGTTCATTAGTTGGTGAACAAAAAATAGTTTTTCAGTCATTTTTTATTTTCATTCATACTCGACTGCAGCCGGATTAAAATGTTTGTGAGATGAACGTCTTGACTTCTCATAAGACGACTAAGGTATGGCTCAGATATATTTAAAGAGGTTTGCTCCACGTATCCGTTAACCGAGGTTTGTTGCAGCGATTTTCACGTTAATTAAATTTACGCCTTTTTTATGACTAATTTCTCCCACAACAACGGCTCTTGACTCAACGACTCTGGGGTGAGCTAAAATGACGTTTGACATGAATGATGATGAGTAAAATGATGTTTGCGTAACCTTCAACCTAATTTCTTTACACCTGGCATTTTTATATACTTTGAAGTTGGCAAATCAATGCCACTTGCGTTGGAGCCAATATAATTTATAAAGAAGAAGAAGACGAATTCATCAATTACGTTAAGATATAGTAATAATGTTACGTAGCGATAACTAGTGTCGTAGTTCAGTTTTTTTGGCTTTAGTTACCACATTATTTTATTACACAGTAGAACCTCTGTAAGTCGAATTTGAGGGAAGACGCTAAAAAATTAAAGTTTTGGTGACCGGGGTCAGTATTTCAGTAGGTCACCATTTGGGTTATAAATGAAATAACACCAGTGATGGTTAACTGAATCAATACGGAAGCCGTATTGAGTACTGAATCCCGTACTGAATGATTTTTTTTTCTTAAAGCTAAGGCTGTTGTTGTCTCAGACGACTCGACAGCGACTACGGACGTTAAGGCATTCCAACCCCGTGGGCGGGGTCGATCAGCCGTGGCAGCGTGCTCGGTCACGCGCCTCCTGTGAGGCGCGTTTCCGGCTCGACCGCTGCATGGGGACAATTGAGAACAGCCACGAATGGCAAGAATACTATTTATTTGGGGACTATCGGCTCCACTGGTGAAGCCGATCCTATATTAATCAATAGATTAATATAGGATAGGATAATATAGGAGGTAATAACCGTTTCGGAGTGCTTCTAGCTGGGAGAGAAGAAACGGCGAAAGAAACTCCCCCGCAACACATCTATTCTACGTGTATTTGTGTATTGTGTGAGTTGTGTACGTCTACAGGCTATGGGGGGCGGAAGGCATCCCTAAACCTGTTCCGTCGGGCTGGTCCATGCTGGACTGGGGGGGGGATAGCGTCCGCGAGAGCATTCGCTTCAGCGTCCTAGAGATGGGGTCGCGTCTATCCGTGAGCACGTTACGCGGGCGGCGACGTGCGTGGGGTGCTCGGCGGTTGGGCGTATAGTTGACCGTCTCCACCACCAGTGGATTGGGATGGTGGGGAGTGAGGCCGAAGAAGGTCGCGAAAGGGAGACTATGTACTCCTTCACGGGAAGGAGCTCCAGGTCGCGGTGTAGGTCCTGAACTTATTCTGCAGCTTCTGCATTGTTTGGAAATGATTTATTTCAAAATTCGTGCTCTTTATATATGGATTGGCTGGGGATCGTCAACCAATCAGAAGCGTCAAAAAGTAAACAAATGCAGATATTTTTACACGAGACAAATTCTTGGAAATTAAATATTTCAACCATGGCTTGACAACAGGATTATCATTTCTTCGAAATTTGGTTGAGTCCTCGTCCCGCACTGCCGCCTCTGCAGGCGATGTTGATACGCGCGTTCGCGGTCATTCTTGGCTGAGGCGTTGCGCAGTGAGCGTGTGGTCGCGTTGTCGATTTAATATGTACGTTGTTATTATTATCGCCCGAAGTCTCTCCCGAGAAATGTGACCCAGTTGAGGGCGATGCTTCGGGGATAGTACATATGCGACGTGGCCGACGATGATGTATGATGACTTTTCAGAGCTTCCCTGTTCCTTATTAATATTATACGGTGGCTACAAAGTAATAAAGTTTTCAACATATGAAGGATTTTGACTCAAGCGAATTTTGTAAGGAAAAATTCGTCTTGTAGAGGTTAACATTTATTCCAACGCATTTTAAGTTAGAGGGGTTGGATTTCAAATAATCGAGTTGTAAAGGTTGTAAAATCAGACATTGCTACTCGTTATAGAGGGAAAATAAGTACTGAATTTACTTAATGCGTCTAACTAATTATTTTGATTTATAAAGTGTTCAGATTACGAGCAACGGATGTTTAAGGGCTGTAATGGGCAGGGAACACAAGTGAGATAGGGATATTTTCGGCTAATGAAAGTTCGGTTTAGAGAGGTTCTTCTGTAATATAATAAAAAGTGATATTTAAAAAAATATTTAACACATGCACGTTTTTACGTACGTTAGTGGAATACACTTGAATTAAGTTATTAAATTAGCGCGAGCCTGGGCCACGATATAGACAGGCCAGTAGTGCCCAGGCGCTAGACGATAGGAAGACAGCGTGGTTTTCAGTGGATAGTTTCAAGGAGCCCTACATATCCCCGACTCCTCCACAACTGGGGAGGCTGATGAGTTTTTACAAAAGTAAGTTATAAAATTTAACACAATATGCAAAGTGGTATTAAAAAAATTAATGTGGTTTTTTCTTAAGAGTTTTAATTAAAAATATTTATTCATTTATCCAAAGATCCCTTCAATTATGTATTTTATTGGTAATCATATTTGTGAATGTAATTTATCGAATGTGCTTTTAAAAACACGATGATTTAAGTGCGTCATTGATCGGTTATTTACGAGGGCCTAAGAACGTCCCACCATTGAAAACACGTGAAAATAATAAGTAAATGTCGTAGCAATTCACACAGCGCCATCTTGTCCTGAAGTAAGGAGCAAAGCTTGTGTTATGGGTATTCGAGAACTGATAAACTTAAATAAATAAATATTATACAACACTCGCCATAGACGGTCCCAAGCCCGGTTTGAGAAAGGAGGAGGGTTGGCTAGTGAACGGCGTATACTCAACACCAACAGAGAAAAATACAGCCGTAAAATACGCCAATGCCGAGCAGTAGGCGGCGGTGAGATAACCTACTCGACCACGTAGGCTCCGGAGGCCATGGGGACTAAATACCCCCAAAACAACCCGACGTAGAAGGTAATGGGAACCCACTACGATCAAACTCCCAAGAGAACTCCATGAAAAAGGTCAACGATAGAAATGCTGTTATGTCGGACGACCCGGCTGACCCCCGGCGCTTGTCAATACCCGGGTTGACAAGTGTGAAATATGCAACCGAAGACTCTTCGATAGTGTATCAGGCTACCGAAGCAGTTAACATAACTGAGAACAACAAAAAACTTCCAATACGTACTAAACACAGAATGGGAACGTGGAATGTAAGAGGACTTCTACAACCGGGAAAACTTGCAATTGTGGAGAAAGAGATGAGCGCACATGAGCTCATAATACTAGGAATGTGTGAGACTCATATGAAGGGACAGGGCCATTTCACAACTTTAAATGGCAACACAATGTTTTTCTCCGGTCACGAAACCGAAAGTAAAAATGGTACAGGTATTCTGGTGTCTCGTGGGCTGCGTGATTTTGTCACCGGTTACAACCCCATAAACGACAGGATTATGACCATACGCATAAACGGTAATCCACTCCCATTAAACATCATCCAAGTCTACGCACCCACAGCCCAGTCAACTAAAGAGGATATTGAGGATTTCTACGGAATTCTACAAACCACCATAGAGAGCATCTCTAAACGTGAGATTCTAATGATTCAAGGAGACTGGAATGCGAAAATAGGGAACACTGAACAGGATGACCACATCCGTCACATACTTGGGAAATATGGACTAGGCACTAGAAATGAAAGGGGTGAAATGCTCATTGATTTCTGTGTAAGCAATAACTTGACCATAACTAACACCAGTTTTAAACACCACAAACGAAGGCTATACACATGGTCCTCTCCTGGTGACCGTTACCGCAACCAGATAGATTTCATCACGATTGCAAATAGATGGAAATCAGCTGTAACAAACACCAGGACTTTTCCGGGTGCGGATTGTGGCTCTGACCATCAACTGCTAGTGGCAGACATACGAGTACGTCTAAAATCATGCGGAAAGAAACCAAAACCTTTAACTAGACTCTCAGTACTGGAATATGATTTCTTCCAAAAACATTCGGAACCAAAACTAGCGGAATTAGCCCCTAAAGTAGCACATATGAATCCTGAAGAACAATGGCAGTAGTTCAGTCAGAGGATCGTCAATACACTTAATTCTATGGCCAAAAAACCAATAGACAAGAGGGATTGGATGTCAGAAGAGGTTTGGTCTAATATAAGTTTACGTAAGGAACTTAAATGTGGCGTAAGATCTGAAAAATTCGTGGGAGAGTACTCACAACTCACCAGTACAATTCAAAGACAATGCAGAAGAGACAAAAATCAATTTCTAGAAGACATCTGTACTGAAATCGAACGTCACGCAGACAAATATCAAACTGCTGATCTCTTCCGTAAGGTCAAGCAAATAACGCGGAAGTTCAAACCATCTTCGTGGGTGATAGATGACAAAAATGGGAACCCTATACATGAAGTTGCCAAAATAGCTGAGAGATGGAGGGAATATTGTGAAGAACTCTATCAGGACCAAATACCCCAACCCCAATCTACTCCATCTCTCGAAGTCACGGTGGAAGAGGAGCCCTACATACTCCGTTCAGAAATTGAAGCCGCAATCCGGAAGCTAAAGAACAATAAAGCACCAGGACCTGATAGAATAACAGCGGAAGTTTTGAAAGGATTGGGCCCAAATGGAATAATGTGCTTGCATAATTTATGTAGTAAGATATGGCAGACCGGAGATTGGCCATCTGATTGGGTACACTCCTCTATTCTTCCTCTTCACAAAAAAGGCTCTGTACGGAACTGTAATAACTACAGAACCATTGCACTGATATCCCATGCCAGTAAAATTCTGCTTTACATCATCAACGCGAGACTAAGATCTTACCTGGACTGGCAAATACCCCAAGAACAAGCCGGTTTTGTGAAGGGGAGGGGCACCAGAGAGCAAATCCTAAACCTTCGGCTTATAATAGAAAAGTGCTATGAATATGACACCCCGATTTTCATGTGTTTTGTGGATTACCAGAAGGCCTTCGACTGTGTTAGGTGGGAGAGACTGTGGAAAGTTCTTTCCGAGACAGGTGTACCGGGCCACCTCGTAATGCTGGTTCGCAGGCTGTATGAGTCGGGATACGGCACTGTGACTGTAGGAGATTTAACATCAGGCCGTTTCAAATTCCATAAGGGTGTTCGCCAAGGATGCGTGATATCTCCCATCCTTTTTAATATCTATGGAGAACATATAATGCGACAAACTCTAGATGGCTGGGAAGGAGGCATAAAGATAGGCGGAGTAAAGATATCGAATCTCAGGTACGCGGACGATACCACCCTTTTCGCATCATCGGAAAATGAAATGGCGGAGTTGCTTCACAAACTGGAAACCATCAGTATGGAAATGGGGCTTGCTATTAATAAATCCAAAACCAAGCTCATGATCATTGACCGTTTCACAGCTATCCAACGCAACAATCTCCTACATGACTACGAAACCGTAACCCAGTTCCAATACCTTGGCTCACTGATTACCAACAAAGGAAGTAGCGAACCTGAAATACGGAGACGGATTGGCATGGCAAAATCTGCAATGACCCAACTGAGCAAAATTTGGAGAGACCGTAATATTACCCACCGGACTAAAATACATCTGGTCCGCACCCTTGTCTTCTCCATTGCTCTATACGGTGCAGAGACGTGGACATTCAAAGCCGCAGATAGGCAGAGAATCGACGCTTTTGAGATGTGGTGCTGGCGACGTATGCTGCGAATACCATGGACGGCCCGCCGCACCAACATCTCTATTCTCAAGCAGTTGAAAATAGAAAAGACTCAACGTCTATCCACAACCTGCCTACAAAGAATATTGCGGTATTTTGGTCATGTTGCACGCAGGGATACCAGCAATTTGGAACGCCTTGTGGTGACCGGTAAAATCGAGGGAAAAAGGCCTAGGGGTAGAAGTCCCAAACGATGGTCGGACCAAATAGCGGAGGAGCTGAAAATACCTGTCAGCGACGCACTCCACCAAGCTGCAGAACGGGATCGATGGAGACAGCTAGTTGACGGAATCAAACGGAGTCACGATCCTCAGCTATGAGGGACCGATTGAAGAGAGAGATACAACACTCGGGACGGGAATCAATCCGTTACCCCTGTCGGCATTTCGACGTGTGAAAACCGATGCGCAACGCATGTCGTTAAGAAAGAAATCATGCTGACAAATATTTAAGTGAAATAAATCTCTTCGTAAGCAGTCAAAGGTTTGAGTGCCAGTTTAGTCCTATTATTAAAAATAAACGAATAATATATAAGTATTTTGTCAATGAAGTACATTTTAGCTACCCCAGGACTACGAGCAGTGATGGGGTGCGTCATTGCCTGATCCTAATTGGCGGCTGTGTTTGGCCGCGTCGGGCCATGCGCGTTCCGTGCAAGCCGCCGAACGAATGGCTAAACGAGTGTTCTGTTTATCACTACTTCCGCTCAAAGTATGTAAAAAGTAATAAACATTTTCATAATTTAGCACGCATTACTTATAAACAGTTTACATGTTCTACGTGGTAGGGCTCCAAGCCCGTCTGGATGGTAACCACACTGGGTCTATAAGTAAGCCGCTATAATAACCTTGTGTTGTGTTCTGGCATTAGTGACTCAGGTTCCTGTATCCCTATGGGACAGCAGCGTGTTCGCGGTACCTCTGGCATCGCAAACATCCACAGGCGATGGTAACTGCTAACTATTAAGTGGGCCGCCATGTCTGAAGTTCTTCAGCAATAATAGAATGTAGTAGGTCCATTTTGCGGATGTAGTCGAAATTAACTCATTTGTAAATCACTTTTAGAAATTGAATTGAATTTTCATTGAGTTGTTGTTTTGGTTAAGTTTTCTGTGCAAAGTGCCTGTACGATAATGTACTGCATAGGATTTTAAAAAGTTTTTTTGCGATTGCATCTTAGAAAGGAGATGTGGGCCTGTTGTTTTTGGTTAAAAAAGTCACTGTCACAGAAAATTATCTAGATATTTTGTGTAAATACTCAATAGTATTGCACTTTCTCTAAATAAAATGGCACTAAAAGATATATGTGTTCAGATTACATGATTGGACGCAAAATGCAGCATTTACGGGAATTCTACAATCAGGATAGTACTTCATGGTCCCCTTAAAATATATAATATACGATAGTGAAAACGTCAAATACAACGATTTGGAAAACCGTGATATCGATGACGATGGTGACTTTTATATTGTTCGAAGAAATTAGTTTAAAAAATATTAAATTTGTTTCAGAATTTAATTATTATATTAGTCTTGTCATTTTCAATTATCAAAATTATTTGTGTTATTTCCATTTTTTTTTGCAGAAGCGATCCCAATAGATGAAATAACCGAAGAAATAGATAAGCTCGGCTACAAATATTTCCCTAGAGTTGGTTGGGTTCATCATCATCCTTTACCCTTAGAGTGGGCCGAGGCGCGCCTGCGGTGCTTTTATGAGAAATTTAAATTTAGATTTACCTAACGGAAGATAAAATAGCACATAATGCAAATAATTTCTTCTGAACTCACTGTTTAATGTATCACAGCAGCAGTTCATGTACAACAACTAATTTGACTCGAGAAAATCACACTGGCCCCTGAACTAGTGAATACTGTATCTCAGTGGGCCAGTATTTTTAACATAAGTACTAATATATAATAATTACCATTATATTAATAATTAAATAATATACCTAGTCAGGTCATAAGTATTGTCACACAGTAAAAACTTTTCTTTTAGAATGCTGGCCACAAAAAAGTTTATTGAATTCGAATTTCGAATTGTTCATGAAAATAAAAATGTATACTTTTAGAATTTTACTCATTTTTAAATATGGAGTGGACGTTTAAAGAAGACCGTGTTGCAGTTATTGCGTTGCATCGTTGCGGTTACGCGCCAATTCAAATTTTTAACATACTGAAAAATTTAAATATAACCAAAAGATTCGTTTATCGTACCATCAAACGATACAATGAAGACTCTAGTGTAGATGACAGGTCAAGAAGTGGTCGCCCTCGGTCTGTTAGGACTCCAGCAGTGATAAAAGCTGTGAAGGCACGAATTCAAAGAAATCCCAAACGTAAGCAGAAACTGTTAGCCCTTCAGATGGGGTTAAGCAGAACCACGGTGAAAAGGGTGTTAAATGAAGACTTAGGGCTTCGGGCATATCGAAGAAAAACAGGACATCGTTTGAATGCTCGTCTAATGGACCTGAGACTGAAGAGATGCCGCGCTTTGTTGAAGCGGTACGCGGGAAAAAAATATCGGGAAATTCTTTTTTCGGATGAAAAAATGTTTACCGTAGAAGAGAGCTACAACAAACAAAATGATAAAGTGTACGCACACAGTAGTGAAGAAGCGAGCAACCGTATTCCGCGTGTCCAACGAGGTCATTTTCCATCCTCGCTCATGGTATGGTTGGGAGTTTCTTATTGGGGCTTAACAGAAGTACATTTTTGTGAGAAAGGTGTAAAAACGAATGCTGTTGTGTATCAAAATACAGTCCTGACGAACCTTGTGGAACCTGTTTCTCATACCATGTTCAATAACAGGCACTGGGTATTCCAACAAGATTCGGCGCCAGCTCATAGAGCGAAGAGCACACAAGACTGGCTGGCGGCACGTGAAATCGACTTCATCCGGCACGAAGACTGGCCCTCCTCCAGTCCAGATTTGAATCCGTTAGATTACAAGATATGGCAACACTTGGAGGAAAAGGCATGCTCAAAGCCTCATCCCAATTTGGAGTCACTCAAGACATCCTTGATTAAGGCAGCCGCCGATATTGACATGGACCTCGTTCGTGCTGCGATAGACGACTGGCCGCGCAGATTGAAGGCTTGTATTCAAAATCACGGAGGTCATTTTGAATAAACTTTAATGTCATAAGAATCTATGTTTTGTTAAGTTCATTTTGGTATATGAATGGTTACATAATGAATAAACTTGTTACAATTATTTTACATTAAACATGTGACAGAATTTATGACCTGACTAGGTATAGTACTTTGTATCCGTAAATTAATCCGTAAACAAACGAGCGTATCTTTATAAAAAAAGCTATGTGATATAGATTTTTACGTAGTGTCTTGTTATGTTTTTCACACAGTCCCATCAACATTTTTCCATCTTTCCTCCAATTTTGATAACTAAAAAAATATAACAATAGAAGAATCAAGTAGTTTTCAGTAAACCAGTGGCAAGCGCCATTCAAACCATTGACTATTTAACTCGTTTCTGTACATAGTTTTGTAATTCTACGCAACCATCTCATATCTTAGGTACATATAGCATTTTTCCTCCACCCCCTCTGCACTTTTTTTATGGAAAATTTACTTTTATGTTCTTAATTATTTTAAACCTATCCTAGTAGACATTTGTCTCATAAGTCATTGATTTTTAGGCGGCGAGCTTATGTCTCCTCTCAATAAGCAGATGGCAAAAGTCATGGTCGATGTCCAGGGATCAGCTTCTCAATGGACTGGTACACACGCCACATATTCTAAAGGAGATTATTTTGCGATTGATGGTAACCTTATTTTTTATTTGTTAATATACCTAGTCAGGTCATAAATTCTGTCACATGTTTAATGTAAAATAATTGTAACAAGTTTATTAATTATGTAACCATTCATATACCAAAATGAACTTAACAAAACATAGATTCTTATGACATTAAAGTTTATTCAAAATGACCTCCGTGATTTTGAATACAAGCCTTCAATCTGCGCGGCCAGTCGTCTATCGCAGCACGAACGAAGTCCATGTCAATATCGGCGGCTGCCTTAATCAAGGATGTCTTGAGTGACTCCAAATTGGGATGAGGCTTTGAGCACGCCTTTTCCTCCAAGTATTGCCATATCTTGTAATCTAACGGATTCAAATCTGGACTGGAGGAGGGCCAGTCTTCGTGCCGGATGAAGTCGATTTCACGCGCCGCCAGCCAGTCTTGTGTGCTCTTCGCTCTATGAGCTGGCGCCGAATCTTGTTGGAATACCCAGTGCCTGTTATTGAACATGGTATGAGAAACAGGTTCCACAAGGTTCGTCAGGACTGTATTTTGATACACAACAGCATTCGTTTTTACACCTTTCTCACAAAAATGTACCTCCGTTAAGCCCCAATAAGAAACTCCCAACCATACCATGAGCGAGGATGGAAAATGACCTCGTTGGACCCGCGGAATATGGTTGCTCGCTTCTTCACTACTGTGTGCGTACACCTTATCATTTTGTTTGTTGTAGCTCTCTTCTACGGTAAAAATTTTTTCATCCGAAAAAAGAATTTCCCGATATTTTTTTCCCGCGTACCGCTTCAACAAAGCGCGGCATCTCTTCAGTCTCAGGTCCATTAGACGAGCATTCAAACGATGTCCTGTTTTTCTTCGATATGCCCGAAGCCTTAAGTCTTCATTTAACACCCTTTTCACCGTGGTTCTGCTTAACCCCATCTGAAGGGCCAACAGTTTCTGCTTACGTTTGGGATTTCTTTGAATTCGTGCCTTCACAGCTTTTATCACTGCTGGAGTCCTAACAGACCGAGGACGACCACTTCTTGACCTGTCATCTACACTAGAGTCTTCATTGTATCGTTTGATGGTACGATAAACGAATCTTTTGGTTATATTCAAATTTTTCAGTATGTTAAAAATTTGAATTGGCGCGTAACCGCAACGATGCAACGCAATAACTGCAACACGGTCTTCTTTAAGCGTCCACTCCATATTTAAAAATGAGTAAAATTCTGAAAGTATACATTTTTATTTTCATGAACAATTCGACATTCGAATTCAATAAACTTTTTTGTGGCCAGCATTCTAAAAGAAAAGTTTTTACTGTGTGACAATACTTATGACCTGACTAGGTATAATATTGCCCTGATGCTTTCAACAACAGTCAGAATTAAGCATTAACTCAAAACATTTTAGGTACACCAATTTCTTCAATGCCCATTGAATGGGCAGCTGGCGAACCAAATAATAAAAATAACAACGACGAATGCTTGATCATTCGCCCCAGCGGTGAAATGACTGATTTCAATTGTAAAGAAAACTATGCTTTTACTTGCTATAAACCGAACAATTTCAAAAATCCACGATGCGGTTCAATTGCAGGTAAGAATTGGATATTTATTATTTGTAAGCTGTTGGAAGATATGGCTTTACCGCACAAAAGAGCGGCTTAAGTCAGCTTCCCCTCACCAAAATCGATCATTAAGAAATGTTCGCTTTGAAGCGCTGAATTAAACATAACTGTTAAACATTGCAGAAAAAGGGTCTGCTCTAAATAAAACAAAAAATATTTCAATATATAATCTTATAGTAGATCATTATTGAATATCAAGAAGCTACCGGCATTTTCAATTCTAAACTCTGACTAGGGAAGAAACGCTTGTGACTTTGCAGAAATTACGTATTTTTCATTACTCACTTTCTTATTTTTAAGTAAATGGTAGAACTGGCTGCTTTGTTATTTATTTAATGGTTTTAATTTCACATCAAAACATAAAGTTATATTTTCCAGGGTACGAGTTGGATGAACGCACAAACAGTTGCTACAAACTTCACCGTGTAACCCAGAATTGGACAAGAGCATTCATGACATGTGCTGCAGAGGGTGCACATCTAGCTGTCATCGACAGTCCAAATGAACAAGATGTTTTAAAAGATTTATCCTTTAAATACCTTCAAGATTCTTCACTTGACACAAAAAAAAAAGATTTTTTACCTTTTTAGGATTTCGTGATTGGAACGACCATAAAATTTGGATTACAATTAATGGTAAACAATGTAGTTCTTAAAAAAAATTATACTTTAATGGCATACGCCTGTAACGTAATAAAGTGTTTTCATTTAAATAAATAATATATGCTAGCCTATAAGGAGTACTAAAGTGACTCTGTACTGTATATGACGAGTACCAATTAAGTTTTTTTACATAATCTTACACTCAATACTACATTTTTGCATATTTATCCCAGTGGTCTGTCTTCAACACTTATATGTATTTGTCTTAATCCTATATTTTACAGTGAAGTTAGTCTAAGATTCAGAAAATCATACGTAGTATCTCACCATAACATACTTGCCATGATTCTAATAGCTAGTCAGATAATTACAGTCAGATTTAATCCTAGTTCCAGATTTTAATAGCTATTTATATTACAAAAAGTATATTTATTATTATTTATAGATATAATTGAACATACTATATATTTTGTATTTGAACACACTACATTTGACATACTACTTGCACTCAATAATATCATCACGGAGTATTTTTGATTTTGATTTATTTTTATCTATAAAATATACTTAGCTTGACTTTATTATATGCAAATGCAGAGAATACTAGATCTTAATCGTAAATGCTTCAAAAATGTACAACACCAGGTTAATTGATAACGTGCCTCCAACCTCAAAAGTATTGAGATAGAGGTCAGGCACGTCATTGGTACAGAATAGGGAAGAAAATAATTGAAATTGATGCTGGGACAATGGAACAAGGTAAGGAGGAAAATAATTCCTCATCCTGCGAAACATGTTTAACTTGTTACATGCTGGCGTGCGAGCGCGATACACCGCAT
The DNA here is from genome assembly GCA_963693495.1 of Malacosoma neustria. Classification (NCBI taxonomy): domain Eukaryota; kingdom Metazoa; phylum Arthropoda; class Insecta; order Lepidoptera; family Lasiocampidae; genus Malacosoma; species Malacosoma neustria. Next base: position 11,474,794 of record OY856385.1, on the reverse strand, counting down.
CAAATTTACTAGTCGAATATGGATTTCAGGTGGCTGTCTAAACTTGGAATTCACTGAATCGAGGCGATGTAATTCTCTGAATGGATAAATTCTTTCAAAATTAGTTCTTTCTATGAATTAATCAGTTTATTAACAAAAATTTAGTTCTAATTATAAAGAAAAACTAGTATTGTATTGTTAAAATCCGGGATTAATTAATACTTTATTTAAATTTACAGGCAAAAAAATAGACGATCTCATCGAGAAAAACTGGTTTCCTGGAAGCCAAATGAACCCAACAACCTAGGAGGCAACGAACTATGTGGCAGTATGAACATTGACGAACTACTAAATGATGCGGACGAATGTATTTATTTTGACTGAAATCTTCTTTATACTCACATGACATATTTTAATATAGGGTGTAACGTATCAATACACATGTCAGGTTAAGAAATACATATGCCAAAACAATACAGTATAGAATCCTAGTCCTAATAATATTTGTTATGCTTTCACGCCTAAACCGCTGAACCAATTTTGATGAATTTCGGTATAGTCATAGATTGGACCTTGGAAAAGGACATAGGCTACTTTTTTATAAATTATTATGACAGAACAACGTTTGACGGGTCAACTAGTATGTACCATATTTTTGTCAAGATAATACCTTTTGTTGTGTTCCAACAAAAGTGACCCAAGTTCCAGTTTCCCTACGCGGACTGCAGCGTGTTAGCGGTATTAGCGTTGCAAGAGTAACTGCTGTCATCAGCCTATCTGCTGTTCCACAGCTATAAAAAAGGAGACAGCTAAATATCCCGTTCTTTGGAATCACGTTAGTTTTGTGCTCTTTATATGTTTATAATCAAGTTTTAATTTTGTCACCTTATCGACAATGATAGAGACAAAGACAATCAAAGTAATTGATGACTATCGTTCTTATTCATTAAGTAATTGTAATTAGGCGATAATCAGTTATATCTTAAATGATACAAATTTATCAAAATGTGGTAAAAACCCATATTGAAGGTACTAAGATTAATTGTCAATGTAAATTTAAACACAAATTTATAACATATCCTCAAATTTAAAAAATAGGCAGACATTTTGCAAACTGCAGACTCCTCTGGACGAATGGTTCAGATATTCTGTGCGGATTCTCCAACCTACTCCTGCGACCACTCACCTGGCTAGCCAAAGGATATCCAGGATGGACGCGGCAGCAATCACTCTAAAAATCTCCATCGTCACCATATTAGAGCACATATTAGAGCTTTTGTGGGAGGTCAAAAGATCGACTTAGGTCATTACATATAAAACATCCTACTAAATACATTAACAGTTTATAGACTTATGTCACTGTATAATATTTCACTTCTTTGCTCGGGTTTTTCCTTGGAGGGATCGGACATTATACCTACTATGCTTTTCCAATGCCGAGTTAAGGATTTACCGGTGAGCGGATTTTACTCAGAATATTTCCTTCACTGTACGTGATATTATAAAATATATATTCGATGAGAACGTTTTTATTCTGTCTTGGAAACCGAGCCCTCTTGATCCGTTTTCGAGTGTGATAGGTCACTACCAAATTATAAGCTTTTTTATTAATTAAAAGTTCCTAAATACATGCATTTTGTTTTGGGATATTTATTGAAATGTCCAAGTACGGACCTGTGCGAAGCTACATGTAATTATTGAATAAGTATACTACTTGTGTACGAGTTTAATAAATAATTGTCAACAACATTCTTTGGGCCTTTCCAACAGTGCTCATTAATGCATTACTCGGTATTGCCGTATCTCAACGTGTGATCGGGTCAACAGTTCGCACGCTCATCGGAGGATCCTTCCTCGCACGGGTGACGGACTACGACGTAATGGACATCATTCAGTATTCTACATTCATTACAGCATATTTATTATATGTATATATGTATAATGTGGTTCACACATCAGTCATGTCGAATTTCCTAGCTTAGGCTATTAAAATAACAATTATTAATTATTGTATTAATAGCCTTATATACTGTTTTATATACTTTGTATTTCAATAAACATCATCTATAAAATCAGTATCTAAGATATCAATTTATTTCACAAATAAATACAATTAAATCCACATATTAAAACATGCAACATTTATTTTGAATTTGATTGTAATTAACTTAAATCTATGGTATTTTATTATGATTAAGCATGTCAATAAAAAGAAAAGCCAAAAAGCAGAATAAAAAGGCTTATTATTATTATATCTCCAGCTCCAGCTCATTATGATGGGTAAAGTTTGCGGTAAACGGCGAGTTGGACGGAGGAAAAAGTCTTGGCTCCGCAACATCCGTGAGTGGACAAATATCTCAAGCGTAGAAGAACTGTTTCGCTTGGCCCAGGACAGGAAAGTATTCTCAGAGCTGACAGCTAACCTCCTGTAGGAGAGGCACTCACAACAACAACAATTATTATATTATGATTAAACTCACAGGTTGCAATCTCTATGTAATGGTTCGAATAACTCAGCCGTAGCGGAATACTATACTATAATATATGTCGGATTAACCACTTAGGAAGAGTAACAATTGCATATTTAAAATCGCTCATATCTCTGCCTGAGTATCTAGTGTACGATTCATCATCCATAACATTGTAACCTTTAGATGGCAAATAAACGTTGAGTATTGAATTATTTTTTTCCCACATTATACATAAGAACCCGAGCAGATCAAGGGCCCTTCAAAATAATTTGCTATGGGCCCCGTGCTTGCTTACTCTGGCATTGACACCATCGATCATATCACCACACTGCTTTAAGAATACATTATTACTACGCAATCAAAGTAGCATTGAGGCCCCTTATTAAAGCCTAAAAATTTATTAAGTCTACTCATGCATTCCCAAATGATGCCGATGCAATACAATGGCGCAAGGATTTCATAAGGACTCTAAAATTATTGCCTGAATTTGACGCGCAGGGCTCGCGTATAACTGACCAACAAAGTACTCAAATTTGACAAAAGGCTTTGAAAGATCAATTTTAACTTATGTAAACGAAGTAATTTTTCTGCTTATTTTTTCAAAATCTTTTTACCACCATTCGGCTTGGTCACTAAACGGCTGTATTTATGTAATAGTGCAACGTTTTTTGTCGCTGTCACTGTCGGAAACTTCACTGTTTGTTGCATGTCCTACGTGATAACCAAGAGGTATTTTGGCTTAAAGGTTTCGTTACCAGGCCATAAAATATTTAAATTTTATGGTGGCATACATTATTTATTCAGTTTCTTCGACTATGTTTATATGATAACATAATTTCCTAATGACGATCGTAAAGAAAAAAGCGTGAGGAAACTTACATGCCGAGAGTATATGTGTAAACTGCCAATCCGCCTTGGCCAAGCATGGCGGGTACTGTTTATTCCCTCTAAGGGAGCCAAGGCTATCAGGGAGACTTTATGGGCTGTTATAGTTATTTATTCCCTCGAACTGGCAAAAGAAATAATAGTGGCAGTATTCTCTTAAATTTCCCTTAGATAGTGGCGTCTAATTCTTAGTGGGACTGGATTTTTAATTATAATTGTGTTTAGTGTTAAATATAATTGAAATTAAATCGTCACTTTTGCACCAGATTATTTATTGATAATTATATTTACCAAGCAAAAACCAAGCAATAATAAAAAAACCCAGCGATATTATGGTACTGATTAACATGTATTAAGACGACGTATCTAAAGATTATCCGATTTGCAAATGTATAAATAGAGTGACTCGTTCATTCGTTTCATATCGCAATAATTCAACATGAAGCTCCTGGTAGTGCTTGCTCTGGTTACTGTCGCATCCGCGAGGGTTACGGACTGGGAGGAAATCCTCGAGGACTACACAGCATATGGATACCTAAGCAAGATCGGTGCCCCCTTGGCAGAGAAAATCCGCAAAGCGGAGGAGGAGTATGCTATGGGCCGTATCGTCGGCGGTTCAGCATCCCGTCTTGGAGAGCACCCGTACCAGGTAATACAGAAAATATGACTAAAATGATTCGATAACCTAAATAATTTGCGCCATCTATATTTAAAACTTGGAAAACGTGCACTAAGCGGTATTAATAGTTTTTATATACTTATGTATCATGTGTTCTATTCTAAAATTCTAAATTATTGATAGAAAATAAAGATTTCTTCATTATTATGCTATATATATTTTAATTTAGATTAAACATTCCTTATTTTTTTTCTAAAATATCATATTATTTGATATAAAAATATCAAAATATTTTTTAATGTTACTGTTATTTATTGTACTTATTGATTAATTGAGTTGTAATTTCACCTTTCTTACTTTATACCTATTTGTAGTATTAGTATAGTTTTGCTTAATTTTTTTTCCAAATTGCTAATTAAGTTTTCTCAATGTCGCGTTAACTCGTCGTAATAATAATCTGTCAAAATTTCTAAAATCTTCCAATCACAAAGTACGAGTAAGAGAGATTACAAAAGCCTAAAATATTTTCAATCCTTTTAACTTATGTACAAGCTGAAATATATTTTTCTTTCCAGGCTGGTCTTCTGGCTCAATTTGCAGGCGGTCAAGGTGTTTGCGGTGGTAGTTTGCTGAGAGCCAACAGAGTGCTAACCGCAGCTCACTGCTGGTTTGACGGTCGCAACCAGGCTACCAGCTTCACAGTCGTCCTTGGGTCCATCCTTCTCTTCAGTGGTGGCACCAGACAGACCACTTCCAGTGTTGTTATGCACTCTGGTTGGAATCCTAACCTTATTCGTAATGACGTCGCCATGATCAATTTGCCTAGCTCTGTTACTCTCAGTGGTAAGTTATAAAATGAGTGGCGTAGTTTTTTATTGCCTTTGCCTTATCTTAGTTTTTAGTTAGTGAGACGTCAATTGATGATCTATGAATTCTCATATTTCAATTATCATGCACTATGGTCCTTGATGATTTAACTTGAAATTGTTATTTCATCAGGGATTTACCATGAAAAAGATATGGGTATATACATGGTGTTTTACTTTTTACTGCATGGCCCTCCGGCCGCGGATGTTTCAGTTGGTATATTTTCTCCTTGGGCCTTCGTACTAAAAAAACGACACTGTCCATCTATCGCTTGGTGTCTGGGCTATCAGACAGATGACTTAGCAGATACTGTCGTCCAGGCCGGCGCCGGAGGCTTTTAAAAACCGAACACTCTTCTTCAATTCTGAGATTGAGGGGGGAGGACGTAGAACAGCACGGGTGGGCAGAACGAGGGCATATTAAGATATAACATATACTAGTACATATAATTTAATATTATCAATTTTTTTAAATTTATTTATCAAATTACATTAGTTCAATAACAATAACAGCACAAAAAACCACTACGGTTTGTTCAATGCCATCGAAACTTAAGGACTGAATAAATTTAGATTACAAATTCTTTAAAAAGTATTTTTTATGAGAGGCTTAAATATTATTTTGGGTTACATTATCTCCTATATTTGTATATTTATAAATTGTACATAGCTTAATTATAGCAAAATCCTCATATTGTTATTTTTTTTAATTCATTAATTTTATCAAATCACGATGAATTTCGTAATAAACTTTTGAAATTTCAGCCAACATTGCAACTGTGGCCCTTCCTTCTGGGTCGCAGCTCAACGAAAACTTTGCTGGTCACACCGCTATCGCTTCTGGATTTGGACTTACAAGCGACGGTAATATATATTTTTAATTTTATCCTATCAGCATTACAATCGTGTACAGTATATGTATACTTAAAAATATGAACATCAAGTATTTTAATAATAATGATTGTTTCTGTCAGAAACAAGTGACATTTATTTCATATTTATATTAGGTGTAATACAAAAAGCGAATACATTAAAAATACAATAAATTACTTGCACAAACATATGCACTCGTCTAAATAGTATCATGACTTTGGATTTGATTATTTTTCTCAAAATTAAGTTTCTCAAAAAATTATCAAAATTTATGAGAAAATATAATTAAAATTATATAACAAAATTTATGACGTGAATCATGAACCGATTTGAATGTTATAGTCGTCATGTTGAATAGAGACAGCAACAGTAGATCTATGTCGGTTTCTATGTCGGTCTCCAAGTTTGATAGCACATGGCTACTGCCTAATCATAATTCATTGTTCAATTAATTGTTTTTTTATTCGCAGGTGGAGGCATCACCACCAACCAATTCTTGAGCTACGTCAACGTTGACATCATCAGCAATTTCGTGTGTACCCTATCTTTCCCTCTGATTCTCCAGAGCTCCAACATTTGTATCAGCGGTGCCAACGGCAGGAGCACTTGCAACGGTGACTCTGGCGGTCCTCTTGTTGTTATTAGGAACAACGCTCCCGTCTTGGTACGTTCTGTTTGTGTGCATGTATTTTAGCGATACTCATCATTGGAGCGTAATACGTGATATCATTATTGATAACAATGAAAATATTGAGTGTGTAGTTACGTTAATGTAAAAAACAAATTTGATAATCTATACATAATCGGTATTTAAATAACGAGCATCCTCTACAATGAATATTATTAATAAATAATATTCATTGTAATATTCATTGTGCTTTGTGTAATAACACAAAGACCACATAAAATCAAAAATACAGGAGAAAATGAAACAGCAAAGATTGTACAATATGGCTTATCGTTAACAGCGATTAAACGATATTCGATCAAAGTTTTCTTATGAGATTTCATATGTAAGAGATCTGTGGCAATCTTTCTTGTTCAGTATTCCAGCATGTACAGCAACATTGTACACCATCATCTCCAAGCCTCTATTCAGAGACTTCAGATTTAATGTCCAACAATGGAGATTCGGAAGTGTAAAGAACACTTCTGATCTGGTTTATCTGAGATTCATCATTAGAATGTTTGTCTTTTTATTGTATATGTTTTTGCTTTATATGGAATTTGAAAGTAATTTTTCGACAACATACAAAACAAACAGTATACAGGTATGTTTAAATTACATATATTCTTGTCCAGGTTGGTGTGACTTCCTTCGGATCTGCACGTGGTTGCCAAGTTGGTTCTCCCGCCGCCTTTGCCAGAGTGACCTCCTTCATGGACTTCATCAACAGCAACTTATAAACCAAGCGCTTATTCTGACATATTAATTTTATAAAATAAATTAATTAATTATTTATAATGATTTGTTTTCTTACCGAACCTGACCTCAATGAGTCTGTAATATATGAAAAAACCAAAGACATTCATGTATTTAAGAGTAATATTAATAAGGTAAATGTTTACCTTTTTCCTTGTGCATTTTTATGCGCAAGAAAATAACTTTATATTTGCTTTGTATTTTGACTAATCTGACTTAATCTGAGTATTCGTTTAAATAAGTTTTGTAAAGTACTGTAGATAAATATTAAACGACTGTGGCGCGCGCGCCATGCGAGCGCAGTTTTAAGGCGCCATCAGGGCGCACACAGGAGATTGGCGCCACCAGGGCGCGCACATGGTGTTGGCGCCACCAGGACGCGCACATGGGGGTTGGCGCCGTCATCTTAGGTAGCCACCCCAGCACCGGGTCGAGTCCAGTCGAAGTCGCAGCACGAACGGACGCCTGCGCATAGTAATAATCAGCGGCTCTCGCTCTCTCCTCGTTTTCAAGTCTATTTTGTATAATTATATACATATATAAGTGAACGCGATTGTAATTGCTCTTGTGTATATAATACGCGAATAGACATATTATTGGTTTAAGCTGTGGTTTCCCAAGCCCAACCATTACCACCAACCCAAGCATTACTCCTTAAACGACTTTATTTCTTACTGCATCATCATGCAAGGTTATAAAAAAACCTTGGTGTCAAAAGCAAACCTAACCTCTTTCTAAGTCCAAATTAATCTTAGTTACTCTACCTGTATACTATCTCGACATAAGATAAAGTATAAAATTGGAAATCAATGTAAATGGGATTACCGGTAGTTTTTGTTTATTTGTTGCTGTAGGACAGCAGACAGGCTGACGGACCACTTAGAACTTAGCAATTACAGTTGGCTATGGGTGTTTGCAACGCCAGTGGCATCGCGAGCATACTGCTGTCCCATAAGGGTACAGGAACTTGGTCACTAATGTCGGAACACAACACAAAGTTATTATGGGGGCATAGTTAAGACCGGCCCGCCCTTTGTCTCAAGGCGGGCCTCTTCTAAAGTGTTGGCGCCAGGGGGTCAAGGTTTCGTCCCCCCGGCGCTCTCCTGTAATAATTCTAGGTGTTGAGGGGGGCCGCGGAACAGCACGCGGCCCTCGCCCTCGCGGCAATAGTGCGGGCGGCGGGTCCTCCTCCAAGGGGCCGCTCGCGGCCGCTTTTTACGGCGGCCGGAGGTCGTTACTTGCCCTCCGGCGCCACCGACTTGGCCTGCGTTATTGGGAGGGGAGTGTGGTGGTCAACTCCCGCTCCCGCTCCGCCGCCTCCTTTGCGGACATGACTGCCTCGCAGAAGGAGACGACGGCCGTCCATCCAGGAGAATGTGCTCCCCATTTTTTTTGTCTCGGGGAAAAACTTCTCTTAACGGGTTCCCCTGGCCTGGGGGGACAGAAGGATATGTGGGACTCCGGGAAAGATGTTCAGCCATCCGACTACCCACTAAAAAACCCCGCTGTTCTCCTATCGCCTACGCCCGGGCCTACGGATATGTGGCCTGCCGATCTCGTGGCCCGAGCCGGGAATGTGCTCCCCATTTTTTTTTGTACCGGGGAAAATCCTCTCTTGACGGGTTTCCCCAGCCCGGGGGGACCGAGGGATATGTGGGACTCCGGGAAAGATGTTCAACCATCCGACTACCCACTAAAAAACTCCGCGGTTCTCCTATCGCCTACGCCCGGGCCTACGGATATGTGGCCTGCCGATCTCGTGGTCCAGGCCGGCGCCGGCCCGCCCTTTGTCTCAAGGCGGGCCTCTTCTAAAGTGTTGGCGCCAGGGGGTCAGGGTTTCGTCCCCCCGGCGCTTCCTCTCCGGCGCCGACGAAGTGGCCTGCGTTGGCAGGAGGGGAATGTGGTGGTTGACTCCCGCTCCCGCTCCGCCGCCTCTTTTGCGGACATGACTGCCTCGCCAAAGGAGGCGACGGCTGTCCATCCAGGATCGCCTCCGACCATGGACAGAACCAGGGCCGGGAGCAACAGGTGTTGTATATTCAACATTTGTGTGGGCCTAACATTAGTCGTGTGAAAAATAATAATAAAACGTACAAGTCAATTTTTTTTTCACTGCTTCTCTGTGTTATAAATTCTGGTAAGTTAGAAATTATGACAATAAGATTTATAATAAAAAGATGGTTGCTAGATTGAACAAAACCATCGAAAACAGCGTCACTCGTCTATACTTCATTTACAAACTTGGTCTACCCGTTGTGAAAAATATTATAAATGAAATAAATAAAACTAAACTAAGACTAAATCAACGCTTTTGCGCATCCCGTGCCAAGTGCAAGTGTTTATGTACAATATGTATTTATTTATAAAAGCAGTACATGTATTATAGTATATAAGTTTTCTAGAATCTATAACATCATCCGCCCCGGAAGCGCATATGAAAGTCGCAGTATATGTATTTCCTTTCCTTTCCAAAGTTCTCGAGAGGCTTGTATATAACCAACTTAACGACTTTATAAATACTAATAGTATCCTTAAATCTCAACAATTCAACAATTTTGTCCAGGCCATAGCACTGTCACTGCCTTAATTAAAGTAACTGAGGATATAAGATTTACAATAGATAGCGGTGAAATAACCTTACTTACGCTGCTGGACTTCAGCAACACTTTTAATACTATCGACCACGATATATTGCTAGCTATGCTTCGTTCTCTTAACATATCTCCATCGATAGCTGGTTGGTTTTAAAGTTACCTATTTGGTAGACTGCAGCGTGTTCATCTCGAGGAAACTTTCTCCTCCTGGTGTAATGTCGCTGCTGTTGTGCCACAGGGTGGCGTATTATCCCCTTTACTTTTTGCTCTATTTATAAATTCTATCACCTCTAAACTTCATAGCTCCTACCACCTTTATGCAGGTTACCTCCAAATTTATACTCAAGCCCCAATTGGAAAGTTAAAAGAAGCGATTGTAATTACCAACCAGGATCTTCAACAAATAGTCGACTGGAGCAAAGAACATGGACTTAAAGTAAATCTTTCAAAAACCCAATTCATTGTCATAGGTAGTCCCAAAATGCTTCAGCGGATTGACTGGCTTACTTTACCGGATATACAATGTAATGGTGTCATTATTACTCCAAGCGATAGAGTTAAGAACTTAGGTATTACAATCGATAATACTTTATCATGGAATCTTTATCTCCAAGAATTAAGTAAAAAAATGTTTGCAACCGCTGCTTCGCTGAAAACAATCAAATAAAAAAATACAATTGAAATTAAATCGTCACTAGATTATTTATTGATTATAATTACCAAGCAAAAACCAAGTAATAATAAAAAAACCAGCGATACTATGGTACTGATTAACATGTATTAAGACGACGTATCTAGAGATTATCCGATTTGCAAATGTATAAATAGAGTGACTCGTTCATTCGTTTCATATCGCAATAATTCAACATGAAGCTCCTGGTAGTGCTTGCTCTGGTTACTGTCGCATCCGCGAGGGTTACGGACTGGGAGGAAATCCTCGAGGACTACACAGCATATGGATACCTAAGCAAGATCGGTGCCCCCTTGGCAGAGAAAATCCGCAAAGCGGAGGAGGAGTATGCTATGGGCCGTATCGTCGGCGGTTCAGCATCCCGTCTTGGAGAGCACCCGTACCAGGTAATACAGAAAATATGACTAAAAATGATTCGATAACCTAAATAATTTGCGCCATCTATATTTAAAACTTGGAAAACGTGCACTAAGCGGTATTAATAGTTTTTATATACTTATGTATCATGTGTTCTATTCTAAAATTCTAAATTATTGATAGAAAATAAAGATTTCTTCATTATTATGCTATATATATTTTAATTTAGATTAAACATTCCTTATTTTTTTTCTAAAATATCATATTATTTGATATAAAAATATCAAAATATTTTTTAATGTTACTGTTATTTATTGTACTTATTGATTAATTGAGTTGTAATTTCACCTTTCTTACTTTATACCTATTTGTAGTATTAGTATAGTTTTGCTTAATTTTTTTTCCAAATTGCTAATTAAGTTTTCTCAATGTCGCGTTAACTCGTCGTAATAATAATCTGTCAAAATTTCTAAAATCTTCCAATCACAAAGTACGAGTAAGAGAGATTACAAAAGCCTAAAATATTTTCAATCCTTTTAACTTATGTACAAGCTGAAATATATTTTTCTTTCCAGGCTGGTCTTCTGGCTCAATTTGCAGGCGGTCAAGGTGTTTGCGGTGGTAGTTTGCTGAGAGCCAACAGAGTGCTAACCGCAGCTCACTGCTGGTTTGACGGTCGCAACCAGGCTACCAGCTTCACAGTCGTCCTTGGGTCCATCCTTCTCTTCAGTGGTGGCACCAGACAGACCACTTCCAGTGTTGTTATGCACTCTGGTTGGAATCCTAACCTTATTCGTAATGACGTCGCCATGATCAATTTGCCTAGCTCTGTTACTCTCAGTGGTAAGTTATAAAATGAGTGGCGTAGTTTTTTATTGCCTTTGCCTTATCTTAGTTTTTAGTTAGTGAGACGTCAATTGATGATCTATGAATTCTCATATTTCAATTATCATGCACTATGGTCCTTGATGATTTAACTTGAAATTGTTATTTCATCAGGGATTTACCATGAAAAAGATATGGGTATATACATGGTGTTTTACTTTTTACTGCATGGCCCTCCGGCCGCGGATGTTTCAGTTGGTATATTTTCTCCTTGGGCCTTCGTACTAAAAAAACGACACTGTCCATCTATCGCTTGGTGTCTGGGCTATCAGACAGATGACTTAGCAGATACTGTCGTCCAGGCCGGCGCCGGAGGCTTTTAAAAACCGAACACTCTTCTTCAATTCTGAGATTGAGGGGGGAGGACGTAGAACAGCACGGGTGGGCAGAACGAGGGCATATTAAGATATAACATATACTAGTACATATAATTTAATATTATCAATTTTTTTAAATTTATTTATCAAATTACATTAGTTCAATAACAATAACAGCACAAAAAACCACTACGGTTTGTTCAATGCCATCGAAACTTAAGGAATGAATAAATTTAGATTACAAATTCTTTAAAAAGTATTTTTTATGAGAGGCTTAAATATTATTTTGGGTTACATTATCTCCTATATTTGTATATTTATAAATTGTACATAGCTTAATTATAGCAAAATCCTCATATTGTTATTTTTTTTAATTCATTAATTTTATCAAATCACGATGAATTTCGTAATAAACTTTTGAAATTTCAGCCAACATTGCAACTGTGGCCCTTCCTTCTGGGTCGCAGCTCAACGAAAACTTTGCTGGTCACACCGCTATCGCTTCTGGATTTGGACTTACAAGCGACGGTAATATATATTTTTAATTTTATCCTATCAGCATTACAATCGTGTACAGTATATGTATACTTAAAAATATGAACATCAAGTATTTTAATAATAATGATTGTTTCTGTCAGAAACAAGTGACATTTATTTCATATTTATATTAGGTGTAATACAAAAAGCGAATACATTAAAAATACAATAAATTACTTGCACAAACATATGCACTCGTCTAAATAGTATCATGACTTTGGATTTGATTATTTTTCTCAAAATTAAGTTTCTCAAAAAATTATCAAAATTTATGAGAAAATATAATTAAAATTATATAACAAAATTTATGACGTGAATCATGAACCGATTTGAATGTTATAGTCGTCATGTTGAATAGAGACAGCAACAGTAGATCTATGTCGGTTTCTATGTCGGTCTCCAAGTTTGATAGCACATGGCTACTGCCTAATCATAATTCATTGTTCAATTAATTGTTTTTTTATTCGCAGGTGGAGGCATCACCACCAACCAATTCTTGAGCCACGTCAACGTTGACATCATCAGCAATTTCGTGTGTACCCTATCTTTCCCTCTGATTCTCCAGAGCTCCAACATTTGTATCAGCGGTGCCAACGGCAGGAGCACTTGCAACGGTGACTCTGGCGGTCCTCTTGTTGTTATTAGGAACAACGCTCCCGTCTTGGTACGTTCTGTTTGTGTGCATGTATTTTAGCGATACTCATCATTGGAGCGTAATACGTGATATCATTATTGATAACAATGAAAATATTGAGTGTGTAGTTACGTTAATGTAAAAAACAAATTTGATAATCTATACATAATCGGTATTTAAATAACGAGCATCCTCTACAATGAATATTATTAATAAATAATATTCATTGTAATATTCATTGTGCTTTGTGTAATAACACAAAGACCACATAAAATCAAAAATACAGGAGAAAATGAAACAGCAAAGATTGTACAATATGGCTTATCGTTAACAGCGATTAAACGATATTCGATCAAAGTTTTCTTATGAGATTTCATATGTAAGAGATCTGTGGCAATCTTTCTTGTTCAGTATTCCAGCATGTACAGCAACATTGTACACCATCATCTCCAAGCCTCTATTCAGAGACTTCAGATTTAATGTCCAACAATGGAGATTCGGAAGTGTAAAGAACACTTCTGATCTGGTTTATCTGAGATTCATCATTAGAATGTTTGTCTTTTTATTGTATATGTTTTTGCTTTATATGGAATTTGAAAGTAATTTTTCGACAACATACAAAACAAACAGTATACAGGTATGTTTAAATTACATATATTCTTGTCCAGGTTGGTGTGACTTCCTTCGGATCTGCACGTGGTTGCCAAGTTGGTTCTCCCGCCGCCTTTGCCAGAGTGACCTCCTTCATGGACTTCATCAACAGCAACTTATAAACCAAGCGCTTATTCTGACATATTAATTTTATAAAATAAATTAATTAATTATTTATAATGATTTGTTTTCTTACCGAACCTGACCTCAATGAGTCTGTAATATATGAAAAAACCAAAGACATTCATGTATTTAAGAGTAATATTAATAAGGTAAATGTTTACCTTTTTCCTTGTGCATTTTTATGCGCAAGAAAATAACTTTATATTTGCTTTGTATTTTGACTAATCTGACTTAATCTGAGTATTCGTTTAAATAAGTTTTGTAAAGTACTGTAGATAAATATTAAACGACTGTGGCGCGCGCGCCATGCGAGCGCAGTTTTAAGGCGCCATCAGGGCGCACACAGGAGATTGGCGCCACCAGGGCGCGCACATGGTGTTGGCGCCACCAGGACGCGCACATGGGGGTTGGCGCCGTCATCTTAGGTAGCCACCCCAGCACCGGGTCGAGTCCAGTCGAAGTCGCAGCACGAACGGACGCCTGCGCATAGTAATAATCAGCGGCTCTCGCTCTCTCCTCGTTTTCAAGTCTATTTTGTATAATTATATACATATATAAGTGAACGCGATTGTAATTGCTCTTGTGTATATAATACGCGAATAGACATATTATTGGTTTAAGCTGTGGTTTCCCAAGCCCAACCATTACCACCAACCCAAGCATTACTCCTTAAACGACTTTATTTCTTACTGCATCATCATGCAAGGTTATAAAAAAACCTTGGTGTCAAAAGCAAACCTAACCTCTTTCTAAGTCCAAATTAATCTTAGTTACTCTACCTGTATACTATCTCGACATAAGATAAAGTATAAAATTGGAAATCAATGTAAATGGGATTACCGGTAGTTTTTGTTTATTTGTTGCTGTAGGACAGCAGACAGGCTGACGGACCACTTAGAACTTAGCAATTACAGTTGGCTATGGGTGTTTGCAACGCCAGTGGCATCGCGAGCATACTGCTGTCCCATAAGGGTACAGGAACTTGGTCACTAATGTCGGAACACAACACAAAGTTATTATGGGGGCATAGTTAAGACCGGCCCGCCCTTTGTCTCAAGGCGGGCCTCTTCTAAAGTGTTGGCGCCAGGGGGTCAAGGTTTCGTCCCCCCGGCGCTCTCCTGTAATAATTCTAGGTGTTGAGGGGGGCCGCGGAACAGCACGCGGCCCTCGCCCTCGCGGCAATAGTGCGGGCGGCGGGTCCTCCTCCAAGGGGCCGCTCGCGGCCGCTTTTTACGGCGGCCGGAGGTCGTTACTTGCCCTCCGGCGCCACCGACTTGGCCTGCGTTATTGGGAGGGGAGTGTGGTGGTCAACTCCCGCTCCCGCTCCGCCGCCTCCTTTGCGGACATGACTGCCTCGCAGAAGGAGACGACGGCCGTCCATCCAGGAGAATGTGCTCCCCATTTTTTTTGTCTCGGGGAAAAACTTCTCTTAACGGGTTCCCCTGGCCTGGGGGGACAGAAGGATATGTGGGACTCCGGGAAAGATGTTCAGCCATCCGACTACCCACTAAAAAACCCCGCTGTTCTCCTATCGCCTACGCCCGGGCCTACGGATATGTGGCCTGCCGATCTCGTGGCCCGAGCCGGGAATGTGCTCCCCATTTTTTTTTGTACCGGGGAAAATCCTCTCTTGACGAGTTTCCCCAGCCCGGGGGGACCGAGGGATATGTGGGACTCCGGGAAAGATGTTCAACCATCCGACTACCCACTAAAAAACTCCGCGGTTCTCCTATCGCCTACGCCCGGGCCTACGGATATGTGGCCTGCCGATCTCGTGGTCCAGGCCGGCGCCGGCCCGCCCTTTGTCTCAAGGCGGGCCTCTTCTAAAGTGTTGGCGCCAGGGGGTCAGGGTTTCGTCCCCCCGGCGCTTCCTCTCCGGCGCCGACGAAGTGGCCTGCGTTGGCAGGAGGGGAATGTGGTGGTTGACTCCCGCTCCCGCTCCGCCGCCTCTTTTGCGGACATGACTGCCTCGCCAAAGGAGGCGACGGCTGTCCATCCAGGATCGCCTCCGACCATGGACAGAACCAGGGCCGGGAGCAACAGGTGTTGTATATTCAACATTTGTGTGGGCCTAACATTAGTCGTGTGAAAAATAATAATAAAACGTACAAGTCAATTTTTTTTTCACTGCTTCTCTGTGTTATAAATTCTGGTAAGTTAGAAATTATGACAATAAGATTTATAATAAAAAGATGGTTGCTAGATTGAACAAAACCATCGAAAACAGCGTCACTCGTCTATACTTCATTTACAAACTTGGTCTACCCGTTGTGAAAAATATTATAAATGAAATAAATAAAACTAAACTAAGACTAAATCAACGCTTTTGCGCATCCCGTGCCAAGTGCAAGTGTTTATGTACAATATGTATTTATTTATAAAAGCAGTACATGTATTATAGTATATAAGTTTTCTAGAATCTATAACATCATCCGCCCCGGAAGCGCATATGAAAGTCGCAGTATATGTATTTCCTTTCCTTTCCAAAGTTCTCGAGAGGCTTGTATATAACTAACTTAACGACTTTATAAATACTAATAGTATCCTTAAATCTCAACAATTCAACAATTTTGTCCAGGCCATAGCACTGTCACTGCCTTAATTAAAGTAACTGAGGATATAAGATTTACAATAGATAGCGGTGAAATAACCTTACTTACGCTGCTGGACTTCAGCAACACTTTTAATACTATCGACCACGATATATTGCTAGCTATGCTTCGTTCTCTTAACATATCTCCATCGATAGCTGGTTGGTTTTAAAGTTACCTATTTGGTAGACTGCAGCGTGTTCATCTCGAGGAAACTTTCTCCTCCTGGTGTAATGTCGCTGCTGTTGTGCCACAGGGTGGCGTATTATCCCCTTTACTTTTTGCTCTATTTATAAATTCTATCACCTCTAAACTTCATAGCTCCTACCACCTTTATGCAGGTTACCTCCAAATTTATACTCAAGCCCCAATTGGAAAGTTAAAAGAAGCGATTGTAATTACCAACCAGGATCTTCAACAAATAGTCGACTGGAGCAAAGAACATGGACTTAAAGTAAATCTTTCAAAAACCCAATTCATTGTCATAGGTAGTCCCAAAATGCTTCAGCGGATTGACTGGCTTACTTTACCGGATATACAATGTAATGGTGTCATTATTACTCCAAGCGATAGAGTTAAGAACTTAGGTATTACAATCGATAATACTTTATCATGGAATCTTTATCTCCAAGAATTAAGTAAAAAAATGTTTGCAACCGCTGCTTCGCTGAAAACAATCAAATAAAAAAATACAATTGAAATTAAATCGTCACTAGATTATTTATTGATTATAATTACCAAGCAAAAACCAAGTAATAATAAAAAAACCAGCGATACTATGGTACTGATTAACATGTATTAAGACGACGTATCTAGAGATTATCCGATTTGCAAATGTATAAATAGAGTGACTCGTTCATTCGTTTCATATCGCAATAATTCAACATGAAGCTCCTGGTAGTGCTTGCTCTGGTTACTGTCGCATCCGCGAGGGTTACGGACTGGGAGGAAATCCTCGAGGACTACACAGCATATGGATACCTAAGCAAGATCGGTGCCCCCTTGGCAGAGAAAATCCGCAAAGCGGAGGAGGAGTATGCTATGGGCCGTATCGTCGGCGGTTCAGCATCCCGTCTTGGAGAGCACCCGTACCAGGTAATACAGAAAATATGACTAAAATGATTCGATAACCTAAATAATTTGCGCCATCTATATTTAAAACTTGGAAAACGTGCACTAAGCGGTATTAATAGTTTTTATATACTTATGTATCATGTGTTCTATTCTAAAATTCTAAATTATTGATAGAAAATAAAGATTTCTTCATTATTATGCTATATATATTTTAATTTAGATTAAACATTCCTTATTTTTTTTCTAAAATATCATATTATTTGATATAAAAATATCAAAATATTTTTTAATGTTACTGTTATTTATTGTACTTATTGATTAATTGAGTTGTAATTTCACCTTTCTTACTTTATACCTATTTGTAGTATTAGTATAGTTTTGCTTAATTTTTTTTCCAAATTGCTAATTAAGTTTTCTCAATGTCGCGTTAACTCGTCGTAATAATAATCTGTCAAAATTTCTAAAATCTTCCAATCACAAAGTACGAGTAAGAGAGATTACAAAAGCCTAAAATATTTTCAATCCTTTTAACTTATGTACAAGCTGAAATATATTTTTCTTTCCAGGCTGGTCTTCTGGCTCAATTTGCAGGCGGTCAAGGTGTTTGCGGTGGTAGTTTGCTGAGAGCCAACAGAGTGCTAACCGCAGCTCACTGCTGGTTTGACGGTCGCAACCAGGCTACCAGCTTCACAGTCGTCCTTGGGTCCATCCTTCTCTTCAGTGGTGGCACCAGACAGACCACTTCCAGTGTTGTTATGCACTCTGGTTGGAATCCTAACCTTATTCGTAATGACGTCGCCATGATCAATTTGCCTAGCTCTGTTACTCTCAGTGGTAAGTTATAAAATGAGTGGCGTAGTTTTTTATTGCCTTTGCCTTATCTTAGTTTTTAGTTAGTGAGACGTCAATTGATGATCTATGAATTCTCATATTTCAATTATCATGCACTATGGTCCTTGATGATTTAACTTGAAATTGTTATTTCATCAGGGATTTACCATGACAAAGATATGGGTATATACATGGTGTTTTACTTTTTACTGCATGGCCCTCCGGCCGCGGATGTTTCAGTTGGTATATTTTCTCCTTGGGCCTTCGTACTAAAAAAACGACACTGTCCATCTATCGCTTGGTGTCTGGGCTATCAGACAGATGACTTAGCAGATACTGTCGTCCAGGCCGGCGCCGGAGGCTTTTGAAAACCGAACACTCTTCTTCAATTCTGAGATTGAGGGGGGAGGACGTAGAACAGCACGGGTGGGCAGAACGAGGGCATATTAAGATATAACATATACTAGTACATATAATTTAATATTATCAATTTTTTTAAATTTATTTATCAAATTACATTAGTTCAATAACAATAACAGCACAAAAAACCACTACGGTTTGTTCAATGCCATCGAAACTTAAGGACTGAATAAATTTAGATTACAAATTCTTTAAAAAGTATTTTTTATGAGAGGCTTAAATATTATTTTGGGTTACATTATCTCCTATATTTGTATATTTATAAATTGTACATAGCTTAATTATAGCAAAATCCTCATATTGTTATTTTTTTTAATTCATTAATTTTATCAAATCACGATGAATTTCGTAATAAACTTTTGAAATTTCAGCCAACATTGCAACTGTGGCCCTTCCTTCTGGGTCGCAGCTCAACGAAAACTTTGCTGGTCACACCGCTATCGCTTCTGGATTTGGACTTACAAGCGACGGTAATATATATTTTTAATTTTATCCTATCAGCATTACAATCGTGTACAGTATATGTATACTTAAAAATATGAACATCAAGTATTTTAATAATAATGATTGTTTCTGTCAGAAACAAGTGACATTTATTTCATATTTATATTAGGTGTAATACAAAAAGCGAATACATTAAAAATACAATAAATTACTTGCACAAACATATGCACTCGTCTAAATAGTATCATGACTTTGGATTTGATTATTTTTCTCAAAATTAAGTTTCTCAAAAAATTATCAAAATTTATGAGAAAATATAATTAAAATTATATAACAAAATTTATGACGTGAATCATGAACCGATTTGAATGTTATAGTCGTCATGTTGAATAGAGACAGCAACAGTAGATCTATGTCGGTTTCTATGTCGGTCTCCAAGTTTGATAGCACATGGCTACTGCCTAATCATAATTCATTGTTCAATTAATTGTTTTTTTATTCGCAGGTGGAGGCATCACCACCAACCAATTCTTGAGCCACGTCAACGTTGACATCATCAGCAATTTCGTGTGTACCCTATCTTTCCCTCTGATTCTCCAGAGCTCCAACATTTGTATCAGCGGTGCCAACGGCAGGAGCACTTGCAACGGTGACTCTGGCGGTCCTCTTGTTGTTATTAGGAACAACGCTCCCGTCTTGGTACGTTCTGTTTGTGTGCATGTATTTTAGCGATACTCATCATTGGAGCGTAATACGTGATATCATTATTGATAACAATGAAAATATTGAGTGTGTAGTTACGTTAATGTAAAAAACAAATTTGATAATCTATACATAATCGGTATTTAAATAACGAGCATCCTCTACAATGAATATTATTAATAAATAATATTCATTGTAATATTCATTGTGCTTTGTGTAATAACACAAAGACCACATAAAATCAAAAATACAGGAGAAAATGAAACAGCAAAGATTGTACAATATGGCTTATCGTTAACAGCGATTAAACGATATTCGATCAAAGTTTTCTTATGAGATTTCATATGTAAGAGATCTGTGGCAATCTTTCTTGTTCAGTATTCCAGCATGTACAGCAACATTGTACACCATCATCTCCAAGCCTCTATTCAGAGACTTCAGATTTAATGTCCAACAATGGAGATTCGGAAGTGTAAAGAACACTTCTGATCTGGTTTATCTGAGATTCATCATTAGAATGTTTGTCTTTTTATTGTATATGTTTTTGCTTTATATGGAATTTGAAAGTAATTTTTCGACAACATACAAAACAAACAGTATACAGGTATGTTTAAATTACATATATTCTTGTCCAGGTTGGTGTGACTTCCTTCGGATCTGCACGTGGTTGCCAAGTTGGTTCTCCCGCCGCCTTTGCCAGAGTGACCTCCTTCATGGACTTCATCAACAGCAACTTATAAACCAAGCGCTTATTCTGACATATTAATTTTATAAAATAAATTAATTAATTATTTATAATGATTTGTTTTCTTACCGAACCTGACCTCAATGAGTCTGTAATATATGAAAAAACCAAAGACATTCATGTATTTAAGAGTAATATTAATAAGGTAAATGTTTACCTTTTTCCTTGTGCATTTTTATGCGCAAGAAAATAACTTTATATTTGCTTTGTATTTTGACTAATCTGACTTAATCTGAGTATTCGTTTAAATAAGTTTTGTAAAGTACTGTAGATAAATATTAAACGACTGTGGCGCGCGCGCCATGCGAGCGCAGTTTTAAGGCGCCATCAGGGCGCACACAGGAGATTGGCGCCACCAGGGCGCGCACATGGTGTTGGCGCCACCAGGACGCGCACATGGGGGTTGGCGCCGTCATCTTAGGTAGCCACCCCAGCACCGGGTCGAGTCCAGTCGAAGTCGCAGCACGAACGGACGCCTGCGCATAGTAATAATCAGCGGCTCTCGCTCTCTCCTCGTTTTCAAGTCTATTTTGTATAATTATATACATATATAAGTGAACGCGATTGTAATTGCTCTTGTGTATATAATACGCGAATAGACATATTATTGGTTTAAGCTGTGGTTTCCCAAGCCCAACCATTACCACCAACCCAAGCATTACTCCTTAAACGACTTTATTTCTTACTGCATCATCATGCAAGGTTATAAAAAAACCTTGGTGTCAAAAGCAAACCTAACCTCTTTCTAAGTCCAAATTAATCTTAGTTACTCTACCTGTATACTATCTCGACATAAGATAAAGTATAAAATTGGAAATCAATGTAAATGGGATTACCGGTAGTTTTTGTTTATTTGTTGCTGTAGGACAGCAGACAGGCTGACGGACCACTTAGAACTTAGCAATTACAGTTGGCTATGGGTGTTTGCAACGCCAGTGGCATCGCGAGCATACTGCTGTCCCATAAGGGTACAGGAACTTGGTCACTAATGTCGGAACACAACACAAAGTTATTATGGGGGCATAGTTAAGACCGGCCCGCCCTTTGTCTCAAGGCGGGCCTCTTCTAAAGTGTTGGCGCCAGGGGGTCAAGGTTTCGTCCCCCCGGCGCTCTCCTGTAATAATTCTAGGTGTTGAGGGGGGCCGCGGAACAGCACGCGGCCCTCGCCCTCGCGGCAATAGTGCGGGCGGCGGGTCCTCCTCCAAGGGGCCGCTCGCGGCCGCTTTTTACGGCGGCCGGAGGTCGTTACTTGCCCTCCGGCGCCACCGACTTGGCCTGCGTTATTGGGAGGGGAGTGTGGTGGTCAACTCCCGCTCCCGCTCCGCCGCCTCCTTTGCGGACATGACTGCCTCGCAGAAGGAGACGACGGCCGTCCATCCAGGAGAATGTGCTCCCCATTTTTTTTGTCTCGGGGAAAAACTTCTCTTAACGGGTTCCCCTGGCCTGGGGGGACAGAAGGATATGTGGGACTCCGGGAAAGATGTTCAGCCATCCGACTACCCACTAAAAAACCCCGCTGTTCTCCTATCGCCTACGCCCGGGCCTACGGATATGTGGCCTGCCGATCTCGTGGCCCGAGCCGGGAATGTGCTCCCCATTTTTTTTGTACCGGGGAAAATCCTCTCTTGACGGGTTTCCCCAGCCCGGGGGGACCGAGGGATATGTGGGACTCCGGGAAAGATGTTCAACCATCCGACTACCCACTAAAAAACTCCGCTGTTCTCCTATCGCCTACGCCCGGGCCTACGGATATGTGGCCTGCCGATCTCGTGGTCCAGGCCGGCGCCGGCCCGCCCTTTGTCTCAAGGCGGGCCTCTTCTAAAGTGTTGGCGCCAGGGGGTCAGGGTTTCGTCCCCCCGGCGCTTCCTCTCCGGCGCCGACGAAGTGGCCTGCGTTGGCAGGAGGGGAATGTGGTGGTTGACTCCCGCTCCCGCTCCGCCGCCTCTTTTGCGGACATGACTGCCTCGCCAAAGGAGGCGACGGCTGTCCATCCAGGATCGCCTCCGACCATGGACAGAACCAGGGCCGGGAGCAACAGGTGTTGTATATTCAACATTTGTGTGGGCCTAACATTAGTCGTGTGAAAAATAATAATAAAACGTACAAGTCAATTTTTTTTTCACTGCTTCTCTGTGTTATAAATTCTGGTAAGTTAGAAATTATGACAATAAGATTTATAATAAAAAGATGGTTGCTAGATTGAACAAAACCATCGAAAACAGCGTCACTCGTCTATACTTCATTTACAAACTTGGTCTACCCGTTGTGAAAAATATTATAAATGAAATAAATAAAACTAAACTAAGACTAAATCAACGCTTTTGCGCATCCCGTGCCAAGTGTAAGTGTTTATGTACAATATGTATTTATTTATAAAAGCAGTACATGTATTATAGTATATAAGTTTTCTAGAATCTATAACATCATCCGCCCCGGAAGCGCATATGAAAGTCGCAGTATATGTATTTCCTTTCCTTTCCAAAGTTCTCGAGAGGCTTGTATATAACCAACTTAACGACTTTATAAATACTAATAGTATCCTTAAATCTCAACAATTCAACAATTTTGTCCAGGCCATAGCACTGTCACTGCCTTAATTAAAGTAACTGAGGATATAAGATTTACAATAGATAGCGGTGAAATAACCTTACTTACGCTGCTGGACTTCAGCAACACTTTTAATACTATCGACCACGATATATTGCTAGCTATGCTTCGTTCTCTTAACATATCTCCATCGATAGCTGGTTGGTTTTAAAGTTACCTATTTGGTAGACTGCAGCGTGTTCATCTCGAGGAAACTTTCTCCTCCTGGTGTAATGTCGCTGCTGTTGTGCCACAGGGTGGCGTATTATCCCCTTTACTTTTTGCTCTATTTATAAATTCTATCACCTCTAAACTTCATAGCTCCTACCACCTTTATGCAGGTTACCTCCAAATTTATACTCAAGCCCCAATTGGAAAGTTAAAAGAAGCGATTGTAATTACCAACCAGGATCTTCAACAAATAGTCGACTGGAGCAAAGAACATGGACTTAAAGTAAATCTTTCAAAAACCCAATTCATTGTCATAGGTAGTCCCAAAATGCTTCAGCGGATTGACTGGCTTACTTTACCGGATATACAATGTAATGGTGTCATTATTACTCCAAGCGATAGAGTTAAGAACTTAGGTATTACAATCGATAATACTTTATCATGGAATCTTTATCTCCAAGAATTAAGTAAAAAAATGTTTGCAACCGCTGCTTCGCTGAAAACAATCAAATAAAAAAATACAATTGAAATTAAATCGTCACTAGATTATTTATTGATTATAATTACCAAGCAAAAACCAAGTAATAATAAAAAAACCAGCGATACTATGGTACTGATTAACATGTATTAAGACGACGTTCTAGAGATTATCCGATTTGCAAATGTATAAATAGAGTGACTCGTTCATTCGTTTCATATCGCAATAATTCAACATGAAGCTCCTGGTAGTGCTTGCTCTGGTTACTGTCGCATCCGCGAGGGTTACGGACTGGGAGGAAATCCTCGAGGACTACACAGCATATGGATACCTAAGCAAGATCGGTGCCCCCTTGGCAGAGAAAATCCGCAAAGCGGAGGAGGAGTATGCTATGGGCCGTATCGTCGGCGGTTCAGCATCCCGTCTTGGAGAGCACCCGTACCAGGTAATACAGAAAATATGACTAAAATGATTCGATAACCTAAATAATTTGCGCCATCTATATTTAAAACTTGGAAAACGTGCACTAAGCGGTATTAATAGTTTTTATATACTTATGTATCATGTGTTCTATTCTAAAATTCTAAATTATTGATAGAAAATAAAGATTTCTTCATTATTATGCTATATATATTTTAATTTAGATTAAACATTCCTTATTTTTTTTCTAAAATATCATATTATTTGATATAAAAATATCAAAATATTTTTTAATGTTACTGTTATTTATTGTACTTATTGATTAATTGAGTTGTAATTTCACCTTTCTTACTTTATACCTATTTGTAGTATTAGTATAGTTTTGCTTAATTTTTTTTCCAAATTGCTAATTAAGTTTTCTCAATGTCGCGTTAACTCGTCGTAATAATAATCTGTCAAAATTTCTAAAATCTTCCAATCACAAAGTACGAGTAAGAGAGATTACAAAAGCCTAAAATATTTTCAATCCTTTTAACTTATGTACAAGCTGAAATATATTTTTCTTTCCAGGCTGGTCTTCTGGCTCAATTTGCAGGCGGTCAAGGTGTTTGCGGTGGTAGTTTGCTGAGAGCCAACAGAGTGCTAACCGCAGCTCACTGCTGGTTTGACGGTCGCAACCAGGCTACCAGCTTCACAGTCGTCCTTGGGTCCATCCTTCTCTTCAGTGGTGGCACCAGACAGACCACTTCCAGTGTTGTTATGCACTCTGGTTGGAATCCTAACCTTATTC
Organism: Malacosoma neustria; assembly: GCA_963693495.1. Taxonomy (NCBI): domain Eukaryota; kingdom Metazoa; phylum Arthropoda; class Insecta; order Lepidoptera; family Lasiocampidae; genus Malacosoma; species Malacosoma neustria. Next base: position 11,449,637 of record OY856385.1, on the reverse strand, counting down.
GTAATGACGTCGCCATGATCAATTTGCCTAGCTCTGTTACTCTCAGTGGTAAGTTATAAAATGAGTGGCGTAGTTTTTTATTGCCTTTGCCTTATCTTAGTTTTTAGTTAGTGAGACGTCAATTGATGATCTATGAATTCTCATATTTCAATTATCATGCACTATGGTCCTTGATGATTTAACTTGAAATTGTTATTTCATCAGGGATTTACCATGAAAAAGATATGGGTATATACATGGTGTTTTACTTTTTACTGCATGGCCCTCCGGCCGCGGATGTTTCAGTTGGTATATTTTCTCCTTGGGCCTTCGTACTAAAAAAACGACACTGTCCATCTATCGCTTGGTGTCTGGGCTATCAGACAGATGACTTAGCAGATACTGTCGTCCAGGCCGGCGCCGGAGGCTTTTAAAAACCGAACACTCTTCTTCAATTCTGAGATTGAGGGGGGAGGACGTAGAACAGCACGGGTGGGCAGAACGAGGGCATATTAAGATATAACATATACTAGTACATATAATTTAATATTATCAATTTTTTTAAATTTATTTATCAAATTACATTAGTTCAATAACAATAACAGCACAAAAAACCACTACGGTTTGTTCAATGCCATCGAAACTTAAGGAATGAATAAATTTAGATTACAAATTCTTTAAAAAGTATTTTTTATGAGAGGCTTAAATATTATTTTGGGTTACATTATCTCCTATATTTGTATATTTATAAATTGTACATAGCTTAATTATAGCAAAATCCTCATATTGTTATTTTTTTTAATTCATTAATTTTATCAAATCACGATGAATTTCGTAATAAACTTTTGAAATTTCAGCCAACATTGCAACTGTGGCCCTTCCTTCTGGGTCGCAGCTCAACGAAAACTTTGCTGGTCACACCGCTATCGCTTCTGGATTTGGACTTACAAGCGACGGTAATATATATTTTTAATTTTATCCTATCAGCATTACAATCGTGTACAGTATATGTATACTTAAAAATATGAACATCAAGTATTTTAATAATAATGATTGTTTCTGTCAGAAACAAGTGACATTTATTTCATATTTATATTAGGTGTAATACAAAAAGCGAATACATTAAAAATACAATAAATTACTTGCACAAACATATGCACTCGTCTAAATAGTATCATGACTTTGGATTTGATTATTTTTCTCAAAATTAAGTTTCTCAAAAAATTATCAAAATTTATGAGAAAATATAATTAAAATTATATAACAAAATTTATGACGTGAATCATGAACCGATTTGAATGTTATAGTCGTCATGTTGAATAGAGACAGCAACAGTAGATCTATGTCGGTTTCTATGTCGGTCTCCAAGTTTGATAGCACATGGCTACTGCCTAATCATAATTCATTGTTCAATTAATTGTTTTTTTATTCGCAGGTGGAGGCATCACCACCAACCAATTCTTGAGCCACGTCAACGTTGACATCATCAGCAATTTCGTGTGTACCCTATCTTTCCCTCTGATTCTCCAGAGCTCCAACATTTGTATCAGCGGTGCCAACGGCAGGAGCACTTGCAACGGTGACTCTGGCGGTCCTCTTGTTGTTATTAGGAACAACGCTCCCGTCTTGGTACGTTCTGTTTGTGTGCATGTATTTTAGCGATACTCATCATTGGAGCGTAATACGTGATATCATTATTGATAACAATGAAAATATTGAGTGTGTAGTTACGTTAATGTAAAAAACAAATTTGATAATCTATACATAATCGGTATTTAAATAACGAGCATCCTCTACAATGAATATTATTAATAAATAATATTCATTGTAATATTCATTGTGCTTTGTGTAATAACACAAAGACCACATAAAATCAAAAATACAGGAGAAAATGAAACAGCAAAGATTGTACAATATGGCTTATCGTTAACAGCGATTAAACGATATTCGATCAAAGTTTTCTTATGAGATTTCATATGTAAGAGATCTGTGGCAATCTTTCTTGTTCAGTATTCCAGCATGTACAGCAACATTGTACACCATCATCTCCAAGCCTCTATTCAGAGACTTCAGATTTAATGTCCAACAATGGAGATTCGGAAGTGTAAAGAACACTTCTGATCTGGTTTATCTGAGATTCATCATTAGAATGTTTGTCTTTTTATTGTATATGTTTTTGCTTTATATGGAATTTGAAAGTAATTTTTCGACAACATACAAAACAAACAGTATACAGGTATGTTTAAATTACATATATTCTTGTCCAGGTTGGTGTGACTTCCTTCGGATCTGCACGTGGTTGCCAAGTTGGTTCTCCCGCCGCCTTTGCCAGAGTGACCTCCTTCATGGACTTCATCAACAGCAACTTATAAACCAAGCGCTTATTCTGACATATTAATTTTATAAAATAAATTAATTAATTATTTATAATGATTTGTTTTCTTACCGAACCTGACCTCAATGAGTCTGTAATATATGAAAAAACCAAAGACATTCATGTATTTAAGAGTAATATTAATAAGGTAAATGTTTACCTTTTTCCTTGTGCATTTTTATGCGCAAGAAAATAACTTTATATTTGCTTTGTATTTTGACTAATCTGACTTAATCTGAGTATTCGTTTAAATAAGTTTTGTAAAGTACTGTAGATAAATATTAAACGACTGTGGCGCGCGCGCCATGCGAGCGCAGTTTTAAGGCGCCATCAGGGCGCACACAGGAGATTGGCGCCACCAGGGCGCGCACATGGTGTTGGCGCCACCAGGACGCGCACATGGGGGTTGGCGCCGTCATCTTAGGTAGCCACCCCAGCACCGGGTCGAGTCCAGTCGAAGTCGCAGCACGAACGGACGCCTGCGCATAGTAATAATCAGCGGCTCTCGCTCTCTCCTCGTTTTCAAGTCTATTTTGTATAATTATATACATATATAAGTGAACGCGATTGTAATTGCTCTTGTGTATATAATACGCGAATAGACATATTATTGGTTTAAGCTGTGGTTTCCCAAGCCCAACCATTACCACCAACCCAAGCATTACTCCTTAAACGACTTTATTTCTTACTGCATCATCATGCAAGGTTATAAAAAAACCTTGGTGTCAAAAGCAAACCTAACCTCTTTCTAAGTCCAAATTAATCTTAGTTACTCTACCTGTATACTATCTCGACATAAGATAAAGTATAAAATTGGAAATCAATGTAAATGGGATTACCGGTAGTTTTTGTTTATTTGTTGCTGTAGGACAGCAGACAGGCTGACGGACCACTTAGAACTTAGCAATTACAGTTGGCTATGGGTGTTTGCAACGCCAGTGGCATCGCGAGCATACTGCTGTCCCATAAGGGTACAGGAACTTGGTCACTAATGTCGGAACACAACACAAAGTTATTATGGGGGCATAGTTAAGACCGGCCCGCCCTTTGTCTCAAGGCGGGCCTCTTCTAAAGTGTTGGCGCCAGGGGGTCAAGGTTTCGTCCCCCCGGCGCTCTCCTGTAATAATTCTAGGTGTTGAGGGGGGCCGCGGAACAGCACGCGGCCCTCGCCCTCGCGGCAATAGTGCGGGCGGCGGGTCCTCCTCCAAGGGGCCGCTCGCGGCCGCTTTTTACGGCGGCCGGAGGTCGTTACTTGCCCTCCGGCGCCACCGACTTGGCCTGCGTTATTGGGAGGGGAGTGTGGTGGTCAACTCCCGCTCCCGCTCCGCCGCCTCCTTTGCGGACATGACTGCCTCGCAGAAGGAGACGACGGCCGTCCATCCAGGAGAATGTGCTCCCCATTTTTTTTGTCTCGGGGAAAAACTTCTCTTAACGGGTTCCCCTGGCCTGGGGGGACAGAAGGATATGTGGGACTCCGGGAAAGATGTTCAGCCATCCGACTACCCACTAAAAAACCCCGCTGTTCTCCTATCGCCTACGCCCGGGCCTACGGATATGTGGCCTGCCGATCTCGTGGCCCGAGCCGGGAATGTGCTCCCCATTTTTTTTTGTACCGGGGAAAATCCTCTCTTGACGAGTTTCCCCAGCCCGGGGGGACCGAGGGATATGTGGGACTCCGGGAAAGATGTTCAACCATCCGACTACCCACTAAAAAACTCCGCGGTTCTCCTATCGCCTACGCCCGGGCCTACGGATATGTGGCCTGCCGATCTCGTGGTCCAGGCCGGCGCCGGCCCGCCCTTTGTCTCAAGGCGGGCCTCTTCTAAAGTGTTGGCGCCAGGGGGTCAGGGTTTCGTCCCCCCGGCGCTTCCTCTCCGGCGCCGACGAAGTGGCCTGCGTTGGCAGGAGGGGAATGTGGTGGTTGACTCCCGCTCCCGCTCCGCCGCCTCTTTTGCGGACATGACTGCCTCGCCAAAGGAGGCGACGGCTGTCCATCCAGGATCGCCTCCGACCATGGACAGAACCAGGGCCGGGAGCAACAGGTGTTGTATATTCAACATTTGTGTGGGCCTAACATTAGTCGTGTGAAAAATAATAATAAAACGTACAAGTCAATTTTTTTTTCACTGCTTCTCTGTGTTATAAATTCTGGTAAGTTAGAAATTATGACAATAAGATTTATAATAAAAAGATGGTTGCTAGATTGAACAAAACCATCGAAAACAGCGTCACTCGTCTATACTTCATTTACAAACTTGGTCTACCCGTTGTGAAAAATATTATAAATGAAATAAATAAAACTAAACTAAGACTAAATCAACGCTTTTGCGCATCCCGTGCCAAGTGCAAGTGTTTATGTACAATATGTATTTATTTATAAAAGCAGTACATGTATTATAGTATATAAGTTTTCTAGAATCTATAACATCATCCGCCCCGGAAGCGCATATGAAAGTCGCAGTATATGTATTTCCTTTCCTTTCCAAAGTTCTCGAGAGGCTTGTATATAACTAACTTAACGACTTTATAAATACTAATAGTATCCTTAAATCTCAACAATTCAACAATTTTGTCCAGGCCATAGCACTGTCACTGCCTTAATTAAAGTAACTGAGGATATAAGATTTACAATAGATAGCGGTGAAATAACCTTACTTACGCTGCTGGACTTCAGCAACACTTTTAATACTATCGACCACGATATATTGCTAGCTATGCTTCGTTCTCTTAACATATCTCCATCGATAGCTGGTTGGTTTTAAAGTTACCTATTTGGTAGACTGCAGCGTGTTCATCTCGAGGAAACTTTCTCCTCCTGGTGTAATGTCGCTGCTGTTGTGCCACAGGGTGGCGTATTATCCCCTTTACTTTTTGCTCTATTTATAAATTCTATCACCTCTAAACTTCATAGCTCCTACCACCTTTATGCAGGTTACCTCCAAATTTATACTCAAGCCCCAATTGGAAAGTTAAAAGAAGCGATTGTAATTACCAACCAGGATCTTCAACAAATAGTCGACTGGAGCAAAGAACATGGACTTAAAGTAAATCTTTCAAAAACCCAATTCATTGTCATAGGTAGTCCCAAAATGCTTCAGCGGATTGACTGGCTTACTTTACCGGATATACAATGTAATGGTGTCATTATTACTCCAAGCGATAGAGTTAAGAACTTAGGTATTACAATCGATAATACTTTATCATGGAATCTTTATCTCCAAGAATTAAGTAAAAAAATGTTTGCAACCGCTGCTTCGCTGAAAACAATCAAATAAAAAAATACAATTGAAATTAAATCGTCACTAGATTATTTATTGATTATAATTACCAAGCAAAAACCAAGTAATAATAAAAAAACCAGCGATACTATGGTACTGATTAACATGTATTAAGACGACGTATCTAGAGATTATCCGATTTGCAAATGTATAAATAGAGTGACTCGTTCATTCGTTTCATATCGCAATAATTCAACATGAAGCTCCTGGTAGTGCTTGCTCTGGTTACTGTCGCATCCGCGAGGGTTACGGACTGGGAGGAAATCCTCGAGGACTACACAGCATATGGATACCTAAGCAAGATCGGTGCCCCCTTGGCAGAGAAAATCCGCAAAGCGGAGGAGGAGTATGCTATGGGCCGTATCGTCGGCGGTTCAGCATCCCGTCTTGGAGAGCACCCGTACCAGGTAATACAGAAAATATGACTAAAAATGATTCGATAACCTAAATAATTTGCGCCATCTATATTTAAAACTTGGAAAACGTGCACTAAGCGGTATTAATAGTTTTTATATACTTATGTATCATGTGTTCTATTCTAAAATTCTAAATTATTGATAGAAAATAAAGATTTCTTCATTATTATGCTATATATATTTTAATTTAGATTAAACATTCCTTATTTTTTTTCTAAAATATCATATTATTTGATATAAAAATATCAAAATATTTTTTAATGTTACTGTTATTTATTGTACTTATTGATTAATTGAGTTGTAATTTCACCTTTCTTACTTTATACCTATTTGTAGTATTAGTATAGTTTTGCTTAATTTTTTTTCCAAATTGCTAATTAAGTTTTCTCAATGTCGCTTTAACTCGTCGTAATAATAATCTGTCAAAATTTCTTAAATCTTCCAATCACAAAGTACGAGTAAGAGAGATTACAAGAGCCTAAAATATTTTCAATCCTTTTAACTTATGTACAAGCTGAAATATATTTTTTCTTTCCAGGCTGGTCTTCTGGCTCAATTTGCAGGCGGTCAAGGTGTTTGCGGTGGTAGTTTGCTGAGAGCCAACAGAGTGCTAACCGCAGCTCACTGCTGGTTTGACGGTCGCAACCAGGCTACCAGCTTCACAGTCGTCCTTGGGTCCATCCTTCTCTTCAGTGGTGGCACCAGACAGACCACTTCCAGTGTTGTTATGCACTCTGGTTGGAATCCTAACCTTATTCGTAATGACGTCGCCATGATCAATTTGCCTAGCTCTGTTACTCTCAGTGGTAAGTTATAAAATGAGTGGCGTAGTTTTTTATTGCCTTTGCCTTATCTTAGTATTTAGTTAGTGAGACGTCAATTGTGATGACCTATGAATTCTCATATTTCAGTTATCATGCACTATGGTCCCTGATGATTTAACTTGAAATTGTTATTTCATCAGGGATTTTCCACGACAAAGATATGGGTATATACTGGGTGTTTTACTTTTTACTGCATGGCCCTCCAGCCGTGGATGATTCAGTTGGTATATGAGACTCTTTGGGCCTTCGTACTAAAAAACGAAACTGTCCATCTATCGCTTGGTGTCTGGGCTATCAGACAGATAACTTAGGCCATACCGTCGTGCGCCGGAGGTTTTTGAAAACCGAACGCTCTTCTTCAATTCTGAGATTGAGGGGGGAGGATGTAGAACAGCACGGGTGGGCAGAACGAGGACATATTAAGATATAACATATACTCGTATATAGAATTTATTATTATCGATTTTTTAAATTTATTTATCAAATTACAATAAAAATAACAGCACAAAAAACCACTAAGGTTTGTTCAATGCCATCGAAACTTAAGTCTACGCACGTCCAAATGACTGAATAAATTTAGGTTACAAATTCTTCAAAAAGTATTTTTTAAGTGAGGCTACATTATTTTGGGTTATATTATCATAGGAGATTTGTACAATTATAATTGTACATAGCTTAATTATAGCAAAACCCTCATATTGTTATTTTTTAAATTCATTAATTTTATTAAATCACGAAATTCATGTAAACTTTTTAAATTTCAGCCAACATTGCAACTGTGGCTCTTCCTTCTGGGTCGCAGCTCAACGAAAACTTTGCTGGTAACACCGCTATCGCTTCTGGATTCGGACTTACAAGCGACGGTAATATATATTTTTAATTTTATCCTGTCAGCATTATAATCGTGTACAGTATATGTATACTTAAAAATATGAACATCAAGTATTTTAATAATAATGATTGTTTCTGTCAGAAACAAGTGACATTTATTTCATATTTATATTAGGTGTAATACAAAAAGCGAATACATAAAAAATACAATAAATTACTTGCTTAGACATATGCACTCGTGTAAATAGTATCATCACTTTGGATTTGATTATTTTTCTCATAAATTTTATAAATTTTTTTGATAAAAAATATAATTATAATTATATAACAAAATTTATGACGTGAATCATTAACCGATTTGAATGATATAGTCGTCATGTTGAATAGAGACAGCAACAGTAGATCTACGTCAAAGGCTGCCTTAGTGGTGCCTCCCATCGAGGGTTTCTATGTCGGTCTCCAAGTTTGATAGCACATGGCTACTGCCTAATCATAATTCATTGTTCAATTAATTGTTTTTTTATTCGCAGGTGGAGGCATCACCACCAACCAATTCTTGAGCCACGTCAACGTTGACATCATTAGCAATGCCGTGTGCACCCTATCTTTCCCTCTGATTCTCCAGAGCTCCAACATCTGTATCAGCGGTGCCAACGGCAGGAGCACTTGCAACGGTGACTCTGGCGGTCCTCTTGTTGTTATTAGGAACAACGCTCCCGTCTTGGTACGTTCTGTTTGTGTGCATGTATTTTAGCGATACTCATCATTGGAGCGTAATACGTCATATCATTATTGATAACAATGAAAACACTGAGTGTGTAGATACGTTAATGTAAAAAACAAAGCTTGATAATCTTTACATAATCGGTATTTAAATAACGAGCATCCTCTACAATGAATATTATTTATTACACAAAGCACCACATAAAATCAAAAATACAGGAGAAAATGAAACAGCAAATATTGTACAATATCGATATTGTATATCGTTAAAAGCGATTAAGCGATATTCGATCAAAGTTTTCTTATGAGATTTCATATGTAAGAGATCTGTGGTAATCTTTCTTGTTTAGTATTCCAGCATGTACAGCAACATTGTACAGTATTATCTCCAAGTCTCTATCTAGAGATTTTAGATTTAACGTCCAACAATGGAGATTCGGAAGTGTAAAGAACACTTCTGATCTGGTTTATCTGAGATTCGGCATTTGAATATTTGTCTTATTTTGGAGCTAAAAGTTGTCGTATAACTACGTTAATTTTCACTTTTTTGCAATTTTTTGCTTTATATGGAATTTGAAAGTAATTTTTCGACATATAAACATATTGTTTATCATCGTCATATTTTTAGTATACATCAAACAGTATACAGGTATATTCAAATTACACACATTCTTGTCCAGGTTGGTGTGACTTCCTTCGGATCTGCACGTGGTTGCCAAGTTGGTTCTCCCGCCGCCTTTGCCAGAGTGACCTCCTTCATGGACTTCATCAACAGCAACTTATAAACCAAGCGGTTCTGACATATTAATTTTATAAAAATAAATTATTTAATTATTTATAATGATTTGTTTTCTTACCGAACCTGACCTCAATGAGTCTATAATATATGAAATCACCAAAGACATTCATGTATTTAAGAGTAATATTAATAAAGTAAATGTTTACCTTTTTCCTTGTGCATTGTCATGCACAAGAAAATAACTTTTTTTTACTTTATATTTTGATTAATCTGACTTAATCCGAGTATTCGTTTAAATATATTTTGAAAAGTATTGTAGATAAATATTAAACGACTTTGTTTCTTACTGTATATTCATTAGGGTGCAAGGTTATTAAAAAAATCTTGGTGTCAAAAGCAAACCTAACCTCTTTCTAAGTCCAAATTAATTTTAGTTACTCTACCTGTATACTATCTCGCCATAAGATAAAGTTTAAAATTAGAAATCAATGTAAATGGGATCACCGGTACTTTTTTAAATTTTTTTATTGCTGTAGGACAGCAGACAGGCTGACGGCCCACTTAGAACTTAGCAATTACAGTCGCCTATGGGTGTTTGTAACGCCAGTGACATCGCGAACACGGTGCTGTCCCATAAGGGTACAGGAACTTGGGTCACTAATGCCGGAACACTACACAAAGTTACTATGGTGGCATACTTAAGACTAAAGGTGGTCGCCATCCAGATGGGCTTGGGGCTCTAACACGTAGCCAGGGTGGGGTGTTTTGTCGCCTTATACAACAGGCCGACCCCGGCCGCAGAGATCAGTATTCTTTCTCTGCCCCTGCACGGATAAAACGGTAGTATGATGATGATTGAATACTGCGTGTTAGTGTTTTCGTAAATTAGTATTAGACTATTTCGTTTTAGGTTAAGTATTAATATATTAGGGGTTAAATTATGAAATTGCCGATTTGTACTGAAAAATTGTTTTTTTTTCTAAGGTGTAACAACATATTTATTTAATTAAAACATTGACCGTCATTATCTATACATTGCTGCTATCACTATTGATAGCAGCAATGTATAGATTGCTGCTATCTGCCTTGCTATCAAGGCCTGACGAGTACGGTAGATGACGTATGGTGTCTAACTGCAGCTCCTGTAAAATTATCACGGTTTCTTATTGCAGTGTGAGGTCTTGCGTTATCATGGAGCAATAATAGTGAAGATCGATTCACGAGTTGGGCTGTTTCACTGCCAGTTTTGCCATCATTGTCTGAAGTTCGGCACAGTAAATATCTGCTGTTATTGCTTAACCAGACCTGAGAAAGCTGTAGTGAATAACACCATGAAGAGACCATCAAACAATTACCATTACCTCTTTATTGGTAAGCTTTGCTTAAGGGCATTGTTGCGGCGTTTGACCTGGAGTCAGCCATGCATTTTTCGCTTACGATTATTATAAAAAATCCACTTTTCATCACATGTCACAAATCTATCCAATATTCCTTCATTTCTGTACCGATTTAACAAGGCAACACAAGTTTCAACACGCATTTCTTTCTACATATAAGTCAAATCAAGAGGAATTCATTTTAAATATTTTTTTATCTTAGTGATTTGATGCAAATGAGTCAATATTATAGGTAGGGTAACTTTAAACCATGCCGCTAATTCCTAGGTAGTTTGACTCGGATAAGCTCCCACTATCTCCTCCAATTCAGTGTTATTCACCTGTGTGAGCCGTCTTCCACGTGGCTCGTTCTTCCAGTCAAAGTTTTCATTACAAAAGCGTTTATACTAAAAACTCACTGTGCGTTAATTAGCACTCTCGTCTCCAAACGCAGCGTTGATATTGGGAGCCGTTTCTGCCGTGTTAGTTCTGCGTCGGGACTCGTATTCAAAAATGACTTGGATTTTCAAAGTAGCCATCTTTTAAGTCTAAGCTGAATAAAAAAAATTTAAAGTCAAAAATCGAATTTTCCCACATTTTTTAAAAGATTATTTCACACCATGAAGGTTTTATGTTAATTCAAAGTATCTATTACTATACTACAGCAATGTCATACTTTAACCTCTATTATTAGTACAAGATATTTATGGTATCTCAATGGATTGAAAGATAATGTAAATTGCAATTTTTAATAGTAATCGCATTTTGTAACGATATAAATTCAAGTAGTCATATTATTTTGAATAGAAGTAGGCGTCTTATCATTGACACGATATTATTAATTATGATTATTTTAAAATTAATCCTCAAAATATGATTAATGATAACAGATTTCCGCAAAAAAATTGAAACAGCATGTAATATGTTAGGCTTATTTCTTTTGCTTATTAATATATTATACAAATTCAGTAAGACAAAGAAAAACCATTATTGATACACAAATAAGGTTTCGTTGTAAACCGTACTTTTCAAGTGACATTTGACAGATAGAGGTCATTAACGTTCCTATTCTTATTTGAATCACAATGTACTATTGGACGTAGAATTTTCCAAGGTAGCAAAAATTTTCGTCATTCGTCAAAATTATTAAAATTCTATTGGAAATTTATTATGATGTAAAATTTATAAAAGAAAAAGAAGTAAAATTTAAATAAAAATGGCGTGCTTTTACCCTGAAGACTGCAAGCAATTTTCAGTATGTCCGATGTTAGTGGCCCCTTGTTCAACAATGTACTGTGAAGATCCACCTATGATCCCTGCTTGCCACGATGTCCTTCGCCGAAGGTTATGTATTGTTGTGATAAGAAGCCGCGAGCTTCAAGGCCTCTAACATGTCAAGAAGAAGATTGCTCTGAGCCACCACTAAAATATATGAAGATGGACGTATGGTACAGGAACTTGTGTCACTAATGCTGGAACACAAAACAAAGTTATTATGGCGGCATACTTAAGACCAAAGGTAGTCGCCATCCAGACGGGCTTGGGGCCCTACCCCGTAACTAGAGTGGGTTGTTCTGTCGCCTTTTACGACAGGCCGACTCCAGCCGCAGAGGTAAGTATTCTTTCTCCGTCCCTGCACGGATAAAAATTAGGGACATAGTTTAACGTATAAAAAATATGAAAAAAATTAAAAAAAACTGATCTGCAAAAAGAAATGCGTGTTGAAACTTATGTTGCCTTGTTAAATCGGTACAGAAATGAAGGAATATTGGATAGATTTGTGACATGTGATGAAAAGTGGATTCTTTATAATAATCGTAAGCGAAAAATGCATGGCTGACTCCAGGTCAAACGCCGCAACAATGCCCTTAAGCAAAGCTTACCAATAAAGAGGTAATGGTAACTGTTTGATGGTCTCTTCGTGGTGTTATTCACTACAGCTTTCTCAGGTCTGGTTAAGCAATAACAGCAGATGTTTACAGTATCGAACTTCAGACAATGATGGCAAAACTGGCAGTGAAACAGCCCCAACTCGTGAATCGATTTTCATCATTATCGCTCCATGATAACGCAAGACCCCACACTGCACGAGAAATCGTTGTTACTCTACAGGAACTGTAGTTAGAAACCTTACATCATCCACCGTAATCACCAGACTTTGCTTCATTGGACTACCTTTTTTTTCGTGATTTGGGCAATGTTCTACGTGATGATAAAAATTCTTCCCAGGAGGCAGTACAAAATGCTTTCACATAGTTTGTCGAATCTAGATTCCCAGAGTTCTATTGTAAAGCCAAATGAACTTTCATTTAGATGGCAGCAACGTATAGATAATGAAGGTAATATTTTAATTAAATGTGTTACTTAATATCTATGAAAAAACAAGTTTCAATTTTTCAGTACAAATCGGCAATTTCATACTTTAACACCAAACATAAAACGCGCTATTTATTAATGAGTGTGTAACTTATTCCATTAAAAATTTAATTTATTGGGAAAAAATATAAAACCAGAACTAAAGGGGTTTAAAATGAAATTTTCTTGTCTCAGAAATAAATATGTTAAGTTTGATAATCCACATTACCTGTTTGTTGTTTTAAAACTTTAATCAAGTTGTGCTAACTCGCACGTATAATGTATCTTGATCAATCTTTTAATGTACTTGATAACATTAGATTTTAATAACAGAAGATTATTTATGATATTGTTATTTGCATTCTATATTTAATTTTAAAATATGAACGATGTACAAAATTGGCAAACAACATAAGTTTTATAATAAAAATGCAATTATTTTGCAATCAGATTTGAAGAGAAAATATACATGAAAAAGAATTATACCATCATAAATTTATCCAAAACCAGCAATAGTTGCAGAAGTCCCAGCAAAATGTTCGTCTACCTGGCTACTCGAAAGTAAAGCAATGGGACTTATTGTATCTGAAAATTGTAAAAAAATAGTGGATAATCGTATAATGTAATAAAACACTTGATCAAAATTGACTTATATTGAGACTTTTTAAATTTTAAACCAATATTCTTTTCCTGGTAGATATACTAAAAGTATATAATTCTTGACTCAGAGTTTTAATAATGTTTGGAGATGGTCAATATTTTCATGAAATTCACACGTTGGCTTAAAATGCAAAATTATCAAAAAAAAAACTAATAATAATACAATATTTTCAACATAGTAACGACGGCAAGTAATATAAAATATTTGTTAGCTATAAATAAACAGATAAACAATAACTAATAAATAGACAACTAATCAATGATTAAGAAATATAATAAATAGTTATTTATAGAATTGATTCTGTCTGAAGTTTTTTTATATTTCAGTATGTATCTCTACAAATTTTTAGTGAAGATTATTTACTAAGGCAATTTTGCGACAATGGGAAACTTTTATTGGTTTGAGTAATCAAAAAACATTGACAATGTTATGTTACGTTGAAATTTTTATTTCCTTTTTGTCTTACTAGATAAATCAACAGTGTATTTGAGGTTATTGTAAGTTGTATAGTTGTAAGAACGCTAGTTGGTAAATAAATGATAGCGGTATCGCTACGCGCCAGGATCGGAGATTATTCATGATGCACGGCTATGTCACTGGAAACTATTCATGTATCTCCAATGGAAAGTGTGACGGAACCCAGAACCACTTCAATCCAGGCTTAGTGCGTTCCATCAAACCAACAGTTTGAAGCTGTTATAACTCTATTTTCGGAGATCTCTCTGCTTCTGGTATACCATACTTTTCAAAATATCCCCAAACTAAATTATTATATATCTTCTTATTTTCAACAACAATAATACTGGCTGCAAATATATGTATTGCAACAACATATTTCAAGGTTGTTTTACTTTCAAGAAAATCAACGTACTGTATCTTTCCGAATCGATGATATTTGTGAACGAGGATTATGTAGGTATCAGCTGATTGTGATTAAACATTTGCCTTAATCTAATTAGCTGGTGATTTAAGTACAATTCAATGGCCATGGAGACTATGAACATAATTTGAAGTACTATTGATTTACTATTTTAGCAATAACTTTTAATATAAATATAATGTAAATTACTTACGTAACGTATTATCTAATCTGTTATCTAATCAGGTCTGTATTGAATGAGTAAATGAAATTCGTACATTTTTTTATAGTTTTATTATATAATAAAATATGAGAATGTGTTGTTATGATATGAGAGTTTGTGAAATGAGAGATGAATAGTGCTAGGATAGAGTTAAATTGAAGAAATAGACATATTGTGCCGACCCCAAACGATTGAGAGAAGGCCAAGCTAATGAAAGCTAATGATGTAGTTCACTCTTTCATATTTACTTTCAAACTTTGTGTAATTCAGAATAAGTTTTATTCATGCAGGTGCGGAGAGAAAAAATACTAACCTTTGCGGCCAAGGTCAGCCTGTCGTAAAAGGCGACAAAACAACCCACACTAGCTATGTGGTAGGGCCTCAAGCCCGTTTGGATGGTGACCACCTTTGGTCTTAAGTATACCACTATAATAATTTTGTTTTGTGTTCCACTATTAGTGATCCAAGTTCCTGTACCCTTATGGGACAGCACCGTGTTCGCGATGCCACTGGCGTTGCAAACACGGTGCTGTCTATTGTCCTACAGCAAAAAAATGTTACAAATTTTTATATGGTACTTTTAGCTCGTATTATAAATAATATTCATTTTAATGTTCTAGTTAGGAACTTATTTTGAATAAAAATAAATTTAGTTTTATAAATTTAATAAAATACGTTCATTGTCAATAAAGATTTACTTTCAATATTTGAGAATACATTAAATCCATATTAAAGATGTTTCGATTATAGGTGTTGTTGGAAGAAGGCAATGAAGGATGTAACACGGGCGAATGCAGCGGGAAAGTTGACTTGGCAGCCGAAGGCGGATCCGAATGATGTTACACCGATCTGTAAACAGATAATACGTGAATTAAAATGGATAAAGATATAGTTTGACATATGTGGGTACTTAGCTCATAATCAAATCTTTAAATTCTAATGACTTACTAATTCTTTCAATGCAATGATAAATACATTATTAAGGGATCAATTACCGCCCAAATTTTAAATATTAACTTTATTTTGATTAATGGGTGAAGAAATAATTGTTTTTTTCAATGCATTTGACGCTTTTAATGTTTACTTCACTAACAGAAACTGATGATATATGTTACATTGTTAAGAAAAGTATTGATCAATCAGGCATCACCAGATTGTCATACAATGGTGTTGCGATATGGTCATATTTCTTAAAACCTTCTTTCAAAGTTAAACAACAAATAATGTAAGTAATAAACCACTGAAACATTCATATGATAATATTGTTGGCATTTGCGGAAACAAAACTGGCAACGAAGATCAAAAGTAATGAAAGTTTGTTAAACGTGCATTTTGTTAAATTTGTCGCTATAGAACTTTTTCCTATCATAATCTAGATATTTGTTAATATTTCGTATAAAGCCAAGTATTAAAATATGAAATAATGAAGTAAATAATAAATCAAGAAATAGTAGTTTTAAGATTTGATTATGAGAAGTTTTGATTTAGATTATATTTGTAAATAAGTTTCTAGAAAATAAATAAGAAAAAAAAAATCGGAAAAAGTTCTGACTCTGAATGCGTCAGGAGATGGGGATTAAATAAAATCAAAATTTAAAATTAAGTAATACTGACCAAGATACGTCTGTCATTCCTAGTGACAACAAGAGGACCACCTGAGTCACCACCGCATGTACCGACTCCACCAACACCACTTGTGCAGATGTTGGTAGGTTGTACGATAAGCGGGAATGTAATACTGCAGACGCTGTTTGAGATGACGTTTAAGTTCACGTGGCTGAGGAACTGCGCTTGAGAAATGCCAGCACCTGAAATATTAATATGACAGTGATTATATTTACTACTTCACTATCTGTTTGCATATATATTTAAAATGGTGACGACAATTGTTATTGGTACAAGACATAGTTAATTGTTCAAAATTAAAAAAAATTAAAAGTGTGTAAATTTAATTCTTAAAGTAGTATCAAATAATATTTTATTCTGATTAGAAAAAACCAAAGCTTTATGTATATTTTTGTAAGTTCCAAGTCTTATTTGAAAAGGTAATTTATAAATAATTTTATGTACTTTGTTACTGTGTTCGTTATTTGAATCAATAAAGTTTATTATTATTAATTAGAACTAAAATTATTTCATTTATAAATAAACACAAACCATCAGCGGTGATTCCGAAGCCTGAAGCAATTGCACTAGATCCAACAAAGTCTTCATTTATTTCAGCTCCCTCAGGCAGGGCGATGGGGCTGATTGTGTCTGAAAATAAAATTTTATTCAAATCCTGACTAAGACTTAATTTATTAAGTTATCTCAAATGCAGTTGTTCTATGCATATCTATTGATTTTCATGAATATGTTTAAAAAATAAATTTATTTAGTGGAAAATCCTTTGCAAATGTTATGGAATACATATATTAAGATAAGAATGAGATACTATTTAAGACATAATATTTTTAATATTTTTCTAAGTAGGCTTTTTATAAAAATTAAACTATGATTACAACATTTTTGTTGTCTTTTCTTATTAGTTTTACAATAAACTTTATTTTTGTATGTTTTATTTATTGATTCACTTTTAGCAAATTTTTTTGATTAAGTAAGTTGACGCTCTAAAGTAACCAACAATAGTTCCTTATAAGAAAGCTTGATACGTCTAAGTAGATTTAAAATATATATGTTATATTAGATACCACTGGGTAGTCTGTTTTCATATACAAGTAGAGCTACCCTGCTTAATTGCTAGGGTATGTTATTATATAAGGATTAAACCAGATTATATGTTCTTTTAATAATCAAGCCGTATCATTTTATTTTCCTTCTCAAGCTACTAGATCACACAAAAGTCGTCCTTATAAAAGCCATGTTTAACATAGGAACAAGAAAGGAAATGACAACAACGCAAAATGATGCTGAATATTCCTGATATTGCCCTACCGAAAATTAATCAGCGGATCTGAAGAAAAAGAAATTTTAAATGCGTTCAGAATGCAACCCTTAGCAGATGAGAGTTTATTTTAGATAATATTTTAATGTTTAGATGTTATAAATATATAGTAGAATATATACATTTTTTACAGAAAACGCAGAAAAGTGATTGAACCAAAACTTCAACACCTTACTTCTAATTACAGATACTCAATAGATAATAGTAATTTAGCTCCCCATGACGTTAAAATTACACATATATACATATGTACTTTTTTTCCAAAACTAATAGTATTGGCCGTATAAAAATTACTATATTTTAAGTACCTTAGCCAAAATTTAAAATAACTTTTAAAGTGAACTTACTTGATAAGGTAACGGTGCTAGGCAGGTAGATGACAGCAACATCGTTTCTGACTAGAAGTGGGGTCCAGTTAGGGTGAAGAGCAACAACGCTAGTATCAAGCCTGGTACCACCAGTAAAGAGGGTGACTGAACCAAGAACTACGGTAAAACGCCATGCTTGATTGGTACCGTCAAACCAACAGTGAGCGGCAGTGATGACCCTGTCAGAAGATATGAGGGAGCCACCGCAGACACCGGTACCAGTGTGACCGATGATAGAAATTAGGAGACCAGCCTATAAAAAAATTAGCAATATGTTGTAAAATTTACATTATTTTATCTGTCCAGTCCTCTTCACTCCGAAATTATATGCATTGGAATTTTATCTGGTACTCTATTACTCGCAAGCCTCACACTCTACATCTCCCAGTCCAATATATTTTCCATGCAGCCTCAACCAGCCGACAAATTGCATCGCTCAAAGGGCTGGAAGGCGTCTTACACTACGTTTACCAAGATGCGGTACCCACTGAAGGACTCATTGCCTCTATTACCTATCGCTCTTGTTAAAATTGTAACCGACCTACTAGCACTTCAATTTGCATATTTTGCGAGTCGGTCACAATTTAGGATTTTATCCATAAGAAAAACACCATACCTAGCCTGCAGAGCGATTTGAAATTTATGAAAAAGTCCTGCTATCAATGTTTGCGATTCGAAAAAAATCTATGATATTGATTAACTCGTCTAAATTTTTGATCTTTCATTTCTTGCTTCCTAAAGGACTAAAGTTCAGAATTTAACATTGTTTTGGAAGATGCTAACAAAGTGATTTACAATATTTCAAATGATTCCTTACTTTGTGTTGAAAATTTATGCACATTAATAAAACACACCTGATAAGGGTATTGTCCAAGACCGGCAGGCACTCCACCGACAATCCGTGTATTGCTTAAGTATTTATCTTCTGCCTTGCGTATCCTCTCACCTTCGGGAATACCATAGTTCTTAAGGTATCCAAAAGCCGTGTTACCGTCAATTGGTCTTATAACATCGGCAGAGACGAAGCTCGCCAAGAAAAGTACGGCAAAAAACGACTTCATTTTACCTACAGGACTGCCAGATGCGCTTTGCAAATCTATTAATTTATATACCAGTCTTTTGATAATTTAAAGATAAGGAGTGATTTTTTTGATTGTAATGATTATTGATAATTTTTACAAGTTAAAGAATCATGTGTACTTTTAATGTATGTAATCATTAAATTGAATAATTATGATTATATCTTTATTTTACGATCATTACACTTTTGATTTCCAACTAATAAAGTACCCTGTTATTGCCATTAGTTTCGTATTCCCCAGGGAATCATAAGTGAGTCGTAAAAAGTTACAATTGATATCTTTACAACTTACTTTTTTTGCAAAAAAACGGCATCATTCGATTTTTCTTTAAGATTAGGGTTCAAATGACGGCAGCTCCTGCATAAATTGTATTCAATATATTTTACTGCGCTTATTTCTATAAGATGTAGGTATCAGTATCACGAAATCATCTTGTAACAATACTGAACAGTGAACCTAGAACTTTAGAAACGACGCAGTTTGCAATGCAGGGGATATAAAAATATCGAAAACCAAATTGATCGAAAATAATCATCATTAATTGCTTCCTTAATGCGTTAGAATCTTCTTTATGTACGTACCATTCAGAGGTAAAACAGAATGTGTGTTCTTCAATTATAAGAGAAATTTTGTTAAAGGTAATTTTAAGAATGCACGAAATTTAATCAATATACAGAACTTGGTTAACATAAACAAGTTTTTACTCATATATTTTATGTTCTGAAGCACAAACCAACTCGCCAAGTTGACTTCGGGATCACAATTTTATGGGAGGTAATTGTAGATAAATATATTTCTTAACTTAATATATTGAGTGCATCAAGAATGCAAACAATCGTGTGGGCTTGAATTTTTGAGCCGATAGAATCGGCTCGAAAACGCTTAAAAAGACAGCTATCTAAATGGCTAAGGAGATCCTTTTCATTAGTCTTAGAAATTACTCAGTTTCAATTAGGATGTTATAATTTAACTGTTACTCGTATTAATACCGCAGGGCTTAAGCTGAAAGTAGATGACAGATCTGGTTATATAAGATAAGGTTGTATCAACATGCTGATTGCTGGTAATCGCTAGCCAAGAGGCTAAGAGTTCCAAATGTTTTAACGGAGAGCTATACTCTGGAATGGGAATGGAATGGGGGAGCAACGCAGAGGTGGTTTGTTACCACAAGGAGATAAGCTTAAGTTGTTGCAGTAAGTGATTGCAGAATCTCTAACAAACACATTTAAATTAAACACTGGTTATAATGTTTAAAAATACTTTATTTAAAAATTCATTAATTCAATGAAAGCTTTTTAATTCAAATATTGTTGGAATAAGACAATGAAGGATGTACCACTAGCAAACGCGGTGGGTAAGTTTATTTGGCAGCCGAAAGCGGATCCCAACGATGTGACACCAATCTGTAAATGGAGTTATCGCGTGAATTAAAATGCAAAAATCGATATAGTGAATACATTTGAGTATTTCGCGTTAGTATAATCAATGCATTACTGTTGATACAATTTTTTTAATTATTTGATTTGAATATTTAGATACATTTACAGAAACGATCGGTATCTAAATTTAAAATGTAATCTTTCACTTTGTAGAATAGGTAAATTCTCATATATAATGTTACATTTTTAAATATGCATACCATGCATACGTCATAAAATAATTCAAAAATTGTGTAAAAATACTGATATAAACTGCGTATCTACTTAGATTCTGAGATAATCTGTCAAACTAGCAATACAACAGTGCTTACCAAAATAACTTATACATATCTAAATAACTCTCTTCATCATGCATCTACTTAGAATTTCATAGTTATAACGTAAATATTTATAAAATAACACTTACCAAGATACGTTTGCCATTTGTAGTAACAAATGGCAGAAGAAGAAGTCACCATGGCATGTGCTCACTCCACCAAGACCACTCATGCAGATATTGCTAGTCTGTAAGATAAGTGGGAACGTAATACTGCAAACAATACAAAACCTTTTTAATGACAGTATTAATATTTGCTTCTTTACTATCTATTAGTAACGTAGTTTTTAAAACATAGTATATATTCAAAATAATAACGTTAACGTTGATGTTATCAAGTACAACATTTCGTTAGTTCCATGCAGTGATTCATACAAGATCGTATCTCATTGATGTACCTTTGAGCAGGCTCCCACAATGTTGTGTTATCTCGCTAGGAAGCCAAAATCACCCTGTTATGTCACAAAGACACTGACACAAGACCTCTAAAAAAATGCAAAACGGTTATTAATAATTTCAACTAGTCAAAAATCATGTTCAGTCCAAAGGCATTTGGATTTTTATCAGTTGGGAAATACGCAATTGTTTGTTCAAATAATAGCGTATTTCCCAACTCAATCACTCAGTGCTCGATTCAAATCAATAATTATGTTTCTGTAGCAATTAATGTTAACATTTTTTCTAGATTTTAGTACCTTACATCTTTCATTTCCACTAAAACTCAGAGTATTGTCTTCTTTTCTAGTGATTCAGTTTGACAGGAATGTTATTAGCTCACCAGAATTCACGCTTTATTTACGACGATTAGGATTCCTAAAATATATCTATTTTTTATAACCATTCACAATTCTACGAAGAAATTAATTTATTTAATTTCTATGGAGCTAAATTTCAAAAGTAGTTTCCCACTTTCTTTGATATTATAGATATTAGATTCGGTTCGTGTTTTTTACTTTCTCTTCCCTAATTTATTCGCTTCGCTTTTAAAAAAATTGGTATTTGGGACATATTTAATTCACCTTTAAATTAATATTGAATATGAGAATCATATTTATCCAAGATGGCTTACAATTGATTGATTGCGTACTTTTTTGATGATTTCCCATGGCTTTCGTTTCTCACATCAAATCACCATATTAAATTTTCGGAACTACTCAAAACACAGTGTTTTACCAAGAGCATTCGCTGTAGGCTATTTCAAGTATAATGTTATCGAAAAATATACCGTTATATGGATCTCGATTGTTCAGTGTTGAAATTCTTCATCTGCTGTTAAAGGGAAATAAGCATCTTGTGACCTTGTGACAATGAACCCAGATTTAACGAAAGTTTTCAATGCACGTGATATTAAACACTGGGAAGACTAGTTAAATAAAGCGTTTTTTGGTTAGTCCAGTTCTGTGTTTTTTTAATTGCTGGGGAACAGCAAACAAAGTGACGACCTACTTAATAGTAGGCAGTTATCATAGCCTATGGATGTTCCGACGTCAGGGGTACTGCGAATACGCTGCTATCCCATAGGGTTACAGGAACCTGGGACACAACACAAGGATAAATAGCGGCATAAGTATAAGTATAGGCCAAAGGTGGTCGCCATCCAGACTGGCTTGGGGTCCTACCACGTAGCTAATTTGTCGGTTGTTTTGTCGCCTTTTACGACAGGCCGACCCCGGCCGCAGAGATTAGTATTCTTACTCCGCCCCTCCTTGTTGCTTGCTTGTTTAAAAGCAAGGAATGTTTTGAATCAATATTAAAAATATTAATACATTTTTTTAATAACATTATAAAATAAAACTATTAATATAACAATATTTAAAATATTTTATTCATTTGAATTGACCGAAATCAAATAAAGAGAAATTATATTGTGGAGAAATGTATTTGTTCAAGATATAATTTGGTTTATCGTTGCAACGCACAAAAGAACACTAAACATTTTTATTTTTTGACTTTATTGTAAAAAAAACAAATTTAGAAGTCGTGCATTGTACACATTATAGACTACAAAAAATAATGCACAAAGTTTGGTTGAAAAAAATAAATGGTATTTTAAAACCCTTGATATAAAAGTGTGTTTGTTATGAAGCCATTCTTTCTTATTTAGTTTAAATATGAAAGTTTTGTCTCATGTTTTTCTATGATATTACATATGACTATTGAAGAAGTCCATATATGAAGTTATACGAGCGAAGACCGAAGGTATTCCAGCTTGGCAGCCGATATCAGCACCAAACGATGATATTCCAATCTGTAAAGTTTAGAAATTTCATTTAACAATATAAATAATCAGTAAAAAAAGGTTCGCAAATGTTTTAGGTGATATGTAGCTGTCATATTTTAGCTAAACCAACATAATCTATAAAATCCGAAAAGGAACGTAAATGACATATACAGTGTTTGAATAAGTATATATATAGTAGGTTACGTTGGTCATAGAACCTCAAACCGATAGAGTAAAATAGGCTAGAAATACGATGATGTATTAAGGTTGACCTTTCGAGCTAAACAGAAGTAGCTAAATAGAAACATATATAAAAATATTAAGAGTTAACCGAAGAAAGGAATTAAAGTAGTTAAGAGACGTATAGGAAGTTTTTTTATTCTAGTAAATATAGTTATATTTACTAACTGCTGTACTCACTGCTTAACTGCTGCAAACACGTTTCAAAATAGCCTTACCAAAACAGGTCTTCCATCTCTGTTAACGAAAAGTGGACCACCGGAATCACCCCTGCACATTCCTACGCCTCCAATCCCACTAGTGCATATGTTAGACGCTTGTACAAATATAGGAAATGCTAACACGCAAACATTGTTGTTAATGACATTCAGGCTGACGTGGTGCAGACTTTGATTGATGTCCAGATTCGCATCTGTGGAAAAATTGATATAACTAAATGACTTCGATGCTTTTTTTTGTGCATTTATATTTTCATGACTGAAATTACCAAACAGGCAGTTAGATAGCGGGTACCAATGTCTACAAATATTTATTAGCCCTTGTTATTTGCCACTTACAGATCTATAAAGAATGATTATAGTAAAATATGCCAGGACAGGAAGAACCCATTTCCCTTGAACTCGAAAATATACTTATAAGGAACAAGGTGAGCATGAAAAGCCGATTTTCTGCAGTAAACATTCGTTATAAGAAAATGAATGGATTTCATTTGGTAAACTTTTGTTTTAGTAGGACATATAGGACGTCTACTGTATGAGTTCTAATAATAAATTAAATATACGTTATTTCGGACTATCTACAAACCGACAAATAAAGTTGTTTTGTCATTATACCTAAAGAAATAAATAAATATTAATATTATACAATGAAGTAGATACATGCTCTGTTGTGAAACTTGAACTGTACGCAAATATGTTAAAAACTGAAATTAATCAATAAAAAATGTTATATTACCGTCCGAAGTGAGTCCATATCCAATGGCAACAGCTGACTGGCCTGCGAAGTTTTCAAAAAGTTCCCCTCCAGTGGGCAGGGAAATCGGACTAACATTTGCTGAAAAAAAAAGTAAAATCTCTTAACAAATAACTAAGTCGTACTAAATACATCCTAAAAATAAACATAGAGATTATATTTATTTTACTATTTCTCACTATAGTTACTAGATTAATAACGAATTATCCGAATCAACTAAAACCAGGGGTATTCCGTATAATCGAAAATCCGGATAATCGATTTCAAAGTAAAATCAAATTTGTTATCAATCTTTGACGCAATGAATTACACCTTTTCATTTTGGCCAAGTCCCTGGTACGCATCAGTTGTAATAACTGTATGGGATCCGATTCGTCCTGCCTTTCAAACCATTGAATAGCAACACCAAGAGCTTCAAAAGTTACTGCGTGAGATGATACGTGACATACATCACCCGTTTCAGTCTCTTTTTATCTTCTTTCTCGTTATTGTTGAAATCATCAATAATTTCTTCATCAGTTAAAATTTGAAATCCAGGGTCTTCACTATCGCAGTTTAGCCACTCCTTAATATTCTCTTCATCACATTCTTCACCAATGCTAAGAATTTTTATTGCTTCTACAATTTTTTTCAAATCGTCGTGCGGTTTAATTAAATAATTGGACGGAGTCTTTATTAATTTATTCCATACTATTTTTATTGTTTGCTATCCCACAGAGTTCCACGCTTCTACCAGCATATAGCAACAACCTTTTAAATTGATTTCTATAAAAAATGAAACTTCGTTTTTATTTCAATTCTGTCTGCTGACAAAAGATGACGCAGTAGCTGCTTTCTGTATATAAGCTTTAAAGTTTCAAATACACTTTAGTCCATAGGTTGCTGTCCATATTGATGTTACGTTAGGGGGTAAAAACTTTACTGTAGACTTCCCATTTTCTCGACTTAGTGTTTCAGCGGAAGGGTCAGTTGGCGCATTATCTAACAACAACAACACATCACCTTCTTTTCCCACGTCCTTTTGAAATTTCTTCACCTAAGGAAAAAATGTTTTTTTTTCATAAAAAGTAAGAAAAATATCTGTGTCCATCCATGCTTTTTGTTGGTTAGCGTAAGTTAAGGGGATTTTGACATTTTTGAAACTGCGGATTTTTTGATTTTCCAATAACTAACAGTGGTAATCTATGTGTTCCTTTAGCGTTCGCGAAAACCATAACCGTAACTCTATACTTACTCACTTTGTGCCCTGGTGCTGCATTTTGACGACGCGATGCTAGTGATCTGCTTGGTAGAGTTTTGCAATTAAGACCTGTTTCGTCGGCATTGTATACAAAATCTAAATCGTATTCCTTTTCATCTAGAAATATTTTTAATTCGTCTACAACTGAGTCGGATGAGGCAACGCAGAATTCAAGAATTCCATGTCTAGATTTGAATCTTGTTAACCATCCACAGCTCACCTTGAAAGAACTATAACTATCAATCTTTTCCAAAATCCAATGATTTTCACATAAAAGAGGTCCAGATATAGGCAGCCAGCTTGCTCTCTTTTGTAAGAATCAAGTAAAAACTTCGTTCTCCAGAATTATGTTACGAGATTTTTTCATGGCTTTACGTGGCGAGATTCCATGTTAGTTCTCAAACGCGCAGGTGAATTTCAATATGGTATCAGATTTTTTTTTGATGTCTGATATCGTAGAAGTTTCTAAACCATACCTTGTCTCAAATTTACTGCCAGATTCACTATTTTTTAAACTCGCAATTATCTTCACTTTGTTATTAACAGATAACACTACTCTTTTTCGCTTAGACATTATAGATTTCTAACGTAAAACGTAAACAGAAATGTAAACAAAAAAAAACATGCGGGGCAGTCTTGGGGACTAGACTAGAAGTGAAAATTAAGTAACTTGTGAATTGTATCGTCGAGCTTTTAGATTATTATTTTCTGTTTATAAAGAAGTGTTTATGATCAAGGATTTAAGTTTAAATTGGTCATTAACACTTCTTTACAAACAAAAAATTGTTTACCCAAAAAGTGCTCCACGCGTCTAAAGAAGTTTTCATATCAAAAAACACTATCGCGTAAACAAATGAGAGCGAGAGTACCTACACGTCGGAGGTAGGAATGAACTCATCGTAACATGTCTTGTTGCGCCGTAAATCAAGAATGAGTCCGGATAATCGAATATTTGAATAATCAATGTTTGGATAATCGAGATTCTACTGTATTAATTTTCATCGGTCATTAAAGAATTCTTGTGCAAAATAATTATAGGTTAATACGTGAAGATTTCCCTTCATATTTTCTCCATATAACCTATGACAAATATACATATAGGTCCTTATTTGTTAGTATTTGTTTACATACCAAATTGCAAGGCAGTGATGTAAGTTTTCATGTTTCCCATACACTATTTGAATCCTCATCTACATTTTTACATCTCCTAAAATAATTCGTTACCTGCATTCGTAATGTTGTCATTAGAATATTCAGGAAACTTGAAATTTAGTAATGTTACTAAATTTTCATTTTCCTAAATATCATGATGAGTCAGATAAATGTTTAGAAGTACTCATAAGAGACATTAAATTTTTTGAATAAGTTGGCGCGTTGGATGAATTCAAGCGCTGCAGTGGTTCTAATAAAAGTGGTTTAGTGGCTTATCAGACTTGATGATTCAAATAAAACATACTAGATGGCGTTGTATAATTTTTTAGTACTGTCACACAATACATATTTTGTGTTCTTTTAACTTAGTATCGAGTTTTTACAATAACATACCAGTGACAGCTATAGGACTTGCTAAATATAGAACTGCTACATCATTCCGGACTAAGAGGGGACTCCAGTTGGGGTGAACAGCTGCTGCGCTTGTGGTTACTCGCGTACCGCCGCTGAATAAGTATTCTGATCCCAGTACAACAGTGAATCTCCAGATTTGATGGATCCCATCATTCCAACAGTGAGCTGCTGTTGCTACACGCGTTGTGCTGATAAGCGAACCACCACAGACGCTTAGAGCGCTTAAACCAGTGATGTCACCGATAAGGCCTGCCTGCCACAAAAATTTTGAGTTTATTTATTGGCAGAAAATAATGTGATTTATAATTTTGGATATAGGTGATATTTGGTAAATAATACGAGCCAATAGAATAAGTTCTATGACGTATACGTCAGGGGATGATAAATAAAAGAAATAAAAATATGGACACAGTAAGACAAATAATAATAAATAAACAAGAACAATTCACACAGCGCCATCTAGTCACAAAGTAAGTAGCATAGCACTTGTGTTATGAGTACTAGACAACTGATTAATAACTTAAATATTATTGTAAATAAATACATATTATACAAAAACACCCAAACACGGGAAGGGAATCGAACCCGTGACATCCGAAAGTATATTGAAGTCCATTAGCCGTTACGCCACGGAGGTCGTCAAAAATGGAGATAAACTCGAGTTAACCAAACCTGCCCAATAAAATCGACGATATTGGCTCAGTGGCTACGCTAGTAGTGTGATACGTCTTGTCTATTGGTTCGATCCCCACAGAGAAAATAATATATGTTTGATGTAAATATTTTGGTCTAGTCTAGGTGTATGTACCGTAAACTTTATGTTTGTGTGGCGGCTAGTAACAGCTACAAGTCAGCACAAATTGTAATACACGTTTATTCGCAGCACTGTCGCCAGTCGCCTTCCGTCTATTCCCGGAGTTGGTTCTCGGTTGTACATAGCGTTCTGTATAGTTGTATATTACGATAATTAAAGGACGTTCGACTTATAAGAAATATATTTTATTTATCTCCGTCTGCTCGACACGTTTGCTAGATTGAAGTCAGAGACGTACATAAAAGGGTAACACATTAAATACCTAAAGTTTGTATAAAGCGATGCCGGTTCACTTAATGCAGGGACATGTCTTGAAAATAAGAAAATAGGAAAGGTATGAATGAAAACCGAAGAATTGGAAATTTCCAGAAATATAAAGCTTAAAGCGCAGATTTATGCATATATAGATAATATAACTTAGTATTTGCTGTAGATACGGCATTAGAGTAATTATTAAAAAAAGTCTATAATCCAATGGAGAGAAATAGATAGACCCGCCAGCTATCTCTTGGTTAAACAATAGACGCCCTGGTGTAAAACAGACATGAAGGTAAGCAGGCATGACTGCCTAGACTCGATCCCACGGCGCGCAGTTCGTGTTGTCGGCGATCCCATGCTCACAGACGGTACGCTGTGACTTCGGAGAGACTTTGTGTCTCTTTGCGTATTCTACCGTCTGTACAACGGGGAGTGTTCTGAAGAACTATTTAGGATGGTGCCCTCGTCGTCTTTCTACCACTGCACTGCCCGCCATCGGCTGGGTGTTCATCCCCATTTCTTGGAGCCTCTTCTTTCCTGTACGAAACGGTTCTCCAGAACGTTCATGTTGCGTACTCTCAGGATCTGGAATGAGCTTCCGGCTGAGGTTTTCTCAGCGCGGTATGATATGGGGTTCTTCAAAAAAGGCGTTATAAAATTTCTTCGAGACCGGCAGCGCGTTGGTGGTGCCTCTGGTGCTGCAAACGTCCATAGGCGACGGTGAACACCTGCCAGGGTGGGCCGTTTGCCTGTCTGATGAAGTCAAGCTATAAAAAAATGTCTTGTAATAAATAAATAATAATAAATATTTTATGACAATTCACACAGCGCCATTTAGTTCTAAAGCACTTGTGTTATGGGTACTAATTATATGGCTGGAAAGGCGCCACGGCGCCCTGACCTTCCGCCTGACGCAGGTCCTCTCGGGGCACGGTTGCTTTGGGAGGTACCTGTGTCGCATAGGGCGGGAGATGACGTCGGGGTGCCACCACTGTGGCGCGGGCGACGAGGAGGACACGGTGAACCACACTGTCGCCGTGTGCCCTGCGTGGCGCGAGGAGCGCCGCGCCCTCGTCGCCCAAATCGGCGTGGACCTGTCGCTCCCGGCCCTGGTTCTGTCCATGGTCGGGAGCGATCCTGGATGGACGGCCGTCGCCTCCTTCTGCGAGGCAGTCATGTCCGCAAAGGAGGCGGCGGAGCGGGAGCGGGAGTCGACCACCACACTCCCCTCCCGCCAACACAGGCCACGTCGGCGGCGCCGGAGGTCAAATAACGACCTCCGGCCGCCGTAAAAAGCGGCCGCGGGCGGCCCCTCGGGGGAGGATCCACCGCCCGCACCATTGCCGCGAGGGTGAGGGCTGCGTGCTGTTCCGCGACTCCCCTCAACTCCTAGAGTTGTTAGGAGAGCGCCGGGGGGACGAAATCCTGACCCCCTGGCGCCAACACTTTAGAAGGGGCCCGCCTCAAGACAAAGGGCGGGCCGGCACCAGCCCGGGCCACGAGATCGGCTGGCCATATATCCGTGGGCCCGGGCGTAGGCGATAGGAGAACAGCGGGGTTTTTTAGTGGGTAGTCGGATGGCCAAACATCTTTCCCGGAGTCCCACATATCCCTCGGTCCCCCCGGGCCGAGGGAACCCGTCAAGAGAGGTTTTTCCCCGACACCAAAAAAAAAAAAAAATGGGTACTAATTAGACAACTGATTTTAACTAAGTAGTATCTTACATACTTTTATTAACTATCCAACTAACTATCCAAATTGCGAAAGTAACTCTTTTATAGATATTATATCAATATGAAAGAAGTATACATTAAATTAATTAACAACTGAAGGCGCTGGTTCCGGTGAATTTCTAAGGAACTCTCCTTTGTTGTCATGCGAATAATATAAACTGACGGACTCATAAACTGCATCAAAGTTCAGGATTATTTTGAAATGATTATTTTTAATAAGTATGCAAACTTTCTATACAGATTTAAATTGAAACCTCTAGATTGGTTCGTGAACTTTAAAACAGCGTAGGGTCATATCCTTAAGTTTAAGTTTGTGTACTGGAAAGGACCTATGCGGAACCGATTAAAATCCGTAATAAGGGCACGTGGAGGTAATACACCTTAATAAAACATAAATAAACCCTTGCATAAAGTTTGTGTCTATTGCTAAAACCAATTTTTCATTTAAACCAATTTTCCTTAAATTTCTGTTTTTTCTTCAAAAAAGTCATATGGTCCTTTCCAGTACATAAACTTAAACTTAAGGATATGACCCTACGCTGTTTTAAAGTTCACGAACCAATCTAGAGGTTTCAATATAAATCTGTATAGAAAGTTTGCATACTTGGTTAAAATATTTATTTCAAAGTCGTCTATACTTTGATGCAGTTTATGAGTCCGTCAGTGTACTATTGAAAATGAACGGGAATTGTAGGGACTCATTGAACTCGAGGGGTCTTCTTTATCGACTACCCTTGTCCATCCTTATTTTTTCATTCACTCGCGTGTACATAACTCAAAATATTATAATTCTAACAACACGTAATAATGCACTTTAATTATTTGTACCAGGCGCGCGCGCATAATGTTAATGTCTACCCTTAAATTTTTCAACATGCAGTCTGTTTTACGCAACGGCTAGAAGACATCTCTTGGCGAGGAATGCAGGTGTGAGAGAGACGGCATATAACGCGTCTTATCTGCAAGTTTTAATAACATTAAACGGCGAAAACAACAACATTAATATAATAAATACCTTAAATGGATACTGTCCCACCGTAGCTGGCACTCCTCCAACTATTCTTGAGTCACTTAATAGATTCTCTTCAAAGTTCTTAATCCTTTCAGCTTCTGGTATGCCAAATTTGGAATGATATCCATATGCAGAAATTAAAGAATTATCTATTTTACTAGCAGTAACTAATTTTACTAGAACAATCACGTATATTAATAATTTCATTTTAAAGCGTGTATCCTATATTATTAACTGAAATATATTAAAAATTAATATAATGCATTAATTTCATTTTTATGATTACGTATTTACTTTAATCTAAATTATTTTGATAATCAAAGCTGATTATGTTGTTTTCATTGGGTTCAAATCTTGCACCTATTGGTTGAGTGATTTTGGAACTATCTACATACGTGTGCATTTCATTTAGATAATTTTGTTCTTATTTTTTTTAGAATTTAGCAGTTACCATCGCCTTTTGGTGTTTGCAACGCCAGTGGCATCGCGGACACGCTGCTGTCCCATAAGGTAGAAAATCTATACATCTGTAATATATTGTTATTCTTTTTATATTATCTGTATAAAATAACAAAATTCGGTCACCGTGAGTTTTATTTGTATAATCTCCAAGTATTAATAAAAAGGGAATGGACCAAAATTAGTAATATTATATAAATAAATAAAACTCTCTAAAGTAGTTGTTTTGTTATATTTTGATGTAGGCTGACTCCGCAATGCGCTTCTACAAACAATTTCTGTTTCTGCACAGGGGACTGTCACTCAAGCGCTCGCGCGGAACAACCCAATGATATTAGCTGTCCATTTATTCCAGAGCCCTACTGGGCTGGATAACTTCTCTAAGCCACCCACCGGTTAAAGTAACTGGGAATACGTAAAGGTCAAACTAAACTGGCTCGTCTGTTAAGTCTAAAGTCAAACTCTTTAGTTATGCTGACATTGTATTCAGATTCAATTCGCTTACGCCCATGTCAGTGCAGTTATCTTTTATTTTCGGTTTGATGTTTAAGATACTGTTATTTGGCAATCAAAATTGACATGAAGTTTCAATTGTTTAGCTTTTTATATCCCCAAGTAAGCGATTTACTTACTGATATCTGATACCACAGCGGAACTCCTGGGGGGAAGCTGACGAGTTAATGTCTGAATCACCTTTTTAATTTTCCACATACCAATCGAATCAAACTTCCGCATCCTCATCCCGCATTCTCCGGGAGGGTCATCATCGAGTTTTGTTCATTCCTTTGCGATATCTGAAATACAGGCTCGCTCCTCTTCCGGTCATGAGAGACACGTATAATATTATGAATATACTGGTTCCGATATAGCTGAAAGATTTTTAGAACTCACTGATCTAATATTGTTTTTAGGTTATAAATACGAACAACGGCTGATAAGTTCACGACCTAAGGTACTAAATGAAAGAAAAATTGAGATGTATAGTCTATGAGAAGTGTATTTCACTTGAGGGAGATTACATTGAAAAATAAAAAATATGCATCTCTTAAGTACCTTAGGCTGCGAACTTATCAGCCGTCCCTCGTATATACCGAGGACGTTGCAGAGCAATGACCAAAGTTGATCCTGCGACCCCCCCACAAAGGCTTTTAGGATAACGATTGGAGTTTTTGGTGGCCACGGCCACCTTTGCTAGCCAGTTGGGGGGTCGCAGTAACTGGATGGAGAATCCCACATAACCGCGTCGGCTTCTCCCCAGAGGTCTGACGCAGCACTTTTAAGGTGCAGTTTTCCCCGGATAAAAAAAGTCATAAATACTAAAAATGGAATTCTTGCAACTATTGTTTCATTTCAATCCTGAAAGAATATACAAATATTTGTTGTTTGAAGTTTGAATAGAGAAATAATATTTAATCCTTTTTATCAGTAGTACTGAAGGAGTACAACTATAATTTAATTTATGACGACCTCGGTGGCGTAACGGATAACGCACTTCGGTACGCTTGCGGAGGTCACGGGTTCGATTCCCGTCTCGCGTCTGGGTGTTTATGTATAATATGTATTTATTTACAAAAAAAAAAAGTATATAAGTAGTATATCAGTTGTCTAGTACCCATAACACAAGTGCTACTTAGTTTGGGACTAGATGGCGCTGTGTGAATTGTCACAAAATATTATTATTATTATTATTATTAATTTAGCAGATATTATCTAAATATGAAAAAAAAAAATATTTTCTTTCAGTATGCTAAAGGAGGCAAATTAAAATATTATATAGGCTACTGTATGATGTCGTATTTTCTGTTTCTACAATTTTCATATTCTTTTATTCTTATACAAGAGTTGTATAAGTAATAAATGCAATATGAACATTTTAACGTTTGTTTTCAGTAAATTTTATTTAATAGTTTATTAATTTGTATTGTTCAATTGTAGAGTCCTGTAAGCTTTTAAATCGATACTTCCAAGGAATACAATTCCAACCAAAATCCGTAGGTTTACTGGAGGAGCTTTTACAAAAATGTCATCAATACTATATCACTAAAGATATTTTAATTAAACATATAGATTGAATAGTTCAATTATAATTAATTAAAACTGTATAAATGAGCAACTTTCCTTTAAAAAATTAAGATACCTAAAATTAAGTTGGCGTTTTGAGGTGTCGTAATGTCTTCCTAATAACGGTCCTTGAATAAAATGAGACACGCGTCGATATATAAGAACAAACTGCTCGCAAATCGTATAGATATTTTTAAGTGGGAATTAAATTTATAGACGCGATAGAAGCAATCAACTTCATCACTTCACCGAGTTCAGTCGTTATAATTTGTTTTATTATATAGTTTGTAAAAATAATAGAATAATCGAAATCAGGGTAATGTTGGCAGAACCATTGAGTCCCAACAAAGAGTAGTCCTGGAATATGTACCGTAGCGTGTGCCGAATCGAGATTCGATTAGTCGTACCGAACTAGAAACGGAGTGAGTAGTGGCGGGTTCAAACATTAATCGAATTTCGGTCTTCGCCAGGCAGACGATCAAGTACGTTAGTTCACATTACGAGGCCTCTTGACTCACGACACTCTAGTACTCAATATATGGTATCGATTTGAGACATCCACGAGAGATTGCAGCATGTCAAGGGGTCGCATCCAATGCAATGCACCGCACTATAAGACAACGAAACGTTCAGAAGTAGCTCGTGTAGCTAATTGATTTTTATACCTACACTTGGCGATTCCGCTAAGGTCGTAAACTTTGGAAAAAACTTGCAACGGAATGAAATAGGAATTTATAAGAACAGCCCGTAACATCCAACAGCTGGGCCCGGGCCTCTCGTTACCGAAAACTGACGGTATAGCCACCAGGCTTATCCTGCGGTGGACTGGTGGGTTTCACATACCGGTCATCTCGGTATACAGGTTTTTTCACGATGTTTTCCTTGCGCAGGTCATTCCGCCATCGGACTGGGGAGCATCCTACACTATGTTTGTCACAACGCGGTCTCCATTCCAGGACTCGTTGACTAGTACCGCTGAGCTACTAGATACCTACCAGGTATTTAAATAAATGTAAATCTGTTTAATTTTATTCATCTATTTAATTTTTTTATCGATGCCAGCAGCTAGCATGGCCACCTGGAGCTGTTCTAAGATGTTCCAAGATATATCTAGTCTATGTTTGCGTTGTTCAATCCAAAGTATGAAGCTTCTTTCTGCGCCACAGTATTCTGTGCTGCTAACGTCAGTTCGATGAGTTTTCACTTCATTTACGATACATATTGTGGTTTGGGAGGCTTTTCAATAGGATCATTTCATTCAAACATGACCTATGCAATAATGAATAATGCTATTCAGTCTCTGCAAGTACTTATTGCACCCTGCCTTCCTTATTGGAACTGAAATCTGACAACTGACCTTGCACAACTCGTAAACTTCTTTCTGTACCACAACTGTACCACATCTATAAAATAAACTGTAGTTTACATAGGTCTGGCACTCTATCGCGCACCAGCTTTTGGTATTAATTTGGTTTGTCTATAGATTCCGTTGTTATCTTACCTTTTTGGATTATCATAGTTGATAGAATGTGTGTTTTAATCACGTATGTAATCCCTGATAATATATCTGTAATTAATTAATTATCAATTGACGTATTTTATTGCAAAAGAAAAACAATTATACGTGCTTTATAATTATGTCATTATAAAATTTATGAAAATTAGAGTTCAAAAACGCATGGCATTTATATATTTTTAAGAAAATAATTTGGACATAAAAACAACATTATCTTAATAATTGTAAATAATCCACCCCTACTTCATAAAATAGGGTTCAAAGTACTATGGTACTCAGGGTTGCTAAGTTTTGTAAACTTGTTATCGCTCATATTAGGTAGATACAAAATTAAATAGCTGAAAGTTTTTTCGAAAAAGGAATACTGTTAATGGCTTTTAAAATCTTCTATAATTTAAATTGTGAAATATTTTCCAATTTTAGCGTGAATGGGTCACGCTAAAATATATAGTATCATAAAACATTTATCAGCAATACTTACGACATCAGAATAAAATAAACAGTCTTAACCGGTAATTTTTTTAAAAATTATGTAAAACGTAAGAATCTTTCGTCAGAAAAGTTTTTCAGCATCCAAGTTTTCTAAGTTATTGCTTTGGTACCAATATTCTGCTCTTCTTATAAACAAAAATTGTGCCACGCGTTTTTACGTAGATTAATAATTTTATGTAGATGACCGCTGTCTAATCAACAACTTCATGTTTAACTTATTTTACTCCTCTAAAACCTTAGTGTAATAATATATTTATAATACTGATAATGTTATGAACACCGCTCATGTTGTGTGCGTGCATGAGCGTGCTCGTCATGTCGCTGGGAAGATTACGGGGCGTCGTAATACCCGGCTTAGCAGCAGTTTACACATAACTCGCCATCGATCTCCCCTTGATTGACGGCAAGGGGTAGTGAGGGCGAAGCTAACTTTCTATCTCTGTTAACTAGGTTTTCAGATGTATAAGCTAGTTAACGATATATATACTTGTAATTGTCCCATAACAAGATAAAATATAATAAATATACTGTCAAAATAGGCCGCGCATTTGTGTTTTTAGTACTAGACAACTGATATACTACTTATCTACTTTTTATTGTAAATAAAACGGCAACAGCTCACTTTTTAGCGCGAAGTAAGAATACTGACCACTGCAACCGAGGTCGGCCTGTCGTAAAAAGCTACTAAACAACCCAAGTTAGGAGGTTTTTACATATCCTGCCATTATCAGCTTGTGTTTGTTGTCTTCCGGCATAAGCGACCAGGTTCCAGTACCACTATGTGGATACTAACTGGATAGTAACTGCTAAATTCTAAGTGAGCTGTCAGCCTGTCTGCTATCCAGCAATAAAAAAATTAAGACGAAACCCATGACCCTTGCAAGTATTCCAGCGTATGCCAGCCATTATATTTTTTAAGTATTCCTTATTCTTATCACCAACAAAATTTGTTTCTTTCTTTCTATTACACTACGGAAGTTATCAATTAATTTCCGATATTTGTGGGATCATTAAATGCAAAAATTAACAATTCCATTTTATCATATACTTATGAAATATTATAAAATGAAAAATAACCAATATTTAAAATTTAACAAATTGATAATTTAATTGAGAAAAGAGTTTATTGCATTACGTAAAATGGAGCTTCTATATAGACGGATTCTCTATTTTTCAAACAGCCAGACATGATTCAGAATTACGCCTAAAATTCAAGTGGATACGTGTCCACCTTTACGGAAAAACTCACATGCTCTCTTGTTTACAAAATTCTCTTAACTCCTAATGCCCCTGCTCCTCCAAATACCCATGGAAACAATTCAAGTTTTTTAACTTGTCCGGCTTTCGATATTTACGCTTAACTATCATTTGAAAAATTTGTTCGTAACTCTTTTTTCTTTAATAATTCTTTCACTGTAAATGCTGTGAAATATGGGAAGGCATTTTGTTGATTTAAGACAAGCCAAATCTCTAGTAGAGATTCTCTACCTATTTTTCAAAATGTGGTTAAAAAGCACTATTTATCGTTAGTGTGGCAATATATACTAATATAATATTTATGTAAATGATATTAACACGCTTTTATTTTATAGTTAATCAAACTAAAAAGTTAAAAATAAATTACAGTAAAAAAAACTATAAAACACGCTTGTATAGAAAATCAAAATAATTTAAAAAATTAAATAAAAGTAAAAAAATAATTTTCAATAAATTTAAATTAAGGATAGCGTAATTTACAAAAAATGAAATTTATTGTAAAAAAGTGTGGGATGCTTTTTAAGATATTTTTTCAAAATGACTACTTTTATCAATATCTGTCGATAAAATATTTATAACAATTGACAACAAGCACCCCACACTTTTTTACAATAAAGTTAATTTTTTTGTTAATTACACTATCCTTATTTTAAAAATTTTTAAAATTATTTTTTACCTTTTAGTGTGATGTTCTATAGAAGCGTGTTTTTTAGTTTTTTAAACTGTAATTTATTTATTTATAATTTAATATTTTATGACATTGATTACATTTTATTTATCACGTTAAAGTGACAAAAGCAATGGTTGTTAAATATGTATAATTAAATTGGGAAGAGAGTTCGGAACGTGACAGCGCGGGACGTTAATGCCACTGGACTAAATAACGTTAGAGCACCCTTGTTACTGCAATTACGCTCGGTGGGCCGGTTATAACATCGCGCATAAAAGATCAACGCACATTCGGCCTGACAAAACCACGCTGAATGCATATGCTGTGTGGTAAGAAAATAGCTGTCTAGGGAAGGAATGTGGTTTTATTGATTACTATTGTACTTTTATTAATTTACAAACAGCAAGAGCATGGCATCGCTATTTTTTGAAACCAAGGTGTCTGACAATAACCACTTCTAGAACTACCAACTCCAAATCTTTCTTGAACTCTATAGCTCGAAAAAAGACACCAACTTAAATATATGTGCAGAAGTTCTACCTTGTACAATACTCAACAGCATGCTTCGGAGTTCAAAAGGAAAGTTGAGAAAGCAGCCAGAATAAAAAAGGAAAAGAGCTAAGCTGTACTGCTACTGTACTGCACTGCTAAGACCTACGCTTTTAGCGTGTAGGATTAATTCAACCGGTGTCTCTCGCCACTTATGCACACAAAACTGTCATAAAGCCGTGATCTCATCGTATTTCATTTAGTAAATGACACCTATTCCCATATCTCCCCTGCCCTGCCTTTATTCCTTATTTCCTTTAGGCATCCATTTCTTCTCGCTCATCTGTCCTTCACAATCTCCGTTCCTTTGAAGTTGGCAGTTTTGTAATCGATCCTTTCAATTTTTGTAACAAGTTTTAAATCATCGTAAAAGTCTAAAACAAGTTAAATATATTGTGGCATTATTTACAGTAATTTTAGTGCCAAAGTAAGCTAGTAAGAGCTTGTGTTATGGGACAACTAACATATACTACTATATGTTTGTATTTTTGTAACTATGTTGTGTGTTTGTGTAAATACCCAGACGCGGGACAAAAATCGAACCTGAGTCCCCTGCAGCTGTACCAACTTGCGAAACTCGTTGCGCAATCATTAATTCACTGCAACATGTCATCATTATTATATTTTCATAATCGAAGCACTTCCAATATGCGATGACCCTAATTAATGCGTTTTATAGTTTTCATTCGGATTTAGTGGCGCATCAAGCGTCTGAGTTTAAAACGTCAATCAGGATTTATTTGAACAGTATTTTGATGGTATTGCTTTAACTGTATATCTAGTTATTTGTTATACAATAACATTTTTATAATATTTACGACTGCTTTTGGATTACAATTAAATATTTTATTTTATTTCAAATAAACAAAAATAAGAATAACTTCGTGTGGTTCTGAGAAAAATTAATAATTGGTAGGTCTATCTGAAAACTTTTTTATAACTGAGGAAAAGCAAACAGGTTGACGGCCCACTTCACAGTAAGCAGTTACCGTCGCCTATGGATGTTTGTGACGTTACGGGCTCTGCAAACACGCTGCTGTCCCATAGAGGTACAGGAACCTGGGTCAGTAATGCCAGACACAACACAAGGTTATTATGGCGGCATACTTAAGACCAAGGGTGGTCGCCATCCAGTGGGTTGTTTTGTTGCCTTTTACGACAGGCCAACCTCGGCCGCAGGGTTAGTATTCTTATCTTTATTATACTCCGCCCCTGCACGGACAAACCTCTGCACGTTTTCTCTACCTTCAACCAATCACCGCCGACCAGTGGACGAAGGCCTTCCCGAGATGGTACCACACATGCCCGGCCCATCCAAGCCGTTCTCACCCACACCAACCGGTTATCTCGCACAGGTTGTCAGCCTAGAGTTGAGAGGGAGCGTCTTTCTTTTCGACTATGTTTTCTGAGACGCGGTCTCCATTCTAGCTTTCCAATGCTGTTATAGACAATAGCTTATAATATTCAAAAAACAGCTCCCTTTGATTTCTACTTTCAGGGCTACTCCTGAAAAATATTAGCCACATATAGGTACTCCAAAATACACCTTACTCAGCAGGGATAGGCAAAAAAGCGAGGCTCTATTGTTTCATTTAAAAAATACGTTTCATAACCTAAAGTGCTGTCTGGATAAAAATATGTCATGTTTATAATGTGAACAGGGTTTAATCACAATTAATTATAAGATCTTTTACATTGTACGAACTATTAAATTGTCGGTGGCATCTGTAAGTCTACTGTTCACAAGATTATCGAAGATTTGCCTGTTCAAAAAGATGCATATTAGTCGACTAGGGACTTCACCAGAACCTAGGCTTTGAAGTGAAGGCTTGAAATAGAACAATAATGAAACACTTGATAGAAGAATATTTCACGAGCTTAGAAATCAGAAGTATACAGAGTGATAATGTAGACAGTACTAAAGTACTGTCTATTTTTATAGTCTAGTACTAAAGTACTAGACTACAAAAATAGACATAACAGTATCAAAGACTTTTTCTTAATTGTTTGTTGAGGATTCCGCATTAAATGTAAAAAAGAGAAGGCCTTATTGTGGAGGCTCTATGTAAGATGAAACGACGGCTGGAAGAAGAAAAGAGTCAGAAGTAATTCCTGAATTACTTCTTCGAAGTAATTTCTTTTATTGTTGCAGTCAGGCTGACGGCACACTTAATATTTTGTGGTAGGGCCTCAAGCCCGTCTGGATGGCGACCACCTTTGGTCTTAAGTATGCCGCCATAATAACCTTGTGTTATGTTCCGGCATTAGTAACCCAAGTTCCTGTACCCTTATGGGACACCAACGTGTTCGCGATGCCGCTGGTGTTGCAAACACCATAGGCGACGGTAACTACTAAATCCTAAGCGGGCCGCCAGCCTGTCTGCTGTCCTACAGCTATAAAAAAAAATAATAGTAAGCAGCTACCGTTGCCTATAGATTTTTGCACCGCTAACACGTTACCGTCCGCGTAAGTTAACTGGAACCTCGGTCACTTATGCCGAAACATAATACAAGGTTATTCTGGCGGCATGTTTAGAGACCCGAGGTGGTTGCCAGTTGCCCGTCTAGATGACGGGCTTGGAGTCCTACACTTAGCTGGGGTTGTTTTGACGCCTTTTATGACAGGCAGTTTCCGGCCACGGGGGTCAGTACTCCACCTCAGCATGGAGAAAATCCATAATATATTTAAAAGTAACGCTGTCTGTCTATTACGCATTCATGCCTAAACCGCTGAACCAGTTTTTATGAAATTCGGTATTGAGATAGATTGTATCTTGGCTTTTTTTTTGTCTCGGGGAAAAACCTCTCTTGACGGGTTCCCCCGACCCGGGGTGACCGAGGGATATGTGGGACTCCGGGGAAGATGTTCAGCCATCCGACTACCCACTAAAAAACCCCCGCTGTTCGCCTACGCCCGGGCCTACGGATATGTGGCCTGCCGATCTCGTGGCCCGGGCCGGCGCCGGCCCGCCCTTTGTCTCAAGGCGGGCCTCTTCTGAAGTGTTGGCGCCAGGGGGTCAGGGTTTCGTCCCCCCGGCGCTCTCCTGTATTGGAGGAGTTCAGGGGGCCCCGGAACAGCACGTGGCCCTCTCCCTCGCGGCAATAGTGCGGGCGGCGGATCCTCCCCCGAGGGGCCGCCCGCCGCCGCTTCCTACGGCCGCCGGAGGTCATTACTCGCCCTCCGGCGCCAACGACATGGCCTGCGTTGACGGGAGGGGAGTGTGGTGGTGGACTCCCGCCCCCGCTCCGCCGCCTCCTTTGCGGACATGACTGCCTCACAAAAGGGGATGACGGCCGTCCATCCAGGATCGCCCCCGACCATGGACAGAACCAGGGCCGGGAGCGACAGGTCCGCGCCGATTTGGGCGACCAGGGCGCGGCGCTCCTCGCGCCACGCAGGGCACACGGCGACAGTGTGGTCCACCGTGTCCTCCTCGTCGCCCGCGCCACAATGGTAGCACCCCGACGTCATCTCCCGCCCTATGCGACACAGGTACCTCCCGAAGCAACCGTGCCCCGAGAGGACCTGCGTCAGGCGGAAGGTCAGGG
Source organism: Malacosoma neustria (assembly GCA_963693495.1). Classification (NCBI taxonomy): domain Eukaryota; kingdom Metazoa; phylum Arthropoda; class Insecta; order Lepidoptera; family Lasiocampidae; genus Malacosoma; species Malacosoma neustria. The sequence continues at coordinate 11,408,241 of OY856385.1, read as the reverse complement.
CGCCGTGGCGCCTTTCCACCCATTCGGCCAGAACGGGCCAGATTGTATCTTGGCTGGAAGAACAAATGCTACTTTTTATTTCTAAATGAAACTTGAAGGGGTAAAATAGGGGTAAACGTAATTAAGTTCTGTTTTTTTATTTATATAGCAAAATAACTTTTGCTAGCTCAGCTAATAGCTATAAAAATCATTATATGACTATACATCATCATTGTATGTTTGTTTTTAAAAACGCAATGTATAAAAGTCTTTTTAGTTTTAACGCAGATACAAATTGATTGACTCATTTATTCAACGCCAATTTAAAATGTTTATATATAGAGTCGCAACGTCAAATTGGCATTATGCTCTCATGAAAATAATGGCACTGAAATATGTTCAGATTCAGGAAATGAATTTCAGAAATCTGGTGTCAACAATGATGAAATGATTTAAGTTGCGAAATACATAAATAAAAGGGTTTTCTGTGCCAATGCAGTTTTTAACTGGGATTAACATTTAAATTCCTTGGGTTATAAACTTTAAAATCAGAGCCTGGTGTATATTGAAGTGCATTCTCATTTGAAAAAATAAATAAATATTTTATGACAATTCACAGAGCGTCATCTAGTCACATAGTAAGCAGCATAGTGTGTTATGGGTACTAGACAACTGGTCTACTGACTCTAGACTAAGTAGTCTAGAGTCAGTGATATAAGTATATCATGTCGTAAATAAATAAATATAATACATACACATGTAGACGTAAGACGGGAATGGGACCCATGACATACGCAAAGAAAAAAAGGAAGAAGAAGGTCGTGAAAAATGATTAAGTACGGTATAGTACAATCTTTTATTACAGATTGTTAAATGTTACATGTTCTTGAAAAATGAAAAAAAGATTAAATATTAAAAATATTTTAAAAATAAACCGTCAACTTTTATCGTATAATAAAATGTTCAGGGGAGTCATCAGTTTGTTTCTCTGGCTTGTACATTTATAGGTAGAGTCAAAACGATTTCTTATCGAATGGATCCGCATTTACCTATTAATTAGAAGAAAGAAAGAAATAGTTTATTTGGACAAATGATACAGTTCGTTTACATCAGAATTTTACCACAAATTACAATTAAATTGTCCTAAATAGGACCTTTGGTGTCGTTTGATGTATGACCATTTTTAAGCGTAAGAGAAAGTTTTGGAGGAGCTTCTTAAAGTAACTTTAAAAGCTTATTATATTTTACTAAAATCTTTAAACATTTCACACATTAGCATACGTCGATGTATGTTATTTTATAAACGTTTGACATGTGAAAGTGTTATGCAGCATTTAATGGCAGCTTATAATTTTGACAGTTTCATTTCCCCCTACATTTTCAATGCTCCATTTTTGGTCGCGTGTCTCTTAGATGACATTGCTTTTAGCTACTTTAATAATAAAGCGTGTTCTCAGCTGATGTTGATATTAAATTTGGCTAAAAATTTTGTGTGAATTTCAGGAATACGAATGCAGTTATTCTATTTTTATATTATAATATACTATATCTATTATGATATTATATTATTTCTATTATTATAATATTATAATATACTATTTTTATTGCTGTAGAACAGCAGACAGGCTGACGACGCACTTAATATTAAGCAGTTGCAGTTACAGTCGAATATTGATGTTTGCGACGCTAGGGGCACCGTGAACACGCTGCTATCCCATAGGGGTACATGAGTTTAGGTCACTGATGCCGGAACACAACACAAGGTTATTATATCAACATACTTAAAACCAAGGGTGGTCACCGTCCAGACGGGCTTGGAGCCCTACCTACGTGGTAGGGCTCCATGGCTATTGTTGTAAGAGTTGTTTTGTCGCCTTTTACGACAGGTCGACCCCGGTCGCAGGGGTTATTATTCTTACTCCGCCCATGCACGGAGAGTTTGTGCGCCATCTTGATCAAAGAAAGTCACCAAAATATATCGATGCAAAAGTATGTCGGATTTTTTGCCTATGACTGTACTCAATAACGGATCTCAGACTTAAAAGTAAATATAACGATGTATTTTGTGTATTAAATAGTTTATGTTTTATATATTACTGCATTATATTGCTATAAATTCCAAGAATTTGCTTCATTGCCCCACTTACAAACAGATCGAAAAGCAGCGGAACCCGTGCCTCACTTAAACTTCTCACCGACTTGCTGGAATGGCACGGCAACTGAATTAAATAGTTTCCCCTCAAAACTGGGTTGTCGTAAACAATTTGCCCGACTTAGATGGACAGTGGCCGGTCGGCGGTTACCACCGACATTATATACTTTGGAACCGTAAGTTCTCTTGACAGAAGACTTGTCAACTCAGTTAAATACTAAAGTATTATAATATTAAAGGATGGTCGAAACCAAAATGTACACAAATTATATTTGCCCTGTTTAGTGGATGTTTTTTGAGTATGTTTGTGAAGTTTTAATTAACTAAAAGTCAACATTTATGACGGCGAAGCTAGCCACGGAGCAAATCAAAGGTTAGTCGCTGCTCTTTCTGACTTGCTGGAAATAGTTCGTCTCGCTTCTCTACTACATTTATTTTACCGTAGCACCGGTACTGTTCTTACGATTTGTCAAACAAATGAACAGCAAACATTCACATAGCTTCATCGAGTACTAAAGTAAGCTGCTGCGTACAGAGCGTTTAGGAGAGTTTTGTTTTATCCTCCATGACACAACGGTTTTTGTACGTCTGATTGCCTGCAGGTATCACGGGTTCAATTTTCATTCCGAGTCTGGGTTTTTACATATAAAATATATTTACCATATTTACAAAAGAAAAATATATAAGTGGTATCTCAGTTGTCTAGTATCCACAATATAAGCACTATACTGCTTATTTAGATGACGCTGTAAGTATTGTAACGGTATATTATTATATACGGTATATATACGGTATTCTATTAAAAAATACACTCACAACAGCATTCAAAAAATACAAAAATATAATTTTCAAAGCATTCAATCTCAATTATCTGAAGATGAGTAAAAGCTATTGGTTATTGAAGGGATGAGACAGGCTAATCCCTTACCCATTCTTACCGCCAGATCAGAAATCTCAAGGGATCGACCATTTATAGACCGTAACAGCGAACGGCTGAGCCATTAGCGAAGTTAAGCCAATGGCTTGACCTCTCACTGTCAAATAGCGATAATTGATATTGACTCATATTTATATGATAGTAAACCTTATCAGCGCCATGTAAGACTTAAATCGTGATTGCATTTACGTTTACACTTTGAAGCTCCATACTGCTACTATTTTTTTTCCGTTTCGTACAATATTTAGTACCCGTTGTTGTCCATTGAAATTCATTCACTTTTTATGACAACTGATGTCTCTTTACATTTACTCCTCTTGCCGGAGCCCAATCATAGTGTTATGACATTTTTTTCTCACGTAGCTAGCTAGTTGATTTAAATTTATTGAAGCGAAGCTTTTATACGGACGTTCAGGCCGCTCGCCGCGCGGCCTTTATATCCGTGCTAAGCGTCAGATTTTACCGTTACACGAGAGCGTCAGATTTAGTATCGTTACACGAGTTGCGGCGCGCGCGCTGCAACTGCCTCCCAGTGTGCGTGGCTTTCATCTTATGAAATTGTTTTTATCAATAATAAGTATTACATGATTACAACAAACATATACGTTAACGACTGTTTATCGAATGGTTCTATGGGTAAATTAGTATACATTGAATACGATGAAAATAATGAAATTAAAAGAGTTTGGTTACAATTTTGATGAAATGAGAGCAAAGGCAATTTAAATGATGGAACTATTTAATATAACAAAGTAAATTTTACAACGTTATTGACGTTACGTGCACAATTACATGGACGAGAGAGCCTATATACAACGCAAAGCAGATATGTGCACATTAGACACATTGCTCTTAAATTAAGTGCAGTCGTCCATAGCTTCAGCAAATTTGTTGAAGATAAAGTTGAAAAAAAAAATAAGATTATAAAGTGCAGCAGATAGATATGCATTGAATCTTAGCAGGACAACTGTGCCCATTATATGAAGAAATTGTATTATACCATTAAATACGAGTAGAAGCAAAACAATTATTGTGAAGTGAATCCTAGACGTAAAGACAGATTATAGCGTTAAAGATATTATAAATTTCATTGCAAGATCACTATGATATATATGATTTATTCAGAATATGGAATAAAATTTACGGGAAGTAATGAACATACTATGCCAATTATTTTAGGTGGAGATTATAATTGCAATTTTAAAGATGAAAAATCTAAGCCTTTGGTTAATTTCCTTTCAGAAAAATTTAATTTAAGGATGAATAATGATCCAAACTTTTCGACAACTAAAACAGAAACAACTATAGATTCAGTATTTACAAAATTTATTGAAAAATCAATCAAAATCTTTTGTATCATATTTTAGTTACCATCAACCAATAGTTACTTTCGTACAATATAAGAATGAGAATAGTGGTGTACAAATAACTGAATGTACTTCTGAGAAACGTATAGATAATAATGCTTTGTGAATGATTCCATAATTTTATGTTAAAACTTTGTAAGACTATATATGACTGTACAACTAATATATGAATGTAATAAATCTTATTATGCAAAAATTGCCGAATTCAAATTATTTTCATATTTGTACTACTTGAAAGATATAAAAAATAACAGTGCCGATTCTTCACGATTAGAAGAAAAAAAATTGGAGAGCTCCGATGTGTGGAGAGCCTTGCGTTTTTAGGCGTGTATTTTATTTTTAATGTATTTATTTTCCCAAGTATTCGTTTTTTTTCCTCAAGATTTTTTTTAACGCATAGTTCCTACGCTTTATACTATAAAGCTTCGCTTATTTCGGGCATCCCTAAAAAACACTGTTATTATTTCTTTTTTTTTGCACTTAGTTCCTACGCTTTATACTAATATATAAAGCTTCGTTTCTTTCGGGCGTCCCTAGACGGAACTATTATTTTTTAATTGAAGTCCATAATTCCACCAATATGATACTCATGTTTAATAACCAAATTTAAATATGATTACAACTTATATGCATAAATAGACAATATTGTATTTAATATTTATTGTTTTTAATGAATGTTTTTCAAAAAAATTAATTGATTTGGAAAAAACAAATATGAGGCTGTCAATTTAAATATTTAGTAATTTGTAAATAGAGTTCATAGCCATAATGGTGGACTGATCATAGCAAAATGACGATTTCAAATGTAACGATCTAATAGTATATTTACATTGAAAACTTCATTGTATTAAGTTGCTTTGTTAGTTGAAATTTCATAAATCTATACCTAAAAATAATTTAAATGATTAATAAAACTGTACAAAACAAAAAATTGAATTTATTGGTGCCCACGTCCCGTAATGTTCTTTAGAATAACCTTTATTGTATAGTATCAGATTTCTGCGAAATTTATTTCGCTTTTAGTATTGGATCTCCATTGTTAAGAAAATGAGGTGAAGTGAAAACTATTTACAGATACAATGTTATCATATCACATTATTGGTTAAATATTACAAAAATTCCAATATTTTATGATGAAGACATTCTGTTAAATAATTTTGTGCTAAAATTTATATTGAATTTGTAGCGAATACGGTCAGTAAATTTCTGTTCTAAATTTTTAATGAATTTCTGTCTATAACATATTTCTGAATGTAGGTTTCGAATTCAATATATTGCACATGAAAAAGAAGTGTGAAACCAAAAGATCCTTAGTTAGTTTTATTCAGAATCGAGACGGCGTTACTGTGTAGAACTGAATGTAACCGGGGTAAAGTTATTAGAAGAATGTTATTTGAATGTATATTTTATTGCTTGATTCGTTAATGTATAAGTTTATGAGTATAAAAAAAATAAAAATTGTATTTTTACGGAAAATTACTTCTTTGTTAAATCTTGTTTAAAAAGCCGATATCTGTTATTATTCTTGAGTTAACGAGAATCATCATCGCGTTTGAAAAGTGTCCATCTAAATTCCATCAAAGTGGTGATACAATCGCATCAGTGTTATTTTTGAAGCGTCAAAAGTTATTACAGTGGGGTAGAGATGGTTTAATTCAGCTACATTGATTGCACTAGCGCCGTATACTGTCAGGTTTTTAAACTATAATTTACAGCTTACAGATGGATTATTGTCAACTTCTCCACATAAGAAAATTCTTCTTACCTCGAACCTCCATAATTCAGTAGTAGTAGTAGTAGGGTTTTTCTCGAAGAGAAAGGCAATGGAACTAAGCCATACAGCCAGATCTTAAGTTTTATTTTCACATCTAGTTTTATAATTTAAGGCAAAAATGCCAATTTTTTAGTATTGTTCATTTATCTTTTTCAAATCCGTGTAAATTTCTACGTAAAGTCAGGTTTTTTTTTTCATTATGATTCAGTTGAGAGTTGTCGCAATTGTGTTTCTTGAAAAATCCGGGTAAAAAGTCATAGTTATTATTCTCCATTATAATTCTCCGAGAGTAGAGTTAATATATTCATATATTGGTCTAAAACTTTCAGGGTACTTAAGCAATTCTTGAAGAGATGTCGGGATGTTATCCTTAAAAACCTCTTGCAGTTGAACGATGAGTAGGATGCGATGAATATTAAAAGCCGGACATGTGAAAAAAATATGGTGTAAAGTTTGTTCTTCATTTAGGGAGCATTCATTGCAATTTGGTGATGAAGTTATTTTCATTCGATATAGATGAGCGTTAAATTTGCAATGACCAAATCTCAGTCTACAAATCTGTGTGTAAAACTTCCTTTTACAGAAAGACTTGCTCCTAGCGAACCAGGGCTTAATACCAATTTCATTATTTATTTCAGCATACCATTTACCTTTGTTTTGATTTATAAGCTGCCTGTCTTCAAGCCAATTTATATTAATTTGTTGACGAACATCAGAAATTAGGTCTTGCCATGGAATTGAAATATTTTTAATCTGGCCACCCAAGTTATTTATTGATTTTGCAAAACTATCAACTTTTTCATTGCCCCTCCATAATTCATTTCACTCAAACGTTTGTTCGCCATCGAGACAAACTCCTAAAATCAAACAGTTAAGAATTCGAGTTGAATTGAAAGTCAATTATTTCTTAATAAAATCTATATGTAATCCATATTTTATTATAACAATTAAAAACATAGTAACAAGTACATGTTAAATACATGTGAATACACCCATATAAATCACTCGTTTATCTATTCACTAAACTGGGATTAATCAACACATTATTGCCATAACTTTTACAACTTAGTTACGTCACCCACAAAAGTTCTTAGTGGAACCCTTAACCCTTTACTAATCCGACCACAAGAGATCCCATGCTCCTTACGTCGTGAGGGTTAGTGAATGATGATAAATTACTTTGGCAGACAATACTTTGGAGAAGGGTCTATTCGATGCATTAAGATCTTTTACTATTACTGTATTTACGCCTGCTATTAGTTTATCCTACATTGCAACGTAGTGGTATTATTGTACTCGGGTAAAAAAACCCGGGTTTATTCTATACCATTGATTAAATTAGGCAATAGATAACAGCTACATACTGATAATGTATTAACTAAATAGGAAACCTTATCTCGGTTTTTATCCGTGCATGGGCGAAGAAAGAATACTGACCTCTGCGACTGGAGGCAGCTTGTCGTAAAAGACGACTAAGCAACCCAAGCTAGGTGGTGGTTTTGAGCCCGTCTGGATGGCAACTACCCCTGATTTTTATAATACCGCCATAATAACCTTGTGCTGTGTTCCGGCATAAGGTTCCAGAACCACTACGCGGTTAGCAGCATGTTAGCGTTGCTCCTGGAAAACATCCATAGGCGACAGTAACTGCTTAATTTTAAGTAGGCCGTCAGCCTGTTTGTGGTCCTAACAACACCAGTTTATTAATCTTAATTTATTTATAGTATTTATTTTAATACTCTAATGATTAAACGAGTCTTAATCGCTACAGTACTAAAAAATATTTTTTAATACTGTAATCTTCTAATATATAAAATTCTCGTGTCACAGTTTTCGTTGCCATACTCCTCCGAAACGGCTTGACCGATTTTGATGAAATTTTTTGTGCTTATCCGGTATCTATGAGAATCGGCCAACATTTATTTTTCATCCCCCTAAATGTTAGGGGTGACCCACCCCCAAATTTTTTTTTAAATTTTTTGACGTTTTATTATTTATATGGCAGAACAACGTTTGCCGGGTCAGCTAGTAATATATAAAATTCTCGTGTCACAGTTTTCGTTGCCATACTCCTCCGAAACGGCTTGACCGATTCTCATGAAATTTTGTGAGCATATTGAGTAGGTCTGAGAATCGGCCAACATCTATTTTTCATCCCCCTAAATGTTAGGGGTGACCCACCCCCAAAATTTTTTTTTAATTTTTTGACATTTATTATTTATATGGCAGAACAACGTTTGCCGGGTCAGCTAGTGATTATATAATACCTTATGCTTTAAGCCTATGACCTATAAATTCAAAATTCTCACGAATTACTTTATACAAAGATTTTCAAATAATGATATTCAGACACTATTGCTGTGTTGCTGTCTCCTATATCCGAACGTCCGTACCCACAAAATTGTTTTATTATTATATAAAATAAAGTTCTTCCTAAATCTCTATATTACACTTTGCTTTGCTTTTGTGACATAAAATAAATAAAAATGTAGTTAAGTCTCGTAAACATTGAATTACCACACATAAATTAATTAAATGAATCAGTCTAAACGTCCTGTTGTTGAACTCTTGCTTCTTCCAAGGAGCCATACGTGTTCAAGGCAGACTGGTGGGTTAACCTCACTTGTGATCTTGCTGAGGAAAATTATCCTTCACCATAATTATCTGACAATAATATTATGGGAGCAACTTCATATAAGATGCACGTCTAGGTAAAAAATAAGCATAATATAGACTTTGGATTGCGCCTTGACTGTAAAATAATGATTAACACGAACATCTTATATGTAATATACTAGCTAAATATTATGCACATTATAAATATTATTATTATAATAGCTTGAAGCCTGTAATGTAATGAGTAGAACATTGAAAAACAAACTTATGAAATATACATTTCGATATAAAAGCCGCATTATGATTCTGAGAACTAAACATAACAAATGAAACCTTAGATATTCTTCAAGATAACAATAGGGTGTATAATTTCCTTTTGCGATATTGTATGGCTCCCATTTCAATCTACGCAGCAAATGACCGGGGCAATCATCCCCTGCTAAAATCCCTCGGTATCTTGTCACCAATCTTGACGCGTCATCGCCGACCATGTTTACAGTGCGAGATAAGCGTGACCGATCTCTGGTCACCCTTACAGGATGTACTTCGACAGAGATCCGTGGAGTGGTGGAACATCCTTACATAAATAGTAAAAGGTTCTCAATTAAGTAGCATCTATAAAATTACATTTTATTTTGCATAAAATTTACTGGTTTAATTTTAAGCATGAACCAAAAATAACCTAGAATATTTACATATTTTGCTAAGTGGTAATGCTCCAAAAACTAACAAGTTTTGTATGTCGATAAAATTACTTCTACGTGGACGGCAGCGTGTTAACGGTGCCCCTGGCGTCACAAAAATCCATAGGTGACGGTAAAGGATTACTGTTAAGTGGGTCGTCAGACTGTCTGTTGTTTGAATGCAATAAAAAAATGATGTCATAAGTAGTTTTTCTGAACATATAAAAAAACAACTAGGTTACTCAGTCTTCTGTATGTGCTGCGTTACGTTGTCAGTGATTACCAAGCTCTTAACGACATCTATCTAAAATATCAGTTTCTGTATTATTCCAAATTTTGAACAGATTTCGTTCTTAATAAACATATCGTGTGCCTTTGTAATGATAAATAAACAATATTATATATGAACGCTATTCAGAAACTTAAAAGAAAGTGATTATTAAATTTTTTGTTTAAATATTTATTTTCCGGGATACTCTCCTAAAAAATTTAAGCTATATTAATCGGACTTATACTAGCAGATAGCTGATATACTACATTAAACCAATATTATAGCTATTTAATAGAGCTCAGAATCACAATAATAATAGCAGTTGACAAGTAATGACATTTTTAGTGCAAACTTCTATATAACTTGCCAAACCATGAAAAAAACTCCGTTTCAGTGTTATTTTATTAAAATAACTTTGGGTTCGATGGAGGACCGTTTTAAAATTAAAATTATGAGCATCACTTGCGACAGGATGTTTTTAAGGATACCTTCTGTGATATTTTGAGCGTAAAGTGTAAAAAAAAATATTCACTTTTTTTGCACACATGCACACCCTAGAGTTCTGTATTACGGTCAAAATGTTTCTCTGTCAATTTTCCTAAAATATATGAAGCGAAGACACCTAAATTTAACGGCCCACGTTCAAAAAAGCGGTTTATCGCGCCCGAAGTTATGGTGAGACGGCTCCATGGCTTTATAGTCCGGAAGCACCTCCTCCGGGCAGTAATGCGTTGACCTAGGTCGGCCTCTATCCACTGCAGTCATTACTCATTGAAAATTATACCAGACTAAGTGGTGATTCGGGTACACGCAGTCATGCGAACAGAATGCAATACCACAATCACGACATGGCTTGAAGCTTTCTTTTGATTTTTCTCTTTATTTATTGTTATTATTTTTTTGTGTTGCTCATACTTCATCTTTCAAATACTATAAGTTAGAGTACATGACATAAAAACTGAATAATAAAATTAAACTTTGTCTTACAAGTGTTTCCTATAAGTTACGACTGGAGGTCTCACTTTGAAGTTAATGTAATTTTTCTTGTCCTTGAGAAAGTCATGGCATGGTCTGTTATCATTCATCGTCCGGACCACACGGCTCATGCGGCTATACAATTAAAAAAGAGACTGTATTATTTACTTGTAAAAATAGATATTATAAAATAAATATGGTGTAGCGCACTTCGGTACGCTTGTAGAGGTCACGAGTTCGATTCCCGTCTCACGTCTGGATGTTCATGTATAATATGTATTTATTTATATTTATAAAATAAAAGTATATATTTAGTCGTCTAGTACTTATAACACAAGTGCTGTGCTACTTACTTTGGGACGTAAGTTACAAGTGGTTTTTCGCCTGGAAATGTTTTTTTCTTTATATAAACTTCATGTCTGTCACTGTCGAGAGATGAAAGTATTTTAAATTCAAATTTAATTACACCTAAACTTTATGAAAGGTTAAGGTTTCATCACAGGGTTTAAATTTAGAACACTATTAAATATAATAATAATCACAAAGTCAATTTTTGTGTTTTTTAGTATACTTTTAATCTTAGTTTAATACAAATTTTGCATACAAAAATGTTTAAAGAGAACCAAAAAATAACCTGAAATAGTATGATTGTATTGTTTTAAATTTCAGATATTTTAGTGTTTGGCCGAGATTTTTTTCATAGATAGCAATTTAAAGCAAGACTGGGTGAATGAATAAGAGTAGAGGCTTAATTGTGGATTAAATTGTCATCTTTGTGGGTTCTATTCCTACATAATACTAATTATTTGTATGCTATAAGTTAGTTCAATGTGACAAGTTATAATTTTGCACAAGTTAGTTTTTATTACGAAAAAATACTAAGCATTAACTTACGTATTCTATGCAAATATCTATTTTAACAAAAGTTAAAGAGAGTTTAATAAAAATGACTTAGTGCTTTAAAAGGTTTTAAAATTAGAATATTTTCAGACATGCAAACAATAAGCATAAACAAAACAAAGACTTTCGGAATACGTTCTAGTGATATACGTTTCGCAAGGAAATAAAACAATCGTTGTCTTTAGATGTAGGTGTATAAAAGAAGTTAATGTACAAAGCTACAGTGAAAAGCCTGGCTCGTGTTTGTACTGTATTATATTCTACCTAATCTCCACTGTTTCAATGCATTGTGGTTCATGTCAGGAGAAACAGAGTTTACCAATCTGAATTATTGCTCAAAAGAATTAAAAGGTTTGGTTTAGTTGTACTGTTATTGGATTATTATATATTTTTCAAGGTATATAGTTTTTTGTCACTTGGCAGCTCTGTGGCAACCTCTGTGCCGTAGCGACTAAAGCACATCTGAACGCCTGTGGAGGTTCGTTTCCCATATCGTGTCTGGGTGTTTATATATAATACCTTCACTTTTCACCTTTTATACGGCTGTGAAGCGTGGCCAGTGTTAGAGCGACACAAGCAAGAACTGCGTGTCACGGAGATGAATATGCTGCGGTGGATGTGTGGAGTGACGCGGAAGGACCGCGTCAGGAACTCCCGCATTCGCGGTAGTCTTCGTGTCCGTGACATTGCAGATAAATTGCAGGAGTGTCGGCTCCGTTGGTATGGCCATGTTTTACGGCAACCGGATGCTTACGTGGGAAACAAATGTCTGGCCATGCCGCCTCCGCCGGGCCCCGGCAGGAGGGGTAGACCCAAAAAGTGCTGGCTTGACGTCGTAAAGGGTGATATGCGTGCCAATGGGCTCACTACCAGGGATGCTGAAGATCGCGCGAAGTGGAGTAGAAAAAGTCGGAAAGCGGACCCCGGGCACCGAAATGAAAGTTTGGGTGGCAACCGGGACTAACGCTAGGATGATGATGATGATGATGACCTTCACTTTTCACACTTCTAAAATATCTTCATATTTATTTAAAAATTTAGTTAACAATTTTTATTTGGATATAAAAATTTTCATAGCGATCGAAAGTATATTCTTTCAACTTTCACTCTTGTTTAAATAAATAAATGAATCTGAAGCTAACACAATTATTTAACCATTGAATTTTAAAATAAACCGTACGGTACTGTAATAAATTAGACATTGGTAATATTCAGTTATCAATCACTGTACAGCTTCATGTCAAAATTTTACCATGACAAGCAATCACTGCATAACTTAATTTTGCATAATCCTATACAAATAATAGGCGCTGCTGAATTGCAAATATACATTTTATAAACCAATTTACAACTCGGTCGCCATTGTGAGAAAGTACATTCTAAGTAGCAAATATATGTAAGTTATCTATCGCGAATGCCTTTGTCTTAAGATCACAATGTTAGGATAATGCACAACACAGCACTCACGCGCCGCAATTGTTCTTTTCTGCTGAGGAATTAGCAAACATGGCGAAATGCTTTTTGATAATGCACTCAACATTCTACCAGATTATGTATGGGGCTTTTAGTCACTATGATTTGTGTATAGTAAAACAAAAGTATCCACTGTAGGGTGTCGGCTAATGTAAATCATAATTATACAATGAAAGCAAACATATTTAAGTATTTTTCACTTTAAACTTAACTAACTTTTACAAAAAGAAAGTTTTTATACTTAAACATTGTTGAAAATTATTTTTATTACTATAAATAGTAAATTTGCAATTGAGTATTAAAGAAAAAATAATTCTGTGTGGCTTCAAAATGGCTAGAAAGAGGTCGGTCATTTTAAAAATCTCAAAAAGTCTATATGAGCCGTATTAACGATTGATATAAAAATACTTCCTTTATTGAAGACTACAGTGCGTTATAGTGAGCGTGTGTTTTTAAAATTGCATTCTGTTAATATGTAAAATTCCAAGATATGACATATATAACAAATCAAACAAATGAACATTTCCCTTAGGACTCTGCGTGCATTAATAAAATATTTTATGGTAATCGTATGTACTATACGAATACTGCAGTTTCCTTAAAGCAATCCTGAGTGAATTGATTTAGAGATATAAAATCACTTTCTCAGAAAGTGTCAAGTAAAACCACCAACACAAATACGTGACAGGAAAAAATACTTAAGAGCTTCCGGATACTTACTCCTAATAGATCGAAAGTCATAGCTTTGTACCAGATCGAGGATACATAAAGATACGTTGGTGAAAATTGCTGAACCCTTGCTTCTGAAAGGGTGTCTAATGTAATTAAAATAGGCATGCGGTTAAAACAATTAAAACACATTTTGAATGAAGGACTTCAAAAGAGTTACAATTTTCATTGAAAACTAAGCAACACCACAACTTGGCCTAGACAATAGAATGGACTTGACATCTAGGTCTGACCAAATTGCGGTCGAGATTCGGCCGCATTTCTCTGTGACCACAGCTTTGCCCCAACATGTTGTGTTTAAACAATAAATGCAACGTGGCAAACCTTCAAAAATATTTATTTATTCATTAACATGATATATTTATTGTATTTGCGGTGTAACAGTTACTCGGTGTTACAGTCTCGCCAATAATTGACACGCTAATATTGCAATATTGAATTACATTAAATAATTATTAATATATTATATTATGTCGGATTGTATAGATTAATTTTATTAAAGAATTATTCTATGCTAAGTCAATTTTATGGGCGATTTTATCTTGAATTATATAACAAAACAGTCATCCAATTCGATAACTTTTTATTGAATAATTTCCCCTTGTATTGTTTTTTAATATTAGGTGGATTGTATATTTTTTGAATTATTAAATAGTTATTTCTAGTATAAAGATGAGTTTGGGGTGCTAGATTTTCCATAGTGTTAAAGTTGAATACTGGTTGTTAAATCTTCAATTATAGATCTCGGTGTATTTAAACGAGGATAGAAAGTAGCAGTAGCGTACCAACAGATATCAATCGCCTCATGATACTACTCAATTGCTGACCACGAATTTGAAATAGATACAATGATCATCTAATGGGATATAAAATTTGTATAGCGATAATCCTCAATTAACTCATTAAATATATAAACATTCAGACCTGGGACCAGAATTAACCCGTGACTCGAACCCTGACATGCTAAGTCCGTTACAACACAGAGGTCAATAAAACTCAAAAAATATTTACTCATTCAATAAGCTGGAATGACCCATTAGAGATATTTATTCCAGTATTTTTCGTCTAGATCAAAAGACGAATGACTCACCAGGATGCATTGACGCAAAGAGCCCTGAATTTTGAACCGTGACTATACTCAACAGAACAAAGCTTCTAAGTTAGATCCTGATTGACGAACTCCTGGCGGATTACGCAAGTCGGTACGTTTACGTTACGTAGGTTACGTAGGTGTTTATGTAAAATATGTATTTATTTACAAAAGAGAAGTAAGAGAAGTATATGTGTATATCAGTTGTCTAATATCCATAACAAAACGCAAGTGCTATTCGACTTAGTTTGGGACTAGATGGCGTTGTGCGATATATAGTTTGCATATTCTGTTTACGACTTAAGCTTCATCAGTCTGCTAAAATCAAAGCAATAATTCCAATACACGGCTAGTGTGTGAATCCCCTAATAGCATTGAAGCAGTGTATGGTAACCATTGGAACGCAGATGCATGTTGAGGCTAAATGCACTGGTCGCAAGCATTTCTGGTCGCTGTGGAAACATCGTTCATCGACCGCAAATGTAACCGGGCACCTGTTCGGAATGCATTGTGTACGCATCATGTAACCGCAAATGTAGACACGGCCTAATGTGTCTAAAGTATTCGTGTACATGAACCATTTGTTTGTTTGGAAAAATATGAATGAAAAATATTATTCTTTACTTCTCAAATAATAATTAGAGTAATTTAAAAAAAAAATAACATCAGTAAATAAAATAAAAGAAGATTTGTTTAAGTTCGGGGTTGATGAATTAGCGAACATAATAGTAGATGACATATTTATATATTAGACAAAGGTGTGTATTCTGAAAATAAATAAAATACTAGCTGGCCCAGCAAACCATATAAATTAAAAACAAAAAAGTAGCCTACGTCTTTCTCCAAGGTCCAATCTATCTCTAAACCGAAATTCATCAAAATTGGTTGAGCGGCTTAGGCGTGATAACGTAACAGACAGACAATACATACATAGTTACTTTCACATTTATAATATTTGTATGGATACAGGTTTTATTTAATATGAGGACTAGAGAAATTTGAAGCCACTATCAACAACAGCTGGTATAGAGATCATCTAAAAATATGGTTGACCTGATTTTACTAATATTCAAACTTGAAACCTAAAATGGCTAATATTAGAATTATTCGTACGAACAGGAAAAAAAACATGATCCGAACAGTTATGAAGCCATTAAATACAGAGATACGTGTAAGTTATATCGACCATATCACGCTGGACGATTTTTGAAGTGAAAACTTCTTTAGCGGCGTTGTGCACTTTATTTGTTATGGGTAAAAATGTTAAACTCGCGTCAGGTCACGTGTCCTGATCGAAAATTCGTAAGACGGAGTTTTGCTCCAGTCATACCAACCTTATTAATAATGAGTTAAGGTTTATTTTAATGTAACTTTTAAATGATTGAATTGCCTTACGTATACATATCTATTCGAATTGCGACTTTATTACAATGAAATACAGTTGAGTTTTTTTTAATGAAAACTTTACGCTAAAGAGGCGCGTTGAGCACTTTTTGGGTGAACAATTTTTGGTTTGTAAAAAAGTGTTAATGACTAATTTAAACTTTAATCCTTGGTCGTATAATAATCTAATAGCTCTACGACACAATTTACAAGTTACTTAGTTTTCACTTCTATCGGCAGTCCCCAAAGACTGCCCCGCATATTTTTTTAGTTACACCTGGTAGCTCAGTGGTATTAATACTCAAAACCTGGGAGTTCAAATCCCACGATATCATGCAAAGTTTAGGCCGTTTTTATCGCCTAATGTGAGCAATATATCATAATTGCCATATATAGACGATGAAAGAAAACATTGTGAGGAAACTCGCCAATTTGCCTTGGATAAACGTAGTGGGTATTCTGTCCGTTTCCTTTAAGGGGAGGACCGAGCCCAGTAGTGGGATGATATGGGTTGTTATTATCACGTACTTATGATACTAATATTAAGATATATCTTGCCTTCATAAAGCGGGATAAAGTTAGTTGCAATCACTGCAAGTGAATTAATTAGTTCAGTCTGGTAAAATAAAACGTAGATATGACAAGCATTATTTCATGAAACAATTGTAAAATATTGGTGACACAGTCTACGTCAAATTCACTTGCAATTTATCGTTATCAGCGAATTATTTCCCATTATTGGATTAAGGTCTCTCTAACAATACATACAACCTAAATGTCTTCGTGTTGAATGATTTTACTTGAATTTTGATTGAGTTCCAGAAAAGTGTAATTTCACCTCCTATATATATATATATATATATATATATATATATATATATATATATATATATATATATATATATATATATATATATATATATATATATATATATATATATATATATATATATATATATAAGTGTGTGTGTGTGTGTGTGTATATGGAGTACATTCTACGACAATTCCTAGCTATAAATTATAATGATGATTAACTGCATATAAGTATGGTATTGTTTAGCATCTAAATTCTTCTATTTGTCACAAAGGTTTATTGTAAATTAAAAAGTAATAATTTGCCCACTATCATAACATGTACTGCGTCATTGTTCTCGCCATCCCCCACCGGATTCGCCCGTTGAGCAGCGCTCCTCACTAAATCTGGGCACACGTCGAAATAAACAAAATTGGACCCCTTTCCGACGAGGTTCGGATTAATCAGCTCTGAGCTCTTCGTACAAAGTAGTTGTGTGTCCAAATAAGCCATGTTCCCGAGAAACAAAGAGATTTTATTATCTATTCTTAGAAGAAAAGGATGAATTTATATCACTTTCCTTTGAGCTCAATATTCAAGTTGTAATATTAAGACCATATAGGCCATTTACAGTATGTAATAAAAAAAATTTGTAAACGAATACATTAAAATCAAAACGCGGGACGGGAGTCGCACTAGTGACTTCCGCAGGGGTTTCGACGAGCATTAGCAATTATGACAGGTGTCCTCAATGTTGTCAACAAATAAATAAATAATCAACACTTAAATAGGAAGCTATTTTCAGATGAATTAAATGCTTTGTCCTGAGTTGGAATTAGATCTGTAAGACTCACACCCCCTCAGGGGCGCTTCTCTGTCCGAGGAGTGCACGGGTGTGCGTACCCGAGGTGCCCGAGCATCCGCCACCTCATTCCCCCTTCCCGTCCGAGGCGGCGGAGTCCCACCTTTCTTCCCGTCTACCTCCCACATCCTTTCCCAACTTCGCTCTCTGTTCGTGGCACGGTCCCCGGTGGGATGGTTGCGAGTACTGGTTGGGGTCCCGGGTTCTGTCCCGGGCCCTGATTTGGTAGTCGAAACCATGCCCATTTCGACTGCGCCTGCACAGAGAGTGTTCCTGGGGCGGGAACGGCATCTCCGCTCTCCGTCGGTCTGGCTGGGTTGGCTACGACATTGGGCGACTCCCTGGTTTTCTGGGGTGTCGTCTGGTAGTCGTACCCACGCCTGACTGGCACATGGCGGAGATGCAAGTCCCGCCCCGTCCAGAATCCTCCAGCTTTAGGCTGGAGGCAGTCAAGTCCGCAAAGGAGGCGGCGGAGCGGGAGCGGGAGTCGACTACCACACTCCCCTCCCGCCAACGCCGGCAGCGCCGGAGGGCAAGTAGCGACCTCCGGCTGCCGTAAAAAGCGGCCGCGTGCTGTTCCCTCCCTCCTCAACTCATGTTGATTCAGAAGAGCGCCGGGGGACAAAATCCTGACCCCCCTGCCGCCAACTATTTAGAAGCTGGGCCACGAGATCGGCAGGCCATATATCCGTAGGCCCGGGTGTAGGCGATAGGAGAATAGCGGGGTTTTTTAGTGGGTAGTCGGATGGCCGAACATCTTTCCCGGAATCCCACATATCCCTCGGTCCCCCCGGGCTGGGGGAACCCGTCAAGAGATGGTTTTTCCCCGAGACCAAAAAAAAAAGACTCACACAACGATTATATCCGTATCGTTATTTTAGATTACAATTACAAGTATGACTAGCTGATCCGGTAAACGTTGTTCTGGCGTATAAATTAAATTCCTTTTTGATAAGATTTCCATAAAATTCGTTCTAAGTAAGTGTCTGAATCATCGCAAAATGAGTAAGTATGCTAAATTTCAAGTCAATTGGGTATTTTTAGAGATCTTGTGATGAGTGGTATTTCGGTTATATACATACATATAATCAATCAAAGAAGATAGATAACCAATGAAATAGCTAATTAAGAAACGTACGTGTTCAAAGCTCATTTAGTGGAACAGGTGCAACTCCTTTACCATAAAACTAATCATTCGACGGGGTGTAAAAACAAAACGTTCCCGTAATGACACAGGAACTCCTGTACCAGGGCGTCCCGTCTCCAAGCTGCGGCCAATTTCGTATCTTATTAAACTTAAGTATACAATTTTGTTTGAAAAATGGAAGAAACTCATCTTGTGGATTAATTTTCTGAGAGATAAAACATGATATAATGTTGTAGGTAGTATTGAAATTATAATGGTTGCGCCGTTACATTATTTTTAGCAGTTTACTTGTACAATGCGATGGGTAAACTGTTGACTGTAGTAAGGAAAAAATTAAGATATAATTAATCAAGTACTTTATACGTGTTATTTATCGATGAATTCTGCATACAATTTATATATTGGTTTAAAATTCTTTAAGCATTTTTTATTGTTGCGGAACAGCAGACAGGCTGAAGGACCTCTGAATAATGAGCAGTTACCGTATCCTGTGAAATGCGATGCCAGGGGCACCACACACTTCCGTCCTCGTGCGGGAACTGGATCTCACGTCGGAACCAAACGCAAGGCTATTATGGCGGTATATTTCGAAACTAGAGGTGATTACCGTCTAGACGGACCTGGAGCCCTACCACCTAGAAAAACATGAAAAATACTATTACATATTGACTTTCTTTAAATATGATTATTATTTTATACAGTCCTAAGCTACCTGAAGAAATACTAAGTAGTAAACGTGAAGATAAACTAGAAGAAATCCTGCATACCAAATTTATTTCTATCAATGTACGAAGTCTTGACAGCAGAAATGTGATGTGATGTTAATGCAAGTAAGTAAATAAGTAAAAAGATGTTATGTAATCTATACAAATAAATAAAATTGGAGAGTCTGTTTGTAATATTAAAATAACCGCTTTTTACTAAGTGCATTCGGACGTATACACGGTACATATACCAAAACAACATTTTTTTCAATTTTTGTCTGTCTGTCTGTTTGTTCCGGCTAATCTCTGAAAAGTCTAGACCGATTTTGACGGGACTTTCACTGGCAGATAGCTGATGCATCAAGGAGTAACTTAGGCTATTTTATTTTAGAAAAAAATATAGTTTTTGTTAAAAATGATTAGTTACGGAAATTTTATATTCTAATTTAAGTTGATTTCAGATTTATATCATCAATCATATGAAATAGGGTTCAGCTTAGGCTGGAAATTGTAGGTTGAATTTCCAATTTAAGTTAACCTCAGATTTATGTCATCATTCATATGAAATAGGGTTTAGCTTAGGCTGGACTTTGTAGGTTCGAACGTACGTATTCTGGAGGCGCATGGCGTAACAGTTGCATTCGATAATACTGACTGTTTGCATATTTCATTTATATTTTAGGGTTTATAGGGTTTGTAATCCAAAATAAACCATAAGATATATCCAAAAAATTCTGCCCAAAGTCACTATTTTTATGCGGACGGAGTCGCGGGCACAGCTAGTGTTTTATATAAAACAATAAAGCAAGTGCTAAGCTACTTACTCTGGCACTAGATAGCGCTGTGTGAAATGTCCTAATATAGCGAAAATAGCGAAAAAAGAACTGTTTTTTGCTCTATGAAGGAATCAAACTCCTAAAATGAAATCGGTTCTGGGCCATAAATGATTTCGTGTGAAAGAGCATTCCAAACATTTGTGTATATATGTATTTACGATAAAATAAATATAAGTCATGGTTACGAACAAAATACAATTCTATATATATAATTTAGAAACTACAATTACAGGTTATAGCCATCGTCTAGGTTTGGTACCATTGTCGAATCTATGTCGTCATTAGCGGGTGTCCATGAACCATGACTCTTTATGGGATATGGCCCGTGACCCCTGCACAGTGTTACCAGATGATAAATTCAATATAACTTATTATTATTTGAAATAAACATTCATAACAATGTTGTATGTATAACAATGTTGTACATCTTTTTATGTATGACTAGATGAGATGACCCGGCAAACGCTGCAAATTAAAAAAACCCGGCAAATTAAAAAAAAACAGAACTCAGTTATATTCACCACTATTTCATCCTCTTCAAGATTTAATTTGCAACAAAAAGTAGCCTATGCCCTTCTCCAAGGTCCGATCTATCTTTATACCGAAATTCATCAAAATTGGTTCAACGGCTTAAGCGTGAAAACATAACAGACGGACAGACAGAGCTGATGGTCTGTACGCAGTTACCATCGGCTATGGATGTTTACGATGCCAGATAACACGCTGACGTCCACGCAGAGGAAATGAGACCTGGGTCACTTATGCTGGAACACAAGGTTATGCTGCATATTTAGAAACTATTGGTTGCTATCCAAACGGGCTCAAAGCAACTATGACATACATGTATAGTATTGTATATATTTATTTACAAAAGAAATGTACATGTGTAGTATATTAGTTATCCAGTATCCATAATACAAGTACTATACTAGTTACTTTGGTACTAGCTGACGCTGTGTGAATTTTCTCGGTACATATAATGTAAAAAATTCAATATTTGGTATTAAATTCCAATATCTTGCAACACTTCATCACCCCTTCTGCCCCTAAATGCAGACACGTGTGCGAATTAATCGAGATTTTTGCCCGATAAATCCACGTTGAACTCCGTGCCAAAGAGGTCCGATTGTTATATAATTCAATTTTGTTTAAATCAAACCTTTAAATTCAATTGTTATTTTGGAATCCAATTTGTTTTGCGGTTGTTTTTCGACGTGGGTTCTGAACAGAAAGATTGATTGTGCGCTACCTATTTACTGTCATGATATTGATTTAGTGTTATGGGTACTGTAATAGTGAGTTTAAATGAAAATTAATCTTAGTATTTATTTATTTCTCTTCTGTTTTGACTTTGTTTATTTAATTAATAATTAATATAATGTTATTTGTTTGCTTAACGATGTCCTTTATTTTGTTTTAATTTTAATCACTTACTCACTACTTATCTAAGAAGTTATAAAATCTATTTCTATATTATATATCTATCTTATATTATTACTTTTTGATATTTAACAGAGATGGCCATTCCTTTCAGAGCTGGGAGTTCAAATTGCAGTTGCTTCTGTACATTCCAGTCTTTTTACGTCTTCTTTTTTAAAATATCTGAGACGTATTGACACAAATTGTAAGTTGAGTGACTATAACCAAAAGTGGACCTCAGGCTCCAAATGAAAAGTTGGACTAAACCCTTCGGATAATACAATGATTTATTACAAACACGAGTGAGCCTTCATGTCAATATAAGCCTTAGTGGGTGATACTAAACTCGTAGGTACAACAAAATCTACTTATGTTTGCTACCATTACGATGTAAATTTTACAATGACATTCTCCACGTAAATACATCATTAGGGGTATTAAAGGGTTGCAACCAACATTTCAGGGCCAACAATACGAGCTCATAAAATTTGCATACCTTCATTCGCACTCTTCCTAAACCATTACCTTTCCATTTGGTTAATAATTTAGGAGCCCTCTAGGACTCCGGCCAAATATTAAAAGTGATGGGTCCCCGAGGTTTAATATTAGACACCCCTCGTATTAAATTTTCTGTCACGCGAAATTCCCAAATGCATACGCCAGATATTTTTTGCACATGTTCATATTATTCCTATTGTGCACTTATTCGACACAGAATGTCGTATTTGTTGGCATGATTACGATAAAAGTATAAATTGAGTCCTTCGATCGATACTTTAAAATATTTGTTACCAACGATATTATAAAAATAAAAATAAAGTATAAATTAAACATACCTCTGCAAGTCTTCTTCTTCCTGCTCTTATCCCACATCATATGGGGTCGGTACAACGTAATTTCCTTTGTTAGCTGTCATCTTAGAAAGTATTTTAACTATTACAGTACGAGATTTACACTTTAGAGCCCTAAACTACACTAAACTAAATGTTGGTACTATTTAAGACCTACTATTTCTGAACAAAGATGCAAAATTAAGATTAAATAGATCTGATTTTTTTGTTTTTACACTACAACTACTTATCTTCTTACTTACTTACTATCTTCTTCATGATCTTATGATATAAACTAGTAAAAGTCCAGTGGCAAATGATAGATGAGCTTGAACAATTTCGGCGTAGCTTTTATCTAGAAAATACATAAACCAGAAAATAAACTTTAAACACTCAAGAAAAACATAAATACAATCGAAAGCTATTAAAAGATGACGAAACTCATTGTACATAATTTATTGTCTTTGAATACATCAGAAAATTCATGATATTATTTCAAATTCATATTAAGCGAATACAATGTTCAGCAAGTTGCGCAGGGTGTTGAATAATCGACCTCATTGTATATGCATCAAATTCAGAGAACAAAACTAATCTAGAGCGGAGCAATAAAAATGTCCCACTTGCCGACTCGTTTTAAAAATAGATGAGAACAAGGTGTAATCTCAGTGACGCTTATTATAAAATTTTGCATCTTAAATATTTCGCATTTTTCAACACACCCTCTCGCGGCGCCCTGAAAGAGGGTAATACTGCTATTACCTCAGACAAAGTAGACTCGAGAATAGCGCAGCTTGATAACCCATATAAAAAGCTAATTGGACGGCGCGAGCTGTATTCGTATAATGACATACAATATTTTTTATTGCTCTTAAATGTTTTATTTTGTAATTAAAGTCCTTTTAAAAAAAGTTAAGTTACTAAGAAGAAGAAAAATTAAGTACGTGCTAGCTAAAGATATCACTGCTATCAGCTGAATTACATTCATAAAGCAAAAGGAGATGGCATGCACTACTTAAGCAGTTTTTGTTATCTATTATTATTCAACTGTTACATACCAACCTTTACAGAATCTTTACAGAACATCGTGTGGAAACTTGCATACCGAGAACGCTGGTATATGTAACTCGTCAGTGCACCTTGGATAAGTGCGGTGGGTATTCTCTTTTATATATAGGAAGTTAAAGCATAGATAAAAAAATATGGTGTCATGAGACCAGCAGGGCTCAATCCAAGCTCACCTACTAACTATGCACGCCATTAAACAGAGGATGAGGCTCGCGCAGTTTTTCTTTCAGAGTTAGGACACTCAGTCCGTTATATTAGAATAATAAAGAGACAGAGAGAGAGACGAAACGAGATATTCGAATAAGATAGTGATAATGATGGTCTTGTCTTCAATTCACATGGAACGCATAAAATATCTTGAGTTTAGCAATCTGCCCACCACGATAGCAAATGGTCACCATCGTCTAGGGAGGTTTGCACTATCAGTGATATTGTCAAATTTTATAATGCCTTTTTTGAAAACCTGTAGTAACCCAATGTAGTTCAACGGCTAACCCTGTATGATGTTAATAGTAAGTTCTGGTCCGGGAGTCTGCTAAATACTTTTGTATAAAGTCATATGGTACGGACTTTCACCTAATATACGGGAGTAGCTGACCTGGCAAGCGTTATTCTACGACAAACATTAAAAATTAATTGAACGTTTTGCATAAGGTTTTTAGTAAAATCCGTTATTATTACATTGCAAAATGAGCAACTATGTTAAATTTCAAGTCAATCGGTTGTACAGTTTTAAAGATTTCGTGATGAATGGTATTTCGCTTATTAGCTTTATTTTTACAAATAAAAGCAATACAACGTCATTATAATGGCAAAAATCTGCTAGCTGATTTTTCATATTTATCTATCTACGTTATACTATAAGTATTATGTCAACTTATCCTTTAAAAAATCTAATAACAGTCGTCATTGCAGACTATTTTGACTTCAAATCTATTGATAATGTTGAAGCCGGGGAAGATATAATAAATCTCTATAACAATATGCGTTGATTTATCAAAATTAAATCTCTTTGTTGAAAGGAGTAATCAAATTTATCGCTCGCTTGAATCTTCAATTCATTTTATAGGGTCTCTTTAAAATTATCACTGTTTACATTATTATCTTTGAAACAATTATGGTAATAAAGTTTGGAATTATATCTTTATTTTCATTTTCATGTTAGGGATTGGAAGTGGACAATAGAGAAAAATAATAGTAAAATTAAACCCATTTCTGTATAAAATTTTATTAAGTCTATCCCATCACTTATCTATGAAGTCGTCCATTATCTAAGACAGTGGGATAGTCAGGCAGAATGCATCGGTAGTCTTGGTTAAAGAATAACTGGTGTGTGAAGTACATAATATAGTAGGAATTGAATCCAGTCAAATAATGATATAACTGCTACAACTTGCAACATCTATGAATAGAATTATCTCTAAAATAGACAAAAAGTCACACGTGCAAAACCAGGGGAATATTTTGTATTGAAATATTTTACCTGTGTTATTTCGCTACTTATAAACTTGTTAGAAGCATTCCCTCTTAAAGGACAAATATGTCTCGACATCCCCTCATCTTTGGATAACAGGCATGTTGTTTGTTCATCGTATATTTTTATAAAGCCCCGCAATAAAACGTTTGCATTTAACATTTTTTGGGGGCCATAAATAAAAAGTCCTCGAGTAAAATTGCATTTTAAGCATTTCTAAACGCGACCGTCACCTTTGGCCGAGCCCCGTTTTGCCGGCCGAGTCTCGTTTTTCCAGAGGGACATTAAACTAGAAAGTAACGACGGGACTGCACGTATTTCGATATTGTAAATTCTAAAATTTATTGCGTATTACAAAATAGCCGGTTTCAGGAGCACTTCAGATAGTTGACAGTAAGGGGAGCGTTATAATAACTATATATGTCTGTTCAATATCTTTATTTCGACGGGCAATAAATTAACTAAATATATTACTGTAGCTCATGTTGGAAGCCGCCTCCAGCATGGTCGCGGAGTCGGGGCTGGAGTAAAATTAAATTATGAGTTGACAAAATGAGTTACGCCCTTTTCTGTAGATTAACAAACAAAAACTGATTGTATGAGGGTCAGACTGGCATTAATGTTGTTAAAAGCAAATGACTCTATTCTTCGCGGACGTGTCGCCGGCCCGTTGTTCGTCCACAATGGTACAATTTAAGCTTGCCATTGTTCTTGCTTATACTGGTCTCGATTTAGTTTCGAGCTTTTATCATTGCCCATTTGAATCGTACGGACGCGTTATCTCTGGACGCTTCGTTACCCATTAACTGAACCATCATGTCGCAACATACTGGATAAACAAAAATAAAATTAACGGCTTTATATGAAAAGGTTTAAAAGTTTTTGTCATTTGAAAAGTCTATGAAAAGAAAAGAGAAAGTCTATGAAAAGTCTCCATAAAGAAAAAAACAAATGTATCGAATTAATTATGTACTATATTTGAATTCCACGTTTGAATGTGGGGACTTCTCATAAAAAAATCGAAACTACTGCAAGTATTATTCACGCGGCATTTAAATGAAAAAGAGGATTGATATTATTTAAAAAAACGCCTATAAATACCTGGTAGTTTAGTCTACAAAATGGTGAACGAGAATACCAAATTTGAATTTAAATTTTCGAATTTTCATCCAACAAATGAATGTAGAGATTGTTTTCAACGTGTATTCCGTCGGAATTTCTGCACTTAATCACATTTTTTTGCACAAATTATTTATCGTTTTTTCTTTAACTGAGCTCTGAGCTGAGCTAAGCGTGATTGTTAAATAAGCTCTGTGACAACCTACCAAAGAGATCTTTTCCTAAAAAATATGGATACCTCGCGATCAGAAGCCGCCCAAGTCGTGATGTTGCTGGATGCAGGTCATAGTTAGCGTGTTGTGGCTGCACGATTGCATCTAAGCTTCTCTTCTGTCAATAGAGTGATCAGCGTTATCACTCAAAACTGGTATGTTTACTCGCCATCCATGATCTGGTATACATCGAGTTACGTTTGAGCAAGATGACCGCTATATCGTGTCAGTTTCTCTAAAAATCGCCACTTTAACTATATTCAACTGCAGCAGCAGCTCCGTGAGGTTCAACGATTGACTGCAAGCGATTCTACCATAAGAAGAAGATTGGCGGAACGTGGCATGAAACCTCATAAACCAACTAATGGTCCAAAATTGACGGTAGACCACCGAAGAGCGCGCCTCAACTTTGCACTTGAGCAGTTAAATTGGTCATACCTTCAATGGAGGAAAGTTCTCTTTTCTGACGAGAGTAAGATAATACTGTATGGTAATAACGGAAGAAAGAAGGTGTATCGAAGAGAGAGAGAGAGCGTTTTGCACAGTGCTGCATTGAAGAAAGAGTCAGTTACGGTGGTGGTTCATGGACAGTTTTCGGAGGCATAAGCGCCGATAGAAAAACCGAACTTGCGTTTGTTTTTTACGCACATTTTATTGGTAAAGACTTCATTTTTATGCAGGGCAATGCCAGGGCTCATACCGCAGGTATTGTAAATGAATACCTGAGTGAAGTCGGTATTGCGGTTATAGGCTGGCCAGAAAGAAGCTCGGATATGAACCCCATAGAACACTTATGAGTTGAAGAGACGAGTCAGAGCGAGAGATCCTGCTCCGGAGACGCTTGGCCAGCTTAAAACGGCTATACAAGACGAGTAGTATGACATCCCTAAACACAAGATTGTGTCGCTTATCCGTTCCATGAGGAACCGCATGGAAGCAATAATCAGAGCCCGGAGGTGAAATAGGAGATACTGAATAAACTTTTTTAAAATTTTCCTGTTTTACATCTTGTTTCTAGCATTTAACAATTTCTTCTTAAAGGGTAAAAACATACTGTTGAACAAAACACAATAGCTAAAGAAATTTAATTTTAATTTTAAACATTCGTTAAATGCCCTTATAATATCCACAATTAAGTGGCATTATTTATATTTTTGGTTAAATGTAAAAAAAATTAAACTCATTCAAAACCAAACTTCAGGGATGTTTCAATTTTTTGATGAGAAGTGTATGGATACGCATGTTCAGGACTACTTGCTGTCTACATCCTAAGTCTGTTCCAAGTATTAGGCACATATAATATATATGTGAAGCATATGGATACTTCGCCCATGCATATGAAGCAACTTAATACTATAACTAAAATTAAGTCTTTGTGAAATAGGCATTACATGAATATACATATTATATTATTAAAATTTCGTCTTAGATTTGAATCAAAAAAGCCCTTTTAAATAGTCAGATATAAAAGTGGAATATAAATGTTTTAGCTTAGCTCAATTAATTAACGTTTATTTTGTTGGTTAATACAGCCTTGTCAGATTCTGTTTTAAAAGGTCGGCAAATAAATAGTCTCTCGATCGATACACAAAAGTGCTATGGTGCTAATTTGTACTGTCTTTCTTACTTCAATGCTCATATTTTTTTACTTAACCTTCTTAAATACTAAAAATCTTCACTTAATCTCTTAAATTCTACAAAAAACATTTAATTAATTGAAACAACATGTTGAAATTTTTTTTAAATGAAACTGTAAAGCGAAACATTGTCGGTTTAGATACTCGGCTAAAACTCTGTGTCAAATCATTTTATGGCATTTTGTTGATCCTAGAACACACAAATAAGCTGCATGTTTTCTTTAATAGTAATAATAATAAAAATGTTTGCAATTGAAAACAATTTGATAACTTTCAATTTTCAATGTAATAATTTAAACTCAGTGGCCAAACTAAAGGGCATCGAAAAGCTCTCACAAATTTTGCACGCTTCCCGATCCAATTAATTTTAAAAATCGCCGTGACCAACCTTGGTTGCATGGGAGGGTTTATTGTTATGTAAATTTGAGCAAACTTCGTGGACAGACGTAGGCATGACTAATTGTTAATTCGGCTAATGCGCTTACGAGAGTGGCTCACCACGCGTTGGGCCTGTGAAGGATTACGCGGCTGCCCTGCAACGTCTGCCTTTAAATTATCTATTAAGGGGGTACTACAAGTCGTGATATTAGTGTCACCAATGTTTGAAGTTCAAAGTTACCAATCTTGTTCTCTTTACACTATGCACTATAAATTAGCTATTATAATCGTTGTTTAGTACATGTCAAATGATATCGAACTTGGAGACCAACCTAAAATTATCACGAATACATATACCTTTAAGGCAGTTATTCTTGTTCAAAGTGCATATTAAAACATAATTACCACGTACACACGTTAAAAACATACATCATCGGTTTCATCTAGAGCAGCGGTGGCTAACACCGCACTCGCGAGCGCAAATGCGCACACGCTTGATCTGTATAAAATTATGTACAACAATAACGTTTTTTAGAACAGTGACACCAATGTTCTCGTCAGTAATTTTATTCTTATAAAAATTATTTTTTACTTTTTAGCTTGATTTTTAAGTTTACATTTACTTCTGATTTACCATTTACGTATTAAAATAATTTTATTATGTTTATTTTTATTCTCTCTTCTACCCAGCCCAAATATACTAATACCCAAAATATAATAGGTACGACCACAGCGCTGATAAATTTTTTAATTGCCCACTTGCTATAAAAAGGTTGACCATCGCTGCTCCAGAGAGAGGCCCAAACTCAGCATTGAGATCTTATGGACCGATATTATTATGGTGGTCGCCATCAGTTGTAAAAATCAATCTATTGAAGGCAACAAATGAATTAAATTCACAGACGGTACATAGTTCTGTTTTTCCAGCCCAACCCGGAGGGTTGGGTTGCGAAGGCGATTGTCTCTTGTAAAAATAAAATTATACCTCATTTATCTAAACAAATGCTTATAAATGATTTATCAAAAAAAATTACTATCGCTAAATTTACAACTCGTATTTGATATCCCACTAAACAATTTGTTTTTATTTTCAGGGGTTTCCCGATGAGTAAGTAATTATTTAATGTAGATGAAGTCCGCACCAACACGCGTCGCTCTCCGTGAAACGGGGAATTACATGCTTCGACGGTAAATTTGAACGGATGTATTCTTTGGTACACCAACCCTCGCTAGTTGCTGATCTATTCAGATTGGAATTATTTTTGAGGTAGAGTTTGCAGGATTAGTAGGAATATAACATCATCGTTATCGTTTAATGTCCCTTGCTTGTATACTAACTATAAAGACTATTTTACGTTTCATATCATTTCTTTGATTGCCTTGTAGGTACCGACGGTGAAAGAAATCATCACAAGGAAAGCTGCCTACCGAGGTCACCGGTATGTCTAAGCGTGATATAGATAGTCTTTTATTGCAAGGTTTTCTATCCGTGCAGGGGCGGAGAAAGAATACTGACCTCAGCGGCCGGGGTCGGCCTGTCGTAAAAGGCGACAAAACAACCCACCCTAGCTACGTGGTAGGGCCCCGAGCCAGTCTGAATGGCGACCACCTTTGTTCTTAAGTCATCATCATCATCATCCTAGCGTTAGTCCCGGTTGCCACCCAAATTTTCGTTTCGGTGCCCGGGGTCCGCTTTCCGACTTTTTCTACTCCACTTCGCGCGATCTTCAGCATCCCTGGTAGTGAGCCCATTGGCACGCATATCACCCCCTATGACGTCAAGCCAGCACTTTTTGGGTCTACCCCTCCTGCCGGGGCCCGGCGGAGGCGGCATGGCCAGACATTTGTTTCCCACGTAAGCATCCGGTTGCCGTAAAACATGGCCATACCAACGGAGCCGACACTCCTGCAATTTATCTGCAATGTCACGGACACGAAGACTACCGCGAATGCGGGAGTTCCTAACGCGGTCTTTCCGCGTCACTCCACACATCCACCGCAGCATATTCATCTCCGTGACACGCAGTTCTTGCTTGTGTCGCTCTAACACCGGCCACGCTTCACAGCCGTATAAAAGGACAGACCTAATAATGGTCTTATAGACCTGTCCCTTCAACTTTACCGGCATCTTGGGGTCACAAATGACACCAGTTACCTCACGCCATTTGGCCCACGCGGCAGCAATGCGTGCCTTGACGTCGCAATCGATGTCACCAGACGCATGAAACACAGATCCCAGGTATTTCACATGGTCCGTGCGCTCGACCGTGTTGCCGTCTATGCGTACGGGTGTGGGATCTGTGGAGTTACAGGCCAAGTACTCGGTCTTCGCCACATTGAGCTTCAGACCACCGTTCTCAAGCGACTCCTTCCACACCTTCACACGTCGCACCAGCCTACCCCTGTCCGAATCTGCCAGCGCGATATCATCAGCATACATGAGCAGCCACGGGGGCTGCTCATGTGAGTTTTTGATGCTGTCTGACAATACGTCTAATACCACGCTAAACAGAAACGGACTAAGGACGGATCCTTGGTGCACACCGACGGTGATGGGGAAAGGTTTTGTGTCGCCAACAGTGGTCCGAACTACGGAATCGGAATCACGGTACATGTCTCGGATGATCCCAATATAGGCCTCTGGAATCCCTTTGGACCGCAATGCCCACCAGATTATCGCGCGAGGAACACAGTCGAAGGCCTTCTGCAAGTCAAGAAACAGACAATGCAGAGGCGTATTCTTCGCCCTGTATTTCTCCGCGACAGTCCTTAGGGCGAAAATAGGGTCCATTGTCCCGTGACCAGGGCGAAACCCATATTGACATTCCGAGACAGTGCACTCCTGTCGAATCCGAGAGTCGATAACCCTCTCGAATAGCTTCATGGTGTGGGACATGACCTTTATACCGCGGTAGCTACCGCACTCCTGCACCGATCCCTTGCCTTTGAAGACTGGAGTAATGATACTCAGCCTCCATTGGTTCGGGACCGTACCGGTGAGGAGTGTCCGGTTAAAAAGGTCGGTTAAAGTGCCCACACCACGAGAGCCCATCGCCTTCCAGGCTTCGATGGGGACTCCATCGGATCCAACAGCTTTCCGATTCTTCATGCGGCGAAGACAATTCTGGACCTCTGCAGGCGTTATCAGTGGCACTAGTCCTTGGTTCGGAGGAAGATCTGGCGGCTGCACCTCTTTATGCTGCTTGTTCAGCAGCTCGTGGAAATATGAGCGCCATCTCTCCTTCACCGCGAGGTCCTCGCATAACAAGTTGCCCCCGGGGTCTTTTACACAGCGGCACTTGGAGATATCCTGTGCCGCTTTGACCCTAGAGCGCGCCAACTTATATATGAGCTTCTGGCCCTCAGACGAGTCCAACTTATCGTAAAGTGGTTGTAAGTGGTCTTGTCTGGCTCTGGCTACAGCTTTCTTGGTGGCGCGTTTGGCATCTTTGTATGCGTCGCGATCTTCAGGAGATCTGGACGCTTGCCACTTCTTAAAGAGGGCTTTTTTCGCCCTGGTCTCCCTCTGGACTGAGTCGTTCCACCACCAAGTCTCCTTGTCACACTTGCGTCCGCCCTTAGACACGCCAAGCACCTCTCTCGCCGACCCAAGGATAGCCGCCTGAATCCTGTCCCAGTAAGCTTGAACCGGTTCGCCCTCACCACCAGCGCACTTGTCGCCGATGGCAGAGGCGAACTCCTGGGACTTGACTTCATCAAGCAGCCACCACCTGATTCGGCGTTGAAGGCGGTCGACACATTTGCCTTTGGGCTTTACGCAGAGGTCCATGACAAGAAGACGGTGTTGTGCAGTGAGACTCTCACCGGGTATGACCTTGCAGTTGGCCACTTTGCTGATGTGGTGTCTCCTAGTGAGTAGGAAGTCGATTTGGGTAGCATTCCTCCCGCTCTTGTAGGTGATGAGATGCTCGGGTCTCTTTTTGAAATACGTGTTCACGATGGCAAGGTCGGCAGCCGCACACGTATTGAGGATGTCCTCCCCTTCCGCGTTGCGGCTACCGTACCCAAATCCACCGTGAACACGCTCAAATTCCCCACATTCATCACCCACATGACCGTTCAGATCACCCCCCAAAACGATCCCCTGTGATAACGGGATTCCACGGAGCACTTCTCCAAGTTGATTCCAAAACGCTATTTTATCGGCGTCGTCACAACCGGCCTGTGGCGCATAGGCACTTATCAAGTGGGTAACTACCCCATCGATAAGCACCCTAACGACCATAAGCCGGTCGCTATGACGTTTCACTTCCAAAATGTCGTTCTGGAACTCCTCCGAGAGCACTATGGCAACCCCATTCTCCCCACCAGGTGCACCTGTGTAGATCAGCTTGTAGCCATTCCCAATGAACCGGGATCTGCTGGCCTTCCACCGAGTCTCCTGCAGGAACGCCACGGCCACCCTCCGCCTGGAGAGCACATCGGCCAACTCTCTCGCGCGTCCGGTTAGCGTGCCAATATTCCACGTTGCGAAGCGGAGTTTCCTTTTGGATGGGGCTAGTGTCTTTAGCCGTGCTCGCCCACGGCACGGCAGCCCTAGTCCACTTGTCACAGGAGTCGGGCGAAGTTCCTGCGCGTCGTTTTGCGGCGACGCCCTATCCGTGACAATACCTTTCCGTGTCCGTACCATTTTTGTTTGGCTTGTTTTGGTTTTTACGGGAGCGACTGCCGTCCGACCTCCCAACCTCTAAAGGGAAACCTAGAGGTGTCCTTCCCTCGCCGCATGCAAGCTGGCAGAGGGAGTGACCCATCAGTCGGCTTTTACGACTCCCTTGGGATGATTTGGGGTAGCCCTATTCTTTCTTCGGCCGGGACCACACGGCACCTTTGTTCTTAAGTATGCCGCCATAATAACTTTGTGTGGTGTTCCGGCATTATTGACCCAAGTTCCTGTACTCTTGTAGGACAGTAGCGTGTTCGCGATGCAACTGGCGTTGCAAACACCAATAGGTGACGGTAACTGCTAAATTCTAAGTGGGCCGTCAGCCTGTCTGCTGTCCTACAGCAATAAAAAAAATGTTCCTGCTAGTCTAGATGGAAAAATCTATCATCTAGAAGTGAATGATTTTTGGGAGAAGATGATATATGTAACTATAGTAACAGTTACATTAATTCACCGTAAATTGGCTTGTTAAAGATTTCACGCATCAGCAAATCATTCACATCGTTCGTAAGATAGCCTACTAGCGTGTTCGTTTTACACGTACTAGACATAACATTGTTGTAACTTCATCCCAAATTCGTATGATGAAGATGAATCATATTCCACCCCAGTTTATAATGTAATCTGAAATCTAATCTTTGGACAGTTTCCTGCGACAAACTGCTTGTAACTTGTCAACTGTTCTCGTTTACATTGCATATGTAACAGTTTGTCTTTGATATCTCCCACCGTTTCTTGTATTCTCGTAAAATACGTGTTCACATACAAAGTTTTAGTCGTAAATAAGAGTAAAAAGCAAACTTTCGCTTTAGTACTCGGGCTCCGTTTTCCGATATTTTCTCGCCTAAAGTGTTCGGAATCCTAGATCTAAGTCAATTGGCACGCATAACCTTTTACGAAAACCAGCCTGGGGTCTTGCTACTGGGGTCCTGTGGAAACAACGTGGCATTTATTCACCTCGTGATTAGCTGATAGATATACATATATTTTATAATAATGTCTTATTATAAAGAAGTCTTACTTTTCTCCATGCAGGAGCGAAGAAAGAATATTGACCTCTGCGGCCGGGGTCGGCATGTCGTAAAATGCGACTAAACAACCCACCTTAGCTACGTGGTAGGGCCCAAGCCCGTCTGGATGGCGACCACCTTTGGTCTTAAGTATGCCCCCATTATAACTTTGTGTTGTGTTCCGGCATTAGTGACCCAAGTTCCTGCACCCTTATGGGACAGCAGCGTGTTCGCAATACCACTGGCGTTGCAAACACCCATAGATGACGGTAACTGCTAAATTTTAAGCGGGCCGTCAGCCTGTCTGCTGTCCTACAGTATTAAATATATATATATATATATATATATATATATATATATATATATATATATATATATATATATATATATATATAACACCCATAGATGACGGTAACTGCTAAATTTTAAGCGGGCCGTCAGCCTGTCTGCTGTCCTACAGTATTAAATAAATATATATATATATATATATATATATATATATATATATATATATATATATATATATATATATATATATATATATATATATATATATATATATATATATATATATATATATATATATATATATATATATATATATATATATATATATATATATATATATATATATATATATATATATATATTTACCACAAAAATTGTCCAAATCATCTTCTTAATGTACCTAATATAACCTAAGAACTATCATTATCCAACTCTGATATTGAAGGTCAAAATAATTTCGCTTCTTCAGCAACTATTCATTAAGAATAGTAAGGAAGAAGGTTGTTAGCAATTCCTAAGGAACGTAACAATAATAATCAGTTTGGTTGTGAAAGAATAATTATATTTTGAATTCAGGCAACGCCAAGCACAGATTTGGTCGGCAATGTATCGTGAAATTAGTTTAGTACCACTATATAATTAGGCGGGCCCGCTTTTTATAGCCCCCGGACGCGTACGAGGGTGCTACCCCGCGTGTTATGACGAAAATGTCAACCCAGTATGCGACTTGATGAATCGACACTATTTTAGACATTTCCTCGTGTTTGTAACTTTAATATTCTCTGGTTGCGATACGCGATAGTGAATTTATAGTGAAAAACTTCTAAGAAATCCTATTATTCATCTATTTATATTGTAATTGTTATCGTTATTACTTATATATATTTTTTAATAATAAGGCCTATTTTATACTATTTTAAGAGATATATAAACTAAAAGTTTCGCATAAAAGGTCTTCCCCTTTTCTTCTGTTTTATAGGAATCCTACGTTCTATCCTGCGTAAAGTTGTATTTTAAATCAACGGTTCTAACTCATCTATATGTACCCATAATATACACACACAACATGTATGCAAAAATATTACTATCTTCATTCTCTCGGAAGACCAAAATGCAACCAACATTAGACTTGTAAAGAAGGACGCAAGGAGGCTAGAACTATTTATTTCCTTTTCTTGGATAACATAATCATCTAAATTGAAATTCACCAGAAACGGCTTAGTTTCAGTTAATACAGGAGCCTCCTGACCTCCCCGATTCTAAAATACTTTTCGTTAGTTTGGTTTACTGTTTAGAAAGGCAACAGCTGGCAGGTAAAGGATGTAGATTTATTAGCTGGTTTTGGCTCAGTTTCAGATTATGAATTATGTTAAGTGTACTAATTAATAATTAATTAATTATTAATTAATTAATATTTGGGCCTTAGCATTGCTGCTGTTTGCTGCAGTCATAAAAGCCGTAATTGATGTATTTTCTAATTCGAAACATTTACAATCCTTTCTGAAAGAGATGTCAACTTACGCATATTTTTGCTAGTCCAGCTTTTTCTATTTCAGTGTAAATGCATGAATTTGCTTTTTTACTGTGAACGTAGAATTTAACACAATAGAGGCGCGTTTTTTAATTAAAAAACCTTCACCGTCGGTACCAACAAGGCAATGATGCTGAAATATGCACATTAGGCTCGAAGGACTGCCTAAGCGGAATTTGAACCTGGGTCCTTTAGACCTAGTATTAAAGAATTTTTTTTAGAGATAGCTAACTTTTTATTCGTTTGGTACATAGTGGAATGTATTTTTCATTCCATATGTTGTCTGATAACAGGTATTAAAAGTTGATGTACTGTAAGTACTTTGGTTGTCTGATAGAATGCTGTAGTTGAATGGAAGGAAATAAGGGATAGAGAGAGATAGCTTTCAGCACACATCTCTGTGTTCTTTCGAGTTTTAGCAGATAAGTTTTACAAGCACCTTCCCATACTGTAATACAGCAAGTCAAAAAAAATTGACATAGAGCAAAGTAGGTTGTCATGTGAACTTTATTGTTTGATAAGTGACGTAGGTTTTGAAATATAAATATTAGTTTCCTTATTTTAGATGTAACATAGTCTATGTGTAGTTTAGTTTAAATTTTATTTATATAATTATCCCGAGGTATTTAATGTTAGAAACATTAAATATGCTACATATATACTTTTCTTTTGTAAATATGTACATATTATAGATAAACAAGCAGATGCGAGATGGGAATCGAACCAATGACCTCCGCAGGCGTATCGAAGTGCGTTAGCCGTTACGCCTCGGAGGCAGTCATGTTGTAAACTAGTAAATTATAGTTGTAGATAACGTTTTGATTTCATCATTTAGAGCATAATGAGTGTGTGTGTGTACAGGAAATAAATAAAACATCATCAAACTGAAAGATACATTTCATAGATTTATTATATAAAACCTTAATACTACCGAAATTAGCTTAATATATATAGTAACATGTGAAATTTACAGAGCTATGACCTTAGTACAGATTATAGGAATTAGTACATAATTATTGCGCAAGATTATCCCAGAAGATGGGCAATCCTTAAATTATTAAAATACTTAAGTACTGATACTTAACTAATATATAATAAACGACAAAGCTCAGATATTTCTTAAGAATTTTATAACTAGATTTATTTACATTATGATATGAGAGAAGTTTGAAAATATACGTGTTTATAAAACCTTAACCGATACGTAATATTTCAGAAATTCGAGTAACACTACAAAAATTATTTAAAACTTCATAATTCAGATGTTATTAAATTAAAAGATGATAACTTTAACTATGACTTCCCCAAAATATAGGAGCTTTAGAACGTGATGGCATTAAAATTTCATCAGGAAAATCGGCGCTATATGAGCTAGAGAAGAACTGGTCAATTATTCTTCATTTTAGGCGCTACGCAGTATTTACGGGTCCTGTATTTGTATGAATTTTCAATTGACCAAGACACCTAGACAGGTTTCAATAAGTACTTTATTTGCCAAATCGGTGAGTAAAAAATAGAAATTGAATTTCGAAAACTAATAAATATTTTTAGAATTTATGTTTATTCCATCTCAATATTTGTTGTTACCTTAGCGTATCGGACAAGATTTTATCAACATATTACATTTAGGTATATGCAAAAGGAAAGCCTTCTGAAGCACCTATAACACTACAAGCGACTCAGCACAATGCAGCAGAAGAAACACGTGTTCAAATACATGATTGTTTTCACTACACTGAATACTATCTCAAGGATTATTCTATAACTATGCGTAATATGTAATGAGCAATTTATTTGGCTTCTGTATCTACAGTTAGTGAAAAAAGTTCTTAATAAATTAGTAAAGAAAAAATAATTAGAGCGAAATAAAATTAGCCAATAATCATGTTTGCATTAAATATTTTGGAAGCCAGAATCCACTGTTTAAGTATTGTCAGAGATCGAAATTACTCACGTCGGTACTTCTTTTGCGTGCTCAAAAAAGTAAATATAAAAATAGATTTGGCTCTTACAATCAACTTAGCATAAGACTCTCGGGATCCCATAAAGAAAGCCTTGGGTTTAAATGGCGGCCAAGTCCTGAGAGAGACCCTGGAGTACTTGAAAATCTACACAGCAAACTTATTAAATATTAGAAATATTTATAACAATATGTAACTGCAGATACAGTGGTCAACTCAATAAAAACACGATGTAATTTCATAAGTGTAGAACAAATAAATAAATACTTAAAATGTTTACTTAGTAATAGAGTTACTTTTTTATGTATTTATTAAAATCGCATGTAAATAATTTTGATCAATATGTCCAAGCTCAAATTTATGATATGGGATTTGAAATGTATCGAAAGAGGTACTACATATTATGTATGTAGGTTTTCAAATGTATATTGATTTGTTAAAATGATTAAAAAAATCGTATAAAAATATAATCCACCAATCATACTTTGATACTTTAAGAGGCAATAATAATTTTTGTATAAATTAAAATATCCGAGCTCTTAAACGAGTACATTTTATTCATAAATAAAATATAAAAGTTCATTGTGATTAACATTTTCTTTGAGCAATAGATATTTTCGGTTAGTTTCAAAATTAAAATTGGATGTATGCTCCGAAAGTATTCTCATGGATGGAAATCTTACTAATTACGAAACAGACGTTTGCCAAAATTATGTTAGTCGTTAAATGAGTAAGGACTGACCACGACTTACGTCGGTTTTGTGAGAGCTCTACAGAGCTTTATGATCCTATAAATTAGCACACCGACTAACCACTGTTGACCATTTTTTATTATTACTAGAATAACGATTGTACACTTAAATAATTTATTTCTCCTTCCATATTAGAAATAAAAACCAGATTCAGTTATTAAATGCATCGATGAGTCTTATTTTTTACGTACAATAATTACTTAAAAATACACTTTTCCTAAACGAATTCTTATATATCACAGGCTTAAATTTACTCTTTAATATTAGGGACGTGCATACTATACGTACACTTAACAGTACAGAAGAACGAAATTAGGTAACTATTTACACAAATAGGGGAAAATAATGAGGCAAGCCCTCCCACAACCCTCGGAGATTTCAAATTACGCGGTGTAGCAACACGACCGTATATATCTTTATACTTACATCGTTATTACGAATACACTTTTTGATAGTTTTACACTTGCTATTTAACCTCCTGCTATACATATTTTAAAATTATATCTTTACAATATTGTAGTCGAAAAATTCGATGATTAAAAATCCTTACTTTTAACTGTTGCTTAAAACTTCTAACATTATTTTACTTGCCTTAGTCAAATGACCATAAAATAATACCGAACTAATTAAATGTTATCCTTATTATGTTTAATATGATATTTTTATACGTGATTATCGTAATAATTATTGCTATTCGGTTACATACAAAATTTATGTATTATTAATAATAATTATTTAAATGTTACAAATATATTTGATAGCGTCGGCATTCGGTTACTTCTAAATATTATTTAACGTAAGAATGTACGTATTGCATACGTACTAAGTAGGATATGAAGATAAACGCTCCTTCTCAGAGGCTCTCAGGGCTCTGAGAACGTTGTTGAGTATTTTTGATAAACCAATAATTCTGCCTGTCTTCTTATTTAAATGCACTTCTTGTCAGATTCCTTTTTCTTACACAACATGATCAGTGAAAATAAATTGATTACACAAATAGCTCTATTTTCAAACCCCAAAAGGTAAGGCCGGACGAAAATACTTCGCTTGCTACCTATGAACTGTTAAAATTTTACAAGTTTTACCAGTAACTACAGTAGTACATTAATATAGTATATTTTATTGAAATCATAAATATTTAGTTGTGACAAAATTCTTCTATATAGGGGAGACAAAATAAACTGTGACTTACGATACAATAATACAGACCACCGCAAAATGTAATCAATTTATCAACCACATTATACTTTCAAATTACCGTTACAAATTGATAATTTTAAATGAAAATGTCCTACAATTTATCTTAGGGCGATATCAAAATTAATTTCATTCCATAAATCTAACAATTTCTCTATTCACTTACCCAACCAATAAAGCGTACTTACAATTTCAAATTTTAGACTTCTAAATCATTTTTCCTTTATACAATCCATTTACCAACAAAGCAACTCACAACGCTAGTCATCGTTCAATTAAATTTGAGTTATAAAATGTTCGTAAAAATTTCGAGAGTCCAATCACCTTCTCATATTAAAGCCGAGCATGGAATGACGTAATGTCTACTTAGTTTCACTACACTTCACTATTTTACAAAATTTAGTGGGAGTTACGTTGGTTTTATTACACTAGTTTTGCTTTGAACGCACTATAGAACCGCTGTGCTGGAGAGGACGCTTGACGGATTTTCACGAGAATATGTTGAAATACTTCAATCCAGCCGAAACGTATGGTATAGGTATAGCCCCTGCGTAATAATTAACTGACTGAAACATGAGATAGGCGACGTTTAGAAGCTATCACACTATTTCATTAGGGTGTGTGTTCTGATTCGAATCGTTCTGCCTTGCACATTGCTGAAAGAAAAAATCGCATATTAGTGTCATTTTTCTGTCAAAAGAATAAAAAAGTTGAATTTTATTATTATTTTTACGTTAATTATACTTTGATATATTTAAAAGTTTATTCTTATAATAATGATTAATAATCGTACTACAAATATATTTCTGAGGTAGTACCTCTTGCTTTCTTTCCCACGTTTTCATTGCAGTTTTATATTTCTCGAATTCATGACACCAATTGGAATATATCTTTTGATATTCGTTGCTTTTCTCTGGTGGGGAGCATCTGCAAAATAAGTTAATTTTAAATAAAAATATCTATAAAAGTTTGTCACTCAGATCAATTTTTTTTTATATTTACCTGTGTGTATCCACGGTTATATTATATGAGCATAGTAGAGATCCGCCTAACCAACAATCGTATCTGCCAGCATCTGCTTCATTCACTGACAATATTAATAATCCATGTTCAGATGTCTCTATGTATTTTTCAGGTTTGCTGTAAAAACATTAACAGCATTAGCCTTTTCCGTACAAAAGAGTTTTGAAATAATACGAACATTTATATTTAAATTGTAAGGTGTATTAAATTGAATTTCTTACAGCTATTATATCGAAGACATATTTAGGGTTTCACTATAATATATAGGTAGTAATAGAGTTCTGTCAAACTTTGAGAAGAAGACAAGATATCCATTTATAAAAAAAAAAACACTTTATCAATCAATTCATAATTAACCTCAACGAATCAAATTTATTCAATATTATGATTTCAGAATCGATTAATTCCGAATTTTAACATTTATTAATGTCAAATATTTATGTCATCGATTTTCCTTATTACTTTAAACACAATAATTTATTATAGAACGGACAAAATTTACAACGATCAAATTCACTTAAGTGAGCTTAAAGCTTTTATATGTATTTCTATTTATATTGTATTAGTTTTTATATGTTTGGGAGGCACCTGACTTTGATCTCATACAATTTTGAATTAAAGATATTTAATATTACAATACGAGTAATATTAGTGTTTCAGTATTAAACCTATGTATAGTATAGTAGTAGCTTTATTCTAAGGAATAATTAGATTTTTAATGAAATTCAAATTCAATTATGGCGGCATACTTATTGACCAAGGGTGGTAGCCATCCAGACGGGCTTGGGGCCCTACCACGTAGCTAGGGTTGTTTTTTCGCCTTATACGACAGGCCGGTACCGGCCGCTGGGTTAGTATTCTTACCCCACCCCTGCACGGAGTAGTCATGAAAAGCTTTTTCATATGCCAACGCATATGAAAATAACAATATATATTTGAATGATAATAAAGTTTACGGTATATGCTACACGGTTTATTGTGGAATTTCAGTTACAAAACAGCGGTAGCGCGTGGGTGCTTTAGCGGTAATTAAATTGTGAATATGAGCCTGGTAACACTAAAACTCTTTTTGCGCATTTGCCTCGAGGATTATGAGGATATACGGCGATGTGCGAACTTTTTGCGGTTACGTGTAAACTGCGGGGTATATTTTACGACTAACACACACTATGCTACATATATGAGACTTGTGCAGGCTGTTTATGAAAGTTTAGTGTTTTAGTTTTGAATATAAATTTGCTTTTATTTTCAATTCCCTTTTATGTGGTGTACAAATAAATTATACGTGCTGTTTAATGGTACTACGTTCTTCATGGTTTTATTTTAACATCAACACTTATTTGCATGCGCCAGCTTTATAGTTTTGAAACTATCGTGAAGTAGATATTTCCAAAATTTTCAAATTTAGCAATCACAAATATTAAACATGTAAGAAGAATAATTAGAGAGATAGTAAAACTATTTAAAAAACTAAAGATAATAGGAAAAGTTTTTATAGCTTATGCTTTTAAGGGACTGTTAATACACATTATATATTTTTTATATATAGCAGGTTTAAAGTAAAAAATGAATTTAGTGTGAAAATTTTATAGCAGCACCATCTAATCTCAAAGTAAACAGTAGATCATTATGGGTACTAGACAAATAATATACTTTTCTTTAATCTCAGAAAATAATATTTTGTAAGTAAATAAATACATATTATACATAAACAGTCCCAAAAAGAATTCAGTTTAATATTTTTGTAAATAATTTAAAAAAGAGAGCCAACAAAAATACAGGAAAGTTTTTAAGACTGGTCTTAAAAAATACAGTTTATTAAAATAGTTAAATTAATTATATAATTTAAAAGTTTACTAACTTAAGATAGAAATCGATTATCTATAGTACTCACTTAAACGTAATCGGATGTCTTCCTTTCTCTCGGGAATAGTGAAACCATGTGACCGCTCTTGGTTGTAGAACTTCCGGCATTTTAACGAAACTGCCTAGGTGCAGGCTCTGACCCCAAGTGGCCGACACACTCTTACGGGCTATGGATGAATCGCAAATATCCGCCGTTTCGTTTGCAACGTCTTGTATTAAACTGAAAATGAGAGCTATGTTCGTTGATGTCGTAGGAATGATGTTGAAAAAAGAGAGTTTAGCTCCATTTACCAAAATTTATTATAACTTTTAATTACCTAATAAAAGAGTGTATGTTATGACCATGCTTTAACCATACTTTAACAACTAAAAAAAATTATTAACAACGAAACTTAACAACGAAAATATCCATATGTACCTAGTCAGGTCATAAATTCTGTCACATGTTTAATGTAAAATAATTGTAACAAGTTTATTCATTATGTAACCATTCATATACCAAAATGAACTTAACAAAACATAGATTCTTATGACATTAAAGTTTATTAAAAATGACCTCCGTGATTTTGAATACAGGCCTTCAATCTGCGCGGCCAGTCGTCTAACGCAGCACGAACGAGGTCCATGTCAATATCGGCGGCTGCCTTAATCAAGGATGTCTTGAGTGACTCCAAATTGGGATGAGGCTTTGAGCACGCCTTTTCCTCCAAGTGTTGCCATATCTTGTAATCTAACGGATTCAAATCTGGACTGGAGGAGGACCAGTCTTCGTGCCGGATGAAGTCGATTTCACGCGCCGCCAGCCAGTCTTGTGTGCTCTTCGCTCTATGAGCTGGCGCCGAATCTTGTTGGAATACCCAGTGCCTGTTATTGAACATGGTATGAGAAACAGGTTCCACAAGGTTCGTCAGGACTGTATTTTGATACACAACAGCATTCGTTTTTACACCTTTCTCACAAAAATGTACCTCTGTTAAGCCCCAATAAGAAACTCCCAACCATACCATGAGCGAGGATGGAAAATGACCTCGTTGGACCCGCGGAATACGGTTGCTCGCTTCTTCACTACTGTGTGCGTATACCTTATCATTTTGTTTGTTGTAGCTCTCTTCTACGGTAAACATTTTTTCATCCGAAAAAAGAATTTCCCGATATTTTTTTCCCGCGTACCGCTTCAACAAAGCGCGGCATCTCTTCAGTCTCAGGTCCATTAGACGAGCATTCAAACGATGTCCTGTTTTTCTTCGATATGCCCGAAGCCCTAAGTCTTCATTTAACACCCTTTTTACCGTGGTTCTGCTTAACCCCATCTGAAGGGCCAACAGTTTCTGCTTACGTTTGGGATTTCTTTGAATTCGTGCCTTCACAGCTTTTATCACTGCTGGAGTCCTAACAGACCGAGGGCGACCACTTCTTGACCTGTCATCTACACTAGAGTCTTCATTGTATCGTTTGATGGTACGATAAACGAATCTTTTGGTTATATTCAAATTTTTCAGTATGTTAAAATTTTGAATTGGCGCGTAACTGCAACGATGCAACGCAATAACTGCAACAC
This sequence comes from Malacosoma neustria, assembly GCA_963693495.1. Taxonomy (NCBI): domain Eukaryota; kingdom Metazoa; phylum Arthropoda; class Insecta; order Lepidoptera; family Lasiocampidae; genus Malacosoma; species Malacosoma neustria. Next base: position 11,363,563 of record OY856385.1, on the reverse strand, counting down.
GGTCTTCTTTAAGCGTCCACTCCATATTTAAAAAATTAGTAAAATTCTAAAAGTATACATTTTTATTTTCATGAACAATTCGAAATTCGAATTCAATAAACTTTTTTGTGGCCAGCATTCTAAAAGAAAAGTTTTTACTGTGTGACAATACTTATGACCTGACTAGGTATATTATATTAAGAAATTGAAAAAACCTATTCATTCAAGTCACCTCTATAAGTAGTTATTATTGACTTAATTATAAAAAAAAATGCTAAATATTAACATAACTCGTGTTTTTATTTATATGAATAAAATATGGATAAAAGAAATATGCAATAGTTGAAAGTAAACTAAATATACAATTATTCTATATTTAGTTGCGAAATGTAAGTCCAAAAAAGGCATGAACAGTAAAATTACTTATCCAAGAAGATAATAAGGAGTTGTCAATTTTAAAATATATATAAATGAGAGAAGAAAAGAACTCACCCTGGCATATACTCCCTACAAACACCAGCCTCCCTGTCCCATCCACAATAAGGGTCGCGTGCGCATCTGACGCATGCGTCGTACCTTCTCGCGCATAGAGCCAGGCGCAGTTGCAGCACTCGGCGGTCCGATGCGGCGTACAGCGATCCATGGACGCGGGATATTGCCATCGCCTTGTGATTAAATCAAACATTTTATATTTCATTTCATAATTGCAATAAATTACCTACTTTATATCAGAACTAGTTGATCCGGCAAACGTTGTTCTGCCATATAAATTTAAAAAAGTAGTCTATATTCTTCTCCAAGGTCCATTCTATGACTATATCGAAATTCATCAAAATTGGCTTAGCGGTTTAGACATGAAAGCGTAACAACCAAACAAACTCACTTTCGCATTTATAATATTAGTTAGGATATTAACCAGAGAATAAAATACATGTCATAATTAAATCAAATACGAGGTATCCAAATGGTTTCACACTCACACCCTAACCTACAAGTCAAAATTTCGATTCGTTCGATACTAAGACGGTTATATTAGTTACCATATTTGCTACATACTGGTTGACGGAGAAGAAAAAGATCGTGATGAAACTTGCACACTTAGTTCATCGGTATTTGTTCGTACTCTTGCCTTACTAATTCGCATTGGACAAGCGTGGCAAGTATACTAGGATTACCTTTATTTATTTATTTAATACGGTACACCAACAGCATGTATTGCCAATTATAGGTGCACACAACATTTGCAATCATAGTAGTTGTTTAAAATTAAATCTATAAAATGCAATATCAAATAAGTAACAATTAAAAATTTATATACTGATGAAAATGACAAAAACTACAAAAATTTGTATTAAAATTTTTGTTAATTACACTTTTAAAATGTAAAAATACTTTTAATATAAGTTTTTAGTTTAAATTTTCCTGTATGTCTCTTAATATCGAGTCAAATCGTAAAAATAGAAATGTTTAGCGTTAATCGAACCTGTTTAATTATACAAACAACCTTGTTTATTCAAGAACCCTAAAACTACGAAGTTTTACTCTTTTAATATGGAAGATATTGATTGAGAGATAATAAAATCTATATAAATGAAGTAATAGAGTGAACAAAACAAAGTAAATAAATTGTTGTCAATTTACCTGAATAGGTTCCCCGGGCGTGACATCAAATATATCGAGTAAAGCTGACTGGCTGTCTCCGTTACGTGTCCATTGGACTATCTTGTGTATTTTCCCTTCATCTGAAACAGACGTTTGAAATAAATAAAAAATTAAACTTATACTGCTAGTTAAGTTTATGCAAGGTGCGTAAAAAGGTTTTAAATAAATTAGGAGATATATTTTTATTATATCAAATAGGTTTTTGTTTGCTTATCACATTATATTAAATATTTTTAATTACATGGCGTGGATACAGTAGGGAGAGATAAAGAAGTTGGATAACATAAAAGATGAGGGTAAGGTTGTAATGTGGAGTTTATGTACAGAAGAGAATGGAAGGAACAAATATGTTGTGCCGACTCTACATAAATGTAGGAAGTAGATTTTCATTACAAAACTTATACAACGGACCGATAATGAGAACATAAATAGAAAACCAGCGCTAGTAGCGTTATCACATGCTTGTCGTTAGTTATGTTATACTCAAGTCAGAACACTGATTAGTCCATTTATAAATTTAACTAAATTTATTTTTAATATCTAACTCGCGACAAACATTAAGGGTTATTTTAATATCACTGTATAGAACATCAAAAATCAAAATTACGGGGACACCACCTAATGTTCTAAATCATTTGATATTTAAGTTGTACTATTAAGATATCTTACTAATTGACTTCAATGATTTAAATTAAACAAATTAGTTAGATTTGACAAATCTTTGTAAATAAACATATTCATAGAAATTACACACAAACGTCTAATTATGTAATTTATTTTCCAAATTAGATTGAACAAGCCATATCGTAAATTACTATCATAACTCATACGCTACTTATGTATTTAGCAAATTAGTTAATGATACACATCATTCAGATATATACAACGCTATTATGGAAATTCGGGGGTTTACAGCGTTCCAAGACCAATTAGTGCCAACTGGAAGGGTTAAATATTTACTCGACGATCTCTATGTTATATTAATATTATATAATAAAGTACATATGACGTATGACTATGATTGAGTTAAGATTTACTGAATTATGACAATAATATTGTGGCATTTTTTCTTGCACTAAATGAAAGTAGCTTTTTACAATTGGCGGCTACTTACACACAAACCAGAAAAAATCTATTGTGATTGTATAAATCTTTCGTTATAATCAAATTATACTAGCACTTGCATAGTACACTGAGCCAGTTGTGTTGCCAACGAAATGTACATATGTAAATCTAAATTGGTACACAAACGATCATATTATGTTGCAACTTTATTTAGTTATCATGATCTTCACGCTTATTTTACCCTGAATTGAATTATTTTGTTAAAAATTAAGGTAACTGTTGGATTTTTGACGTAAAATAATTTTTTCATAAGCAAACACTAATTATTTCTGTTTTTAGTTCGCTTTGTTGTTCGCGTTTTTATTTCTGGCTGGGATCACACTAGTAGTAAAACGAAAAAAAAAATATTCCTAAAAGAATATAAATATAAAACGTCATTAAAAATTAAAATTTGTGCCATGACTAGCACAATACAATTTTATTTAAATATAAAACAAACTCCCTAATAAGCAAGCTGAAATTACAGTGGACTGGTCATATATGTTGAAGATCCGATAGCCGTTGGAGTAAACGTTTTCTAAAGTTGAGATCACGTCTTAGAAAACGTAGCTACCCCAGCAAAATGGGGTGACTAAGAGAAACGTCTGATGGAAAGTGGATGCAGCAAGATCGGACTAAGTGGCATACCTTCAGAGAGGCCTATGTCCAACAATAGATTTTCGTAAGTTGATCCTGTATGTATAAAAGGAAATAACTGTTTTTTTGTTAGGAAATGGAAAACATGTATACACACAAAGTTGAACTGTAACAGACGTCAGTAAATAGTTTACTCTTTGAGTAGGTATACGTTCCTAGCAGGTCATTAGGCTGTGATGTATCGACGGTTCACAGTTAAACAACCGCGTCGATTAATTCGCCTCATTTCGTACAAAAGTCACGAAAGCTTAAATGATTGTTTGTTTATCAGTTGGCTTCAACATCAGCCTCTAAAGTAATAAAAACCCTTGAAAACAAACTTTCTCCACGCTTCCCCGGGACGCTTCTAAAAATGTTTTTTCTCTGTTATTCTGTGAGCGTACAAATTGAAAATTCATTGGGAATTTAGTTTTAAGGCCAAAGTATCGGGTTTGAGACGATTCGTGTTTTTGTTTCTCTAAGCTTTGCGCAAATTGCTGCGGAGGCTATATTACAGAAATCCGCTTAATTAACATTTTTATAGATTTTTATATCGGGATTATTAAGCTATTTTTTGCAAGTTTGTAACACTGGAAGCATTGTTAATATGTTGTTTTAATGAAATTTCATTATGCCTTTTTAATATAATCTGTTTATGTATATCACATGAGTCTATATAACATATAATTTCTAAAACAATCAAAACAAGGTTTTTGATAAAAGCTTGTTTTGATTGTTGTAGTATGTATGTATCAACATGGCAGTGGGAAAAGCAAAAATAAGGTTGTTATTATGAATACATAATCTATGACACGCGGTGCGATGGTAAAACTGAAATAGTTCCTTAATTATATAATTTCTTGTTAAAACTGTTAAGAAAACAACTCTACACAGCATCTTTCAAAAGTCCAAGTAATGTTTCTGATCGTATTGTCACAGATTAAAATTGCTAATAAATGAAATACTATTACTAAACCAAAGATCCATATGATTATATTAAGATTTACGTCAGTCCAATGATCAGGATTTCAATTTGAAGTCCTTCATGGTGCAAAGGCTTCAGAACGCTTGCTGTGGTCATCGGTTTTTGTTTGTTTGTTTCATTGATGATTTGATAATTTATTTACAAAAGAAAATAAAGAAGTGTAGTGTCCATAATACAATCAGTCTGTTACATTCTTTGAGTCTAGAACGCTTTGTGAATTGTCATATTATATTCTGAGATTCGACTGAATCAATTTACACGTATTTAAGATCGGGGTCCGCCATGTCGTTTTTTTACCAATCAGTGCGCACACCCGGCGCAGGCGCAGTCTTAAGAAGAACTGATTGACAATATTGAAATAATGCCACACCTCATTGTATCTGATAATAGGCTAACGCTTTAGCAATTTCATCACTGACTCTAAATCTTACTTTGCATTCATATTTAGCAACAAAAACAAAACTCTAGTGAGAATAGTATATTTTATATTTAATAAGTAAATTTTTATTTACTAACCATTATCAATTCAAACTTCAACAATACATTTCGTACGTGCAAAATGAGGAAAATAATATATTACTTCCCAGTACAGTACAGAAATAAACCTTTACTTTGAACCCAATCTTTGTAAACATTCGATTGCAATACGATCGGAAATAGGCACGTGAGTTCACTGTTATACGAACTGTAGTTATTTCTGCTCACATATAAATAATAATGCTTCCACATACACACAATTGTTGTTTTTATATAAAACTTTGATAATTTTGCGAATTCTTAAATCTTAATGTAATGTTTAAGGTGGATGTAATATATAAAATATACCGCAAGTAAGTAAAAAACAAAGATGAAGAACACTTCCAAGAAGATCAAAAAAGAAACTATTTGCATATATTTTGTTCCACCTGGGGAATTAATTCACATAGGTGACAATACGGTCGGTATTGCTTATTAATGTAGAACTTGTGACCGGCAGTTTAGTTAATATCAACACAGCTTTTGTTTTTAATAAGTTGTCGCTTCATGATATTACATTCAGGCATTAAAATCAGTAAAATCATATCTAACAAACAATTCATGTTCTTGTAATTATTTAAATCTGTATAATGCCTACTTTTAATAATATTTATATAATAATGACAGCACATAATATTACACTGCTCAACTTTGCACTATCCTTAGAGGCCACGCTTGTTAGATTGGATGATGTCGGTAAGCAGGTTTTCTCACCATGCTTCCTCAAAACGTTGGTACGTGACATTATCCTATAATGTGCATATTAAACGAGAAAACTACTGCGTATACTGCTTATCAATAGGTATACGATTGCAGCGTGTTAGAGGCACCCCTGGTGCAAACATCCATAGGCGAAGGGAACTGCTTACTTACTAGGCCGTCAACCTGTCTGCTAAATAGCTCGATAACTAAACCTTGATCTGTTCATGTAACTTAACAGCATGTAACTCAGCTCACGCTTAAGGTAAAATCGTTCCGGTTCCGCACAACGCGGGCAAATCACGAGCAGATTAATATTCGGGCCACGAATCTTAATAGCTAATTGGATTAGAGCCATGTACTGAAATTACCTAACCCTGTTACGTACAAAAGCAAAGGGTACGTGTCACAGTATGTTTGCTACGCGGAGCTCCATTCACACTCGGTTCATTACAGGCGAGTGTACTTGCTCTATTTAGCTTATCTTAGTCGTTTGATTTTTAAACTTAAAATAAGTTATATGCAGCAGAATGATTATGCAATAAAAAATTACAGGTAAAAATTCAATGTGAGTATGCATATATACCTAGTCAGGTCATAAGTATTGTCACACAGTAAAAACTTTTCTTTTAGAATGCTGGCCACAAAAAAGTTTATTGAATTCGAATTTCGAATTGTTCAAGAAAATAAAAATGTATACTTTTAGAATTTTACTCATTTTTAAATATATGGAGTGGACGCTTAAAGAAGACCGTGTTGCAGTTATTGCATTGCATCGTTGCAGTTACGCGCCAATTCCAATTTTTAACATACTGAAAAATTTGAATATAACCAAAAGATTCGTTTATCGTACCATCAAACGATACAATGAAGACTCTAGTGTAGATGACAGGTCAAGAAGTGGTCGCCCTCGGTCTGTTAGGACTCCAGCAGTGATAAAAGCTGTGAAGGCACGAATTCAAAGAAATCCCAAACGTAAGCAGAAACTGTTGGCCCTTCAGATGGGGTTAAGCAGAACCACGGTGAAAAGGGTGTTAAATGAAGACTTAGGGCTTCGGGCATATCGAAGAAAAACAGGACATCGTTTGAATGCTCGTCTAATGGACCTGAGACTGAAGAGATGCCGCGCTTTGTTGAAGCGGTACGCGGGAAAAAATATCGGGAAATTCTTTTTTCGGATGAAAAAATGTTTACCGTAGAAGAGAGCTACAACAAACAAAATGATAAGGTGTACGCACACAGTAGTGAAGAAGCGAGCAACCGTATTCCGCGTGTCCAACGAGGTCATTTTCCATCCTCGCTCATGGTATGGTTGGGAGTTTCTTATTGGGGCTTAACAGAGGTACATTTTTGTGAGAAAGGTGTAAAAACGAATGCTGTTGTGTATCAAAATACAGTCCTGACGAACCTTGTGGAACCTGTTTCTCATACCATGTTCAATAACAGGCACTGGGTATTCCAACAAGCTTCGTCGCCAGCTCATAGAGCGAAGAGCACACAAGACTGGCTGGCGGCGCGTGAAATCGACTTCATCCGGCACGAAGACTGGCCCTCCTCCAGTCCAGATTTGAATCCGTTAGATTACAAGATATGGCAACACTTGGAGGAAAAGGCGTGCTCAAAGCCTCATCCCAATTTGGAGTCACTCAAGACATCCTTGATTAAGGCAGCCGCCGATATTGACATGGACCTCGTTCGTGCTGCGATAGACGACTGGCCGCGCAGATTGAAGGCTTGTATTCAAAATCACGGAGGTCATTTTGAATAAACTTTAATGTCATAAGAATCTATGTTTTGTTAAGTTCATTTTGGTATATGAATGGTTACATAATGAATAAACTTGTTACAATTATTTTACATTAAATATGTGACAGAATTTATGACCTGACTAGGTACATATTTAAGTTTATGAAACGAGGGAGTAATTATCAAAATACTATTTTATATATTAAATGATAATATGCTAAACAATATACATTTTTTAGACTCCTTTGTAACTTTATTACTTTAAATTTTTTTACTATTTTACCAAGGTTAAATCATCCCATAAATTTGTTACCTGATAAGTTTTTAACGTTAGAATTTACTACTAGTTGCGGCGTAATCACTAGCGGAAGGAAGGTAGTCTGAAGACAAATATAATCAAAATAACACAGGCTTCGATCCGCAAAAAGTAAACCTAATTATCATTAATAAATTCACACAAATTTAATAAAACAATACACATATGCTTAATTTTGGGGTTAGAATAAGTATTTACTTAATATCACTAAACAAGTGCTATTTAAACAAACACTATTAATAAAAAGATTTCATTATTATGCCTGGTAGTTGCAAAAAATTATGTCAGTTCGGTGGTATTTGTGCACTAGTGATTAAGGCATTAAGACCGAGAGATCGTATGTGAAAGGAGCACACTAATTACGTAAATCTGTGAGCATGAAATGTTTGTGTTTTTTTTAAGAATAACATTGTTACTCTTAAAAAGGTTTCATTTCAACTATTTCCAGTCCAGTAGAAAACAAATTGTAAACAGAATATTACTATAGAGGGGTTAGAGCGCATTCGTATTATTGTGTTCGTTAAGTTATAGCTGTCGAGCTATAAATCAGTAATTATATTACTTCCCTAGTTAGTAATCAATGGGGATACATTACTGTGTGAATAGGCATGTGCGGTGTTTGATTGTATCGGTCGATTATTGGGATTGATGCAATTGCATTTATGTAGGTATACTAAATAAATGCAACTACACCTCGCACACTGCAAGTATTCGATTGACATTTTTATGTCGCCAATATGGTGCTTTATCATTAAATTAATCATTTGATTGATAGAATTTTAACTTACTAATATCCAAAGACGGAAAATCTGTAGCATCTATACAATAATATTTATTCTTATTGTTTTTCTAAATGTATAATAATATTGACTAATTTGATTTGTTTTTAAAGTATATAAGATTGATATTGGGAAGGGCGTTGTTTGACATTAAAATAATTTTGAAATTTGGCAGGTAGTTGAAGCGGCCTTTCAGTGCAGGGACGGAAGAATACTGACCCCTGTGGCCCGAACATTTGCCCGTCTGCTGTTCCAAAAGAAGTGACAAAAAAAGATTTATACGAAGATCTCGTAGTATGTCAATATTTTAGTATCCATAACCAACGTTTACCATTATCAATTTCAGTTTCAGTTTACCAACGTTCTGAAAAAGCAAGAAAAATCTACTCGTATCGCCGCGTTTCCACAAAACCAGTTTTGGTTCCTGCGCTGCGCCGTCGCACAGTAACAATTCTTGATTCCTAACAATGATATAGAATATATAGTTAAATAAATTTTTGCGGGGAGAGAGAATATATAGTTAAATAAATTTTGGGGGGAGCGGTGAAACTCGCGTTCACAGGAATTACCTGAAAGCCCCTGTACGTGCTCCCTGGGTAGTGCTAAACGAGTTTCATGCCGAGTATCGGGCGGCGGATAGGATAACCCGACTCTGACTAGCCAGACGGCCGCAGTGGTCGATCGAGGAGTAAATACCCTCTGAAAGAGTACTGCGGAAAGGATGGGGACATCATCTGTTTTCCCAAGCAAACTGTAATGCAATGTCGAATAAAGGAGCGAATTTGTCGGACCACCCGGCCGACGACAGCCGCCAGGTGGGTTTCGGGCCCTCTGGTGTGAAATCTGCGACCGCCTCAAGGCTGTTCCACAGCAGGACCCTTGTGTAAATTGAGCTACTGCTGCACAATTGAACACCCGTGACATCAAAGGAATTCCGACAGTAAAACACAACAGAATCTCAATAGGGACTTGGAATGTCCGTGGACTTTTAAACCTCTATCCAGATGGCGCAAGACAGAAGTGTCTGGAGGGAGCTGGTGGCGAGGACTGCGCACCACAGTCATGTCCCTCAGTCATGAGGTTACGACGGAGAAGAAATTTTTGAATAAATTTAATTATTAAATTATAATCAATAATAATAAATAAATATTAAGATCGCATACAATAGATTCATAAACGATTTAAATAAGTGCATTTATTTGAAAACCAAAACTTAAAGCACGAATACCTCAGGACGTAATAGCCGGGTATATGCCCGCATCACGTGAATATAAAGTAACCTATTAGCAAGTATGAATTCTTAAAACCTATACATAGGTAAGCTCATTTTCTAACCGAATATTATACAGCCAAATTTTAGTATTTCCGCGTTGCAAAAGGTTTACAAATTTGCATACAGCCCGTATTTCGAGTTATAATATTTTGTAAATGCAAACGAGATATATAACACATGGTACTTAAATAATTACTTACAAATACATTAAAAATAATGCTGTATTTATTTATTTGCATTAAAAATTAACGTAATATCTAAATTATTTTTCGCCTTGGGCATATATATATATATATATATATATATATATATATATATATATACCTAGTCAGGTCATAAATTCTGTCACATGTTTAATGTAAAATAATTGTAACAAGTTTATTAATTATGTAACCATTCATATACCAAAATGAACTTAACAAAACATAGATTATTATGACATTAAAGTTTATTCAAAATGACCTCCGTGATTTTGAATACAAGCCTTCAATCTGCGCGGCCAGTCGTCTATCGCAGCACGAACGAGGTCCATGTCAATATCGGCGGCTGCCTTAATCAAGGATGTCTTGAGTGACTCCAAATTGGGATGAGGCTTTGAGCACGCCTTTTCCTCCAAGTGTTGCCATATCTTGTAATCTAACGGATTTAAATCTGGACTGGAGGAGGGCCAGTCTTCGTGCCGGATGAAGTCGATTTCACGCGCCGCCAGCCAGTCTTGTGTGCTCTTCGCTCTATGAGCTGGCGCCGAATCTTGTTGGAATACCCAGTGCCTGTTATTGAACATGGAATGAGAAACAAGTTCCACAAGGTTCGTCAGGACTGTATTTTGATACACAACAGCATTCGTTTTTACACCTTTCTCACAAAAATGTACCTCTGTTAAGCCCCAATAAGAAACTCCCAACCATACCATGAGCGAGGATGGAAAATGACCTCGTTGGACACGCGGAATACGTGCGTACGCGCTTCTTCACTACTGTGTGCGTACACCTTATCATTTTGTTTGTTGTAGCTCTCTTCTACGGTAAACATTTTTTCATCCGAAAAAAGAATTTCCCGATATTTTTTTCCCGCGTACCGCTTCAACAAAGCGCGGCATCTCTTCAGTCTCAGGTCCATTAGACGAGCATTCAAACGATGTCCTGTTTTTCTTCGATATGCCCGAAGCCCTAAGTCTTCATTTAACACCCTTTTCACCGTGGTTCTGCTTAACCCCATCTGAAGGGCCAACAGTTTCTGCTTACGTTTGGGATTTCTTTGAATTCGTGCCTTCATAGCTTTTATCACTGCTGGAGTCCTAACAGACCGAGGGCGACTACTTCTTGACCTGTCATCTACACTAGAGTCTTCATTATATCGTTTGATGGTACGATAAACGAATCTTTTGGTTATATTCAAATTTTTCAGTATGTTAAAAATTTGAATTGGCGCGTAACCGCAACGATGCAACGCAATAACTGTAACACGGTCTTCTTTAAGCGTCCTAAATTTAAATTTAAATTCTAAAAGTATACATTTTTATTTTCATGAACAATTCGAAATTCGTATTTAATAAACTTTTTTGTGGCCAGCGTTCTAAAAGAAAAGTTTTTACTGTGTGACAATACTTATGACCTGACTAGGTATATATACTCCAATATATTTGCCCAAGCTTTTGGTCTGATATCGGTTTTCCATCGATAAGGCTGGTGCACTGACATTGCCATTAGGTACCCGTATATTTATAATACAGGCCACTATCAACGAAAGTCCCATCAAGATAGTTCCGAACATTGATTATCAACCAGCACAAATAAACGCTTGAAAATAAAATATTTTTTGTTAATTGATGTGTATACTTTCATACTTCACATCCGCATAAAAGGACAGGCCTAATGATGGTCTTGTAGACCTGTCCCTTAAATTTAACTGGTATTTTGGGGTCACAAATGACACCAAAATAATGATATGAAATAACTTATTTATTATAAGAGTACAAAACAGGTTAAAATCCTATATATACAATTTAATATAGATTACAACCCAAAACGTATTAAGTATTAAAAATATTGGCTGTTGAAGAAAGTTGTTCTGGTAGTTATAAATAAATTAAACATTGTTAGAAAGGCAAAACTTCAGAGTCATTAAAATAAATTAAAAATTACATTTTAGGCATCGTTCACAAATTTGTGTTTGCTTCGATTAAATATATGGATATCAGCACTGACTTTGACGAGTTCATTGTATTGGTGACAAGCGCGCACTACTGGATTGAAATAAGAAGTGTTATTGCAACATACTTGAAGGCGACATACTGGTTGCGGCAACGGCAATATGTGTTGAAAGTAGATAATAGATCAACGATAGTTATACAGTATTATTATAATAATTAAAGTCCATAGACGCCCACTGTTGGGCTCAGACCTCCCTCTAGAGGAAACGAACAGTTTACCCGTCACGATTGCCGGATTGGCAGCGCATATCGGTCATCTCGGTATGCAGGTTGCATACACCGTTCGTCGGTACACGGTAATTACGCTATAAAATGCACATTAGGTGTGAAAAACTGATTAAGTGGTGCATGCCACTTTATTTCGGAGATAAAGTAAAGAGTTTGTAATATTTTCTTAATTTAGTATTAAATATCAATTAAATAGATATAGTTTTGGAAGATAGATTAAGGTAATAAAAAAAACTAATGCTAAAATTAAAGCAGTTTTAAAAATGATATTATAGTTTCTGTAGTAGAATATTATAGTAGAATAATTGCCCCAAGCAGGCATCAATTCGACGACATCAGTTTGACATCACAACCCATTAGTTCTCGTGAACGGCGCAAGGCTGTGAGTGACGCGAACAAGTGCCCCTAATTATATACCCTGAATATGCTATGGAGGAACTCTCATATGTCTAACTCGATAATTGGAGTGGATGTTATAGTTTAGACGGTTTCCAAGTCAAGAAATGAGATTAAGTAATTAGACATTAATACTGACATATAATTAGGTAATATAGTTAGTTCTTTTATTGCGGTAGGACAGCAGACAGGCTGACGACTCGCTTAGAATTTAGCAGTTACCGTCGCCTATGGGTATTTGCAACACCAGTGGAATCATGAAAAGATTTGTCCCGGTTATATGCCAGTTTTGTGCCGGTATTTTTATGACGGGCGAGCAACAAATTTTTGCCCGTGCAAGGGAGGAGTAGGAATACTAACCTCTGCGACTAGGGTCGGCCTGTTGGAAAAGATGACAAAATAACCCTAGCTACGTGGTAGAGCCCCAATCCCTGCGTGGTATGCCGCCATAATAACCTTGTGTCGTTCTGGCATTAGTGACCACGATTCCAGTACTCCTAGAGCACAGCAGCGTGTTCGCGGTACTCCTAGCGTCGCAAACATCCATGTGCGACGGTTACTGCTGTTGAGTGGGCCTTCAGCTTGACTGCTGTTCCACAGAAATAGAAATTAGATAAGAAAACGGCCCACCTGCAAGTGTCTATAGACGTTTGCAACAGGGGGAATTGCAAACGCACTACCGACCTTGAAGAAATTTATTAACACCTTTTTAGAACAAAATCCAAAACTTACACTCTGCACCTCTGGCTCCGCTATTGGTTAATATCTGAGTTATATATCTCATCACATCTTTTTTGTCACTATAAGATCTCTTTCGGGACGTAATTCTTTTTAGTGCAGATATGACAAAAATGTTAAATATATTTGCCTGGATTTGGTCTATGCCAGGGAAAACACTGTTTGATTGGCCAGTTAGAGATGCGATAGGAGATATGCTTCCTATAAACCAACTTAAGAAGTGGTCTATTAGTCGGCTTTTCAACTACCTATACTATAGGAAAACATTGTTTTAAACTACACTTTAAATAATAATCCCTTCACTAAGTACAAGCATTCGTTACTACTATATATACACGTATTTAAGTAGTGTTTGATGCGATAATAGACGGTACATGAGAAAGCATTCAACAAACTTGTCTCCAGATGTGAGATGTATGGGGCCAAACTGAAATCTGTTTACTGTAGTACTGTTACATGTTTTAAGCTTTAAGACGTGACATGACGTGATGTAGGGACTAATTTTGTTGGCAAAGGGGTGAAATTTATTCCCTAAAATAAGGCTTATCACAGCCAAGAAAATTCAACTTTCTAGCAAAATTCGATACTTCTCACACCTAGTGAAAACCAGTATTATTAAATATTTTATTGATCGTAAGTAGCACGTAGGTGGTGGTATAATTGATTGAATAAAACCTTATGAAAGTAATTCTCACATTCGTAGACTTTTTAAAGTTGAATGGTCAATACATGAATATATTACATTTTACAATGTATCATAAATTCAATTGTCATAAATTGAATAATTAAATTTTACTGCTTTGTCATAATATTGGTAAAACACATTTAATACACAATATTAATCGGGACTAATGGCGTGTTTCAAACACAACGCTTGCTGCTTGTTATTGAAGAATTGAGGCTATTTAAAATATAAGTACGGATATCCTTTCAGTATAACTACGAGGTTTTCACTTAATGAAATAATTAAAATATAATCAATTAATTTCTTAACAGGAAAATATATAATTTATTTCCACATAGTTCTTTATCATAAAAGCTTGTATAGGCTAACTATGTATTATTATTTTACTTACCTTTACCAATTATTTTTGTGAACTATTAAAGAAACCGTATTTAAATTGCTACATCCCTTTTGGAGCTAAATGCTACAAAAATTTCTAATTTGCTTCATGCTGATAGACTTATCAAAGACGCCTAAGCATAGTGAGGTACGCATCGTTTTCCAACCCAAAATCGCAATGAATTCAGTTACTAAGTTTGGCAGTTACGATGTCACAGACATTGATTAATACAATGTGCTCATAACCGCAGCATAGTCTATTTCAAAACAATCATGTAAGTGTATTCATGTAAGTTGATCACTTAATTGTATCCCATATAACAATACTCAATTTAATAGTGATGTTATCGTATAATATGATTTTAATATTTATAAACCTAAGGTTGATGTTATTATACAATTTTGTAAGATCTTTTTGTACCATGTTAAAATGAATAAATTTTTATATAATTTCCAGATAAACAAAAGTTTTCATCTCTATCCTAAAATTTATCACCAATTTTATGCATAATCTAATTAATAATTGCGCGAACAGCAAAATAATACTAATAAAGCGGACCTATTGAAACAACCATTATTCCAAATTAACATTCATTTGAATTAGTTAAAGTTGAAGCCAGAGTTTATTGACGCATCCACGATCTCCAATCGGACTGACCGCGGCGGTTCATAAATAAACTAAGTTAAATGATTAATTCTGATCACGGTCGGGCTGCGCAAAATAATTAAACAATCTCATCAATCCCACATTGGACGTGAACGGTCCCCACGGTCCACCCCTCATCTAAACATAACGAATTTCATAAGGAAATAGTCTCGCTCAGGGTGCTGTTCGTCCTACAAACTTCGTTGTCTCTAACGCACTATAGATTTAGGTAAAATTGGCATGAATATTACTTCAAAACTATCAATATTAATTCTGTTTATATCTAAATCTTGTTACTAGAACGGGACTCTTGCATAAAGTCACGGTTTATTCAGTGCATTTACGTTGATTCCTATCAGTGTCTTCTTTTTTAACTAGTAATTTAAAAAAAAAACTAAAACAGAGGCTATATTTGGTTCTTACAAGTAATTGTTGCCTAAAAGAAGAAATCGAACGGTTCTTTTTCTTTATCATCTGTAAACTATTAAGGGAGTTGTATGTAGTTTTTCACAATGCTTGAGATAATAGCCACAGAAAATAAAAAACGGAATCTCTAAGTTAGTCTCAGAGTGTGAAATCATTTAGATACCACGTACGTCATGATTAAATATTTCTTACTTAATAACCAAAACATTGTCTTACACTGTTATAATTTTCATTGTAGATAAAACCTACAGAACATTCTCAATATAAATAATGGAAATCTTTAATTATCTTTCCATACTTTTCTTAAGAATAATCACAGACTTGTAGCCTTTTGAAAATAATAATAATCCCGCAATCCAATAAAGATTCCGCTTAGACAGGCCTAAGTGAAAACTTTTTTGCGATCCCCGAACAATATAAGTTTTATTCCTCCAAGTGGTATAAATTTCCAAACACAAAGTAGCTCTAACATCTTTATTGCTTTTCATAAAAAAGTCCCCATTTAACCTAAAGTTACGGATTGGGGTGGTTATTCTTATACTCTTCGATTAAGCTATTGAATTTAAAATTTTTAAAATTGAGTATTTGTTTGCAATTTCATCAAAAAAATAAATGTGAAGTAATTTGTTTTTTCACATATCAAAAGCAATGTAACTTACGTATTATAAATTTTGTTAGTTTAAACATAAAAAACATGATAGTTAAAGTTTTTACCGACTAAAACGGAGCAACTAATGACTAAATCCAATATACTTTACAAAAATAATTTTAAAGTTTCTTCCACGTCGTATTACATGATTAAAGACAGTTGTGGGTAATGAGGCCAAACAATCAACATTTTATTATAAATACCATTAGATGACTGTCTTACAAGTTTCTAACTGCTAGGATGTCGTGTAGATCATACTCAGATTTAGTTATTTTACTAAGTATTAATTTTGTAGTTCTACGCTTGCTATTTTGTATCCTTCACACAGACTATTTATTACCTTTCATTTATTTATTCATAAAACAAATATAATATTTGTATCTGAAAAATTTGAGCTAATATTATTAGATAATATAATATTATTATTAATACATACAATTTTATTGTTAACATTTAATGTTAACAATTGTACGTATTACTTTTACTGTAATTTGTTTCTAAAATTACTATAATCTATACAAATAAATAAAATTGGACTATCTGTTTGTAATATTGAAATAACCGCTTTTTACTACATATTTACAATTTGTGTCTGTCTGTCTGTTTGTTCCGGCTAATATTTGAAATGGCTGGACCAATTTTGACGGGACTTTCACTGTAGATAGCTGATGTAACAAGGAATATTTTAGGCTACTTTGATATTAGAAAAAAATAGCTTTAGTTAAAAATGATCATTTTCGGAAACTTTTGAATTTCCAATTTAAGTTGACCTCAGATTTATGTCATCAATCATATGAAATAAGGTTTAGCTTAGGCTGACTTTGTAGGTTCGGACGCACGTAATCCGGAGGCGCATGACGTAACAGTTGCATTCGATAACACTGACTGTTTGCATATTTCATTTATTTATATTTTAGGTCTGGTTTTTTTATTGCTGACGAACAGCAGACAGACTATCGGTCCGCTTAATAGTAAGCAGTTACCGTCGCCTAAGGGTACAGGAACTTGGGTTACTAATTCCGGAAAACAACACAAAGTTATTATGGCGGCATGCTTAAGACCAAAGGTGGTCGCCATCCAGACGGACTTGGGGCCCTACCACGTAGCTAGGGTCGATTGTTTTGTCGCCTTTTACGACCCCCGATCACAGAGGTTAGTATTCTCTCTCAGGGGCGGTGGGTTTTTAGGGTTTGTAATCCAAAATAAACTATAAGATATATCCAAAAAATGCTGCCCAGTCACTATTCCACGCGGACGGAGTCGCGGGCACAGCTAGTTATATACTATAATTATACTATATTATACTTGTATAGATTGATAGACTTTTCAGGCAATTTTAACTGAAATTATTTTAATAATGAACTGAACATTGTTCCACTCTAATACATTTTTTTATTTATCGTATGCAAAGCTTATTTTATTTATTTAAATTTGTGGCTTGAATGAAACATTCTTTACTTTCAGTGATAAAGATTTGAACTTAATTCAAGTCACGAAAAAATAATAAAGTGACGTGTCATAAAAATGCCCAAACACGTTGCGGCGAACATTAACAAGAAGCGTCAAAGCGGGACACGTTAGTAAAATTCTGTGATTGTTTGTATGAGCAAATTTTGGGATAACTTTTATCACGAATCGCAATATGTATTTTATAGGTGTCGTAAATCGAAGAACGCGGGTTTTTAACATTTGCCCACCATCACTCGGCTGCCTTTTACGAGATTTGTCGCTTCGAATTTATATGACACAATCAAAATTGGACCGTGACCTCTTTTTTCGAACCTAATTTTAATAGGGTTTAGTGACAAATTTTCATATTTAAATTTTTTTCCAGTTTGCATTATACTAACTTCTTTTTAAACTAAGTTCGTTATATTCAATTATTTCATCTATCATACATATTTCATATAGTATTTTTAAGGAGATCTCTAAGAAGTGATAACGCTGAGTAGCTGATCACTTCGTATTGAAAATAAAAAAAATTACAGTCAGCTAGAGAATGAAGAAATCAGCGAAGGACCAAAGAAACTTAAAAGACTTGGCGATACCATCGTGAGTAGGAATTAATGATACTACAGACCGCAAGTTGCTTCCTGTTATAGACGTTAATGACAAGGTACGTGGTAACCGAGTGGTATGCTCCATTCCCTCTAGGAGGACATTATTAATACAAAAGAAATAACAGTACATTAATTATTAATTACATTATTATTCTTCTGTTAGTATTATAAATTAACTTAAATCTATGCAGTATTAAAAAACAAGAAAAACTAAAAATAATACATTAAAACTACACTTTTCCCATTACAATCGCTATCCAAATTATCCTGTGGATACGTGGATCATCAATATCACAGTGACAAAAGATATTAAAAATAATCATTTTGTTAAAGTATACAGCAGCATCTTTGCCATAAAATAAGAGCAAAAGCATACAAAAATTATTACTATACACATTATCGAAACTTAAGTTAAACAAGGACACGAGAAAATCTTAAAAACCGAAAGAAAATATTTTTATATATTCAGTGTGTTAAGTATTCAGTTCGATCCAAGTTTGCACTTTTTATTTATTGAATATATTTTGTTAGACGAAAATTGTGATACAAAAATGTAAGTTGCGTGTAACCATAATGTCATTCCAAACACGTAGCCAAGGTGTATTTTTAAAGGCTTTCACGGTGGCCAATATTAGGATGCTGTAATCGCTCCTACCCCAAAAACTTTCCGTACACCTTTGATATTCAATATACTCAGGGACCTCTAAGCAATCCTTTGATGAGATGTTTTATGCAAAAAACGCTGGAAACCGTTAGCGGGGCGCGAATAAGCATTCAAAAGTGAACACATTAGTATTCCCAATCTCTCCGGGGCCAGCATCCCCCTAGTTTTGAACGAATAAAAAAATCAATGTTTATTCTCGGAGGCGCGATCGGAATACTAATTATTTAGCCAACTAATTGCTTTGTGTTTGGAAAGGTGTCGTTTCATAAATAGCTCATCAGTGCTGCGTGACGTGCTATGATTGAATATTTAAGTGCTAGTACATTTTAGGGTAATATTTTAAGTACATTTTATTTCTTTACTCTTTTCACTAGTGTCTTAGTTCAGAAGCAAAATTAATTTAGAAGCAAAAAGTTCTACTCATTTTATTAAAAATTGATAGATCGCGATCTAGACAAAAATAAATTACAGATATACCGACAGAAGTCCAGTTAAGTATTCACTGAACTAAACGCGTCGTCAAAATTATTAAAATTCTGATAAATCAAAGTTAAATCAAATATTTCGGTATTAAATCAAACAATAATAAATATAACTATATTCTTGACCAAAGAAGGGAGAATATTTCTGCATATGGGGATTATATGTTAAGAATTTAATAATAATAGTTTAAAATTATTAAAGTCGGAACACGTATAGCTGAGTCATGCCGGTATCGCATATTATAGCACTGGCATGAGCTAGATCGAGCTTGCGGCCAGCAAGGTGTTCGGAACTATAAATTACTTTGAAAATTCCGATCCGGTATTACGGATCGCAGCTCGGTAATAAATATTGTTCATTTTCGTCCTGTGGGCAATGTACGGGAAGTGGCGAGCTATGCTTCGGTTTTGATAACTATTCTCATACCGGTATTGCTTACGATTCCTTCGCGTGCTCTAAATATGTGCCTCTAAAACCTTGTTCACGATAACGGCCGAAACTGCCTGAACATTTATTTATTTCAGAACGTAAGTGATTCTTCGTATGATCCAGAAACTTATGAGCACTTTTGGATATTTTAAGTAACAGTGATGCTATATTTAAAATATTGTGCAAACAACTTAAGTCAGCTAGCTACTAACATATATGTCAAGTGAAGTCATATCAATACCACAAATTAATTTCGTAATATCGTAATCTACAATTTTGCAATCAAGGATTTAAAAATACCACAAATTGATGAGGCAAAACAAAAATGTAGACCCCGGACACGATACTTCCACTGAATGCTTTGACGATGATAGTAAATAGAATTTTGGAGTAGTCAGTTTAAAGTATTACAGTTTTAATAATAATTGAAAAAAATATCGAGACTATATTAAGACTAAAAATATATTTATATGCACAAAATAGAATACCAGTAGATACCAATAAATCTGATAGCTAAATGGGTATTTGCTGTGTTTTTGCTCTGGCTACGTTATTTTATTAAATGCTGGTTGGCGTGTGCGTGCGCGCGGGCGCGCGTGCGTTTGTGTGTGTGTGTGTGTGTGTGTGTGCGTGTGTGTGTGTGTGTGCGTGTGTGTGTCCGCGTGCGCGTGTGTGTGCGTGTGTGTTAATCCATTACCACTAGATACATTTTTTCGGGTCTTCGAAAGAGTACCATCGTGCACCAGTTATCAGAGCTCTGTTTGAACTATAAGAGGATAAACGTATATAATATGTATCCAGACTAATAATACCATCCTTAAATTTATTTTTGCAGCAATATATTTCAGTATTTTTATAGAAAGTACTCTGGTTGATAATGTCTTCCTAAGCATAAAATTAAGTAAAAATATTGTTATTCTATATAGTGTTTTTAAGGCTAATTTTCTGCTTAACGGATTACTGGACCTCGATATGAACTAAGCCTTATAAGCGTTCAATACTTCAACTACACCTCAACATATCATTCTGCATGGACCGCATTTCATGTTTATGGCAAAACTTGGACTTCATGCACTTAGGCAAATGGCTTTTCGATACTTACAACGGTTATGCTTTGGATAATGCTATATTTTATATAGGATACGATGTTTTATAAATTATTGATGTCATTATTTTTTTTTTGTATAAATAATGATAATTTGCTATAAAGCTTGCAAACTTGAGCAATTTCTTCTACAATATTAATATTGCATAAACTTGCAATTTTGATAGCCATTTCAATGTAGTGAGTATGATTTGAGTGTAGATTTTGCTGATGATGCGACGCTAGGAGCTCCACGAACACGCTGCTGTCCCATAAGAATTAGTTAATTTAGCTAAATTCAATGTTTTATGATATAGGAATACATAAATATATACAATATACTTATTTAAATTCTCGTATATATACTATTCATACACACAACTTGATTTGTCAACATCGATGTACTATAACGTTTTGCAACTACGGCTATACGTAATTATGCCATCAAATTGCCATTTCCAGTGCCGATTCGGCAGTTAAGCCTTCTGTGAATTTTAAATCGTTTTTAATAGAAGCGCACCGCACCATATGCCGTCAAAGCTGACCCTTAGTCTACAATTTGATTTTCCATACCTCCAACCTCCACGGTGCTTTCAATTGACGTTAACCTTTTCTGTGATCGTTACCGTTAACACAAACACGTTCCGTGTCTTTTGTAATATTAAACAAAACGTCTCGTAATTACGTTTCGAGTTGAAAACAGAGTGTATTTATTTGATGTGCCAACGTTATATGTACGTTTGTATACAATGGTACCTTTGGTACTGAACAATCATCATTCGCATACATTGTTGCTGAATTTAATTAACTTTAGTAATTTCTAAATGCTAACATCTTTTGTAACCGTCTCATTGACAAACGTCGGTGTGCGCTCGACACTGACTGTCAAACTTTTATCAACCTTGGCGGGGCGTTTAAAGTTGTCTGGCAACAACGATTTAGGCGTGATAAAACAAATGGAATGAGACAAGGACCCGCATTGCGGGAGCATCAAGCTCTCATTTAGCATTGTCTACTCTGAATGCCACAACTTTTGCTAGTGCAATTTAATGCATATTATAATGCGATAAGTGCTCAAGTGGAGTAAACGGTCGGGTAATATTACTCGCACTTACCCGGTCTTTATTGAAAGTGTAAACTATCCTTTTCCACAGAGTGCTTCAGGCGTTTTGTGACAGAATTTCGTACAGCTTATTTTGTGTAGGAGTTTAAACACAGTTTTAATAACAGTGAGGTTTAAACGCTTTGGATTTTTGGATGTACAATACTATTTTTAACCCCGTGGTGTTTGTTTGTAGTGTAATTTGAGTGTAGATTTGTGCATAATATAAATGCTTATGGGATTTGTTAAGTTTTGACTAGAGTTATGTAATAGCACTCAAATGCTTAGCTGGCCCTAGATATTAAGACGAAGTTAGACTGGATAAATTAAATTCAAGCAATTATTATGGTAGGAACGCGGTGTAATTCGGGGTTGTCAAAGGTAACGTTTAAACAATTTAATATTCTACACACAAGCATTTGAAACGCTAACTCAAACGTTGCTTCAGCTTTCGTAAAAGTTGGTCCGTAAACGAACCCCCCCTTCGTTAGATAATATCTACGTGAGTTTAATTCAGTAGATGGAGAGGTACGGTGGGCAACATTTTACTGGAAATATGGTGAAAATTGCAACAACACAAGCCAAAATTACCAATTGGAGGTGTTGTTTAGAGGCCGCGGGTGTGGCGGAGCGCTTGAATTTATGCGGCGGCCGAAATGTGACGCGGAGTCTCTGCGGTGCACACTAACCTACCGAGACTACGTATTCACTGTGCGCCTAAACGAAGAACGGGCATAAAAGTCAACATAAATTATCATATATTCGTTATATTACGTTCCATTGTTACGGAGAGTGCAAAAGAGAGCACCAGATTTGAAAAGGCGATTTTATATTAAACATTATGTATGTACGAGGAAACAAATAAAGTTATGAAAATAAATACTGGGTTATCGGTAAGATGTGAAAAGCTTTTTAGGATTATTTTTTACTGACATTACAAACATCTTTTTTTTACTTTTAATCTTCGTCTTACAAGCGGTTCCGTTTGTGCTTGTAATAAACTCATTACCATTTGTATAATCGATACGTTTTCGATAGGTTTTTGAGTGGTCGATAATACTAACCACTACACTATTCTTGTTTGAAGTTTGTTCGATGACTCCGATTAGACGTTATATATTTTGTTGAAATATGCACTGCTGTCGGTCTAAATACTGTATTAAAAATCATTTAACACAGCCGGACAATAAATGAAAATATTGCAGCAAAGCAATGTTTTTGCTTTGAAAGTTTTGAACATTTCTTCTACGCTATCAGAGAAAAATAATTCACCACCTATTTTTAAATGATACACGTCCGTAAATCTTCCTTTTCCTGACTAAGGAAGCAGAAGAAACTAGATTGGAGTAAATTTTAATTTTACAGGTTTTTATAGATGGAGAGTAATTTGAATTTTACAGATTTTTAAAGACGGGAGTAAATTTGAATTTTACAAATTATTATATGGGGATAAATTTGATTTTTTAGAGACAACTGCCGTTTAAACTTATAAACTCTATGATCTACACATACGAGTAAATACCGTTATCATATGCGTAAAGGTATGCGTGTGTCCTGGTAGATTACATAGAAATAGCTTCGAACTAAATCAGAGAAATACTGTGATTTATATTATAAAACTTTAGTTTGATTTTAATGTAAGTAACATAGCGCTGAGGTGCATTAATAATCATTATTTTATCATAATCTCATAAACGCGTGTAGACTTATAACGGCATGTAAAGTTATGTTTATTAAGTTTTATAAGATAAGATAATTTAATAAATCCATTTTCAGTTTTCTTTTCAAGATTAAATTGTAGAAAGCAACGTGTACGCCAAATTTTCAAATTAGCATCATCTTGGCGTTAATTCCCAGTTATTACTCAAACTTCGGCCTCGGTGTTTTGGGTTTGGTGACTATCCATTAATTATCTACATTTTGTTAACAAGTCTTCAGTATCCCTGACTTTTTTATTTATTAAAATATTTAACTATTACTGACAGTAACGCAAATAGGTGATGATGAAATTCAACTCTAACAATACTTAGCTTTGGAAGCAACAGAAACGCAACAAATAAAGACGAACCACAAACTAGTAATGCACTGCAACAAATTATTTTGCACATTTTCACCTATTCGTCACTATAGAAAACGAAAACTAAATTTATCAATAACTATTTTGACTGTTACGAGTGCAAGTTTTAAGAGTTAATAAAATGCACTTGCAAATAACTGCACTACCATTTGCCAACTAGGAACAACGAAGGTATAATTGGTTTTTCATGTTTTGTACTAAATCCTTGTTTTATAGGCATATGTGAAGTGTTTGTACATATATACCCATATACACTCAGACGCGCGAAAACGACCAATTGGACGGAACGATTTAAAGCCATTACATACGTTGACGTTGCTATAATACATGTTATCTTATAGCATATTTTATAACATCACTCATTTTATTTGATTTAAGAAATAAATATTATAATATTTACATTTTTTTAACTTCTGTACTCTACTTATGACTTCTATACTAACATACTAAACATTACATGTTCGTTCTTGCTTTGTATTATCTAAGAAGCATTTACATAACTTGGCCATAAGGAAATAATTGTTCTAGAAACTGCCACATGCTTTGGTGGACTTGTGACTCATATATGGACTTTGTACTGTGAAGCTATGGCTGGTGGCCACATAAGTTGCCTTACAGTGACGAATTTTTGTCTCGCTTTCCACTCGGGACAAAACTTTTATCTACAAATAGTTTTTGCTGGTTTGAGTGAACATGTCTATAAATTGTATGTTTATGAATATTCTAAGTTTGCACCGATTATAAGAATTTTTTGTCCGTGCAGGGGCGGAGAAAGAATACTGACCTCTGCGGCCTGGGACGGCCTGTCGTAAAAGGAGACTAAAAAACCCAAGCTAGTTGGTAGGGCTCCAAGCCCGTCTGCATGGCAACCATCTTGGTTTTTAAATATGCCGCCATAATAATATGTGTGTAATTGTGTTGTGTTCCGGCAAAAGTGACCAGGTTCTAGTACCACTATGCAGATAGCATATGCAGATAGCAGGCGATGGTAACAACTATTTTCTAACCGAGCCGTCAGCCTGCCTACAGCATTAAAAAAACGTATTTAAATTATATTGAAACTTTTTTCTATATAATATATTGAACAGTTGTTTGGTAAACAAACTCTGGTACGATATTAATTTAATATTAAGAAAGAAAGGAAGTTTTGTATAAACTTATTCTGTGTATCTTCATCATCATCAACATTATTAGCCTATTGTACTCCACTGTTGGATATAGACGTCTCCCATGGGCCTATCTAAAGCTTGTTGCTTAAAGAAATTACACCTCATTTCAAAACAAATATAAAATTAATGAAACGATAAATTACTAAACCTTAAAAAAATAATGTTTAAGCACTAAATCTTAACTATCAATTCATTTACGAGATTTCATGTTAATATAAAATATTAAAGTATGTTCCCTGTATGCGAGTATCCTTATAACGATTTCACTTTTACTCATTTTCAACTTCCCCGCAGAGTGTTTTTGCAATTTAAAATCCGTTTTATGAAATTTTATGTCCTGCCATGCCCAAATGCTATTTTTTTCAAGTGCTGCTCGAAATTTTTCGCTTTCGGTTATTGTAACAAAGGTTGGCTGCGACATATTCTGACGGAAAGTGGTCTCCATGTTTTTAAGCGTTTAATTTTTACTGCAGTGGCGATGCGCGTTTAATATATATTCGATGCGCTTTTAATATATATTCCACTAGATTCCAGAGGCCTATATTGACATCATTGAGACATGTACCGTGACTCCGATTCCGTAGTTTGGACCGCTGTTGGCGACACAAAACCTTTCCCCATCATCATCGGTGTGCATCAAGGATCCGTCCTTAGTCCGTTTCTGTTTAGCGTGGTATTAGTCGTATTGTCAGACAGCATCAGAAACTCACATGAGCAGCCCCCGTGGTTGCTCATGTATGCTAATGATATCGCGCTGGCAGATTCGGACAGGGGTAGGCTGGTGCAACGCGTGAAGGCGTGGAAGGAGTCGCTTGAGAACGGTGGTCTGAAGATCAATGTGGCGAAGACCGAGTACTTGGCCTGTAACTCCACAGATCCCACACCCGTACGCATAGACGGCGACACGATCGAGCGCACGGACCAAGTGAAATACCTGGGATCTGTGTTCCATGCGTTCGGTGACATCGATTGCGACGTCAAGGCACGCATTGCTGCCGCTTGGGCCAAATGGCGTGAGGTAACTGGTGTCATTTGTGACCCCAAGATGCCGGTAAAGTTGAAGGGACAGGTCTATAAGACCATCATTAGGCCTGTTCTTTTATACGGCTGTGAAGCGTGGCCGGTGTTGGAGCGACACAAGCAGGAGCTGCGTGTCACGGAGATGAATATGCTGCGGTGGATGTGTGGAGTGACGCGGAAGGACCGCGTTAGGAACTCCCGCATTCGCGGTAGTCTTCATGTCCGTGTCATTGCGGATAAATTACAAGAGTGTCGGCTCCGTTGGTACGGCCACGTTTTACGGCAACCGGATGCTTACGTGGATAACAAATATCTGGCCATGCCGCCTCCGCCAGGCCCCGGCAGGAGGGGTAGACTTAAAAAGTGCTGGCTTGATGTCGTAAAGGGTGATATGCGTGCCAATGGGCTCACTACTAGGGATGCTGAAGACTGTGCGAAGTGGAGAAGAAAAAGTCGGAAAGCGGACCCCGGGCGCCGAAGCGAGAGTTTGAGCTGCAACCGGGATTTAACGCAAAGATAAAGATGATGAATAAAATTCAAAATTAAAATAATGTATGGACATATAACATATAACATTATTTAATTTGCCCGTCTGGATGGCGACCACCTTTGGTCTTAAGATTGCGTAAGATTTGGTCATAATAACTATGTGTTGTGTTCCGGCATTAGTGACCCAAGTACCTGTACCCTTATGCGACATCACCATGTTCGCGATGCCACTGGCGTTGCAAACACCCATAGGCGACGGTAACTGCTAAATTCCGAGCGGGCCGTCAGCCTGTCTGCTGTCCTAGAGCAATAAAAAAAAAACAAAAAAAAACATGTTTTACAAAACACTAGCCGTTCCCACCCGCTTCGCTGGTGGAATAAAAGAAAAAAAATCGAAAAAATATAAAATATTTTCGTACGCATGCGCGCTACACCGCACCGCTTGCCCCACTTCTCCGCTGTAAGAAAATACATCACTGAACACGTAGTGCCTATAAAAACCGTTGTTTCTTAAATATTTATTAACTTTATATTAAATGAAGATATCGCAATAACTGTTTTTAGATAAGGGCCAAGTGTCTATGAAATAAAACTTAGAAATTTTAATTGAAATCTATCTAGTAGTTATTCTGCTATGATGCGCGCACAATTGCAGACCTCTACCATTTTATTTATATCGATTCAAAGTTTTTAGTAAAAACTATTTCACTTAATTAAATTCAAAAGTTAAGTAACGTAAATAACAAAATACTATAGCTAGAAACCTAGACGCGACTTAAATAATAAATTTCATTATACATGTCCAAAAATTAGAAACGGAAGTTGGAATTGACCATCAGTATGTGTTGTAAATCATCAATGCTTAATTAATTTTCATGGCATGGCACAAATCATTATTTCTCATTTCTAAGAACATTTTTGTTATAGGAAAATAAAAAAAATTACTTACTGGTGCCAGCATAATACACGGTGTAGTCTAGTTGATGTCCCAGCATATCAACCTTAACCCTGTCAACGACTAGCCTTGTGAAGAATAGGTCTCTTTTGTAGTAAATAGGTTTTTCATTTTCATGTGACACAGCGCTGTCCATTAGTGGATGAGACCTGTTGACGGATAAATACATTTACTTTATTAACGTGAATAACGGTGAATTGCGGGAAACAAAAATTGTACATAAACTACCTTCAGCATATTAAAAAGATGCTTATAGCATCAAATTAGCTATATAGCTGTATATAGATGTATGTTTAATAATAGCTGTTTAAAGTAAACAAATTTTATTCTATGAATAGAATTTAAAAGTAAAATTTACAATTCAAAACTAAAGATCGGATCTTGGCAATGAAGACTAAAGGAGTGAACTAAAAGCTGTTTGTTATATAATATAAAATCTGTTCTTTAAAGTTAAGAGACGAAATAAAACTCAATATTATATATTAAATTCTGAGAAATATAGAAAGTATAAGTAAAATTCTCTCAGTCAGTTCAAAATAGAACAAATATCGGAAATTTTGCATTATAAGCTTTTAATCATAAGGTAGTTAATAACAGTAAGGTAGTAGGTTCACACAGAAGATTAATATGTTTAATCACACAAAATAACTTCAACCTATTCGCATAACGCGATAAAATGTAATCCTCTTTTAACCTAAAAATTTAATTCCACTCACATTAATTGGATATAAAGAACAATTAAGTTAATTCTTTGAAATGACATGTTAAAACTATAATTAATTTTACCTTTGAGCATTGTGATCAGTCGCGCCTTTTTAAATATACTCGTATGAATGATTCTGAAACTAGTTATATTTGTAATCTATTCATAAGCTTTTAATTTTTTTGTTTAATTATGAACCAATTCATACAGAGTACTATACGGCTTTTTATTAATAGCAAAATTTTCAATGAAATTGAAATCAATCTAGATAATCGTTAAGGTTATAATAAAAAATATTACAATAAGATCCCATGTTGTTGGGATGTAACGGGTCTCGCTAATCATCAAAGTCTAAAAAACCTGACCTGACAGCCAGCTGTATCCTGCTAAAAAATAGAGTAGGCTATGTTTACTAGGCCAAAGTTTCCCGTTAGTGGATTGGGTATCAAACGCTCTCGTTAAAACTAAATTTAAAGTCAAATCTTTTTGGCGGAAGAAAAAAATTCTCATAGGTACCCCAAAAACCTAAGGTCTAGTTTAAGTCTAAGAATATGATATCTCGTGTTACCACAATGTTTCATAGCCATTGAATTGATTAATAGACCAGATTGAATCAAATAATTTATTTAAAAAGATTACTTCCCTATAATAACAAAGTTACGAGTATGTTAGTACTAAACAACTGGATATATTTGTCACGAATAACAAATGTTGCAGCAAGATAAAAATAAAATGAATGTTAAAATGTAATAAAGAATATTGTTACACCAACAAACACATCATTTAATTAAACTATATAAAAGTAATGTACTCCAGACTGGCGCAGGTGAAGTGTTAAAATCTCAACATTTTCACATGAGAATCATGGAAACTGGGGGAAAAAAATAACGACGAACGCTCCCGGGGAGCGTCGGATAATTAACAGGACGTGTCGCCGGATAAAAGTGTCTGTGGATTTCAATGAGCGCGAATTCTAAAATCGCTGGAGACCTCGTCGCCGATCGTGTTTCGCGTTTTTAAGTGACGATTTTCTACTTTGTTTGCACTCGTCGTGTTTTCTACAATAATGAGTTCCGTATTGTTCTTTTTACGTATCCGCGATCTCAACATTTCTATATTTTTCTTTCAATATTACAAAATTGATGTATATAAAGAGATGAAATGAGGCTTTCATTTCATCTCAAGCTTGTATTTTGGAGACCAAGATTGTGACCACTGTTATATTCACACAGGGTAAAATATTAGCTGATTTATGGATATTTGACCAAGAAAGCACAAGAACACTTATGGATAGATGTGACTAAATTTTATCTTTACAGAAGCATTTGGGGCCTGTACTCGCGGCCCTGAAAAGAGATAACGAGTAAGATAGGCAATAAAAATATATTGGGTTTTCTACGACGCTCAAGGATTGATATACTGTAAAATAGCTTCTCATTAGCAGCGACTTAGACTGATACTCCAACTGATCGTGACTAAAAATTTGGCAACAGTCAAAATATGTCTTTACATTTAGCAACATTATTATTATTGACTTCCTTACAAATGACGTCATATTTATTAATATGGATTTACGGAACTTACCTAATAAAATTAAGGACAGTATCAGGTAAAGATGCTGTATCATTAACACAAGTTCCAGGCCTAGGTTCAGGAACTTTGCTGCTAATCACTGGTAGCCAAGCAGAGCTGGAAGACGCTTGCTCCTTGAATTTCCCTTCAAAGGCCTTTTGGATGTCCCCAATAGTAAAGGTACATATGGCTGAACCCATTAGACCAGTAGAAGCTGTTGTGAACACCCCATAGAAACGGCTGTCGTCACCGGGTACTTTGTACATGCTCTCTGTAGACAATAAAACGACGTAAATATATAATACATAGGTAAGGCATAATTCGTGAAATCATACACTTTCAATTGTAACAAGGTATCATATGAGAATATAGGGTATATAAAAACAATAAATTAATATTATATTTCAATTATTCGGACAGACCCTTGTTATTAGACTAGATGTATTAGTGGCCGATATGTTAAAGCCAAATCTAGTTAAAGTCCTTAGAAAAACTTTTGATAATAGTATATTCATTTGATTAAGTACAAACAGCAATTAATACGGATCGTTCCAAACTAAAATCTCGACGCAGTCAAAGTTTTGTGCTAGCATAGATAATAATAAATAAATATCTGAAACTCAATATTGATTTGTATATACTCGTATATAGGTGGCAAACAACTCGTACTATAAAGTGAGAATTACTAAAGTAATCACCGAACTGTTTCTCTTGAAAATAAAAAACTATTTATTTAAATTCCTTTAAAATATCCTTGAAGTTCAACTTGAATAACACTAATAACGTTTAAATTTCAGACGTTTCTAATTAATCAAAGTAATTCAGTAAGCCTTTCAAATTGTAAAAGCCAATCCATATTCTACTGTGAATAGACACACAATTTCAACGAAAAGTAAAATGATAAGTAAAAGCAACAGGCTTATTTACAAAATGAAAATTAATTTTATAGTTTCTAAGATCTCGAAGCACTCAATATAATTGGTACACCGAATCAATACGCAAAGTATTGATTATCCCATTGAAATTGAAATTATGC
Source organism: Malacosoma neustria (assembly GCA_963693495.1). Lineage (NCBI taxonomy): Eukaryota > Metazoa > Arthropoda > Insecta > Lepidoptera > Lasiocampidae > Malacosoma > Malacosoma neustria. Next base: position 11,332,667 of record OY856385.1, on the reverse strand, counting down.
TAGAAACTTTTACAGAATTCAATTTTGTCTTTTTCGATGATATTTTATTGAAAAATATATTGTTATTTATCTTTCTATATGATTTTTATGTCATATTTAAAAATTCCCTTCCATGATTTTACTGACAGTTTTCATTTTGTAATGACATCAGGATGGTACGTTGAAAAAAATCATAAGGAATCTTGCATATTAAGATCACCGGCATATGTAACCGAATATATTGTCCTATAGTGGGAAGCACGAGTCCAGCAGTGGGACGGTGACAATGCACTGTTATATCAACAACTTATACGGTCCTATTATTTATGTTTGTGCTTATTGAATATCAAAAATCTACTACCGGTTCCAATACAAAACGCTGGTTTTACATAGCAGAAAAAACAGTAAAACAATCTCCCAGCGAATATTTTTAAGTCTTATTTTATATTGTTTTTTTTCTTCTTCTGTTTAAGTACTAAACAGGATATATATATATATATATATATATATATATATATATATATATATATATATATATATATTTATGAAATATGTCCAATTATAAATTGGTGGGTTATAAATACACCGGTGGATTTTCTTGTGTAGAATCCTTCATAGTCTATTCCTTCACCGTCAGTATGACTTCATATGCATATTATTAGTATACAATATATTATTTTAGAAAGACTAAGAGCTGCATTTCATAATGGAAGAAATGCCCACTCAGTAGCAGCTCAAAACGATAATAGTCAAGAAGAGCATCAGAACAACACATACATTACTTAAACTATCAATTACTTCATTATTTGATCTGATTATAAATCGATCATTATTATAAAATATACTAAACAAAATACATTATTTTTCAATAATAATTTGCGCCATTTCACTTGTTTAGAGTATTTATGATAACTTGAGAGACGACAGAACTTAACACGCAATATTCCCGCTGTCTAATCTGTGCAGAGTTTCGCAAACTTATGTGAGTTTACTATCAAATTGCTGTAATTGTGGGTGCCTAACTTTATATCTCATAGCCACCAAAAGTTACTGCAACAATTAAACTGTTCCCCTCATTGTAAATGTCGTTTGGGTTCAAATTAAAGGGTTTTACGTTTACTTTTAATTAATATTCGAGGTTTAGGGTTAAGGCGTTTTCTGGCGAATATCCTTGCCAATTCCGCCTGTACAAAGCGATAAAACGAATAATAGAAGAGCTGTTGTGGCAACTGATTAAACCAAAGAATATTATTGTTCCTTCTATAATTAAATGAATAAATCACAGCTATGATAAATAAACACATGACAAATCTTTATTTGAAATATTTTCTGCCTTTCTTGTAGGTTGCATCGAAAGCATACATACCTACTAAGTGCTGTTACAGAGATAAACTACTGAGCACCTATTTATGTCGATGCCAACTCGTTACACTGCCTCTCTTTAAGACAAAAAACTATATGAATTCCCCAAATATATTTAGTTAAGTAACTATAAGTAACTAATGAAACCAAAAAATATATTTCTACGAGTTAACTAAAATTAGCCTTTGTATAACTTTGAAGTAACAAGTTATTCGTGAGTGATTTTGAATTAGATTTAGTAAATATCTTCAATGTAAAAACGTTTGAATTGATTATGAACCTAACAATAGCTAACCGTCTGCGATTAAAATTAGAATTCTATTTCACAAAATCTTACAAAATTCAGTTGCCTTAAACTTAATGGTGCTAAAACGAACATATAAATAAGACACCTACAGTAAATAGGACCTCGAGTACCAATGCAAGCTCATAAGTAATGCAGCATAGGTAGTGGGGAAGCGTGAAAAAGCATGGAACTCGAACGAGCGAGTTAATATTATATGAGCGCAGTCTGCTAGGTCCAGAACTGGCTAGACTGACTGACTCGTGAATCTCTCTGCACTTTTTGAACGAATATTTGACTTTTGACTTGACTTGATGTCAATATTTGCAAAAGGCGTTAGGAATCCTCTAGAGATTTGAATGCATTTCAAATGTAGATATAAATTAAAGCTGTCAGAAATCTAAAATAGAAAAGTATGTGTACAAGTGAGACCGTTGAGTTTTAGGTATATTAGTTTTGAATAACATTGCTACGGTTATCAAAAAAAATTCCATTTTACTTTTAATGTATCATTCTCAATGCATTGTGTGTATATAATATGGAAAACATACAATACAAAACAATAAATTGATGGTTATCATTCAAGCGTTTTCTATTGTCAACTACAGAGTGATAACTGTTCAGTGATATTACTATTGAGCGATCCTTTTGCGTTGCTAATATTACAAAGTAATAAAATATTAACTCATTAACTTGACATCAGTCAGGTTTATCAATTTTGAAGTCTGCTTTGATGAATCCTGACTACAGATATGATTATTAAGAGATTTCGAGGTAAAATTAAATACTACTTGTACTAATTAGTTCTAAATACTTACGTATCTCATTAAAGTAAAAAGGGAACTCTCCAGGTATACTGCAGTTTAACCTCGCTTTCAGATAGGTAGCCCAATTCTGGCTAAGAATATTTTTCCCACCAGTATCTCGTTTACACACTCTTGCTACCCTGGAGTAGACTGCCTTGCCGCAGTTTATATATTCAACAGCAGTCTCACGGAAGAAAAATAACACGTATTCACCAACGTCGAAAGATCCAACGAAGTTTGGTTCTGGAAAAAATATCACACAATACATTTCATTTTTCATTCCGAAGTCATAATTAATAGTAATTTAGGTTTCAAATGTATAAATAAATTTCATGTATATAATAAATAAAACAGTTTCTCAAATTCTAACCTATAAACTAGTCTGAGCACATAACCGCTGTATGTATGTGCGACATAATATTTATCCTTATAAAATATAAATAGAAGATAACGCCAACAATACACAAGGATTGGATATTGACTTGATCATCTTTTCACTATAATTATTAGTGGTTATCAATTGTTTAGCTTATAACGATTTTATCATCGTCTTAGCATAAATCCTGATTATGACCTAAATTTCCGCTTCTGTTCCATCTTTCTGCTTTTCTACTATTTCGCCTCCACTTCTTACGGTTTTCGACACAGTTTTTAGCTAGTCCCTTACTCAAGGAGTTTTCATTTGACGTCGTAGGTGTAAATTTATTCTGATATAATACTATTTAACGGGAATAACATTAAATTAGGCCACATTCATAATTTATTAATCCAGGCTTTGTGTTCCTGATAGCGTAGAATATAAAGCTCGTATATACTCGTAGTTAGCATAAACATAAATTTTAAGTGGCCATCACGTGTCAGCTATTACCAATGTTAATATAAATTATAACACAAAACGGTGATATTATATTATTCTGTCAATTACGTGCATAAATTTTATGAATTCACAGGCTTACGATCGTTCCCACAATCATAATTAATTCCAAAGTATAAAATTGCTGTTATTCAACGTGATGCGTAGTAAATATTATATGAAGCCGGTGTCAATTATGTCGTGTGCCATATTCATGAGTCGTATTAATAAGTAGTTATTTGGTTGGTGTTACTCGTATAATGAAATCGCCACGTGTCGTGGATTACAGAATATGGCTGCCGGATTATATTTGCTTTCGGACTCTTTTAGTTTTGCCCGTGGATATAGTCTTTATTGACAGAGCGATATAAAATTTATAAACTTTAATGACAGGATAACAAAGTGTGCAGTGATATTATATATTAATTAAAAATATAATCACATCAAATTGCTCTATTTTATTGCTTATAGTCTAACACAATAGTTGGTAACCTGCGGTTCTTTGACTCCGTAGAAGAGCCGTAGCTGACTAAAAGGCTCTGCCGCGAAATGTTTAGTCCAGACACGGAATATTACTTAATATCTTTAATTATTTTCGTAATAATTAAATTTCTATTTGGGTCAAACGATCCAGTTAAGCAGGTCCAATTTCGCGAAAGAGGTCACTCGTCGAATCCAACTCGGATGGGCAGTGTTCGGGAAGCTCCGTAAAATATTTTCGTCCCAAATACCGCAGTGTCTCAAGACGAAGGTTTTTAACCAACGTGTGTTGACAGTGATGACTTACGGAACGCAGACGTGGTCGCTAACTATGGGCCTTATGAGAAAGCTCATGGTCGCTCAGAGGGCAATGGAGAGGGCAATGCTCGGAGTTTCCCTGCGAGATCCAATCAGAAATGAGGAGATTCGCAGGAGAACCAAAGTCACCGACATAGCCCGGATGATTGCAAAACTGAAGTGGCAGTGGGCTGGGCACATAGCGCGAAGGACAGATGGCCGTTGGGGCAGAAAAGTCCTCGAATGGCGACCGCGTACTGGAAGACGCAATGTTGATAGGCCCCCCACAAGATGGACCAATGATCTTGTCAAGATCGCCGAAATAGGTTGGATGAGGGCAGATCAGGACCGATCGTCGTGGAGATCTTTGGGGGAGGCCTTTGTCTAGCAGTGGGCGTCGTTCGGCTGAAAATGATGATTTCCGTAACAATGTCTCCTATTAAAGCAAAGATAATATTAAAAAATTGTTCTTTGAATAAATTTCTCATTACCGACCACTGGTCTAACACATAAAATTAGAAAGTAAAAGAATCTAAAGTTGTAGTATCTGTTATTCTTGACCAAAACAAGGCATTTTAACTTTTAATAAATATTTAAGTAATAAGTCGTTCAAGTAATAAGTTGTTCCCTTTGTCCTACTGAGTAAATGAATACTGGAATTAATACAACATTCGTCTAACGCTTACTAATATTTGGGATATTTAGCAAAGCACATAGATTACTTATTAATCACGCTAATTAACATTCTATACTCAAGAGAAAACATTGTACCTTAAATTCCCTCGTAAACTCAACCGACGTGTTTGTTATATAGCTTTATGTGTAACTCTGTATCTAGGTTATTATATATTACTAGCTGTGCCCGCGACTCCGTCCGCGTGGAATAGCGACTTTGGGCAGCATTTTTTGGATATAATATCTTATGGTTTATTTTGGATTACAAACCCTATAAACTCTAAAATATAAATAAATGAAATATAATATTAAATACAATAAAATATAATATTACATACATACATACAAACTGCGTTCAAACCTACCATGTCAAGCCTAAGTTGAGCCCTATTTTATATGATTGATGATATAAATCTGAGGTCAACTTAAATTGGATTAACAAAAATCCGAAATTGATCACTTTTAACTAAAACCATTTTTTTCTAAAATAAAAGCCTAAGTTACTCCTTGTTAGATCAGCTATCTGCCAGTGAAAGTCCCGTCAAAATTGGTCCAGCCGTTTCAGAGATTAGCCGGAACAAACAGACAGACAGACAAAAATTGTAAAAAATGTTGTTTTGGTATATGTACCATATATACATCCAAATGCACTTAGTAAAAAGCGGTTATTTTAATATTACAAACAGACCCTCCAATTTTATTTATTAGTATAGATAAAACTTTGAAAACAGAGGCTTATCGTAGTAATCTTTATTTTTCGTAAAGGAAAATCGGGTACACGCTCGGTTTCACAATTATAGTTAGCATCGATCTGAACGAGTATTAAACTTTAATAAGGTTCGGACTCTTCCGAAATTATTCCCATATTATTTCATGCTCGTGTGGTTTTTGACAGTATATCGGTTACGATTAAATGAATCGCTTTTTGACGGGCTGGCTTTTATTAAGGATTTGTTTTTGATAAATAATATTTAATTTTAAATGCTTTATAAGTAAATATTGTATGTATTTCATTAAAAAATCGAAGGTTTAAATTATATATTGTACAAGTTTATCGCCAGTTTTTTAATCCTTGAGGAATTTTATTCTTTTAGATGAATCGGTCCTAGGATTGATTTTATAATTAGGTAAAAATTTGTAAATAAATATTTATGGTGACTGAATTACCTTATAGGAAAGAAGAGCATTCTTTTGTAGAAGAAAGAATGCTTAACGCATTATCAAAAAACTCATGTTAAATCGTCAAATGTAAGATGTAACGAACACGCATTACAAGCTCGCGTAAATGATAGTAACTGAAATAATAGAGAAGCTAGCAAGACGTTATCTAAAGAAATTCTGCGACAAGGTTGCTAAACAGGTACTCGTACGTAATCTCAGAGGCTGCGCCAGGTACAGAGTGCATTCGCAAATAATCAATTAAGATGGAATTATAACAAATAACCTAGATTCTTAGAGACGATGTTTGATTTATAGTGTAGCTTTATTTGTAGCGCCCGAGTCCACGGATATGTGGCCTGCCGATCTCATGGCCCGGAACCGCGGCGCCTGCCCTTTGTGTCAAGACGGGCCTCTTCCATGATGTTGGCGCCAAGGGTCAGGGTTTCGGCCCCCCGGTGATCTCCTTTCACAACTCAAGGAGTTGAGGGGGACCGTGGAACAGCACGCGGCCCACACCCTCGCGGCAATGGTGCGGGTGGCGAAATCTCCCCCGAGGAGCCGCCCACAGCCGAAGGTCGTTGGACACCCTCCGGTACCGACAACGTGCCCTGCTTTGGCGGGAGGGGAGTGTACTTACCAACTTCCGCTCTCGCTCCCCCGCCTCCTTTACGAACATAAGGAAAAGGAGGCGACGGCGGTCCATCCCGGTTCACCCCCGACCATGGACAGAACCAGGGCCGGAAGCGATAAGGCATTTCTAATTTGGGCGACAAGGGCAGGGCAGACGGTGACAGTGTGCATCACCGTGTCTTCTTCGTCGCCTGCGCCGAAATGGTGGCACCCTGACGTCGTCTCACGCCCAATGTGACACAGGTACCTCCCAAAGTAACCATGCTCCGAGAGGACCTGCGTCAGGCGGAAGGTCAGTGCGCCATGGCGCCTATCCATCCATGAATCCAGAACATGAATGGTGGCGAGGGCCCACGCTGTGGTGCGCGAGATTTTCCTTTCATTCCACCATGGGTACCACATCGTGCAGCTCCGCCTGCTTTACCTCTATTTCGCGAGGCGCGGGGCGAGAGCCACGCTCGGCAACATCCCGGCGCCACTGGTATAATAGCGCCAAGACACGGGCCTCGAGGCCTCATAGTGGGGATACAGCCAGCAGGGAGCCCGCTGTAAAGGACTCCGTGCGGTATCTCCTTATCGCCCTGACGGTCAAGATGCGTTGCGCCCTCCGTAGCAGCGCTATCATTTTGGGTGTCAGGCGATCTGCCCATATGGGGGCCCTTTAAAGGACCATCGACCGCACGTTCCCCTCGAAGAGCCTGCGGCACACTGCGCCCAGCCCGCCAGCGTTCGGCAGAAGGCAAGAGAGTACAACCAATATTTGTCAATAAAATATTTATAACTATTGACATCAAGCACCCCACGCTTTTTTACAATAAAACAAATTTTTTGTTACTCACACTATCCTTAATTTTAATTTATTAAAATTATTTTTTACCTTTTAGTTTGATTTTGTATAAAAGCGTGATTTTTAGTTTTTTTTAAAACTATAATTTATTTTTAATACACATCTAAAACTCTAAATGTATTTGCTAAAACAACTTGTTGCTTTAATTTAGTTGAATTATTAAAATATTTTAATTAACTATTAGTGGCATTTCAAACGTTCGCAATAAAGGACCGGGCGTTATGCGCAAAACGGTATTAACGGATATTAGGTAATTTGTTTGAACATAATTTCTATTTGCCTGTAATTGTGCCAGTCAAAAATAATTATTGTCCAAACAGGTTACGCCAAATTGTTCGAGATCTAATTTCCATCGGAAAATCAAATCAATTTGGATGTTTATGAGGCGAGGTTTAAGGGGTTCGTAATTTATTTAAGAAGATGAATATTTCTTAAGGCTTAGGTTTTAATTGTTATTTCTTATTTTAATAAGAGAAACGTATATTTTACATCATTTTATGACTTACTATCGCTTTATATAATATTACTAGCTGACCCGGCAAACGTTGTTCTGCCATATAAATAATAAAATGTCAAAAAATTAAAAAAAAAATTTTTGGGGGTGGGTCACCCCTAACATTTAGGGGGATTAAAAATAGATGTTGGCCGATTCTCAGACCTACTCAATATGCTCACAAAATTTCATCAAAATCGGTCAAGCCGTTTCGGAGGAGTATGGCAACGAAAACTGTGACACGAGAATTTTATATATTAGATTATATTGACATTTTAATATAATTAAGTGTTGATAAAAATAAAAACGAATATTCCTGATGAAAAATACATGTTCAGCCTTTATCCGTGCAGGGGCGGAGAAAGAATACTAACCTCTGTGGCCGGGGTCGGCCTGTCGTAAAAGGCGACAAAACAACCCACCCTAGCTACGTGGTAGGGCCTCAAGCCCGTCTGGATGGCGACCACCTTTGGTCTTAAGTATGCCGCCATAATAACCTTGTGTTGTGTTCCGGCATTAGTGACCCAAGTTCCTGTACCCTTATGGGACAGCAGCGTGTTCGCGATGCCACTGGCGTTGCAAACACCTATAGGCGACGGTAACTGCTAAATTCTAAGCGGGCTGTCAGCCTGTCTGCTGTCCTACGCAATAAAAAAAAAAAAAAAAAATCATAGAATTCCTTTTTGTGCAGTTTTTAAAATGTATAGAGTGTATTGATTGATTAATTAGAGTGTAAGCTGTCAGTTATTTTGTTTAAATATTCCAAAGAATCGGTATCTCATATATCATACTTTCTACAGGTAACCAATGTTTTTTAAGTGCTGTTAAAAGCATAAGTGAAAAATTTTGTTATGATTTTGTTGTATATAATAAAACAAAACCTACCTCGGTGTTTTTGTCGATATACAGAACGTGGCTTCTGGATCTATTTGTTAAGAAAATAATTATGGATCTAATACGTATATGACCAAAACCTAACATAAGTGAATGGAATACAAATTTTCATTGTTTTGAAAAATAAATCATGACAATGCGTACGCTCACTGCCTTGTATATGCCCACGCGATCTATAATAATCCATGGCCACCATGCAGTATATCAACTTTAAAGTTTCATTTTTGTAAATAGACTGAGAAAATTTCATTCAATCCGAATGGAGTTTTCCCAGAGTGTATTTTTTATCTACCGTACATTTTCCAACACGACTGGACTACGCCGCATAACATGAGCTACGCATGCTGGTATCGAAACAAATATTCAAAACTTTAGAAGAGCTTTCACTAGCAATTATTGAAAATTTCATCAGCTCTAAAGGATTCGCCAACATTGAATCTCTGTAGAAACCTTTTGTTTAAGAAACCGAATTTATGATAAACCTTTTTTTTTATTGCATAGGACAGCAGACAGGCCGACAGCCCGCTTAGAATTTAGCAGTTATCGTCGCCTATGGGTGTTTGCAACGCCAGTGGCATCGCGAACACGCTGCTGTCCCATAAGGGTACAGGAACTTGGGTCACTAATGCGAGAACACAACACAAGGTTATTATGGTGGCATACTTAAGACCAAAGTTGGTCGCCATCCAGACGGGCTTGAGGCCCTACCACGTAGAAACCTATACTCGTATACTGTTATATATTCTAATATTTCATCAAACAAGTAAGATTACTAATTAGGTATAAACACGCACTGGTACGCTACATTTTATTACATTATGAAATAAAAACAAATCGTACAATACAAAGAGTCAGCCTTTCAGGTAATAGAACCTGATTGCATAAAATTAATGAGCGTAACATTTGTCCTAATGATTACCAGTGTGCATAAAGATTATTGGATGCACGCTGATTATTGGCTGGATATGATCACGGTACATTTCGATATTGATTTAATTGTTACAACGCTATTTACGCAAATCGAAGGCTCTGATTGCATAACCAATGAGTATCATGTTGGTGTTTAGTATTTTAAATGATTATTTTCATTGCAAATGTTATTTGCATATTTAGCAGTTAGAAACATACATACTTGTACTAAAAATGTATCTGTATGTTAGGTTATCTAAAAGGTAATCTTGTTTGTGTTCAAATGGGAATTTTTTTTATTGCGTAGGACAGCAGACAGGCTGACAGCCCGCTTAGAATTTAGCAGTTACCGTCGCCTATAGGTGTTTGCAACGCCAGTGGCATCGCGAACACGCTGCTGTCCCATAAGGGTACAGGAACTTGGGTCACTAATGCCGGAACACAACACAAGGTTATTATGGCGGCATACTTAAGACCAAAGGTGGTCGCCATCCAGATGGGCTTGAGGCCCTACCACGTAGCTAGGGTGGGTTGTTTTGTCGCCTTTTACGACAGACCGACCCCGGCCACAGAGGTTAGTATTCTTTCTCCGCCTCTGCACGGATGAAAGATAATTTTTATAAGATATTTAAAGATTTACTTTTTATTGCTGTGGAATAGCAGATAGGCTGATAGCCTATTTAATAGTGAGCAGTTATCGTCACCTATGGATGTTTGCCATGCTATGAGCACCGCTAACATACTACCGTCTGCGTAGGGGAACTGGAGTCTAAGTTATAATGAAACATAACATAAGGTTATCAATAACCATCCAGACGGACTTGGAGCCGTATCACCTATGATGTTTTGTCGCCTTTTACGACAGGTAGCACCCGGCTGCTGGGGTCAGTATTACTCCGCCCATGGACGGAGTGAGACTATAACGTACATAATTATATTCAAATGAGAGGTGGATATTTGACACAATTTTTTTATTAATTTTTTTTAAGAGTATTGATCAATTGTTTGTGTATATCTTATCAGATGTAGACGGAATAAACCAAGCTTCTAAGACAGAACTATAAGATGACCAATTGTAATTAAAGATAGAAACTTCAACTTACTGTCGAGCCACTTGGAGTCGTACTTTAAAGTCCTCTTGAACGAGTACTCCCGCCTTCCCGTTGTTAAGTTATGCAAATCCGTCCTAAAGATGACGGTATCCGCTTTAGTGAATTCGGCGTTGGTTCCGGAGTATAGAGCAGGCAGTGAGCCCGGATTGCCCCGTTCTACCCACAGAGCGGTTGAGTTGTCCGCAGGGTCGTATGGACATTTCGCCACGCCCATGCCGATTCCTGGCACGTACTCGTGGCGGGGAAGGTGTGTCAGATTGGACTGTAACAAAAAAATATTTTTATTACTTGATGCTAGTAATGTGTTGCTGTGATTTTTTATTGCCAGGGTGGAATATTTATATTTTGATTTTTCCATTGTATTGTACGTATTAAAAGCACTATTATTTAACAATGGTAAACCACTAAACTAGCAATTTTTTTTTTTATATTCGATAAAAATTATCATAGGCCTGTATTTCCATATATAGTAGATCAGATACATCTCAATTATTATTACTTCTCAAATCATGTTGCTTAATTCTGTTTCTATATCGTGTATTGAAAACTGGATTATTTGCGTTATTTTCGTATGTAATACTTAAAGTACGGAGGTGGACATATTAAGTGACAGATATATTTTTCTGGTATAAAAATAAATTCTGATTTTAAAATGTTTAACTCACCATCAATATTGTTAAACAGCAAGTATTTATGCCAGCAGGTATTATCTGTATAATTACAATTCATGCTAATACAGAGCTTCTATTTAAAGTAAAATATCCTCCCCGATGAATATTTTTAATAGATTTGATAAATCCTTTTATTTAGTTCAATAACCATAGATATGCGTTAATCAATATGTATACAACGCGGCCTGTCATTGTTTGAAGCAATTATACAAGTAAAATATCCACGAATACAGATAAAGTTACCGTGTTCTTTAAGAGCTGCTATTAAAGTTAATTTGTTAAATAACGTGTTCAAAGTTTCTCTAATAACGCAACTTTGCTTCGAAATCACCCCAACTTCCTAAACAACGTCAAAACAATGGGGGTGCATAAAACTTTCGTAAATATTAAATATTTTTACGTATACGCACTTCGAATTTTATGCCCCATTAATCATAAATATTTTCAAAAACAAAAACGTAACGAGTGAATTTATGCGTTTCAAAGTCAGCACCACACTGGCTGCTCCCAACCCCCGTGCAAATTCAAACACATCTGCTATTAATTTCGCCCTGAAACGATGTCCGTTTCACCTAAACCACGATTTATAAGTCAAACTTATAATAATTTACGCTTCTGACAATCAAGGTAGGGCGTATAAGCAGCAAAATTGCTGCGCAATTGAGATAGCTCTTTCTACTTAATTATATATGATTGTTTTAATAACTGCGCAACAAAATTAGACGAACTGATTAGTATGCGCCTATATTATACGCATTTATTTATTTAAGTTTTAGAGAGACTTACGACTAATAATAACATTTAATAACTTAAAAATAAATACAGAGAAAGTCTTTACAAGTCTCCACTGATAGTGACAGATTAGAATACAAATAGTACAAAAACAAATAGTACAAACTTGTTGTCATTAATCGATTCAATGATTGAGAATCAATCCAATGAGTAAATTCAGTAAGTTTATATGCCTTTTCATTGTATTAATACTAGAATGAAACAGGTCTAAGTCGGTATTGCTGTCAATAATTAATTCGTTAAAGGAATTAGACGCGCGATAAACTAAACTATTTTGATGGTAATTGGTGGACACGGATTGCAGCGAGAATAAAGGTCTGTTACGGAGTATTCGAGAAGGTATATAAAGGTTAAATTTAGAAAATAAATCTGGACAATCAATAACAGATGTCATAATTTTTTTAAGAGTAATTTGATCTGCAATAAGTCGTCGTTCGTTCAAAGGGAGAAAGTGATGAGCTGCACATAAAGATAAGTAGTCCTGGTTGTTATGTGAGTACGATTTAAAGGTGAGAAAACGTAAAAATTTCCGTTGGATGCGTTCGATACGATCGATATAGACTTTATACCGGGGGTTCCAAATGGGTGATCCATATTCCAAGTGGCAGCGCACATAAGTATTATAGAGAATCTTAAGCGTTTTGATATTTTTGAAGTCTCTAGCAGACAGCAATATGAATCCAAGGGATTTAGATGCTTTACTGACTATTGAAGATATATGGTAGTTAAAAGTTAATTGCATTCAACGCATAATCATGCCTATGCCATAAAATATGGATTAAAATTTGTTATATAATATTATAATTGTACTTTGTTTAAATACTTTTCTTATATATAGATCAAACTAAAGGAATAAAGTTTCCAAATTCTACTACCTCCACCGACCACCAACTTTGCTCAAGGTCTGTAGCTTGTAAGTAACAATATTTTATTCACTTCATTTCTGAGGTGACCATCTTAAAGTATTGACGCTTAAGGTCCCCGTTAAAAAGTCGGGAATTTATTATTATGAAATTCCAATTTTTTGACATCGCCGGGGCGTCCTCTGAGAATTCCTCTATTAGTATAATGCGATGGGTGGCGGTACGGTTTTCGAAATTATCATAAAATTACTAAATGTAGCATAAACGTGGGGTGGGCAGCAGCGCTCTTGGATTGAGACTTTATGTAAATTTTAACGACGCTGCGACCATCGGGAACACCTGTGCCCTGCCTCCCCGGCCCGCGGCACCTGTCGAAAACCTATGTCGTTTTTATTTCAATAAGCCGAGGATCAAATTAGGCATACAAAGACGTGCCGCACCCCATGCCGTTTCCCAAATATGCTCCTTCCTTTAAACACTTATTTAACATTTATAAAGATAGTTAATATAGCCTGGTGTTTGTTCTTCCTAATGAAGATGCCGTTTTCTCCTCGCCCTGACTAAGATGATCGATGTTGGTAATCATATCTCAGTATCAATTAGCGGGTTTTGTTCATTTGTATAGCATCTCTTGCCACCCTTGTACTCTACCACAAACTCAGCAATAATGGTCCCAGTGATCTGAATGCTGGTAGTGCCATCCAACTTATACCTGAAACAGTCATGCAAAGGGCATTCCAGCAAAATATGCTGTACAGACTCTATCCTGGATGCGGTATTATAAAAATATGAGCACGTGGAAAGTTACAGGCCCCAAAACAATAGAATTTAAGCGAATACCTATATTTTAAGTCGGCTAGTTACTGAATAATTAGTATGAAATTAAATAAAAAGACTATACCCTGGTTTAATACGATCTTACGAGATCGAGTTATGGAATATCTTCGCCTTTATAATGTAAACAAGTACGCTTCTTATTTATCTATATACTAGCCGTTGCCGCCCGCTTCGCTGGTCGAATAAAAAGAAAATGACCTGTTTAAAATTTTGGAGTTATATTCAGATAAAATAAAAATCCCATAACTCGATCGCAGCGCCACATACCGGCTTCAATTGCAAATCTAAACCATTCTCGAATCCACTTGAATACACTCAAAAAATTTCAACATAATCGTCTTCCATCCGTTTAGCAGGAGTTCAGTGACATACACACGCACATAAGAATTATATATATAAAGATTTTATATAAGCCTAATTGTAACGTACTATTATTATTAAACACAAATCTAACTATAAATTATAATTTAGTTTCACGTATTAGTTGATTATTGTAAGATTTAAAAGGAAAGTTTAATAAAATATATCCATTGACTGCAGAACATTAGCCAGAAAAAGCCAACACCCTAGCAGGTGGTAACAAGGGTGTTGAACACATTGTTTGAACTTTACACCCGACTGGGAACGATTTTCTTTGTCGGCTAATACATTATTTTGCTTGTTCCTGACTTGATCCTTTCGTAGTACCGAAATAAACGACCGAGTGGACGAAACGGAAGAACTCCGGGCCAAAGCCCTTGTCGCCGCTGAATAAGAAAGTTTGTCTTCGGACCCGTAAGCCCTCATTAGGCTTTCAGTTGTTTACTGAATTAGCATCTAGAAAGGTTCATTGACAGAATGAGTATATAGTACACAGTTTAATGGCGTACTTTGAATATGATAAATTACTTATGCTCCGAATTTTACTTAATTTTTAGAAATATATGAAGCATTTTTACAGTTTTTTTTATTGATATAGGACAGCAGACAGGCTGACGGCCCGCTTAGAATTTAGCAGTTACCGTCGCCTAGAAGTGTTTGCAACGCCAGTGGCATCGTAAACACGCCGCTGTCCCATAAGGGTACAGGAACTTAGGTTACTAATTCCAGCGAATACAACACAAAGTTATTATGGCGGCATACTTAAGTCTAAAGGTGGTCGCCATCCAGACGGGACTGGGGTCCTACCACGTAGCTAGGGTGGGTTGTTTTGTCACCTTTTACGACAGGCCGACCCCGGCCGTAGAGGTCAGTATTCTTTCTCCGCCCTTGCACAGATAAAATTACAGATATCAATATACTAATTATTACAACAATTATTTATTCACATTTCATCACTCCAGCTCTATATCACTCTTTCTGAAGCGGTACATATATTTTGGGTATATATTTGCCAAATCAAAATGGAGTGGGCAAATTAGGGCTAATTACACATGACTATAGCAACACATTATTTATACAATAACACATTGTTTATATATTAATTTAATGGAATATATTTTACTATAATAGTACTAATATTCCATTTATTATTTTGTCGTGGACGCAAACTTTGTGAACAAGCAAACTTCCTGGTTTGAGTACAATTTATATCAGCCATTTCTACTAAAGTGTTTAATTTTTTTCTGTTCCTGTCAAAATATAAACTAACTACGGTGACGCAACGACCCAAAGTGAGTCTTGGCTTCCACCACCATATCACACCATGCCTCTCGGTTTTGTGCTAGCACTCGCAAGTAGCAAGGCCGTGGTTGAGCCGGTCTTGAGCTACTACGTCTTCCCAGCGGTATCTAGGATATCCAACTGGGCGTCTCCCATTTGGTTGTCTCAGGTACACTCTCTTCGCGGCACTTCGCGCTTTAGTATCTACAATAATGTTGGGTTCGGACTAGGTCTTCTATTTCTATGTTCTTCTTAACTCTCCACCTATCTCTCACTCAAATTATGCTTATTGTTATTTAAAATAACTTTGATTTAGAATAAGGCTCATAGGAACTAATCTTTCTTTTAGTTTATAGGCAGCTAATAACTGTTTGGTTTTACTTATCGAGATTGGAGTCGCAGTTGTAAAAATCGAATTCAGTCAAATCATAATGATTGTTGCTTCTTAGCCTCTGCAGTGTCACGAATAAAACCGTCACAAAAGAGTGACACAGACGAGCAGCTCTGTGATAATATTCAACAGCGAACCTCCAATATATATTGGGTGTTCAAGGACAAAATATTTAGCCTCCGTCGAACAAGTATTCCCCATTGCTACCGCAAATAAAATATAAATAGATAATGTATAAATATACTAGAATAATACATACAGTGCTATCTAGTCACTGTATGCCTAGTGTTATTGGTTTTAGACAGCTGATATACTATTTAAACTATTAAATAAAGCAATATTATGTATAAACATATAAACGGGACGGAATGGAATCCATGACTCTCGTAAGCATTGTCGTCAGCCAATTATTGTCAACTGCTGAATATAGTCCTCAAATTAACGCCACTAATCCGGTACCCCTTGTTTTTACACTCCAGCCCCGTCCAGCAACCTTCCGCAGGTAATCAGACCGATGGTCCGACCTGGAGGCCGTCCCACACTACAACTGCCGAGACACAGTCTCCACTTCAGAATTATTTTGCTCCATCGTAAGCATTCCAACGTGAGAAAGCTATTGCGCTACGGAGGTCATCCAACAAGCAGCTAATAGTCAATTTTCCAGATCGATATATTGAAAAAGTAAGCAACGATGACTTTAAACTGTATATGAATAAAAATAAACCGCATAAGTTACTTAAATTCTTCATTGAGTAGTAACAAAAAGTAATAAAGATGCTGTAAAATTTATACTAACTTGAGACTCCTTTATAGCTCTATGTACTATCATTGTACGGCCAGAATGCTCTACAATGTAAAAGACGCGGTTCAACAGCAGAAAAGCTGGCGCCTCGTAGATATGGTTTGCCGTATGAAATACGACAATGGCTTCCCGATACGTTATGAATACATATTTTAATAATACATTATTTCAGTAGAGAATCTTTTATAGTTTTCTTCGGTTCTTCTTAAACTATTTTATATATAATATGATCTTCTTTGGACACTCTTCATATGATCATGAACGGTAATTAAAATCCTTTTGATTTTTTATTGCTGTAGTACAGCAGGCAAGCTGACGGCCTGCTTAGAATTTAGCAGTTACCGTCGCCTAGAAGTGTTTGCAACGCCAGTGGCATCGTAAACACGCCGCTGTCCCATAAGGGTACAGGAACTTAGGTTACTAATTCCAGCGAACACAAGACAAAGTTATTATGGCGGCATACTTAAGTCTAAAGGTGGTCACCAACCAGACTGGCTTGGGCTACCACGTAGGGTGGGTTGTTTTGTCGCTTTTTACGACCCCGACCGCAGAGGTTAGTATTCTTTCTCCGCCCCTGCACGGATAGAAATTGATAACTCATAGGAGGCTAAGAAAAGCCGTTTAGTTTCTTTAAAAAAATGTGTTTCTGGCTGAATTTAATATTTTCCTCAGCCGCTGCTAAGTGCTACGAATTGAACCGACACTAATACAAATGAAAATACTACTTTGCAGAGTGAATATCTGAAATATTAGGATACTATCCGGATATTTGAAATATCCGACAGCCCGCGTGTCCGGATGCTCGACTTGTGGGCATGGGGAGCCACATGATAGCGAGTCAAATATATGTAGAACGCACAGTGTTCTAAAGACCAGAGGCAGCAGGGGTAAGTTGACTCACAGAAGAGGCCAGCCTAAGTCGCTATGGCCAGTCTAGACTACCGAGGTTGGAGGCGCACGCGAAAGCATATCTATCCGCTCGGCCGTTGGGCCGTAGTGGAATACCGGGCCCATGGCTTCAATGAATAGACCAGCGACACACATTCCCTTGACAACTGTGAGGGCGCACGTACGCATTGCACGGGAGTTCCACGAAATCGGTCACAAGAACAAAAACGCTCCAAAATACAACACAAATTTGAAGCGTCTGAGATAAAACAATTGAAATAAATACTTTTAAATAACAACAACAGGCGCTTCGTTGTGGTACAAAACTGACAAATGATTTTTAGTTAATAATTCAAACTGTAATTAAACTTAGTTTCCAAGTATTACGAAACTTGACATTGTTAATGTATCGCAGCAGGAATAACTTTCAAACGCACGAGGGATGCTCAAATTGTACAAGATTGTGGGGGGTGGGCAAAGTTTTGACAATCATGTCACTATCAGTTAATAACCTTTGGGGTATGATCTGAATATATAACGACGTTGCCATTGCTTGATATTCCCAACATAAACTACCTTTGTTCATATTACATGTATAATAGTATAGTGTATAAATATAAACATGTATTTTATTTAATATGTATATCAAAACATGATTTATTGATTCGTCTTTTTTTAAAAGAGTGTCACTCCGGTAGCTTGCAAAGCTGTAACATATGTTTGAATTGAATTGTGGTTGTATGTGTAATGTTGTTATCTATGTTATTCTATAATATATGAAATATATGTAGCTGAATTTGTTTTATAAGAGTGACTTCCGTCTGATTTTTACTTTTACTCGCATTTCGGTGTTCATAGTGGAATTTTTTAAAAACATCCCTCGTGTTCCTTAAGACTATTCGGTAAACATGTTGTAATATTTATTATTTATATTGTGAGTAAAGTAGTTAATTCGTTGACATTTTATTATAAATACGTAAAGATTAAATTGATTCAAAAATTCAATTTACTTATAAAGACATACATACAGACATTGTGCATAACAAAATCAGCTCATAATCATACCACATAGGATATCTCCAAACCACGTAAACCGTGTTTAGCTTGGTAGTATACAATGGAAAATATTTATATTTGAATACCTGAAAAGTTAGAGAAAAACAACAAAAATATCGTTTATAAGCTCGAATGAAATGGAATATCGAGAACGATTTACTCAGAGCACACAATGCCTAACCACCTTATCAGTCGTTCTGAATTTAAAAATACATAAACCACTTCATCTTAACATCGTTATTTAATTGTAAGAAATTTCAACTTTTACATAATAAAACGTACATTAAACGGACAAGAACTTTAAGTAAGATGTCAAGGAAGATCTTTCGAATTGAGGTACCACAAATATGTTGTACGAACATCATAACTTTTCATTTTATAATTACAGTTTTCAACACACATATACGTGGAACTAATCAGAAAGTTTCCTATAAACAGACTGACAACATTCGTTGGAGTGCCTGAAAGTCAAGAGTAGTGCTATTCTACAAATGTACATGCCGTCTATGCATTTCCTAAAGTTAGAATAGTAACTTTAAGTTGTAACTGATGCTTATATTCTCTTCATTCAGTTCTGTGTATAAGTAACTTTAGTAATTTTTATCACGAACGTTTATTTTTGCGCTCCGTTTAAATGGCTGCCTTTTCATGACGTCTTCTTTTCCCGAGCAACGGTCTAAAACAATTGATGTGGACAAATTTGTTGTTAGCAGAGATAACTGCCGTATTATTCATTAAAAATTAAGGTCTCCGTTTCTTTTCTATCTTTTAAAGAGTAATTTGTTTTATTTTAAGATTCTAGAAAAATACAAGCGCTAATTATTTTTATTTAGGGACACTCGGTAATGTAGCATTCGATAAAGTTTTTTTGTCTTCTTTTAGTATGTCGCGGCGTAAAGTTTTAGATGTTATATATTTATATATACATATATACTATATTGTTGTTATGCCGTGTGACCCCGGCCAGTGAAAAGAATAGGGTCACCCCAGGTCATTCCAAGGGAGTCGTAAAAGGCGACTGATGGACTACTCTTTTGCCAGCTTGCATGCGGCAAAGGAAGTGCACCTCTCGGTTTTTCCTCTAGGGGTTGGGAGGTCGGACGGCAGTCGCTCCCGTAAAAACCAAAACTAGCCAAATAATATGGTTCGGACACGTAAGGGATATGTCACGGATAGGGCGTCGCCGCAAAACGACGCGCAGGAACTTCGCCCGACTCCTGTGACAAGTGGACTAGGGCTGCCGTGCCGTGGGCGAGCAAGGCTAAAGACACTAGCCCCATCCAAAAGGAAACTCCGCTTCGCAACGTGGAATATTGGCACGCTAACCGGACGCGCGAGAGAGTTGGCCGATGTGCTCTCCAGGCGGAGGGTGGCCGTGGCGTTCCTGCAGGAGACTCGGTGGAAGGCCAGCAGATCCCGGTTCATTGGGAATGGCTACAAGCTGATCTACACAGGTGCACCTGGTGGGGAGAATGGGGTTGCCATAGTGCTCTCGGAGGAGTTCCAGAACGACATTTTGGAAGTGAAACGTCATAGCGACCGGCTTATGGTCGTTAGGGTGCTTATCGATGGGGTAGTTACCCACTTGATAAGTGCCTATGCGCCACAGGCCGGTTGTGACGACGCCGATAAAATAGCGTTTTGGAATCAACTCGGAGAAGTGCTCCGTGGAGTCCCATTATCACAGGGGATCATTTTGGGGGGTGATCTGAACGGTCATGTGGGTGATGAATGTGGGGAATTTGAGCGTGTTCACGGTGGATTTGGGTACGGTACCCGCAACGCGGAAGGGGAGAACATCCTCAATACGTGTGCGGCTGCCGACCTTGCCATCGTGAACACGTATTTCAAAAAGAGACCCGAGCATCTCATCACCTACAAGAGCGGGAGGAATGCTACCCAAATCGACTTCCTACTCACTAGGAGACACCACATCAGCAAAGTAGCCAACTGCAAGGTCATACCCGGTGAGAGTCTCACTGCACAACACCGTCTTCTTGTCATGGACCTCTGCGTGAAGCCCAAAGGCAAATGTGTCGACCGCCTTCAACGCCGAATCAGGTGGTGGCTGCTTGATAATGTCAAGTCCCAGGTGTTCGCCTCTGCCATCGGCGACAAGTGCGCCGGAGGTGAGGGCGAACCGGTTCAAGCGTACTGGGACAGGATTCAGGCGGCTATCCTTGGGTCGGCGAGAGAGGTGCTTGGCGTGTCTAAGGGCGGACGCAAGTGTGACAAGGAGACTTGGTGGTGGAACGACTCAGTCCAGAGGGAGACCAGGGCGAAAAAAGCCCTCTTTAAGAAGTGGCAAGCGTCCAGATCTCCTGAAGATCGCGACGCATACAGAGATGCCAAACGCGCCACCAAGAAAGCTGTAGCCAGAGCCAGACGAGACCACTTACAACCACTTTACGATAAGTTGGACTCGTCTGAGGGGCAGAAGCTCATATATAAGTTGGCGCGCTCCAGGGTCAAAGCGGCACAGGATATCTCCAAGTGCCGCTGTGTAAAAGACCCCGGGGGCAACTTGTTATGCGAGGACCTCGCGGTGAAGGAGAGATGGCGCTCATATTTCCACGAGCTGCTGAACAAGCAGCACAAAGAGGTGCAGCCGCCAGATCTTCCTCCGAACCAAGGACTAGTGCCACTGATAACGCCTGCAGAGGTCCAGAATTGTCTTCGACGCATGAAGAATTGGAAAGCTGTTGGATCCGATGGAGTCCCCATCGAAGCCTGGAAGGCGATGGGCTCTCGTGGTGTGGGCACTTTAACCGACCTTTTTAACCAGACACTCCTCACCGGTACGATCCCGAACCAATGGAGGCTGAGTATCATTACTCCAGTCTTCAAAGGCAAGGGATCGGTGCAGGAGTGCGGTAACTACCGCGGTATAAAGGTCATGTCCCACACCATGAAGCTCTTCGAGAGGGTTATCGACTCTCGGATTCGACAGGAGTGCACTGTCTCGGAATGTCAATATGGGTTCCGCCCTGGTCACGGGACAATGGACCCTATTTTTGCCCTAAGGACTGTCGCGGAGAAATACAGGGCGAAGAATACGCCTCTGCATTGTCTGTTTCTTGACTTGCAGAAGGCCTTCGACTGTATTCCTCGCGCGATAATCTGGTGGGCATTGCGGTCCAAAGGGATTCCAGAGGCCTATATTGGGATCATCCGAGACATGTACCGTGATTCCGATTCCGTAGTTCGGACCGCTGTTGGCGACACTAAACCTTTTCCCATCACCGTCGGTGTGCACCAAGGATCCGTCCTTAGTCCGTTTCTGTTTAGCGTGGTATTAGACGTATTGTCAAACAGCATCAGAAACTCACATGAGCAGCCCCCGTGGCTGCTCATGTATGCTGATGATATCGCGCTGGCAGATTCGGACAGGGGTAGGCTGGTGCGACGTGTGAAGGTGTGGAAGGAGTCGCTTGAGAACGGTGGTCTGAAGCTCAATGTGGCGAAGACCGAGTACTTGGCCTGTAACTCCACAGATCCCACACCCGTACGCATAGACGGCAACACGGTCGAGCGCACGGACCATGTGAAATACCTGGGATCTGTGTTTCATGCGTCTGGTGACATCGATTGCGACGTCAAGGCACGCATTGCTGCCGCGTGGGCCAAATGGCGTGAGGTAACTGGTGTCATTTGTGACCCCAAGATGCCGGTAAAGTTGAAGGGACAGGTCTATAAGACCATCATTAGGCCTGTCCTTTTATACGGCTGTGAAGCGTGGCCGGTGTTAGAGCGACACAAGCAAGAACTGCGTGTCACGGAGATGAATATGCTGCGGTGGATGTGTGGAGTGACGCGGAAGGACCGCGTTAGGAACTCCCGCATTCGCGGTAGTCTTCATGTCCGTGACATTGCAGATAAATTGCAGGAGTGTCGGCTCCGTTGGTATGGCCATGTTTTACGGCAACCGGATGCTTACGTGGGAAACAAATGTCTGGCCATGCCGCCTCCGCCGGGCCCCGGCAGGAGGGGTAGACCCAAAAAGTGCTGGCTTGACGTCGTAAAGGGGGATATGCGTGCCAATGGGCTAACTACCAGGGATGCTGAAGATCGCGCGAAGTGGAGTAGAAAAAGTCGGAAAGCGGACCCCGGGCACCGAAACGAAAGTTTTGGTGGCAACCGGGACTAACGCTAGGATGATGATGATGATGATGATACTATATTGTTGTTGTTATTTCACAGAATGATTAGTATTTTGCAAAGTTCTTAGTCCGTCAAATAGTGTGTCTGAGAATTCGCTCTATTAATTTAAAGAGAAGCTTGTTCTCTTTGAACATCATCATAAAAATATTAAAAAAGAAAACTAATAGCTGACTTAGCGACACAAATTTTCCCAAACTGCAGAAAATTATCCTAAAAGATATCCTTAATAAAAATATTTTTAGAATTTCCTTTAACCCTGTAATAGATATGAGATTTTTGTACTGTTAATTATTTGAAACCGTATGTTTTCACTGACATTAAGTGGTATTGTATATTAGACACAGGTGCATAGACTAGTCGGAATAGGGAGCCAATGTTAAAAACGGTTTACGTTTGTTGCCCCGTGTTTTGTTAGTAACGGCTTTTTAAATTACACTCGAAAGGGTTTGGAACATCGCCAAGTTAATTCGTTTGCAATTCAGTTTCGGAAAACACGATAATCGTGAGCGTTATATACTGTTATATTGTTTTTGACTAATAGCTGTGGACGGGAAACATGTATAACATTAACAATAAAATCAGTATGAGATTGATCTAAAAACAGAACTGAAATAAAATCGGTGAGTCGTACTTATCCATCCCGTTCCTATCATTGTCTGAATTTGAAACTCAAAAATAGTGATCACTCATCATCATTTATGCTAACAAAAACTACTGCTTTAGTAAAAAAAGAGCTTAGTTTGAAGCAAACTGATGGTTCTCGCGTGTTTTATCTGGGGTGTTCCCCTATCGTTTCCTCGACTATAATTTCTATCGTGTTACCACTGAATATTAGTAGCATGTAAACTAAATTAAATAAAAATATCTATAAGCAACAGTGAAGAATAACTGAAGAAAAAGAACTAGTACCTACATATTTTTTCAGTGCACGTACTGTCTAACAATAATTAAATCGATTATTCGTATGTAAATTAAAAACAACATAGTTACAAAGATGGGTAATATAGTAGTTATAAGGTTAACATCTAGAAATAAGCATTATTCTAGAAAAATACTTAAATATCTCAGGTGTGCTTAAAATGTACGCGAGATGTACATTCGTGCACAAAAATGGTTTTACGATTTTCTAGCAAACAGCGCTATATGCGGCAATGCATAGATTATAAAGTGATTTTCCGAAGTGCAGTCAGCGATGCAGCGTAGGAGTGGCATTTGCGCTATTATTTCCTCATAAACATAGCCTGCGACACCAAAAACGGCTTTCATATCCATTGTTATGAATAAATAATAATCCACTTGGCAAAACAAATGTAGAAAATATTCTAAGCTGTGTTTGGAATTCTAATCTGTGGAAAGAAGATAAACTTAAGTTTATATTTGAATATGGCGAATACTTAAATAAAATTGTACAGACCATAGATGGCTATCCACCATATTTAACACATTATTGACCGGTGATGAGTTAACTCGTCTTTTCATACCCAAACGTTGCTGATCGATGACGAGTTAACTCGTTATTACACTTGCATTATCTATTTAAATTTATGACACTCAGGGCGATATAGAATATTGCAAAAACTTGGCATATCGCGTTAAGATTATAAAGCGGACATAACAAAAAAAAAAAGTGTTAAGAATGGGGCTCTTTAAGAGGTCGAGATCGATACATTTTACTACACACATTAAGCAAATAAAACAGAAGTTTTTTGCAACAAGAACACTCGAAATTCATATATGCCAAAACCAATGAATTGTTGTAATAATTGGTTGATAGTGTCTCTTTATCTACCTGATTTCTTGTTTTATTTCCACATTTCATACTCAGGCATTCTTTTGCCAGATCCATTTTTGCTTTTTTCTGTTCTTTTTTGCCCTTTATAATTACTATGTCTACTCTCTTGCGAACGTAGTACGCATGGTCAGGTCATTACAATCAGAACGGAAAACACATTTAAATTTCTTCAGTAAATAATTATGAAATAAAAATCGAAGTAACAGAGACAAAACATCTTTAGTTTTTAATTAGTGTATAAAATTATCAAGTTTATATCTAATATTATATACCTATGTATCTATCTGTAAATATTTTAAAAGCCTTTTTTTCTCGCTAAATTGGAGATAGGTAATGAACGAAAGTAGCATTTTGTATCTGATTTTAAGCAAATGGTTATACGACACACTTGAAAATAACATATCTATTATAAGATAAAATCTAATAAAACTTTTAAAATCGAAGATACTTTTTATGATAACTATAGCAATAAGCACACATAAGGGTTCAAAAGAACTTGTTGAAGCACACACTAACTTTCTTGTAAACAGTACTGGAAAGTTGGGAGACTTATTTTAGGGTCCATGTATCCGAGAAGTCCGTATGTTTGGTTTAGATTATGTATGTTGAGGTTTCTTCTTGTCTTTTAGTTTTTTAGTATCTTTTAAAAGTTGGTTTTTATCTACGTTATTATTGAAATATTTTCCTCTAATATTTTATATAAGAGGGTGCAAAGGGAACTTAAATAGTCAATTTAGATAAATTTCAAAATTAATTAGATTGATTTCATTACAGAGTATATGTATTTTACGAGTAATTTATTCATAATACATACGAGTGATTTAACTGAGTTGACGTCTCCATTGTTGTGGAAAAATGCAATACAGCGAACACTCGTATAGCTTAAAAAGTAAAATTGAAGAAAATATGAAAATTATGCTAATATAGAGAGGTTTTTAGTACATCGGATCGGAGACTTATAATAACATGATTGACCTAGTGGTCCTAATTTAAGATTAAATTAGGAGAAAATAAGTTATCTGCATTATTTTCTAGTGTTTAAGAGATGGAAAAGTCATTACTCTTTCTGCTATGAAGTTGTTTGTAGATAACCATCTTTGTACCTGTTTATAGTTTAGCGGACTGTGGGTTCCCAAGATAAAACTTAGAGTGAAAGCAGATGAACCGGAATAAGAATACTTCAATTCAATAATATAAATAGATAAAAATACTGACATGGGTCTTTATTTTAAAAGGCCGCTTAAATTTTAATTATCGATGATTGTTTCTATTTAAAGAAACGTAAATAAATCTGCTCTCGACACAGACATCAAATGAACCGAAAAAATAAATCAGAAACGACTTTCCGCCTCTTGTTAGTACTTAGCGGTAATGGATAAAGATAAACCGTTCTAAAGTTATTTGGCTTTCCCTCGAGAAGCGGAAAAAATATTTTACATTTATTTGCAAACGATGATGAATGTTGAACACAAAAATAACCTCCCAAATTGGAGAGTACAAAAATAAATTTGTATTTTTTTAATAGCTACAGTCTAAAAAGTCCCATAAGCTTAAGTACTTCTAAGTAGTACTTCTACAAGTACTTCTAAGGTAGTAAAGGTATATTTATCATCGAAAGGGATAAACCCGGTTGTATTCAAAACTTTGGAATTCGCACTATTATGTATATCGAATAGAAGACACAAGAAAAATTTGGGAAGGATTGGTCAAATGTGAATTATACAGGAACGACTGTCAACTGAACAACTTACTCCTGGAAGGATAAACCTATGGTATTCTGATTTTGCTGCTTGTTAACTGGTTAAATGAGTAGGATTAGTTTAGACCTTTAGCCTTTTATGATATCCCAGGTAAGTTACGCGGTGTATTCTTGTATCTAAGGGGCTAAACGAGAACCTATTTACATGGTCTTCTTAATAACTGATGAAGGCGGCTTGCTGAATTCCCGTAAGAGGGAGTAGTGGACGTGACCCATCTAGTCCTTCCTTTCTTCTAAGTACAACAGATATATATATATATATATATATATATATATATATATATATATATATATATATATATATATATATATATATATATATATATATATATATATATATATATATATATATATATATATATATATATATATATATATATATATATATATATATATATATATATATATATATATATATATATATATATATATATATATATATATATATATATATATATATATATATATAGTTATAGTTATACTCACAGTACTGTGAAACTCATTTTCCCTTCCACGCATATGGTAAATATTGCTGACAACCATGATTTTAGTGGATACCATGACTACCACTTACTAGCTCGATAGCCAGGAGAATCGCGATTTATAGTCATCATCATCTATTGCAACCTAACTTTCTCCTTCGGTGCCCGGGGCCTAATTTTTCCTTCTCAATTTCGTTCAGTATTCGCTATCCCTAGGCACTACTGGGGGATTAGGGGATGTGTGTCAATGGACTCACTAGTCCATTGACACACATCCCCTTTACAACGTCAAGCCAGCACTTTTTGGGTTGGTCCCTCTTGTCGGGGCAGCATGGCTTCAACGTGACTAAACCAGCAACGGAAAAACTCCGCATCTTCACAAACATGAAGGCTCCCGCGAATGCGGGAATTCGTGGAATCGAAGTCGTCATTTATAGTAACCATCACATAATATCTCGTTATTCATCCACAAAGGTACAAGTCAGCGCACCCGTAAAGGTTTTAGTTCATGGACAACCTAAGACATTAATTGTTTTTTGTAGGGATGGAACTCAAAGACATGACCGTACAATACTACTTTTCTAGCCACTTAGTAAGCCGACCAAACTAAAAATTAACATAGTAGGAATCCCAAAATAACATTCATAGATGGCATTCTTTCCATTACCATACTATCATTGAATGTCAATACAATGGTAGACAAAACACAAATAAAGGCAAAACAAAACCACAGTTGTGCCGATGGTGCACTGCAAACACAAAGTGCGCGCGTCATTTGTTTCCAATACCCGTCCAATCGAAAAAAGTCATTTGTTACAGAATAGATATAAATTGGTGGTTGTAGCAAATATGAATCGTTTCAGTAGTTTAGTATCTCAAGCTTAGAGCATTGAAACAATAGGAGTTACTTTACGAATGTTTTTGTTTTGTGCATGCCTTGAATATGATTTATAAATATTATGTGGTGCATTTCCGTTTAAATAGCTAAACGACTGTACGCTCTTTTTGGACTGGTAATCTTTCTTGACAAGTGCCAAGAAGTACAGCAAAGAAAGTTCTTTGTTGTACCATAAATAGAAAATAAATGTAGCGAACTCTGGTTTTTACAAGGTGTAGAATTTTGGTTTTGATTGCCATAGTACGTACTTCCAAATGTTTACTTTTCAGATATAACTGAATTTTTTATCAGGTTCGGTTCCGGAGTGATCTTAAGAAAACTAGCGAAACCTACTGTTTTAAAATTTTTTGCTAGTCTTAAAAAATATTTACTATCTATTTATTTACAGAATGCCAAATTTTATTATCATTCCAGTGAAAAGTTTTTGTTGGGAATTTCATGGTTAGTATAGTTATAATTTCATAGTTTGACTTAATTGGAAAGCCTGTATGATGATTTACGGCAGAATTTTAAAGCGTAGTTATTATCACTGGGAATTACTATATATAATTATACACTTAATTTTTGACTAGTGTATTAAGAATATTTTTGCAACTATGCCACAAATTTTACAGAATACTGTAATTTTAATACATTCACATAACTTTACTGATCAGGTGTCGAATAATTGATATTCCAAAACGATTTAGGGTTGAGATAAGGATATAACTCCCATATTCCAACATAGAGGATCCTGTAATCATTCCCATGTTAAATGGAAAGTAAACATTCGTGAACACAGCTAGCCGATTCACTAAGATTATGTAACTAAGAGATTTATTTTTGTAGTTGGAGTTTAGTCGACAGGTAAATGGCCCACCCGATAGCAATATCGTCGCCTATGTACGTTCAAAATAACAGAGGCATTGGGCCCTGCCAGTCTTGAAGAAATTTTATAACACCCTTTTATAAAACCCTATACGATACCACGATGGGAAAACCTTAGCCGGAAGCTTATTCTAAATCCAGAGAGTACGTAATATGAACATTCTTGAGAACTGTTTCATACAAAAAAGAAGAGGCTCCAGCAAATGGGGATGAACGCCCAGCTGATAGCGCATAATACGCACTGACATAAAGAATCAAAATATAGCGAAAGCAACAGATTGTATTGTGTATATTAATGCTTATCGATTTTTGTACACGACTATAAGCAAAATGCGTTATACTACTCCCATCAATTGTATTGCTCTTAGCCCGTAAGTGTACGCCCTATCAATCGCGTACATGTGATTTCACTCAATTTTTGAAAATGACGCGCCCTAACCGCTCGTTTACCAGGGGGATGAACGCATTACTCAATACACGGGCCTATGCGACATTGTTACTGAATGTACGAATTTGATATTTTAAATTTATTCAACGCACAACATCAAGCTTTAATTCCATTTGTTTTATTTCCGTATTATCTTTTGTTTTGACGAAAATGCACAGTTTCTTATCTAATCAGAATTAAGCTTCACTTGTGGTCTGGGGCAGTAGAAGAAAGAGGCTACGCATTACTTTCGTACGGTTCTAAAATGCGTCAATTTTACTCTTTCTAATTACTGCCTATCTGTCTGTCTTATTTATAGGTGGCAAAGGGCACCATTCTATTTCCCTTTTAGGGCTGAGGATGCGGATGGCATTTGTCCATATAAAAGCAAGTTTAGCCACGTGATTATCATTTATCTTCTTGAATATATTAGCTAAGGAATAGGACACACCGACGACAAAAATAGGTAGGCAGAAGTCTTTTGATCTTCACTATTACTATAACACGTCTTCATAGCACACTTATGGTATATACTGTACCCAGG
Source organism: Malacosoma neustria (assembly GCA_963693495.1). Classification (NCBI taxonomy): domain Eukaryota; kingdom Metazoa; phylum Arthropoda; class Insecta; order Lepidoptera; family Lasiocampidae; genus Malacosoma; species Malacosoma neustria. The sequence goes on along the minus strand of OY856385.1, from coordinate 11,303,015 downwards.
ATTCCACAGTGTGAATTTGTAATGGGACCGGAATAAAATGTAAATAAATAAGTTATGCTTTACTTATTTGTACTAAGAATTTATTTTTACATGATTTTTTTTAGGATAAATTGTAGTTCAATTTCATTCATTAAATTAAAGAATTTGATACCAGGTGTACCGAAGTCATTTCCGGTTTTTTTAACAAGTGTCGCTAGGATTAAGTGTGCGAAGTTATGATTTGACACATATGTCATTTTATTCTACTGACATCAAGATTCACTATACATGTTATATTTTAGGAAAGTAACCATCATAGATTTATACCTCTTTGAAAATGTCAAGTTTCGTGCCAGAAACTTACGGTGAGCATACTTAAACCTTAAAAACATGTGAGGCGTGGTTTTAAAAATTCAAAAGTGGTGATTTCGATGTGCAAGACAAAAAACGTTCTGGTAGACTGAAAAAGTTTGAATATGCAAAACAGCAGCAGTTATTGGATAAAAACCCAACCTAAACTCAAAAACAATTGGCAGAAGCGTTAAATGTAGCCCAAGGAACGGTTAACGACCGATTACAAGCAATGGGGAAAATCCAAAATATGGGAAAATGGGTGCCACATCAATTGAATGACAGGCAAATGGAAAATCGAAAAATCGTCTGTGAAATTCTGCTTCAAAGGTGCTATGATAGGAAGTTATTTTTGCAGCGAATAGTGACGGGTGATGAAAAGAGGATTTATTACGAAAAGCCTAAGCCCATAAAATTATCGTTATCACCTGGCGAAGCTGGCCCATCAACTCCAAGGCCAAATCATTTCATTGGTCGTAATAAGACAATGCTCTGTGTTTGGTGGGACCAGAGTGGTATGGTGTATTACGAACTGTTGAAACCTAGTGAAATAGTTAATAGTGTTCGCTACCGACAAAAAATGATCAATTTGAACCATGCATTGATCGACAAACGTAAATCCTAGAAAATTACGTACCTAGTTTTTTCCGAAAAATCCGATAATGACTTTCCTGGTATAATTCTCGTACAAAAAGAAGTATTAGATAAATAAAAACAAAAAAAGCGAGTTTATACAAAAAAATTCTACACGATTAAATTTATATTATTTAATTTACGCCGCATCTATAGAAAAATGAGAAAACTAGGGATAAACTATAAGCAAAAAAAAGTGTTATCTAAATCAAAACACGTTGTACTTCAAATTATTGAACTAAAATATCAAATTTATAGAGTTATAAATAAGCCTGACATGGAATTTAAATTTCAACCACAGCATTGAAGCTCCCAGCGCTCATTTAAATTAGATCTCCATTGTCATTCAAATCAGGTACACGCAAATTATCAGAGCAGACAATTCAAAAACGATATAAAAGTTAATTGAATGTATTTACACAGGGAACACAGAAACCCTGAACTATCTCTGTTTTTACAGCGTGTACTGCACAAAGAGTGCCCGGGAAGTATCAACACTCCCCATTTGGTCCCCTCCCTTGCATGAGTATTACGTATGATATATTTTCAATTTTTGGCATCCAGTTAGAATGGATTTTCGAATTTACGAGGTATTTATGAGTACGGAATGTTTGGTGGTGAACAAAATGTTATGAATTACGATTTGACATTATTACTGTTAAAACGATTCGTATTTGTAAAATTGTAATAGTCTATTGCTTTAAAGTATCTGACTTTGAAATATCATAAGTATAAGTTGTTATTAATTAATGACAATATAAATAATCAGTTAAAATTCTTTTAGAAACAAGCAATTGACTGACACGTACTTCTAGAATCTAGAACTAGTTAATACTATTTGTAAAAAATATAAATAATTTGTTTTGTAAGGAAATCGAACCTATAAAGCGGATAAAATCACTTAAGTGGTCATTAGACCAACCATGTTGTAGTATATATTGTAATTAAAATATTACTCGTAAGGTTATAAAGGAAGCGTTTCAATATAAGACCCCTGCAGCTGGCGATGGCATGTCGTAATAGGTGACAAGATCTGAGTGGAATCACCCCTAGTCTCCACGTGCTAGTCTACGCGGACGACAGGGTCCTAACAATGCTCCTGGTGTAGTAAACAGCTATAGATGAAAGGAGCTGCTTAATATTAAGTAGGCCGTCAGGTTATCCAATAAAAAAGACCATACAATACTAACTGAGGAGAATCCACTAAAACACCCCTTAAATAAGTATCGTATACTTTGATAGGAACTATAAAATTCAGTTAGTAAGCAGAAATGAACAATTTATAAACATTGTCGTGTCCTGGCCCCATGAAATCTTATAGGCCATCAGCCAGGCGACTGTAAGCGATCTAAACAGAATGCACTAACTCTGTTTCACAAAGTTTATATCATCTATAAAATTGGCATACTTTACGAAAATGCAAGGAGAAGGTGATAAAAAAACCACACAGTGTCTTTCGCGATAAAACGTGTGAAGGGTCAAAATGGCCGCTAATACATCATAAAATTATATAAAAGTCAAGATCAAAAAAATAGGGCTGCCAGGTGAATTTTACTCATACGTATGTATCATTATTTTGAAGATAAAAATGATTATCTGTAGTTGATAAAGTCTGCAACCAGTACAGCTTAATTAAATATAAAAAATAAAGCAAATTACTTTGTCATTTCAGATTCTTAACCCAGAAAATCTTTCACTAGGCTGCAACCAGGATTATGTTAAGACAGTTTCAAAAATCAAGAGCTTCAAAATATTTTTTAGATCTTTGACAGTAAGATATTTTTAGATCTTTGATTTAATTTTCCCAGACATTAATATTGTAATTTATATAGGTATGGTTTAAAAATTAATTTTATTATTAGTTATTTCATTAACAGTAAAAAAAATTACTAAATTGTTTTCAAATATTTGCGACTGCGAAAGACAAACAGATTTTTTATAAGTAAATGTATTTACAAAAACTCATTTAATTATTTTATTTATATGTCATTGTTATAACTTTAATCATTTTTAAGTATGTAGTTAACATACAATGACAGAAGGAACTAATGTAAGTTGTTAAGTGTATAAAACTCGAAAGTCACCGACTAAACTAGTACTTAGCATACTAAAGTATGTTTAAATGAAATATTCGATAAATACAAGGGCTGTCCAGCAATTAAAACAACAAAAGAAGTTATTTTAATAGTAAACATGACAACCCTGGAGAAAAGCGAACGTGCGGCCAATTTATTGCGGTCTGCTCTCGATGCCTATTGTTGTAGCTTTTATGATATTAAAATTATTTCATGAAAATAATGCCACTTATCGTCGCATCGCGGACTCGTGGTCACGCGCGGCCGACATTGACGATAAATCTTAAAATGTCGTAAAAAGATGCATAAAGGTGGAAAATTTATTTAAATTTATTTTTCACGCATAATCGTCAAAAGCAAGTTCACTCACTTTTATTAAATAAAAGTAATAAACACACTAACTAGTAGTTTTACATATAAATAGTATTGTGGCAATATTTAATAATACTTATTTGTATAATACTAATTTAGTAATTTTTGTAGTAGGGCTTGAAGCCCTTCTGGATGGTAACCACCCTTGGTCTTAAGTATGCCGCCATAATAACCTAGTGTTGTGTTTCGGCATTAATGACCCAGGTTCTTGCATCTATATGCAGACAGCAGCGTATTTGAGACGTTCTTAGCATTGCAAACATCCATAAGCAACGGTAACTGCTTACTATTAGGTGTCAACCTGTCTGCTATTCCACAGCAATAAAAAAAATACTGATTACTTAGAAGTAACTTAAAAAGTGTTAAACTAAAAATTATTGCTTAATAACATAAATTGATAATTTTACAAGGTGTTCAGTACCCCTTAGCAGAAAGCAGCGTATTTATGATGTCCTTAGCGTCGCAAACATCCATAAGCAACGATAACTGCTTACTATTAAGTGAGCCGCCAACCTGTCTGCTGTTCCTCAGCAATAAAAAAAAACTTATTAACCTAACCAAACTATATTACTTTAATTAAAAAAAATACTTGTCTGCCTATTAAATAGAAGTTATAATTTCGAATTTATTATAGTAGTATTAAAGTTATAATAAATTCACTTAACTATTATAGCGTTCTTAATTACCTAGATTTTCTAAGCCTGAAAGTAGTAAAATAATATTGTACATAAAATATTTTATTTTAAATATGTGTATACAAATAAAGTATTCCACGCAATAGAGGTGTGGCTTCACCGAAGTTATTCGTTTAGAAATTCCTTTTAACACGACGGAGAAAATCTTATGAGATCATTTGGATTCACCAGCCGTGAAATTTGTCACGGTAGCTGTTGGCTTGTACATATTCCGGGATGCATTCAACTGCATGTATCATGGCCGGTTAGAGACGCCTTGGAAACCATATTGCCACGTTATGTCCCATTCAAGACACGCTGAAATAGTCTTGGCATTAAATACAATGTTACAGTTACCTTTTCTTATATTGAAGAAGGTTTTATGTGAAATACTTTGGTAGCTTACACATTTGTTACACTTATATTTTATATTACTTATCTAATTAAAAAATTTAATCCGACAAGAGGGGTAGACCTAAAAAATGCTAGCTTTGCGTAACAGATGATATGCGTTCTATGGACTTACTACTAGGGATGCCAAAAACCGTGAAAAGTGGAGAAGAAAAAGTAAGCGGATCCCGGGCACCGAAGCGAGAGACTGGATTGCAACCGGGATATAACGCTAGGATGGTGATTATAAGTAATGATGATTTTTAGCATATATTATTTTTTATACAAACATCTTTAGCCAAACAGTGGTTTACATTATTTGCAAATCTCCTATAAATGCTGTACATAATAGATAATATTTCAATTTGTTTGATGTCTTTTCTTGTACTCAGTGTTGCAGAATGATATTCACCTAAAAGTAAAATATTGACCCTGTGACAATTTGTAGCGTATCTCAGGGCTGTGGACGAAAATTTAAGTTGACATTTCAAAATAACCTGTTGAAGATTATCTGTTGCAGTTCTGGCAGTTGTCCAACGATGTAGAATCAGTGTATCCAGATAACGAAACTACTTCGATACCAAATCTACTTGTATGTTCTTCACATGTGTTTCATAATAGAAAACTTTATCTAGATAAGTATTGATATTGTGAACCTAAAAATATAAGCTTAGAATGAAATCGGAATCTAACGAGTGCTAAATAAATAACCAACTAAATAGCTTTCTAAATCCCTAAACTAAGCTAAAATAGTTTTAGCTTAGTTAAGTTTATATTTGTGTTATAGGTGGTATACTAGTGGTGGTGGTATGTATGTCATTAGAAAAGTTTTAATTTCAAACTATACATAAAAAATCCAATAAACAAATCGAAGGTGCCAAACAAAATAGAAGAACTGTCATTTTAACCGACGATCTCTTTTTTATTGCTGTAGGACAGCAGATAAGCTGACGGCCCGGTTAGAATTTAGCTGTTACCGTCGCCTATGGGTGTTTGCAACGCCAGTGGCATTGCGAAGACGCTGCTGTCCCATAAGGGTACAGGAACTTGGGTCACTAATGCCGGAACACAACACAAGGTTACCATGGGGGCATACTTAAGACCAAAGGTGGTCGCCATCCACACGGGTTTGAGGCCCTACCATGTACCTAGGGTGGATTGTTTTGTTGTTTACGGCCTCCTAGCGTAACGGCTAACGCACGTCAGTACGCTTGCTGGGGTACTCGTTCGATTCCCGTCTAGTGTCTGGATGTTTATATATAGTATGTATTTATTTACAAAAGAAAAGTATATATGTAGTATATCAGTTGTCTAGTACCCATAACACAAGTGCTGTGCAACTTAGTTTGCGACTAGATGGCATTGTGTGAAATGTCCCAATATATATATTTATTTTAAGATATAATATTACGAGTAAATATACCGGCAAGCATCTCTAATACCACAAGGATGAGAATTGTGCGATCTCTGGTCTTCTCGATCTTTCTGTATGGCTCAGAATCATGGTCTATTCGTGTGGCTGACCGGAAAAGATCGAGGCTTTTGAGATGTGGTGTTGGAGGAGGTTGCTACGCATACCGTGGACAATAAAAAGGACCAACACATCCATTCTTGACCAGCTGAATGTCAGAACCAGATTGTCTACGACCTGCTACAAGCGAGTACTCGACTATTTTGGCCATATCGCTCGAAAGGAGTCAGACAACCTCGAAAAACTGATAGTGCTAGGCAAAATAGAGGGGAAAAGGCCCAGAGGACGGTCACCAACCCGATGGTCGGATCAAATTAAGGCTATCTCGGGGCTCACTTTGCCTGCAGCTCTGAAACAGGCCGAGGACAGAGTGGTGTGGAGGCAGTTCGTCAGCGTCTCCGTAAAGGCTTATCAAGACGGGCACGACCTTCAGGAATGAAGAACACGACGAAGAAGATACCGGCAATCAAATTTAAAGGAAATACAATACATAACGATCAATATTTCTCATTAGATAAACATATTTTTTTATGTGATAAGAAATATATTTAATAGCAAAAAAATATATTCCTTATTAAGTAAATATATTTTGGAAGTGAGAACTTCTTTGGCGGCGTTGTGCACTTTTTGTGATGGGTAAAAAATGTTAAACTTACGTCAGGTCACGTGTCCTGATCGTAAGAATTCGTAAGACATAAGACAGAGTTTTGCTCCAGTAATACCAACCTTATTAATAATGACCTAAGTTTTATTTTATAATGTAACTTTTAAATGATTGCATTGCATTACTTATACATATCTATTCGAATTGCGATTTTATTACAATGAAATACAGTTGAGTTTTTGAAGTGAAAACTTCTTTAGGTACGTTGATCACTTTTTGGGTGAACAATTTTTTGTTTGTAAAGAAGTGTTAATGACAACAACTGTTGTGTGATCAACAATTGTTGATCGAAGTAATGACCAATTCAAACTTTAATGCTTGATCATAAACAATTTTTTATAAATCGAAAATAATAATCTAATAGCTAGGGGGGGTAGACCCAAAAAGTGCTGGCTTGACGTCGTAAAGGGTGATATGCGTGCCAATGGGCTCACTACCAGGGATGCTGAAGATCGTGCGAAGTGGAGTAGAAAAAGTCTGAAAGCGGACCCCGGGCACCGAAACGAAAGTTTGGGTGGCAACCGGGACTAACACTAGGATGATGATGATGAATAATCTAATAGCTCGACGATACAATTCACAAGTTACTTAGTTTTCACTTCTATCGGTAGTCCCCTAAGACTACCCCGCTAGTTTTTTTTTATAGAATATACTTAAGATACTCACATATAACACCCAATCTTTTGGACTATGCGCATTAGTTCCACAAACGTAGAGACGCGATCCATCCCCCATTGGCTGTATGACTCGAATGTGATTGCGGCAGTCGAAATGCTGAAAATAAAACAATCATTAATATATAATTATTTAAGTAGATATATTTATTCGAAAAAGTCTTCTGTAATATTTTTAGATTTTCTCATAACTAGACGATATTTTCACAAATTGCTTTTTATTTATTTGTATTTATACAGTCAATAACATTAGGTATAACACATAAAAATAACTGAATAAATACAGATGGTTTTTTTATAGCTAGAGTTCAGCAGACAGGCAAACGGCCTACTCTGGCAGGTGGTCACCGTAGCCTATGGACATCTGCAACACCAGAGGCACCAACGTGCTGCCAGCCTCGAAGAAATTTTATAACGCTTTTTTTGAAGAACCCCATATCATACCACGCTGAGAAAACCTCAGCCGGAAGCTCACTCCAGATCCTGAGAGTACGCAACATGAACGTCATTGAGAACTGTTTCGTACAAGAAAGAAGAGGCTCCAAGGAATGGAGATGAACATCCAGCCGTTGGCAGGCAGTGCGGTGGTAGAAATACGACGAGGGCACGAATGGTGACTCTAAATAGCTCCTCAGAACACTCGCCGTTGTACAGACGGTAGAATACGCAAAGAGACGCAAAGTCTCTCCGAAGTCCAAGCGTGTCTAGACCGTTTGTGAGTATGGGATCGTCGACAACACGAACTGCCCGCCGTTGGATCGAATCTAGAGGATTGAGCTGACAGGCGGGTGCTCCAGCCCATAAATGTGGGCAGTATGCCATATGCGGTCTGACCTGTGCTTTGTATAGCACAATCCGTTGCCTTGGACTGAAATACTGCTTGGACCCGTTTAACACACCCAGCTTTTTGGAGGCAAGCTTAGCTTTGCCCTCCAATTGTCCCCTAAACTGTACATTGTTCGTGATGTCGACACCAATCTATTTCTATCTGTGCAGGGGCGGAGAAAGAATACTAACCTCTGCGGCCGAGGTCGGCCTGTCGTAAAAGCCGACAAAACAACCCACCTACGTGGTAGGGCCGCAAGCCCGTCTGGATGGCGACCACCTTTGGTCTTAAGTATGCCGCCATAATAACCTTGCCATTATAACCATAATAACCAGCAGCGTGTTCGCGATGCCACTGGCATTGCAAACACCCATAGGCGACGGTAACCGCTAAATTCTAAGCAGGCCGTTAGCCTGTCTGCTGTCCTACAGCAATAAAAAAACCTAGTATCCCAAAACTGCTTGAGATGGAAAGAGGGGTTCCTAGGAATTGTGGCGCAGGTGCGAACGGGGCTTTCTTGGCAGAGAATACGCAGACTTGCACCTTCGAGGGGTTGAACTGGACAAGGTTTTGTCGTCCCCATTCAGAGACTCCCTGTAGAGAGTTCTCTACTTCAGACACAAGTCTGACTTGACTTTCTTCCAAAACCTTACTTGGTTTTAAAAGTTGTTCATATCATAAAATTTTTAAGAGATTTATAATTTAATCATTTTTACATAGGTTTCGCTACTCTACAATCTTTATAAGTATTATCGTAATAGCATTCGGAGTTTTAAATAGAAATTTGAACGCATGTTACATGTGGTGTAAAAGTCTCAAGTACCTACTCGTAACTGCCGAAATTGTTTTTACTGTTCAGCAGAGCAACTGTAACCGCTCTTGATAAAAAAAAGAATACATCGCCAACGTATGGTTGGCGTTGGCAGTTGATTATACAGGTAAATACGAAAGGCATAAATCAGCGACTGATTTTCGAATTGTGTGAGCATTTATCGAGGGTAGGGTAACCAACTTAGCACCTTAATGATATTTGTAACGTAAGTTTTTGATTTATTGATTTAAAATTATTTTTATAAACTTTTTGCGATATGCCTGCGAGGTGTATCGCTTGTAATTTTTTCCATTCTAGACTTTTGTACGTTCATTTCATAATTTTTAATGAACAAATATAAGATATGGCAATATATAAATTTATCTTAGTCGAACAATCAGTTATCTTAAATCTAGAAATACAGAAATGGAATAAAATTAATTAAATAATTAGTAATGTGACAGTGGGGGCGGTCACCTAGGGCTGTACTGACTGTCAGAGACAGGGTTCCACGCACCCACCGCAAGAAGGACAGTACTAATTGTCAGACAACGTTCCACGTCCAGTAACCGTGCAGTACTGACTGTCGAGAGACAGTGGTCCGTGCACCAAGACGCATTCGTTTGAAATGCGTGCCGGCTGCCGGCTCAACATCAACAGTGCGGCTCCTTATAAAGGCGAAGGTGGGACGAACTCGGTGCACGTTCCACTAGCGCCACCCCAGACGCCGTCTCTCCATCCGGTGTAGCTGTTAAATAATATGACTTCCGTCAATGGCCGCCGCCACATCCGGCCGCCGCCATATCCGGTGCATCCGCCAAATAATATGACTTCCGTCATATATACATACATATATACATATATATATATATATATATATATATATATATATATATATATATATATATATATATATATATATATACCTAGTCAGGTCATAAGTATTGTCACACAGTAAAAACTTTTCTTTTAGAATGCTGGCCACAAAAAAGTTTATTGAATTCGAATTTCGAATTGTTCATGAAAATAAAAATGTATACTTTTAGAATTTTACTCATTTTTAAATATGGAGTGGACGCTTAAAGAAGACCGTGTTGCAGTTATTGCGTTGCATCGTTGCGGTTACGCGCCAATTCAAATTTTTAACATACTGAAAAATTTGAATATAACCAAAAGATACGATAAACGAGTACCATCAAACGATACAATGAATACTCTAGTGTAGATGACAGGTCAATAAGTGGTCGCCCTCGGTCTGTTAGGACTCCAGCAGTGATAAAAGCTGTGAAGGCACGAATTCAAAGAAATCCCAAACGTAAGCAGAAACTGTTGGCCCTTCAGATGGGGTTAAGCAGAACCACGGTGAAAAGGGTGTTAAATGAAGACTTAGGGCTTCGGGCATATCGAAGAAAAACAGGACATCGTTTGAATGCTCGTCTAATGGACCTGAGACTGAAGAGATGCCGCGCTTTGTTGAAGCGGTACGCGGGAAAAAAATATCGGGAAATTCTTTTTTCGGATGAAAAAATGTTTACCGTAGAAGAGAGCTACAACAAACAAAATGATAAGGTGTACGCACACAGTAGTGAAGAAGCGAGCAACCGTATTCCGCGTGTCCAACGAGGTCATTTTCCATCCTCGCTCATGGTATGATTGGGAGTTTCTTATTGGGGCTTAACAGAGGTACATTTTTGTGAGAAGGGTGTAAAAACGAATGCTGTTGTGTATCAAAATACAGTCCTGACGAACCTTGTGGAACCTGTTTCTCATACCATGTTCAATAACAGGCACTGGGTATTCCAACAAGATTCGGCGCCAGCTCATAGAGCGAAACACACACAAGACTGGCTGGCGGCGCGTGAAATCGACTTCATCCGGCACGAAGACTGGCCCTCCTCCAGTCCAGATTTGAATCCGTTAGATTACAAGATATGGCAACACTTGGAGGAAAAGGCGTGCTCAAAGCCTCATCCCAATTTGGAGTCACTCAAGACATCCTTGATTAAGGCAGCCGCCGATATTGACATGGACCTCGTTCGTGCTGCGATAGACGACTGGCCGCGCAGATTGAAGGCCTGTATTCAAAATCACGGAGGTCATTTTGAATAAACTTTAATGTCATAAGAATCTATGTTTTGTTAAGTTCATTTTGGTATATGAATGGTTACATAATTAATAAACTTGTTACAATTATTTTACATTAAACATGTGACAGAATTTATGACCTGACTAGGTATATATATATATATATATATATATATATATATATATATATATATATATATATATATATATATATATATATATATATATATATATATACCTAGTCAGGTCATAAATTCTAGGTAAATACTAGGTATATATATATATATATATATATATATATATATATATATATATATATATATATATATATATACCTAGTCAGGTCATAAATTCTAGGTAAATACTAGGTATATATATATATATATATATATATATATATATATATATATATATATATATACCTAGTCAGGTCATAAATTCTGTCACATGTTTAATGTAAAATAATTGTAACAAGTTTATTAATTATGTAACCATTCATATACCAAAATGAACTTAACAAAACATAGATTCTTATGACATTAAAGTTTATTCAAAATGACCTCCGTGATTTTGAATACAAGCCTTCAATCTGCGTGGCCAGTTGTCTATCGCAGCACGAACGAGGTCCATGTCAATATCGGCGGCTGCCTTAATCAAGGATGTCTTGAGTGACTCCAAATTGGGATGAGGCTTTGAGCACGCCTTTTCCTCCAAGTGTTGCCATATCTTGTAATCTAACGGATTCAAATCTGGACTGGAGGAGGGCCAGTCTTCGTGCCGGATGACGTCGATTTCACGCGCCGCCAGCCAGTCTTGTGTGCTCTTCGCTCTATGAGCTGGCGCCGAATCTTGTTGGAATACCCAGTGCCTGTTATTGAACATGGTATGAGAAACAGGTTCCACAAGGTTCGTCAGGACTGTATTTTGATACACAACAGCATTCGTTTTTACACCTTTCTCACAAAAATGTACCTCTGTTAAGCCCCAATAAGAAACTCCCAACCATACCATGAGCGAGGATGGAAAATGACCTCGTTGGACACGCGGAATACGGTTGCTCGCTTCTTTACTACTGTGTGCGTACACCTTATCATTTTGTTTGTTGTAGCTCTCTTCTACGGTAAACATTTTTTCATCCGAAAAAAGAATTTCCCGATATTTTTTTCCCGCGTACCGCTTCAACAAAGCGCGGCATCTCTTCAGTCTCAGGTCCATTAGACGAGCATTCAAACGATGTCCTGTTTTTCTTCGATATGCCCGAAGCCCTAAGTCTTCATTTAACACCCTTTTCACCGTGGTTCTGCTTAACCCCATCTGAAGGGCCAACAGTTTCTGCTTACGTTTGGGATTTCTTTGAATTCGTGCCTTCACAGCTTTTATCACTGCTGGAGTCCTAACAGACCGAGGGCGACCACTTCTTGACCTGTCATCTACACTAGAGTATTCATTGTATCGTTTGATGGTACTCGTTTATCGTATCTTTTGGTTATATTCAAATTTTTCAGTATGTTAAAAATTTGAATTGGCGCGTAACCGCAACGATGCAACGCAATAACTGCAACACGGTCTTCTTTAAGCGTCCACTCCATATTTAAAAATGAGTAAAATTCTAAAAGTATACATTTTTATTTTCATGAACAATTCGAAATTCGAATTCAATAAACTTTTTTGTGGCCAGCATTCTAAAAGAAAAGTTTTTACTGTGTGACAATACTTATGACCTGACTAAGTATATATAATTGATAAAAAAATATTTACTACAGATATCAATAATATATGCTATAATAACGTATTTACATTTATTACATAAACACACAGATTTGGGATGGGAAATGAACTCATGACCCCTGAAACCATTTGGATATGCGTAAAATGTCCGTGACGGAGGCTATCTTTCATTTATCTTAAAATTTTACTGGGTGCTACGATAATATGATAAAGTTTATTCAATATTTTTTTATATAATGTATTTAATATAATAATTTATACAGAACTACAAAATTTAATCGAACATACATGCAATTATGGTAAATGCATTGTCCGAGAAAATAAAAAACGCGTCTGGCGACATTGACTGCGATGTCAAGGCACGCATCGCTGCCGCGTGGACCAAATGGCGTGAGGTGACTGGTGTCATTTGTGACCCTAAGATGCCGGTTAAGTTAAGTTCAAGGGACAGGTTTATAAGACCATCATTAGGCCTGTCCTTTTATATGGCTGTGAAGCGTGGACGGTGCTAGAGCGACACAAGCAGGGACTGCGTGTCACGGAGATGAATAAGCTGCGGTGGATGTGTGGACTAACGCGGAAGGACCGCGTTAGGAACTCCCGCATTCGTGGCAGCCTTCGTGTCCGTGACATTGCGGACAAACTGCAGGAGTGTCGCCTTCGCTGGTATGGCCACGTTTTACGGCAACCGGCTAACTACGTTGGGAACAAATGTCTGACCATGACGCCTCCGCCGGGCCCCGGAAGGAGGGGTGGACCCAAGAAGTGCTGGTTTGACGTCGTAAGGGGTGATATGCGTGCCAATGGACTCACTACCAGGGATGCTGAAGACCGGGTACCGAAACAGAAGTTTCGGTTGCAACCGGGATTTGACGCTGGGATGAAGAAGAAGAAGCATTGTCCGAGAAAATCAATACTTAAACAAAAATATCTACCCACCAATAACTAAATCCTATAAAATAAACTAATTATTTTGGTTACTCTATTATTGAATATATTCTTCAAGCAAAATACATCAAAATAATAGTAATTCGTGAAAGTATGTAGATGTGCACGAGTGTTCGCACGCTGTGATTATGCAAATTTGCGTTCGACATAAATATTAAACGGGACATTAATGTTCCGAACGACAGAAATATTGCTCGCCTAACCTTATAAATAGCTACTAATACTATACTAGAGATGGATTAATATTTATATATTTATTTATTGATATTTTTATCCGTGCAGGTGCGGAGAAAGAATACTGACTTCTGCGGTCGGGGTCGGCCTCTCGTAAAAGGTGACTAAAAACCCAAGCTAGGTAGTAAGGGTTCAAGCCCGTTTGGATGGCAACCACCCCTGGTTTTTAAATATGCCGCCTTAATAACCTTGTGTTGTGTTCCGGTATAAGGGACCAGGTTCTTCAGCACCATTACGCGGATAGCGTGTTAGAAATGTCCCTGGCGTTGCAAACTCCCATATGCGACGTTGATTGCTAAATTCTAAGTGGGCCGTCAGCTTGGCCGCTGTTCTACAGCAATAACAAAAACATTCCTTTTTTAAATTTATATAAATAAAATAATAGAGGTCTGCAGTTGTGCGCGCATCACGGCAAAACTCCTGGATAGATTTCAATTAAATTTTCAAGTTTTATTTCTTAGACACCTTATCTAAAAAAATATTGCTTCACTTAATAAAAAAATATTAAAATCTTAAAAAAATAACGATTTTTTGTAGGAGAAGTGGGGCAAGCGGTGTGGCGCGCATGCGTATGAATACTTCTCATATTTTTTTAGATTTACTTTTTTCTGTTATTCGACCAGCGAAGCGGACGGGAACAGCTAGTTAATTCAAAATAACGCTAAGCATTATAAACTTTAGAGTGGATATCACTCAAAAAGAGATTAATATATTATTAATACTACTTTACCATCATTCAGATACTTTAAGACACCATTAGTGGCATGGAAGATGGATGGAAAATTAGTTACTAGGATGTTTAAAGATGAACGAATCTTATAGAGGTGACTTATAAAATTATAGCAAATGGATTTTGACATTACAAATATAATTAATTGATAGGTTTCAAACCGAAGACTATCCTGTTCAAATAGCACTATTATATATAACATTCATTACATTTTTATCCATGTAGGAGCGGAGAAAGAATACTAACCTCTGTGGCCGAGTTTGGCTTGTCGTAAAAAGCGACAAAACAACCCACCCTAGCTACGTGGTAGGGCATCAAGCCCGTCTGAATGGCGACCACCTTTGGTCTTAAGTATGCCACCATAATAACCTAGTGTTGTGTTCCGGCATTAGTGACCCAAGTTCCTGTACCCTTATGGGACAGCAGCGTGCTCGCGATGCCACTGGCGTTGCAAACACCAATAGGCGATAGTAACTGCTAAATTCTAAGCGGGCCGTCAGCCTGTCTGCTGTCCTACAGCAATAAAAAAAATAACAATTCTTTTGAAAAAGGTATTGTATAATCCTAAGGAAAGCATAAGAATTGATCATGCGATTGAAAGGCTCCTGTTTTTTGTTTGATCTCTCGTCCTTGGTTGTGAGTTTGTCTGATGTGATTTTTTTACAATTGTCAGTTTTTTGTGATGTTCTGTTCTTGAATATCTATTTACAATACAATCTTACTAATGATATCTATGTACACAAATTGCAAATCAAACATTTCATCTAGAATTTGAACCAAAACTATACAACCTACTGGTATTTATTGTTGTTCACTTATGATAATTGTTATTAATCTCTACATTTTTAGCACAATAAAATGTCTTTATTAGATAAAACCACACAAGGCTAAGAAAAAATGCTAAGTAATTTAATATAAGGAGAAACCCATTTTCCTAATGATATTATCATGCTTTATTTAGAATGATACACGCGCAATTTCATCAGACGAGTGTCTGACTCAAACTGAGAGATTGGTAATCATACGTGAATACTTTATAGCAATTTTGCCGGAATTACGAAAAGTACGTATACATTTTGGATATGCCAAAATGAACTTTCCCTTTCATATTTAAACCTTTTCAGGGAAACTTGCCCAACTTTATGGAAAATATTGAGCCCGAATCTCTCGTACGATTCTCCATAAAGTGTTCCGTAAGTGGAAGAAAGTTTGATGATGTTTGGGTAGTTGCTTCCATAAATAGGGAGGCTGATATCATATCACGTCGGAACGTGAATTGGTAAATAATTTTTTCTAAGATAAGCTTAGGCACGTAGTACATAGTTATGTATTACATGCCTACGTGTCTACGTATACAAACCCTCTATGACGTGCACATTTTACGTAGTAGTTTAACTAGTCTGGAAATAGGAAAATAAAACTCATGCTTAAGAAAATAGTGAAATAGGAAAATAGATAGAGTTTTCGATTTCAAGTATATTTTTTTCTATTATGTATTAAATAAGAATTATTACTATTATTCAGATGACAATGTATCGCTCAAATTATAAATGCGTTATAGTAAAACGCAAATTCAGAAAATATGGTCACGTCTTTTTTTCGTACGATCAAGACACTTAAAATTTTTTTTAACAAATATTCAGAAAATTGTAGTCAATTTTGGAGTAATGGAGTAAAGAATATTGGTTACACACCACTAAGGATCTTCTTTTTCCTGTCTTTGTCCCACATTATATGGATTCGGCACAAGGTGTTGTCTTCTCTGTTAGCCGCTTCTCAACATTCACACCCTTTTTCGCCATATCATCTTACACAAACACGCACACTACTAAGAATCAGTTTTTTTAAAATACGTTATCTGATTGATTATAAAGTGACGTACATTATTCGCCAATAAACAAACAGGACCCATTTTCTGATTGACGCGTAAGTATTATGATTTGAGTGGCGCAAAATCAACGTTTATTCAGAAATAGATTGGTATGTGGTTTGCGAATGTACGTGAGGTTGGAACTAATTTTCAACGCTGACAGGCAAACTACTATTCCTGTGATATTTCTATCACAATGAACATGCGATCATATAGATATTTAGGTATCACGACCCACATGTGTATATATAAGGCTCTGTTCATAACACAAAATAATATTTAGGGAATACAGAATTTATTTACAGCTGAAATTCAGCAGACAGGTAAACGGCCCACCCGACACCTGGCGGTCACCGTCGTTTATTGACGTTTGCAACATCAGAGCCATTACTAACGCGCGGTCGGTCTTTTATAACGAGAAAACGTTAGCCGGGAAATTCATTTCAAATCTGGAGAGTACGTAACATGAACGTTCTTGAGAATCGTCTCGTACAAGAGAGAAAAGGCTCAAGTAAATGGGGAGGAACACCCACCTGATAGCGAGCTATGATTTAAGTTAACCTTACAATAGTTTATGTACTATTACTCATTAACTGAATTCAGTGTCGTGTAATTACACGACACTTCTTTCTTAATAAATAATCATACTTTATTCACCTTATCTATCATCCAATAAATCTCTTTCAGTTCACACATCATTCTTATTTCATTTCATGCATCATCTTTTCAAATCCATGCACATTATATAGATCCCCTATTTAGGCAAGCAGGAGGGAAATAAGAAACGAAGAAATGATTAATGTACTAGATAAAAATGTAGACTCAATTACTGTCTTGATGAGAAAAAGTAATTAACAGAAGTTATATGATGAACAATTGTCCGTATAAAATTGTTCAGAATTAAATCTAAGCAAACAATAAAGCACGTAACAAAGTAAGAAAATTAATAAGCACGTGCAAGCAAACAATTAACGAAGTTCTTTATTTCTTAACAAAAAGCTTGGAAATTCTCTGCTTCAGCCCAGCAAAGGTAACTTTCTGAGAGATTGTTCTAAAGTAATTATCGCATTAATATACTCCGAATGTTCAGCGTTCACACTGACGTGAGTAGTTTCCTTTGCTCAGAGAAACAATCAGAATTAAGCAGGAGAACATTCACGGGCCACGTCTGAGTTTCTTTTAACGGCACTTAGGCAAGAACGCTCGCATAACTTCACTCGGAACTAATGCTTTCGATTGGACCATTTCGTTAATTATTCGCCACTTTGTACGTAAGTAGATTTACGGCCGGCTTTCCTCGCGTTTTTATACTGAAAGGTTCGTTTTCTTGTTTTTCTATAATGGTTTTTATTAGGAATTTAAGAGCTTTGATTTGCATTTCCAATGCGGAACATTTTATTGCTTTCGCCACGATACTAGTCCTATAATGCTGGTGGTATAGAAATAATTAATGGTTTTGAAGTCGGTTGGCCTTTAATAAGTTTTAATACTAATTGCGCTAATAGTCTGTTGTTAGATACGTTTCTGTTGTGAAAATTACTAGTCTTTGTGAAAACGCTTTATAGACATTGGACTTAAGCTGTTATAATTGTATTAAATGTAACCTATTATTATTTAGCTAGAAACTTTTAATGATTATGATTTGTCTCTATTGCATTAAAAATCGGTTGCATTATAATCATACGCTTTAGAGAATAGACTTAGATTAATACATTAGCCAACCGATGCGTTCTGAAATATATTATAACGTACGTTTATTAAATTCACGAAAAAAAGTGTGAGGCTATTTTAAGCTTCTCTTCATTTACGCAAGCGAGTAAGTTTTCTTTAACAGCATCACAAAGGGAAGTTAAAACAACGAGTGTCCCTGTCGTGACGGGCCTGGCCCGTAGCCGCCTTACGGAATTCGCCGACGGCATTTTCCCAGCCTTTTTCGTGTTACGACATCGTGTTTAGAAGAAAACTCGTCGACAGCGAGAAACTTTGATTATAGCCTTCACGAATGGCCATTTCATTCCCAATTGAGGTGATAGACTTTGGGATATTTCTTTTTATTGCTGTTTTTGATAGTATATAAAACAAATTCGCCGTTTTCTATATGGAACTATTATGGGTAGCATATGCCTTATTGCTTACTTAACAACATAAGTTTGACCTTTTATTTGCGCGGTTTACGGGAGCACGTTATCACGATGTTCTGTTGTACTAAACTTGTGCATCTGCTTGTGGTAGTTTTTAGCTTTGTATGGTTTTCCCCTTTTACAGTCGCCTAGTTTTACTACTTTCATCAGGACTTAATATTTTGCAGGAGACGTTCCATTTCTGGTTGCGACGTTTATGACTTTATTATTAAATATACACACGTCTGGGGGAGTCGACGAAGGAACCTAACTAAATACTTTGCGGTCCCTACGATATATATACTTACAGTTTCACTGTATGAGCTACAGAGAAGCGTGATAAATGTATTTGAATTTAAGTATCATAATTTTTAAAATTTATTTTCTCTCACCAAGGGTGGAATATGAATATTTGATTGAAACGGTTGGAGGCGACCTGCCGTAGAAGGCGAGCTTAGCTATGTGGTAGGGCTCCAAGTCTGTCTGGAGACCAACCATCCCTGGTCTCCAAATATGCCACCATAATAACCTTGGGTTATGTTCCGACATTAACGATCCAGGTTGCAGTGGTCCTAGGCAAAGGCAGCGTGTTGACGGTGCCCCTGACCCCAGAAACATCCATAGGCAACTATATGCTATATTTTTAGGTTACTATTAAGTAGGCTGTCAGCTTGTCTGCTATTCTAGAGGAATATTTTTTTTTAAAACACATTAACATATGCGTTATAAGTGTTATCACTAGTACTAGTGGCAGCGGCATTAACTTTTTAGACAGCTTTCCACATCTTATGTATATGTAATAATATAATTGTCACGTACTGACGGCGAAGGAAAATATTGTGAAGAAACGTTCTTTGTTTTATTATATTTATTATTAGCCGTTCTCGCTTACTTCGCTCGTCGAATAACAAAAAAAAATATGAGAAGTTTTCGTACGCATGCACGCCACACCACTCGTCCCACTTCTCCGCGGCAAGAAAACACATATCGCTGAACACGTAGTGCTTATAAAAATCGTTGTTTCTTAAAAATAATAACTTTATAAATGAATGTCTAAGAAATATATATTAAAAAATTTAATTGAAATATATCCAGTAGTTTTGCCGCGATGCGCGCACAACCGCAGACCTCTGTCATTTTATTTATGTAGATAACTAGTTGACCTAGCAAACGTTGCTCTGCTATAATTTAAAAAAAGAAAGTACCCTATGTCCTTCTATAAGGTCCAATTTATGGTCCAAATTCATCAAATTTGGTTCAGCGGTTTAGGCGTGAAAGCGTAACAAACAAACTCACTTTCGTATTTATAATATTAGATAGAATATATGCTATTAAAGAAATAAGTTCTTTCTTTTCCTACTACTCAGTTTCTTCTTGGCTATGTATTTTACACCGATTGCAACCGAGGATAGGTACGTGACTCAGTATCTTCATAGGTCTTCTTCTTCCACGCGTAGACTCTCGTCATTACTTTTTCGAGAACAAAGACCCTTTACTAAGTTGTCGTATAAAGCGTAATACACATATAATAATATAATATCTTACTAGCTTACAGGTATCAAAGAAAGCGTACCACCACCATACCACTCGGTTTTCCTTTGTGGATTTGATATGCCAAGTGGCCACCAATGCCAGGCAACAAGCCACCAATGAGTAAAATCACATCATTTCCGTTTATTTTCTAATCACAAAGAAATGAACAAGAGAGAGGATATTAACACCATAAGATACGCATAATTTTCTACAACGAACCGTGGTTAAGAGTAACCACTTTTGCGAGCGCTTTTCTGCTTTTGTGCCAAGTATTCTTGATCACTATAACATTTTACTAACATTGAGCAGTGCAAATTGAATATCGATACAACTGATAAACTGGTCTCATATAGTTCCCCAATCTTAGACGTCCAGCCGCAGAGAAATAAAACAAATATTGCTTTTACGTTGCGATTGTAAATCAAAATTAACGGCTTTAATATAGCTGGCAGAGCGTGGCTGTAAGCCCCCCGCTATGAAATATGCTCGCCGCCCGCCGCTCAGTTAAAAATGGGATTAACCCTTGATAGAAATAGTGCTAGTTATAATTTTGCAGGGAATGAGGAATATTTAATTAAAACTAGTTTGCGAAGGCTAAATACCTAGTCAGGTCATAAATTCTGTCACATGTTTAATGTAAAATAATTGTAACAAGTTTATTAATTATGTAACCATTCATATACCAAAATGAACTTAACAAAACATAGATTCTTATGACATTAAAGTTTATTCAAAATGACCTCCGTGATTTTGAATACAAGCCTTCAATCTGCGCGGCCAGTTGTCTATCGCAGCACGAACGAGGTCCATGTCAATATCGGCGGCTGCCTTAATCAAGGATGTCTTGAGTGACTCCAAATTGGGATGAGGCTTTAAGCACGCCTTTTCCTCCAAGTGTTGCCATATCTTGTAATCTAACGGATTCAAATCTGGACTGGAGGAGGGCCAGTCTTCGTGCCGGATGAAGTCGATTTCACGCGCCGCCAGCCAGTCTTGTGTGCTCTTCGCTCTATGAGCTGGCGCCGAATCTTGTTGGAATACCCAGTGCCTGTTATTGAACATGGTATGAGAAACAGGTTCCACAAGGTTCGTCAGGACTGTATTTTGATACACAACAGCATTCGTTTTTACACCTTTCTCACAAAAATGTACCTCTGTTAAGCCCCAATAAGAAACTCCCAACCATACCATGAGCGAGGATGGAAAATGACCTCGTTGGACACGCGGAATACGGTTGCTCTCTTCTTCACTACTGTGTGCGTACACCTTATCATTTTGTTTGTTGTAGCTCTCTTCTACGGTTAACATTTTTTCATCCGAAAAAAGAATTTCCCGATATTTTTTTCCCGCGTACCGCTTCAACAAAGCGCGGCATCTCTTCAGTCTCAGGTCCATTAGACGAGCATTCAAACGATGTCCTGTTTTTCTTCGATATGCCCGAAGCCCTAAGTCTTCATTTAACACCCTTTTCACCGTGGTTCTGCTTAACCCCATCTGAAGGGCCAACAGTTTCTGCTTACGTTTGGGATTTCTTTGAATTCGTCCCTTCACAGCTTTTATCACTGCTGGAGTCCTAACAGACCGAGGGCGACCACTTCTTGACCTGTCATCTACACTAGAGTCTTCATTGTATCGTTTGATGGTACGATAAACGAATCTTTTGGTAATATTCAAATTTTTCAGTATGTTAAAAATTTGAATTGGCGCGTAACCGCAACGATGCAACGCAATAACTGCAACACGGTCTTCTTTAAGCGTCCACTCCATATTTAAAAATGAGTAAAATTCTAAAAGTTATACATTTTTATTTTCATGAACAATTCGAAATTCTAATTCAATAAACTTTTTTGTGGCCAGCATTCTAAAAGAAAAGTTTTTACTGTGTGACAATACTTATGACCTGACTAGGTATAACTAGCGTTGATAATGCCTCTGGTGTTGCAAACATCCATATGCGACGGGGACCACTTGCCAGGGTACCCACCTGTTAGCCTGTCTGGTGAACTCTAGCTATAAAAAAACACCAAAAATTGATTACGATACACTAAAACATTTACTGCCGTTTATATACAACGCAACGAAGTTTTTAAATCCGTTTTTCAATTATGATCAAAGAATAATAATGTGTATAAGATATAATTTTGATAATGTACCTCATATTATAGAAACAATGGCATATGTGATAGAAAGAAACAACGATGTTATTGTTATCTTAATATCCAGCCTTTAGCATTTAAATATAATAGATGTAAGTGTTTTATATTTATTATATCATTGGAATATAGTACACAAAGTGATATGACGAGTAATCCTAATCAATGAATCAATTAAATAACAGTTTTCTATTATAAATGTAAAATCAACAAGAAGTTTAAAAATTTGCTCAAATTAACGATTTGGTGAACAAATAGATACTATAGATACCAAATAGGCACGATATAGATACTATAGATTAAATAGATTAGCTTAGTTACCTAAACTAGGGTCACTAGTGCCGGCACATAACACAAGATTATTATGGCGGCATACTTAAGACCATAGGTGGTCGCCATCCAGACGAGCTTGGGGCCGGCCCTATCACGTAGCTAGGGTGGGTTGTTTTGTCGCCTCTTACGACAGGCCGACCCCGGCCAGAGGTTAGTATTCTTTCTCCGCCCCTGCACGGATAGAATCTTATCTATCACGATACAGAGTTTCTATTTAATTAACAAGCAATTCATCATATATAATATACTAGCAGCCCGTCCCAGCTTCGCATGGGTATTTAACAAAAAATTAAAATTAAACCTCTCTTGACGGGTTCCCCCGGCCCGGGGGGACCGAGGGATATAAGGGACTCCGGAAAAGATGTTCGACCATCCGACAACCACTAAAAAACCCCGCTGTTCTCCTATCGCCTACGCCCGGGCCCACGGATATATGGCCTGCCGATCTCGTGGCCCGGGCCGGCGTCGGCCCACGCTTTGTCTTAAAGCGGGCCCCTTCTAAAGTGCTGGCGCCAGGGGATCAGGGTTTCGTCCCCCCGGCACTCTCTTGTAACAACTCTAGGAGTTGAGGGGGCTGCGGAACAGCACGCGGCCTTCTCCCTCGCGGCAATAGTGCGGGTGGCGGATCCTCCCCCGAGGGGCCGCCCGCGGCCGCTTTCTACGGCGGCCGGAGATCGTTGCCGGCCCTCCGGCGCCGACGACGCGGCCTACGTTGGCGGGAGGGGAGTGCGGTGGCGTACTCCCGCTCCCGTTCCGCCGCCTCCCTTGCAGACACTACTGCCTCGCAAAAGGAGGCGACGGCCGTCCATCCAGGATCGCCCCCGACCATGGACAGAACCAGGGCCGGGAGCGACAGGTCCACGGCCAATTCCGGACGGGACTGGCATCCCCGTCGCATGCTAGTCAGGCGTGGGTACGACTACCAGACGACACTCCAGAAAAAGCAGAGTCGCCTGACGTCGTAGCCGGCCCAGCAAGACCAACCGATAGCGAGGATGCAATTCCCGCCCCGGGAACACTCTCTGTGCAGGCGCAGTCGAAATAGGCATGGTTTCGACTACCAAATCAGGTTCCAGGGTAGAACCCGGGACCCCAATCAGTATTCGCAACCATTTCACCGGGGACCACGCCACGAACAGAGCTAAGTTGGAAAGGATGTAAGAGGTAGACGGAAAGAAAGGTAGGACTCTGTCGCCTCGAACGGAGAGGGGAGTGAAGCGACGGATGCTCGGGCACCTCGGGTACGCACACCCGTGCACTCCTCGGACAGAGGAGCGCCCCTGAGGGCAAACCCTTCTATTTGCGTCAGGTTACTAAAAAAATAAAATTATAAAGAAAGTTTGAATATTATTATTTTTATGAGCTTTTATTTTAATGATTTTTTTTTATTACTTTTTATTTATTTCTCGTTATTTTTTAATAAGTATTCTAATTTTTGTAAAAACCCCAGTGACGCACGCCTACATTGCATAAGGTGCTGCCTAGCTAGCCGAACAGGGTGAGCGGCTACCACGCAACATTTTTCTAAGACTTACATTTTTAAACTCGTGATATCTTTCGAATGGAATATCCGAATTGAATAATTCAAAAAGTTATATTAAGGTATTGAAACAGTTTTGAATATGAAGTAATTTATTTTGATAAGGATTAATACCAAGATCCAAATAAAGAGCCTTTTCTAGGGGCGGCATTTCAATTAAAATTTTAAAATAAAAGAACACTTATTGTGGCATAACTATAATAGTTAGACATATGCTGTCGCGACATTTTTTGTAAATAATGATGTGTTCTGCAAAGTTGTAGTACATTATTTTATTCTATCATCAATAATTTTCGCAACGCACGCGATTTAAATAATATTTTAGGTAATTTTTTTACACTTTGGGTTACATTATTGGAGTTTTAGTAAGGATCCCTAATTTTTTTGAAAATATAATATAGCCTATGTCACCCGGGGATAGTGTAGCTTCCCAACAATGAAAGAATTTTTTAAATCGGGTCAGTAGTTTCGGAGCCTATTCAAAGCAAACAAACAAACAAACAAACAAACAAACAAACAAACAAACAAACAAACAAACAATCAAATCTTTCCTCTTTATAATAGTAGTATAGACTAACCTCAGACTTTCCTTTTGATACACACTGCGCTACGTTGCTCGGCTCCAGATTTAAAGAATCCCGCTGCAAATGAAAAAGAGATTTAATTTGTACAAACCATACATTACTTATGTGAATTAAAAAATAATTAATGACTTACCTCACAATGTGAAGCACTGATATTGTTCATGTTAAGCCGATACAAGCGGTCCCTGCAAAAGTTTAATTGGTTAAAATTGTATAAAACTGTATCAACATAAGCTATTTGAATGTAAAAGTTGGGTAGGTATCACAAAAGAAGGAGAGTAAAGAAGTAAAGCTGCTTAGTTTGAGCACTCGGGTGTGACACATTGCTTACGGATACTAGTAAATATGACAATAAATTTCAAATATTTTTAACAATGCGATATTTAGTCATCTGAATCTGTTTCAAGAAAAATTTAATTGATATATTTAAAGTTTTTTTGAAGTGAAATATTTGAACTTTATTGTTGGTAAAGTATCTTCAATGAAGTGGGGACTTTTTTATGAAATAAACATTCAGTACTAACAAAAATTCAGTAAATTTAAAACATAAAGCTAAATTCCTAAAAGTTTGTTATACAATTATCGATTTTCGGCTCACATAATAGATAGGTCTATAATATTATAAACATCTAGGTTTATTTCCATTAAACCACTGTTGAAATTTGTATGAATTATCACCGAGGATAGGCATTATAAACATTAATATTACTTCTGTATTTTTCGTTTTTATTGTATTATAGAGTTGCGTTAAAGCCATAACGTTTATGGAAGAATTGTTTTATTGCTGAAAATGCGGTAGTTATTCGTCGTTCGGAATTAGCTACCTTCGTGACACACACGATTGACCTATATTGCCTCTTTCATTGAATCACCATTATATTTTGACCCAGGGTATCCCATTCCGCTTTGTTTTTATACGAACAGGACACTTGATGTTCCCATACGATGGGTCTATTTAAGTTGGATAATCTGGTATAGTCCATCAATGTGAACCTGATACGACGATGCGGTTAACTCGTAAAAATAGTATTCTCATTTGTTGTTTTTCTTACTTCTTAGATATTTTGGCTGAATTCAACTAAATATTTTTTGGTACAAAAGTTGAACAGTATCACTAAACAAATAACTAATTTCATTTTTGAACCGA
Organism: Malacosoma neustria; assembly: GCA_963693495.1. Lineage (NCBI taxonomy): Eukaryota > Metazoa > Arthropoda > Insecta > Lepidoptera > Lasiocampidae > Malacosoma > Malacosoma neustria. Next base: position 11,277,090 of record OY856385.1, on the reverse strand, counting down.
CTCCATAAGTCTTACAAACAAAAAAGAAATAGACACTATTATAATCGACAAAAGTTTACGACAATTAAATTTTAATTCAGACTACGCTTACTATTGAAAATAAATTAACCAACATAATTTTAGACAACCTACGTATTTTTTACTTAGAAGACTGAAAAAGAAAACGTAATGCAGGAACAACTGTTCTGTGTTTAAGTTATAAGTAAGAACTTTGATGTTTGAACGTTTCTAGTTGCGTAGAAATTATTATTTCTATGGTAAACACAAAGAATTTATAGTACTATCGAGTCAACAACAGAACAAAAAGGTTGTGACAGCTATGACCACACTGGCAATGAAAAATATTATATTTTCTTCTCATTATCTGCCTAATAATTTTCAAGCTGGATGACAGATAGGAATTGAGAAAATAAAATTGGCTTTTATATTTGATTTTGTAAAATGTATTGGTATATAATAATAGTCAAGAATCCTTGTTTCAATAATCTGGCAATCAGTTGAGTATACAGCACCCCACAAATTCAATTGCAATAAATATAATCTTTAATGTAATGAAATCACCATCATTTATTTATTTGCTTATTATTTGCTTATTTATTTACTCTCTAACACGGTTTAACAAACTTAAAATTATCATGCTATCAAATATTGTTTGTCACTTAGAAAACAAAATTTTGTACAACATGAAACAAGTTTAATAACTAGAGAGTTAGTAAAATTTAAGATCTAAATTACCAACAGTGATATCAAAGGCTGTAAGTTTTTGATATCAAAGTAAACTTTTGTAGCTTAATTTAAAATTATAAAGGTCGTAATACTCGTCTTTCCCTTTTTATACTACTATAGCCCTAAAAATTATTAAGGTCTTCTTTGTATTTTAGATTCAAAAAGCTAGAATACAAAATGATTATTGAATTATACACGTAAAATTTAACCGTCTGTATAAAACTAACGAAACTATGATGTTTCCGAACAGTATTATGTAATATATTTCAGACATTTTAATTTATGTGAGACATTAAGGTATTAATCAGACAAAAAGCGACCTCAATGTTACTGAGATATCAGCCCGCTACGACTGTGCTATTCAAAAACATTGGATAGCGATTGTAACGAAAAAAATGTAGTGTCGATGTGTAAAAATACTAACATAGATTTAAGTTATAATATTAACACAATAATTAAAGTGTTGTCTAAATAATGTAGTCGTTATTTGTATTGTAATGTATAGATTTTATCAATTTGAAATAAATTGATATAATTATTATTAAAAATTTAAACAACAGAAACAAGATTGTATACGTCATTATTTTATCCATTGCATACTGCTTATGTAAATTAAATATAATAATAAGTTAATTTCTACGTCCTTTGAAGTAGAATTTTTCACTATTCTAACAATATGATAATGATTTTACAAGATAGATAAAAAGAGTTTGACTTGAGCCAACAAGTTAATATAAACTCCAATAAACTGAAAATATATTTTTAATACTGTCTGTACTATTTTCATTTTATCAATAGCAATCGACATTTAAATTTAAAATATCAAATAATATTTTGAAAAATCTCTATCCACTAAAATGTTATATTTCATTACAAAATAAACATACATTTTCAGGTTTTTCTCTCTATAATAATTTTACATATTGAATAAAATCTACTTACATAGCTCCAACGTAAAGGGCGTCCCTCTTGGAATCGACGAAGAAGGTCCTGTAATACAGCGAACCACACGAGAATTCCCGTACATGGTCTGTAAAGATAGAAATGTAAATTACATTTAGGTACTTTAAACAAACTTATCTTTTCTTTTGAATGACTAACGATGTTAGTCGAGGCATTTATTAGGTCTACCGGAAGATTCTATCTGTTTGTATGAAATTTTCGGCAGTGTTGTGTAAGCAATTTAGTCGATGGTATTCATTTACATATCAACCATTGAATGAAACTTTATTAAGCGACACTGAGTGAACTGAACAGAAAATAAATAATCATTTTATGCAATAATTAGTTGAGTTATTATTTTTTTATCTAAACATTTGAACTTCAAATCATTTTCTTGGAAAATGTATTTAATGTCGCTCAGTAAAGGTAGCTTTACATATAGTCTCGTATATCTGTAGACTTTTCAAGATACATAGGCATTCGCAAACCTGTGAGGCACCCATAGGGACACTATAGATAGTTCATTTTAAAGAAAGAATTGTACGACGTTTTCGATTCGATATACCAAAATAACTGCTAAGAGTTTAAGTATAATATTGTTGTTAATAATTTATATTATTAGTATTTTAGTGAATATAAATATATATAATGTCACATTAAACAATGCTCGTAAGGTTGTGATCATTGTTAGAGTCTAAGTAAATAAAATGTCAATGTCTGTTTATATAATATTATGATTTAATAAGGAATAATATAATCTTTTTTTTATTTTTAAAAAGAAAACAAACATAACATTCAAATTCGGATTCCGACAAGAGCACGGAATAGTAGAACAAGTCCACGGAGTAGTTGATGAAATAAGAATATTATTAGAACTAAAAGAATACTGTTCGTCTGCGTTCCTCGACATACAGCAAGCTTTTGACAAAGTTTGGCATAAGGGATTACTCTGCAAAATCAAGAGACTGCTGCCACATGCTTTCTTTAGCATATTACACTCGTACCTATAAGAGAGAATATTTCACGTAAAAGATGGCGAGTATATATCTAGCTTTCACGACATACAAGCTGGAATACCCCAAGAATCGGTACTGGGCCCTGTCCTCTATGCCATATTCACGTCAGACCTACCGGAAACAACCGGGGTATTAACTGCTACTTTCGCAGATGACACTGGCATTCTTGCCAGAAATAAGAACCCAGAAAAGGCAACCCAGCTTCTTCAATAGGAGCTAGATAAAATAGGAGAGTGGCTTAGGAAATGGAGAATCAGAGCCAGTTCCACGAAGTCGACCCAAGCTACATTTACTCTTCGGAGAGGAAACTGCCCACCTGTAACTCTAGATGGAAAAACTCTACCACACAATGATGCAGTAAAATATCTGAGGATGCATCTGGATCGAAGACTTACATGGAAAACACACTTGCAGAAAAAAGAGAGATGAACTTAACCTCCGGTACAGAAACCTGCAGTGGTCGCTCGGTAGAAACTCTTTTCTAAGCACAGACAACAAACTCCTTATATATAAGGTCGTCCTGAAACCAGTCTGGACATACGGCGTACAGCTGTGGGGATCAGCATTGAAATCATTCGAAGGGCACAAAATGGCATACTAAGAAACCTGTCAAATGCACCGTGGTTCCAGAAAACTTCTGAACTACACCATGAACTCAAAATAGACACGGTTAAAGAGGTTATAAAGTAATATTCAGTCAAGTACAAGAACCGCCTTAGTAAACATCCTAACCACCTGGCAGCATAATTGACCAGTGTAAATTACCCTAAAAGATTGAAACGACAATATATAATAGATCTAGCACAAAGACGAGAATGAAAGTAAAATAAGGAAAGGAGAGACTCTCGATGGAGTACTCCTCCTGCACGACAATACTACTCGAAACACATCTGCTTATAGTTGTGGGACTGATCGCAGATAAAATTTAAAAAAAAAACATTCAAATAGATAGCGCCCAAAAATACGTGCCCAGGTACAGGTAAACCTGCGGGCAAAGCTAGTAGATAATAAAATACAACATTTTCCATATATAGATCAAAGACCATTGAAAGGGTCGCGTAGCGGAATATGTTCCAGTTATCCGGCGAATGTTTGGAAAACATCAAAGACGCATTGTTGAGCAAAAGCCGTACTTTTTATGAAACTAGTACAGATTGTATTCATAATACTCTTCACGATTTATGTCGCGACCTCCACAACTATTGGTGGTTAAGAATTTTAATATTTTTGTTTAATTCTATTGTTTTTTTTTATTGCTGTAGGACAGCAGACAGGCTGACGGCCCACTTAGAATTTAACAGTTACCGTCACCTATAAGTGTTTGCAACTTCAGTGGCATCGCGAACACGCTGCTGTCCCAGAAGGGTACAGGAACTTGGGTCACTAATGCCGGAACACAACACAAGGCTATTATGGCGGTATACTTAAGACCAAAGGTGGGCGCTATCCAGACAGGCTTGAGGCCATACCACGTAGCTGGGGTGGGTTGTTTTGTCACCTTTTACGTCAGGCTGAACCCGACCGCAGAGGGCAGTATTATTTCACCGCCACTGCACGGATAATATTGTATGGTAAATTTATAGATTTGTAAGTTTTTTTTTAATTAGTCCTGGATGATTCACATATGGTATGTCAAAATCATTAGCTAGTATCCTCTCTTTTTTTTACTACTGGCACAGAGGTTTCCAACATTTTAAAATATCGTCATACTATTATTATTAATATTCAAATTCAAATATTTATTTGCAAATCTTAGCAAACACAATAACATCTTACACTAACATATAGCACTTAAAACTTAGAGGGTCATCTTCTGACACTGCGAACTAGTGGTCACAATATTAATAATAAAAATTATACAATTTTATTAGAAATTAGACTATAATAAAAAGTAAAATAGGAGGAATTAGAAATAAAAAATTACAATACAAGAAATAATAATAATAAATGAATATAAATACACATATTGTGATATTTCACACAACGCCATCTAGTCCCAAACTAAGTTGCATAGCACTTATATTGTGGGTATATACAACTGATGTACTACATATAATTATACATTTTTTACCAAGACTTGGGACGGGAATCGAACCCGTGACTTCCGCAAGCGTACTGACGTGTGTTATTCGTTACGCCAGGAGGTCGTCAATATATATATATATATATATATATATATATATATATATATATATATATATATATATATATATATATATATATACGCAGTTGCATGCGTACTATTTCCCCACAACATGGCTCCATACCTCAACCACGAGTACGCATGAGATTAGTAAGCTGTTATAGCGGTTTCTGTATTAGTAGAATATTTTATTTGAAAAAGTGCATAGGTGAATTTCACTAACTTTAAAATTTAATTTTTTTTTTAAATATTTTGTGACAATTCACACAGCGTCATCTAGTCCCAAACTAAGTAACACTTGTGTTATGGGCCCTGGACAACTGATATACTACTTAAATACTTTTTTTTTGTAAATAAATACATATTATACATAAACACCCAGACGCGAGACGGAAATCGAACCCATGACCTCCGCAAGTATACCGAAGTGCGTTATCCGTTACGCCACCGAGACTGTCAAAAATGAAAAGTATAATAGAGGTCTGGATTAACACAAACGCTTTGCTGCTTACTTTGGGGCTAAAGGGCGTTGTTTCTAATCCTCTCAACATAATTTATTAAGTAAAACACCTGTCATCCATTAGAACAGAAATTTAACCTCGTGTATTTCAAATAATAAAAGCAAGTACCATGCCAGAGTATCGACTGAGAAACAAATATAGAATGAATATCCATGATTAATAATCAGAACGTACCCCTGCGGTACGTATCGATTGTAATATAATATGTAAAAAAAATTGATATAGACGGAATTAAACACTTGCTAGTATCTTGAAATTTGAATATAAACTATCATGTAAGTATGTATTAGCTATTCATCATAAAAATTACATGATATTAAACTTTGTTTCTGATATGAAATTAAGTAGGAAGCATGCGTGAAAATCGCGTGTGTCATACACTAATAAAAACAGTACAGGTTTGAGTCACGCACAACCCACCAAACTTACTTTATATGCTTAATAAAAGTTCTGACTATAGTTAATAAACCTAACAACCCGTTAGTTAATTGCAATCGGTTATTAGTTACTGACAAAACGGTGACTGGCAAGGTTACCGATAGAAGCTATTTGGGGTATAATAAAACTTTAAAATAATTTAGAAAATACATCACCGGTCTGTATTCATTCTTATAATATACTAGCTGTGCCCGCAACTCCGTCCGCGTGGAATAGTGACTTTGGGCGGAATTTTTGGATATATCTTATGGTTTATTTTGGATTACAAACACTAAAATATAAATGAAATATGCAAACAGTCAGTATTATCGATTGCAACTGTTACGCCATGCGCCTCCGGAATACGTACGTTCGAACCTACAAAGTCCAGCCTAAGCTAAACCATATTTCATATGATTGATAACATAAATGTGAGGTTTATTTATTTATTTATTTTTAAAGGTACACCAACAGCATAGTACACATTAAATAAGACCATGATATAACAAACATAACAATTATATACATATATGCATACATGCCAGTGACAGGCATACACAGCTTTGTCTACAGTTTGTCAATGTTAATATTTATTTTAACTTAAATTAACTTAATCTTCATGAAAATACATGATTAATTTCCTTAGGTTAACTTAAATTGTAAATTCACCCTTCATGTCTAGCCTAAGCTGAACCCTGTTTCATACGATTGGTGATATAAATCTGAGGTTAAGTTAAATTGGTCATAAAATTTTCGAAATTGATCATTTTTAGCTAAAACTATTTTTTTTCTAAAATAAAAGTAGTCTAAGTTACTCCTTGTTACATCAGCTACCTGCCAGTGAAATTCCCGTCAAAATCAGTCCAGCCGTTTCAGAGATTAGCCGGAACAACAGACAGACAGACAGACAAAAATTGTAAAAAATATTGTTTTGGTATATGTACCGTGTATACGCCCGAATGCACTTAGTAAAAAGCGGTTATTCTAATATTACAAACAGACCCTCCAATTTTATTTATTTGTATTATATAGATGTATAGATTATTCTTCCATACATCATAAAAGGGCATATTTACAACGGTTATTTAAAAATTTTAATTATTTAAAAAATAATTATTGCAGAAGAACAGCAGACAGGCTGGTGGCTCACTTAATAGTAAGCAGTTACCCTCGCATATAGATGTTTGTGACGCTAGGGGCACCGCGAAGCTACTGTCCCATAGTGATATATGAACCTAGGTCACAAATGCCATAACACGACACGAGGTTATTATGGCGGCATACTTACAGACCAAGGGTGGTTGCCATCAAAATGGCCTTGGGACTTAGATGTAACATGTTCGATAGCTTAGCCATCATCATTAGCATATTAAAGTCCGCTGCTAAAAGTAGGCTACTCTCAAGGCTTGCGACAGATCATCTTCAGCTCATCACATCAAGCCTTTGTCTGCCAATATTCGTAATTTATCCAACTCACGTCTGGACATCCTGCGCTACGATTTCCTGATATTTTGTTCACAAGATGTCACCTAAACCATGTGTCTTGGAGCAAGCAATTATATACAGACATAAATATGCAGAAGCTGGGTCTTGATTTTTATAAGTGATAAAATAATATAATAATATATACAAACTAGCATTAATAAAATATACCACTCATTCAATAATTCACAACTCATCAGTATTCAATAATTTCACAAATCCGTTTCTGATAGACATATTATTTCATTTTAGAATAACTAGTTAATCACTTTCGTTGCATCAGGTAATTTTGGAGAGGTAAGTATTGAATCTGCATTGCTTGCAGACGCGACACTTCGGGAAACCTTGTTGCAACTACAATTTATATGCTCGCGTTGTAAGTTGTTCGACAGCTAGGACAGTAACAACTACTGGATTGAGTTTCGACATGATAAATTATTGATGTAGCTTACTTTGTAGTACATTTGTTCTCGAGTACTAGTTGAACAGGTTTTGCAGGAATACATTTCTGCGTTTGTACTTATAATTTTTCTACCTATCAATGATAAAGTATCCTTTTTTCATATGTTCGGTAATATTAGGCGTGTGAATTCAACCAAAAACAAAAATACAAGAATAATAGCCCATAATGTATCCGTTAGGCTCAAACCTCCCCCAGAGGGAACGGTCACTTTTGTCCAAGGTGGTTTGGTGGTTTACATATATCAATGAACTTAGTGTAAAGATTTCGTCACGATGTTTTTATTTACCGTGGCTAGATTCTTGTGATGATTGTAGTGGCATAGCTGTTATGTAATAACATGTACATTAGACGGGAAACGGCCTAAGTCGTGCGTGACATCGTGAGTTAGTCTCCGAGTGTGACACCACTAGGCTACCACACACCTACATGTAGAAACAAGAAAATATCCCATTATTATTCAAGATCTTTGCAAAAGGCGATAGGACCAGGAAGGCGGTAAGAGTGAGAACGAAAACCTAGTAGCAGCCACATGAGCCAAATCGAAACAAATCTTTTAAATTTACGTTATTATTCTTGTGGTTATTAATGGTGAATTTTTTTATAGCTAGAGTTCAGCAGACAGGCAAACGGCCCACCCTTGCAGGTGGTCACCGTCACCTATGAACGTTTGCAACACCAGAGGCATTACCAACGTACTGTCGTTACAAAAAGCACGCACAAAAAGGCACTAGACTTCTGCCCCAACAGTATTCAACAGCGTATTCCAATGTAACTAACGGCAACAATAATGACTTTTAATTTAAATATAAGAAAATAACAAGCAACATCAAGATATTTTAGAATGAAGTCTGAATACATATGAAGGAATTATTGTTATGAGAGCAGACACTCAGAGTCATAAATGCATTCGTATTAATGCCGTGGGATTTTCACTCTATTCAGCATCCATTAAGTTTGCAATAATTTTTTAATACAAACACATGAAACGTTCTTAGAGAGTAAATTGGATTGAAATTCATTACGTTTATTATTATGGACGCCCATTACTTATCTTAGTTTTTATATAGCCAGGAACAAGTAATAAATCTGTATTTTTTTAAATGAGGAGCCTAATTTAATTTACGCCTTTCAAAAATGAATAATTCAATGTTAATAACTAAAAAAATGATATCGTGATAACATTATCATCATCATTTAGCTATACAAAAATGAGCTTTGAGGAATGTTCATCATTCAGGGGTGGAGTAAGAATACTTATCTCTGCGGCTGCGTTCGGCCTATCGTAAAAGGCGACAAAACAACCCTAGCTACGTGGTAGGGCCCCAAGCCCGCCTGAATGCCAACCACCCTTGGTCTATTAGCACGTCGTCATAATAATCTTATGTTGTATTCCGGCATTAGTGGCCCAGGTTTCTGTACCCCTATGGGACAGCAGCGTGTTCGCGGTACCTCTAGTGGCGCAAACATCCATAGGCGACTGCTGTTTTTCTGCAATAAAAAAAGAGTAAAGTCACAAAATATAAAAACATTTTCATATTTTGTTAAATTGAAGCTTTTGTAAACATTTATAACTTGTGTCGCATATGATTTTAGTGTTACGAAAAAATCCCAACTAATATTATAAATGCGAAAGTGAGCTTGTTTGTTACGCTTTCACGCCTAAACGGCTGAACCAATTTTGATGAATTTTGGAATAATCATATATTGGAACTTGGAGAACGGTATAGGTTACTTTTCTAAATTTCTATGGCAGAATAACGTTTGCCGAGCCAACTAGTATTATATATAAATAAGTATCATACTCGAGACACAATTCAGATGTTACAAGTTCGTTTTCACAGATGGCATAGGCGGTATTTCTCGCATAATGTGCATATTATGACGTAATTTCTATGTACAGGCGGTTGAGGAAAACGTTGCTAAAAACCTTTGAACCTGCCATCCGCCTTGGATAAGGGTAGCTCTGTTTGCGGGTCATGTCCAGCAGCGGGACTGAGATTATGATTGTATTATTTTCTCAATAAACAAAATAATAAAATCATATTAGTAATAACGAATGCAGTCTATTTATGAGAATCTTTTTTTTTATTTCTCCGAATAGCATAACCTAACATAACGTATCCATACTAAGATTATAAATGTGAAAGTGAGGTTGTTTGTTAGGCGTGAAACGCTTAAACCGCTGAACCCATGTTGATGAATTTCGGTATAGACATAGATTTGCGCTTGGAGAAGGACATTAGTTCCTTTTTTGTTACTGAAAGTTTGCCGTAGCAAAGTTTGTTTAATAATCCGTCCTATTTAAATTATAGTCAAAGTCATTTCAGACGCAAATTGAACAAAGTTTTATAACCTATAAAAAGTAGATTAAACTAACTTCAATAACCTCACTAAGCAGATGAGCTTACTTGAACTGTCATGAACATAAAGTCTATTCATGTGACAATGCATACTTCATCACTCCACTACTTGTATCACAATCATACTTTAATAAACTTTTGCTATAACGGCATGCTTCAGGGTGACGTTTTTGGTCCAGTCTTTTAAATATTGCACGTTTTCATAACGTGTTCCCAGTTTTGTTTATCACTGTTTTCACAGAAAATAGAGTTTAAAAAAACCAGTAGTTCTCAAACGGCCAACTTTGAATGAAAACGACTACATGTTTGAGTTTATGCAATTTAGAAACAGTAGTGTTTGTTTTTAAATAATATTGAATTTTGTTTGACCACCAGCGCTCCTGAAAATTTGAAATGGTACAGGAAATAATAATATTTGAAAAACATTTTGATTACTTATGATCGTTGAAGATAATTTCGTGTTTGATTATACTCAGCACTGAATAATACTGAATGGTGCTCTATGCCCACTCATTCGGCAACACTTCGTAAGTACAAATATGTACTAATGTGGGACTCGGAGATAAACAGATTTTTAATTTCAAAAATCACGAGCTCTGGTAAATCGAACCTTTTTGCACTTAAGACAAATTTAAAAATATTAAAGGATTTCTTAATAATTGTGAATCACATTTAGGTACATTTAGGTACATTCTAACATATAGGTCACAAATTTTGTAATTAACAATTAGTATATATTAATATTTAAACGTACAGTAATAAAATATTATTAGTAACGGCTGAGGTAGTAATAAGCAAAACTATAATTAGTTGGGTTAAACCGTATCAAGATTCTTATTGTTGGCATGCGACTAGTTTAAAAACTTACACGACAGTGTAACTGTATCTGATAATACGCTTATTGTTAATATTTGATTACTTTGTTGTTCGACAAGAAAAAAGGCTATGAACTAATAAATTAAAAGAAATAATTAATTTCCATAATAGGTTTTTCATATTTATGAATACCGTTAATTTATTGGTTTTTCTATTTCGTAATACGGGTTATGTTTAGAAATAAAAAAAGTTTATACTATATTGATATAACCATTTCAAACATTTACACTATCTCCTAAATATCCAAGCTCTAGTAAATTTCATCAATTTAAATTTTAACTCTTGATTACACACCACAGATAAAAATAATATTTTATAGAAACACTAACAGTAGCCGCTATTGCTGTCTAAAACTACTGTAATATTGTTATAAATATCATTTTAGAATAATATACTTATTTTAATGAACTACCCTATCCTGTTGATAAGTAGAGTAATAGAAGAAATATTATACCCTTCGCAATAATACCCCAAAAACTACTATAAAATATTATTTTTAGAACAAAAGTCGTGAAAAACTATATTTAAAACATTTTAACCTTAGCGATTGTCATGTTGTGATACGGCATTACAATAATACAATTGACATATGAAAATACGCACATTTCCTGTCGGCTGTAATCGCTACGTAATCCATCAAATGAAACGATGCCGACTTTGCGCACTCGTTCCACTGCCCTATTACGTATTGTCATGATTAAACTCTACTGATGTATGAGGATGTATGACTTATTTATCGAAAAGCCTGTTTCATTCTGATGGATTGCATTCGCGAGATTATACTGTCTAAATAATTGTACACACATCGATTTTGATTATGCCGTGTGATAATTCGATTAGCGTAGCGGAATGGATGATGGTATTTATTTCGTTTAATTTATTGTCGAATTTAATTTTAAGGGAATAGCGAATTTTATAGATGGCTTTTGTTTGGTAGTGCAATGAGATGAATTAAGTATTTAATATGTTGCTATTGTTGCAGAGAGCGTTTTCCAACAAGATGGACACACTTCTCAGGAAGGTACGGGAGCCATCCTATAAACTTTCATCCAAATGGCTTAGGATAATAATGTCTAGAGACTAGAGAGAGAGATTACGCACCAATGTCAAGACTCTCAGTCTCGACAAAGAACAAGAAGATAAGTAAGGAGGTGGCTTTTTATTTCTGACTAGACTGCAAATAAATAATAGCCCATAATCAGAAAGCGTAAAGTACAATACGAGTATACTATACATTGTACACATAATATACTCCAATAACTACTCATATAAATCTATTGCTCGCAAAATAATTATTGCGTTTACTATTAATGTAGCAATTAAGCTGTCTGAAGGTAATAACGTCTCCGCTTTCAATAAAATAAGGGTGTTTTTCATGAAAATTATAGTATCCATAAATGTAGGGTGGCTTGTTTGCCCAAACTATCCTTGACCAAAATAATTTCTTGTGATATGATCTCGAAACGTGCGTTGGTTTGTTATAACTTTCTTCCTGAGGACTCCTGCTGTGAGGCCCTCCCAACCCCCTAAGCACTCGCCGCTGCTCATGCGATAAAACAATTACCTTAAACAAAGTCGTGTTCAATGTTCGCTACACGTAACCCCGAAAACCCAAAAATCGCAATTTCCATGTCTTATATAAATAAATTCCTGAATATTTTTATAATTAAACTAAGCAAAGTTAAAAGCGATTATTAATTGAAATAAAATACTTAAAATAAGAAATAATATAAGTATAGAAAGTATAGATATATGTAGGTAGATGTGCAGATATGAAGTTAGTTTTCGCTATTAAAGACTTATTAGCGTATAAAATTGTGCTGTCGTAAGTTGGTTTGCTTTTTTAGATGAAATAAGTGGAGTTCACTAAGCCATCCCGATTAAAAATACAAAAATACTACTTACTTTAGAAGATGTATAAGCGACCAATGAAATTGCTTGTTCAGGCAGGATAGCTATCCATCCTTTGGATTGTCTTTTAGGGTTGGGGTCAGAACAAATGTATGTGTTTCCGCTGTTTCCTTCTGGTTTTTATCTCTCATAAAGAAATTTCTTTTTTTCTTGCTGAGGAATAACACACAGGCTGACGGCCTACTTAATAGGAAACAGCTACTATTGGATGTTTGCGACACCAAGAGCACCTCGATCACGCTGCTGTCCCATAGGACAGGAACCTGGGTCACTAATGCAGGAACACAATACAAGGTTATTATGGTGGTATACTTATAACCGAGGGTGGTTTCCATCCAGTCGGGCTTGGGGCCCTACCACGTAGCCCGTGTTGTTTTGTCGCCTTTTACGACAGGCCAACCTCGGCCCTAGAGGTTAGTATTCTTACTCCGCCCCTGCACGGAGCAAAGCCCCCTGCACCCACATTTATTTCCTTAAGAAACTAAATGTGAGTGATTAATACGAAGAAGTGTAAAAAAAATTTGCTCTGGGACTATAGGCAGTAGTATATCTCAAGCTATGAAGACTACGCTTTGCTTGCAAATAAGATAAAAAGCTTCTTGAAACATACACAGGAAAGTATTGTTTTTTTAGAATCATGAATTTTAATACTCCAATTTAATACTCCAAATTCCAAATGAGAAAACAAGGTTATCATTTCAGATGTTTTGACTGATACATGCTGATTAATCATTAATTCACATAAGTCTAAGTTCTTAACTCTATACACCCTCTAATCATGTGATTTATTATCTTAATTAAGCAATATTAACATCTGACGTAGTGGTTTCTTTCTGACGTGACTAGAAATATATGGAATACGTCGGCACTTTCACAAATAGCGTAGACAACCACGAGGAACTAAATTAACACGCTTATGATAAGATATTGCAGTCACGAACGCTGTGAATACTCCGTTACTTGGCATCGGTAAGTCGAACTGAGTTAAGGGAGTTAATCGCGACACGTGTAAGGATAATGTACCGACTCAACTGATTTAGCTAGACGTAGATTCGATTTGCAATTCAAAGGCTTGACGTCAAAAGTTATTCTAAGCGAACTTAAGTTCAGCTGAATTTTCATCAATATCTGCAAAGTCTCGTGAGTTTCTTGTCTGTGTGCTTAAATAGATTTATACAAGTATATTTCTATTTTATTAGCATTTTATTTATAGTGGCGTACTATTTTACTATCGTATATTTAATAGAATATTTTAAAGTATATTTATTGCTATATCACATTTACTCGTCTTAATCATTCAAGGAATAAAATGTGAAGAACATTTATCAATTATTTTGGAATATCATTAGATAATATTTACATTTATGCATTGTAAAGATGACTTTTATTACTACTTTATTATAATTTGACAAAACATTTAAAAAATTACATGTTGGATAGGTTTTCCGTAAAATCCATTCTTAGTGAGCGTCTACACCGCAAAATGAGTCTCTCTGTAGGCGTTAGCTCATGGCTGAGGATCGTGGTCAGCACTGGATGTGGATGGGTGCTGCGGTGCACCTTGTTTTCAAAATGAGTAAATATGCCAAATTTCAAGTCAATTGGGTACCCACCACCTACCTACAAAATACACCCACAAAAACTACAAAATACATCTACAAAATACAGGGTCTACCTACAAAATACACCCACAAAAACTATTTTTGAGATCTCGTGGAAACGAGTGGGCTTTTATTTTGACATTTAATTTATTTGGTTTATCTATAAGTGTTATAATAGACTGACTCAGAGTCTAAAGAAGAAAAAAGAACCGAACCTAGTACATTGAAAAGTCTTTTTCAAAAATAATATGTATAATAGACTGGTTTGTTACATTATCAATCAATACTTTTACAGATACATTAACAGAAGATATCCGAATGTTAGATATTTTTTCATTTTACATTACAATTTCATTTATAAAAGTAATATTGAGAGACTCGAAAGTGACTTTTTTAGTTAATGTTTGACTATATCGAATCTTATGTTTAATTTAAATAAATGTAAAACATTCATAAAATTAGTCTGCACGCTAACGACAGAAAGCTTTTTAATTTCAAATAGCGTTATTAAAGTTAAAATGCAGTTAAAAATTAATAACAGTTATAAAGTCAGGGTGGGACTGGAAGGTTAGAAGGTCGTGGAACTTAGCCTCTATTAAAAGAGTGTCGTAAAAGCCAAACGAGTTATCTCATACGAGCCGTAATAAAGTATTAACAGTTTATCCACTGCTTACATTGTAATCATGACTTGATTGTAATAAACTTATACAATACATCAATATTAAACTGTGTAAATTGGTTGTGATGTTATTCTTGATCAGGTTATAAAAATTCCTATATAATTTATTTCTGAAATTACTGTAAACTTAATGAAACAATAATATTTAGCTAGTGTACCTAAAATTACATTTGACAAATGACAATGACATTTAGGTTGTTTATGCTTATCCTGCAAGCCGTACAGGGTTTAGCTTTGCAAGGCTTTAAACTACAAAAAACTATTTAGTAATCAATCCATCTGTACACATGGTCTTTATACCTAGACATTTGCAAATAGGTACTGAAATGGTGTGAACTGCCAGTTCTCACAAAACCTGATAACATATTGACTTCCGATACGATGATTGGTCTAGCATATGTCAAAATATTTTGATGGTAAAAGAGTTGCTGACATTATGCTTTGTCAGAAAATTAAGCTAGAATATAATTATTCTTAAAATATAAAGATTATGATCGCGATCAAGTGAGTTAGTATTATAAATTCAATCAATATGAATTAAATGTTATTTCTGTTACTGGAATTACCGTAAAACTTTCAAATTGTGAATAAATTTTATTTAAATTCAGCAAAGGATGATCATATATTATAAGCTAGATACAATTCGATTTTCAACTGAGTACCCACCGTTGGATAAAAAATAAAATGAAATTTTAAGTGTTTTACTTTCCATAGCGAACGAATAACTCAGTCTGTCATTGTAATCCTTTTACCATTCGTCTTGGTAGACACGAAAAGGCTCTCCCGTTGGCGCGGACTAATTCCGAATGCACCTCCAATCGTAAAAGAAGTCGTAAAGAAGCGATTCTCCCTTAGAACCGATGCACGGGAATCAGGGGGAAAATAGTTGATTTCTTATTGGCTTCCGTTCAGACTCAGATTGAAAATTCGCCATAAAGACATTGGGACACGCCTGGTCGGATTAAAGGGGGAAACTAATAAAGAAAACTTTTGCGACACCGTATTTTTACAAACGCGCACCTAAAACTTCTTAGCCTTTATTACTTCGGGTGTCGGTAATTTAGAAAATACTCTGCGGTGCTAGAAGCGTTTTTCGAAAAACACTCGTAAAACGAATCACCAGTTTGCCTTATAGCTTTCTTGAGTTGATTAACTTTTTCAATCTTTCTTCGTCTAATTTAATATACGAGTCTATTTATACATATATACGTCCTAATATTTGCAGAAATAAAGTTTTTCTACGCTCATTTTTAATAATTTCGAACGAGTATTAGTAATATTTGCGGAAATATTAAAAATCATAAATGCAAAATTTTGGCAGACACTTTTTATAAATTGAGCTAGTTTTGTTTAAGAAATACATTTTTCAAATACATGTGTTTGAGTAATGGAACTCATGCAGTGTTCTGTATTAGAAGTGATTAATCACGGTTACATCTAATGCTTGCACTTTATAGTTTTTTTAATACAGTTACGGGGCAAATCTGCACATGGTTGTATGCATCGATCATCGAAGAAACGATCAAAAAGACAGAATTTAAAAAATTAAATATCTAACCAGTCTAAATTCGAATTTCGCTGGAAGGACTACTGACTGACTTTAAAAGTTGAAAGGAGAAAACAAGCGCTGTCTCCTTACAGTTCATGAACTAGAAAACATTAGTTGCCTTTACGAAAAGAGATGCCCTAACATTAGCCCTTATTATATTAATCGGGCAAGAATACTGTTAATATTCTGTATTACATTAATATATGTACAACGTTGAAAGGTTATTTTACCATTAGTCACAATTCAAACGTATATGCTATTCTCTGTACAAGATGAAACATAAGAAGATAAATTCTCCTAATAACAGTAACAAACGTATTTGAGAAAATTCCAAAAATTATTTAAGGTTCGGTTTACACATCATTACGATGTTTCTCATTTGAAAATATAATTTCATATAAATATAGCTTCCATTTAAGGTAACAGCCATCTGAGCTACTTACATATTTTAAGAAGGATGAGATAAGCGGCTAATTGAATTAATTATTTAATAAAACCTTTAACAATTACCCGCTACCTTTAACGTATTATAAACTTGTTAAATTGTCATTTTTTCCATTAGCACTTAAAAGTCGTAAAACATTTTTTGTGTAAAAATACCAGCATCTGTTGTGAAAGCAGTAAATTATGCCACAGCATTTTAGGTATATAATTTCACACAAGTCTCGTCTCGTCTTTCGGCGAAATATGAAGGTGAATAAAATTTTATTACCAGCATTACCCCCTTACCAGTTCGCGTATAAACATTTTCCATGTCGCTCGTTTCCCCCGTGTATAGACAGCGCGGTCTCGGCGTCGCGTCGTGCCGCACAACTCCACCTATTTCCCTCTAATATCACATTTGTGTCTTAATAACGAATGGTATTACGTTACAATCGTTCGCATTGTTTGATTTTCAATCTCCCGAGATTGCAGATTTCCCCTCTACTAATGGCCCATGTTGGGGAAACGGAATATTTGAAACCATAAACCAACTTGAGTTTTTTATGTACGAGTATTAACTGTTTATAGACTATTAGAACTTATGAAAGAATTAAACTTTTATATACGCTTTAATCACACAGTAATTTATATCCGTGCAGAAGCGGAGAAAGAATACTAACCTCTGCGGCCGGGGACGGCCTGTCGTAAAAGGCGACAAAACAACCCACCCTAGCTACGTGGTAGGGTCTCAAGCCCGTCTGGATGGCGACCACCTTTGGTCTTAAGTATGCCGCCATAATAACCTTGTGTAGTGACCCAAGTTGCTATACTCTCATGGGATAGAAGCGTGTTCGCGATGCCACTGACGTTGCAAACACCCATAGGCGACGGTAACTGCTAAATTTTAAGCGGGCTGACGGAGCCTGTTTTTTATTGCTGTCCTGCAGTAATAAAAAAAGAATGTAACTGGAAAGTTTAATAGCATTATAGAGTTAAATAAGATGTTTATTACGCACGTCATTGAATGATGAATAGTGTAACGGTCAAATGATCATGTAGCCAAAACAAAATTAAGTCAATAATTTCCTATGTATCTTATTACATTTTAACAATTATTATTAAATAGTATAATTTTAATAGTATGGAAAAAACAACTCTATACATATACATCTAGTAGTCATTCTCGACCACTTCGTTGGGCGAACAAAAAAAGTAAATTGACAAAAATTAGAATTTACCCTCAATGGAATCCAAAAAGTAAGTAAAACCTAGGTTTGGTTCTAGAACCATCTACAAAAAATCCGCGTCGAATAGTCGTAGTCCCATTTATGTATGTTTAGTAGTTTTGAAAGTAAAGTTTAGTAGTTTAAAAGTAACTCTGTCTATCTCTCTGTTACGTTTTCACGCCCAAACCGCTGAATCAATTTTGATGAATTTCCGTATAGAGATAGATTGGACATGAAACTTGAAGGGGGTGAAATAGGGGTAAACGTAATAAAGTTGTTTTTTTTTTAATTTTATGGCAGAACAAAGTTTTCCATGTCAGCTAGTAGATGTATAGATAGATTTTATAGAAATATAAAATTAGTACAATTTAGATTAATCCACCAAAGGAAACAAGAATCGTGGTAATCGTCAGCAATCTTCAGAGAGCACGCACAGCCCCCCCAATCATAGCAGTTCGTCGCAAAATCACACCGCTTATTGATATCACCGGTGTTGGAAATAGATGATATTCCCGATATTGCGGCTGTTTATCTTGCACCTGTTATATTGACTACAACCACCGATGTATCGGTTGTATCACTTCTTAGTATAGCCCATCTCCGGGGATACTCGTTGGAAATCTTATATTATTGTTCAAACAATATTGTTATTTCCATATGTTTTTTTAGTTTGATTTTACAGTTTTCTATTAGTTGTTCGTATTTAATAAACTTTAATATTATAGATGTATCTTTTTCATATTATCTACAAAATTTATTTTATGGTGGAAATAAAAATATACGTTCTAAGGGATCTTTTGTGTAGGTGAAAAGTAGTTTTAATACAATTAATTCTCTTGGTATTCATACAGCATAAATACTTCTTGGAGTATCTATCAACCATTAGCATATTGCTGAAACTCAGATGAATATGTAAATTACAATTTTCATAATTTTTATGGACAGGCTAATTTTAAATATATAATAATATATATTTAAAATTAGCCTCTCTCTTTCTATCTTCTACGCCTTTTGGGACTTGTATTGGCAAAAATTTGCAAAAGAAAAAATAAAAACATCATATTTGAAATGCGTTTACCACACTTGAATTCACTTAAACGAAAATGTCTTCATATGAACGTTCCAGTAGCATCCTAAAGCCCTTATAAGGTTCTCAGGTAAATCTGTGCACCTTTTCCACGCGGCAGACACGGGCGGTACGAAGGAAATATTTGGGGCTATCCACCGCATGGAATCCTATTGCAATTTATGCTCATTGAATCGGAAAAAGTATATGGGGAGGCTAAGGTCGGCGTCGATTCTTTTATTGCCGTACGAAATCAATAAGAAGCATGACAAGGCAACTGTTTCCGAACTGGTACGTGTAATAAAAACCATGAAATAATAATGACGTGAGATGGAGTGACATAAATCAACTATTATGACTCTCTAAGGAATAAATTCAATCATGCCGGTTAAGTCCGATGGACAATTATTCAGAATACATTATTGAGATATCAACTTGGACCAATACCGTACAATAAGTCATCACAGCCTCATGGGAACCGAACAATCGACTGCTACTCCTACAGAGGCGTAATTGAAATTTGAAATTTGTTTAGGACTGCGTTGGACGCCTAATTTGATTTGGCGACGACGCGCCATGCGCAATCGGAAAGCAATAACAATAAAGTAAATTTGTGTAGTATGGTACATCGAAACGTAATTTCGAAATTAGTGCCTAGTGTGATATTACTGGAATACAAAGTTTTCATACCTAATAATCTCAAAATATTTTTACATGAAATTTATGTGTATTACATGTTTCAGGTTAAAACCTATCCACATTCATAGTCTTTAAAAATTATAACCATTCCTTCTGTCATTTATAATTGGGCTACGGAAAGATGGTGTCATTGCGGATACCCAGACAGGTGTTTAGTCTGACGTGCCCAAGATGGCGGGGCACTTTTTTCGCAATAGGCGCCAGGGGGTGAAAAAATTAAACCATCTCAACATACACATAAAATATTAATTTGAATTAGCTTTTTAACTGTTAAAAATATCTAAAAACTGTTATGATTTATGTGTAAGAAGTGGTAAATAATATAAATTAACTTTTGTTTGAAATGAATCCAATATTAAAAATTAATTTTTATTTCTTTACTTAAGCCATTTGTTTTAAGTAAACGTCATCACCTGTAATTGCGACACAATTTAAAATGTACCACTAACATGTGTTTATGTCATGTGTATATTTAGGTATATAGGTACCGTTGTTTATTTTCGATATCTAGTGGGGCTAAAATATTAGTCTCATTTGCAAGTAGTTTGGTCCGGATGGGGCGTATGTGGTAGGACTTGGGAGAAAATAAAACAAGAGAAAATGGGATACCTTAATCATGTATTGACGAACATAAATTATAAATGCCTTGGATATGCAAATGGCAAAACAAATAATTAGTACAAAATATCGACCTGTCAATTTAATGTTATTTTTTTAATTTTTTTCATATTACGCTAATAAAAAGCAAATATACCCTAAATTAAATTAATACATAATAATTTAATTTATTAATATGATTTCATTATCAAAAATGGAAGTTGACTTAACTTGGCATTTTTTTAAGTCCGATAGATCTCTGTAGATCTGTATGATTTATTAATAAATATTTCACGTGATTATTATCTAAATAGTTAAGTCCTCGGTTGCAATCAATACGCACTGTTCTAACATCAAGTAATAAAAACAAATTTGACAATTTGACCTAAATAAGACTCGAAGGCATTTTTTCATAAGCACAATTTTACGGCATATATGCGCATTGACAGAAACAAAAGTTTGCACACGCGAACGCCGCGTATATTGGCAATATCGAAGACATTTTGACAATACAACGGAGATAGTGCCATTATTAGCTCGGGGGTTCCTTAGTTCCCTGGCTCCCTCGCTATCACTCACCTATCCGTATCAAGGGGGTTCAAGGGGAGTTTTACCCCCACGCGACTAATCACAGAGGACGTGGTATAGACGCGCTATGCATATTTATTGCACACGGATTCTCACAGAACAAAACGTGGCTGTTTTTCATTTGAAGGAATTATTTATTTAGCGAAGGGTCCAGGTACAAGTTCGTAAGGGCTTAATGTTTGATGAGATCAGATTCGGCCTCCTTAATTTCTGCAAGCATTCGTCTAAGTTCGATCACGTAGCGCGCTCGTTTGTTTTCCGCTCGCTAAATGAATTAAACCTACATCTACAAATGTATACCAGACCGTTAGTTTGCCGTCAAATAAATAGTTTTGTGTTATTGAGGGAACATAAAAGCGATAGTAAAATTATGTAACGGAAATCGGCTAATTTACATCACTAATATGAGCAGTTTCGCGGCCGCAATGTATAAATTTGTTTCTAAATAGTAATCCATACTAATATTATAAATGCGAAAGTAACTCTGTCTGTCTGTCTGTCTGTCTGTTCCTCTTTCACGCCTAAACGGCTGAACGGATTTTGATGAAATTTGGTATGGTGATAGATGATAACCTAGAAATGGTCATAGGCTATAAATAATCACGCCATCGTTCTTAGGGGGTAGGCAGTAGGCAGATAACTAAATTGAGTTAGTGATTTTTTGTGCTTATCCGGTATCTATGAGAATCGGCCAACATCTATTTTTCATCCCCCTAAATGTTAGGGGTGACCCACCCCCAAAAATTTTTTTTTAATTTTTTGACATTTTATTATTTATATGGCAGAACAACGTTTGCCGGGTCAGCTAGTAATGGTTATAAAGTACGATACCATGCGGCTCAATAGTAATTATAACTTGTCTATTAAAAATAAAGCTATGAAAGTAATTATAAGTTATACTGCCAACTATGTGTTGCGAAGTTAGTGCTCTGTGTAAATAAATATTTTCTGCCTGCAGCGAATTAAATTCCTGACGAATGCTAATGTTTAACCAGGGAATTCTTGTACGGTTAAATAGGGGAGGTTGGGTTAATTAAACGGGTCCCGAGTTCATTTTCATAAAATTATTTGATCTTGGGCCAACACGAGACCAATTCAGCGCGATTCATTCGCCAGAATCGCGACTTTTGTTCTAATTTTGGGACGGTATATTTTGATTTGGACGATTTGAATATAGTAGTGTAAATGAAAATATTATGATTGAAAATCAATTATAAACATTATAATGTACTAAACATATGCTCTACCCATTTTTAAACCTTATTTAAAAATAGCACAGTACTACTAGTAGAAGTTGATTATTCATACCATAATTTTTGAAGTTATATTTCTTTTGGTGCGTTAGGGAAAAATGATGAGAGTAAATTTTCATGAAGCGCGCACACTGTCACAAAAAATCGACACCCTGAAGTTAATCAAAATTTTTAAAATATAAAATATCCGTAATCCAAAATGAACTGTAATACATTTAAATAGAGTATAAATGGCAAAGTAATAGATTTAAAGCGTTTTCCGTTGCCTAGCAACGGAGACGGCAGCCATATTGGTTCAATAAATTTAACAAAATATTGAAGTAAATTTATATAATATATCGTGGTGACTAATACTTATTAACAATTTATTGATTTAAAGATAATTTACTGTGATTATAAGTGATAATAGTGGTTTTTACATATTACTTTGAGTACGATTGTAGAATTAAAGGTTAGTTGACGGTATGTATTTATTTATTTACATCATAAATTAAAATATTTTTTTTTTCTACAAACGTAGGATAACGCGAAGGAATACATAAAAAAAAAAATTAAAAAGATTTTTGTCTTGTTACGCCAAAGAAGTATAACTTCAGATGTGCGTACATAAATACACACACACACACACACACACACACACACACTTTTTATTTATATGAGTAGAAATGTTAATAATATATTAATATTATTATATAAAATAAATTCATTTGATTTGTAAAGGCACAACAAAAAAACTTGTATACGAATATTAAAGTACTAGCTGACCAAGCAAATGCTATTTTGAAATACAAATTAAAAAAAGGGATCCATGTCCTTCTTTAATGTCCAATTTATATCTATACTGAAACTGATCAAAACTGGTTTTATATTTATAACATTAGCGTAGATGTAATATTATTTATTTAGAAAGAAGAAGAAAGAAAGAAAGAAAGAAAACATTTTATTTAGGACACCATAATACACATACATACATTAATAATCCACTTAAAAAACTGTCCTAAATTGGGACTAGCTCAGCATATGTTGATTTTAGATATAAAATCAGCGCTGGTCTTCCGCTAGTCCCGTGGAGTAATGTCACGAACAAACGTGAAACTTTTAAAAGTTCATTAACAAAATGGCATAGAAAAGTCAACATAACATATGATTAAACAGAAATAATATTATAGATATCAAACATTAATTTATATATTTAAATATTCATTACTCTTATTAAAAAATAAAGTTTTACGCTTTCGGCAACGGTTAATATCCAATTTACAAATATTCATAGTCGTCATTAAGGAATGTCGCTTAAAATTATTTCGACTACCCCTAAAATAGATTTTAAACTACTTTGAATTTAAAACTATATTTTTATTTAGAATATTAATAAGTCTGACACATCTTCATAAGCAGACGTTATTTAGATAAGGAATGTGTTTCAAAAACATTTCATAACACTATAATAGCTCTACATAATATAATCTTAATTCGAACAATGATTAAATAGTTAAGAAAATGTAATATAATCGGTACAATCCAAAACAAACACATGTAATTTATATCTTAGAGTGCACACGACAGGCTGCATAATTTAATAATACCCTCACGCCCTTAATTAAAATTTTGCAATAACGCATTAACTTAAAGACGAAGGGCGTAGGGCCAGAAATTAAACGGTCCATAATAATTTCGTTACCATGAGTAAAATCTTACAATTAATTAGGAAAACTTCGACCCTAGTTTGGGTGGCTTTGAAATGCACCTTTGACTCGTATTACTTGAAATAATCTTATGAAGTTGAGTTTAATAAATTGATTTTAACTCATTAGTGAACTTGTCATGAAATTATATAATTTCACATTTTCACTGCTAAGTAAATTGAGCTGCTAAGCTCATGGTTCGAGGGATTTGGTTGGATTGATTTAGTATTAAAAGGCGCGGTTTTCAATCCCGAAAGAAAAGCAAATATTTAACAAACATTCTTAGGTCGTGGTTCCCTCTGATTCTTTATTCAGATTAGCCATTATCTTAGTTATTGAATGCCTATGTTTCTTTTAAATTAAAATATTAAGTAGCTAGATTTCTGAGTATCTGAAAAGTCATTTAATGTTTGTGTAGAAACATTTAAACTCTTATATATTCACTCCAAATTTAAATAAAAATAGAACCTATAAAAAATTCATGAGATATACGTTAGTTATCATGTTTAAGTAACCATACAAAATTTAATTCAGCTTCATCTTAAAGTATGTGTTTAATGCCGGTCACGGACCAGAGTGCACTGTACGAGAGATGAGTGGGATAGCTCGAGAGCAGTGGACCTTGTGAGAAAGGAGAGGGAGAGGAGCGGTGGTTAGAGATATGCGATACCTTGCAGTGCGCTAAGAAATTCGTACTGACCTTGATTCCACCCATTCCCACTTTGGTTCAAGACCGCTCGCGGAGGAACTGTTGCACGGCACCAGCAAAATATCACAAACTAGACACTGAACACACCATGTTATGGCACGGCCAATAAGAGTTAATTTGGAGTAACTGAAGCTGATTGCGCACCGCGCAGAGTGATCTTCAGGGAGGTCGAACGCCGACCGTTCCGCGCGTTTTGAGGCTATTGCGATACTACCCTCGTTCCACTATCGCTTTTACCATTTACCTCACCGAGAGTGAGGGTAGATAATAAAAATCAGGAGGCAAGATTTCATTACCCTTTATGCAAGGATCGAATAGTATGTGAATTAATATGAGATTTATCTATACTACTATTATAAAGAGGAAAGATTTGATTGTTTGTTTGTTTGTTTGTTTGCTTTGAATAGGCTCCGAAACTACTGACCCGTTTTAAAAAATTCTTTCATTGTTAGGAAGCTACACTATCCCCGGGTGACATAGGCTATATTATATTTTCAAAAAAATTAGGGATCCTTACTAAAACTCCAATAATGTAACCCAAAGTGTAAAAAAATTACCTAAAATATTATTTAAATCGCGTGCGTTGCGAAAACTATTGATGATAGAATAAAATAATGTACTACAACTTTGCAGAACACACCATTATCTACAAAAAGTGTCGCGACAGCATATGTCTAACTATTATAGTTATGCCACAATAAGTGTTCTTTTATTTTAAAAATTTAATTGAAATGCCGCCCCTAGAAAAGACTCTTTATTTGGATCTTGGTATTAATCCTTATCAAAATAAATTACTTCATATTCAAAACTGTTTCAATACCTTTATATAACTTTTTGAATTATTCAATTTGGATATTCCATTCGAAAGATATCACGAGTTTAAAAATGTAAGTATTAGAAAAATGTTGCGTGGTAGCCGCTCACCCTGTTCGGCTAGCTAAGCAGCACCTTATGCAATGTAGGCGTGCGTCACTGGGGTTTTTACAAAAATTAGAATACTTATTAAAAAAATAACGAAAAATAAATAAAAAGTAATAACAAAAAAAATCATTAAAATAAAAGCTCATAGAAATAATAATATTCAAACTTTCTTTATAATTTAATTTTTTTTTGTAACCTGACGCAAATAGAAGGGTTTGCCCTCAGGGGCGCTCCTCTGTCCGAGGAGTGCACGGGTGTGCGTACCCGAGGTGCCCGAGCATCCGTCGCTTCACTCCCCTCTCCGTTCGAGGCGACAGAGTCCTACCTTTCTTTCCATCTACCTCTTACATCCTTTCCAACTTAGCTCTCTGTTCGTGGCGTGGTCCCCGGTGGGATGATTGCGAATACTGATTGGGGTCCCTGGTTCTACCCTGGGACCTGATTTGGTAGTCGAAACCATGCCTATTTCGACTGCGCCTGCACAGAGTGTTCCCGGGGCGGGAATTGCATCCTCGCTGTCGGTTGGTCTTGCTGGGCCGGCTACGACGTCAGGCGACTCTGCTTTTTCTGGAGTGTCGTCTGGTAGTCGTACCCACGCCTGACTAGCACGCGACGGGGATGCGAGTCCCGTCCGGAATTGGCCGCGGACCTGTCACTCCCGGCCCTGGTTCTGTCCATGGTCGGGGGCGATCCTGGATGGACGGCCGTCGCCTCCTTTTGCGAGGCAGTAGTGTCTGCAAGGGAGGCGGCGGAACGGGAGCGGGAGTCCGCCACCGCACTCCCCTTCCGCCAACAAGACAAAGCGTGGGCCGGCGCCGGCCCGGGCCACGAGATCGGCAGGCCATATATCCGTGGGCCCGGGCGTAGACGATAGGAGAACAGCGGGGTCTTTTAGTGGGTCGAACATCTTTTCCGGAGTCCCTTATATCCCTAGGTCCCCCCGGGCCGGGATAACCCGTCAAGAGAGGTTTTTCCCCGAGACCGAAAAAAAATAGAAGGGTTTAATTTTTAATTTTTTGTTAAATACCCGTGCGAAGCTGGGACGGGCTGCTAGTATGTGTATAATTTTAAAAAGCAAATATTGAAATTAATTATTGTATTTCTCTTCATGTAAAAGACAAAGCATCGGATCTAATGTGCAAACATAGACTGTAATTTATTACTTCTATTTATAAATATTAATTACTTCTATTTATAATTAGTATATTTATTTATAAATTAAGTTTTCAAAAATTAGTTTGTTACCTCAATTTGTTTAGAATTTCGCGAATTTCCGCCTATATTTGGAACCGAATTCATTTCAAACTATTTATTGCCGCGAATCTTTATCACATTAGTTGCAAATGCTACATTTCATAATTAGAAATAATTTTGTAAAGGAATACATAAAAACAAATCTAAAGCCCTAAATGTATATTGTTGGGAGAAAATAAATACAGTTTTGTTCACTAGCCGTGTGACCCCGGCCAGTGAAAAGAATAGGGTCACCCCAGGTCATTCCAGGGGAGTCGTAAAAGGCGACGGATGGACTACTCCTTCGCCAGCTTACATGCGGCAAGGAAGTGCACATCTCGGTTTTTCCTCTTGGGGTTGGGAGGTCGGACGGCAGTCGCTCCCGTAAAAACCAAAATCAGCCAATAATTACAATGGTCAGAACAAGAAAAGGTCCAGTCATGGATAGGGCGTCGCCGCAAAACGACGCGCAGAAGCTTCGCCCGACTTCTGTGACAAGTGGACAAGGGCTGCCGTGCCGTAGGCGAGCACGGCTAAAGACGTTAGCCCAATCGAAACTCCGCTTCGCAACATGGAACATTGGCACGCTAACCGGACGCGCGAGGGAATTGGCCGATGTACTCTCCAGGCGGAGGGTGGCCGTGGCGTTCCTGCAGAAGACTCGGTGGAAGGCCAGCAGATCCCGGTTCATTGGGAATGGCTACAAGCTGATCTACACGGGTGCATCTGGTGGGGAAAATGGGGTCGCCATAGTGCTCTCGGAGGAGCTCCAGGACGACATTTTGGAGGTGAAGCGCTGTAGCGATCGGCTTATGGTTGTGAGGGTGCTTGTTGGTGGGGTAGTTACCCACTTGATAAGCGCCTACGCGCCACAGGCCGGTTGTAGTGACGCCGACAAGATAGCGTTCTGGAACCTACTCGGAGAAGTGCTTCGTGGGATTCCATTGTCACATGGGATCGTTTTGGGCGGTGATCTAAACGGTCATGTGGGTGATGAATGTGGGGAATTTGAGCGTGTTCACGGTGGATTTGGGTATGGTAGCCGCAATGTGGAAGGGGAGGACATCTTCAATACGTGTGCGGCTGCCGACCTTGCCATCGTGAACACGTATTTCAAAAAGAGACCCGAGCATCTCATCACCTACAAGAGCGGGAGGAATGCTACCCAAATCGACTTCCTACTCACTAGGAGACACCACATCAGCAATGTAGCCAACTGCAAGGTCATACCCGGTGAGAGTCTCACTGCACAACACCGTCTTCTTGTCATGGACCTCTGCGTGAAGCCCAAAGGCAAACGTGTAGATCGCCTTAAACGCCGAATCAGGTGGTGGCTGCTTGATGAAGTCAAGTCCCAGGAGTTCGCCTCTGCCATCGGCGACAAGTGCGTCGGTGGTGAGGGCGAATCGGTTCAAGCTTACTGGGACAGGATTCAGGCGGCTATCCTTGGGTCGGCGAGGAAGGTGCTTGGCGAGTCTAAGGGTGGACGCAAATGTGACAAGGAGACTTGGTGGTGGAATGACTCAGTCCAGAGGGAGACCAGGGCAAAAAAAGCCCTCTTTAAGAAGTGGCAAGCGTCCAGATCTCCTGAAGATCGCGACGCATACAGAGCTGCCAAGCGCACCACCAAGAAAGCTGTAGCCAGAGCCAGACGAGCCCACTTACAACCACTTTACGATAAGTTGGAATCGTCTGAGGGGCAGAAGCTCATATATAAGTTGGCGCGTTCCAGGGTCAAAGCGGCACAGGATATTTCCAAGTGCCGCTGTGTAAAAGACCCCGGGGGCAACCTGTTATGCGAGGACCTCGCGGTGAAGGAGAGATGGCGCTCGTATTTCCACGAGCTGCTGAACAAGCAGCATAAAGAGGTGCAGCCGCCAGATCTTCCTCCAAATCAAGGACTAGTGCCACCGGTAACGCCTGCAGAAGTCCAGAATTGTCTTCGCCGCATGGAAAATCGGAAAGCTGTCGGAGCCGATGGAGTCCCCATCGAAGCCTGGAAGGCGATGGGCTCTCGTGGTGTGGGCATCTTAACCAACCTTTTCAACCGGACACTCCTCACCGGTACGATCCCGAACCAATGGAGGCTGAGTATCATTACTCCAGTCTTCAAAGGCAAGGGATCGGTGCAGGAGTGCGGTAACTACCGTGGAATAAAGGTCATGTCCCACACCATGAAGCTCTTCGAAAGGGTTATCGACTCTCGGATTCGGCAGGAGTGCACTGTCTCGGGATGTCAGTATGGGTTTCGCCCTGGACATGGGACCATGGACCCAGTTTTTGCCCTAAGGACTGTCGCGGAGAAATACAGGACGAAGAATACGCCTCTGCACTGCCTGTTTCTGGACTTGCAGAAGGCCTTCGACTGTATTCCTCGTGCGATAATCTGGTGGGCATTGCGATTCAAAAGGGTTCCAGAGGCCTATATTGACATCATCCAAGACATGTACCATGAATCCGATTCCGTAGTTCGGACCGCTGTTGGCGACACAAAACCTTTCCCCATCACCGTTGGGGTGCACCAAGGATCCGTCCTAAGTCCGTTTCTGTTCAGCGTGGTATTAGACGTATTGTCAGACAGCATCAGAAACTCACATGAGCAGCCCCCGTGGTTGCTCATGTATGCTGATGATATCGCGCTGACAGATTCAGACAGGGGTAGGCTGGTGCAACGCGTGAAGGCGTGGAAGGAGTCGCTTGAGAACGGTGGTCTGAAGCTC
This sequence comes from Malacosoma neustria, assembly GCA_963693495.1. NCBI lineage: Eukaryota > Metazoa > Arthropoda > Insecta > Lepidoptera > Lasiocampidae > Malacosoma > Malacosoma neustria. Next base: position 11,247,284 of record OY856385.1, on the reverse strand, counting down.
AATGTGGCGAAGACCGAGTACTTGGCCTGTAACTCCACAGATCCCACACCCGTACGCATAGGCGGTGACACGGTCGAGCGCACGGACCGAGTAAAATACTTGGGATCTGTATTTCACGCGTCTGGTGACATCGATTGCGACGTCAAGGCACGCATTGCTGCCGCGTGGGCCAAATGGCGTGAGGTGACTGGTGTCATTTGTGACCCCAAGATGCCGGTAAAATTGAAGGGACAGGTCTATAAGACCATCATTAGGCCTGTCCTTTTATACGGCTGTGAAGCGTGGCCGGTGTTAGAGAGACACAAGCAAGAACTGCGTGTCACGGAGATGAATATGCTGCGGTGGATGTGTGGAGTGACGCGGAAGGACCGCGTTAGGAACTCCCGCATTCGCGGCAGTCTTCATGTCCGTGACATTGCGGATAAATTGCAGGAGTGTCGGCTCCGTTGGTACGGCCACGTTTTGCGGCAACCGGATGATTACGTGGGAAACAAATGTCTGGCCATGCCGCCTCCGCCGGGCCCCGGCAGGAGGGGTAGACCCAAAAAGTGCTGGCTTGACGTCGTAAGGGGTGACATGCGTGCTAATGGGCTCACTACCAGGGATGCTGAAGACCGTGCGAAGTGGAGTAGAAAAAGTCGGAAAGCGGACCCCGGGCACCGAAGCGGAAGTTTGGGTTGCAACCGGGATGAACGCTGAGATGATGATGATGATGATGAAAATAAATACAGTTTATTTATTTATACTTATATACATATTATTAAATAATTATTGCAACATTTATAAAACGCAAAGAATTTCAGTTCCCAGGAACAAAGACTCGTAAATCCCTTGGGCGAGGTTTACCTGCTTCACTTTACTCTAAGGAACATTTACGGCCAATTCTAATTCCGTGGAGCAACTGTTAAACTTGGTGGTATTTGAGCACTAACACTAAAACTTGGAATGAGCACATCGCCCTTCCGTTTCTGTTCGCCGTGCCGGTAATGGTTAGAACCTTCATTCAGCGGTGGAAAACTTTGCCGCCGATAATTACTGAAGTGTGAACTTGGTGCCAATTTCGTGATCTACCGCGGCCTATGTGTGCAAGTTCAATTTAACAATTAGCAGTCAGCTTGCGTTTATCTACTGAATCCGCCCGGCGCGGCGTCAATCTATTCTTGGCTGTAATTGTGGGAATTACAGTGTCAGGCCTATACCTATCCCAATTACAGTGCAAGACAATTGTCGTCGACGTAAATGGTGCTATTACTAAACACTGATTACAAAGCTCTCAGTATTTTCCAATTGTAGATTAATTTCTAGATATAAATCTAACAAAATTAAGTGATTTTTCATTTCTTAAATTTGGATTTTCATATTCTATATTTCTTATGAATGTTTCTTAAATTTTAATAAAACTCTTTTATATATCAATTTCGACTAACATTATTTAAATACCTTAACTCAAACGTTGGGCGTTACACTATCATATCGATCCTTTAAATATCTAAAGTAAAACGTTTGATGACTATTTAACATGAGCTGACATTATTATTAACCTATATACCTAGAATAAATAGTATTGAAACGAGGCTGAAGTTTATTGAGTTATAGAAACTAAATAGTTTGGAGTAAATGAAGAACGATTCATAGAATTTATATTAAATAAACCTATTTATTACCACACATAGTTGTGCGCGCTTCGTGGGAAAGCTACTGGATAGTTTTTAGTTAAAATTTCTAATTTTTGTAGACACTAGGGCCACCTTATCTAAAAAAATATTGCGACATTTAATATAAAGTTATTAAGGTTTTAAGAAACAACTATTTTTATAAGTACCACGTGTTCAGTGATGTGTTTACACCACCTATGGTGAAATATAGTAATACATTAGGATTTGAACTATCACAAAAGCTTGCTTAAAGGTCGATACCTTAGTAATAGAGCCTCTTTGTAATCTAACAATCGCAAATTTGAGTCCTGGCTACGAATAGACTATTATGATCTAGTTTGTAACATATAGACGCATACAATATGGTTTTTTAAAATAAAACACGAGTTGATAGATTAGTGGAGGACCTTTTGACTTATGCAACATTTAAATGTCCGATTTGCGGGAACCTTATATATTAACAATATTCTAACAAACTGTAAGATTTATCAAGTGTAGGTGATGAAAGTCATTTTGGGAGTTACGTATATTACGAAACTCCCAAAATCTTTTCCTTTTTATAAGAATTTAATATCCCTAAAAAGCCAAATGCAGAAGCCGTCCTAGATGAATTATCCCGATGCACCGCTACATACAGGTCTCAATTTGAGAGTTGAGTTTGAGTAAAATTCAGTCCAAACCAGGACGCACCGCGGTCTCAGCAACAGCCTGAATTATAGATGCGCAGCCCCCACAACGTAACACCGTCAGTGTGATTTTGAGACAATCTGATTTTGTGTTTCCCCGTTTTGGCCACTGAATCTTTTATTACCACACTCCTGGGAATCAGAGATACATCTAATGACTGTGGTCGACCTAATCCCACCTTTGTTAACACTACGTGTCGATTTAGTTTTTGCGCATTAGTAACTGATTAATGAATGATCAGAATGAAAACCCAATTTCAGTTCATTAGGTCTGATTAAGGTTCATACCCTTTGGGTATTATTCTTTTATTACTGTGGAACAACAGACTGGCTGACGGTCTACTTAATAGTGAGTAATTACTATCGCGTATAGATGGTTGCAATGCAGGAAGCACCGCTAAAACGATGCCGTCCGCGTAGAGGAACTGGAGTCACTTATACGGGAAAACAACACAAGGTTATTATGGCAGTGTATTAAAACTATGGGTGGTTGCCATCCAGACATGCTCATAGCTCTACCACCCTGGTTAAGGTTTTGTTGGTGTCTGTTTTATCACTTTTAATGATATAAAGAAAAAACTAGTTTACAAAAGAATTGATATACGTAATAAATATTTGTTGCATTATTTCAAAACAATGATCGATGTCAAGAAATTTGAAATTAGGTTATAAATTGAAAAATAAACTAACAAAATTAAGAATGCGCAAAAAATTTGTAAAACACAAAAAGTGCCATATTCGAAGATAAAATTCAATAAAGGCAGTTACAGATATCCCTTTCGCACAAAACTTATTAAATTTTTCTAAATCCTCTACCTCTGTAAGTTACAGATTTTACAATTAAAACGAACTCACGGTCGTATTGAATGATTTAAGTGCAGCAAATTTTACGTCGTAAAGGGTCCAGTTTAATTACGATACCCAAAGCGGGATCACGCTACAGCATCAAAGTCTATAACATTTCCCATGGACCATGGACATTTATTGGCAAGGAACGGACTTGTATAAAACAATAAAGAATTGTTAACTGCGTTTTAATGTGAACAAGGACACGGCTGGACAATAGCTGCCCGATTGGGGTCCGTTCAGTGGTCAGTGGTTAGTCTCACCCGTTGCCACTCTCCCAAACTAGTTTTGTGCTTGCTTTAAACATTGGACTAAATGCCGATATCGACAAAACTATTCGCTATTTTTTTTTATTGCTGTAGGACAGCAAACAGGCTCACGGTCCACTTAGAATTTAGCAGTTACCGTTGCCTATGGGTGTTTGCAACGCCAGTGTCAACGCGAACACGCTGCTGTACAGCTATTAAAGCACATCACTTTAAACTAACACTTCAAAGTAACTGTGCATACAACTTCTAGCCAACAGTCATTGAGACTTTTCAATATAGAAAAAATACTAAAACTTAATCCATAACAAACAATAATTTGTTTTTGTAATATTTACAAAATATTATGTAAGTAAATAAAAACAATGCTTGTAGTACATTTACATAAGATGCTTCATATATCAAATGTAAATTTATATTTTATTCTAATTATATCGAAATTTATTAGTCAATAACGCTTGATTGTCAATCAAATCTATTAATCATTGATGACTAAACTAGATTGATGTGATGTGTATAGATGATGATTGTATTGATGTATAGTGAAATCAAGTGTATCAAATATTCCGATAATAATATCGATAGAAATTCTATTAATATACCAACACTATGAAGGAGAGGTAAGTAATAAACGTACCCGCATAAACCTTTGAATCGCTGACCACGGTATCGAACATATGCGCCCTTTGTCTGTGTCCAGCCACAAATTGTTTAAGAAATAAAATCTAATTTACCGCCATGCTACGTTTATAGGAACAGTTTTACGAGTGCCGCTGACTCGAGTGTATTATTTACTTCCAATACTTTGCGTTTTAGCCGGATCTCCTAATACGATTAAGGTTATAAAAACGTTTCGTATAAAAATTTTCCCACTGTTATACTCTCAAGTCGCTGATCCAGCTGTTGCTTAAATTATATTATATACATAATATGATAACACAGGTAAGTACATAGTAATTCTTATTTCCTATCATAAATTAAATATTAGTGAACTCTCTTTCAGAAAGTAATTTTTTTTTATTGTTGTAAGACAGCAGACAGGCTGACGGCCCGCTTAGAATTTAGCAGTTACCGTCGCCTATGGGTGTTTGCAACTCCAGTGGCATCGCGAACACGCTGCTGTCCCATAAGGGTAACAAAGTAAGATGTCTATATACATGTCTTAGTTGGAGAATAAAACATACGGGCTTTTATATCTGTTATTTATGTTGATTGCATTTGCGACACGCTGCACTACTCTAGCGGACAATAGAAATTGGGAACATATTTGCAGATAATGCAGTTACCGTGACTGTAGACCAAGGGGACACTGCGCTCATACAAACAGAAAAATGGCCCTGAGCAAGCTGCAAAATGTCCCAAAAATACATTAGTCGCATTAGAAACACCATTAAGGGTCGGGCAGGCCGATAACAATTAGGGTGGATCTGGGGTCTTAAGGGGAATTAACAGGGCACAGCGCGTTTGCACTGCTTTAAACAACTCTGCCGTGCACAAAGTAATTTAAGGTAAAAATAAATTCAAAACTTAATAGGGCCTACATTTAACCTCCGCAATAACACAATTAACCTTCAGTTGTTAATTAACCATTTGTTGAACAAAAAGCTTAACAGTCTTATAAATAAGAAAAGAATTTGTTCACCTTTATTTTGCTGAACAAGAAAAGCAGACAAAAGAAATATATCTTAATCATCATAAAACAGAATTCATTCATAGTGAAGCGGCTGACATAAAAAGTATGAAAAATGAGACATCAACGCCGAAACGACATAAAGGCGTCGTCGAAAATTCTTCTAACCGCGACGCCACCGAATACTCTTACAATATGCATAACTTGTTGAGAGAGTAATCAAAAGGCGATATAAAGTGAAGAGAGAGCACGGCGAAAGGCTAAAAATGTAAACCTTCTCTTAGATTTCCTTGAGGCGCGACCCACGACCCTCCAGCGAAACTTGCCATAAGATGGGAAAAATTACAAGAGCCCGGAAAACTTTTTTCCATTTGAATTATGATTCCTTATTTCATGCTTCGCTCTTAAAAAAAAGTTTGTTTTACATTGGCCCAAGCTTATTCCGCGACGATGCGCGAATATTAATAATGTGTTTTGAATATACTCTTATTTTTCTTGTAACTGGGGCAAACTTAGAGAGTTTTATATAAATTGAAAGATTTATGAGATGATGATATTGAAAAAGAGGATTATTTTATTAAACCTTGAGTAATACGCGAAAAGCTCTCTTTAGGAGATTTTTTTTTATTGTTGTAGGACAGCAGACAGGCTGACGGCCCGCTTAGAATTTAGCAGTTACCGTCGCCTATGGGTGTTTGCAACGCCAGTGGCATCGCGAACACGCTGCTGTCCCATAAGGGTACAGGAACTTGGGTCACTAATGCCGGAACACAACACAAGGTTATTATGGCGGCATACTTAAGACCGAAGGTGGTCGCCATCCAGACGAGCTTGAGGCCCTACCACGTAGCTAGGGTGGGTCGTTTTGTCGGCTTTTACGACAGGCCGACCCCGGCCGCAGAGGTTAGTATTTATATTCATAGCAAGGTATGGATACTTCCACATCGTAATTAATTAAATAATAAATTCATTTATTCATTAGTAATCATCACACATCAATTCACATTTATTTAATCATTAAACAACAATTCACAAATTCATTAACATAATGTAAAATAATATAAATAAATATGTTAGGACATTTCACACAACGCCATCTAGTCCCAAACTAAGTTGCATAGAACTTATGATACGGGTACTAGATAACTGATATACTACATATATATTTTTCTTTTGTAAATAAATAAATATTATATATAATACCCAGATGCGAGACTGGAATCGAACCCGTACCCTTCGCAAACGTACCGACATGCGTTAACCGTTACGCCAAGAAGTTCTTCAATAATACTAAAAGTTTATGAATACGAGAAAAAAACAATGCAGATAAGAGATTGCTTTAATTGTGTCAGAAAAATCTGTTGTTAAGTTAAAATAATAGTATTAAACCGGTCAAAAGGTAATTTTGTTAGAATGAGACTCAAAGCAGAGGGACGGCATAGGATTATGATTTCGCAAAGGCCTCTCTGACTTCCAACTTTCTAAAGAGTTTGTTTGAATAACTTTGAAATTTTCTACAACAGCCAGGGCAATATAATTTGTCACTTGCTGAACAGCCCTTGTTCTATTTAAAGGTGTCAAAGTTATTTGAATTAAAATCGCTTTTCATGAAATTGTCAAATACAATCTTTATATAAATATCTCAGTAGACTGTTATATGTTTACTACTTTATATATTTGCCTTGCCTGATACTATCACAAATAACAATAACATGTACAGAAGGGTATTTAAAATGAAAGATCTGTTAATCAATAATCCGTAAAGCGCTGTTTTTATAATTGTTTTAAAGTATAATTGAAGTGAATTAAAAGTAAATTATAGATGTTTAAGATAGTGTTTCTGAGTAAATCATATTTTTGCAAATATGTAGCAAGATGGGATATATGTCAGAGCATAAAGTGCACCAATCCGTAGGCGCAAAGTCTCACTGAGAAAATATGTAAACTTTTAAATTGTATTTGCATTTAATACAAGCCGGGAAATATTGGCTTCGTGCTTGTACACCGCCACAAAGTCTCATGCTGGATCCGCAGGGGATGCTTCGAGGTAGGGTTGAATCTATGAGCCCACAGCCGATCTTATTGATCACGGACGTGTAGAATGATTTAAAAATATTTTACATTCACTTAGATTATTATGGTTTATACGTATAGACGTAATAGCCAATACAAATTTCTTTAGAACATATATCTTAAAAAGATTTATTTTGGGTTCTATATTTATGTACCTGAAATATCGGAAATATAGTATACGCATTCTAATTATAGTTTTAGTAAAATACATGTTCTGGGATGTTCCTATCGAATATGAAGTCTTAACATAGTAGATTTTAGAATGATAAAATTATGTGACAAATTAAATTATGGTTATGATGTTAACTATATCACTAGAATTTTCTAAGACAAAAACTTATTAATAGATGTAGAAATAAAAATAGGATGCCCTCTTAATGAAAATTATCTTAAGAGTAATTACTAGGCACACTAGTCCGGTTAATCTTTCCCGATTTAATGTGTAGATTAAGATAAAAAATATATATATTATCCGTGCAGGGGCGGAGAAAGAATACTAACCTCTGCAGCCGGGGTCGGCCTGTCGTAAAAAGCGACCAAACAACGCAACATAGCTAAGTATGCCGCCATGATATCCTTGTGTTGGGTTCCAGCATTAGTGACCCAAGTTCCTGTACCCTTATGAAAGAAAGAAAGAAAGAAAAACATTTATTTGTCAAAGAAAACGACATTACTCAAGTCACTATTACATAAAACTCTTAATCTAAAACCAATGCCGCAATCCTGACAAACGAGGTCGGCCACTCAGCATTTTGCTGCATCGAAATTATTCCGACACAGCGGTTTTCAGCTGGTTTCAGTGCCAACCTCCAGTTTTACTACATTAAAACGATGTGTTAAAACGACGACGATTATGGGACAGAAACGTGTTCGCGATGCCATTGGCGTTGTAAACACCCACAGGCAACGGTAACTGCTAAATTCTAAGCGGGCCGTCAGCCTATCTGCTAGCCTACAGCAATAAAAAATAATTTATTTGGTTTAATAGGTTCTTGCCCATATTTTTTTATTATAATTAACGTTAACAATAATATTAATGAAATATTTCATAATATAATAAAACCAGACTACGCTAAAATAGACAGCCCTGACTTCTATACATTTCGCTTTAACTTTGTGCACATTTGAGGTGCTTTACATTATTTTCATGATGCCCTCTGCCCGAGGCCTTTAAAATTGAATTTGCACATAAAATGAGACAATATTCTTTGGTTTCAATTTGCCTGAAGTGTATTTTAATGAGGTATTTTATGACATTTATCCACGTTAAACATCTGTACATAACAAAATACTTTGAAGAAATTAAATTGAGTGAACATATAAAAGGAATATTAAAAAACAAATGTCGATTACAAAAAGGTATCCTTGAAAAGGGTCCCGTCAAAACCGATATTAATTGTTCTAAAATTACCCGAGGTCCGGTCACGGAGTTTTGACCTTTGTAATGCCCTTTCGGTAGCCATAACCGTCAAGGAACAATAAAGGACCAAGGAGTGACCCTAGTTGTACCCCTGCTAAGTTCTTAGCCTCGGTCACCCCCGCTGTCCACCACCCCTGTCAAAGGCCAGTCTGGGCCCCGAGGGAAATTATTGTCGGGATTTAAAGGGCACTACTTACGTGGAGGTATAAAAAATCGTGTACTTATAATAGAAGTTTGTACTTGAAATAAGTTTTATCTGGTATTGGTCACGTGACCGGCGTTTGCATCGATGCTTCATTGATATCGCACCTCCGGTGCGAGACTGTCACTTATGCAAAAATTGCAAAAATGAGTTAAATATGTAATAACTGTCCTAAAGCACCCCTTTACTTGGTGCGATAACGTTACTTTCGTAGTATACATAGTTTCCGTATGAGGGCGTTAGTGTCATTGTCGTTTTGGCGCGAATCACGAGACGCTGGGAGCAACATCGTTTAATTGGTTAGTTGTGCGCGGTCCCCCTGCAAGTGCCAGTACGTCTTGGAGCTACACTGTTACTAAGGTAATTGTGACATAATATTTTTTTGATTCTGGAGCAATAGTGACCTAAGATACAGTTGTGACATTATGTTCCCAATATTTGAATATCTTTGAAAGTTTCGTTTTATAACTACAATGACCCTTGTTGATAAATGACTTTGTTCCTCCAATCTTTGTGTTTTTATTATTTGTGATGATGTCGGATAATTATTTATTTAAACTCGTATTAGTTTGGGGCTAACTAATTGGGGTGATTGCAGGAACAATTTATTTATTTCGGTACTTTGTACTTATTTTCAGTTGTTTCTTGGATCAAATAAAATGCTGTCTCGGGGGAAAAAACTGGTATTATTGACACGTGCCACATCACCCGTTGAAAGAAATGAACCCGATGAATCTTCAGTTCCACCTTCTAATACCAAGCAAGAAGATAGTAACTCTGTTTTACCAACTCCAAACTCCCCAGCTAGTAATGCTATTATTGATGACGAAAATTCACCAGTAGAACAACAATATGGGTCTCCAACTGGTGACTTTTCTGGTACTAATTCAGGTGACGATTTCAAGCCTTCATCTAGTTCGTCTTCTTCCACCAGTAGTTCCTCTAGTTCAAGTAGTTCATCTAGTGATAATAGCTCTGAGAAGGAAGCTGTGGATGACCAAGAACCAAAATCATCACCGAAAAAAAGGGGAAGAAAACGTACTCGTAATCCTAATAACTGGAAAAAAGATATTGCAAAAAAATTAAAAAATTCTGGTCACGAATATCGATCAATTAAAACTGGCAAAACAGTTCAGGCTAGAAAAATTGGTCCCTCTTGTACTGATAAGTGTCGGCTGGCTTGTTCATCTCATTTTACTCAAGAAAAAAGAATTCAAATATTCAATTCTTATTGGGAGTTAGGCAGCGTAGAAAGGCATCGTGATTTTTTGAATTCCTGTATCAGACCGCTCGAGATTGCAAGCCGCCGTATAAAAACAAATAGGCGTTACCCGAGACAAAGTAACTCTGCATTTTATTTACTCAATGAAGGTCAAACATTCCGGGTTTGCAAAACATTTTTAATTAACACCTTGGGTATTTCACCAAGGACTATACGGACTGTCATTGATGCTAAAAAACTCAATGACGGTATCATTCCAGAAGACCAGCGAGGGAAACATGGAAATCATTGCAAATTGGACAATGAAATGATAAAAGCCGTCAAAGATCACATTGAATCTATTCCTAAAGTAGAAAGCCACTATCTTAGGGCAAACACAAGTAGGCTATTTATTGACGGTGGTTTAACTATCGCAGAAATGCACAGAAACTATAGCGAAGTTCAAAAACAAAATAATAAGCCAGCTGTTAATTACGACGCCTATTCGCGCATTTTTAATCACGATTTTAATATTGGCTTTTTTAAGCCGAAGAAAGACCTTTGTGATCAATGCGTTGCATACGAAAATGCACCAGAACCAGAAAAAGTTAAATTATATGCCAGCTACAAGGCTCACCAAGAAGAAAAGAGCTTAAGTAGAATTCAAAAAGATAGAGATATGAAAGAATGTCAAGATCCTCAAAGTTCAAAGATTATATGCACCTACGACTTACAAGCCGTCTTGCCATGCCCATTAGGAAATTCATCGGCTTTTTTTTATAAATCTAGGTTAAATTGCTACAATTTCACGGTTTCCAATGCAAAAGAGCGAGAAACTACATGCTATTTTTGGCATGAAGGCTTGGGCAACAGGGGATCTATTGAAATAGGATCTTGTGTGTATTCATATTTGGTAGAAGTTGCTAATAAATATCCTGCCTGTGACGTAATTTTCTATTCAGATAATTGCTGTGGTCAGCAGAAAAACCGATTTGTATTTGCAATGTACCACTTCGCGATTACAACGTTAAACATAAATTCAATACAACATAACTTCTTGATACGTGGACATACACAAAATGAAGGCGACACAGCACATTCAGTAATCGAAAAAGCCATCACTAGAGCCAAAAAATCTGGGCCTATCTATATTCCTGAACAATACATATCCATCATACGAGGAGCGAAGAAGACAGGGAAACCATTTTTGGTGAGAGAAATGAACTACAGTGATTTCTTCGATCTTAAGGCTTTGACAGATAACATAAACATTAACATGAGTAAAAATGTTAAAGGGGATGCAATTAAAGTTAGCGAGATTATGAGTATTAAGTTTATTAAAAATAGCGCTAATTATCAATATCGAACAACATACAAGACTGAAAACTGGGAAGAGGCCAAAGCTGTAACAGAACCAAATAAAAAGAACTTACGTCGAAATCGAAATGTTACAAGTATAAACGAGATCGCTTTGAAACCAGCTTATACCTCGAAGATAGCTATTACAGAACGCAAGAAGCGCGATCTTTTGAATCTGGTAGAGACAAACATAGTACCAAAATACTATGAAAAGTTTTATAAAGATCTCATTTAATTTTATTTAACTTTTATTACGTGTTGAGAACAAAATACTAAAGTATAATTATGTTAATCCTTTAAATATTTAAAAATTAATTAAGGATTTTCTAAATACTACGCAAACAAGGATTATTATTAAAGTTAAAGATAATTAATTTGCTGTGATTTTACAAGTCTGATTAAACTTAGAATTCATATAGTAACTAGATCTATGAGCATAGGTACATAGAACAAACTTACTTAAGTTGGACCATCTCTTCTAATTTTACTTGTAAGTTTTAACCTACTCGTAACATGTTTTGTATAAGTATTTAGGTATGTAACCCTCATTTTGTCCTCTATAAGATTGTTATTACTTTGTTACACTATTTACTACTACTTGATTTTTTATTTTATTTGTACTACACTATTGTAGAAATTTTAAAAAGTACAAAAGTTTCTAGAAATTTGTCTTATTTGATTTCTTACGCCACTAACAGTGCATATTTGTGATTTAAAATAAAACTAAGTAAACAATTTGTTCTTGTTTTCTTTTTAACTCAGTGTGACATAATTACGGTTATTATTTTTCGTTAGTGCCACAACGTCACTTGAGGGGGCTGGCAGGTTTAAAATAATCGTATACTATCATTTTTACAATATGAAGTGGTCATTTTTTATTCAAAAGGAAGTTAAAAGTTGACTTTGTAGTATAAGCTATTCACCTTGCGTAAATCTTGGAATATCATTATTTTTTGGGATGTCAAAATTTTAAATGCTTCTCCTGAAAAATCGCATTTTTGCATAAGTGACAGTCTCGCACCGGGGGTGCGATATATTCTTTGTTGGATAAGACTATGAATTTGGCTCAAAATTAATACCTTATTTTGACTATATTTTTATATCTTTATTAATGTAATTAATATGAAAGTTTGGACGTCCAGATGTTTTTTGCCATACCACGCGCAAATAATTAAAAATAGAAAAAATTATAGATTTAAATGTGAAATAGGTCATGAATGCCAGAAAACATAATATGTAACAGGGTTGTCCTGTCACTTAGGGAGCCGTAAAAGGCTATTAATTAACTTATTAAGCTTAACTCTTTTTACTATAGTTAAATATAATAAACGGCGGATACCGTATCCCAAATTTAAGTCATCAATAAATTGGTGTTAAATTATTGTTGCAATCCAATCTTCTGACTTAGTGCCGAGGTCCACTTCATACTTTTCATTTTGTCTGAAGTAAAACATGTCTAAGCGATTTAAGTAAAACAATATCAAAATATTATTTACTTGGATGAGATAAAATTGTCAATAAGGATCAAAGCAATACACCCCAACACTCGCAAAGTGCAAACTTCCAAAACAAATCAGCGTCTTCTATACTAAAAAAAATCTTTCCTAAATCAATGTCAATTTCAATAAAATAAGCAAATTAAATAAACAACCCCCAGCGAGATAAAAGGTCTGGCCGTCGCCTAAGACCACACTTTTGATGGTGTCGTATTTTAAAAAGGCTGAGGGGAAAATTTGACACTTAGACGAATTTAACCTAGCATTGTATTAATTATTCAGGGCGGCGCTTTCGTGTTTTAAGGTGCGCTTGTAGGGGGGTAAGGTAATTTGTTTTACAATAAAAAAGTGTGCAGAGAAGAATTTTAGGGAAGTTGCAACGAGTTTCGCTCCGACGATAGCTCGGGTGAGAGAAAAGTTTAATAAAATTGTTTTGGAATGCAGCGTGGAGCGAGATAAGTTCCGCCTAGTGAAGGTACTATCGATTGTGGAGTTTTTATTAACTTGATTTTAATAAGGAACATAGGGTAAACGAATCGTTAAACAACATTATCTTTACGAAGAATTGTAATTTAAAAAGCTTTACATTAATTTGCTGTTTGATAAATAATAAAAAGACTAAGAATTCTCATCATCTAATTCTCCTGTAGTAGCTATCTTCTTTATTAATTTTGCCTTGGTAACTTAAATTTCGAAAATGCACAAGAAACTTTAATACTAGCAGCTCAATTTGAATTATTACCGTAGCGTGAGCTAGAAATTTAATTCTCATTCGAAAACCATTCATAAAAATGTCTTAAAAATAAGTAAGTCTGCATCCCGACAGCATCGGCGTGTACACAAAAGAATATTCCTACATCAAACTCATTTGTAGGTAGACGGGGGAAGCTTACCGTCCTCTCTGGAATACTTTAACTTTTCAATTGTAACTTTTGATGGGTTTTCGAACGTAATAATAATCTGTATCGCGTTTATGGGGTGGGTGCATCAACGAATGATTGCTACAAAAGAATGCCAATTCCTACATAGAAAATTGAGTCACTGTATTATTCACTAGCATCCCTAACATGTACTTTTGTATGCTATTTTTTTACGTAATTTTATTGTGAGTAAATAAACCAAGGGCGTTAATATTACCATTGAAATGAAAATTGCGTCTCCATTGTACCGTAAAAATATTAATTGCATTTATGAATAACCGATATTGATTTATTTAGGGCCTTTTGACTGTGCGATTTCGTTGCAAAATAAAAATAGAGGGACTTTATTCTTGCCTAGGAAGTCGTTAAAAGCTGCTAATGGATTAATACTCGTTATGCTAACTCATGGGTTCAATTCCCGCCATGAGCGAACATTTTTTTATTTATATATAATATGTAATTATTTACAAAAGCAAAGTACAGTACATCAGTTGTTTAGTACCCATAACAAACTCTCTGCTGCTTTGATACTAGATGGCGCTGTATGATTTGTCGCAGTAAATTTAATTTTCAATCATCAGGAAAAGCGCTACCCGGCTTCGAGGGTCAAAAGGCAGTCGTTCCTATGAAAACAAACATTAACATCTATTCCATCGAGATTACTACAGAGGAGCAACCACCCAAATAGGCTTCAGATGGATTTGGAGTGGAGAATTACTTAAATATACTAGGGCGACTGATGCAGCGCTGTCTTAACCTAGAAAAATCAGCAAAGCGCTTGTGTTATGTATAGTAGACAATAGATAAAATACTTTTCTTTTGCAAGTAAATAGATATTATACATAAAGACCCAGAATTGGGGCGAGATCTAAACACATGACTCCCTGGGCATTACGAAAAAGGCATTCCAACATACAAAAGTAGTTTCACCACGGAGGTAGGCAATAGCTGTATTAATTTTTATTGCCGAGAAACAGCATACAGGCTAGCAGGAGGCGGGTTCTAGGCCCTACTATGTAGCTAGGATTGTTTTGTCGTCTTTTATGACAGGTCAATCCCGGCCGCAGAGGTTAGTATTCCTACTTCGCCCCTGCACGAAGAAGTATTTGGAAATAAAATGAAATATTTTATTTAAAATAAAATCTTCACGTTTTAATGGAAACCACAATATATTTTTACAATATATTTTCTGATGATTATTATGATTAAGAAACATAATAAAAATATGAAAGTAAATATTAACGTAAAATTCATTGCAGCGCAGACAAGTTTGTAACATTCAATTGTCATCCACACATTTCATGGTAGATAAAACTCATGAATCAGTTCTCCATATGGACTTCGTATCAAAAAATTTACTCGGAGCAGGCGAACGCGACTCGAATTTCCTGTACGATATGAATCTTCCCTACTCGCTTTAAGATGATATATTTTCTTATTTCTACCCCTAGAGGGTTCTGATCTATAGCAAGAAGGTACACCATCACATATATAGCTTCAAATTACACACTCAAATGTTCATTGAATACTCACAACAAAATGTTTATCAAAGATTCAACACCTGTAAAATTACTACATCTAAGTTACCGTCACCTATGGATGTTTACGATACTAGGAGCAGCGCGAACACGCTGCTGTTTCATAGGTGTACCGGAACCTGGGTCACTAATTCCGGAACACAACACAAGGTTATTATGGCGGCATACTGAAGATCAATATTGGTTGCCATCCAGACGTGCTTGGGACCACGTACCACGTAGAAAAATTTAATGAGACTTCAATTTTGAATTGCTACAAATAAAACTTGTGTAGTCAGTTATTTTATCTTGTTAAAAGTCAAAACCAATATTTGAAATAATAGTGTCTAGACCAATTAAGCATCAATACTGGTTTATTTTCGATAAAAATGATGTTTAAAATCTTTTTTTGGATTCTTTAAGTATCATGTAAATCTCCAGACCATAAAATTCATTTGGCAACCTCCCTTTAGAAAAGGAATAATATACACACCAAACTTTTTCGATGAGGATTAGCTTAATACTCAAACCAGCCATATCTGCAACACGACGTTTTCATTAACTACCCGTTTTTGAAAATTGTATTACAATATATAATTCTTCGTGCAGAGTAAGAATCTGCACGTTCCTCCTCCTTTGCGGACGGGGTCGGGTCTACCTGTCGTAAAAGGCGACAAAACATTCCTAGCCAGATGGTGGGGCCCCAAGCCCGTCTGGATGGCGACCACCCTTAGTCTATAAGTATGCCGCCATAACCTTGTTTTGTGTTTCAGCACAAGTGATCCAGATTCCTGTACCCCTATGGGGTAGCAGCATGTTCGAGGTGCCCTTAGCATCACATACATCCATATAGGCGACGGTAACTGCTTACTATTAGGTGGGCGGTCAGCCTGTCTGCTTATCCACCCCAATAAAAAAAGAGAAAAACTCCTTTATAGTTTGCATATCATAGTAAAAACAGAAATCTTAACGTCTGATCGCACATCCATTGGGTTATTTCGAAGATTTTTTAACAATAAACGTGACCACGATTTCATTTAAAAATTCATTGTATTATTTGTATTTCAATCTTGCGACATTCATGGAAATCAAAAGAAAATATGTTTGTTTATAAATGATGGCTTGCTTCGCATCGCTCAGTCACGCAGAACAAACCGGTTAACGGATCTGTTCCTCAGAAATCACCCTCCAAGACCCTTCTACAAATTGATTTTCAATTTGTTTGAAATGTGGTCGATGCAACGGGCAATAAGGAGGTGGAATAGCGGAAAATTATTTGAGTGAACTTGCCCTTGATGAGATTTCATAGAATTAGACGGACGGAACAAATTGAGGGATAATCTTACGAAGCAGGTCTAGGTATAATTTAAAATTTTTGAGAACAAAACAGATACTAATCTTTGTTTTGAAGCGTAATCGCTCAAAAGTGACAATCTAAACCAAATTTAATATATAAATAATTATCCTAGTTAATATTCAATAGCATCTATATTATTTGTTCAGTCTATAAGATCTTCGCAATTGTATGTGTAAACAAACTAATATAAACTACTTAGTACGTTATTTATTCAAATACAAATAGCGATGGCACCAATAATACCATTATTAAACATAAGAATAGTCATATGAATTACAAGTGTTCACCGTTAAAACACCGACTCATAGAATATTTACAAGTAAACGTCGCGAAAATGGAAAAGGTAGATAAGTAAAGACTGTTTGTGTAAATAATAGTCGTTCCCACTGCTCATCGTTCAGCTTTGCACCCTAAGTGCGGGTTATTTATGGAATTGTGAAATATTGAAGCAATAACTATCTTATTGGCAGGCAATGATTGTTTTTTTATGATATCCTTTCAATAATGTTGAAAAGGTGTAATTTTATAGCACCGTTTTATACGTTGTTGGGTTCTTATGGAAGTTTAATTCTCTCAGTGACATAAGGTTCTTAAATTTGAAAAACATCTTTGAATAACAAAGATTCTAAAACGGTGTCCATTACATTAATACTAAAAGCAATATTTCTAACCTGTACCTTAAAAAACACAGAAAGAACTACGACGGTGCATCGACGTAAACAGGCGCTTTAAAATGTGGCTGATCTTGCACTGAATACCATAAGCTTCGTAACCAGATGAAAAACTTGTCAGAAGGATAAAAGAATAAAGAAAAAAATATTTAAAAAGTTTTTTCAATGTCTCTTACGTTAAAATATAAATAGTATACAAGTAAATTATAATATATACAAAGTATTTTTGTTAAAGCTATTAGCAATTAAATCCTAAAAAGCAATCATATAAAACAAAGGAGCGTTAAAAGATCGTGTAGTCTGAAAATGTCTTAAATATTAAACACAAATCTCCCCCGAGACAATCATAAATTTCTATTAACTTCTTGAGATGTTACTTTCATTTTATTGTCAAGTGATAGGGATTAATTCGGGTGACTTATAACTGCCATACATCTGGCTGCCCTTGGGGGGTGGTGTATAAAATAAAGCTTCCCTGCGATTATATTAATACTCGGATGGGTCTAGACATGGGGTTGCTAGACTGCACCCCTATTTTCAGTAATTTTGAGTAAATTGTAAAAAAAGTGAAAAACAATTTTTATGCCGAAATTATTATTATCTTTTCTAAAAATTTGCACTTTATTCGATTCATATTGTTAATACTTAATCATTACTGAGTAAAATCATCTTCGATATAACAACACTGAATAAATTAAAAAATATTTATATGTACAAGGCAAAAACGCTTAAATTTATTTAAAACGCGTGTAATTAATAAAGTAACATGAAATTGAATATTAAATATCAGTGATGCTAGTTCTATAAGATTCGTATATACTTATTAAAATGAATTCCTCAATTTTCATAGCCATTCAGTTTTTTTTTTTACAAAATTTATAAATATTTATTGAAAGATTAATGTTGTTTATTTTTTGTGTCTACTAATGTTGGTTCACAAAATAAAAACGTTACTCAAAATACTTAACAAGAACATTTAATCTTTACTTTTCTAAAAAATAAATTTAGCGAGTCTGACATTTTTACTTTCTATTGGCAAGTTTGACGCTGTAGCCACGCCATAAAAAGGAATAAAATATTTTCTTAATTAAATAAGTTATTTTAGCAGACTGTAAGTCGATTTATATTTTTTAATTAATTTCAAATCCGGCACATGGCAACTTTGTAGAGGACATGATCCGACTTGGAGACAAGCCGTTTAAATGGTGTTCAACATCCTTATACGCTCCGTGTAATTTTCACCGCATCTTTTAATATCTACGTACAGACTAAAATATATTCTTAATCAAGGTATTAATTTTGTTCATACGTCCTAGCATAGGTTTAATGTCGTATGTATCATAAAATAGCAATGTACATTTTTATTAAAAAGTAACAGATAAGTTTTAAAAAAATACAATAATTTTGTACCCATCTGGTCAGTAAGCACGCAAGTGCGAAGTATCGCATACGTAAATTCGATTGTCACGGAAAATAGATCACAAAATAATTATGGAAAATTTTATGCACACTGTATAAAGTAATATTATAACATACAGTTTTGTTTTCAATGTGGATATATTTGTAGACTGGTGGAGCAGACACTCCCCGCGTCTCAAACGGTTTGATTAATTTCGAAATGTTTGATATGTTCTGAAGGGCATCACAGAGTCATGGAAGGCCAGATTTTGATTAATGTAGCTCTTCGAGGAGTCAAGTGTGATCGTGTAATATATTAAAGTGCATTAAATTAATTTTAATCTTGATTATAGATAATTTCTATCAAAGTTCAAAATTAAAAATAAGTCATAACTATCAATAAAAAAATATAATTTGCAATAACATCATTATTTCAAAGCTCTTAATTACAGTGAGGTACTTATTATGAAAATTCAGATAAACTTAAGTCGGTATAAGCATTTGTATCTGCTTTATAAAAATAATATTTCATTGTTATTTAGAGAAAAGAAAATGCCATTCCAAATGCGAAACAGCATTTAAACCTCTTGGGTGGGTAAATGTCTCATATATTTCCTTAAGCAAGGATCACAAACGAACAGGACAATGCAAAACCATCGCACAAATCCTACGTTTTGTAATAGAAAGCAAAATTACAAATGTATGAAATGTTAAAAACGGTTCGTAATAAACACTGAGGACAATAAAATGAAAAAAAAAAAAACAGTTACACGAAGGAGTCGTGAAATAAAAGTAATTTACAACATAAATGCCCGAAGTTAAAGGACCATCAAAATTTATAGTAAGGTATTGTTTTTAACAACCAACGTAATGCCTTGTTAAGGTGTAAATATTTTCTTTTATTATTATAATTTAATTTTCTATGAACTTACGTTGCATTTCAAAGTCAAGCAGCGATTTCAGAATTTATCTTCTTTTACTAGACAGTTTTATATAACTAAGCATTTAAGCCACTCATTCAAAAAACATGATAAAATATAAATTATAAACTAACGTATTATATGTTATTTTTTGATTCCACTAATAAATTGATTGGGATCACATACTTCTTAAGGAGTATTTTTATCCTATAAATACTTCAACTCCTAATTTACTTTAGATTTCTTAGTGAGATGATGCTCATCACAATCAAGTCTTAGTTATTTAGGAAACGGAATATTTTACCCAGTTTAATTTTTCTTTCAGCAAACAATTTTAATAAAGTTCTCGAACCTATACAAATTTGCACTCGAAAAAAATTAACCAGTATCTCTTCAGTCAAAGTCGTAACTCCTTTCATGCAATCCAACCAAGATTATTTGATATCTTTATTTCTGAAATTTCTAAACGTATCATTATAATTTGTGAAAATGTGAACGCGTTCGCCTGTATCATATTACGTGTCATGTAGTCATGGTGACTTTGGAGCAGCCATCAAAAGACGTCATTACACCGTCTTGCGTATATTACGTCATTATTCCACCAGCACGCATCTCGCTTACAGTTGACAATCTGAGACGTTACTAATGGAAAGAACACGGGGTTTTGATAAATTCACGCTCGTTTTTCCCCTCTGCCAGTTTAAAAAGCTCTGCTCTCATGTCGCGTGTGAAGGCAAGGATTGAGTGGAAATGAAGTGTTCTGATAAGAAGCCATTGTCGACCGTATCGCTGAGATGTTGTGATTTTCGCCTATATTTATTTAACATCACACCGAAAATGAGATCTCTCGAGATGAGATAAAGTGCTCATTTTCCTTTCTATTGATAAAATTAATTTTCATAATAGGATTACTTAACAAGGTTCTTGCTTAAACTTTATTTTCGATTTAAAATACGATTTTGTTGTTGAACAATAAAGCTGTTGAGGCTTAGGAAAGCAATTAATTTTTAATAAGTACTTAGTTTAAATGTAAATTAGTTTATCCACTCAAAAAAATATTGTGTACGTTACAAGGACACGTCATTTTACAATCTATGCTTCTGTACGAGAATGATCACCTGGGAGTTCTGCCATTTCTTTCAGAGTTGATAGACTTACATAGCTTCTATAACGATTGACGACCTCGGCGGCTTAACGGATAACGCACTTTGGTACGCTTGCGGAGGTCACGGGTTCGATTCCCGTCTCGCGTCTGGGTGTTTATGTATAATATGTATTTATTTACAACAAAAAAAAGTATATAAGTAGTATATCAGTTGTCTAGTACCCATAACACAAGTGCTATGCTACTTAGTTTGGGACTAGATGGCGCTGTGTGAATTGTCACAAAATATTTATTATTTATTTATTATTATTATAACACCAAACATATATCATACGAGTACCTAACGTCAAGTTACGCTTATTATAATTATGACTCGACATATAATTCACGAACGCTTCAAAAACATCTTAAAATCGTATGAAGTTGTATTAGTAATATATTATTACTAATACAATTACTAATATATACTATTGTATAAAGAATTCAATCATAAAATCTGGTGCAAAACGAAGTAGATTTTACTTAGAAAGATGGTAGCTTCCTTAAACAAGAATATATTATTTCAGTCATAACTTCAAATTGCGTATTGATTTAAAAATAGAAAACTACAGGGAATGGTTTGTTTACCTTGAGGGCGCTTGGTGCAACATTTGGTACTGAGCGGCCCCATGTATTCCTCAGGGCATTTCCGCCCCACTCATTATCCCCTATAGTTATTACTGTCATTTTTCAACTCGTTATTTACTCTGAGGAGAGCTGATAGCGCGACATTTGCTCTCAAACACCGATTTCAGATTAGGGTGAAGGATTTTCTTGGATTTACGTGGGCTTACCAAGGAAATTGAAAATAGCCCTTTAAAGAATGTGGGTACTTTGGTGAGACTTTGTTTTCATAATGCGAAATGACGGTGTAATGTCCAATCGTAAAAAGCGGGAACTTTACTGCATTACTCAGATGGAGTCCATTACAAGGATCTAGCTGAGGTGTTACATTGTAAAAAAACCTTATTTAATGACCTACTGCTAAAAATCGGCCAAAAAGCGAAGAAAACTATTTGCAGAACCGCCTTCTGGGCGTGGAAGACGGGTAAGAAAGGTTAGCATTGTTAAAATATTTAAATAAATGATATATTATTATTTAAATAAATATTAAATAAATAAGTTGAATAAATTATCTTTAATTGTTATCGATGACAAATTAAGATCTACTCAAAAAGTTCCAAAGTCAGTGCACATTAATTATCCTTAAAAGCTTTTCAACTTAACTTCAGCGGTGACGTCACTTTGTCAAACATCAATTTACTTTTTGACAATGATCAACGATGAAATGGACGAGCGCCTAAATCGAATCTCTACTCTTAATATTCCCTTGTCATAATTTGGACAAAGTACTTTAGTTGGAAAAACTAAGAGTATATTCCTATATACTATATCCCATCAATATGTACAGCGCTCATCAATTCAATATTACAATAGTTTAAGTTTGTACTATCACTAACATTTAAAAAGACGCCATACATATATTTTTATTATTGCTGAAGAACAACAGACAGGCTGACCGAAGTAGTAGGCAGTTACCGTCGTCTATGGATGTTTGCGACACTAGACCGCCAACACACTGCTGTCCCAAAGATCGGCCGGAACACGGCACAAGGTTATTATGGCGGCATACATACGCCAGGGGTGGTTGCCATCCAGACGGGCATGGGGCCCTACTACGTAACTAGGTTAGTTTTGTTGCCTTTTACGACCAGCTGACCCCGGCAGCAGAGGTTAGTATTCTTATTCAACTCCTTCATGGAGAGATATATCATATAAAAACAATGTATCAAATATTTTTTGAAGTTCATCTACGCAATCATTCTAAATTTGTTTTTAAGGTTGTAAAATTGGTTTTATGTCAGTTTAAACTATTTGTTTATTTAAAAAAAAACTAGCAAGCACATCAAGCTGGGGAAGCTAATTCCGTCTTTACAAGATCTTGCTGCCATCCATGGGGCCACTTGGAAGACCAGGTTTCGTTACTCAATATTATTAAACAGGAAAAGTTTAGTACTCTTTTCAGGGTCTATAGAGCGTAGTAGAGATGGGCTGGTGGTATAGCTAGCTAGTATAGTATAGCTAGGCTAGGCTAGTTACAGCCAGTCGCAGAGTAATGAGCAAAAGTCAATCCTGCAACCCCGCACAAAGGCTCAGGCGATAATCGGGGTTTTTAGTGGGTATGCCGTGACCACCACTAGATATCATATGCTTAGGCAGGTGTGTGGTCGTAATAAGAGAGTGTGGAGAACCCGCAGACAGAACATAGCCGCGTCGGCTTTCCCCTGAAGTTTCGACGCAGCACTGATAAGGTTTAGTTTGCCTCGGGTTAAAAAAACATAGCCAGTAATAAGTTATACAACCAATTTTAAATATTCTAAATGCAATCCCACGTCCGCTGGCACGATAGGAAAGCATATACCCTCTATCTAACTAAATTATAATTATATTCTCGTAGTTAGGTAAAAAGCAAATTCAAACATTTAATCTTTTTATAAAAAATATTTTACAGTGTAAGCTGTATAACTTTCGAATGCTCTTTATTAAGTTTCAATTTGACAATTAATTATTATATATATTTTGTAGTGTATATTTATAATAAAAAAATTATGTATATAAATAAATTGCACGAATAGTGAAACTCCAAAACTGTACTCCGACATCGCCAGAAAATTAATAAATAATATATTCAGATAAAAGGTTCCCTGGAAGAGATAAGACTGCTTATTGGGTACTAGTTGTAAAAAATATGTTTGTTGATAAATCGAGTATAAAATAAAGAGTTATCTATCTGTCTATATTTTCATAAAATCTCTATCTATCTTATCAACATATGTCATAGATGGTCTTCATAGTTACGGATGTGAAGAAACTCTCCCATAATAATTAAAACATTTTCAATATGGTTGAACATGCAACGAAGATAATAAAATGTAAATAAAATAACCATTAGCAGGAAAATCTCAGGCAATACTTTGCTCTGTGGAGGGGCGAAGTAAGAATACTACCCCCTGCGGCCGGGGTCGGGGTAGAAGGCGATAAAACAACCCCAGCTACGTGCAGGGCCCCAGGTTCATCTGGATGAGAACCATACCGTATACCGCCATAATAACCTTGTATTGTGTTCCTGCATTAGTGACCCAGGTTCCTGTTCCACACATGGGACAGCAGCGTGTTCGTGGTGCCCCTGGCGTCGCAAACTACTATAGATGACGGTAACTGCTTACCATTAAATAGGCCCTTAGCCTGTCCGCTATTCCTCAGCAATAACAAAAAAAAAAACTTAATCCATTCGAATGCTTAATACAGGAATTGAAACAATTAGTATTATTAAATCCTAACTAACTGAAGTATACGTGAAATCATTAACTAATAAATTCATGGTTTCGTGACAGCAAATACTGGACTAGATGGAAAACCATACGTGTCTAGACACCGGGCCATAAATAAGTAACGATTACTTGGTAAAAGCGCCTTATTAACCACCCCAAGCAATATGATAGGTCGCACTTTTGTAAAAGGCCATAATGGAGTCGCGGCCACGCAGGATAAGGTTTGTAAATATTTTATTCAATCTATTATGGAGTGGGCGGGTGATTGACGGCCCAGAACTCCCCAGAGGCCATGGCGTAGTGCACCAGAAAACATGCTAAATATTTTATTCAAAATAAATCTAAATGGCAGTCGTATATTAAAAATGCTGTATTACCTATTACCTATTAGCTTAAAAATAGCGCACGGAAACGCGTGCTGTTCCCCCGTGCGGGCCCCCTTCAATCACCTGGGAGCGGTCCGGGGTTCGAAATCCTGACCCACTGGCACAATCCCTAGACGGTGCCTGCTTTGACAGAACAGCGGGGTTTTTAGTAGGTAGGCAAAGTCACATATCGTTCCCGAAGTCCCACATACCCCCTTATCACCGGGTCATTACTTGTTTATAGAAATTTTCCTTGAAAACAAAAAGTATAAATACATCATCATTGGCTTGGCCTTGTCCCAATCATTTGGGGTTTGCACAATATATTTGTCCATATAAAAAATTAAGGCTTTAGAAGTGTAAAAACGATCAACATTAAAGTTCTCTACCCAGTTGCATTATAAAATTCACTTTGAGGCTCGAATCCGTTTATTAAAATTTACAAAATTCTTGATAGCAACTAATTTTGTTGTGTCACAATAGCACAAAATAATTATTTGGCTTAATTGACAGCTCTATTAAACGCAATTTGAAAGGAAAATTACATCCTTCCTATAGAAATAAATGTAGTACTATGTATGTTCATACACAGGGAATATAGTTGAAGACCTTTTCTTACATCGAGATTACACACAAAAATAATCATCTATTGAACAGTACAAACGTTATATTCAGAACACGTGGACGCGGTATTATTTGGATTTACCAAGTAAGGCAATTAATTACTAGGAATCCTTACATGCTATTTAAGGATACAGCACAGCTGCGAGCTGTTAGACGGCTAACTATTAACTAGTTAGAAGTTGCAAAGTGCCTCTAAATTGAACACCTGAACGGTTTTGCCTGAAGTACCGGTGAGCCCAGCATAGTACTAAAATGTATTAATCAACATTTAATTCCATATCGCCACCGAGCGGGTAAAGGCGGTGCACGTACGCTCTTGGGACTCCTACGAAACAAACCGCGCGGTCCAGACCCAACGCTGCAAAATATGCAAATGAAGAGGCGACTCATTTCACGTATTTTAATGGACACTTAACTCTGTTAATTATAAAGTTTCAAGTTGGCTTAATTTGACAGGGACTCTCCATTTCTACACAGTGATGTTCGAAGAGTTTTGAATGTGCGGTCAGATAATAAATGCCAAAATTATTGAGATTTTAGGTTTTATTTTTTATTTATATTATTATATTTATGTGAATATCAAAATATTTCTTCAAAAATGTTTTGTTTCAAGAAAATTTTTGGAATTTGTGAGGTTGGAAAAGTGAAAAAGGGTACATAAAGATCGCAAAAATGGATGATCTGGGTTTTGGTGATTTGACTGAGGAAATCATGTATTTTAATAAGATCTCTAATAGAGGAGATTGGTAGGACGGAGGACTAGCCTAACCCATATAATGTGGGATAAGACCAGGAAAATTATTTTATTCTAAAATTATAGTATTCTTTAATTTAGAAGTGTTACCTTGTGAAGTAATGAATTTATAACATCCAAAGATCCCGTGAACTTACCTGAAACAGAGAAAAATATACATTATAAAACACATTAAAATGCCAAGTTCATTTAAATAAATAAGAAGTAAATATTCATAGCTTATATTGAAAATTTAACACTTCTTCAACGGGAAACTTGTCTCAGTAGAAATACTTTCTAACACAGGCGAAAGCAAGATATTGTCAATTGACGTACTTATTAAACCTTTGATTTTGAAAAATAGCAAATACACAAAATTGGATGAGTCGAATTATTGTTCATTAAACTCGACGTAAAGCACACCTCCTGTTTAATTACTGGCGAGCGTTGTTAATTTATAATGTCCGCCGGACTTGAAGCACTCCAAGTCCACGGCAGGATAACATCGAAACTCCCTTAAGATTAATTTGTGAACCTACTCGTGAACTTTAACTCTTTCGCCTCTGACCGAATTCCCAGTCGACCCTTGCCAGTTTAGAATTAAATTAAATGAAATAAATTTTGTAAAACGGCAACTTTAATTTGTCTAAGGGTTTTGGGTTGTAATCTAATTTGGAAGTCTGTAAAACAAACCAAATCCCTACTACTGCTACCAAATTGTCTAAACATTCAAGAAATTCTGAAATCTTGATTACTAACATTTGCTATCATACTATTTTGCTTTAAAGTCACACTTAAAATTGGCGCTATTTTAACTTTGATAAATTTTATGAGTGCAATATTATCCAATAACTCATAAAAGACTGGCTCAATCCCTAGGCAAGTAGTCTGGTTCGGTTCGATATTTTTGGAAAACATAAATTATAAATTGTAATTATTTTATATCTTCTAGTTTGTTGTTTATGTATTTAATATAATATTTGAAAATGGAATACATGTTTACATGTGTAATACTAGGGACTGTTTTAAAACATTGGGTTGAAGTACCTAGTCACTTTGACCGAAGATCATTCAAATATATCAAAGATATATTATATATTAAGATTTATTTGTATAGATTAAGATATACATACTATCAATAGATGTTGATCAAGGGGTTTTATTAAGTACTCACTTTGAATATCACTTTCAGTATCAAACACAGAAATTTGGCCTGTGTATGCCTACACTATATTACCTCCAGCTTTAAACAGCAAGTAAGACATCTTTAATTCTCATTCGTGTACTAATACACGCATAAAGTTTGTAAGAATTATAAATACATTAGCGTTGGCATTATAAAGTCATATCAAATAACAAATAAAGAAAAAATTTTGGTGTTTATTTTTATGGAAGTATTTGAAATTAATGTTTTATCAAAACTATTCCTTCAATTATGTTTTATCCGTACAGGGGCGGAGGAAAAATACTGACCTCTGTGGCCGGGGTCGGCCTGTTGTAAAAAGTGACAAAACAACCCACCTACGTGGTAGGGCCCCAAGTCCGTCTGGATGGCGACCACCTTTGGTCTTAAGTATGCCGTTAAAATAACTTTGTGTTGTGTTCCGATATCAGTGACCCCAAGTTCCTATACCCTTATGGGACAGCAATGGGTGTCCCTTATGGGTGTTTGCGATGCCACTGGCGTTGCAAACACCCACAGGCGAAGGTAACTGCTGAATTCTAATTGGACCTTCAGCCTGTCTGCTGTCCTACAGCAATAAACAAAAATGTTAAAAAAAATCCCTTAATATCGACAAATGTAGGTATATAACCATTAAATCTAAATTATGTCTAGTTTAACTTCACCTGTATTTTATTTTTGGCATATCTTAAAATAAATATATTCCTATTGAAGGTTTTTAGTATTTTATCCTTAACACATTCACTGCCAAGCATTTCGACGTGTTTTTATCGTTGCAGGTTTAGATATTAAAATTGTCGGTTATATAATATAGACATATATATTTTTATTAAGTTAATAGTTTTCAAAATATCAAAATTTTAAAATAGTATATTATACATTATTATAATAGTATTAGTAATAGTATAGTATTTTAAAATAGTATTATAGTTTTCAAAATTTTATCTGCTTCCAAAAAATCTTAATTTTATTTCCTATATTAATTCTATAAACTGCCAACTATTAAAATAGCCATAAAGTGTCGGTCACTGGTGACGGACATGGCGTCAAATGGGTTAATATAAATACATGCACAGTACAGTAACAGTACAGCACAGTAAGTTTTAAATGCTGTTATAGATATAACATTAAATCGAAATTTACATTTTCCTAGAAAGTGTTGGATACCTATTATTCGGTGTGTGCCAACTAATCAAAAAAGGGACGCCATTTTGATACAGGATTAGAAGCCTCATAATTTTGGGTACGTTAGTTAGTAGACGGAATGAAGCCTTGTATATGCGTCGACAAAACCCAATATACATGACCAAGTATTTTGAATTAATACATGTCAAAGTTATTGTGATAGAATTAATCAATGTTGCCGAAGTTGCAAGCCCAAAGTCTCAGGAGGATAGTAACCTCGAAGTTGCTCTTAGATTTATATAATTTGACACAGACGAGACATTTATATAATTAACTGCTCAATTACATTTAGATTTCCAACTAAATTATTTATCTTCTCATATAAGCGCAATCTCAT
Organism: Malacosoma neustria; assembly: GCA_963693495.1. Classification (NCBI taxonomy): domain Eukaryota; kingdom Metazoa; phylum Arthropoda; class Insecta; order Lepidoptera; family Lasiocampidae; genus Malacosoma; species Malacosoma neustria. The sequence goes on along the minus strand of OY856385.1, from coordinate 11,218,764 downwards.
AATTATGCCAGTTATATCTAAAACTTACAAATTCAGAGTCTGAGGTACAATTTTTAAGCACCGATTTGAGTGGCTACTTTTTTGTGATACTTCTTATTCCAAAGTAAATAACAACAACGACATAAATTTAGCTAAATTCGTTTTCAGGAATGGCTGCTGTCTGACTGTATGTGTGTGCTCAACTGTTTTTTTCAATCTAACTGGAAAACAAGGTAATGTTCGCATTTTACGATTAGGTAAGAATCCAATCAACATTTGTGGCCACTGCCATAGCGTATTCAATGATATATAAAAAGTATAATCATATGTAAAAGGTATTAATAAAAACTTTGCTAACATATCTTACGAATACGATAAACCAATTCAAATTTTGGTAGACACTTGTATCTACTTCGACTAGATAATTTACCAGAGACGGTGTACTTTATGTTATGTATTTTAACAAATCCTGAATAAATGTTACATTTAATTTCTATTTCATTTAGAGATAATAGGTTAATAATGAGTGAGATATGTACAATATTTGTCGAATATATTTAGTAATTAGTTAAATGGTAATAAAAAGTGGTTGCTTCAATTGAAAGAAATGTATATAAAATACTCAAGTAGATCTATGAATAGTAAGGAATTAAAGTCGAGATGGGGTGACTTCAGCGCAATGGTAATGACAAGATATGTTAGAAACTTAAGTGTCAACTCGGGGAGCGTTTGAAGTGTCGTCACCGCGGTAAGAGGGAAATTAAAAATTGAAAAACTCGCCGCCATGATGGCAGTGGCGTTAATGGCTGTACATAATAAATAAAGCGGACCGCTTGTAGGCTTATGTGCGAGACGAGTGGGGGTGTGGCCGGGAGTTGCGAATGGGCTCTCCGTGCGACATCTGAGACGACCGGGCCCTTTGGAGTGCCTGCGTTCGGCTCGACCTGTTTCATATTGCCCTGCCCGCTACCTGAGTGCTGCTTTACTTTGATTCAAGAAAAAAACCGCTTTGGCGCAACACTCGTAGAAACTCACGACAAAAGTGTTCTAGAATGTCAAAGGTAATGGGCTGAAATGAAAAATCTGAAAGCTCGCTGTTGAGATTGAAATGTTTGCGCAGAAAAATGAGACCAGGCCAAGGTCAGTTCAGTAATCATTGTTTGCATTTTCCCGTTGCAATATAATTATATTATTCTGTGTGCTTTTGCATAACATTTTATACACCCATTAAATACTCATCATGCTCATATAGTGATGAAATCTGATACGAAATAACTGAATGGTTTACTGTTGTAGATATAAAAGTAGGTTTTTTTATACACCATTTTTTTAAAGAGTCCACGTAATGTAAACATACATAAAATAATTAATACTTGTACAGATTTTACTATAATTTAGAACATATCACATTGGTACCCTGAACTAATGAATACTGTATCTAAGTGGAAAAAAAATTGTAAATACGAATATAATTTTAATATTATTTTGTACTCAACCGACTACAATAAAATAGGCTTTACAAGTAAAAAAAACCGAATTAGTTGAATATTTTAATCTCATCATAAAGTTGTCATACTCCATAAAACAAAAAAAAAAAACATTTTAAAATTACATCTACAAGACATAATGTAAACTTTTCATCCACAATATTTAATGAACTTGCATAAAATTGTTCAATTCGACGTTAATAATTGAAGATTATGAGAATGTTGCAGTCGGTAATGATTAATTGAAAATTTTAAAATTAAATAACCAGTCGAACGAAATAACAAGTCCTCGCCAATGCTCGACGAACCCTTTAAAGGCAGCCATTTTACTTTTTCTTGTTTTGCACGTCAGAATGACGTCTGACAGGGCGCCATTTTGAAAAAAACTCGAGTACGGCTTCCTTCCGCATCGGTGGGCCCTCATGAGAACTATCGTGGTGGCAATGGCGACACCCCCTTCACTTTACATACATCAGATTCATTGTTTTAGTAGCGCCATGTACATACGATAAACTTTTGTTTGACGCGCCGCCATTCTTGATCCGACTGGGGACGTTTAAAGTGCAGGAAGCAAATGCATCCCTGCTCTTGGTAGTTTATTACAATATATGTACTATTTTTTTTTATATATATTTTATTTCTTAAAATATGTGTTTTTATAGATTAAACAATTTTTTTAAATATATCTCTATAGACTACTTTTTGCTGCTAATGCTGTTAAAAATATCGTATGCAAATCATTTGCATCATTGCAATTAGTTTTATATATTTTGTCTCTTAATTTTATATTTACAACCTATCTAAATATTAGTGGTTAATATAATTAATTTATTCTTAGTTAAACTTTATAAAATTTCAATTAGTTATCTCGATAATAGAGAAGAAAAATCTTATAAATGTTTTGATATTTATACAAAGGATTATTATGATATTAATCTATCAAAATATAATAAGTGTCTGTTTTTTTATATCAACATTTTATTAAATTCGTATAATCGTATTTCCCGAAACGAGTAGATTTTTGTCTTAGAACCAAATATTCCAATAAGTAACTTACATAATAGTATACCAATTAACAGGCTCATTTTGTAATATAATGTATATGATGGCAAGTACATACTATCATTTAATTACGATGATATGTACTTATTCTGTATACATTTATCAATAACTATATTTTAAATTATAATACCAACATCGAAAAATTAAAATGAAAACAAAAATAAAACTGGATACTAGAACTTTCTTTAATCTCTTTGACAGAAAAAAGTAGCAGTTTTAAAATTGAATCGTCACTATCAAAATAACGGAATATTGAATAAATTTTAAAAATCAATGTTAAAAGCAGAGCACATTTCCATTCCGCTAAATTAGTCCCGCTGCAAACACAAAGACTTGAAACGTTCGAGTAAAAAACGAGGGGTAAATTTAAAAAAATATAATTTTCAAGCGCTTGCAATTGAAACTTGGTACGAACGTGACGAGACATAATTTACCGAAGTATGTATTTTTCTGTTTTATGAACACTGAGATACAAATGCTAGACACCATTTTGAGTTTTGTTGTTGCAAAACGCTGTGAAGCCTGCCAGTCTACACCTCTAAATACCATATCAACTTACGCACAAAACTCTAGCGAAATAAATTATTATTTGTTTTTATGACATCTTAATTATCCAGGTATGCTCTGAAACGTAGATTATATAATAACGACAATTTTCTATAAGGGTCGTTGGTTTTTATTTCGCATTTTTGAGAGACACGAATATCGAACTTTAAAAACGTTCATACATAAAACTTCATATTCTATTTCATAGTGACCACCAAATATTTGTTATTTCTGATAAACTTATAATTTATTTCACTAGAAAATTAATACAATACCTCTTTAAGGCGTACCTCGATAAGGCGAAAATCTTCTCATCTTGGAAAAAAATGTGTTCCTTGCCTTTCAACCCCCTTTTTTTGTCTCGGGGAAAAACCTCTCTTGACGGGTTCCCCCGGCCCGGGGGGACCGAGGGATATGTGGGACTCCGGGGAAGATGTTCAGCCATCCGACTACCCACTAAAAAACCCCGCTGTTCTCCTATCGCCTACGCTCGGGCCTACGGATATGTGGCCTGCCGATCTCGTGGCCCGGGCCGCCGCCGGCCCGCCCTTTGTCTCAAGGGCCTCTTCTGAAGTGTTGGCGCCAGGGGGTCAGGGTTTCGTCCCCACGGCGCTCTCCTGTATTGTAGGAGTTGAGGTGGGCCCCGGAACAGCACGCGGCCCTCTCCCTCGCGGCAATAGTGCGGGCGGCGGATCCTCCCTCGAGGGGCCGCCCGCCGCCGCTTTCTACCGCGGCCGGAGGTCATTGCTCGTCCTCCGGCGCCGACGACGTGGCCTGCGTTGGCGGGAGGGGAGTGTGGTGGTGGACTCCCGCTCCCGCTCCGCCGCCTCCTTTGCGGACATGACTGCCTCGCAAAAGGAGGCGACGGCAGTCCATCCAGGATCGCCCCCGACCATGGACAGAACCAGGGCCGGGAGCGACAGGTCCACACCGATTTGGGCGACGCCTTTCAACCCCCTAAACCTCCGTTGCTCGAAAACCCTCAATAAGTCGAAATAATTAGCTAGTCCCTATAAGTAAATTCAGTAGTTATTTTCCCTCTATAACGCGAAAAATAAATTGGACCTCTGCATCTAGAACAGCAATGTTTAATTTTACAACCTTTACAACACGAGTATTTGAAAACCGATTTTAAGAATACACTAATAATGTACAGCATTGTTTCTTATAACTAGTATTTTTATTTATTTCACCTCTCCAACTCCACCAACTCAAAATTGGAATAAATCTTAACCTCTACAGGTCGAATGTTTCCTTACAAATTTAAGTCGAAATTCTCCATAAGTCGAAAATTCTATAACTCGAATTTTTGGCGTCTTGTCATATTCGACTTACCGAGATTTTAGTGTACATTTTAAATAAAAATCTATTGATTGATAACGACACCTCTTCGTACATATAACTCAATGTTTATAACAAGGCCTAGACATTCCGAGCGGCGTCATGGCTTCCACTCAGTAGTTACTCCCTTACCCCCTTAGCTCTAGTTTTAATTGTTGCTTCAGAGGTGGGAGAATCTGAGACCTAAACTCTTTCATATGTCAAGCGTAAATAGGTTCTTTAGTATGTGGCACGTGTCCTTATGTGTTAGTTAGATGGCGGCCATTTTGAACTCTACAAGCGAAGATTTATGCAAAACTTAATTTATTACATACAATTTATCATTATATATTTTACTATTACTATTTCAATATATTTATATAATTATTATTTGAAGTTTGAATTATTATGAAAGCCATTGATTAATAGGTTATAATGTGTTAGATAATATATCAAAGTTTATTTAAGGAGCTATTTTAGAGTTCAAAACAGAGAGTTGAAACAAAATCAATGGCTCAAAATGTTTCTTGAGATTATTTGAAGTAGTCTTTACTACGCAAATATAATAATGTTACACATTATTAATGATGAAACATTTAATATCTGTTTCATGATAAACATTTCATTAATAAAATAATTATAAATAATTGAATGACATTAAAATAATAGTTAGACTAGTTTCAATAGACAATTGAGAATTGGAATAGGATATTTTGAATTATATTTCCACAGTTGAACCTTTTAGAGAATACTATAAAATAATAACTTTGTATTACATGTAAATGATATTCACCAGGAAACAGAAAAAGATATATGCAAATCTTGAATAATATATAGGACATGTCAAGCATGTCATGTAGCCTTAGGATTATTTATTTGTTTACTTTATTTGGGAAACAAACAATCAATATAATTCATAAAATAATTTAAACGTACAAAATTCATACATCAATTGAGTTTCCACTTGTCAATTGTACATTTTTGAAGATAGATTCAAGACAATACAAGATACAATTCAGTTTAAGTTAATTAAGAAATCTTTTCAAATATGATTTATAAAATCAAATGTAATTTTTGGCTTGACAATTTGTAAATGGTTATAGTAATATTATAAAAAATATAGATGCGTAATTATTTGTAGTATCTACGATATTTTCTTTAACTATATAAAAGTTTGGGATGATATTCTAAATTTTACTCACCACCCTAGCCGTGTAAGCCTGACAATAAAAGACGGCAAGGTGCAAAAGGTAACGACCGTGGGTGCTACAAATAAACAGCTCCTTGCTCCCAGTGCGATTTGTTTTGTGCAACTGTTTGCTTTTTGTATTGACAGGCGATGTTTTTTCTCTAAAGAGGGCCTCGCAAACATGGCAGGGCGCCCGTCGTGATTGCGCTAAGGTTTATATGTTTACTACCAAAGGTCTTTGATTAGCCGTTACAGATTTTAGCAATAAAAAATCAGTCGTCTGTTATAATAATGTTTATTTAGGATTGGCCTCTGACTTCAATTTAGATCAAAAAGCTAAACTGTCTTTAGTAATATAAAATTATAATAATGTGACATTATCTTTAATGTGTAATCATTATATAATAATAAAGAATAATTGTATTATTATAATTCGTTTATTTCTGACCTATGACCTTTTACACTGAAGATAGGAAGGCAAGTCAATTCATATATTTTGTATTATTTTGATAACTATTTAAACTCTTTTTGTTACAATCAACTGTATGTATTATATATTTGAAAATTCTAAGAAAAAAATATTTTATCATAAATTGTATTAAGAGTTTATTTAATAGAGTGTTAAAAAATAAAACTAAATTATTCACTTTATACATTTTTTTTTATAATAGAGCAGCTGAAAAGTAATAGGTTATCCTGGTATGGCCATCATGTAACAAGGAAAATGCTAGAAATATAGATACAAAAGGAGAGGTAGACTAAAGAAAAGATGGATGGATTGTGTAAAAGATGATATGGCAAAAGAAGATGTGAATGTTCAAGTGACGATTAATAGATGTGACTGGAAGGAGAGAACACGTTGTGCCGACCCCAAATAATTTGGGATACGGGCAGAAAGAGAAATAGAGCAAGTTGGTTCATTAATTTTATGATGTTTCCGTTTTATTATATTGTCTATGAAATACATACATACATATAATCACGCCTATTTCCCATAGGGGTAGGCAGAGACCACTTCTTTCCACTTGCTACGATCCTTACATACTTGTTTCACTTCGTCCACTTTCATTATTCTCTTGATACATGCCATTCGGTTTAGGGTACTCTTGACCTGGCCTTTTTTCAAGACGTCCCTGATCTGGTCTATGAAATTTCTACTAATAACTAAGTCACCCATATTCCATTTAATAAACTCATAGATATACTTTCAAAGTAAAAGTAAAATCCAGGTATACACAAAACAAATTACAAGTGTGGTAATAATATACAGTATAACGAAACAAAAAAGTTTACACGGCCTTAGACGTGACATAGAACACATTTCTGATATTAAAAGAAGTGCTATTACAACCTTAGCGTGTCAATAATATAGAAAAGTCCCCAGACTATTGGGTAAATAAAATCAGCCGACAAGACCCTTTTAATACTGTAGTTACTGAATCTTTGCCGAATTCGGTTTTGTTTTCACAACGACCAACCCTATGTTTTTATATCGGCTGCCGTTATTTTGTTACACGCAATCTGTATGCAGGATTCGTAATTACTATAGATTTACAAAAGCTTGTTTGCTGTAACAACAAGAAATCACAGTTATATTAGGTACTCTGTTCTATTTTTGTACAGTTATTTTATGTCTTGTATTTTGTTTAAAGGAGCTTTTCATATTATTTTTTTTTATATTAAAAGTATTATTAAATGTACCAAAAAATATAAGTGGATTTTCTTATATTTATTTTTTCTTATATCGTATTATTCATAAGCTTACAAGGTATGGGAGGCGAAGTCTATTTGTCGGTATCAGTCGTGCTTACATATAGGTACAGAGGCTTATATTTATCGGCCTGTCGTAAAAGGCGACAAAACAACCCACCCTAGCTACGTGGTAGGGCCCCAAGCCCGTCTGGATGGCGAACGCCTTTGGTCTTAAGTATGCCGCCATAATAACCTTGTGTTGTGCTCCGGCATTAGTGACCCAAGTTCCTGTACTCTTATGCGACAGCAGCGTGTTCACGATGCTATTGGCGTTGCAAACACCCATTGGCGACGCTAACTGCTAAATTCTAAGCGGGCCGTCAACAAATAAAAATAATTATCATTACTATCTATTATATGTACTAGTTTTGTAACGAAATTTTGACTATGCATAAATCCGTGATACTTGACTATTATGTTAAATACTATAAAACAATGAAATGTGAAGAAATATGTGCTGCAATGTTGCTTTTATAATAATATACTAAGATAATTACGAAACAGAGAGTTATAGGTACAAGACAATAATATACAAACTAGTTGATCCGGCAAACGTTGTTCTGGAGTATGAATTTCAAAAAAAGTAGTCTATATCCTTCTGTGACTATATACTATATACTGAAATTCATCAAAATTGGTGCAACGGTTTAGTCGTGAAAGCGTAACAAACAAAAATACAAAGAAACTCACTTTCGCATTTATAATATTAGTTAGGATTATATAATTCTTTTGTGAATAAATATATATTATAAAAAAACAAACATCCAGATTGAGGCAAAAATTGAACTCGTTATCCTCGCAGACATTATAATGTACGAAATAGCTTCCTCTACCTAGCGCCATAAAAAGGCAAAACACATGTGTTTTATCTGTTTATAAGAATGTAATACTAGATTTGACTTTTAAATTAATAAAATTATCGATTCAATAAATAAACGCCTATTTAATATTTTTTATAAACTTTTATGTATTCAGAGTTTCCAAAGTAGACAAAAAAGAAAAATGAAGCTAAATTGTGGCCAGAAAGTGCCACAACAAAGAGCAACATATATTCTCCGACTCTAAAACAACAGACAACAAAAAAGGTGTTAAACCACTGCAACGTAGGACTTAAAGTTTGAAAGTTCTCCACCCCATATATAAACCTTCGGTTTTGCCGGCAAGCCGATTGCAAATTTCGACGCGCCACTGAAACTGGAAAGTCGCATAAATTACTGTTACCGACGGTCGACAAAGAGAAAAACAATCGGAAAGTGGCACTTAGGACGCTGACTAATCGCCGGTTTGCAGTGACAGTTTCGGCATGGTAGGAATTTGGAGCCGTCTTAGCCGCAAGCCAAGTCGACGGCCACAACCGCACCACCGCAAACGTTAATGCGTTAGCTTGTGACAAATTGCTCTCGAACGTATTGCTTGTCTGCACAAATCCCTTGGCACACATTTGTTTAAGCATTGGGCATTATCTATGACAAGTAATTTTTATTTGCAAAAATTTTAAATACGCATTTTTTGGACCTGTTTTCATCATTCGCTTTATATTAGTTTAATTCAAACGAATGAGTTTTTTTATAGCTGTGGAACAACAGACAGGCTGACGCGGTGCACTTAATAGTTACCGTCGCTTACGGATGTTTTCAATGCCAGAGGCATCGCTAACACGGCGTCGTCCACGTAGATGAATTGGAATTTAAGTCACTTATATACAATATTTATAAGCATCTATTCTGCGTAATATGCAATGTTTGATGAATAATTGTTTCCTGTTTGTATCTATTCTATGATAAACTTTAGACACAGGTACAGAGACAGGCTTCATTTTCGATTCTAAAATGAAAATTTGAATGAATTTAATACGATATCAACGTTTAGTCATATATATGAAGCGCATTGGCCTAGTGGATTTCGATACAGGGAAAAAACACATGGTGAGTGATTTCAGAATCTAATATTTGGAACAGTAATTATTTAATTTTCTTTCTTAAAAAATATGTTCTTATTAAAGCGCTCGTTATTATTATGTGTCAGTAAGGTTAAATGTGGTGAACCTCACGATTCTAGCCATTTATTTCTGTTGGAGATACAAAAATTCATCATTCTTTACAAACTTTGATTTCTAATGATAGTCTACCTATAAGTAATAATTTAACTTACTTAGTCAAGAGTGCTTTAGCGTTACTTCTTAAAGATCATTCAGATAACAGGCAATACACAGTGGTAGTCACAGCGGCTGTGTCGTATATCTCGCAAAGGGGGTAGTTCATTTGCTTCACGCCTCATACCCGCAAATAAATCAGTTGCCCTAAATGCGTATTGCGAGTACATGTAACTATAATGTTACGATTTATCCCCAACTTGTAGAATTGGATCTCTATAAAGAGTAATATCTATCAAAATTAATATGAAATCATTTATTTGTATGAAATGTTCACAAATTATATGTACATGTTTCGTCATTATTGGCATACAAATCAGTTGGATTAAATAACATTAATTTTCCACATGTCAAAGAGCAATGATGTTTAACAATAATGTCAAATATTCATTCAATTAGTCATTCAAATATAAAAATAAATTTTAATACAATTAATAACCCTCTAATGCTTAATGAAATATCATTGAGCCAAATTATTACATAAAATCATTCACATCTGCACGACTGTTTTCTTTGAAATGATCTTTATTTACATTTTGTCTAGACCTAGTTCTTATTTATAAATGAATATAACTATATACTCGTAAATCTATCTTATTTATCTGCATCTAGTTTATCCTATTAGACTTACTTTATAACGACTGAAATTATAATTCTGAATTGGTCATATAGGTCAGAAATAAGTTTGGGGTCACATCACTTATAACCGACGGATATATTACACTATTATAACTTTTTTGTTAATTCACCTATAATACATTTAGGGTATCGATATAATTTGCTTGAAAGTTGGGAAAGTGACAGCAGCCAGTATAATTATTAAAACAAACCAAATAAATACATTTTACACTTCTCACAATTTATACGTACCTATATATTTTATACGTACAGTAACACTCTTTAAAAAAACAGAAAATCTCATAATCTATAACCGTGTTTGCAACTAACACGCTAATTATCGTTACATAAAATGTCAACGTCAAACCAAAGCGTCAATGTAACAGTGAAGCACGGGGGAGCGGGACACGCATCCGGCGGCGCGGACGTTTCGCCTCTTCCTGTTTTGATCCATCCACCAAGGAGGCATACACGTCTTGAACCCAAGCATCGAAAATTCTGTCCAAGACCATAACGCGGGCAACCGAATAACAATAACATTGAATTTATGATTTTTAAATTCAAATATAAAAAACTTTAGTTAGCGTTTGTAGTGCATATGGCACCCCTATAAACTATTGTTTGTACTTTCAGAGTTAAACTTGCTCGGGATGCTGAATGGATAGAGCAGAGTCGAGAAATTGTTTTGTGTAAGTTTCTAAAAGGAAAATATTTAGCCAACAGCTCAGACAAATTGTTCAGGATGGTCCCTGACTAGGAGTTTGGTGTTAACATTTTCCTTAATGTGTTTTTAATTGTCTTGTTTGGGATCAGATGTGCTTTTAAAAATACTGTGATAATATACAGCGCCATCTAGTCCCAAAATAAGGAACAGTGCGCCTGTTATGGGTACTAGATATCTTAAATACTACTCATATACTTTTAATTAGTAACTAAATACAAAATAACAACAACCAATAAACGTCACACTGGCCTCTGGCCTCCAAAGAGAGAACGGACTGTATACCCGCCACGCTTGTCCAAGGCGGATTGGCGGGTTACACATACCGGTGATCTCAGTATGCAGGTATCTTCACAATGTTTTCCTTCACCATCGGTACATGGCAGTTATGCTATAATATGCACATTAGGTGAGAAAAACTTCTTAAGTGTTGCACGCGATCGTAGAATTTAAACCCAGGATCTCTAGAGTGATCTCCGAGTGTCATACCACTGAGGTAACAGGTATCCATAATAAATATATAAATATAAACTTTATCTCCGCGGAATTAGAAAATTGATCCTTGTTGGAGCGACCTGCCGTAAAAGGTGACAAAACAACCCTAGCTAGATGGTAGGGCTTTTAATTGGGACGTCAGCTTGTCTGTTGTTCCAAAACAATAAAATCAATGGCTCATAGCTTTACCAGCCATTCTTCTGAAGTCGTCGCCCCCATCTCGCTGCTGAGCGTCCTAACACTACGTTTATCTAGACGTGGTTTCCACTCTAATTCATTTTCCATAATGTTACCTTTCTAGCTTATAATTTTGTGATAAGTTACTGTTAATACATAATTTTCTAATATCCGGATGACCGAGCTTTGCTCGGTATTTTTATTTTTTTATAAATTGTGTTTTTTGGAAATTAACAATTGATTTTCTTAGTCTAACCTCAAAGCAAACACTCATTGACTTCGTGTTACTTAACAACGCCATCTGCTGGAATAGCTTTAGTGTTGTTGTGTCGTTAAAGCAATTAAAAAAAAATAGTATTATTATTCGCCGATAGATGTCAGGAAGAGTCATTTTTCAGTTTAAATTGGGACTACTCAAACGCCACCTTTTGACATTTTCTAGAAATTATTCCTAGCTAGATCGATTTATCGCCCCCGAAACCCCCCGTATACTAAATTTCATGAAAATTGTTGGAGCCGATTCCGAGATTCCAATTATATATATATATATATATATATATATATATATATATATATATATATATATATATATATATATATATATATATATATATATATATATACAAGAATTGCTCGTTTAAAGATATAAGATATTAGTTTTCAAACCGTTACAAGTGACAATTGTTTCCGCAAAAACATTAATTACATTTGATTTCAAAGAGATTTTTCTTCTGAATAAAACATTTTCCTTGGACGTTCTCAATTGTTCAACTTCATCAACTCATATTTTCGTTAATATGACTTTAATTGTCTTCAAAAGTTTCGTTGTTTGCATGACAATGAGTCCCACACAATTGTGAAGGTAATCAGCATCTCCGTAATTGCCATCACTCTTTTAGAATAAGAAATTAGATCGTTAGCAATTTATATCTAAGTAAAACTTCTTTTGCATAAACCGATAGCTTTTCATGTATTTAATTAAAATTATATGCAGTTTAGAATAAAATTACAATAGTAAAACTCATCTGCTTGCAGTTTCATCTTCTTGGAGTTTAGAACAAAATAGATTATGTATTTCGTTGCTGCGAAACAGTAAGCAATTCACATCGCCTATAGATTTTTGTAATGCCAAGCCCGTCACCAACACGCTACCCTCACGTAGGAGAAGTGAAAGCTGAGTTACTTATGTCGAAACACAACGAAACACATAATTACATAATGTTATTATGGCGGCATATTTAGAGACTATAGTTGTTATCTAGACTATCTTGTTTTGTTGCCTTTTACGACTGACAGTCCCAGGCCAAGGGTTTTTAAGATTTGAGTATAAATTGCTTTCATTATAAGATTTTGCCAAGTCACTGTTGGATCTAGGCACGGTCGGCCTATACAAAGAATCAGACATAGCTGTAGACATAGCTGAAAACGTCCCACTGCTGGACTTGGGCCTCATCCTACAGGATACAAACAGTATACCCGTCTAGCTTGTCCAAGGCAGATTGGTGGGTTGCACATTGTTTTTCCTTCGTCATCTGTACATGTCAATTATGTTAAAGCCTCTCCTTACTTGTGCGTTCATATTGCGTACTCTCAGGATTTGGAATGAACTTCCGGCTGAGGTTTTCCCAGCGCGGTACAAAATGGGGTTCTTCAAAAAAGGCGTTATAAATTTTATTCCAAGCCGGCAGCGCATTGGAAATGCCTCTGGTGTTGCAAACATCCATAGGCGACGGTGAACACTTACCAAGGTGGGCGTTTGCCGGTCTGCTAAACTCTAGCTTTTGAAAAATAAAATAAAGCGAGAAAACCTGCCTTAGCGGTGCATGTCACCGTGGGATTCAAACCCAGGACCTTTAGATTGGTTTCCGAATGTAATATCACTGAGCCTATATATATAATATATAGCCTATATATATAATATAAGATAACATTTTGACTGATCACAATTTTATTGTCTTGGTTCTCTAAACTAAAACTCTTTAAACTAACCCTCTTCCTATTAATAATTACAAAATTTCAAATAAATCAATAGAAATATAATTAGACCGTCACTAAGATGCGTAAATATGTTCGGAAAAACATTATAATTGATACATAATTTATTTCTCAGCTCGCTCGGGCTCAAGTTGGCAAGAACAAAATTTACAGTACAACACCGGGATTACGGGCAATTAAAAGTTTGTTCTGCAAATAAGGTCCATATATTACAACAAAAGCCGAAGCACATCTGTGGCCCTGCGGGTAACTCTAAGTAAATAGATTTAAATGTGTTGTTAAGTTAGTAACCATAGTGTTTGCTTGCAAGTTAAATGAACAAATTTTAGTTAGTAATACATGCTGTCAAGTGAATAAAGAGAGGTCATTATTTTTTGTTACTTTTTACAACAACAACATAAGCACATATGTATTTAAATTTATGTGGATGAAATGATTTTTTATACCGAGTCACAGGATATTTTAACAAACTGAAATTGACCAACATGTACACTTGTAATATAATAAACAGAAATCAAATCCTTTATTTCTCGCAATCAATTATTTATAATTCGATTAGAAAAAATAACTAACTACTACTAAATAACCAACTAAAATGAGTATATAAATATTAATTATTAACATTACTAGATTGATATAATATCATCATCATCATCATCCCAGTGTTATGTCCCGGTTGCAACCCAACTTTCGTTTCGGTGTCCGGAGTCCGCTTTCCGACTTTTCCCACTCCACTTCGCGCGATCTTCAGAGTCCCTGGTAGTGAGCCCATTGGCACACATAATACATAATATAATATATTTTTACAAATTATTTGATACAAATAATAAGCATCAAAAAATTCATGACTTCATTCTTAGTAAATTTATAAAAGCTCATAACTCAGGAATAAAGTATCATACGAAAAAAAATTGTGTGTACACATCCATGTCTACTAGAAGTGTAACTGACCAGAGTATAAACAAAATTCACGACCTCATTTTTTTTTGGTTGTCCGCTTGACGTGAAATGCCCAATATACTAGGGGTGTTCAATAAAAAATTGATAATGAGTCTTCTTTTTCCTCCTGCCCTTATACCACATTATACAGGGTCAGCACAACATGTTACACCTTGTAATAGCTGTGGCTTAGTTTTTGCAACAGACCGCCTGCCTGACGTTAACCCCTTTTTGGGGAAAAATCTGTCATCCTTTTTATTAAATTACTAGCAGCCCGTCCCAGCTTCGCATGGGTATTTAACAAAAAATTAAACCCTTCTATTTTTTTTTCGATCTCGGGGTAAAACCTCTCTTGACGGGTTCCCCCGGCCCGGGGGGACCGAGGGATATAAGGGACTCCGGAAAAGATGTTCGACCATCCGACTACCCACTAAAAAACCCCGCTGTTCTCCTATCGCCTACGCCCGGGCCCACGGATATATGGCCTGCCAATCTCGTGGCCCGGGCCGGCGCCAGCCCACGCTTTGTCTTAAAGCGGGCCCCTTCTAAAGTGCTGGCGCCAGGGGGTCAGGCTTTCGTCCTCCCGGCGCTCTCTTGTAACAACTCTATGAGTTGAGGGGGGCTGCGGAACAGCACGCGGCCTTCTCCCTCACGGCAATAGTGCGGGCGGCGGATCCTCTCCCGAGGGGCCGCCCGCGGCCGCTTTCTACGGCGGCCGGAGATCGTTGCCCGCCCTCCGGCGCCGACGACGCGGCCTACGTTGGCGGGAGGGGAGTGCGGTGGCGGACTCCTGCTCCCGTTCCGCCGCCTCCCTTGCAGACACTACTGCCTCGCAAAAGGAGGCGACGGCCGTCCATCCAGGATCGCCCCCGACCATGGACAGAACCAGGGCCGGGAGCGACAGGTCCGCGGCCAATTCCGGACGGGACTCGCATCCCCGTTGCGTGCTAGTTAGGCGTGTGTACGACTACCAGACGACACTCCAGAAAAAGCAGAGTCGCTTGACGTCGTAGCCGGCCCAGCAAGACCAACCGACAGCGAGGATGCAATTCCCGCCCCGGGAACACTCTCTGTGCAGGCGCAGTCGAAATAGGCATGGTTTTGACTACCAAATCAGGTCCCATGGTAGAACCCGGGACCCCAATCAGTATTCGCAACCATCCCATCGGGGACCATGCCACGAACAGAGAGCTAAGTTGGAAAGGATGTAAGAGGTAGACAGAAAGAAAGGTAGGACTCTGTCACCTCGAACGGAAAGGGGAGTGAAGCGACGGATGCTCGGGCACCTCGGGTACGCACACCCGTGCACTCCTCGGACAGAGGAGCGCCCCTGGGGGCAAACCCTTCTATTTGCATCAGGTTACTAAAAAAATAAAATTATAAAGAAAGTTTGAATATTATTATTTCTATGAGCTTTTATTTTAATGATTTTTTTTGCTATTACTTTTTATTTATTTTTCGTTATTTTTTAATAAGTATTCTAATTTTTGTAAAAACCCCAGTGACGCACGCCTACTTTGCATAAGGTGCTGCCTAGCTAGCCGAACAGGGTGAGCGGCTACCACGCAACATTTTTCTAATACTTACATTTTTAAACTCGTGATATCTTTCGAATGGAATATCCGAATTGAATAATTCAAAAAGTTATATAAAGGTATTGAAACAGTTTTGAATATGAAGTAATTTATTTTGATAAGGATTAATACCAAGATCCAAATAAAGAGTCTTTTCTAGGGGCGGCATTTCAATTAAATTTTTAAAATAAAAGAACACTTATTGTGGCATAACTATAATAGTTAGACATATGCTGTCGCGACACTTTTTGTAAATAATGATGTGTTCTGCAAAGTTGTAGTACATTATTTTATTCTATCATCAATAGTTTTCGCAACGCACGCGATTTAAATAATATTTTAGGTAATTTTTTTACACTTTGGGTTACATTATTAGAGTTTTAGTAAGGATCCCTAATTTTTTTGAAAATATAATATAGCCTATGTCACCCGGGGATAGTGTAGCTTCCCAACAATGAAAGAATTTTTTAAATCGGGTCAGTAGTTTCGGAGCCTATTCAAAGCAAACAAACAAACAAACAAACAAACAAACAAACAAACAAACAATCAAATCTTTCCTCTTTATAATAGTAGTATAGACTAGCAGCCCGTCCCAGCTTCGCACGGGTATTTAACAAAAAATTAAAAATTAAACCCTTCTATTTTTTTTCGGTCTCGGGGAAAAACCTCTCTTGACGGGTTCCCCCGGCCCGGGGGGACCGAGGGTTATAAGGGCGGAAAAGATGTTCGACCCACTAAAAAAACCCCGCTGTTCTCCTATCGCCTACGCCCGGGCCCACGGATATATGGCCTGCCGATCTCGTGGCCCGGGCCGGCGCCGGCCCACGCTTTGTCTTAAAGCGGGCCCCTTCTAAAGTGCTGGCGCCAGGGGGTCAGGGTTTCGTCCCTCCGGCGCTCTCTTGTAACAACTCTAGGAGTTGAGGGGGGCTGCGAAACAGCACGCGGCCTTCTCCCTCACGGCAATAGTGCGGGCGGCGGATCCTCCCCCGAGGGGCCGCCCGCGGCCGCTTTCTACGGCGGCCAGAGATCGTTGCCCGCCCTCCGGCGCCGACGACGCGGCCTACGTTGGCGGGAGGGGAGTGCGGTGGCGGACTCCCGCTCCCGTTCCGCCGCTTTCCTTGCAGACACTACTGCCTCGCAAAAGGAAGCGACGGCCGTCCATCCAGGATCGCCCCCGACCATGGACAGAACCAGGACCGGGAGCGACAGGTCCGCGGCCAATTCCGGACGGGACTTGCATCCCCGTCGCGTGCTAGTCAGGCGTGGGTACGTGGGACCCCAATCAGTATTCGCAACCATCCCATCGGGGACCACGCCACGAACAGAGAGCTAAGTTGGAAAGGATGTAAGAGGTAGACTGAAAGAAAGGTAGGACTCTGTCGCCTCGAACGGAGAGGGGAGTGAAGCGACGGATGCTCGGGCACCTCGGGTACACACACCCGTGCACTCCTCGGACAGAGGAGCGCCCCTGGAGGCAAACCTTTCTATTTGCGTCAGGTTACTAAAAAATAAAATTGTAAAGAAAGTTTGAATATTATTATTTCTATGAGCTTTTATTTTAATGATTTTTTTTTGCTATTACTTTTTATTTATTTTTCGTTATTTTTTAATAAGTATTCTAATTTTTGTAAAAACCCCAGTGACACACGCCTACATTGCATAAGGTGCTGCCTAGCTAGCCGAACAGGGTGAGCGGCTACCACGCAACATTTTTCTAATATCTAATCTAAATCTAATATCTTTCGAATGGAATATCCGAATTGAATAATTCAAAAAGTTATATAAAGGTATTGAAACAGTTTTGAATATGAAGTAATTTATTTTGATAAGGATTAATACCAAGATCCAAATAAAGAGCCTTTTCTAGGGGCGGCATTTCAATTAAATTTTTAAAATAAAAGAACACTTATTGTGGCATAACTATAATAGTTAGACATATGCTGTCGCGACACTTTTTGTAAATAATGATGTGTTCTGCAAAGTTGTAGTACATTATTTTATTCTATCATCAATATTTTTCGCAACGCACGCGATTTAAATAATATTTTAGGTAATTTTTTTACACTTTGGGTTACATTAATAGAGTTTTAGTAAGGATCCCTAATTTTTTTGAAAATATAATATAGCCTATGTCACCCGGGGATAGTGTAGCTTCCCAACAATGAAAGAATTTTTTAAATCGGGTCAGTAGTTTCGGAGCCTATTCAAAGCAAACAAACAAACAAACAATCAAATCTTTCCTCTTTATAATAGTAGTATAGACATTTCTCATTTTACATTGAAAGTAGGGCACGAAATTTCATTGTCAATCATCTATTATATCCTCAAGCGACACTTTCATTGGTTTCTTCTTGAGTAAACAACATCCGAGTGTCGGTTTGAGTGTGCAGGGTGGCACTCTTGCCGGGTCGCCAACTTTTATGGGGTCCGTGCACAATTCACATTCGACGACTACGTCACGAGGGCTTCTAAATAGAAAATTCGCAGTCCCGAGCGTCTTCGAATGTTTTTAGTCTTGCATTCTTGCGCTTGAATGTAGATACAGGAAGCTTGCGCACAATGCGTCCATCTTCATATATTCTGGTGGTGGCTCACAGCCATCTTTCTCTTGGCAAATTAGAGGCCTTGAAACTCATGGCTTCTTTCACAACAATACATAACCTTCGGCGAAGGACATTGTGACAAGCAGAGATAGTACATATTTGGCACTTCACAGCACGTTGTTGGACAAGAGGCCACTAGCATCTGACACACTGCAAATTGCTCGCAGTCTTCAGGGTAAAAGCACGCCATTTTTATTAAGATTTTACTCCTTATTCTTTTGTAAATTTTATATCATAAATAAATTTCCATTAGAATTAATATGACGCAATTATCTTCTATTAAATTATGGTAGTAAACCATATGAATAAATAAAATCCACTTGCGCGTATAACATTCGTTTTATTCCAATATTACAACAACCGTTAGAACTACCATTTTACAATCCTTTTTCTCTCTGGCCGTCAGTTTGTGTGTGTTGTCACTATAAAGATATAAGTGGTTGGCCTGGGTAAAAAGGCCCAACGCCACAAAATGTTATTTTATTTTTCGACGTAGTCACCTTTCAGGTTTATACACTTTGTATATATTTTGACTAAAGTTGACATTCCCTTTTTAAAAAAGTCTTCTTCCTGATCCCTTAAAACATCGTGTACCACGGTGACTACTGCGTTATTATCTTCAAATTTATGGCCCCTGAGATGTTCCTTTAACCGCGGAAATAGATAGAAATCACTAGGAGCTAGGTCCAGTGAATATGAAGGATGTTCCGTCAATTCAAAGCCAGCTTCTTGAATGGCAGCCATCGCAACTCTGGACTTGTGCTTGATGAAACAAAACAAATTTAGCGAGTCTGCCACGCCGTTGCTTGCGTATTTAATCGCTTTAATTTAATTTTAATCGCTTTAAATTTCTTTGGAGTTGGAGATAATGGTCTCTTCCAAGTCATTGGCTGTTTTTTTGTTTCCGGATCATCATGGTGAAGCCATGTTTCGTCCATAGTTATGAACTGAGCTTTGTGAAATTCTGTCTCGTTTGTTTCTGCGCGTCAGACAGCATTCTGGGCACCCAGCCTGCTGACACTTTTTCATACGCAAATGGTTGTGTATACTATTATGGACACTTCCTATAGAAATCTTCATTTTTTCTGTCATAAAACAAACAGTAACACGTCGATCCGCCAAGACAATGTTTCAACTGTTTTAATCATTTGTTACTACAGATTAAGGGCGTCTCGTGCGGGGATCGTCGTAAATGGAAGTCCTTCCTCGCTTGAACTCAGCACACTAACGCGCAACCGTAGAACATGGAGGAGCATGAACCCCTAATGTTGCTCTTAAGTCTTGATTTACCAGCTCCGTAGTAAAAATTTTCAAGCAGAGATATTTTATTACCGCGCAAACTTCAATTTTATCCATTTTTAAAATACGTTCGGACACGACGCAAATAAATGACTTCTATTTTTAATAACACAAAAGAGAATTCATTGCTTTTTTATTATTATTATATTTATTGTCTGGGCTATGCCTGTCAGTATTTATTTCTTTTGTTTCTAAGGAGAATGTATCGCGTTATCGCTATTTATTGAACACCACTCGTGTTAAGAATAATTTCTATTTTGTTTAACTTTTCTATCCTAAGTATTTGTACGTTTTGAAACTAAATATAATTGTATGCTGATCTGCCATCCTGCTAATGTGTGAGCAGAATTTCGACCTAGCATTACATCAATTGAAGTAGGTTATATTAGTTGATAGGATTAAAAGAAAACAACATAATTTGCAAAAATAGTAACAAAATAGACAATATTAATAATAATAGCGCTGTTAATAGTCGTAAATAATAAATACGTGAATGTGTTGTTACCAGTAATAGGTAATAACAAAATACGACTTATCCGCCAGAATGCCGGCGGCGGCGGCCGCGTTTCTGAAAGTCACGAATTCTCCTCGGGACTTGTGCCCGAAAATATTCCTATTAGGGAGTGAGCACGTCGAAAACAATGACTGGCCAGAACTCGTGTTAAGCAGCCACTTTAAGCAATTAGGACAAACAAAGCATTTTTAGCCTCAGACTGATGTTTAACTTTGGAACTTTTCTTTAGTTATAGTTGGCAAATACAATCTTGGCAATTTTAAACGTTTTATGTTTTTAGTTTAATATATAGGTATTTTATATATCTACAGTATTTTAATATGTGCAGGGGAGAAGAAAACTGACCCTTGCGATCGGGGTACCCAGTTGTAAAAGGCAACAAAACAACCCTTGCTAGGTGGTAAGTAATAGTTTCAGTTACTCTATCCGGCAGCGTGTTGTCGGTGCTCC
This sequence comes from Malacosoma neustria, assembly GCA_963693495.1. Classification (NCBI taxonomy): domain Eukaryota; kingdom Metazoa; phylum Arthropoda; class Insecta; order Lepidoptera; family Lasiocampidae; genus Malacosoma; species Malacosoma neustria. The sequence continues at coordinate 11,197,892 of OY856385.1, read as the reverse complement.
TGGCATCGCAAACATCCGCGAACAATATAAGCGAATGTAACTTACTATTAAGTAGATCAGATATGTTACCGGAGTATTTGTATATTAGTTTCGTATTAATATCATCATCATCTAAGCGTTGTATCCCGGTTGCAACCTAAACTTGCGTTTCGGTGCCCCGGGTCCGCTTTCCGAATTTTCTACTTCACTTCGCACAGTCTTCAGCATCCTTGGTAGTGAGCCCATTGGCACGCATATCACCCTTTACGACGTCAAGCCAGCACTTTTTGGGACTACCTCTCCTGCCGAGGCCCGACCGAGGCGGCATGGCCAGACATTTGTTTCCCATGTAAGCATTCGGTTGTCGTAAAACGTGGCCATACATTCGGTTTTCGTATTAATAATATAATATTAAAACAATATATTATTTAGTTGAACCTGAGTAAATGTGAACAGTATCAACACGCTCCACAGACTCGGATGTGACATCTATAGTCAATTCTTACGCATCTTTTGCATAGTTATGGGAATTCTGATAGCTTACTTTTTCTCATCTTATTTTTTCGTTTCTATTCTAGACTGAATATTTTCTTTTTTCGAAACTTATTTCATCTGCTGTTTTCTTGGCCTATTGCAACTTTCCCTTTGATTCAATCATTTTCTATTCCTATCTTTCAAATACGATAGTGCATTGGCAACAGTAGGCGAAGATATTGATTCTTCTTTAACTGGGTCAAGAAAAAAACCTTTAATCAATTTAACCCAACTTCGAAACGTTAACCCCTGAAAGCAATATTGGCAAAAACAAACATAAAGAATAAACCATTTATATTACGAAATTCTAAAACGTACGCACTTTCCTCCAATTAATAATAATCCATTGTTTAAACTTCAAAGTAGGATTAGAATTGAACCTGGGGGCGTATGATCGGGAACAATCACTCAAATAAGCTGCTCATATTGAATATTAATCGAGGTTTTCACTAAGAAATGAAAATAATTCGAAAGGTGAAACGAGTGGAGGAAATAAATTTGTAATGCAAAGTTAGGAATTCCATTCCTGTGTTGACGATAAGTAAACGTTCTTATACCGAATACGCCTCAAAGGCCCGTTTATCATTTCACTTTCCAATAGCGACACAAAGAAGCGCCAGAGTTGAAAATAATCCAGTTCCGATTAAATGTTGAGCCAATAAGGCCTAGGTACTCCTCAATTTATTAGCCTTGCAAATTCGTCGCAACGAGGCTCCCTTATGAAATATAACCGTGGCCACAGAAACCTCGGCCGGGGCTGACGGTACCCGCTCTCGGTATTACACCCCTATTTTAGCTCTAATTAAAAAGCCATCAAAGAGTTTTCAGTCATTAATCATGAAACTGTTAACAGTGAATGCCGACTTCTCAACGACTCCAAACCGAGTAAAAAGAAGGATTAGGATATTAACAAAATGTCTAAAATATTCAAAGTTAGTGGAGTGGTAAGCGGTTTGTACGAAAAAATATCGTGGATTTAGGGTCTTGGAGCGGTTTAAAGGATTGAGTTTCCTCTTTTTTCAGAATTACTTGGTAAAATATCAAATATTTCATCCTAGCATTTGACCTTAAATGTACCTTTTGCTATATCTATTCGGTTACCACAATACAATTAACTACGTTTAAATATTTGTGTCCGGAGACAAAAGGAAAGTTCTTAATAAAGTAGATTAAAAGTATCAGTTGGTTGGAAAATACTGTATTCACCGTTTCTCGAAATTTGTCAATATTAAAAGTCATGCAGTCCAATGTCTTCAATACAATAATTTGCATATTAAACATACTTATTACTAGACTAATTTTTTTATAACAAAGACTTTATTTAGTAATCTTTCTATGCAGAGGCAGAGTGAGAATACTGATCTCTGCGGTCGGGGAAAGCCTGTCGTAAAAGGCGAAAAAACAATCTTGCTAGATGATAGGATTCAAGGCCGCTTAGCTGACAATCACCCAAGGTTAAATATGTTGCTATGATAGCCTAGTATTGCGTTCTGGCATAAGTAACCAAGGTTCTAGATCCGCTACGTGGAAGGCAGCATGTTAGCGGTGCCTCTGGCATCGCAAACGTCTATAGGCGACGGTAACTGCTTACTTTTAAGTGGGCCGTCAGCCTGTTTGCTTTTCCGCAGCATTTGATAAATCCGTTTCGGTAACTACCCAAACGGCTAATTCACATATCACACTGAATTAGCCGTTTTATTATTGTAAGTAGTTGCTCATGGTTCGCACATGTTTGGTGGAGTGGAAGGAGCGCCTTGCGCACCCCAGCGCCTGCCTGGCCACCATCGAATCGGTGAGGCCAATCCTTTCTAAAAGGATAGGAAGGCACCACAGTGCCCTGACCTCCCGCTTGACACAGGCTCTCTGGGGGCATGATTGCTTCGGGAGGTACCTGTGTCGCATAGGGCGGGAAGCGACGTCAGGGTGCCACCATTGTGGTGCGAGCGACGAGGATAATACGGTGACCCACACTATCGCCGTGTGCCTAATGTGGCGCGAAGAGCGCCGCGCCCTTGTCGCCCAAATTGGCATGAACCTGTCGCTCCCCGCCCTGATTATGTCTATGGTCGGAAGCGATCCTGGACGGACGGCCTCGCCTCCTTCTGCGAGGTAGTTATGTCCGCAAAGGAGGCGGTGGAGCGGAAGCGGGAGTTAACTAGCGCACTCTCCTACCGCCAACGTAGGCCACGTCGACGGCGCCGGAAGGCGTCCAATGACCTCCGGCCGCCGTAAAAAGCGACAGCGGGTGACCCTTAGAGGGAGGATCCGCTGCCCGCACCATTTCCGCGAGAGTGAGGGCTACGTGCTGTTCCGCGGCTCCCATTAACTCCTTAGAGCAGACAAAGGAGAGCGCCGGGGGAACGAAACCCTGACCCCCTGGCGCTACAAACCCAGAACAGGCCCGCCCCGACATAGAGGGCGGGCTGGCGCCGGCCCGGGACACAAAATCGACAGGCCAATTACCCGTGAGCCCGGGCGTAGACGATAGGAGAACAGCGGGGTTTTGGGTAGACGGATGGCCAAACATCATTCCCGAAGAAAGAAATGGTTTACACGTGTTCGTCGTATCTATATATACAAATAAATAAAATTGGAGGGTCTGTTTGTAATATTAAAATAACCGCTTTTTACTGAGTGCATTCGGACGTATACACGGTACATATACCAAAACAAAATTTTTAACAATTTTTGTCTGTCTGTCTGTTTGTTCCGGCTAATCTTTGCAATGGCTGCACCGATTTTGACGGGACTTTCACTGGCAGATAGCTGATGTATCAAGGAGTAATTTAGGCTATTTTTATTTTAGAAAAAAAATAGTTTTTGTTAAAAATGGAATTAGCTTAGGCTGGACTTTGTAGGTTCGAACGTACGTATTCCGGAGGCGCATGGCGTAACAGTTGCATTCGATAATACTGACTACATATTTCATTTATATTTTAGGGTTTATAGGGTTTGTAATCCAAAATAAACCATAAGATACTATATATCCAAAAAATTCTGCCCAAAGTCACTATTCCACGAGGATGGAGTCGCGGGCACAGCTAGTTTTATAATAAAACCTAAAACCGTTCACAAAACTGAAACAATAGTATATTTAATGTCAATTTAGGTTAACAAGATACAAATTGATGCAAAATACTTTCTTTAAATGAGACGGTACAAGTTCGAGCGGTGGGTTGCGGTCTGTCAACGCCAATCGGGTTAATTCAACGTCGGGGATAACTCGATGTCGCGCGATTATCTAAACAATCAGCCGTCCGAGGTGCCGTTGATTTCGACCGCCGTTGATGAACCACTCTGTTTGGATACAAACACGAATATTTAGTGGTTTAGACATTTCTTGATAGAGCACGCTTGCCAAATATAACCAATGTTCAAGTACAATGGCATTGTTTGTTTCACACAGTCTTGATCTTTTAACAATTTCGACAATTATTTATACTAATATTATAAATGTGAAAGTAGCTCTGTCTGTCTGTCTGTTAAGTTTTCAAGCCTAAACCGCTAAACCAATTTTGGCGACTTCGGTATAGAGATAGATTGGACCTTGGACAAGGACATAGCCTACTTTTTGTCGTGAAAACGAAACTTGAAGGGGGTGAACGTTACTATGTTCGTTTTTTTTTAGTTTAAATGGCAGAACAATGTTTGCTGGGTCAAAATAATAAAATGTATTATGTAATACTTTTTCAAATATTCTATTACCAAATCAAATGGTTTGGACGATGTTTTAACAAACAATGAAACCCTACGAAGCATAAATAAAAAATTATTTCAATATTTTTACATTTATGTATTTGTAGGTGACAGTTGCGAGAATCTCCTTTGTACTCTGAAATATACAAAGCGACCGCAGAATGGCTTCACGCATATCAAATCTAACAAAGAAGAGATTGAAAACTGCAATTCGAACACCGATCGATTCAAAAGGTTTTCAATTAACCATCCTTTGAACCTGAAGTCTGTATAAATATAAAATATCGGCATGACAGAGGATAGGTTCGTGTGTGACCTTCATATTTTATACATTTTTTTCCGTACAGGGGGGAGGGGGGAATAATACTGACCCCTGCAGATGGGAGCGGCCTGTCATAAAAGACGACTAAACAATCATAGTTACGTGGTAAGATCCCAAGTCCGCCTGGATGACAACCATTCCTGGTTCATAAGTATGCCGCCATAATAACTTAGAGTTTTGTTCCGACGTTAGTGACCCAGGTTCCAGTACCCCTACGTGGACAGCAGCGAGTTCACGGTGCCCTTAGTATCGCAAACATTCATAAGCTATGGTAAATGATTACTAGTAAGCCAGCTGTTAGCCTGTCTGCTGTTCTTCAACAATAAAAAACGGTGATAAATTACGAAGGACATTAGAATTTGAAATAAAATATTACTATGTAGCAAAATATCATGATAAATGTGATAGATAGGTAGCTAGATAGATAGATAGATAACACGTTATTGTATATTGTATAAAAGTAGTTTACATTGAAATTATAACTAACCAGATTAACAATATTGCACAATGGGAAGATGATATGTATAATAAATTTTTACACGCCTTATATTATTAACAATTAAAAATATATTTGTAAGTTAAAAAGTTTGACGCTTGATTTCTGTAATCTCGATCTTTTGTGGTATAGACGTGTTTCGGACGGTCTAACATGACAAGTAGGCACTAGACTATCATGCGAATACCGACGCGTGGTTCATCCAAAGAGTACTCCAACCCACTCAATAATCGATTTCCACACACGATTGATATCGATTATTACTGACATGTTGAGAAACAATGATCCCACATTTATGTTGATGTCTGTCACGAGGACCGGAAGTTAAGTGGACAGAGTAGACTTCAAGTACTTACCTAATCACTTACAAATTCGATCAAAACGGACAATAAAATGTTTTTAACCATATTTGTTTTACCATATACGCTATCATTCTCTAAGAAGTGAATCCCAGTTTCATATAAATCTTTTATGTTAGGAGGTAGTCTGTTTCCAACCTCAAAAAGTCTAGGCTGCAAACCTAGCTTCAGTGTTTCCTCCGTTTTAGCTGAGTCTACAAGATAGCAGATGAGGTCGACCCAATATGTCCTTTTGAATAAACAGTCGCATGAATGAATATAGAATATAATTTGATTCCAAAAAGCAGTCAAGTATAAGTAGAGTTTATCGAAAATATTTATATAATAAAAATATTAACCAATGATTCGTAATATAAAGTCATTTTATGTTTCCAATGAAATCAAAGTACAATGTATATTCACTGATTGCAAAACGGTTGTCAATACATTTAAAGGCTCATTCGATATAAAAATCACTATAAAAGCTAACGAAACCAATCGAATGGTGAGGTTGAACGTTATAGTAGCGTGATCCCGGTCCAATTTACTATAGTTAAGGGGACAAAGTAGAAAAGAATAACAATACAGTAATATAATTTAGAAACGGGCGACGTCGTAACGTATTTGTATCGAGGGATATTAATTTAATGAACGAATTGGATTTAGCTATTACTTAATAGAGACATGACTAAAGCAATAATGCTAATTGAAACGCTAAAAGGTTTCGCAAACATTGACCTCTGTTAAGGTAGCGAAAAAGTTTTCCAAGTTCAATGAAACAAAATTTTTATATTTACCAAAACTAAGATCACTTTTAAGGCTTGGTCTAATAATGAAGTAGTAGAAAATACTTTCTTCTGGTAAATAATACAAATCAAAAAATGTATTACATTAAGATAAATAAATGAATTTGTAAGGAAACATTATGAAAGTTGCATGTTAATTAGCCATTTCGGACATCACACTACTCAATAAAAGTAACGAAAGCATTATTTTTATTTCGGACCTTGGTAACGTGCTATACATCTTTCCCCCGATTTACACGGAATATAGGTTCCGACAAAGCGTGTAAAACGAAATAATCTTTCTATATGTGCTCAATTCAGTCACTCATTTAAATAAAACATCATAAAAACCTACCTATAAATTAGGAACAAAAATATATTTAAGAATTTTCATGAAAAAAATTCACACCCATTACTCTTTTATTACGTAAACATTTTAATATTTTAACTTTATTTCCGAAGAAAAGTTTTGTTTTAAAAATAAAATATTATTTTGATTTTTGTCCATGTTTTTTTTATATCATAAAATCTTGATACAAGTGTCACGATAAAGGCTACAAAAAACGTATAGTCAAAAATATTAATACATATATTAAGGGTATATTTCCCTAAATATGTATTGTATTTCACAATAAGGGGAGTACCCCGTTATAGTCATTAATTAGTATTGCAAAATAAATGAAACCAAAAAATATTATTAACGATGTGAATATGCCATATATTATATATATATATATATATATATATATATATATATATATATATATATATATATATATATATATATATATATATATATATATATATATATATATATATATATATATATACATATATAGGTACATATGTGTATATTTTATTAAATTCTATAATTTATAAACAGAGTACAAAACGGGTTCCGTGTAAAACGGGGGTAAGTGTGTTTAACTTTAACTTATTCAACAAAGATAATAAAAAGTTATTATTCCTCAGGAATAAGTTCTACTAAAATTATATTTTAACTCCAAACTCCGGTTTGTACGTCAAACACAGATACTTTGATAATTAGTTGTATAATCTCTAATAATGCAAGGAATTCAATTAGAATTCGGTACAAGATTAAGACATTTGTTGTTGATCGCAAGAATCAAATTTCAGCTTCACGACAAGGCGCCCGATTGAAAAGGCACCCTAAGGCTATACCTGATAAAGGCACTTGATAATTAATTTTCTAACTAACCCCCAAGTATCGTTACATAATTTAACAAGCTGACGAGGGTGAATCTGTCTGGGTATAAAAAAATTATAATTTTAGTCATGTTTCAATTATGTTAGCCCTGAAGCTAGTTTTCATTACAATATGTTGGCTTAAGGGTAAGTTTTCTTTCTTTGGTAAGAAGTAAATTCACAATTAATTTGATAAAATACATAGAGCAGAATTCTTAAAGAAGCAAGTGTCGTCCTCTGGTGACAAACTTTTAAAATAATTAAGTAACTTGTTTTGATTATTAATATTATTGAAGTTTTATAGGCTAATTAACATCCCACGGCTGGACCGTAGCCTCCTCATAGAGGGAATCGATAGTATGTTATATCCACCACACTTCTACAAGGTGAATCAGCGTGTTACTCTCATACATGACTATGAAATTTTCTTACGGTGTTTTCTTTCAATTTCAGTAGGTGGCAACCTATACTAATTACATATTCATCATCATCCTTGGGGTAAATCCCGGTTGCAGCCCAAACTCTCGCTTCGGCGCTCGAGGTCCGCTTTCTGACTTTTACTTCTCTACTTCGCACGGTCTTCAGCATCCCTGGTAGTGAGCCCATTGGCACGCATATCAATCACCCTTTACGACGTCAAGCCAGCACTTTTTGGGCCTACCCCTCCTGCCGGGGCCCGGCGGAGGCGGCATGGCCAGACATTTGTTACCTACGTAATCATCCGGATGCCGTAAAACGTGGCTGTACCAACGGAGCCGACACTCCTGCAGTTTATCCGCAATGTCACGGACATGAAGACTGCCGCAAATGCGGGAGTTCGTAACGCAGTCCTTCCGCGTTACTCCACACATCCACCGGAGCATATTCATCTCCGTGACACGCAGTTCTTGCTTGTGTCTCTCTAACAGCGGCCACGCTTCATAGCCGTATAAAAGGACAGGCCTAATGATGGTCTTATAGACCTGTCCCTTCAACTTTACCGGAATCTTGGTGTCACAAATGACACCAGTTACCTCACGCCATTTCTTTTCACTAATTACATATTATAAATGTGAAAGTAACTCTGTCTGTTACGTTTTCACGCCTAAACCGCTGAAACAATATTGATGAACTTTGGTACAGAGATAGATTAGACTTTGGAGAAGGACATAGGCTCCTTTTTGTGGCGAAAATGAAACTCAACGGGAATGAATAAAGAGTAAACTTAAGTTCTGTTTTTTTTATTTATATGGCAGAACAACGTTTGCCGGGTCTGCTATTAACTTTGTAATATAGACTTCAGGCTACAAAATCCATACATAACTGACAAATGCCAACATTGAATTTATTAATACATATATTAAATTAAGTAAATCAATTTATTAACAAATAAAGACTGAATATAATCTGAATTTTGTAATTTTAAATCATAATTATTTCCAATCACGTCGGCGACAGGTCATCAATGATGACGTAATTAATTGGCGAAAATTAACAATTAACTTGTTTGATGGATAATTTACCAAATCAATTTCATACAGAGCTGTTAATTTTTATTTATTATAATTAGTATCATTGTCATTTATTACGAAAATATAGCTGCAATTTAATAAAATATACATCAATTGCATTAAGAATTCGTGTAGTCAAGTATTATTTTAACTTATTTTTTTCTAGCTAGTGGTCGCCCAGATTTCGAAATTCGACCATAATTCATTTAATATTTTGTAAACACTATTCTCACAAATCGCAAGAGTAAATCAATTCAGATTATATAGACACCATTTTCGTTATGCTTAAGCAAGATGTATTTCACAAATTGTAAATTACTATACAAATAAAAACAATTACAAAGTTTCATTCCTTGTTTTAGTCAATTTTGACATTCAGTAAGACCAAAGAGAATAATTAATTTATTAAATATATATTATTCTTATTTATTAATTAATTGTTTAGGTATTTACTAATGTATATTAGGAATTTAAATATTATATATTAATATACAATTAACATTTATGGTCTTTACCAGGTCATAAGCATTTATAAAAAAACAAAAACAAAAGCGTATTAAAGGTATGTATATGTTATGTATGTTGTGTCTTATGCAAGCAGTAGTGTGTATTATGTTTATTTTAATAAATTTAATGTATCTGTAATGGATTTTAGGCAAAAAAATAGCTTTCTGCACTTCTCCTCAGAATAAACTCCTCGTTGAAAGTTCACTCAATGTCGCTTAGTGTAGATTGCCTTTCAAGCGTCGATATCATTCTTGTAAAGGTTTTTCCACAGAATACATGGTTTACGTGCATACTTACACAAACATAAACTAGTTTCACATTAACAAAAATGAGCTCTGAGATATTTCTTTAATAATATTGAATTTTTTATGAGCAGTGTTATTTTGAAGCAAACATATTCTTACACGATAATAAGGGTCATAATTCTGAGGAAATTCACGTCAATACATCGTAAACTCTGCCGGGGTTACGATACAAATCGGAATACTAAAATCGTTAATCGTAAACTTTCCTTTTACAATGTCATTAGGGAAATTGGCATCGTTAATTTATAAAGGCCCTTTAACTGCTTTGGTATCGATAAATTCAAATCGGTAATCCCGCGATTTGTTTTATAGCAACCATATCTAACGATCAATTAATAAATACTCGTAACGAAACATTCCTATATTCCAAGAACGTCAACGCTGTTTTAGAGATTCAAAAAATGGGATCGGATAACCTTGTCCCATCACTACCATCTATAACATGTGCTAAACTCAGAGCAAAATTCTAGGAACTTTTGAAGCCGCACGTAGTTATAATATCATAAAAGATTGATATATTACAGTAAAATTATTATTGGCCATATGGTCTCACCCAACCAAATAGTAAGGGTTCTAGAGCGTAGTAAAAAATGGCTTACTTTTTCTGGTTTAAAGGCCACAAGTCTTCTGAGATAAAAACAAAAATGTCGCAACATCTATTCCATCTAATTGTATGTGCGTGTGTGCGTACGCGAGCACGCGCTTTGTGTGTGTGTGTGTGTGTGTGTGTGTGAAAATGTGACAACGGAATGCACATATTATTTAAATAAAAAATGATAGGTTAAACCATCGGTAATTTAATTTTAACCTATTTTAATGTACATAGTTATGAAAATAAATATTCTTATATTTTTCACAAATTAAAAACTTGCCCTTTTATACGTTCTTTTTCAAATAAATCGCCTAAAACGATAAAATTCATCAAGTAAATTCAATATTTGAAGACACTAACATTTAGGTACACTATTTTTTCTTATTTAAAATGTTTATAACTACTGTACTCTCTATATACGTGCTATCACACTCGGAGACCAACCAAAAGGTTGTGGACTCCAACCACATGAAATCAAACACCGTTAAAACGTTTTTCAAACCCAATATGCATATTATAAAATAATTACCAAGTACCGATGGTAAATTAAAATATCGTGAACACCTGCAAACCGGGATCACCAGTATTCGACAATCTGCCTTGGACAAGCGTGGCGGGTATATTGTGTTTTGCTTCTATGCGGACCAGTCCAGTCTAGCAGTGGGACTTTACTTTTATATATTTACTAGTTGACCCGGCAAACGTTGTCCTGCCATTTGAACTTTAAAAAAATGTCATTCTTCAAGGTCCAATCTATGACTATACCGAAATTCATCAAAATTAGTTCAGCGGTTTAGGCGTAAAAGCGTAATAAACAAACTCACGTTTGCATTTATAATATTAGTTAGGATATCTATTTATTTATGCTTATATTCTATCATCAATCAAATTTCTATAAAACATTTATTTGAATACTATTAATCCTGAAAACAACTAGTTTTGAGTGTAAAATATGGAATGAACCGAAATGTTGCGCTTAATTAATTTCCAGCGGTTATGGATTTTTGTGACAGCCATAATGGGTGTTATATTTTATAGTCATTTTAAAACAATGCACAAATGTATTTAAATGTTTAATATGATACACTGATTGCAGGTTTACGCAATTCAATCACCTGTGGTTTATAAAATGGACCGTCAAAATAGTATACATTCAATACTTAAACTAAATATAAATATTAAATAATTTTTATTGCTGTGGAACAGCAGATAGACTAACGGGCCACTTTATAGTAAGCAGTTAGGGTAACCTATGGAATTTTGAGGTGCTAAAGGCACCGCGAACTCGCTACTGTTCTCATTGGGTACTGCAACATGGGTCACTAATCCTGGATCATGTGACGGTACCAAGTTAATACAACTATTTTATACTTAAGCGATTATACTATAAAATTAAGGAAAACGTCGATGTTATTGGACAAACTTTTAAGTAGGTAGAAAACTTGAGGAATATCCTCTCTATTTACTTACATATTCTACAATTTTAATCTGTCAATAACACTTGAGATTCTTCAACGTGTGATTGTTGTGTAAGACACACGGCAGTGGAGGAACAGTATGTCGACTTCGTGTAGAAGGACGGGGCGACGATTCTGCAAGTCCAGACTTGCAGAATTGTCGCTCTGAAGCTCTAGAGCTTGGTTGAAGCCTAAGTCGTATTAGATGTGTAGGTATGTGTTAACAACTCTGCTTAACAACTTATTCAGTTTTTCTTAATAAAAATAACAATGTTCACATACTGTAATAGGAGTTTACTGCGGCACGTATCGCAATCTTTAACATTTTTGCTATGGCGAGTGGACGAAATTTTGTAATATCGTTAAGAGATTGTATTGGGCGAAAGATATAAGGAATGAGGTCAGAATTCGCGTAGGGCTCTGAATCGGGATGCCGCGATGCCGCGAAGAGCGGTTCAGGGGAATCAAGTTTCGAGAAGCGTAATCTAAGGATCTTTACAGCACGTTGTTGGACAAGAGACCACTAACATCGGACATACTGCAAATTGCTCGCAGTTTCCAGGGTAAAAACACGCATTTTTATTTTGATTTACTTCTTTTTCTTTTCTAAATTTTATATCATAATTAATTTCCACTAGAATTTTGAGTATTTTGACGGATTAATAAGTAATGCTATTGCCACTTGGGTTGCACAATCATTCTTCTGGTATAAGTTATAAAGTGAGAATAGAGGGATTTCAATTCAACACTCAACTCTTAATTATCATAGCGAGATTGTATTAAAGATCGATATTATGAATAAGGCGGTTTTACATATAATAATCTGTTACTTCGATAAAAAGGGATTGCTAGATCTGTGATAGGTGAGTACGTGGCCTATAAGACCGAACAAACACATACGATCCACGATGCCATTAATGTGCTGATTCGATGTAAGTGCTCGAGCCTGACCTGAGTCTTCTCTTTCGACATGACACAAAGTGCTATTTCCTTGCTATACTTTGATGAGTTGGCCAGAGTCCTTTTGCCCATCGCCAATGGTAAATGTGGTCTTCGATCTCCAACGTACAAGCGCTGTTCACAGCTTGGGCAATTTCTCGCGTTACATTATAAAGTATAATATAATACCTACAATATAATTCACTCATTCCTCTTTTCCCCAAGAAATTATACTAAGAAGTTGTATTGTGGAACACTAAATGTAAAAGGTTTGTGTCGTATTTTCGCCGGGATTTGAGGCGATGGGTAACTTCACTAGCCAACATATTCTGTTGTAGAGCTTCTTCGGTTCTACAGCAAAATTTTCCTGATTCGCGATCATGGTTAGGTTAGCATTATTTGTAGTAATAAAGCTAATAGAATCACTTTAGGCTAAGGTTTATTATAAGCAACTGACTATTAACTTACTCGCACTATACACATTACAAAACACTTTACAATCGTTACATTTTTAAATACTTTATATTTTCTTTAATATTATCTATATAATATATGTATTTATTATAAGTAGGTTTATTATTTTCTCATCCTCCGTAAGTCCTGTAGCAATAAGCAGTAATTAATCATCGGTTAATACTAGTATAATCTAGGTCTACTATTTTAGGAAAACACACTAGGTGTCCTAGCCGTAAAGGCATCTCCGGCCAGAGCATCAACAGAAACCGTCGTTTATCGTGTTCGGTGAGTGATAGAAATTAATTAATTTATATTTTATATGAAAATGTGTAATTTTCTCATCAAATAGGATTTCGTATCTGCGACTGTTCATCTTATCACTCTTCTATTCAAACTACTTAAATATATAATTCCTAAAATAAAATTATTGTTCCGATTCGTCATTACTGATTGAATCTCCTCGTACATATGTATATGTACCTCTGTAAACATATTCGGATATTATTATTATATAATAAGCTTCGCGGGGGTGAACGTTACAAACACAAGGTTATTATGTCGGCATATTTATTGATCAGGAGTGATTGGTAGAGCTGCCACCTTTACAAACTGTAACATGAGTTTGCAAGTACTGATGCTGGTATTGGGATAAATACTTTACTGAGCTAAAATTATCAAGATCAACATTAAATGTTTAATATGACATGTAGTAGTTCGCGTTACTAAGAGTCCAGTTTGATGTTTCGATACAATATATACGTAGGTAAATGAAATAGATTTCAACCACTCAAAATTCATGGTTGAAGAATTTCAATAAAGTTTACAACAAATTCTATGACAAATCATAACAAATTTGAATTGAACAAAAGCTTCGATGGAGGTGATAAAATTATAAAATTGCTTTATTTTGACATTAAATTTTGTATAACATGTTCTTTTTTTCTCCAAAATTAGAATAATGTAATTAAATTGTAAGACAATATTTAGATAAGAACAGAGGACTTTTATTAATTTGTCTCGTCACCGAATTTTCTGATGAAAAGGGTATATATAGTTGATTCCAATCTTTACATGTTTTGATTGAAAGTGTCAATAGGGGTGCGAACCTCGTGTACAACAGCAGTGTTAAGTTACCGGATAAAACAAACTAAAGGCGCAATGGTTGAGTGCGAAAACAAAACGAACAAGACTAACAGATCGAATTACCTTTGACGAAAAGCGGGTTGCATTCGAATAAAGGGACGTCTGAACAACACAAGGAGACGTGTGCTAACTTTTTTATTATTGTAACCCTACACAGACTACCGTTGAAACTTATTTCGTTAGCAGTATATATCGGTTACATCTTGAACTTGATGAGCATGGTGCATTCAATTCGTTAACAAATTATTTTAATAACTTACTGAAAGGACTTTTGTCTTTATTTAAAGCCATACACTCATAATTAAGGTTGACTTGGTGGGCCCATCACGGAAGATGTCTTATAAATCCTATATCATTGAAAGTACGATACGTACCTATCTCACATACGTATATTTTAAGTAAATTTTACCTTATTACAATTTTATTGACTACCTATTCTTCCATGGCTCTTCTTCTTCTTAGTCGCTTCACTCTTTACAGAGCGGTCGTGATCAACTGGTAGTACTATTAGAGGCAGATATTGTTCGCTGTATGATTTTACGCCATTTCTCGCGATTCAGAGACATACTGGTGCACTCATGCAAAGGCCCGCCCACAGCCGATTTGATCTGGTCGGTCCATCGCATGGGTGATCTTCCACGTGATCTGGCCCCCTCCACTTTGCCCTGGACAACGAGACGCTCTATGGAGTCATTGTTTCGCCTTGAAACGTGGCCGAAAAATTTGAGAATACGTGACTGGACCAAAGCGGAGAGATGCTGCTTGATGCGGAGTTCTTCACGGATGGAGGCATTGGTCCAAAATTCTGTCAATGATATTCCCAGCATTCGTCTCCAACACCAGATTTCTAAAGCATCTATCTTTTTCTTCTCAATGTCTCGAAGCGTCCACGTCTCTGCAGCGTATAAAAATATGGGGAATATAAGGGTTTGCACGAGCCGGATTTTCGTGGCCCTTGTGATGTGTCGGTTCCTCCATACTTTCTTCTTCTTTTCTTTCCATGGCTCTTAGAGCCTTCTATAATATCTGTTTGTCCAACTACCTGTATCTATCTATATATTTATATATTATATCAATAAAAACATTCAAATCACACATAATAATAAGTTATGAACTTTGATTAATTATTGATCAATTTATAAAATCAAGAAAGCATAAAAGGCTTCCATAATACTATGATGTGGAGCCCCGAGTGCTAATATTAGTCAGGTCAAAATGTAATGAAAGAATAACAAATTATTAATTAAATATTTGTGAATTTTAGAAGGGATTATAGAAGCATTAAAATGTTTAAATACAAAAACTTTAAATTTATTGTGGGATTTAGCTAGATTAGCTTTGTTAACTAATTCTAAACACGAATTTGCAATAAAGCAAATATTTTAATGTGTCTAGTTGTTGAAATTATAAAATAACTAAAAACATATTTTCAATATTTCTGAGATTCGCATCGTATGTGTCTTAATGAAAAATATCGAAATTTAGATTGTAAAAAGAAGTTGAAAATAAAAATAATACTTTCCCACGCTGACTTCATGGCCTCTCATGTGTAAGTCTAATACGACTTCTTGAGGCGTCGCAGAACAATGATCAAAAGTCCATATTGCGAACAATAAAATGCTCTAGGTGACTACCGGGGTTTCTAGTGGGTATGCCGCTGCGACCTCCCTGACTATCCTTTGCCTAACAGCTGAGTGGTTACAGTAGCAGGATGGATAACCCCGTCGTTCCACAGCACTGTTAAGGTGCAGTTTTACCAAAAAAGGTCTAACACGGCTTAGCAAGTAAACGTAAGTAATTTTTAGTTTTTTTTTATTTTTATTTTAAAATTTCATTTTAATGTTCTTTAGAACATTATTGTCATATTGTCATTGCGCTAAGAAAAACTATAAATAAGTAGATGTATAATAAAAAAACTGACATTCAAAACATTAACTAGAAATAGACGACTATGTGATTTCAATGATAAGTGAATTTCCATCCATACAAACATAAACCTTTAATATTATGCCTGAAACCAAATCTTAATTAAGACTAGGCACCTCTGCAGCAAAAACTAATTAAACTTATTCCATTATTCGTGCAAACGAAATTTTAAGATATCGTCCGGGGACAAGATGCTCTAAGAAAAGATTTATTAATATTATACTATTAAACAGATTGTAGTGACATTTCAATTTATTATAATGATAATAATTAATAGCTTTTTGCTTAAGTTATTAATTTGTTAATTTTTTCAAGGTGGTTTATATGTTAAATTAATTAAATTGTTTTACATTTTAGGCTAAAAAAGAGAACAATTTATATACATGGTAAGTATTTTAATTATTTTCTTGATAATTTATTACAACAAGTTTATATTTTAAAAATATCAAATGTTATTTTTTGTTGTTATATAAGTCTATTGCAAATTTATATGATGACGACCTTCTGGCGGAACGGCTAACGCACGTCGCGCATTGGCACGATTGCTGAGATGACGGGTTCAATTACCGCCGGGTCCGTCCGTTCGAAATGTTACGGTTTCTACCAAGATATTTCAAGCCCTAGTCAACTCTACCTACTGGTGTGTAAGTGGAGTTGACTGGTATGGTACTGGTATACCATTGCTGAGGGAACAAGACTGATGTAAGGATTTAATTCCAAGATTGAGGATCAGACAGTCACCCCTTTGAAAACCAAATTTAGCGAAATCGTTTTTTTCTTTTATCTCAGTAGTAAGGTATATAAACCTTTGACAGTATGGAGGTGGGCCCTAAAATTAAACTGGATTAACCACTTCATCTTCTGAAAACACTTTTATTAATACACTTATTTCTTTTAAATATAAATAAGCTTTTAAGAAACATTGATATTTTTAATACTTGTATTTGCTTTCTAATATCATTTAAATGAAGCATAATTTATAAAATAGTTCAGATGCAAAATTGAGTAAAATTCAAATGACAATAGACAGCGTGGATTCAAAGAAGCTTTAAACTTCAACCGTCACTTATCCTCGAAATCGTAAAGTCCTAGAGTGCAATGAAAAGAATTGACGAGTGGAACAAAGGGGGCGGAGCCGAGATTAAGTAACTCGTGAGGCTTCTGTGTTCAGTCGCCCCACAAAGCCAAATATTCCAGACAGGAATATTCTAGTACGAAAGCGGGATTGAAAGTTTTATTCTTAAGCAGTGACTTCGTAGTTTAATAACATTGTTGTGTTTTGTTTATTCTATGAATATATGATTGATAAAGATGCTAGGAAAGTATGATAAGTGATAGCTAGGATTAAGGAGGCTAGGAGAAGGATACGATTAATTGGAGTTCCATGGAGAAGGATATGCCCTAAGTGGTCAATACTGTAACAATAAAAAAATCTTTGGATATTCTTAATTTTAATATTTTGTTTACATTTGTGGATAGAACTTTATTATACCACACTGGTTGACAGCTATCATCGCCTGTAGACTTTGAAATGCGTAGAGAATTATTTTATGAAGGAGACAAAGAGTAAAGGAAACCATAGATAATGGGATGATGAATTTATGAAAGGGAGATAATAGACTGGTCCTTACCAAGAAGAAAAGTTATTGGATAAGAAGGGAGTATGCGAGTGACTCACATCATACCAAACACAATTTGCTCAAAATGACCAGGCCATTTTTCTACGTGGTAGGGCCTCAAGCCAGTCTGGATGGTGACCACCTTTGGTCTTGAGTATACCGCCATAATTACCTTGTGTTGTGCTCCGGAATTAGTGGTCCAAGTTCCTGTACCCTTATGGGACAGCAGCGTGTTCGCGATGCCACTGGCGTTGCAAACACCCATAGGCGACGGTAACTGCTAAATTCTAAGCGGGCCGTCAGCCTGTTTCCTGTCCTACAAAAATAAAAAAGCCATGCGAGCCTAAGTCACTGATACATAACATATTTATTAGACAAAGAAATTTGACTTAATCGTGGCTTTATCAATTTCAAAATATCTAATGGGTTTTGACCAGATTTTTCATAATTTGTTTCAATTTTTATTTACATAAATAATTTCTTAATTCTGTCAGCCAGTGTCTTGCACTATAATTTTGTGATAAAATTAATTAAACATTTTGAGAAGAATATACAATGTATTATATATTATACATATCATTAAAATATGAAATTCAAAATCTTAAAATAATCCTATTATAGTCGCCAGGTAATGTTATAGTACATAAAATGAAATTACTGATGAAAATTACGCTCGAAGCATAATGCAGTTATTGTTGTGCTAAATAAGGGAATAAATTGTGACTAATTATAGTAAACATATCCAGTCTGTTTGTTGAAACTGGTCCAGGTGAAAATGATTTATTTTGTACTAGCTGTACCCTGCGCGCGTTGCTCTACTTACTAAAATAAATTTGAAGGAAAGACATTACACAAATATTGAATTTATTTGGAGTCATTTTATTGATTATGTTCATATAGAAAAATTGTGACATTGCTGCGTTTCGTTTCAATTCAATATTTATTGAAGTGCTGTGGGATACACAATATTTCTTGATTTTCCATCTGGTGCGTAAACGAATAAATCACAAGGTTTTCCGACGCGTGAGCAGGCCACATAGAGCTGCCCATGTGAGAAGCATGGATTCTCCAAATTTAATCCACAGACTTGCAACAATTGTCCTTGTGCTTTGTTGATAGTTATTGCGAAATCGAGTCACACCGGGAACTGCAAACGTTTGAATTCGAATGGCATATCTGTCGGGATCATTGGAATACGTCGCAACAGTACGTCTTCGTTAATATTTTATTATCGAATCAAGCTGGCTATGATAAATATGTTCGTAATATAATGGAAAGAGTTTTCATGCAAAGATGCAAAACTTTTTCGATACATCCATAGTATTAAAACATGAATTTTAATTTCACAATTTACATACATTCTTACGTTCAACTATCACGGCAATAAATAAAATTCATTGGAATGATAGTGGCGCCATCTGTCAAAGATCGGTCGCACCAACTCAGAAATCTTTATGGGTTCATGCACAACACTTTGCTGAAGATCATGACATGATCAAATGCATAATTTACGATTCTATAAAGGACATACAGACAAACATTCATTTTTATAGAAGATGTAGGTAAATCCTTAGGTGCAATTTTTAAAGGTACATATCAAATTCATAACTATCGACCTCAATAATTACAAGCCATAATAACTCAAAGAATTTCCTTGAAATTGTTTAAGTAAAAATTGTAACGAAAGCTGAAATATGATTGATGAATTTAAGGACAATTTGCAATTAAGAATCCTATCCAATCATCAATGAACTTTTGCATATTATCTATATCTAAACGTCATTTAATTTAATATAATAATACAAATTATAGTTTAATAAAACTAAAAAACACTATAAGAATAATATTATTTACGAGAAAATGTCATTGTTCTAAAACCTTGGGGTGCTCGATATCAGTTGTTATAATTTTTTATTGGTTTCATTCTGAAATGCAGAGGTAGTTTAAAATATCGTACAAAGCAACCCGCGCTTTTAGAATTGTACCATTAATTTTCTCGTCAGTAATTTTATTCTAGTGTTAAGAATTATTTTTAACTTTTAATTTGATTAATTTTAAATTTAAAGTTTATATTTATTTATAAAAGCGTGTTTTAGTTTTTTTCCAACTATAAATTATTTTTAACTTTTTAGTTCGATTATATATAAAAGCGTGCTTTTTACTTTTTTTTACTTTAGTTTATTTGTTGCCAATCGGTATATGTTTTTAATAATTTAACGCCATCTTCCGACAGAAGGAAAACAAAGCATTAATCTTGATGATCCTGATAAGGACTACTATGGGACAATATCATTAAATTTGTGTATTATCATCAGGATGATGAATCATAATTTATTGCATGAAATATGGTAAACTATACAGATGATATTATAATAAATTTAGTATCACATATTTCGCCAATATATGGCATACAATTTTATATCATATTAATTAATATAGACTACTACTATAGGTATTGACAAGTGTGTAAAATTTAGAATTTTTGTGATCGTTCAAAGTTGGTCAAAATCGAATGCGAAAATTCCGTTACATAAATACATGAATACACAGGTCAAGTTAATAAAAGGGTAGTAGTAAAGTATTAAATTCATACTTCATGATATACTGGTTTAATATCAGATTTAATATCAGTCAAGTATTTACTTTCTTATGTTTACCTACAGCACAAAGTAGATAATATACCTACAGTGTTATTAAACAACCCACCTGTTGGGGCAAATTCAGGGAGAATATTATTAAGATTTAATCTCACATAATTTTAGTAAATATCAAGTGATATTAATCAAATACGAATATAACACCGTTTTAAGTATAAAAAGACTCTTTACGAATTACTTCTTCTTTTTATTTCCGAGGGACAGCACACAGGCTGACGATCCACTTACTAGTAAGCACTTACCGTCGCCTATGGATGTTTGCGACGGTAAGATCACCGCAAACACACTGCTGTTCCATAGGGGTACAGGAACTTGGGGTCACTTGTGCCGGAACACAACACAAAGTTATTATGGCGGCATATATATGTATAGACTAAGGGCGGTTGCTATCTAGACAGATTTGGAGCCCTACCACCTAACTTGGGTTTTTAGTCGTCTTTTACGACAGGTCGACCCCGACCGCAGAGGTTAGTATTCTTATTTCACACCAGCGAAAAATTACGCTATGTCCTCTAAAAGTCTCGTAGCCTTCTAATGTATAAAGGAACCGGCTCTCGTCTCAGAAATAAAGGAGTTATTTTCGCTGCTTCATAAACTGTTGTCTACGGTTCATTTATCTATACTCTATACAAATAAATAAAATTGGAGGGTCTGTTTGTAATATTAAAATAACCGCTTTTTACTAAGTGCATTCAGACGTATACACGGTACATATACCAAAACAACATTTTTTACAATTTTTGTCTATCTGTCTGTCTGTCCGTCCGTCCGTCTGTCTGTCTGTTTGTTCCGGCTAATCTCTGAAATGGCTGCACCGATTTTGACGGGACTTCCACTGGTAGATAGCTGATGTATCAAGGAGTAACTTAGGCTATTTTTATTTAAAAAAAAATAGTTTTTGTTAAAAATGATAAGTTTCGAAAATTTTAACTCCGGAGGCGCATGGCGTAACAGTTGCATTCGATACCTAATACTGACTGGTTGCATATTTCATTTATATTTTGGGGTTATAGGGTTTGTAATCCAAAATAAACCATAAGATATATCCAAAAAAATCTGCCCAAGTCACTATTCCACGCGGACGGAGTTGCAGGCACAGCTAGTGTTAGTATAAAAATATGAGGTTTGGAGATTCATCATCATCCCAATGTTGTATCCCGATCGCAACATAAACTTCCGTTTCGGTGCCCGGGGTCCGCTTTCCAACTTTTTCTATTCCACTTTGCACGGTCTTCAGCATCCCTGGCAGTGGAGCCAATTGGCACGCATATCACCCTTTACGACGTCAAGTCAGCACTTTTTGGGTCTACCCCTCCTGCCGGGGCCCGGCGGAGGCAGCATGGCAGGACATTTGTTTCCCAAGTAAGCATCCGGTTGCCGTAAAACGTGGCCGTACCATCGGAGCCGACACTCCTGCAATTTATCCGCAATGTCACGGACATGAAGGCTGCCGCGAATGTGAGAGTTCCTAACGCGGTTCTTCCGCGTTACTCCACACATCCACCGCAGCATCTTCATCTCCGTGACACACAGTTCTTGCTTGTGTCGCTCTAATACCGGCCACGCTTCACAGCCGTATGAAAGGACAGGCCTAATTATAGTCCTGTCTCTTCAACTTTATCTTGAGATTGAGGAGTAAAAATAATTCGTTCATAAGCGATAGTAATAGTTTACTATGGAGGTCTACTATTTTACTGTATTCATTAAATTCGACGCAAACCATAAAATAAATATACACTTATCGGGAAATCTCACCAGTTCAGGTAATTGTATATTATTAATCCTATTTTAACAATATTTAATACAATATTATTTTGTGCATTTAATTTTGGACGTAATTTCGATATCTGAACAGTTTCATCAAAATGAATTTTCCAGAACGATCCATTATCGCCCACAGCCGACCATATACCTAACTTTGTGTTCGAAATAAATGATTAATTAAGGTATTTCTCATAAAATTATACCAAACATATCATAAAAATATCTATGAATATAACTTATTACTTAATACTAACTTGTAAGTACGTACTTGTAAGTTTCGTATGTGTATTTGTTTGTATATATGTTTACTCAGCTAGCTTTGCTGAGGGGGAGGCTCCAAGTCGGTATGGATGGCAACCACCCCTGGTCTCTACATATGCTGCCTTAATAACCTTGTGTTGTGTTCCGGCTTAAGTCACCCAGGTTCCAGTTCCTCTACTAGGATGACAGCGTGTTAGTGTGCCAGACATGACCATAGTGGGTTAGTAACATAGGTTAACTTAATAAAACTATTCATTAGTAAACCGATACAAAGCTATTTTTGAATACAAAGTTTACAAATAAATAAATGACAGCTACCCCCGGCTTCCATATATGTCCTGTAACCCTGTGCCGTGCTCCGGCATACGCGACCCAGGCTCCATTTCTCCCACGCGGACGGCAGTGTCATTGGTGCCTCGGCGTCACAAACGTCCACAAGCGTCAGCACCCACCCACTATTATGTCAGTTTATACGCTGTTTGAAAGCAACAATTAAACCTTGGAATCTCTCAAGAGTATGCTGTCATCCATTTCTTTTATATTACAGATATTTACCTAATGTATACATTTTCGCAATAACGGTTTATAAAAAAAAATCGATAAGTTACAAACTATTACCAAATTTAAAACATATTTATACCAAGATGATTCAGATTATAATATAATCTGAATCTATAAGCGACATTGCATAGATTCAAAATATTTGTTTTTCATAGTTTTTAATTTAATCATTTCACTAGTTTAATTTACTAGGGTTATATTAGGAGACTGTTTTTTTATTGCTGTAGGGCAGCAGACAGGCTGTCGGCCCGCTTAGAATTTAGCAGTTACCGTCGCCTATAGGTGTTTGCAACACGAGTGGCATCGTGAACACGCTGCTATCCCATATGGGTACAGGGATTTGGGTCATTCATGTCGGAACACAACACAAAGTTATTATGGCGACATACTTAAGACCAAAGGTTGCCATCTAGACGGGCCTAAGCCCTACCACGTAGCTAGGGTAGTTTGTTTTGTCGACTTTTACTACAGGCCGACCCCGGCCGCAGAGGTCAGTATTCTGTCTCCACCCCTGCACGGATACAAATGACTGTGAAGAGACTGTGCTCGTACATAGAATTTTGAGGTACCTATACTATTACTTAAGATATTAAAGAATTTGTGGTGTAACCCATATGAGTGTATATTTACAAACCAGGATCACTACCTAATTATGAGTGTCTAGTCTGCATAAATTAATAAATGAAAATATATCACAAATTACAATATTTTCACAAATTACAGATATTTAGTGTCAGGAGATTCTTGTTTTTAATTGAATACTGGATTATGTTTAAATCCTTTGAATTTTCAACAACCATATTTATACTAAATGCATTAAAAACTACTGAAATCCCTAGCGTAGAAATAAATAGAGCTTTAACTTTGCGTAACACTGCCCAAATGACCGATACATTTCAAATACGGAACCTTCGAATCCAAACGGGGTTGACGAAGGTAGGGCTGGTGTCCACGGCCCTTTGTCTCGTGAGAATAAAATGGACAATCGCAACATTTCTAAGATGCGACACGGGACAACCCTTACGTGATACGTGACTGAATTTCAAAGAAAACGTTTTGTATATTGCGAAAATAAGTGATGTCATGTTGTACGGAAGAATATCTTTTGCATTGTAATCGAATAGGTGTTTGTATTTCTAGGATTATATGACATAGCTAAATACGTATCTAATCTATATTTCTTTAATATTTCTTCTAAAATTGGATGAAACAAAATGGCGACACCAAAAAGAGATTAACATATTCATAAATAGGATTTAACCTGCGAGAGAATGACATAGAGTACAAGTATACACTATTTTCTATAATCTTCGTCTCCTCTTTTTTCGGACTTTCAAACCTTTTTACACTAATATATGAATTGTAATCTATTTTCTAAAGTTACACTTCAGCCGTATTTGAATTGCACACACACACACATACTTTTTTATTTATTTTTAAATTATATATATAGGTATTTGATCTAGCTTAAGAAATGCTTTCTTTCACGAACTCGTTAGGCCTAATTTAAGTGAAATTATTTATACATTATATAAAAATAAATATTACTTCTTTCTGTTCGTGCCTGCGTACTAAATGTATGTATAATAATCACTCATATTCAACAAACGACGCGTTATGTAAACAAACACAAACCTCTAGTTTGTATCCGATTTAAAATTCAAATATTTAAACAGCCCGGAGCGAAACGAGTGGTGGTCAATGAGTCAGCGGTCAAAGTTATCCAAGCCTCAAGTTTTGTCTACTCCGGACGTGGGCTTATTGTGTTTTTTCTTGCTCAGTTGAGTGCATACAGAAGATAGAAAGCGCCGAAGTAAATCTTCTTACTTAGCGCTTATAAACAGGAAACATGTAAAAATAGCTCATGTACATAATATCAGGAGCCAAACACTAGTGTTTCATTGTTGATGCGTATTTTTCTACAATTGTCGCTACAATTTTAACACTCTATTTATGCCACGAGATCAGTTACTATACTGTTTTTCTTAGATTTTTCACGTACCAATATTTTGTTTATATTTTGTAAAATATATAAAAATGTAATACATGTGTGACATCTTCATCCAGCTATATTTTTCCTGATTTTGAGCGTGTTTAATTAATCATAATTGAAATTTCGTCACAATTCACTATGTATAATATAAGAACCCTATATTCCGCTTTGTATATGGATATGGTCATGGTATGCACAGCAGACATAGGCATAAAAACTATGTAAATATATGAATTAACTTCTGAACATTCAAACCTCTGTGGCTCTCTCTTTGAAAATCTTTTTTGTTTGTTTAACACGGACATTTGCCTCTCAGTCTCATCCAGTTCCCTTGAATCGCTTTGAATTTTATGGTCACTTAGAACTTTTTTGTGAAGAATATCGTTGGTTTGTTTAATTAATAGCAACAGAGACCGGTATAAGTGGTATTATTGTTTTAAAAGGTTGTATACTACTTTTTCATATAAGTGTTACTAATCTAAGGAATTTTGGTTACTCTGAAGTCGAAAATTTTATTCACCGAATTCAATATCCACTTTATATACACGTATAGCAATTTTGCTTAAATTATATGCATATTTTAAAATAAATGTTAAATATTTACTTAGAAAATCTGAGATTTTGCAAGAGTATATTCCAAAACTCACTCAGTTGACTTCAGAGAGTGGAGGAATCCTAGCAGTAGGACGTCGCGAACTGTATCAATCATCGTAATTATTAACCATAATTACAGTTCTCTGTAAATAGGGTTAGCAAAAAAATAATCCATTTTTATTTTGTAAATATGAAGCACCGATTCCCTCCTCGTCGGTAATGGAAAACGATTGGGAGAGCTCGGGGCGTTCGGTTCAGCTCAGACGACATCAAAAGTGTCAATCACGGATGTTTTCGAATAGCAAAACCGATTATCGGGCGTATTAAGTCGGTTATTGTTATCGACAGCGGCCTCCCGTCCAACCGACCGTGAAGTAGATTAGGGACATCATAATATACCCATATTTTTGGCGTCAGCTGCACGCATGCCATGCACGTCTAATATGCTGTTCTTGGTAGTGTGAATATAGGAGTGGCGCATATTGAAGTCGTTTAAAATTGCCCGAAATTTACGTTTAAGTAAGACATATTGAAGAACAAGGTAGAGAATATTAAAGTTAACATAATTTTACTGATCTAGTGAACCTGCTAGATATAATTTTAGTATATATTTTGAATAGATATTTTTTTATGAAATTACGATAAAATATGGATATACTGGTGGTTGGTCCTAGCATTTTACCATTAAAACCTTCATCATTAAAGTGGATAGAAGTTATTTTTTACCTCACGGATATCCGTCTTTATTATTATTGGAGTGGATATATATACCCCTCCAATCCAAAATTAAAACTTTAAAGTGGATTACAGGCTGCGACCTGGAAGTTTTGGAACACTACCTTTTTTACTTATAATATAACGTTTATTATATCAATAGCATGCTCCAAATTAAAAAAAAGCATCAATAAAGTAATTTAAACAACAGGATGACAGGATGTTACATGTGATGAGTATCCTAATGCTGAGATGGATGTGTGGAGTTATTTGCCTTTTTAGTGATTTAAAATTTTCTAGTAGCTTATTAGCTGAAGCGAAGAAATATTCTTTTTTATCTACTGTAAAGTTGACTTTTTTTGAGATAGACACTATTGATTCTTAACCGTCGATATATAACAACAGGGGAAGTTTAAAATTAGCGCCAGTAATTAAAATACTAAAAAGTAACGGACTTGCATGGTATATGCATATAATGTAAAAGGAAGAATGCCATAGAACAAGATATAAACACAAGAAGAAGATAAGTAAGACAATTACGTAATGAAAAGGAAGGTAGTTACTATTATTTAGAGCTGCTCTCTCCGAAACACGTATTCAAACAAAATTCCCGCCTTTAGATGCGACTAATTACAAATGTTAAAGATCCCAAACGACGGGTTGGGTCAGAAGGATGAATAAGTTGGGTTTATTCTTTAACATTGTAAAGAGCCTGCTAACGTATCAAGCTGAGTCTGTTATTAATTAGGTAATAATTTGATGGAAGAAATTAGTAAATTGAATTTGCAAAAAGTATACATATTCATAATTTTTTTTCTTTAAAAGATGTGTCTACAGCTATTTTTTGTTTACAGTAAGATTAGGCGAGTTTAAATTGCCGTTAACATTCAAGCCGAACATTATGAAGGAACACAAATTAAAGTAGTTTTTCTTTGAATATAAATATTTAATATTCAGGCACTATGGTGTCAGCCATTCCACTAAGACTTTCACAGTCAACCTGACGAACAAGGCTCTGATGCAGACTGTGACAGTACTCTAGCCGGTAATCGTTGTTTATTTTGTAACCGATTCATCCCAGTTGAAAAAACTTGAATGATTTATAAAAACATTTTTCTGCACAAGTTGAAAACAACTGGCTAAAACATACTCCCAGGCTAGAAGAAACTATTTGCATAGTATCATTAATTCACCTGGTATGGGGATCAAATCGACATGCACTATCGTACCGGACCATTTGAGTGGCCATTCCGCAAATCGTTTTTATCCATGAAAAAGTGGAGTAAGAATACTAACCTCTGCAGCTGGAGTTAGCCTGTCGTGAAAGACGACAAAACAAACCTAACTATGTGATAGGGCATCAAACCCATCTAGATGGCAACTTCCCTGGACTGGAATTTTACTGCCATAATAACCTTGTGTTGTGTTTCGGTATTAGTGATCCAGGGACCCTTAAATAGTGAGAAATACGTTCGCGGTGCTCCTAGCGTCAACAAAAAACATAGGCTTCTTACTTTTAAGTGAACCGTCTGCCTGTCTGCTGTGTTCCTCAGAAAAAAAACCGTGTCGTGATAATGTATACTCGGAAGAGTCGGAACTACACAGCTGAGTATGATGAGTATGAATCACTTGAAAGTAACGGGCTGGAATTGTCGTTACTCATTTGGCAATAACCACATAATGAATGCAAAATTTGAGCACGCTGTGGTCATCACACTTATTCATGTGAAATTTTAGTTTCCATTAAATACGGGTTGGGGTTTAATGAATTTTGACACGCTTAATGAAATCCATTTTGTGTTTTCTGCATTAAATACATGCAAATTTTAGTCCCAATCGAATGGAGACAAATGAATTGAATGGTTTAAATGTTAACATACTAGTATGTATTTATAAATGGTTTTGGCTTATGATTCTAACCGATAAAGAAAATAAGATTACATAGTCTCGTACTTTTGCGTCACAAATGATGGATTACAAATGGATTATTTCTTTGTCGCACCACCAAAGAGCATCACGTTTATTTTTCCTTTTAGGAAGACAATTTTGTTGTTCTGGATGTGTTATAAGTGAGATTAGACGTTGAGAGATTTTCTTGCCTTCTTGGTCAAGAAAATGCAGAATCACCGAGATGTATCTATGCAAAAAGGTTGGCTAAAAGCTAACATTAGGCCTCAGGCTGTGAAGTGCAAGGTTTGAATGCAAACGAGACTAACCGCTCTGATGATGATATTCATAGACTTGTCTATGGTGACTTAATATGAGAAACTTGTCATATATTGACTGGACAAATACACTTGATAGATATAAGATCTGATTTCTCACAAGGAGTTAAGTATGTACTCAATGTTTTTTAAATAGAAATGAGCTCACTAAAAAGTGACTAAAAAGTGACTTACGTTTAGGATTAACTAATCAACAATAGTTTATACGAATCAAAATGAAATTCCAAAAGATGATATAATACTTAAAATTGTATCAGTTAATTGAATTATAAAAATATTTTTAATAGTCTATATCTGTAATGGGTCGATGAATTCATAATCTTGAATGTGTACTGATCTCTTGTGATCTGCCTTGAGATTCTCTGTGTATCATAATATTGGATATCATAATATTTATCCGTGCAGGTTCGGCCTGTCGTAAAAGGCCAAAACAACCCACCCTAGCTAGCTACGTAGTAGGACGCCAAGCCCGTCTGGATGGCGACCACCTTTGGTCTTAAGTATGCCGTCATAATATCCTTGTGTTGTGTTCCGGAATGAGTGACCCAAGTTCCTGTACCCTTATAGGACAGCAACGTATTCGCAATGCCACTGGCTTCGCAAACAGCTATAAGCGACGGTAACTGCTAAATCCTAAGCGGGCTGTCAACCTATCTGCTGTCCTACAACAATAAAAAAAATATGGAACCGGCACCCACAAGATAAATATCTACCAGAAACATATAGCAGATAAGTTGTATGTATATTTTTAAAATTGTTGATATTTAATCGGGGTTTTTTATCAACAGATAACTTTATAAACCTTCGTGCTAATCACCTTTCACACCATCACACTAAAGGAACGTGTCTCTAATCTTAATTGAGCTAACAATGTGACTAGTAAAAATTGTTTGGTATAAAATAGTAATTATTATAAAACTTAAACAGAAACACTTCATCATGTTATTACGATATTTTATTATAATATTTTTTATTATAATATGTGTGGCCGGTGGTGTTACCCAAAAGTGTATAGAAGCATTCGAGATGTGGTGCTACTGTAGAATGCTCCGCATTAGCTGGACACAGAAATTCCAAATGTTAGAGTACTCCAACTTGTCGGTAGAGATCGCGAACTTTTGCCCATAATCAAGAAAAGTAAAGTGACGTACCTAGACCACGTGTTGAGACATGAGCGATACCAGCTGCTCCAGCTCATTATGATGGGTAAAGTTTGCGGTAAACGGCGAGTTGGACGGAGGAAAAAGTCCTGGCTCCGCAACATCCGTGAGTGGACAAATATCTCAAGCGTAGAAGAACTGTTTCGCTTGGGCTAGGACAGGAAAATATTCTCAGAGCTGACCTCCTGTAGGAGAGGCACTTACAACAACAACAATTATAATATTTATCTGTATTTTTTAAGGTATTTATCGCTTTCATTGCCAAGCATTTTCATGAGTACATGCAAGTGTAGATAGTTCATAGTTATGTGTAATTTTTTTATACGTTGATAGTTTTTAAGATATTTTAATATTTTTTCTCACGGCCACTGAAAAAACTTAAGTTCGTTCCTTACAATCCCTTTATAAATTCCCAATTAGGAAGAAATTGCCACAAAGTAAGAGCGTCATCGGTCAGCAGTGATTGACATGACGTTTAATGGGTTAGCCGAATAAATAATAATGTTTATTTATATATTACATTATAGGGTATACTTTTTACATAACTGAGCGCCCTTAAAACAAGGCTATTCAATAGTAAAGAAATATAACAGTATAATAATCATCTCGACATGATTACACGGAGGGCAATGAAACAATGGTCTTCCATCTCACTTACACTTAACTGAATAAATATTTCTATCTCATTCAACGTCATGTACCCTTGAAGCGTCGCGACTTCACATTTGTGTGTGTGCAAACACTTTGCATGTGTGAAAACATGTCATGGTTTGACAAGCTGTTAAATAATAAAATATAAATTATGGTTGCTAAGTGGTATATATATAATATTCAGGGACCTCTAGCTTTAAATCCAACAATGGCTAACACCTCTTAGGTAATTTTTCTCGCATAGTCGCATAGTCTGTGCATAGTTATAACATGGTTGCCACGTACCGACGAAGGAAAACGTCGTACCTTCATACCGAGATCACCGGTATATAACCCGCCAACCCGTCTTGGACGTGGTGGGCATACTTTCCGTTGCCCAAGCCCAACAGTTTGACCACTGACAACCTTTGAGTTTATTTACAATGATTTTGAGGATTTTGAGTATTTCGTTACATTTGGCTGAATAATCATCATCATCCCAGCATTATATCCCGGTTGCAACCGTTTCGGGGTCCGATTTCCGATTTTTTCTACTCCACTTCGCACGGTCTTCAGCATCTCTTGTAGTGAGCCCATTGGTACGCATATCACCCCTTATGACGTCAAGCCAGCATTTTTTGAGTCTACCCCTCCTGCCGAGGCCCGGCGGAGGCGGCATAGCCAGACATTTGATTACGAGTCAGGGACATGAAGACTGCCGCGAATGCGGGAGTTCCTAACGCGGTCCTTCCGCGTTACTCCACACATCCATCGCAGCATATTCATCTCTGTGACACGCAGTTCTTGCTTGTGTAGCTCTAACACCGGCCACCTTTCACAGCCGTATAAAAAGACAGGCCTAATGATGGTCTTATAGACCTGCCCCTTCAACTTTACCGGCATCTTTGGGTCTTGGCTGAGTAATATTTTTAATAATATATATTATATAGTAAAATATTTTTTTTTCTACATTAATATTAAATGCTTTTCATTTCCTAATATTATTTGTTTTGTTAATTTTCTAATTTTTGTTATTTATAAATATCAAAACAAATCAAGTATAAACTACAGGATGATGTAAATAAGTTTAAATAATATTTGCACAGTTATAGCTAAAACTAGCAATCACAATGTAAACTTATAGACTTAGACACTTACCTTTCCTATGTCTCACGTGATATTTCGTTTTAATAACGTTTCCTGAACAACACGGTTGTTCGTAGTAGAAATTATAAGAACTATCCACATCAGAAGTCTGTTGCACAGTCTGGGAATGAACTTGCCATCCTATAGATACGAGGAGCAGGATTATCCATCGTACCACCACTGCCAGGGCACCGATAGTCCGAACATTTACTGAGAACATTGTTTTTTTTTCACTTACACTAAACACCAAAAGTTAATACATAAAGTTCGGGAACATTTCACAGATTATTCTGAAATATAAAAAAACTTACTTCATTTCTTCATTGAATATTAGGGACTTAAATATTCCGGTATTATTTTATCATGAGCACTATTAGTATTTTTAAAATTATTCAATTTTAAAATGAATTTTATGTGAAGAGATACATTCTTTTCTTTTCTATACAATATATTCGATATATAAAAATAATTTTGTTATAAAATCGGACAAGTTACCAAATAAATTACAACCGTATTGCCACCTCCTTTCCAAATTTAGGAATAATTTAACTATCTACCTGATAAGAAAGAATTAACAATATGTAAATTCTTAAAGGAATTTTAACAGTGAACCGTTTTAATAGAATAGCGTATGTATCTAGCAAATGATAAATATGCTATTTATGTTAAATAACCTAACTTCCAAAATAATCAAGCATTAAAAGTAAGCTCCGTGACAAAATGAGCCTAACATTTAGGCCTAGTCCAGAGTAACCTATGACAGATGGCGACGGCCGTGGACAAACAAAATAAAAAAACAATATCAACCTTCAAACAACTTTGTTAATTGTAACTTTTAACCTAAACTATTAAAAAATAATTTGTGTTAATTTGGACGTGTTTTGTTATCGTATAATTGTAATAGATTAGGTTCACCTAGAAACACGCCCATATTATAAATATTTGATAACACAGTTCAAAATAATATTTTGCTTTCCTAAGCATGTATAAAATATTAGAAAATACCGCAAGTTATTTTCAAGTTTGTACTTAAGAGATAATTTAATTTGTTAATGATACAATGACATGTTAGCAAATGCTTTATATTAAATGTTAGATAATTTTTAAACAAAGTACCTAATGTACAATAAGTACATAAATAAATAATATAGACACTTATTCTTATTTTTCGTTCAAACTTCAACTTTGATCAGCTGGGATCATTGGGGTAAGCTGTTAAAAAAGAGCTTGATTCCTACGTACCCTTTATGCCTATCGTTTGGATAAATCTTGAAAATATAAAATGTGCACTGTTTCACTAAAGAGTTGTCAGAGTATAAACATGTTGGTTTAAGTCAAAAATGGGCGATCTCAACTTTTTTGTCTCTTCTAGGTATTGTATTTATTATGTATAAGGTCGACTATTTATCCATATGGCCATAGATTCCGAATTTCATTAATTCAGGTTTTGTAGGACGGGACATTGTGAGTGCGAACTTATCCACTTACTTGTTATTCGTGTATGATTTGTTATTTACCTATTTATAATATATTGAATGTAATTTAAAACCAACAGGATTAATAACCGCAAAATATTAACTAAAATGCCATGTGTATTCGAAATATAATGAAAGTAATAAAATATAATTACGGGAATAAAAACATGCCATACGCCTATAACAAAATAAAAAATGACAATTCCTTGTTGGGTTTACATTAAAAAGTACAATGTTGTGGGGAAGCTTAATAGCAGCAAAGACCATTACGGCACCCGATGGCATTAAACACACCTAGTGTAATGGAAACCGCACGGCGATATGCAACAGGGGCACCAACATTGCCTGCCCTTTATTCTGACCGACGAGCATTCACAGTTTTAATTATTATCATATTATTTTGAATAAGGATGGCCCTTAATTGTTCTAATATTGATCGTATCATCTCATTCGACGAGAAGAGGATCACCTATCGAGTGCTTGTGGTATCATAATGGCAAATATACTGCTAGCTTTCTATAGTTGGTTTCGTATTTAGTATATATTTTAGGGGTTAGATGGCAGTCGCCCCTGTAATAATAATATCTAAATCTACGTCATTTTCTAGTGACTCTTCGTACAGGAAAAGTAAGTGTTATGGAATTGAACCTATGCAAATAAGTATGGTGAAGCCATGTGATGGTCAGTCAATGGTCAGCAGTATACCTTGGAAAGTGTATTTGGGTGTGATCTGAATAAATAATATGAAAAAGTTTTCAACATATGAATTTTTTTGTGAATATTCTAGAACATTCTAGTGGAAATTTATTTATTATGATATAAAATTTACAAAGGGAAAAGAAGTAAAATCTAAATAAAAATGGCGTGCTCTTATCCTGAAGACTGCGAGCAATTTGCAGTATGTTCGATGTTAGTGACCCCTTGTCCAACAACGTGCTGTGAAGATCCACCTATGTGCTATCCCTGATTGCCACGATGTCCTTCGCCGAAAGTTATGTATTGTTGTTAAAGAAGCCGTGAGTTTCAAGTCTAACTTGTCAAGAGGAAGATTGCTGTGAGCCACCAACAAAATATATGAAGATGGACGCATTGTGCGCAAGCTGCCGTGTCTGCATTCAAGCGCAACGGAATGCGAGACCAAGAGCACTCGAAGGCGCTCAGCACTGTAAATTTCCTATTTAGAAGGCCTCATGACGTAGTTGCCAAATGTGAATCGTGCACGGACCCCGTAAAAGTCGGCTACCCGGCAAAAGTGCCACCCTGCACACCTAGACCGACACTCGGATGTTGTTTACTCAAGAAGAAACCAATAAGTGTCGCTTGAGGATATATTAAATGATTGACAACGAAATGTGTGTCCTACTTTCAATGTGAAACGAGAAAAATAATTTAAATAAAGAGGATGACAGATTTTTCCTCAAAAAGGGGTTAACGTCAGGCAGGCGGCTGGTTGTAAAAACTAAGCCACAACTATTACAACATGTAAAATGTTATGCCGACCCCATATAATGTGGGATAAGGACAGGAAGGAAGATTCTAGAACATTAAAGATTATTTAGATGATCAATAAAAAGTGTATAACCAATCTATACGTAAGATCAATTAAATCATTAAGACTTAAATACTGAAAACACTATTCGCATTGATGTTAAAGAGATAGTGTAATAAATTATGGACACACACATCTAGGAATATGTATGTTATTCCAAAATTGAGTTGCTTGTGCTCGTATTAAGTGGGGAAAACAAATATTTTGTGGATTTTCATGAAAACTTCGATGTCGCACTGGCTCGGAATACATAATGCGCTAATCACTCTACCAGAAAGTTTTCAATAAATAGAAATCTTATAAAAAGAAAAAACTTTATAGTTTTTACTAGCTGTACTTAGTTTAGCAGACAGGCAAATTGGCATGTTGTATGAGAGCCATATTGTACTGCAGAGTAAAGATAATAAATGATTGAACAAAAAATTACGAAATAAAAGACCTATAATAAAGTTTATATCGCCTAACACAGTATGATCATTATGAGAAAAGAATAACATCCTCATAAATGTTTTCATATAAAACTGATCTACCCTAAATCTGCCATGAATATAAATGTCAAAATTATAATAGCCAACACATCAGGCAGAGTTTACGATCACTTTTTAAAGCTAATCCACTACATCGTTATCACAGCGATGATCCGCGATCGTTACCCAAAAAGATGATTACGCCCGGATATCAGTGAATAAGTAAATAAATGTCTTCTACTAAATTTAACTCAGGATCTTTAGATCGGTGCTGTCATGTGTCTGATACCGTTCCTTGAATGCGGTCAGGGATCGCCCCTCGAAAGAGACCACTGATGAATTAAATAGATAGGTCTGTCAAAAAAGGGACGCAGGAGGGTTACAGGCGTGTTTAGGTCCCTAATGCGCCCGATCTGAAAATTTTAGCTAAGCTAAATTTTATGTACTGATTTCTGGTATTCTAATTATTTTAAGTGATATCTCAGTTTTGTGTTACAAAATTATAATTTTAAAAGAAACAGATTTCAGTTAAAATTCTACTAACGCAGCGATAGTGTGAGTACTTACTGTGAATGGCGCATGTTCGAATTTTATTCATAAGTAAAATAAAACACAATATCTAAATGCTTTACTTTCTTCTTTCCAGAAGTAACATAATAACTTTCACTTTTACTCATATAAGTATTTTCGCAAACCATTTCAAAATCATGACATAAAACGCGAGCTTAGTGAGTTGTCACGTGTGGGGTGAAGATTCAAAATTTTATTTCAAATGATTAATGATATCGGTTAAACGCTCGAACGCATTTTATTCAATTGACAGTAGATCCCATGAAGTAAATGAATGTCCCCTATTTTCAAATAACACTTGCAGGGTATCAAAATTTAAATTTCGGTTCTTATCTTGTTTATATCCTCCGGGATCAGGACATAATGTTGGAATCATTTAGAAAATGAAAAATGGATCCTTTCATATATCTAGAGGGTTTTATAATGACCTTTTGTAAAGGTTGAGTTATTTTAAAACACTGGGAGTATAAACGTAACCAGAACGTGTTTCTTTGAGTTAGAAGTTCCCTTATGCAATAATAATGGTCAGAAACATGAGACCGGTTCTATAATGACTTCATTACCACGTGATTCATTCTATCTCCTCCACATTACGGTGAAGCATTTTTGTTGTAAATTATTGTTACATTCTTGGAATATATTATATTAGTTAAATTTAAATACGTCCCTTTTTTGGTATTTTATTAAGTTTAACAGTATTTTGAAAAGTCTAATATGCATTTACCTAAATATGCTATTCAAATTTAAATCTGAGAATTTTGTGAAGATGAAATTTTGTTAGTGAGAGTTCGTTAAGCGGATTTTAATCTTCCTTAATATCTTTCGATCTTTATACGCAATACAATTACACCGTTACTGCTGCCCATTGCACGGCAGGCTCGACTCATTATGAAGGAAGAATGTTAAGAAATTTCATCCGACAACCCATTGAGGCAACCCTCCCAATTGTGAGAAGGTGTTCCAATTGAATAGTGGGTACGTGGAATGGGGGTACGATTATAATGAAATTTCGCCTTGATAAAGACCAGCGAGCCCTGTAATACAATACTTGATGTTTCCTCATCGACCCGTATCCATGTCACGTCATTAAACTGAGTAAAAATATCTGCCGACACATCTTAGTTGAGTAAATTATTGTTCGGTGTTGTTTTAATTAAATGTTCTCTTTGGTTGTAATTATTTTTAAGGGTCAGATATTAGTTTCCGTTGACAGCAACTTTAACGGTTATATTTGTGTTCGCGTTGTATTCATGGGGAATGTTGTAATAGAAAAACTTTGGAACTTTAACATTATTACGGTATCCCGAATATTAACATGTTTTTTGCGTGTTCGTAATCATAATAACTGCTTCGTTTACTTAGAGTTTACCCTTTTTGGTCATTAATAATAAATAATCTTTAAGTATCTGCGTACTACGTGCTGGTTTAACGATTTTATCTTAAACAAAAATGTAATGAAGCCGACGATGCTAAACTTTTTTAAATTAATTACGTATGTATACCACATTCCATTAAACTTAAAGAATATTTAAAAACAAACAAGTAATGTTTAGGATTTTAAAACAAAATTTTATTTTAGTAACAATTTTACATAAGCTTAAGTAATTTAGAGGTAGCCAATAAATGGCGAACTTATACTGATCAAAAGAGATAAGGTAAGGGACCCAGGAAATTTGGTTTGAATTATTAATACGATACTGGTATGGCAAATTGTAAGCTTCTTAGCAAGGGAACTGAATAAATGTTGTAAAACTGATTATGAGTATGATCTTTAAACGTTTACAATTAAATTTTTAAAACGAGCTTTACTGTAATAAACCTTCGTTCAATATTTTTAGGAATATTACTAATGCGGACTAAGCCAATCTTAACTAATATTATAAATGCGAAAGTGAGTTTGTTTGTTTGTTACGCTTTCATGTCTACCGCTGAACCAATTTTGAGGAATTTTGATAAATTCATAGATTCGACCTTAAAGAAGGACAAAGGTTACTTTTTTTAATTCATTTGGCAGAACAATGTTTACTGGGTGAATAGTAATTTATAAATTTCATAGATGAAATACATGAAATAGCTTCCCCGAAATATTAAAACAAATGAATAAACATCGTAAAAGTGGTTTCACCTAACAAAGTCTTATTGAGACAGACAATGAAGACCTATCAACCATAGAGTTTACCAACCCAATTGACGTTATAAGATCGAATACTAGCAAAAAGGCTCCTAATTATCTCATGATTTTTTATACAATAATGTGATGAATAGTAAAAAAGTTTTATCTTAAAATTGCCACCCACAGTTTGTAAATGATCTAATGCAGTATGCAATTTATATTTTGGTATGATTAATATATTTATGTGTATATGTGTGTATATAGTATTAATACAAATATGCCAAATCAAATCGCCATGTTATTTGCCAATAAATCTGTATAATCCTATGATTGAGCACATGAAATATGAAATCCTATATTCTTATATAGTAATCTATTGAGATAGGATTAATGTTATATTAATGAATTTGTTTTATAAATAAAACAAACACATTCACGTACGAATATTAATTTATTCAATTAACCAAGACGGATTACTGAAACGGGCTTATGCAAGGGCCAACACGATAAGTTATTAATACTGCTCGGTTACATAAACCACAAGTCTAATTAGTTTCTGTAACACAAAATCAATTAAATGGCGGTATTGGATCCCCCATACCAACCGCCACCTCAAGAAATGCTCGTAGAGTATTCAAAGGGATGCACAAATATCTTAGCAGATAAATAACGCAGAATTGTTATTAAATTCCACAGCTTACTTGCCATTATAACTAGTAATAGAAGATATATATAATTTACAACTTGTAACCAATTTGGTTGTATAATTTTAAGAATGTTTGGAAATGAAAGAAATTGCGGTATCTTCATACTTCATTTATATTCCTTTGAAAAAATGTTAACTTCAACTTAAAATATAAATTATTAAATGACATTGATAATCTCGGTCTATCGATTGATAATTTTCAATCGTCTTCAAATATCTAATAATATTGTTTCTAACGCAAATTAACAATGACAGTTGGTGGTTTTACTTTACGCTATCGATTTGGAGAACGTTTCTCTATAGTAGTTATAGATAGTTATGCCGAAAACCTCGTGAAGAGAAGAAGATAGTGTCTTCTGACACTGAAACGGGCATTTAAATGAATATTGTGAAGTTTGATACTGATAAAGGAAATCGAGGAAGATTATAAATTTTAAATAACTTGCAAAAATCTTTGTTTATTATTAGCTAGTAAATAAAATAGATCAAGTAAGTTTTAAATATACTTTATTTATTTATAGAATTTATCTGCTTCAATGTAATTCAAAGATCTTCAGCATAATTTCAGATAAATAAATTCATATTCCAAAGAATGTTTCAGTATATCTATCACGTATATCTTTCATGAAATATAATACCTATGTTCGTACAATAAATGCCAATAGTTTCAATAAATGTGACGTTGGCTGCCCACGGCCGCCACTTGGGGGAGTCATCGCTGGATTCAAACCACGTACGAGATGCACGTAACTGTCTGCCTCTTGTATTATTGATACAAATAGAGATATCAATTGTTTAGGACAAGGAGAAACAACGGCGTGGCAATGATAGTAATTCTTTGGACGGGATGTGAGGGACCTTCATGACCGCATTGATATCTGTGGGGTAAGTTTAGTGTATTATATGACACTTTTACGAACTCTGGACCGGTCGTAATACTGTTGACCTCTTTGATAGTGTTAGACATCCCGTTGGTTTTAAAAGCAATGTCGTTGACTCTGATTTAGATATTTTGAATGGAATATATTACTAAATGCATGCTGAATGTCTTTGAAAATATTTAACTATCGATTTAGCTGAACGATTAAGAAATTAAAATAAAATTTAAATATTAGTTTGAATATCCATCGAGAGCTTCTAGAAATAGATATCATTTATTGAATATATGGAATATTTCATATAAATTTCTAGCCACTTCAGCTAAACAATAGTACAATTGGCGATCAAATTACAAATAATTATTGCAGAATAATGAAATCCTGGAATTAATAGGTAAACTGAAGTACGTAGGTTAGTTTACACATAAATAAATATAACTATACAAAAAATACACAAATGGATAATAAAAAAAGACATTGGCCCTTGACTAAGATTGAAGGTGTTAAGCGATTTGGTATTAAATGACAATGCATTCTACAATGTCACTTAGGATGTATATGAGCATCTGAGTAGCAAGTCGCAGGTTTATCGAAGATCATAACAAGTTGCCAGAGGAAACGTGAAACGCTCTTTTAAATCATAAATGGAATTAGAGTTAAAAAGAGTGTAATATAAAATAAGTTGGGTATTCCGACACAGGCTAAGATGGTAGGCCTTTGACTTTTTTCGAAAATCGAATGACTCATTTAATATGTAAATAAGTATCTCTCTCAATTTTATTTTAATTGCAATAACTCAAAATTAACACAAAACAGCATATTAACACAAAAAATATTGAGAAGAATGTTTCGTACAACAAGTAGTATGTAAGAACAGTGTTTGATGTTGAATTTCAATGGTAGAAGTGTTTTAATAAACGCCAATAATTAGAAAGCATATAAATACTGGACTAAGTACTGACAAAATACTTATCTATACAAATAAATAAAATTGGAGTGTCTGTTTGTAATATTAAAATAACCGCTTTTTACTAAGTTCATTTGGATGTATACAGTAGTATACACGATACTTAAACCAAAACAATTTTTTTTACAATTTTTGTCTTTCTTTAAGTTTGTTTCGGCTAATCTCAGAATTGGCTGGACCGATTTTGACGGGCATTTCACTGGCAGATAACTTATGTAACAAGAAGTAATTTAGGCTAATTTTATTTTAGAAAATAAAAATAGGATTAGAAAAAAACATAAGATCTCACGATTTTTTTCTGTTATTCGACCAGCGAAGCGGGTGAAACAGCTAGTTACTTATACATTCTTATTAGACCGGATTACTGCGTTATTTTATCTTGCATTTTCTTTGAAATATTCAACTTCTTGAAATAAATTAAATACTACACGCTCGAGTATAGTGATTTACAAATATTATATTCCTATTGCAAATTTATATTATTTAGCGATTTCTTCTTTTTTTTCTATTAATTATATTCATTTCATTTGTTCACCTTTACTGTTCTACATAACTAGAATATTTTCTTTTTATAACTATGATATTAAAATTATAATACTTTGTTATTACCTATTCCTTTTCATACAATTTCAAATATCAGATTCAAAAACTTAACTAAATATATTTATATTTTATTTACTTCAGATAAACTCGTACTTAATTTATTTCAATATTATTATTGACATAAGTAAATGGTAGTTTAAAATAACCGAATTAAAAAGGCCAGGCCATAAGTATTATGTTTAAAATTTTAGTTTTTTATAATAAACCGTGACAAAGCAAGGCCCACTAATGACTTGTAGAGGAGGCGTATTTACCGGCGTTTTCTGTTTGTGCACTGTCTGATTCCAGTATCTATTTATATTCTAAGGTTATTCAACTCGTCGGATATGAATTAAAAATAAATATTCTGCCGAAACACTATTAAAGTCGTTCAATATTAATTTTTAATACACTTAAGCGAACTTTATAAGCTTAGATTTAAAAATTTAAAGTTTTTATAGGTTACAACTGTCTGAAGGCTTCTCAAAACTATTTATACCGATTTCAAATTATTTTTATTGATAAAATTATTTTGAAAATGAATTTCGAAATTAGAACTAATAATTAGAAAAACCAATTAGCAAGTTTCAAATAAAGAAGAGCACTTTAAATTATTATATTTTCTTCGTTACAAGTGCGAATGATTTACACTCTTTACATCTGAATAAGAGTTTTTTTGAAAAACTAATATATTTAAGATTTATTTCCAATTCAACGATAAAATAATACCGGACTTTTGATGCTTAATAGCCTATACACGAGAAAACGACGACCAACCTCCTCAGTCCGTTGAACCAAACACGTTGCAGTTTCACAGAAAATAATAAATAACACTCCAATTTTGAACACCCAATAAAAACTAAAGATGATCGTCACAAAACATTTATTATCAACTTAATTCAGATCAGTTCATTTTATAAATTAAGTTTTAATACTCGTAGAATTACGGAGAAGTTAAACGGGAACTCGAAACACGTTCATCAAACGTGCCGGTCGGCGCACAACTAGCTCGCTTGTCGCATTCCATACAAAACTTTTAAGTCATGGAGACAGCAAAGCTATATCGCGTCTCTACTACTCACGCACACTACCAAAACCGACACCCTATGCACAAATACAACAGCAAGCTTCCAAGTTCACTAAATAAACGGACGCTAACACAAGCGTACAACCACACCGTCTACCCCCTGTCCATGAGACGTCTGAGTGAGAAACGAATATCAACAATGCATTTAAAATCATAAGAGTAAATGAGAGGCCAGTACCGCAACAGATGTATATCATTTTACGCAGGTAAGTATCGAAAATTTTAGTGTGTGGAAATGAGATGGAACGTAAAATTTGCTTACGGAATGCCGGTTGTGCTAGAAAGGGACGGAGATTATTCAAGTCACCCACTGTACATTCCTTCCTGATACCGGTGTACCGTCGTACCTTTCGATCGTTCAAGTGGCTGATGAAGCTTTTAGGGATGTCAAGTGATCTTTGATCAGTGTCAATTAAATAACTAAAATTGATGTAGAAGATTGAAATTAACGAAATTGCGAAGATTGATTTTAGAACTGTGGAAAGTTTTGGTAGATATTTTATTTCAGAACGCAATATCGTAACAATAGTAAAATAGTCATGTCATAAAACAAGCACTCTCGTGTAAGTCGCAAAGGGGTTTAGTGACACAGGAAAAGTTGACAATATGAGTGATGAATATCGCAGGCTAATAAATGATTCAGAGGATACAAATAGCAACCCTACATCAAGATGTCACAAAGTAGCAGGTAGCGGTGCAAGTATTCGTAACGTGCGTTGCTAAATTTTGGATGTTTTTGCATGCTTCGTCTCTACTGTTCCTTTTTTGTAGCCCTGTTCTTCACAATGAAGATGTATGCTTGTATCAGAGTTACATTATACCTGCAGTTTTTACAATTTCTATTTGTGAGGTCAAATAAAGTAACATCGTCCAAGATCTGTTGTATTTTAGACGGCTCTTTTGTTTGTAGTTATATTCAGTCAATCATCAACATCGATCCTCTGTTAATTTTTTTTTTCTAATATTATTCCATCGTACAACCTTATTTTAACTCCTAACGTGCAGGGATGGAGTAAGAATACTAACCCCTGTGGCCGGGGTCGGCCTGTCGTAAATGGAGATAAAACAATCCTAGCTACGTTGTTGGGCCCCAAACCCGCCTGAATGGCAACCACACTGAGTCTATAAGTACGCCGCCATAATAACCTTGTATTGTGTTCCGGCATTAGGGACCCAGGTTGCTGTACCCCTATGGGACACGCTGCTGTACAGGAGTGTCGCAAAAATCCACAGGCGACGCTAACTGCTTACTGTTAAGTGGGCCGTCAGCATGTCTGCTGTTCATCAGCAATAAAAAAAAAATTATCCTATAAAAGTTATTTGTTTGCTAAACGTTATTTATTTACAAGTAGATCATAACACAAATATAAAATTCTTTACACAGTTATAAATTAATAGTGTATTTACATTTAAACCTGAGTCTCAATTATGGATGACAACTAAAACAATTAGAAAACAATGAACGATTTATACAATCGTAATATTTGAACATCACTTTGTGCCATTATTATTAAAATTTCTTAGAAGAATTATACATAAAATTTATAATTTGAGAAGGGTAGAGATTTAATGTATAATATTTTATTAATTAATAGATTCTGTTATTAAATTCCTGATTGAAGCTGATCTTTTCTATTCAAATGACGAAAGATCATAAAATTGTGTCCTCCAAACCACATAAGTTTGGGGTTCATACAGATTTATATTATCGGCAAGATAAATCAGAAATAATTATTCAAATATTTTCGTCTTCCAGTCTGAGTGTTCTGGGATTCCGCCCTAGATATGTCACCCATATTAGAAGCATGATTTGCTAAGTTTGTGTACAGACAATAGAGTAGGATAGTGTGTCGATTATTTGTTGTAAGATCGTGACTTTCCACGAAAACATATAATCGTCTCTTTCATCGAATATGGATTGACAAATACTGGTGAATCAAATGTGTCGATTTATCTACACGAATTAAAATTTCATAATCGGTACATGATCATAAATTTATACCTTAATGTTGGAACGAAGTTCCTTATCGCGCGTTGTGAAAGGGGGCTAGACGGAA
Organism: Malacosoma neustria; assembly: GCA_963693495.1. Classification (NCBI taxonomy): domain Eukaryota; kingdom Metazoa; phylum Arthropoda; class Insecta; order Lepidoptera; family Lasiocampidae; genus Malacosoma; species Malacosoma neustria. Next base: position 11,153,946 of record OY856385.1, on the reverse strand, counting down.
AAAATTCTCACGAAAAGTTGTAACGACACTTTTTGCCATAGTAAGATAAGCGGCGTGTGCATGTTTCTCTGCCTGTCTCTCTCTCTCTTATAGAAAGCAAGCCAGATATTTTCATTTCTATTTCGCATTGAACAGTGTGGTGTCGCGACGATTATTTTTGTTGAGTGTATACAGGTTTTTTGTACATAATAAATAATAAAAAATAATAATAATGAATCCTGACAGTGTTTCTGCACAAGTTCCGGATATTGCTGATGGAGTTAGGTTAGTTACTGATTAAGTTTATATTACATTATATTTGTTAATAATAAAAAAAATATTATTATAACTTAAAAAAATTATTACAATTCCTTCACTAATTAATCGAAAGGAACTTCATTCCATCCGGGTGTCCCTTGACACCTCTCAAGTTGTTTTTTATTTATTTATTTCTGTAGGACAGCATACAAGCTGGCGGCCCGCTTAGAATTTAGCAGTTCCCGTCGCCCATGGGTTTTTGCAACGCCAGTAGCATCGCGAATACGCTGCTGTCGTATAAGTGTACGGGAACTTGGGTCACTAATGCCGGAACACAACACAAAGTTATTATGGCGGCATACTTAAGACCAAAGATGGTCGCCATCCAGACGGGCTTGGGGCCCTACCACGTAGCTAGGGTGGGTTATTTCGTCGCCTTTTACGACAGGCCGACCCCAGCTGCAGAGTTAGTATTCTTTCTCCGCCTCTGTACGGATATAATATATGCACAATAGGACATTATAGTGCCAAAAAGAAAAATGGAAAATGAATTTGTTTTTTTTTTCTGTCGCCATTAGAATATAGTGCAACTAGGACAATATGATTTAAAATGGAACAAATGTGGTAAAATTTGTTTTGGCAAGGTAAAGACTAAAAGAAAAACCAAATACTGCCTGCAAGCAAGAGATATTTGATTTGTCGTATTTTAAACAGTAAAGAGATTTTAGGATCCTATCAATACTGTCGCTCTTCCTCTCATTCCCTTCATATACGGCCTTTTTCTTCTTCCTGCTCTCGAATTATGTGGGATCGGCAGAACATGTTTTCTCCACTTCCACGCCTTCCACTTTCTTCTATTACTAATCATCTCAACATTCACGCTTTATTTGGCCATATCATCTTAAAATACAAATAAATATACATTTATTTCTATAAAACTAAAGTAATATCAGTGTTTGTCATGAAGATACTATTAAATCATTATTAAACTTATTGTACTGTGATGCTTCGTATAAATTAAAACAACATACCAAATACAATATGATATCACACGCTTTTTAGAAACATGTTGTAACTAGATACTTTGTAAAAACAGCCTACAGGGTCTCAACGGGTATCGGGAAGCGTCAAGTGAAACACTTCTGCGAAACCGGAGCCTGGGCGGCAGCGGGGCAGACCTGACGCTAATGCGCCCCGACACCTATCACAATATACAATTCTTCGCCATGTAAGTATTACACAAATTAGTGTAGTATTATGTTTACATCCTTTATTTTTTTACACCTTTGTCAAGTTTCATTTGGAATAACACGAGAACGGACGTGTGATGTTTCGAAAAGTGTTAAACTCTTAGATTTATCCAATTCGCTAGATAGAAACGGACGTAGCGAACAATGTCAACATATGATGCGTTTTTGACAACATGACACGGGTCTTGAGTATCGAGCTCCCAGTACACTTCATTAGCTTTTTAATTCTGAATTATATAATATTATTTTTGTTCAACTGCAATAAAAAGTTGACTGCATTATTTATATCTTGCTTGTTTATTTACATGACTACTCAATGATGACTACTCTAATTTTTGGTTATGAAGTGGAAATTTAATCTAACGAATCAGAATCTCAACGATGCCAGTGCCTAATCTCGATTATGCCCAAATTTGACAGTCTGGAGTCTGTAGTCGATTGAATACTACTATAGAGCAAAATTCGTGCGTCCTTTAGTTGGACGTTATTTCCTTTCTAGTTCATCAGAATGAAAAAATTGTTTAAATTTGGTTTTGAATACCGTCTGAACTCTAAAAGAAGAAACCTTATATAGCTTCGTCAGTAATTTAGTGTGGTTAAGGTTAATTTTATTTTCTCGAAGCCTCTATACCCAAAAATTATTAATCAGAATATCAAAATATATTAAAACCAACTCGAAAAAAATAAAAATACTTCACAATACTAAAAGTAAAGGAGACGTATCCCTTAGAAGGGGCCCGCCTCAAGACAAAGGGCGGGCCGGCGCCGGCCCGGGCCAAGAGATCGGCAGGCCATATATCCGTGGGCCCGGGCGTAGGCGATACGAGAACAGCGGGGTTTTTAGTGGGTAGTCGGATGTTCGAACATCTTTCCCGGAGACCCACATATCCCTCGGTCCCCCCGGGCCGGGGGAACCCGTCAAGAGTGGTTTTTCCCCGAGACCAAAAAAAAAAAGGATAGTCTTTAGGGATGTATAGAATCAAGGGATAGCAAAAAATATATTTGCTAAGTTTAAATAATTTTAATACCTCTATTATTTGACCGGTTTATAAACATACAGCTACAAAAACCTTAATTCATTATAGGTTGGTCAAACCAGCCTTTGAATAAAAAATTAATTTACTAAATGAGCTGAAAAGGATATAAAACTTAAATATTACGTAGTATTTTAAATAATAACCTCGGGAAACACTATAAAAAAACAATAGTTACCGTAACAAAGTGTCAAAAATATAGCGCCCAAATATCATAACATCTCTGTAGTATCGACTGTATTTATTAATTATGAATTTGTTACTAAGACTACACGCAAAGTTGTATCAGACAATGGACTTGATAATTTAATGTACAATTGTTTAAGATTAAGACGTTGCACAGCCTGGAAATGGAGTGAAAAGGGAACTCGTGTCTCCATAAGCGCGATATAATGACGACGCATTGTAGCATCGTCGGATCAAGTAAGTCGCTATTATTTATTTCTTCCAAGGAGCTCGACAATGGCGTACCACGGCTTTGCTGTCAGCGATACAATAAGCAGCTGCTCTCAGATTATTTTATAGAAGCTTTAGTGCAACCACACGATGTTAAACCTGTTCTTAAGACTTGATGAAAGGAATATGGCAGAGACTTCAATCTTTAACTAGTAGTTCCTCCTGCTTATTTATTGTGTCTGGTGATATTACTGTTACCTTAGTGATTATGTGAGTATGATTATTATATATTTTTATCCGTGCAGGGGCGGAGAAAGAATACTAACCTCTGTGGCCGGGGTCGGCCTGTCGTAAAAGGCGACAAAACAACCCACCTTAGCTACGTGATAGGGCCTCAAGCCCGTCTGGATGGCGACCACCTTTGGTCTTAAGTATGCCGCCATAATAACCTTGTGTTGTGTTCCGGCATTAGTGACCCAAGTTCCTGTACCGTTATGGGACAACAGCGTGTTCGCGATGCCACTGGTGTTGCTAACACCTATAGGCGACGGTAACTGCTAAATTCTAAGCGGGCTGTCAGCCTGTCTGCTGTCCTACGCAATAAATATATATATATATATATATATATATATATATATATATATAGTCAGGTCATAAATTCTGTCACATGTTTAATGTACAATAATTGTAACAAGTTTATTCATTATGTAACCATTTATATACCAAAATGAACTTAACAAAACATAGATTCTTATGACATTAAAGTTTATTCAAAATGACCTCCGTGATTTTGAATACAGGCCTTCAATCTGCGCGGCCAGTCGTCTATCGCAGCACGAACGAGGTCCATGTCAATATCGGCGGCTGCCTTAATCAAGAATGTCTTGAGTGACTCCAAATTGGGATGAGGCTTTGAGCACGCCTTTTCCTCCAAGTGTTGCCATATCTTGTAATCTAACGGATTCAAATCTGGACTGGAGGAGGGCCAGTCTTCGTGCCGGATGAAGTCGATTTCACGCGCCGCCAGCCAGTCTTGTGTGCTCTTCGCTCTATGAGCTGGCGCCGAATCTTGTTGGAATACCCAGTGCCTGTTATTGAACATGGTATGAGAAACAGGTTCCACAAGGTTCGTCAGGACTGTATTTTGATACACAACAGCATTCGTTTTTACACCTTTCTCACAAAAATGTACCCTGTTAAGCCCCAATAAGAAACTCCCAACCATACCATGAGCGAGGATGGAAAATGACCTCGTTGGACACGCGGAATACGGTTGCTCGCTTCTTCACTACTGTGTGCGTACACCTTATCATTTTGTTTGTTGTAGCTCTCTTCTACGGTAAACATTTTTTCATCCGAAAAAAGAATTTCCCGATATTTTTTTCCCGCGTACCGCTTCAACAAAGCGCGGCATCTCTTCAGTCTCAGGTCCATTAGACGAGCATTCAAACGATGTCCTGTTTTTCTTCGATATGCCCGAAGCCCTAAGTCTTCATTTAACACCCTTTTCACCGTGGTTCTGCTTAACCCCATCTGAAGGGCCAACAGTTTCTGCTTACGTTTGGGATTTCTTTGAATTCGTGCCTTCACAGCTTTTATCACTGCTGGAGTCCTAACAGACCGAGGGCGACCACTTCTTGACCTGTCATCTACACTAGAGTCTTCATTGTATCGTTTGATGGTACGATAAACGAATCTTTTGGTTATATTCAAATTTTTCAGTATGTTAAAAATTTGAATTGGCGCGTAACTGCAACGATGCAACGCAATAACTGCAACACGGTCTTCTTTAAGCGTCCACTCCATATTTAAAAATGAGTAAAATTCTAAAAGTATACATTTTTATTTTCATGAACAATTCGAAATTCGAATTCAATAAACTTTTTTGTGGCCAGCATTCTAAAAGAAAAGTTTTTACTGTGTGACAATACCTATGACCTGACTAGGTATATATTGATGATGATCATTTAAGCAGATCATCTAATATGGGATTGGCATTTGTATATAAAACATTTACAGTGAAAAGTGAAAAATGTGACCGACGGTGATGACAGTGTGTGTCTATGAATTTTTACGTAGAAACCATGACAAGCGATTAGCGAACTACCGGTTCCGAATGGTCAAAAACCAGGAATGGCGAGCTAAGCGTCAGGCGTTCAGAATATAATGGTAGCAATAACAAAAGTGAGTCGAGCTAACCATTGATTTGAATTTCACGTTATACGAGCAAAAAAGAAGCGCCTTTGTGTTGTATCCGAAAAAGTCTGACTGAACCGCAACTCAAAATGCACGTCCGACGTTGTGGAAAGCCCAGTGGCATTATTCTAGAACTACAAATAAATGTAGAGGGTAGTGGTTATAGAGGTTTTTAAAGACCGTAATATACCGTATATTTCGTACCACACCGTAATATTTCTATGGATAGCATTGCCAATGTGCTGTCCGTCTCGAATTTTCGACAAATGAGAATTACTCACCATAATGGACTGGATGGATCTCGTTATAAGTCCTAATCGTAGGCATTGAACAACAGCTTTTATACGTTGTTGGTTATTAATCTACATATATTTTTTTTATTCCTATAAACAGATAATATACGTGTATATCTGATGTAGAGTAACGTATAAAGGTGATTTAAATCTAAATATAATATATCAAAGTTTGTGTAACTTAAGGATAATTTGCAAACAAATGTTGTTTATAACCTAGTTCAATTACACTTGAGTTTAAATAAATATAAAACGTCTGGAGCATTTGAATGTTATGACTTTGTAAGTATTGCGTTTTCTTAAAGGATTATCGTTCAATTTACGGTGTCGAGAGTCGTAAAAATGCTATAACGTTTGTTCAACAACAGCTTAACATTGTGGCCAGTGTGGTTCATTCTTATTTCGCACTTAATAAATGTCTAAACGCGGGAACGCTTCATTGTACTGACGTTAACTTGACGGCAGTGAGACGTGCTGCCGTGTATACTGTGCGGAGCTAAAAATGGTGTTGGATCTTCCATTTAATATTTGGCTCAGTAAATTAAAGCAGTTTAATATTTTGCTTTGTGTTCAGGAAAGTTTTAAATAATTCTTTAGTGAAAGCTAAATGAAGATAAAGAAATTCGATTAGTTGAAATTCAAATGTTGTTTAAATTACATATGAAACTAAATGTTACATGGAAATAATTAAAATCAAAATATAATTACTTATTTATTAATCATTGCAACAATATTGTTGCTTTGCTTTGCGTTGCTTTGTTTGCCAAAGTTGCAAAGCTTAGTGTTTGATTTGATCATAAAGAAATTAAAATATGTAATGTACCTATTTCATAAGTATGATTTATTGGTTGATGTCGATGTAAGATGAAACTAAACTGACGGACTTATAAAGTGCATCAAAGTTCAGGATTACTTTGAAATGATTTTTTTAATAAGTATGCAAACTTTTTAGATTAAATTGTATAAATACCAGCTGACCCGGCAAACGTTGTTCTGCCATATAAATAATAAAATGTCAAAAAATTAAAAAAAATTTTGGGGGTGGGTCACCCCTAACATTTAGGGGGATGAAAAATAGATGTTGGCCGATTCTCAGACCTACTCAATATGCTCACAAAATTTCATGAGAATCGGTCAAGCCGTTTCGGAGGAGTATGGCAACGAAAACTGTGACACGAGAATTTTATATATTAGATGGAGAGACTGGCTCTTAATCTCAAAAAAAGGAAAATTTAAAAATAGAACTGCAGTAAAACAAATGAATATAGCCAGGAAAAGAAAATTTACTCGTAATATCAGATTTGCGTGTTATTAATAGCAAAGTTTTAAATTGATTCTCATTGATTTTTTATTCTTTTGTCAATTGAATTATTGTTACCAGCAGAATTGTTGGGTTAGTTTTTTAACTCATCGAGAGTTTTTGAACCATAATATGGATACTTCGTCCGAACAAGCGGCTCAAATTGTAGCATTGGTGCGGGAGGGCTTGGATCAACGAACGATTGGTAGAAATTTAAATTTAAACCAGTCTACGGTTTCTAGAATATACAGAAGGTTTGTGGAGATAGGTTCTTACAGAAGAAGACGTGGTACAGGCAGGACTCGAGCAACCACCGGTCGTGATGACCGATTTATTGTTACAACTTCTCTGCGAAATCGTTTCCTCACGTCAGTTAACATCAAAACCGAGCTTAATGAAGTACGTGGAGTAAACCTGAGTGCACATACAATAAGAAGAAGGTTAAAGTAAGTGGATATCACCCCTTTTAGACCAGCAAATGGTCCAAAGTTGTCTGTACCTCACAGACAACTCGTTTAAGATTTGCGCGTGATCACCTGAATTGGACAGAAGAGCAATGGGCCTCCGTATTGTTTACGGACGAGTGTAGGACATGTTTATATGGTGCAGATGGTCGCAGAAGAGTCTATCGTCGACGTGGGGAGCGATATGCTCAAAGTTGCATTGAGGAGCGTGTTCCTTTTGGAGGCGGTTCGTGTATGGTCTGGGGTGGTATATCGATGAACGGGCGAACAGAACTTGTGTTCATAGACATGGTCCGTTGGCCAGTACGCAGCCCGGATCTTAATCCCATTAAGCATGTTTGGGACAATTTAAAAAGAGCTGTATATGCGAGAAACCCTTTGCCCACGACAGTGGCAGCACTAAGAACAGCACTTTCAGAAGAATAGGACAATATTCCGCAAGATCTTTTAATAACCCTAATAAAATCTATGCGGAATCGATTAGAATCCGTAATAAGGGTACATGGAGGTAATACACCTTATTAAAACATAAATAAACCCTTGCATAAAGTTTGTGTCTATTGTTAAAACCAATTTTTTAATTAAACCAATTTTCCTTAAATTTCTGTTTTGTCTTCAAAAAAGTCTTAAGGTCCTTTCCAGTACACAAACTTAAACTTAAGGATATGACTCTACGCTGTTTTAAAGTTCACGAACCAATCTAGAGGTTTCAATTTAAATCTGTATAGAAAGTTTGCATACTTAGTTAAAATATTTATTTCAATGTCGTCTATTACTTTGATGCAGTTTATGAGTCCGTCAGTGTAGATATAAAAATGAAAACAAATTTCAAACTTATAATTCAAATAAATATTATTTTATTAAAAATTATGTTGTAGTATCCGGGTAATGATACCTAAGTTTTACAATACTATGAAACATTTAAAATTTTTGAAAACTGACTTGTATCTCTTAATAATTTTATTGAGATGTCCACAAATATGCGCACCCTCCTTTTCTTTGTCTTTTCACTGGTCGTCATGTCCATTATTATACATTTTCAGAAGACTTAGTGCTTTTTGCATTACTGATTTTTTATCGACATTAACCCTTTAGATGTTTGCGGCACTGCGTAACACTGCTGTCCCATAGGGATACAGGAACCTGGTCATTAAGGCCGGAAAACCACACAAGGTTATTATGGAGGCACACTTATAGACCAAGGGTGGTTGTCACCCAGACAACGTGAATAAGGTTATTTTTGTCACCTTTTACGACAGGCCGACCCCGGCTGTAGGGATTAATATTCTTACTCCGCCCTTGAAGGAAATAAAATACCAACAAACACAAGGAAGTAGATATGGGTAAAGATGTTTTTATTGCTATGGAACACCAGACAGGTAAACGGCCCTCTTAAGTTAGCAGTCAACATCAAACCTTCCTAGTTCTTGTGTACTTGAAAAAGTTCAAATGTTCAATATATGTGTGATACAAACGACCTTACGGCAAAGGAAAAGCCTGTTAATTATGAAGTAATCAGGTGAAGCAAGAGTGGAATTGAGTCCGTTGGCAACGGTAATCAATCAGGCGTCGATGTTATTGTTGTGATTTGTTGCGGCATCGAAGTGGGCCCAGTCGGTCGGCCCTCCGGTAGCTATTAGTTTGATTAGCTCGTCTGAACCACGCACGCTGATTGTACGAACGTTGGCTTTGATTGATTCTTCAAATGGCACCTATTTTCGACTTTGCTTTATTTTTATCCGGACATTATACGTAAGCAGGAGCTTACATTTTTATTTAAAATAATGACAACTATTCGATATGGTCTGTCGTTACAATTTGATTTTTTAAATTAAGAAAATAAGTTAGCGATAAGATAGTCATATAATAACTTGGTATTATAACTCGGTGGTTTTCACAAGGCATACGGATTTGCACATCGAAATCACAAGTGTGTATCCCTCGCAAATCTAAGTTGAGTAAGCACTATACCCGCTGGTATAGTGTTAGTTTCTTCCACAGAGGTATCGGTGTTGTAGTCTTAAATAAGTTTATGGTCATATTATTTACACATAAAATTTATACAGGCTAACGGCCTGCTTAGAATTTAGCAGTTACCGTCGTCTGTGGGTGTTTGCAAGGACAGTGGCATCGCGAACACGCTGCTACCACGTAGCTAGGGTGGGTTGTTTTGTCGCCTTTTATGACAGGCCGACCCAGGCGGTAGAGGTTAGTATACTTCTCCTCCCTTGCACAGATAAAGATAGTACGGTAATCACATTTTCAGATTAGAAGGCTTAGAATTAGAAGGCTTTTTTAAGCTATCAATTTTCAATATTAAAGCATGAGTAATTACAGGGTTAGTAATATGATAACTATGATACTGTAAAAGATAAGATATTTCAAACAGGTGTACATATGTAAACAAATCTATATAGCAAAACTATTTACGAGGGTAAAGATGCGGAGAATGGACAAAACATTCCAAGTTAAAGGGGAGTTTGTGAAAACGGACAGAGTATCCACACGGTCCCCGCCTGAATGACGATGTCATGTTTATTTGCCTTAAAAAGGCGCAACAAAATCCTCTGAAAAGAACGTGACGTTGAGGAGGAGCTTTCTTTAAGATAAAATGGCGCAAGTAAACTTACCCCTACTATTCACTGGGAGAATAGGTGACACACAACGGAGTAAAATAATTTTGATCTTTTTTAATACTATACAGAAAATATAATCAAAATGTAGCAAAAAGTGAATAAGACTTACCACTTTTGTATTTCCTCGTTAAAATATTTGTAAACATATTAAACTATAATTTTAATCGATTCTTTCTTCTTCCTTTCCTTATCCCATTTATGGGGTCGGCGCAACGTGTTCTCGCCTTCCATTGTCCTCTGTTAGCCGTCATCTCAACATTCACATCCTTTTTTGCCATATTTTTACGCAATCCATCCACCTTTTTTTGGTCTACTCCTACTTCTGTATCTATACACTCTCATTTCTATTATTTTAACTTTAAGCGATTGTGTTTCGATATACTAACAATGATTAATGATATATAAATAATAATATATATAAATAATTAAACTAGTCCAATTAGATTTCATTTAAATTAATATTGGCGTAGTTCTCATTCAGGGGTTATCAATTGTTTGTATATGATAACGCCTTCTTAGCAATTACGAGACATTTAGACTTCCCGGGTTGGATTATATTCACATTTGCTATGAATTGTGAACGTGGCCCATGCAACAGTGTATGCATATGATATGTTCCAATGTATTCTCGTTTTCAAGAGGTATCTGAGTACGAAGATCTCAGACAACAAGGTCTATCTTCATTTGAGACTCATCTATGCACCCAAGGTGTAGCCCTCAGAAGACACGTTTTCTTCTGTAATAAGTACATTGTGGCGGTATTTGTCAGTTGAAGCATTGAGCTACTAGATATACACAGCTTCTTAGCTTCGTTGAAGTGATACCACATGTAAATAATAATTATTTTAAAAATATAACAAAATAAATGGTAGATTATCTTTTTTTCGAAAGACGTCCTCTACAATATTGTTTGAGGAAATTTTAAAGACTACTTTATTATCACCACTTTTTATCCGTGCAGGGGCGGAGAAAAAATACTAACCTCTGCGGCCGAGGTCGGCCTGTCCTAAAAGGCGACAAAACAACCCTACCTAGCTACGTGGTAGAGCTTCAAGCCCGTCTGGATGGCGACCACCTTTGGTCTGAAGTATGCTGCCATAATAACCTTGTGTTGTGTTCCGGAATTAGTGACCCAAGTTCTTGTACCCATAAAGGACAACAGCGTGTTCGCGATGCCACTGGCATTGAAAACACCAATAGGCGACGGTAACTGCTAAATTCTAAGCGGGCCGTCAGCCTGTCTGGCATCCTACAGCATAAAAGAAATTAACATAAGTTTTTTAAATTATCATACCAATAAAGTTGATAAAGCTCAGAATTTTTACAATAGTAATAAATTATAGCTGTCGTTATCTGTTAAATCTAAGTGACATTCAAAATGGCACTTAACTGTGATTGATGAAAATGATAATGAGCGGTTTCGGGCACTCTTAAAACCTCAACCTTAACTAAAATACGATAAAAATTTAATTTAATCTTAAGATCCATAATTTCAAAGATACTAATGCAATAAAGTTTTCTATGTTCATCTCACAATCAGAGATTTTAAATTCAACTCTAAATTAGTTTCATTCCCATAGTACGTGACAGGGTTGTGTAATTACATTTTCCTTTACCCTCAAAGGTCACGACTTACGGCAGAGATGCGTATCATATCGATTGACCGAACACCGAACTACAATTCACCAAGTGGACCATCAAACTGCAGGGAAAAGGACAAAACAAAATGTATAAAGGAAATTGCTTCCACAAATCCACTCGTATCTTGGACAATAAACGTGGAACGGCTCCACCACCCTAATAGCAATGAAATCACGAAACCAAAACTGTCTCCCATGTCCGATACTTCGATGTGCCCGCGGCTTAAGAATTTTATAGATATATCTATCTTCATATTATTGGCCCACTTGCTACCGACGTTTTCTTTCTGTAACTATTACTTTTATATTTGACCAGTAAAATATTGCTAACGGATTAGATATCGCTCCTTTAATTTAATATATCGTATATTTCTGTAATGGGCTTTTAAAGAATATTATTTAATTGTAAAGTATTTACTGAGGAATTTCGTCTTTTGATATATTTTTTTGATATTCAATTGAATACTTGTAAACAATAACATCACATTGATAAAAGAAAAAATTATTTAACAGACAACCTTCGTGATAGCTGTGGGAGTCATTTGATTCTCGGCTCACGTCTGGGTATTTATGTATATTAATTATTTATTTACAATAAAATATTTTTAAGTAGTATATTATGTATATAGTTGTCTAAAAACCATTGTAAAAAAGTATTGCTGCTTGCTTTGGAACTTATTGGCGCAGTGTGTTTTGCTGGCACTTTTTCTGCACTTGAATAATGTGGTTGGAATATTTTATGTAGAAAAATTGCATTTAAGTTACGAAAATTATAAAATAAATAAAATAATTTGTGTAATACACGTGAAATTTCAGAGCTTAGACTCAATATACGTCTTTTTGGTAGGGTTCTTAGTCAATTCTTGGGCTTGGATATTTTTGTAGTGTTAAAACATCAAGGTCAATAAATTATCTTTACAATTATTGAATAGGTAACAATAAAACATAATTTATATAGAACCAGCACTTGCTATTTGTACTGTGGTAGGGACCAATTACATGCAGCAAAGGTACGAAAATAATTGCATATCTACCAAATTCATATTCGATGATTAAAAAAGCAAAAAATTAAACCTTTTAAAAGATTGAAAAAGGTTTCAAATGATGAAAATTGCTTTAAACTTAATCCATTCATTTACACACTACTCTACTCACCCTAAACGCATAATACTGGTCATCGTGGAAGTTTAAAAATAATAAAAAAGAACACATAGCAAGGTTATATCGAAAACAAAATTATTTTTATTGAAACATTTTTCCATAAACGATATAATTAAGGCGTGTACCTACTAGAAATACTCCCTTAAGTGGATAGTTACTAACACCGAATAAACAGTGTGAACATACTTATCATTGCCTTGATAAATATTATATGGGAATTGATTTTCAAATTGCCAACAGAAATCGAGGCCACTTCATGGTTAATGATTCGACGAGATTATTTTATTGTTGTAGGACAGCAGACAGACTGACGGCTTAGAATTTAGCAGTTACCGTATTATATTATCATATTATTAGCAACAAACATATTATATTATTAGCCTATTGCATATTAGCCTTTACATATATTAGCGTATAGGTGTTTGCAGCGTCAGGGGTATCGCTAACACACTTGCTATCCGCGCAGTGGTACTGGAACCTGGTCATTTATGTCGGAACACAACACATGGTTATTATGGCGCCATATTTAAAAACCAGAGGTGATTACCATCCAGACGGGCTTGGAGCCCTACCACCTAGCTTGGGTTATTTAGTCTCTTTTTACGACAAGCCGACCCCGGCCGCATAGGTTAGTATTTTTTCTTCGCCCCTGCACTGATAAAAATAACAGTATTCTAATAATTATGTTGAGATTACAATTATACACTAATATCAATCAAGTCTATAAATCTTTTACAAGAGTCCTTCTACTTGACATCGTTTTAAGCGGACGCAAGTTTGACAAAGAAGTAACAGAACAACAAAATGCATAGGAATACTAAGATAAAAGAATCCTGTGACGTCCGTGACCCATATAACTTACAAAAGGCACAACAAAGTAAGCTGTGGTCATAACAGAAGAGCTTACAGCTGCTGTATGATAAGTATGAATCGTTTGAGAGGCAGAAGCTCATCCATTATTATTATTATATTCCTATGGCCCTTAGATGGGACAGATGACTGTGGACGCTCGTCCACAGTACATCTCCACCCCGAACGGTCCTGAGCGTCACTTTTGATCTTACTCCAGTCTTTCCGGCGGCCTTCACTTAATTTTCCACAGTAATTAACCGCTGCCAGGTTTGTTTAGGACGGCCACATTTATTCGTTTTCCTTGGAGGTTCTAGTCTAGAACTTTTTTTGGTATATTATTGGAATCACTCTGAAGGGTGTAGTTTATCTAACTTAATTTGTGACGTTTCATTTGCCGGTCGATAGGATTTTCACCGCAAAGTTCCCAAAGATGTACGTTGGAAATTTTGTCGGATCAGTGTACTCTGAGTATTTTCCGAAGATATCGATTTACCAAGACCTGGAGTTGATGCGAGATAACCTTGATGACCTTCCATGTCTCATAACTTTACATTATATGGATCGAAGCTGCACAAAGTCTGCTCATGCTTTGGCAATACGTGAAGTGATGACATTTTCAGTTCCTCCTGTTTCAGACACACAACATATAGGCATATAAATTTATGAACTCGTCCCACTCATCTATCAATACGGGGTCTTTTCAAGTGAAGCTCAATCCAATATTCACAGGGATGCGAGGACCAATTATGCGAGGACTTTGAAAATACATACTTAAAATATATTCTTCAAATTGATGAATAATCTACAAAAAGAAGCGTAATTAATTTAAGCATATAACTAGACAATTAAAATACTATCAGTACCATAGTACTGTTCCATTAGACTCTTCTTATACTGTAATAGATTGAAAAAAAAAATTGTATTTCTAATAATTTCTCTTGATTCGTAAAGCCAATATAAAATGAAACGAAATTATGGATTAAAGTATATAAATAAATTTAACTTCGTTTTTGTTCAATAATAAATAACTGCATGAAGTCATTAAAACCTGTAGAAAATTGCCTGTCAACTTCACTGGTCAAGAATTAAAAGACTTTATAAAATTCTCTTTGATAAAAATGTATGTTAAACTATGTGCGCGCGCTTTAATAATTTATTTCGATTATATTGTTTGTCCTATATACAGGTAAACTTGATTTTGTTGATAGTAAATATATGATTGATTTCAAAATCAACATCACGGACATGACCTGCCGCGAATGCGAGAGTTCCTAACACGGTCCTTCCGCGTTACTCCACACATCCACCGCAGCATATTCATCTCCGTGACTCGCAGTGCCTGCTTGTGTCGCTCCAGCACCAGCCACGCTTCACATCCGTATAAAAGGACAGGCCCAATGATGGTCTTATAGACCTGTCCCTTCAATTTAACAAAAAAGTTTATTTATTGAACATTACTTATTATTATTAATCGAGAGATTTTTTCAGACATAGTAACGCCTTTGATAAGTAATTTATTATGTAATAAATACTTTTGAGTGAAGGATAATTTATTAATATTCCCTTCACAGCATTAAAATGGAAATAATCTTTAACACAGTATAGTTTTCATAGGTTCTAGAACTTACTACAGACATTACATAACTTATTCAATTTATATCCACACCAATTGTTTCATATCATAGAATCACAGCGGTTAATCATGCCCATTCGGTAATCTATTCCAACTTCTGTCTATTCAAAGAGAATATAAACTTAGTTAAGTAAGGGAATTGTTTCCCAAGTTACGATATATGTACTTCAAGACTTGATATACATTTATAATTACTATTTTAACTTTATAATTAATATTAATTGTTTTATAAAATATACGAAATATTAAACAGTTCGTAGTAAACAAAATATAAGAAATGTATCATATCTGACATATTTTGAAATATTATAATTGGAACAGATACTAGTGTCGTGTAGTTCCCGCCACAAGACACAAATACGGATATCCTATTATTTACCCAGGTTATATGGAGATTATCAAATTGCTCCTTTTGTTGTTTATAAAAACAAAAGAAAGACACTATTTAAATTACATTTAGGGGTTCGAGTTTGAGACAGTAGAAGATCGTAAAAAAAAACAATTTAAATCATATCAGTTAAAGCTTCTTTTTTAGATTTTCGTGCCCAAAAAATAAAGTCTACGAGAAACGATTGACCAGAGAAAACGGGCTCAAATTTCGCAAATCATCCAGTTGGTTAATCCCGGTTACATTTATATCACTTCAGAGTACACTCTTGTTTATTAATAAATACATAAATATAAACAAAAATACACACAGCGAAATCTAGTTTCAAAGTAAGTAACAGAGTGCTTGTGTTATGGTATTAGATAATTTTCCGGTTGTGTTTCCCGAGGGAACTCATAAGAAAATAAATGAAAAAGCTGCTTGAATTTGATTTTTGAGAGTGACTACCGTTAGCCCCCAAGGAAACTAACAAAACGAACTATATATACTCTTTCTTCGCTCTCTGTTGACTAGCAAGAAGAGTATTCCATTGGTTCCATTGGTATCTTGCCCCTTATAGAGGGATTCCAACCACATACCAAGGTAATTCGTAGGAAGGAAAATAAAAACATGGTTGTCCAGAACAAACCTGGCGCTGGGTAATCAATGAAGGCAATAGAAAAGACCTGGAGAGAGATCAAAAGATCGTTCGGGATGAAGATGTAATATAGACGCTCTCTGTCCCATCTAGGAAAAACATTCCCCTAGGTGAGGCAAAGGGCGTCCATAAACATAATAAATGGTTTCACCACCGATGAAAAGTGTTTTAAGATAACTCTGTTTTTCTCACCAGGATCTCATGACCAAATCTATAATACCCTACTTTACGTAATTCCATTTACTCCAACCTATATCCAAACTCCGCAAAACTCTTGACGCCATATCCTTCAACTTGCGGGACATTGAAATAACTTGAGACTTTGTAAGTGGAAATTGTTCTACAAATTAATATTAATGGGCAAAAGTGATATTTAAAGGCCACTCCACATGACTTTAAAAAAGAAGAATAAATATACGAATTTATACTTCTTCTAATATTCTCTCCTTCCACTCTTCTCTGTTAGCCGTCATCCCAGCATTCACATCCTTTTTTGCCATATCATCTTTTACGCAATCAATCCATCTTTTTTGGTCTACCTCTACTCCTGTATCCATCCACTCTCATTTCTATCATTTTCCTTGTTATACGATATTCTTCCCTGCGTATTACATAGCTAAACCATGCTAGTCTATTACTTTTAAGTTTTTAAAAAACTGGCACTACTTTCACACTTCTTCTTCCTCTAATATACTCATTTCTAATTTTATCCATTTTCGTAACTCCACACATTCATCTTAGCATTCTCATCTCCGCAGCATGTAACAACCTTTCGTCCCTCTATTTTGTGACTCAGCATTCCAATCCATACAATACGATAGGCCTTATTACGGATTTATAAATTTTACCTTTGAGTTTAAGTTTAAATGGCTCTTGGGTCACAAATTGTTTCAGAGACCTGTCGCCATTTCATCCATCCTGCATTTACTCTGTTTTTCACATCTCGGCCTATCTCACCGTCGTTCTGGATTAATTAATGATCCGAGGTACCGCAAGTTGGAGCAAGTTGGCAGCGCCACGCCTCCTAAGGTAATCAGGGTGAAGTCGGGTATTCCACCAAAATTGCAAAATAGATGTTCAGTTTTGGTTCTACTTATATTTAACCCAACACCCTCTAATCTCTCCTCCCATTTAACCAATCTGCTCTGGACCTCGTGTGCATTTTCTCTAGCCAGCACAATGTCATTGGCAAACATCATACACCAAGGTACCTCAATAAAATCTTTTAATGCAATGGAAAATGTAGTCCTCTTTAGAGATTTTGGCTCTGCTGTCATCTATACTTCTCTCATTTTCTTCAATTTATAAACGATTTCAAAATAAATGGAATTATGATATGTTTTAAAAGTTGTATCATATATATCAAACATTATTATTACTTGATAATATTGAGGAATAAAAAAAGTTACATAACTTATTTAAACGAAACGAGCACATAAGAGCTTCCTTCGGAGTAGCTCCTATCGTAGAAAAAGTGAGAGAAAGTCGCTTACGATGGTATGGTCACATTCAAAGACGCGAGGAAGGTTACGTGGTTAAGAAAGTACTCAATATACCGGATTCGACCAGGGGAAGAGGCAAGCCCCCCGCTACTTGGTGGAACAACATTAAGAAAGAGATGGACCAGGGCAGCCTTACAACACAGACAACCCAGAACAGAGTTCTCTGGCTGAAATGTACAGGGAGACCCGACCCCAGATAAACTGGGAACATGGGTTGGACAAAGAAGAAGAACTTATTTAAAATACAATATCTATTTTAAGATCACATTGTTTCTTAGTAAAATTAACAGTGTAAATATTCAGAAAATAAATCATTGAAAATCAAAAGGACTATAATTTGGGTTGAGTTTTAAATAAAACGTGACAGTGGTTTTGTTGGACGGGCGAAGTGTCAAAGTTAAATTGAATATTAGAGAGAATGATCTCGGCGTCAGACGGGAAGTTTCGCGTACTCCTGCTCTGAGTAGTTAATCCAATGCCACAATTCGCTTTCAAGTTATTTCAGAACAATTGGCCCTTGTCGAATTGCTTGTTCATATAAATCTCAGCCCTTTTTCTCAAATCTTATAAAAATTAATAGATCTGGTAAATTAACAATTCTAACTAATATTATAAATGCGAAAGTGAGTTTGTTTGTTTGTTACGCTTTCATGCCTGAACCGCTGAACCAATTTTGATGAATTTCGGTATAATCAGATTGGATATTGGAGAAGGACATAGGCTACTTTTTTAATTGTTTACTAGTATTGTAGAAATTACTGTTAATTATTTATAGAAACAAATTTATATATATTCCTTTTCTAAAATATTTGGAAAACTGCACAAAAATACTCTGAAATCGTATATCCTAAAGTTATTTTTATGCGAATAGAGATATATTCCAAAATTGATTAATTGCGGATGTTCTCGAAATCTTCAAAATGTTATTCAATAATTGGGTCTAGACCTTGGAATCAATATATAATTTACAAAATCATAACACGCATTAACATTCAGTATGTTTTTATGTGTACTAACACTATGAATTAAAATTATATGTATTTAAATTAATTCATCACAGACATTTCTCTTTTAATTTTTCTGATATTGCTACTATTTTGATACGATCATTTTAGTGAAACATTAATGATGCAAAATAATAATAATATACTTCATCAATTATAACTATAATTAAGAACATCAAATTACAACATACTCGTTATTGAATAAACTTCCAACAGGTTTCGGATAGATTAAATAATCGTAGAATGATTTGGGAGGCTGTCCGCGTCCAATTAGGGTCAAGCTCTCTGGGGACATGTGGGATCATATCGGGACGAACGTAGCTCGATCGGTGTTTAGATGTCCCCTGTATATCTATCCACTTAGTAATAACATTTCGTTATTTAAAACACATTCATTATTTGGCGGATAAAATTATTAGATTTTTTATGATCGTCTGAAATACCGTTGTTAATATGTGTATAATAAAATATATACTTATAAGCATAATTATATGATGTTGATCACAAACCCAGAGTATACCATGCAACGGGTGTAGGAGAGAGAGCAGTGGACTGTATGCTAGAGAGATTATAGAGATGAGTAGTTAGTGAGAGATAAGAGATACTTAAAGTTGACAAATAAGTTCACATAGAGCTTAATTCAACTCTTTATCAGTTCGGTTTAGATCTATTTGCAAAGGATCTGTTGCATAACACCGCTAACTTCTCAATTATGAAACAAAAATTTGAGCATCTGAAGTGCTCAATGCAGAATGTGGTCCTCAGGGAGATTAAGAGGAACAAATCCCGTGTTATTGTGATACACGCAATATAATTTCTCTCTCCATCGCTTTCACCATCACCTCAAGCGAGAATGAGGGTAGGTCACTAATCATGAGGTAATATTATTTACCCTTTATGCAAGAATCAAATATTAGAGAATATATAAGGTGTACACATAAAAAAAACCAACTAAAAGGAATGGAAAACGAAGGAACGTAGAACTTATCAGATATGAAACTACTCATATAATAAATTTGGTCGTCTGGTAAAAACGTAACCTTCAAATATTAATGGCAGTTAATTGTTAATTCCAAAGCAGCATCGCATATACACTTCTCATCAAAAAATTCGTAATACCCCTGAAGTTTTGAATGAGTTTAATTTTTTTTACATTTAACAAAAGTATAAATAATGGCAGTTAATTGTAGATATTATAAGGTATCATTTAACGAATGTTTCAAATTAAAAGTAAATTTCTTTAGCGTTATTGTGTTTTTTTAACAGGTATGTTTTTATCATTTAAGAAGAGATTGTTAAGTGAAACAAAGATGTAAAACAGAAAAATGCTAAAATAAGTTAATTTAGTATCTCGGATTTCCTCCCCGCGCTTGTATCAATGCTTCCATGCGATTCCTCATGGAACGAATAAGTGTTGTGTGATGTTATCCCATTCTTTTTGTATAGGTGTTTTAAGCTGGCCAAGTGTCTCCGGAGCAGAATCTCTCACACTGATTCGTCTCTTCATCTCATTCCATAGGTGTCCTATGGGATTCATATCCGGGCTACTTGCTGGCCAGCCCATAACCGCAATACCGATTTCACTCAGGTATTCATTTACAATGCCTGCGGTATAAGATTTGGCATTATCCTGCATAAAAATCAAGTCTTCGCCAGTAAAATGTGCCCAGGGTACCACATGAGACTCCAGATACTCTTCGATATAATGTGAGCCATTTAATGACGGTAACTGACCTCCAGATACAAACGCAAATTCGGTTTTTCTATCTAATGCCTCGCGAAACCGTCCTTGAACAACCACCGTAACTGACTCTTTCTTCAACGCAGCACTGTACAAAACGCTCTCCCTCTCTTCGATACACCTTCTTTCTTCCATACAGCATGATCTCACTCTCGTCAGAAAAAAGAACTTTGCTCCATTGAAGGTATGACCAATAAGAGTGCTCAAGGGCAAAGTTGAGATGCGGTCTTCGGTGGTTTGTCGTAAATTTTGGGCCATTAGCTGGTTTATGAGGTTTCATACCACGTTCCGCCAATCTTCTTCTTATGGTAGAATCGCTTACAGTCACTCGAATCTCACGGAGCCCCTGCTGCAGTTGAATAAAGTTAAAGTGGTGATTTCTTAGAGAAACTGACACAATATATCGGTCATTTGTTCAGATGTGACTCAATGTCTACCAGATCCTGGACGGCGAGTAAGCATACCAGGCTTCCGATAACGCTGATACACTTTATTGATAGCAGAGAGGCTTAGATGCAATCGTGCAGCCACAACATGCTGACTATGTCCTGCATTCAGCATTGCCACGACTTGGGCGCCTTCTGTGGGCGTGGTATCCATATTTTTAGGAAAAGATCTCTTTGGAGGATGCTACAAAGTTTAGTTAACAATCACGCTCAGCTCAGCTCAGAGCTTAATTAAAAAAACGAATTTTAAGAAAAGAAAAACTGTGATTAAGTGCAAAAATTCCGACGCCACTATTTATTGGCGTATTTTTTTTTTTAGTGATATCAATCCTCTTTTTTATTTAAATGCCGCCTGAATAAGTGCAGTAGTGTTTCGATTATTTTTTGATAAGAAGTATATTATTTATAATAAATTTCTTATTTTGAGTAAAAATAAAGGGCCGGAAAATGTTTTTTGTTATTTAATATTATTAACGTGAAATAGCTTTGAAGCTTGATGTCAGTAGAATAAAATGACATAAGAGTATGTGTCAAATCATAACATTGCATACTTAAGCCTAGTGATATCTGTTAGAAAACCGGTAATGACATTCCGGTACACCGGGTAATTGATTTTAGCATCAAAAATAGTCACTTACCATCAATCAAATAAAAATTTACGTAACTATTCAAGTACTGGCAAATTTTTAAATAAAAGCATAAAATCTCTTCACTGTGCTTATGAATCTCTGCAGATTTGTCCCAGTTTTTCAGTGGAGCCAAAATTTCAAGAAGTTTATTAAGTCTAAAAGCATTTTCACTTAATTCAACGTTATTAAAATCTCAGCAAGCAATAAACTCTACGTTTTATTAAGGCGTGCAAATTATTTGGAAAAATAATGAATACATGAATATCTCAGCATAAGAAAAGAGCTTTTATTTTCGACTTCATCGTAAACCTTGCAAAATATCGCCAGGGTAGAGGTAACAAAGATTCCAGGAGGCTAAACTCAAAGTGACAGGATTACTGAAAGGGTCGGAACGAACCTGTCGAGAAAAGGTACTTTAAACTTTTCAAGAATAGTAAACCTTTTCGAAGACAGAGGTGTCATGAGAGATGGATAAAAGTAAAATAACAGCCCGCAGTTGGGCTTAGGCATTCTTCTATAAGGATGGATAGTACAGCCCCATGCTTGCCCTAGGCAGAGTGGGGGATTATAATCCCCAGTTATTTCGATACGAGCTTACTAAAGATAATCGTAATATGATATAATATACACATTACGCTGGAAGAATTGTATAAAGGATATATCCTTTTTTATATTTCGGGCAAACCGATTGACCATGCCAAAACTCCAGGGGATAGCCGACGTGGTAATGTAGACCTCACCGTTTTAACCCTACAGAGGCCACCTTTATGCTGCTGGCTTAGATGTTGTTGGCTAGCGGTAGCTGCAACGGTATATCGACTAAAACCCCAGTCGCCAGCCAAAGCTTTACGTGGACGAAGTGAACGAAGAAGTCGAAAGGACAGACGAAGACTACCGTCTCCCACCCGGGTTTGTTACGCAGCATTTGTTAATAAATGATAACTTCCTCTAAGTCTTTTCTTCTTCCTCATGCGTATGATTAATGCTGTAGGTAAGCTGCAGTGTGAGAAAGAGTATATTAAAATGTATAATATTTAAACCTTATAATAAATGTAGTTGACCTAATTTAAAACGTAAGTCGGCCTTAGATTTACCTTTCAAATATATCGCAGACAGAAGAATATACCTAGTCAGGTCATAAGTATTGTCACACAGTAAAAACTTTTCTTTTAGAATGCTGGCCACAAAAAAGTTTATTGAATTCGAATTTCGAATTGTTCAAGAAAATAAAAATGTATACTTTTAAAATTTTACTCATTTTTAAATATATGGAGTGGACGCTTAAAGAAGACCGTGTTGCAGTTATTGCATTGCATCGTTGCAGTTACGCGCCAATTCCAATTTTTAACATACTGAAAAATTTGAATATAACCAAAAGATTCGTTTATCGTACCATCAAACGATACAATGAAGACTCTAGTGTAGATGACAGGTCAAGAAGTGGTCGCCCTCGGTCTGTTAGGACTCCAGCAGTGATAAAAGCTGTGAAGGCACGAATTCAAAGAAATCCCAAACGTAAGCAGAAACTGTTGGCCCTTCAGATGGGGTTAAGCAGAACCACGGTGAAAAGGGTGTTAAATGAAGACTTAGGGCTTCGGGCATATCGAAGAAAAACAGGACATCGTTTGAATGCTCGTCTAATGGACCTGAGACTGAAGAGATGCCGCGCTTTGTTGAAGCGGTACGCGGGAAAAAAATATCGAGAAATTCTTTTTTCGGATGAAAAAATGTTTACCGTAGAAGAGAGCTACAACAAACAAAATGATAAGGTGTACGCACACAGTAGTGAAGAAGCGAGCAACCGTATTCCGCGTGTCCAACGAGGTCATTTTCCATCCTCGCTCATGGTATGGTTGGGAGTTTCTTATTGGGGCTTAACAGAGGTACATTTTTGTGAGAAAGGTGTAAAAACGAATGCTGTTGTGTATCAAAATACAGTCCTGACGAACCTTGTGGAACCTGTTTCTCATACCATGTTCAATAACAGGCACTGGGTATTCCAACAAGATTCGGCGCCAGCTCATAGAGCGAAGAGCACACAAGACTGGCTGGCGGCGCGTGAAATCGACTTCATCCGGCACGAAGACTGGCCCTCCTCCAGTCCAGATTTGAATCCGTTAGATTACAAGATATGGCAACACTTGGAGGAAAAGGCGTGCTCAAAGCCTCATCCCAATTTGGAGTCACTCAAGACATCCTTGATTAAGGCAGCCGCCGATATTGACATGGACCTCGTTCGTGCTGCGATAGACGACTGGCCGCGCAGATTGAAGGCTTGTATTCAAAATCACGGAGGTCATTTTGAATAAACTTTAATGTCATAAGAATCTATGTTTTGTTAAGTTCATTTTGGTATATGAATGGTTACATAATGAATAAACTTGTTACAATTATTTTACATTAAACATGTGACAGAATTTATGACCTGACTAGGTATATTATATACATGCATAGAAAAATGTTCTAAAATAAGTAATGAAAAATATGAGCTTTATTTAGAAATCGTTTAATATAAATACCTACATACAAAATATTTGATATTAATACCTTACATCTAAATCGTGTTAACATCAAAGCGGCAAAGTCTTCAACAGCCCCTCTCTTTACAAAACTCATTACAAGACGCCAAATAAGAAGTCGTAAAGTAACCTTTCTTCGGAGCCCATTAAGCTATGCCAAATGATATTTTGTCTTACCTAGGGTCGTTTACAAGGGGCGAACGGGCCTCACTGTAAATACCATCCGAATTTAATCTCTGCTCTCCTTTATCTAAGCCAATGAGAAGAAAACTTTATTTTGTGCGTAAACAATGGTAATCGGTTCCTTTTTCCACATAGACTACTTCGTTCCGAATGATATTAAAAGGTCAGTTGGCAGTGTCCAGAATACGTTAAGAGTGTGGGAGACTCCCCGAGGGAGTAAGGTTAGGGCTGCTAACAAATCGAATAAATCGACCCATGTAGACACAGACCTCTATTGATTTACGTGACCGTCAATATTAATACGATCAACCTTTTTATAATATACTTTTGTCTATGACTTAATAATAAATATATTTTTTCATATTTTCAGTAGCTGCTTCTATTCGCAAGTACTTTTTTCTAGAATATACAGTTACATAATTTTTTTCTACCAAACCAAAAAATACAATTTAACGAGTGATCGACGTCTGATCTCTAACTCCGAAAGAAGATATAATGCTGTGTGTTAACTAGTAAAAGTAGTAAGCCATTTGGAACCTTACATATGGTTTACTTTTACTTCTTTCAAACTGAAACTAAACGGTAAAATAAGAATAGGTTGGGAGACTTTTGGTCTTTCTTTATAAAAATTTTATATTTGGACTGTGACCGAAGAATAGTGGGAAACCCTAAAAAATGCTTTTAGTGCTCAATAGATTATTTATTTGCTTTTACATAAAATTTGTAAACTAACTTCTCTTTAAAGTCTTATAGATTTAAATAAAGTAAGGAAATATATAATTTTTCAAGCGATACATCTTTGTCGAATCCTAAAATCCAAAGGCCAACGGCGATTAGTGCTACGAGGAAATTTTCTGCACACATTTGCTGTGCTTTACGCAACGTCTTCTTGGATTGTATTAATTGAGTACAAACTAAAAACAAAAAAGCCACTGACACCCAACCCGGTAAACAACCGAGTAGTGTCCTTCAAGTCCTATCTTGATTTATCCTATTGTAGTCCGCACATTTCTAACATCTATCAGATGATCTATTTAAGCAAAATTATTTACTATGCATAAACCTTAATATCCTTTTATCCGTACAGGGGCGGAGAAAGAATACTAACCTCTGCGACCGGGGTCGGTCTGTCGTAAAAGCCGACAAAACAACCCACCCTAGATACGTGGTAGGGCCTCAAGCCCGTCTGGATGGCGACCACCTTTGGTCTTATGTATGCCGCCATAATAACCTTGTGTTGTGTTCCGACATTAGTGACCCAAGTTCCTGTACCCTTATGGGACAGCAGCGTGTTCGCGATGCCACTGGCGTTGCAAATACCCATAGGCGACGGTAACTGCTAAATTCCAAGCGGGCCGTCAGTCTGTCTGCTGTCCTACAGCAATAAAAACAAACTTTAATATCCTAATATAAATGCGAAACTGAGTTTGTTTAACAAATAAAAAGCAGTTTTAATCATATAATGATTAAAACGTCTACGATGTATCTTATTATCCTAACTAATATTATAAATGTGAAATTGAGTTTGTTTGTTTGTTTATTACGCTTTCACGCCTAAAACGCTGAACAAATTTTGATGAATTGGACCTTGGGGAAGGACATATGCTATTTTTTAAAATTCATATGACAGAACAACGTTTGCCAGGTCAACTAGTAATAAATATGTAAAATAAAAACTGTGAAAATTCATACAGCGCTACCTAGTCCCAAAATATGAAAGTAATAAATTAATAAACACTAAGACTCAAAACGGGAGTCGAACCCATGACTACCACAGGCGTCCCAACGTCCAAAAGTCAACGTGTGCGACTGAGATCCTAATAATATTATATCTTATTTCCCGAATATGAGAACACAAAATAAATTCATTCCAAGTACAATTCATAGGTCTTCGCTAACAACGCGATAATATTTCAAGAAACATAAGGAAAATATCTAATATCCGAAATCTTATATCATTATGTTTAGTGTATAGTATTATATGTCGATATTGACTTGTTTATCGATATTCCTAAATGTTGAAGAGGATTATTATATTTGAGCTAATGTACGCGTTCCTTTTACGATGTTAGCGAAGTGATGAGCTCGTATTATTCTTTTGGCCGGGATCAAATAGTTCTTTTTTTATTTTTTTGGTGCAGAAATGTACTATGTATATGCGCTACGAGTGCACGTGCAGCAGAGTTGGGACTTTCCATGCAAAGCGCTCGTGCACCCTATCTTTTGGTTAGGGGAACTTACACAGCTTTTTTTTTTTTTTTTTTTTTTTTTTTTTTTTTTTTTTTTTTTTTTTTTTTTTTTTTACGGGGTGGGGAAATCCTCATGGACTACCTCCGCCTGGGGAAAGGCGGAGGGGCGTGCCGGATTCTTACCGGCTAAAACCACCACCCCGGTGTCTCCTCACACGTGCGCGCGGGGCCGCGGGAATCCAAATTCTTCCGCAGCCCCACACTAGTGCTGGCCCGGTGTGTCCGGGCCTCGTCTCCTGCACGGGGTAGTGAGGTGTTTAACTACCCCGTGCATCGCCTCAGAGGCGCGCGCCGACACCCGCGCGCGCCTCCACCTCGGGTCCATCGAATAGGGGGCGGGAACTTCCCCAAGTCCCTCGCCCCTGGACCTATTCATGGGGGCTGGAAAAGGGCGTTGTCCGCCCTTCTCCTGCGCCCGGTGCGCCTTCTGCGGCCGGGGAAGGGAGTCGAGATCTCCCTCTCCCGTTCCGCAGTTTCCTTCTGCGACATCACGTCCTCACAGAAGGACACCACTGCGTCCCACGACTCTGCGCTACCGACCATCCTCCGCACTACGGCCGGCAGCGACAGATCGTCTCCCACTTCATTTATGAGGACACGGCGCTGCTCCTCCCAAGCTACACACTCGGCGAGCGTGTGTTGCGCCGTATCCTCCCCGCAATGGACGCAGTGGTGGCACCGAGCGTCCGGCTCCCTGTCTATGCGGCACAGGTACTTGCCGAAGCAGCCGTGCCCCGACAGCACCTGCGTCACCCTAAACGACAGGGAGCCGTGCCTTCTCCCGAGCCAGTCGTCGAGTACTGGCCGGATCGCCTCGACGGTAGCGAGGCCGGCGGTAGGGCGCAGAAGCCTTTGCCGCCATTCCGCCACCAAGACCTGACGGAGCTCCTCTCGGCGCAGCGCGACCTGCCGCTGCGCCGGCTTCGAGCCCCGTGCCCGCTCTTCCTCGCGCCATCGATATAATGACGCGAGTACTTTCGCCTCTAGGTCCCAGGGCGGGGATCCGGCCAGGACGCAAGCCGCCTCGTAGGAAATCGTGCGATACCCGCGGACGACTCTGACGGCCATCGCCCTCTGCGGTTTACGCAGAATGGCGAGAGTGCTGGCCGTCATGTCCAACGCCCAAACAAGGGCCCCGTACAGGGCCATGGACCGCACGATTCCCACGTACAACCGCCTACAGGCGGCGCTCGGGCCCCCCAAGTTGGGAAGCAACGTCGAAAGCGCGCTCGCTGCACCCATCAGCTTGGGCGCCAGCCGCCGGAAGTGGGGCCCGAATTCCCATCGGCTGTCGAGCACCAGTCCTAGATACTTCATGGTGGACTCGACAGCTATCCGGGCCCCGCTGACCACGATGTGTGATCCCGGCGCCGGCGCACGTCGGGGGCCATGAAACACCATGGCCTCCGACTTGTTTAGGGCCACCGCCAGGCCCAGGCGCCGGATGCGGTTCACCACCTGTGACACCGCAGCCGTGGCTATCAACGTCGCCTCCCTGTGCGAGCTCCCCCGGGCAGTGACAAGCGTGTCGTCCGCGTAACACGTCAAGTCGGCGCCCGACGGGAGTTCGCCTCTCAGCACCCAGTCGTAGCCGATGTTCCACAGGAGCGGTCCCAAGACCGATCCCTGTGGAACACCGCACGACATGAAGTGCCGACCGGCACCGTCACGTCCCCGATAGGTGACGCATCTACCCTCCAGATAAGCCCCTACCGTACGGCGGAGGTAGGGAGGCACGCGATGGTATTTCAGAGCCTCCCGAATACAACTCCAGGGTAGGGTGTTGAATGCGTTGGAGATGTCTAAAGACACCGCCAGCACCACCCCACCCCGGGATACCGTCTCCTCCGCCAGGGCCCTCACGCGCATGATGGCGTCTATGGTGGAGCGCCCCCGACGAAAACCAAATTGGTTGTCGTCCAGGTCCGGCCCCTCTCTGCACAAGTGGCTGACGAGGCGATCTGCGATAATGCGCTCAAAAAGTTTGCCCGCCTCATCGAGCAGCACTATGGGCCGATACGCGGACGGCGAGTCCGCGGGGCGCCCCTCCTTCCTGAGCAGGACCAGCCTCCCCTCCTTCCACACACTGGGAAACTGACCCCGCTCGAGACATGCCGTGAAGAGCCCCCTCAGCTGGGGCTCTAGCTTCTTCAGAGCCAGGACGAGAGCTCGACCAGGAACTCCGTCGGGTCCGGGCGCTGTGTTCTTAGCCCGGAGTCGCGACACGGCCGCTCTCATCTCTGCTTGCGTCACCTCGGGGACATCGGTGCTCTCCTCTTCTGGAGATTCTGTGGCTGAGGGCGAAGCCATCGCCGGGGGAACGTGTCCCACTCGCTCAGGGAAGAGGGCCGATACCACCGCCTCTAGCAACTGGGGTTGCATACTTTGTACCAGTGGAGGCGCCCAGGGACGCAACTTGCCCCGTACCCAACGGTAGGGGCGCCCCCACGGATCCCGATCTAGGGACCCCAGCAGCTCCTCCCTAGCACGCGACTTAGAGTCGCCGATGGCCAGCCACAGAGTCTCCTTGGACGCGCGGTACACCTCATACAGCGCGTCTTCCTCGACGGAATCCCGTCGACGTCGTCTCCGGTATCGCGTGTACTGGCGGCGAGCCGCAACGCACTCAACGCGCAGCCGGGCGATCTCGTCCGTCCACCAGTACACCTGGCGCCTTGCGGACTGTTGGCGGACACGGGGTATGGACGCGTCGCAGATCTGCATCATCGCCCCGCAACTTACACAGCTGGTCTAGCCACTAAAACCACTCCAGTGTTCCTTCGTTTACCTTAAGCGCTGAACCTACACGGGACGTGGCATTTGTCTGACGGGGAATCCGATAGGCCGCTTTCACGGGTCTCTTTAAGAAACTCGTCATCATCATCCTAGCGTTAGTCCCGGTTGCCACCCAAACTTTCGTTTCGGTGCCCGGGGTCCGCTACCTACCCAAGTTCTTGTACCCTTATGGGACAGCAGCGTATTCGCGATGCCGCTGGCGTTGCAAACACCCATAGGCGACGGTAACTGCTAAATTATAAGCGGGCCATCAACCTTACTGCAGTTCTACAGCAATAAAAAGAAAATCCTAGGTGAACGCAAGTAGAACATATCGATAATTTCTGATGTTCACGGCGATTTCCTTTATCGTCAATATGTGGAAATTATTTAGTATGATTATGAAGGTAAAACGAAGATAGAACAAACAATTGTCCTCTGATTTAAATCTCAACAAAGACATCACTTGGCTTCAGTGAAACGGACCTATGAAACTCCACCAAGAGATTTAAGGCCTCTGTTTAAAAATAGAGTAGCTACCGGTCCGGGCTATATGTAAGCAATATGAGATGAAATACAGAATGAAAAGATAAATCTAAAGGTATACTAAACAGTGGAGCTACGGATACCGTGAACAGTATACTAATTACCACCATTTTATGATGAGCTGAAAACACAGTTCAAATGTAAGTTTCTATTATTAGTCATTTATTTTTAGCAAAGAAATACAGAGTAAAGTTTCTAATTAATCATGAAATGACATTTTTGGTGCGAGCGAATTTAAAAAAATACGCGTATACGTTTCAAAGTAAACAAATGTTTCATATTTAACCGAAAGAAAAGAATATACAACTTTGTATATTTCAAACCAGCTATATTCCTGGCTATCTGAGAAACGCAAATTTATCTTTGTCCTAAAACTTAGCAATATGAAAACCAAGGCGGCACTCGTTAAAATTTAGTTGCCTCAATAACCAAGATTACCCACGAGACTAAAACAAAAAAATAATAAAACATTTTTTGTACCATTTCAGGCGAACCATCACCGTCAGATAAACAATCCCTTTTACTCCGGATACGGAAACAGAGAATGCTCCCAAGGAAATGAAGGGCAAAATGTAGCTAAGAGAAAACTCCCTGCGGATGACAGGAGGCGTCATGATTAACGTCCTTTACACGAGTCAACGTTATTGTCTGTCACACAATAACATACGTAGGTTGGATAACTTGTATGTTATTGTTCGTGTGTACGGCTTAATTAGTAGGTGAGATGAGAAAAATAATGTTGAATTCATTTTGTGACGTGTCTGATATATGGTACAGGGTTAAACATTGGAGCTCAAATAACAGCGAAATTCTTATTAAGGTATTGTATACACATTCACACATATGTATAATCAAGATAAAACTTAAGATTCGGAAAATAATCCGTAAGATGTATGTTGAATTAACATGTTTATTAAAAAATATGACACTAAATTTTTAAACTATTGAAGAGAGGTTCCTTAATCGTGGTTAAAGACGATAACTGAGTGCCTCTACGTTGGTTTCTTTGTAAAGTTGTGAACCTTTTTCTAGGCTAATGGAATTGTGAGAATAGAAAATGTGAGATCTGCAACCTAAAGTACACTTCAGTTACTTTTAATTGAACTGTGATCTATATCTGTAGATGATTAATAAATCTTATTTAAATTATTTATCCTAGTTTTACTATATCCAAAATTAATATTCTATCTAAACTGTATTCAAAATACAATTTTATTATATAGATAGTATCTTTTGTAGACATTTTATTAGTTTTCTTTACTAGAACCCTATACTACTAGAATACCATAGGCGTTTTGTCCACATTAATTGACCAAAGCTGACACTTAAACTCGATGTTTAACTTTAAACTGTATAGAAACACCATTTTTTAGTAGTAAAGCACGTTGCTATGGTAAAATTTAAAAGCTACATCACTATTTCTTGCAAAATATTAAATCAATAACATGGGTGTGCGAGCTTCCCTAACAGCGAATTAAATCTCCAGAAGTGTTTACAGTCTGGAGTAAGTAGCTTGTTAAGTTACATTCACTTACCGCAAACCATATTGAATGCAAAGCACTCTTCTCAAAGTGAGCAACAGTCACATAAACAGTATGACTGACGTTATTGCATGTAATTACTAATTCCTTACAACAGAATAACACATTCTTGGCATTAATATATTTAAAAAGGTAGAAAGGTACAAAGTTCCTTGAATATAAGAAATAAGTACTCGTAAAACAGAAAGACTTGTGATATTGGTAAACTGTTTTCACAAATAATGTGTATCGTTACAGAACTTTATGTAACAACAATAGTTTGTTTGGAAACTCGAAAAAGGTATCATTAGCCGGCACTAGTCGGGTGTGTAACTGCAGTTTTGGCCGTATAACTGTCGTCAATCGGGCGTACTGCGTGCGTCATTTGTTTCAGTGTCACAAATCGCCCCAACCCGCGGTTCGACCCTCTCCAAACAAAAACAGAGTGTTTTCAAACAAATGCAGTGTTTTTCAACCAAAAAGCTTCCAGTATCTGGTAATCTTTGTTTTATCAACACAAGTATTAGGAAATATATTTTAGGGACTTTGATAAACTCTTATATTGAGGTTGTATATTTTAAAATATTTATAATAATAAAATATTGTTGAAATATCCTTCTGTTTGATATAGTGTTTTTTTTATTGCTGTAGGACAGCAGACAGGCTGACGGCCCGCTTAGGATTTAGCAGTTACCGTCGCCTATAGGTGTATGCAACGCCAGTGGCATCGCGAACACGCTGCTGTCCCATAAGGGTACAGGAACTTGGGTCACTAATGCCGGAACACAACACAAGGTTATTATGGCGGCATACTTAAGACCAAAGGTGGTCACCATCCAGACGCCCTACCACGTAGCTAGGGTGGGTTGTTTTGTCGCCTTTTACGACAGGCCGACCCCGGCCACAGAGATTAGTATTCTTTCTCCGCCCCTGCACGGATAAAAGTGTTGTAACATTCTGTAGAACAGCTATAGAAGGGGTAGTAAGAATACTGACCTCTGCGCCCAGGGTCGTAAAATGCTCTGCTCCATCTAGGTGGTAGGTCTTTAGACCCGACTGAATAAACCTTGTATTGTGTTGATAAGTGACCCAGGTTCCAATTTCCCTACGTGGACTGCAGCGTTTTAGCAGTGCCCCTGGTTTAAAAAAAAACATGCGGGGCAGTCTTTGGGGACTGACGATAGAAGTGAAAACTAAGTACTACTTCTTTAGCGGCGTTGTGCACTTTTTTGTGATGGGTAAAAAAATGTTAAACTCGTGTCAGGCCACGTGTCCTGATCGAAAATTCGTAAGATTCGTAAGACGGAGTTTTGCCCCAGTAATATCAACCTTATTAATAATGACTTATGGTTTATTTTATAATGTAACTTTTAAATGATTGCATTGCATACATTATCTATTCGAATTGCGACTTTATTACAATGAAATACGGTTGAGTTTTTGAAATGAAGACTTCTTTAAGCGCGTTGAGCACTTTTTCGGTGAACAATTTTTGGTTTGTAAAGAAGCGTTAATGCTCAATTTAAACTTTAATCCTTGATCATAAACACTTCTTTATAAACCGAAAATAATAGTTTAATAGCACGACGACTAAGTTACTTAATTTTCACTTCTATCGGCAGTCCTTAAAGACTGCCCCCGCATGTTTTTTTGTCTACACATACTTCTTATTTCATGATGGAATACGTCTTTAATCCCCTACTAAAATTCTGTTTAACGGTTTTATTTCTATAAAATTATTCAACGTATAGAAATATTAATAAATAAAACATGGGAAATCATTTCTCAAATATTTTCATCATCATTCTAGCGTTAAATACCGGTTGCAATCCAATCTTCCGTTTCGGTAACCAGGGTCCGGTTCCCGACTTTTCTTCTCCACTTTGAATCTTCGGCATCCTTATTAGTGAGTCCATTGGTACGCATATCGATTATTATTACGACTTCCAACTAGCACTTTTTGGGTCTACCCCTCCAGCCGGGGCCTGACGGAGGCGGCCTCCTCACGTAAGTAGCCTATTCTATTAAATCATATTTTATTAGTGCAATATGAGTATATACTGATAAACCAGTTCAATTTAAAGTCTAATTAAATTGACGTGGAGTAGTTGCGTCAAAGCTTGTACCAGAGTTAAACCATAATAAGACAGCAAGTTTGTATTATTTTAGAAGTGGATAGTGACTTTGTAATTTTCATGTCTGGTGCCCAAATTAGATTCGGAACGAACAGAAGTGGAGTGACCGTAGCTTTTGCGCGAATACTCAATAACAACTTAAAACAATGTAACCAAAATGTGAAAGCGAAGCATGAAATTACCAAGAACAGTACAAATGTAATTAAACCTAACCGTTAAACTCAGACGTTGTCGTAAAAGTAAAAGCTCCGCAAAATCTTTGTTAGATTTACGTTTTATGTTTCAAGAAAGAATGAAGCGAGAATAATTTAATAACGTTTAGTAATGATAAACTCTACATTTCAGAGATTACTTTGCTAGATTGTATAATAATGAAACGAGCAATTGGCGTCCTTTTAAAGGTCAAAGGTTAAGATTAAATAAACGCCGCTTGATAAGTTAAATTGCTTATAACTTAATATAGCATAACATTAAGTGCCCCCATAACACTTAGATGGATTTTTAAAGTATCATTTTTAAACTTTGAATGTAGAATGACCCCTACTTGACCCTGACCTGACCCTTACAGCCGGGGGTAGCCTGTCATAAAAGGTGATAAAACAATCCAAGCGAGTTGGTAAGGTACTAAGCCCAAGTATGTTAACCATCTCTAGTGTCTAAATATGCCACCAAAATAACTCTGCATTGTGTTACGGCATAAGTGCTCCAGGTTCCAGTTTCCCGACACGGACGGCAGCGTGTTAGTAGTACCTCTAGCTGCTAGCATCGCAAATATCCGTAGGCAGCATGAATTGCGTGCTATTAAATGAGGCTTCAGCCTGTCTGCTATTTAATGGAGATAAAAACAATTAGATATTTGCCAAAAATGTCTATACTTGAATTATATTTAAAACTTGAGTGCCAAATATAGTTGACCCTCAATTTGCAATGCAATAGTAGCAAATTTGCTATATCTTCTTCTTCTTCTTTTCTCTTCTTTTTCAACTCTTCATCACCCAATACTGAGTGTAGGTCTCTTCTAATGCACGCCATTCCTCCCGGCTTTGCGTCTTTCGCATTCAGTCCTTTCCAGCCACTCTAACAAGGTCGTCGGTCCAACGCATCGGTTGCCTGCCTACATTCCTATGCCCTACTCTAAGCCTCCACTCAAGTACCCGACCACCCCACCTGTTGTCCTGTCTACGGCATATATGCTAGCTACTTCCATTTTCTGCTAGCGATCACCTGGGCTATGTCGACCAATTTAGTTCTCTTCCGGATCTCTGTGTTCCTGATTTGATCACGTAGAGAGACACCTAACATAGTCCGTTCCATGGCTCTTTGGGTGACTTGAAGCTTGTGTATCACCTGCTTTGTCAGCGTCCATGACTCGGCTCCGTAGACCATGACTGGTAGGATGCATTTTTCAAAGGCCCGACGCTTGAGGTTAATGGGAATGCTTGTGCTCTTGAACACTTCGGACAGTTTGCCAAAAGCACTCCACCCTAGGCGGATGCGACGCTCAATCTCGGTATTTTATCCGAATTTAGCAAGGTTCAAGGTTTGTTTTGCTATATAACGAACCTCAAATAAAACTCATGGTGACAAAAGTGTGATTTCAGTCAGTATCCGGTCACGGCTGCTCCTAGGCTACATCATCACGATAGAGATGTAGAGACGGTGAGCCCGACTAACAAAGTGTCAAGGAAGTAGTGACAAGGTGAAAATTTTCGGTATATAAAAAGACTATGTGGATCTTCGCGTAAGAAACTCCATAGTTTTTCTCTTATCTAATATTTATCTTGGATATGAAGGTCTAAAGTGTTACTTATTGTCATTTAATTGCTATCTAACCAAACGAAACGTTGTTTCATCCCATTAAAGTGATTAATTCGTTTGCAATTTTCTTTGGAGTCTGAGAGTACTGTCATCGTCATTTTAGCGATAAATCCCGGTTGTAACCCAAACTTTCGCTTCAGTGCCCGGGCTCTATTGAAAACTGTCAATGAGCATGTCGTTCGTTAGCGTCTGGAACGTCAATAAAACACCGGCGTGCTGAGTTGACTGGTTTATTCAGTTATTGTAGGCACTAATATATCGAATAAAAAATATGTACCCGCGCAAATACAACTTCCATACTTACTAATCCAAACTTCTACGAATAGATGGAACAGATATAATAAAAAAAAAATTAACCAACGCCGAAAAGAAAATCTGAACTCTTTTTAGTCGAGTGCATTGGTACAAGCTAAAAGTCTCGGGCCTAGACGTTCGTAGCCTATATATAAATTAAAAAAAAAAATTAAATGCTAGATAGTGGTATTTATTTCAAGTATGAATTTCCATGTACATATATCTTTCAATATCCGACCTATACATATAAAAGGATATTATAGTGTTTGTGTAAGCTCGGTATTACTTCAGTCGACCACGGAATACTGTTTAGTCTAGATTTGTGAAGATAATAAGGACAAAGAATCGGGTCAGGATAAGGCAAAAATTGAAAGATGAAGAATTCTCTGGCGTAACGGCTAACGCACTTTGGTACGCTTGCGTCTCTGAAGTCACAGTTTCATTCTTGTCCCGCGTCTGAATGTTTAATTACAGTATGTATTTATCAACAAAAGTATGATTAATATATGAGCTATCAGTTACCTATAACATAAATGCGGCTATTTAGTTTAGGACTAGATGGCACTGTGTTAAATGTCTCATTATATTTATTTACGTAAAATATACTACAACGGAGCTTGTAATAAAGGTAAAATTATTCTAAAGATATATTTTTCATAGATGTATAATCGAATTGGTTTAAAGTTATCAATTTTTAATCTATATCCTTACAGAATTCCCAAAATCATCATGTACGCGGTTCATGTTTACTTTCATTTCATAAATTTCGATTTCTGTACTATTTATTAAAGTATTTTATGGTTCAGTCTATTCGTCGCTAGCACACAGTATACTTTTAATTGGCATCCGTAGATATAATGCCCTGCAGGCGCCGACGATGTTGATTTGTGGAACAAGCCGATATCGGACAGTGATGTATCTCTCTGAATAGAATGACTCGATGGATTTAGTTTTGCTGTCTATACAGAGCAATGTTTTATTTTTGATTACAAATGAATTGATTTTGTTGCAATTTTTAGTAATCCGGCTGTGAATACATTATGAACAAGCTTTATTATACTAAATATACTAGTATTGTAGAAGTATAATTAGTTTATTTTCATCATATATATTCTCATATAACGGTTTGCCTATACTGCACCTGATAGCTACTGAGATACGACTACATATCACACTTGGAGACCAATCTAGAGGCCCCTGGTTCGAATCCCACAGGGAATGCATTGCTTTCACAGCTTTTCACGCCTATATGCATATTATAGCATAATTATTTTATCCGTGCAGGGGCGGAGAAGAATACTGACCTCTGCAGCCGGGGTCGGCCTGTCGTAAAAGGCGACAAAACAACCCACCCTAGCTACGTGGTAGGACCTCAGGCCCATCTGGATGGTGACCCTTAACCTTAAATATGGCACCATAATAATCTTTTGTTGTTCCGGCATTAGTGACCCAAGTTCCTGTACCATTATAGGACAGCAGCGTGTTCGCGATGCCACTGGCGTTGCAAACACCCATAGGCGATGGTAACTGCTAAATTCTAAGTGGGCCGTCACCCTGTCTGTTATCGTACTGCAATAAAAAAATTGACGGTAAAGGAAAACATCGTTAGGAAACCTGCATACCAATGTCATCCGTATGTGAGACCTACTAATCTGCACTGTACCAGCGTGGGGAAATATACCTATATTTCTTCTAGGGAAAGGCCCGAGTCCAGCAGTTCCCACAGCTGAGTTCCCGCTATGGGCTGTTAATAACTAAGTGCTGATAAGAACTTTACGAATTACGTTGCGTAACATGCAAACATCCTAAACATAAACAAGCAGGATAGGTTATCGTCGATCCGTTAGCTCCGTATTGTTACGTTTATAAATTGATATGGTTGTTGTAATTATACCTTTACGTGCGGCCGTGTCACCGTGTGGTTCACTACCGCGTTGCCTAAAGAAATATACAAAATGGCAATCAGACCTGTATACAGGCCTCCTATCGTCAAAAAGAGGACGAAGAGGTTTATTCGCCATCAATCAGATCGCTATGACAAACTTAAACGTAACTGGCGTAAACCCAGAGGTATTGACAACAGAGTGCGCAGGCGCTTCAAGGGACAGTACTTGATACCCAGCATTGGTTATGGTTCAAACAAAAAGACTCGTCACATGCTGCCTAATGGTTTCAAAAAGGTGCTGGTCCACAACGTCCGTGAGCTGGAGATCCTCATGATGCAAAACAGGAAATACTGCGCAGATTGCGAGCGGTGTGTCTGCGAAGAAGCGTGCCTCCATCGTGCAGAGAGCGCAGCAGCTTAGCATTCGAGTGACGAACGCACCGCCCGTCTTCGTACGCATGAGAACGAATAAATATAAGGACTATGTTAATAAAACATAAATATTTATAATACAAATCTATATATGTATGTATTTTATATATTCTCGATCTATATGTATCAATAATAATTAATGTAAATTTAATTCGAATAATTTAAAACAATAAAAATATAACCATGTAACAGTACCTCAAAGAAACTATTAGAGTAAGTGAATATATACGTTCACAAAGTTATATTAAGTTATTTCTAAGTTTAATTTGGATAGTAACGAAATATTCCCTTGAAATTTTAACAAGAAACAATTATATAATATTCTCGTTAAAACTTTTAATTGCACTTTAGAAACGCTATTTTTAATTCAATATGTCTTAGATCCATTTATAGCTGAAATAACGATCGGTCGAATATTTTATTTAATGTAATTGTAGGTTACCGTCACCTCTGAGTATTTGCAGCATCAAAAGCATTACTTTCTTTTTGTCAAAATATGTAGGTAATTCATAGAACACAAAAGGAAAGAAGTAATGATAAGAAATGGAGAAAAATGGTGCTGCGGGACTTTTGTCTATCATAGGAGATGTGAACGATCAAGTTTTTGGTAGAAAACTTGAAGCCATAATGAGCTCAGCTATCAATTCAATTAGATGCAATTGATATAGTCCACAAACAAGAATTAAAATGGAGCTTTGATTAAAGGTAGTTTAGAAGTCGGATATCATAAACACTGAATGTATGTATGTGTGTAAAGCTTAATATTAAGCGTAAAGCTGTGTGTAAAGCTGCACTGTGTAAAGCTTAATATTAAGCGTGCACCAGCAATATGCACAGTGACATATCTTACGGGTATTAAATTTATAAACACGCTAAATAATATCATCATCATCATCTTTGCGTTGTATCCCCGTTGCAGCCCAAACTCTCGCTTCGGCGCCCGGGGTCCGCTTTTCGACTTTTTCTTCTCCACTTCGCACGGTCTTCAGCATCCCTGGTAGGGAGCCCATTGGCACGCATATCACCCTTTACGACGTCAAGCCAGCACTTTTTGGGTCTACCTCTCCTGCCGGGGCCCGGCGGAGGCGGCATGGCCAGACATTTGTTACCCACGTAAGCATCCGGTTGCCGTAAAACGTGGCCGTACCAACGGAGCCGACACTCTTGTAATTTATCCGCAATATCACGGACATGAAGACCGCCGCAAATGCGGAAGTTCCTAACGTGGTCCTTCCGCGTCACTCCACACATCCACCGCAGCATATTCATCTCCGTGACACGCAGCTCTTGCTTGTGTCGCTCTAACACCGGCCACGCTTCACAGCCATATAAAAGGACAGGCCTAATGATGGTCTTATAGACCTGTCCCTTCAACTTTACCGGCATCTTGGGGTCACAAATGACACCAGTTACCTCACGCCATTTGGCCCACGCGGCAGCAATGCGTGCCTTGATGTCGCAATCGATGTCACCAGACGCATGGAACACAGATCCCAGGTATTTCACTTGGTCCGTGCGCTCGACCGCGTTGCCGTTTATGCGTACGGGTGTGGGATCTGTGGAGTTACAGGCCAAGTACTCGGTCTTCGCCACATTGAGCTTCAGACCAACGTTCTCAAGCGACTCCTTCCACGCCTTCACGCGTCGCACCAACCTACCCCTGTCCGAATCTGCCAGCGCGATATCGTCAGCATACACAAGATTATATTATAAACACGCTAAATAATATAATCTTATGTATGTGTGTGTTTTGGACATATGCATTGCTTAAATAATGTTAATAAGAATTTATTTATTTATTTCTTCAAACAACATTATTTACACACACACTACATATTACATGAAGTAAAGAATACTCTTTAATTTGTATTATTTATCACTATACAGTACAAATACAGATTAAGCATATAAAAATGTATGCATGTACAACATTATCATCCATAAAATACTGCACCTAAACTTGGCCGTTTAAGAATATGAAATAAAATACGAATTTTAAAAGCACGATTTTAAAAATAGGTATTTATTAGATGGCAATTTATACCAAGCTGTTGTCATGGATATCGGCTGTAAGCCTTTTACGACGGAACAAAAACATTAAGCTTATAACTGTTAAATTATTGCAATATTTGGCAGCCACATCGCAATGGCTTAGAATTTAAAAATATACCGAAGCATTCTTCTATAGTTTTGGTATTCTGTGGTTGAAGTTTCCTCGAGTTCCAGTAAATCAATAGGGTGTTTTATGTGCAAATAGTTGATTTTCCCAGTAATTACCTTAAGCACTGAAAGGAATGCGCTCTCGTGTTTTATATGCCGACGACGAACTCTTAATTGTGGCTTAACTTCGTGACTTGCATTGTACTTGTTTTGTTGAATTATTTACTTGATTATTTTGAGTAATTATGAACTTTTATGTTTGTTTTGAGTACAATTGCGATCGTAATTAAAATCAACTGAAAGAAGAAGAATATTATGAAATTTGTTAATTTTTATGGCCAGTTTTATGACTTTTGATTCCAGGTTTTGAAGCTAAGATATGATATTCTGAAAAGAACTTTTGGAAATATGTATTCGTTGAAATTTCTTTAATATGCTTAAGAACCTAACACTGCGTAAAAATATCAACAACTTCCTTATTTTTTTTTAATTTCAATGCATATCTTCATATTGTTCTGGTATATTTGGACGAGTCTGTCAATTTCGTCTATGTGAAAATGGTTAACACCCAGTACATTTCGTAAAATAAAGTAGCATTTATTGTTTATATTCCACGCAACTGAATCAAAGTCCGAGGTTCATTGTATAGATAGTATGGTGTCTGAAATTAATATTATCCACCACTCTAAACCACGTACAAAAACATTAATATTTAACTTTTGTATAGTATTATTTTATGCAAAAAACTGTCAACTTCAACAATCGAACAAAGAATCGCCAAGTTTTAATTATTGCCATGATTCGGTGCCGGTGAAAGCCAACAACGGAGAACAATTCCAAATCCATTCAATTATTCAAACTTTTAATTAATATTAATAGGCGCTCTCACTTTCAAAAGAAAAGAATACCGAAGGCACTGGATAAAAACTCCTTAGAAATCCCCGTTACCCGCAGCTGTAGACTGTAAATTAATGCGGAAACAATAAAGCTTTGGCGCACAGCCCGAAAACAGATAGCAGAAAAAGTGTTTATAATTTGCTTGTTTATAAGCTGTATTATTATTGTAATAGCGATGTAAATATCCCAGAGAAATCGAATTTCCCGTATCAAGACGGACACCGGAAGGAAAGCGAAGCGACGTCGTGATGTCGTTTTCTCTTTTCTAACCCTACGGCGTGAGCCACCGCCTTGTGCTGTTGGCCGAAATGT
Organism: Malacosoma neustria; assembly: GCA_963693495.1. Taxonomy (NCBI): domain Eukaryota; kingdom Metazoa; phylum Arthropoda; class Insecta; order Lepidoptera; family Lasiocampidae; genus Malacosoma; species Malacosoma neustria. The sequence goes on along the minus strand of OY856385.1, from coordinate 11,112,782 downwards.
GATGGCCAGCGGCAGTCGCATCGGCACTGACTAGAACCCTCCCTCCCTCCCTTAGTCTTGAGACCCCACAGTTCCTATTGATGCTCTAGGACCGCTGTTGAGTATTATCACAGGAAAAAGTTCTACTACATCCAAAGGATCCAATAGATATGGACTAGGTTTTTAAAGCGGCTTCTGCCGCCTGACCCCAATCTAACAGACCAAATTGTGTTCTTTTTTTGCTTCCTTGGTATATATGTACTTTGCTACAAGAATCCTAAATTTGTCGTGTTTCATCCTAAGAACTAATATTATATTGTTATTTGCAAAAGACAGTCTAATTAGTTTTAGATATTCAATAAAGTTACTCTTAGTAATTAGTATTGACACCCACGCCTAGTCATTTGCCCTATTCTTTCATCGGTCGGGACCACACGGCTCACGGCACATGGCATCCACGCCTAGTCTAGTTCAGATACATATCTGAATTCACATTTCTTACGCAACTTAGGATATAGACTAAAGAGAAAATATTTATCCCGTTTATTCTCGGTCAAAGATAAAATTTTCACAATATTCTAAAAAATAAGGAAGCCATTTCTTTACAAAGTATCGTTTTAAAACCAGCCTTTTTTATTGCTGAGGAACAGCAGAAAGGCTGATGGCCCACTTAATAATAAGCAGTTGCGACGGCTTATGGATGTTTGCGATGCTAGGGGCATCGCGAACCCGCTACTGTCCCATAGGGTTACAGGAACCTGGGTCACTAATGCCGAAACACACAAGGTTATTATGGCGGAATACTTTAGACGAAGGGTGGTTGTGGTTCCGACGGGTTTGAGGCCCTACCACGTAGCTAAGGCCTAAGCTTATACCATCTGTTAGATAATGATCACTATTCTGTTTGATAATCAATTCTTAAAGTCAAAATTATATAATACATATTTTCCTAACGGCGACCGTTAGGAAAATATGTATTATATAATTTTGACTGATATTATTTTGATATTGATTTTATGCATTTTTAATAGAGTATTAGATTTTATTACAAGATAAATAGTAATTAATATTGCAAACAGTATCTAAAACATTGACAATAATATCTGGTGTTTTCCAAGTATTGTATTAAAAAAAATATCGTGGAATTATAATAAAAATATCTTGTAACTTGAGATTTGATTTTTAATATGAATACATATGTAGATCACAAATTAAAATACAAACACATGAATATATGTATCTCTTAATAAAAATAAAATAAATACATTGCTCGAGTATTCAATTTTATTTATTTTACTAAAACTATTAATGACTTACCTTTCGGCAAAGGTTCGATGACGACTTTTACAGCCACAACGGTAGCCAATCCCGTTAAAATCCATAGCAACGCCATGGCGCTTCTAGTAGAGCACGTCTGCTCATCCATCTTTGTTTCAAATTAGTTCACGTGTTCCACATTGCATAACTGTAACAAAAAGAAATAAAATTAAAGTGACACTATTAGATATATGTATAAATAGTAACAAGAGTATTGTTAATTTGTAAAAAAAGTATAACAGAACGCTATAATAAAAAATTATCTCTATACAAAATGAGACCAAAATGAGACTAGCCCGAACATTGGTCTTTTTAATTTTTCACTCCGGGCCAAATCATAGACAATTAGGGTATCAGAGCGCAAAAAATAGACGCGCTCGAAATGTGGTGTTGGAACGAACTCGAACGGCCAAAAGGACAAATAAATTTATTCTGGACTACCTTCAACAATCTGTTATAGGAAGATTATTGGGTATTTGGTACTTGGTCATATTGCCCGACGACAGCTGGATAACTTGGATAAGCTGATCGTGACGAGCAAGGTGGAAGGAAAGCGACCCCGTGGCCGATTACCTAGCCGCTGGTGGAACCGCTATTCGAGAAGCTGAGGATCGGACGAAGTGGAAATAGCTTACGAGACAGGCCACGGCCATTTTCAGGGACATGACCTTCAGTAATGAAGAATTCGACCAAGAAGAAGATCTCTATACAACCCGTAAGGTTTCATCGTCATTGGAACAGGGAAAAACCAAATTGTATCTAAACCAGCATCAGCTCTGCTCTACTATGGAATCTGGTTTCCACAACCCTATTTTGTTCTTATCTTTTTTACACCAGATTATTTCTCATCCGCACTGATCTATCAATACATTAATTTTATTTTAAATTATATAAAAAAAAATACTTTATTGCAGAAACAATGGAACATAAAAATTTGTAAAATCTATTTTAAACCAACCAATGTAAACGTCTTCCGCAATCAATTCTATTTTAATATTATTATCCGTCACCCTTGGGGTCCGCGTCGCAATTTTGAGTACGGTGTGTTTTGAATAATAAAATATCTTAATTTATAAAACAGTAGTCACAAAAAACAATAGGGGTGTCCTTCGTTTTATAATTTTTTTTATTGCTGTAGGACAGCAGACAGGCTAACGGCCCGCTTAGAATTTAGCAGTTACCGTCGCCTATGGGTGTTTACAACGCCAGTGGCATCGCGAACACGCTGCTGTCCCATAAGGGTACAGGAACTTGGGTCACTAATGCCGGAACACAACACAAGGTTATTATGGCGGCATACTTAAGACCAAAGGTGGTCGCCATCCAGACGGGCTTGGGGCCCTACCACGTAGGGCACCTACCACTACCAATGTTTTAGTGATCTTCTCTCTCTCTGCATTGTTGTGTTATCTTTTACCGTAAGAGACCGTAAGAGAATGAGTTCTCTTACGGTGCTACGGTGTTCCTAGGCTGTGTGTCTGACCACGCAACAAAGATTACTACTACTAATACTTTATAACCCGCCCTAAAATGATTATAGTTATATAGTAAAGCACAGCTAAATACCAATAAGACAGTTCCATCCGTGCACTAAGCACGCTTTCCTAATGATGCACGGCGCAATTACTACAGCTTACGGCGCACAATTACACACATACATTATTACAAACTCACATACGCAGCTGACTGTGCTTTCCTGCTTTTAATATCCAACTGCTTTAGATTATAACTAAGCATTCAAATATATTTTATGTTTAATACGTGCAGTTGTAATTCATATTAACATTAAAGTTTCATAATATATAGTAATTTTGAGCAAACGTATCTACATAAATCTTCACAAAGTGTGTTTACTTGATTTATAAGTGTCATAAAGAAAATTATTATAATTGTACTCATAAATAAAATCAATGTCATATGAAATGCGAATTATGTTTTAAAATTTTGTTATATCATATTATAATAAAATTGCTGCCTCGCTTCAGCAGCACATTGGGAACGTTTACGGAAGCGCGTTTTGACGATTTCCACGCTATAATGAGAAAAAGAGCTGCGCCAAGTGCAAGGCGGTATCAACATCATCCTGAGCACCATTGCACAACGATTCGACTCCGCTACACTGATATTATGTGTGCGAAACTGTTTGACGCACACAACCATTGTTATGAAATTTTGACGATTTTACTAACATTAAATCTAAATACTTACTGACCCTATGACATACTTATATTGATTGATTTAAATAAAATTATTATTACTATTATATTTTTAAAAGATTAAACAGGTGCACGGATTTATTCTGTTCATGGTATTTATTATAAATCACGGACTACTTTTATATGTGTAACGCATTTAATGTATTTTTTCCAAAAATCAGTGAATATAACACACATGACTCTTGTATTTGTTATAATTTTGCTACTATTATTATTTTAATATTAATTTTTGTAGGTTTATTAGGATAGTTTAGAGAGAAAATACATATCTTAAACATTTGTCCATGATTGCTCCATTTCTATGAAATACCATCTCAGAAAAACTATAATAGATGAGATTATTACCTATATATCTTATGCCAAACACTAATAGTTCAAACATCTGTATTCCTAGCGAATGAGCGACCGAAATAAAACTATCATGAGAGTTTAAAAGCTAAGATATGTTAATGGTATTCCTAGTATTGCGTATTATTTCTAACATAAACGAGTAATCAGGTGTAAAATAGTAATTATTTAAAATGTACTTTTAACTTGAAAATTATACCAAAAATGGTATAAAAGTACAATTTCATTATAAAACTTTTAAGTGCTGAGTGTTGACTTAGTAATTCAATATTGGAGAAAGAAATTCAATATTCTAAGACAGCAGGTACGGTTTTGAACAGAAAAGTTTCATCACGTCCACTTATTAAATTCGAGAAATAGTTTATTTTAGGTCTTAAGTCCATAAAAACTTAGACTTAATCTTTACCAAGTATATTTTATTATTATTTTAAGCTTATGTACAAAACACATCAAAAAGATGACCAGGGAAAAAAATCTTAGAAAAGGTCAAGAAGATCATTTGCTTGAATCCAAGTTTACCCAAATCAGGGAAAATGCCAATCAGTTTTGTATTGAGCTTGTTGGAACGATCCCTATTCCTGAAATATAAAATTTTATAACCCGCATAATTTCGAAGTTGAAAGTATCGTAGTAGATAATATTCTAAACATTAGATAAGAATGTCCTCAGATTATTAATGTTTTTTAAATTACCCACAAAACTTTATTCTACGAAACTCAGTCTTAAATATCTATGAGATGTTAAAAATGCGAAGAGTAGATGCCATATTATAACAAGGAAAATACTAGAAATGAGAGTGAATGGATACAAAAGGAGGGTAGACCAAAGAAAATATGGATGCATTGTGTAAAAGATGATATGGCAAAAAATATGTGAATGTTCAGATGACAACTAATAGAGGAGAGTGGAAGGAAAGAACATGTTGTATCGACCCCACCACATAGCTTGGGATAAGCGCAGGAAGGAAAAAGAAGATGTTAAAAATATCATAAATACCTGTATATATACACATAAGAAAATTATAGTAACGCCTTCGTACGACGTTTCTCGAGTTTAATTTTGAATTTAATTTTTATAGTGCAATATAAAAGGAACCGTTTATGACTTTTTTTAAAGAATTCGTTGATAATGTTTTGTATTTATCATCTGAATGCATGCGAGATGTTGAAAAGGTTGTAAACACTCAATCGTGTTTTATTGATGACTCCTAGATCGTAGTGTTATTTTTATGAGCCCGTAAACTTTGCTACTACGACTACCCTTAACTTTTATTATTCGCCACCTATGCATACTTGATGATGTTTTTAGTTTTGTATACAATACCTACTAGTATGTAACAATATAAGTACTTAAAATGTTAATTGATGTATAATCATTTAAAATGTTTACCAAAATAAAATATAAATTTCTTTGCACGCATACAATATTTTTTGTTGTTATTTTACTTAGGTAGGTGCACAAATATATCAACAGACTTAAAAAATCGAAATGAATGATGACGGAACTTTGAAAGTTATGTCATCAGCCAATCACTGTCCACTGCTGGACATAGATCTCGCTAAACTGGCGCCACAAACCCCGGTTCCTTGCTTTTCCCATCCAGCATCGACTGGCAACTTTACGCAGGTCATCGGGCTATGGAGCTTCCTACACTACGTTTCACTGAACGCGGCTTTAACCCCAGGACACGTTTGATCCAATGCCCATCGGTCTTACAACAAACGTGCCCATTTCATATAACCTATGTCTTACGGCATAAAGGGCATCCCTTACTCCACGCCATTATTGAGAAATGAATAGAAATGCATACTTTAACTTTGTAAAATACAAATCAAGTTACTAATCACAATCAAGCCTTTGTTTCGTAAAGCCATAGGATCTATAGAATGAAACAAAATTAAAATGACACACATAAAAATGTGAGTTCAAAATGAATTTTTTGTTTTAGTACCATGGATTATTTACATTATAACAACGTATCCTATCCAAGCGACTTATAAAAAAAGAAAAATCATTTTCCTCTCGCTGCGTTATCCTACAAATTCTACAATATTCAGACGAAGCCGGATTTGCGAGTTTAACTTTTTCCGGTTATTATTCATAAATGCAAAGGCGCTAGATATTAGCCGAACTCACTTTCAAAGTTGAAGGATTTGATTTAAGGAGTTGGATTGAATCTCGTCAATATCGTACTGTGGCTCGATATTCCTTTGAAGCGATAATGCTTTTCGACGCCTATCCTTGTTCATATTTCATTCAATTCGATTTTCTTCTTTTACATCATGCGAAATGATCTTTTTGATTCGAATGAAGCAATTTTCAGAATTGTTTCGATATTTATCGGATCAGAATCGAGACACAAATCGCATTTGTTTGAACGCGATTGTATTGTTTTTAGATTGAAGTTAAAGTATAGAAAAAGTGGTTTTATTTTTGTAAATATTGATCGCTGGAGAATTCATTTAGTTATTTCAAATTAATATATAATAAAATTTACAAGTTGTAGACCTCGGGTACTCAAATAGACGTTTGAGTTGTAGATATAAAACAAGTTACATTAATTTCATCAATAATTTAATCAGTAATATGTAATATAATATTTATCATAATATTATTATTATTTCCTGATTTAGAAATATATAAAATAATAATAAGATACGTAGAAGTGCGACTACAACCATAAATAAAAGATGATTCATAAAACAGTTTTTTATTTAAATACTACCCCGTTTCACTATCTTTTGTGCACTTAGTTCTCTTAACAATAAGTTCGAGCTTTTCTTTAATGTTATAAATTGAATTATAATTTTTGTTTATTGCTGTAGAACAGCAGACAGGCTGACGGCCCGCTTAGAATTTAGCAGTTACCGTCGCCTATGGGTGTTTGCAACGCCAGTGGCATCGCGAACACGCTGCTGTCCCATAAGGGTACAGGAACTTGGGTCACTAATGCCGGAACACAACACAAGGTTATTATGGCGGCATACTTAAGACCGAAGGTGGTCGCCATCCAGACGGGCTTGAGGCCCTACCACGTAGCTAGGGTGGGTTATTTTGTCGGCTTTTACGACAGGCCGACCCCGGCCGCAGAGGTTAGTATTCTTTCTCCGCCTCTGCACGGATAAAACATACATATATTGCGCTGGTACAAGTATGAATGCTGAATATCGAGATCATAAGTATGTGTAATCCACCAATCCACTTCGAATCTTTTTTTATTGCTGTAGAACAGACAGGCTGAAAGACCACTTAGAATTTAGCAGTTACCGTCGCCTATGGGTGTTTGCAGCGTCGTGAACACGCTGCTATCCGCGCACTTGTAATAGAACCTGGTCACTTATGCCGGAACACAACACATTGTTATTATGGTGGCATACTTAAACTGTTCATATTTATAATTATTAAATGTTGAGGATCGTTCGATCTTAAAAATCCAACATTATAAATACATACAAGCCGTAGAAATAGCAGTAAAAATAAATTAAATTTTAGCGATAGTATACTCAACATTTTAATCATTAAGTATTTTAACGTTTCTTCACTTTCGAATTCTCTTTCAAAATTAAATTGCCAGACAACAAAAAATCCCCTGAGAGTTTTATCTCGATACGTACCAGTCTTGGCACCCTCAGGAAATTGAGTTCGGCGGTGCTGTATTCATTTCGCATGTTAAAGGTGAGACTGTACAAGGAGACATTCTAATTACGGCTGTGGGCGTGTCCAGCGACTCGTCACCTGATTAAGGCATCAAAGATCCAGCCGCTTCGTAATTATTTGGCTGAGCCTGTAATAAAGGGGTTATTCACTGCATCAGGCTAGAGCACAATCCACATAAGCATGGTGTGTAATTAAAAAGCTGCTTTAATATTCACGTACGTAAGGAATATAAATCCACAATAAAGGTAGTGTGTACTGTTGTAACTTAAGAACGTTTTACTGAAGACAATCCTCTCTAACTGAAATAGCTTTACCCTGGGGTAAAGTGTCACGGAAGATACAAAGGCAAAAAGGAGCAACCGTTATGTAAGGTTCAGATGCAAATTAATGCTTTTTTATTTTATTTGAGGAATAACTTTTTTTATTGCTGTAGGACAACAGAAAGGCTGACGGCTCACTTAGAATTTAGCAATTACCGTCGCCTATGGGTGTTTGCAACGCCAGTGGCATCGTGGATACGTTGCTGTCCCATAAGGGTACAGAAACGTGGATCGCTCACACACGTGGGTGAGCTCACCACCAACGAAAATCAGTGCCGGCACATTATTAATTATCTCAACAAATTATCTTTATGACACAGTTCTTATTTGCTACTGAGTTTAGAATACAACTTAGCCTAGAATACTTAGCTTGCACAGAAGCGCTCTCGCTGTGGCAGCAGACATGTGGCTGACTGCGACAAGGTCACTAATCACTAACTATGACTTCACTAGGATTTCACTGCAAGATGTTCTTTACGACTGGTAAAATAATGGCGGCGAACGCCCTTTTATATAGCTAGCCAGCCATAAAGTCAGTTATCGTAGATGTCGCTAGTTGATTAAGACAAGTATTGCTCAGTTATTGAAACAAGTGTTGCTAGTTATTATTTACGTATTTATATCCAAAGGACATCGCGACTAATCGTCGCGACACTCCCGACAACAACAAGGTTATGATCAGTCTAATGGATAATGTCATGGACTAATCGTCGCGACAAATGTCGTAACACTGCGCAAAGTTATTATGGCGGAATAATTAAGACCAAAGGTGGTCGTCATCCAGACGAGCTTAGAGCTCTACCACGTCGCCTAGGGTGGGTTGTTTTGTCGCCTTTACGACAGGCCGACCCCGGCCGCAGAGGTTAGTATTCTTTCTCCGCCCCTGCACAGATAACCACCAATTTTATTAAATATATTTATTTGAATTTGTACAATTTTCACAGATAATTCATACATAAAATTACTGATAGCTGTTTACTACTATAACACAAGCGACCCCCTGCTTAGTTTGGGACAAGATGGCGCTGAGTGAATTGTCCTAGTGTTCTTATTTATAGATACATTCGAGGCAAGATGCAAAGGATGGTTATATATAATTCTAACTTCCCTTTTTTTTCAAGTTATCTTCTTTGCATTCGAGCTTCAACTCTGTAGTTATTATCACACAGTAAAACTTCGACGTGTCTTTTTACGTGACTGCGCTTATCCCCTCATTTCTTATGCAAAATGTGGCTAAAGTTTGTTATTCACTACTTACAGAGGCTAAGTAGAAGGAGTAACCGATTTGTTGCCTTTTACAACTGCTTTAAGGAACGAAATGGTTTGGCCTAATTTTTCATATAAGGTGGGACCACACGGTCAGCAGTGTACTGTCATCATTTTTATTTTACGTCAAATCAATGCAATCCTAAATTCCGTTTTGATTTTCATTTACACTTTCCGATTAGATAGAGTTTCCGGTTGAAATTCATTCGCACAATAAGTTTAAATTAATTTAATTAACACCAAGTGACATCTCACTATCGGGCCTAGAACTTAAACTAAAATTTGAATACCAGCTTTAGTGATGGGAAGACAATGATGTCTAATAACATTTAAAGGTAAATCAGCTTAACTTAAAGCGATATCTTAGCTTGAAATACGGAATACTGAGTCGTCTTAACTAGAGAGATTGCCCCAGGAAAGCTGCAAAGAGCTGTCGGTTCAACTGGTACTCCTCAAATCCTATATAATAATGAAACGTGCTCCTTTAAAAGAAAATTTTAATGAAACATCCAAGAGGTTTATTTTTTATTTATTTTTTTATTTATAAAGTAGAATTCTTATATTTTGTAAATCAGAAAATAGTTTTGATATTCACTTCCTTCCTAAAATAATTCGGAAGGGGACCATTTTATTTAAAAATACTGTGAATAGTAAAGAATTAATTATTATCAGTCTGTTCTAGCTAAACTTACAAACATGAAGGGTCTGACATTATAGTTGTGCTAATTACAAAAACTAGGCAACAGAAAACGTGTCGAACAACGAAAATCCATTAAATTGCAATTTTTTTTATAGCGAGAGTTCAGCAGACAGGCAAACGACTCACCCTGGCAGGTGATCACCGTCGCCTATGGACATCTGCAACACCAGAGGCATTACCAACGCGCTGCCGGCCTCGAAGAAATTTTATAACGCCTTTTTTGAAGAACCCCATATCGTACCGCGCTGAGAAAACCTCAGCCGGAAGCTCACTCCAGATCCTGAGAGTACGCAACATAAACGTTCTGGAGAACCGTTTCGTACAGGAAAGAAGAGGCTCTAGGAAATGGGGATGAACACCCAGCCGATGGCGGGCAGTGCGGTGGTAGAAAGACGACGAGGGCACCATTCTAAATAGCTCCTCAGAACACTCCCCGTTGTACAGACGGTAGAATACGCAAAGAGACGCAAAGTCTCTCCGAAGTCCAAGCGTGTCTAGACCGTCTGTGAGTATGGGATCGTCGACAACACGAACTGCGCGCCGTTGGATCGAATCTAGGGGATTGAGCTGACAGGCGGGTGCTCCAGCCCATAAATGTGAGCAGTACTCCATATGCGGTCTGACCTGTGCTTTGTATAGCACAAGCCGTTGCCTTGGACTGAAGTACTGCTTGGACTGGTTTAGCACACCTAGCTTTTTTTATACTCTATTTAAATGTATTACAGTTCATTTTGGATTACGGATATTTTATATTTAAAAAAAAAAGACAGGGACAGAGCGGCTGGCCACTCACTTGCTCGTGTGCTCATTTGCTTGTAGTAGGCTCGATACACACACAGAATACGGCATTTCGTTACGTGACGATTTCTACTAAATCCCAATACTCTTAAGCCGCGTTACGGAATTTCGTTCCAAAAAGTCTCTTACTGAGTCTTATCATGAAACCAGTAGGTTTGGTAAAACATCCCATTAATCTCATGATTTTATTTTTCGCTTTTCATTAAAACTTTAATAAATATTTACATGTAAGTTTCCTATATGTAAATATTTAAACAATATTATGTCTTGTTTGTTACTGAACTGATAGATTAAGTAAAAACTTTTATAATATCCCATATCGTCCCACATTGATCACCCTCAATAGGAAAAGGACAGTAGACGGATAGAATAGGACAGTAAATGGGATATAAATAAATTGGAGGGTTCCGAGCTTGTCCAAGGAAAATTAGCGGGTCACACATACCAGTGATCTTGGAGTGTAGGTTTCCTCATGATGTTTTCCTTGTCTTTATTCCTCGGCAATTATGTTATACTCGTAATTTGCACATTACGGGAGTAAAACTGCCTAAGCTCATAAACACCATGGTGGAATTCTAATTTGCTATATTTAGGTTAGTCTCCGATACCACATGGCCATTAAATGCTTTTTCTTATAAACTATATTAAGAATATACATTAAGAAGTTAATTTTAATAATGTACCTATATAATAGAGAAGCTACGAACAGCGATTCGGCCGATCAATGAATTTCCGTTAACCGAATATTTGATAACACTTAGACCTTTCGTAGGTGACAGGTTTAAACTTGCATCAGTCAAGTAGGTTGGTACTTGGTACCTATTGTTACACCAAACATAATCATAATATAATTATTTTCAAAATGTATATATAACAGTGCAACGTTTGTTAGTAAAAAGTCTTATGAAATCCTTTTGCTATTAACAAATTTCTTAAATAATTGTTTTCACTCGTCATACTCATAACTTACTACTGGTACATTTTAAATATTAATTTGCTAAGTTTTTAAAATAGCAATCTTTGAGAGTTATCTATACAAATAAGTAAAATTAGAGTGTCTGTTTGTAATATTAAAATAACCGATTTTTACTAAGTGCATTCGGACGTATACAGGGTACATATATACCAAAAAAACATTTTTTACAATTTTTGTCTGTCTGTTTGTTCCGGCTAATCTCTGAAATGGCTGCACCGATTTTGACGGGACTTTTACTGGCAGATAGCTGATTTTATTTTAGAAAAAAATATAGTTTTTGTTAAAAATAATAAGTTTCGGAAATTTAAAATTCCAATTTATGTTGACCTCAAATTTATATCATCAATCATATTATGAAATAGGGTTCAGCTTAGGATGGACTTGTAGGTTCGAAGGCACGTATTCCGGAGGCGCATGGCGTAATAGTTACATTCGATAACACTTAGATAGAGATAGACAGATAACACTTTATTGTAAACCAATTTTACAAAAACAATGAAACTTATTTACACAATCAATATGTACTTGACTTACAATAGGCGGCCTTATCGCTATAGAGTGATCTCTTCCAGGCAACCCGAAATATGCAAACTCTGACTGTTTGCATATTTCATTTATTTATATTTTAGGGTTTATAATCCAAAATAAACCATAAGATTTATCCAAAAAATGCTGCCCAAAGTCACTATTCTACGCGGACGGAGTCGTGGGCACAGCTAGTAATAATATAATATGCATTTTTCGTAATTTACTGTTCTTTGGCTGAATACTTCGCAATATTCGACTGAATAGTTGCCGAATACTCGTGGCATCTGCACTATATGATAATCTAACTTGATTAATAATATACATGAATAAAGTCGCAAGTAACGCCTGTAAATATAAAAGTATGTTATGATAAAACTTGGATATAATATTGTCGCATTCAAACTGAAACGAAAAAAGTTTCAGCCATTACAAAGTGGTTGAGCGGGAAATTAAAGGATTACTCACCCGCCACTGGGACCCCGTGCACTGGTTCGTATCGGAAGCGGGCACTACGGGATCTTGCTCCCCTTTCTTTTTACTTGGTCAAGGCCGGGGGCAGCGGTTGCCTCTAAGCGCGGTTCGAAGTGGACTGTGGCGCGGGGGGCCGATCGCCGCGAGAGCTCGGCCGCACTCCTCGCCAGCAGCATGGTATCCGTCCCTCTTATAGCGGGTGTAGGAGCGGGAGCGGATAGCGGAAGCGGGTATAGGAGCGGATTACGGAAGCGGGTGTAGGAGCGGAAAAGGAAAAGACCGGTGCATGCTCAACGCCCGGCGCATACACAAAGTTTCAACGCTTCTATGAACAACGGAATAAGTGAAATTGCTATTAGTGGGGCGTGAAAAAATATAATTATGCTCTAGTCGAGTCATTAACAATAGTTAGCAGGCTCTTCACCTGCTCGCTGCGACGCAGTATAATTTAGACTTGGTTCTTTAGTCATAAAAATTGTTTTGTTAAATACTGTGTTAAATTATTTTAAATTATTGCAGGTATTCATGAAACTATTCTCTTATTAATAATTTCATAATTATCTATGCTGAGGCGGAGAAAAATACCAACCTCTGCAGCCGCGGTCGGCTTGTCGTAAAAGGCGACAAAACAACCCACCCTAGCTACGTGGTAGGGCCTCAAGCCCGTCTGGATGGCGACCACCTTTGGCCTTAAGTATGCCGCCATAATAACCTTGTGTGGTTCCGGCATTAGTGACCCAAGTTCCTGTACCCTTATGGGACAGCAGCGTGTTCGCAGTGCCACTGGCATTGCAAGCACCCATAGGCGACGTTAACTGCTAAATTCTAAGCGGGCCGTCAGCCTGTCTGTTGCCCTACAGCAATAAAAAAAAAATATTAAAATTTACAATTATGATTATAATTTGAATTTCTTCTAAAACATTTGCTTACCTCTTTGAATTGTGCAAATATTAAATAGGCGTTCGGAACAAGTAAAGTGTAGTGTTAAGTATGTATAAAAATTTTTTTTCAAAGAAGAAAGAAATATCACCACGAAAGCCGGGGTCCAAACTAATATTATTACAATTATTATTTAGCTTTGGTACCTTTTCGCGATTCTGCTTTTCTTATGTTTCACAAATATTTACATCATCTTCCGATTGAACCCCCAGTTTCAAAGGCATAAACAAAAATTGTCTCTTTGCTACTTGTGAACTATCAACTGAAGAAATCAATTATCTGCATTTTACGACTTTCCAAAAAAATCACTTACATAATTTAGTTTTATTCTATCCGACAAAAACATCTTTATTAAAGTTACAATGACGTATTACATATTAAATGTCCTTAAATTTTAATCACTACGTGCTAAGTTTACGTCTTAAACCTATTTAACATAATTATACCTTATGCTTGAGACTGCTAACCATTTTGAAAAATACTAGGTCATTACAGAAAAGAGATATCTAAATAATATAACCTGCATATGTATTTATTACAAAATTTATATTATGTCAATTTTGTACTACGTTTGAGAAAAGATATTGCAAGATAATAATCGCACCAGATATAAGCCAGACAAAAGCATTTTTCTAGTCTATTATCAAAATTATAGACGCCCGAAGACTAAGGCGGAAGACAATAGCCTCCCTCGATTATGCCTTATTTTAATTGTGTCCTTCAGAACCTACTTGCGTTTTGAGAATAATATTCTAGCCGTTGTCATTGTTACTAAAAGCTATGACAAAAGGAAACTTTGTTCTTCCAATATTAATATTCTTCGATGATTTACTTCATCGTGGTAAAAATTAAAGCCTTTTAAAGATCGGTTACTTTCAACAAAGATTGTGGTCTTATTTAAACTAGTCTGAAGACGAACAAACCTTCATTGTTACGAGTAGTACTGAAAAATAGTGATAGTACTACTTTTGTAATTTTATATACTTGTATAAAAGTATATAAAAATAGTATGTTAAACTCATGTTTTATTTATATGTGATTTTTTATTGCTGTAGGACAGCAAACATGCTGACAGCCCGCTTAGAATTTATCAGTTACCGTCGCCTATGAGTGTTTGCAACGCAAGTGGCATCGCGAGCACGCTGCTCTCCTATAAGGGTACCGGAGCATGGGTCACTAATGTTGGAACACAAGGTTATTATGACGGCATACTCAAGATCAAAGGTGGTTGCCATCGAGATGGGTTTTGAGGCCCTACCACGTAGCTACCGTGGGTTGTTTTGTCGCCTTTTACGATAGGCCGACCCGGGCCGCAGAGGTTAGTATTCTTACTCCGCCCCTGCATGGAAAAAAGTCTGTGAATTGAATCCTTGAATGGATGTGAAATGAAGTGAAAATGAATCCTTAAATGGATTTTATTTTGAAATAATCAACAGCGATGCAGCACAATTAGGCTATAGTCCGCTAGTATACATACAATGTTGTTATTTTGAGTTAGTGTTCGGTACAAAGTATCCTAAATACTTTGTACCTTTTTACAGACTATAGTAGTGAATGGGTGGATAGGAGTTATCAACAAATTCACATAGTGAACCTCTTCTTTAGCTTCACTATTTTCTCTCTCATATCCTACTATTTATAAAATTTTAATAATTTACATTAATTTAATATTATTAATAACCCCTCACACATATCACGCATCTATTTTTATTTCTAATTCTTTTGCACATCTATCTAAAGTTTATGTATTTTGGTAACTTTTTCTGTATATAAATAATATTTCCTCTTGATTTACAGCTCAACTCCTTATTTACTCAATTTGCTTTTAAATAAGATTTATATAAAAAAATTAATATAACATGAATTTTACTGTACGCAATAAATTAAAATAAGTTGGTGTGTTATGTACATTTGTATCACTTCCAGTGCTTTAACATTTCACTGAGCATATTAAACCACTTTGTTGCTGGCGGGCCGACTGGATTTCTTTGTTCAAAGGCCCACGTCTGTGCCACGTGCACTGGAGCCCTGCCTTTGTGCATACATCCACCTAATTAACAAAAGTCTTGCCAAGCAAAACGTTAGACTCAATAAGGGTTTAAGTATTAATTTTAGTTTCCCTGTGCTACAAAATTGCATACTTTAAAATAAAACTAATAAACTTTATTACGACTAAGACGACTTTTGATTTTAAGAGCAATTAGGAAATGACGTGTGAGATTCTTTTCAAATGACATCAAATCTTCACTATGTCGTACTCAACTGTGGACTTACATATACATACATATAATCACGCCTCTTTCCCGTAGGGGTAGGCAGAGACCACTTCTTTACATACTTGTTTCGCTTCGTCCACTTTCATTATTCCCTTCATACATGCTCTTCGATTGAGGGTACTCTTGACCTGGCCTTTTTTCAAGATGTCCTTGATTTGGTCTTGAAACGTCCGCCTAGGTCTACCCCTTCCAACACTTTCATTCACACTCGCCTTATACACTTTTTTCGTCCATCGTTCTTCATTCATTCTCTCGACATGGCCAAACCATCTCAGCATACGTTTCTCAATTTTTGTCACTACATCTTCTTTCAGACCACATCGTTTCCTTATCTCACTATTTCTTATCCTATCACTCAGTTTAACTCCTATCATACTTCTTAACGCTCTCATCTCAACTGCATTTATTCTACTTTCATGTTTCTTCTGCCATACCCAACTTTCACTTCCGTACATGAGTGTCGGAACCAACACCCCCTCATACATAGCCAGACGCGCCTTGTTAGACACCTTCCGACTGCTCATAAAATATAATATATATATACCTAGTCAGGTCATAAGTATTGTCACACAGTAAAAACTTTTCTTTTAGAATGCTGGCCACAAAAAAGTTTATTGAATTCGAATCTCGAATTGTTCATGAAAATAAAAATGTATACTTTTAGAATTTTACTCATTTTTTAAATATGGAGTGGACGCTTAAAGAAGACCGTGTTGCAGTTATTGCATTGCATCGTAGCGGTTACGCGCCAATTCAAATTTTTAACATACTGAAAAATTTGAATATAACCAAAAGATTCATTTATCGTACCATCAAACGATACAATGAAGACTCTAGTGTAGATGACAGGTCAAGAAGTGGTCGCCCTCGGTCTGTTAAGACTCCAGCAGTGATAAAAGCTGTGAAGGCACGAATTCAAAGAAATCCCAAACGTAAGCAGAAACTGTTGGCCCTTCAGATGGGGTTAAGCAGAACCACGGTGAAAAGGGTGTTAAATGAAGACTTAGGGCTTCGGGCATATCGAAGAAAAACAGGACATCGTTTGAATGCTCGTCTAATGGACCTGAGACTGAAGAGATGCCGCGCTTTGTTGAAGCGGTACGCGGGAAAAAAATATCGGAAAATTCTTTTTTCGGATGAAAAAATGTTTACCGTAGAAGAGAGCTACAACAAACAAAATGATAAGGTGTACGCACACAGTAGTGAAGAAGCGAGCAACCGTATTCCGCGTGTCCAACGAGGTCATTTTCCATCCTCGCTCATGGTATGGTTGGGAGTTTCTTATTGGGGCTTAACAGAGGTACATTTTTGTGAGAAAGGTGTAAAAACGAATGCTGTTGTGTATCAAAATACAGTCCTGACGAACCTTGTGGAACCTGTTTCTCATACCATGTTCAATAACAGGCACTGGGTATTCCAACAAGATTCGGCGCCAGCTCATAGAGCGAAGAGCACACAAGACTGGCTGGCGGCGCGTGAAATCGACTTCATCCGGCACGAAGACTGGCCCTCCTCCAGTCCAGATTTGAATCCGTTAGATTACAAGGTATGGCAACACTTGGAGGAAAAGGCGTGCTCAAAGCCTCATCCCAATTTGGAGTCACTCAAGACATCCTTGATTAAGGCAGCCGCCGATATTGACATGGACCTCGTTCGTGCTGCGATAGACAACTGGCCGCGCAGATTGAAGGCTTGTATTCAAAATCACGGAGGTCATTTTGAATAAACTTTAATGTCATAAGAATCTATGTTTTGTTAAGTTCATTTTGGTATATGAATGGTTACATAATTAATAAACTTGTTACAATTATTTTACATTAAACATGTGACAGAATTTATGACCTGACTAGGTATATATATATATATATCATCATCATCATTTCAGCCGGAAGACGCCCACTGCTGGACAAAGGCCTCCCCCAAAGATCTCCACGATGATCGGTCCTGCGCTGCCCTCATCCAACCTATTCCGGCGATCTTGACCAGATCATCGGTCCATCTTGTGGGGGGCCTACCAACATTGCGTCTTCCAGTACGCGGTCGCCATTCGAGGACTTTTCTGCCCCAACGGCCATCAGTCCTTCGAGTTATGTGCCCAGCCCACTGCCACTTCAGTTGCACTCATCCGAGCTATGTCGGTGACTTTGGTTCTCCTGCGATTCTCCTCATTTCTGATTCGATCTCGCAGAGAAACTCCGAGCATAGCCCTCTCCATTGCCCTCTGAGTGACCATGAGCTTTCTCATAAGAGATATATATATATATATATATATATATATATATATATATATATATATATATATATATATATATATATATATATAATCCTTGATGAAGATTTATTGCTATGAAGATCCACCTATGTGCTATCCCTGCTTGCCACGATGTCCTTTGCCGAAGGTTATGTATTATTGTGAAAAAGCTGCGTGTTTCAAGGCCTCTAACTTTCTAAGAGGAAGATTGCTGTGATCCACCACTAAATTATAAGAAGATTGTGCGCAAGCACCTGCGCAAGCTGCCTGTTTCTGCATTCAAGCGCAATGAAATGCAGGACTAAGAGCAATCGAAGACGCTTGACACTGCGAATTTCCTATTTAGAAGCTCTCGTGACATAGTTGTCGAATGTGATTGTGCACGGACCCCGTAAAAGTCGGCGACCCAGCAAAAGTGTCACCCTGCACATCCAAACCGACACTCGGATGTTGTTTGTTCAAGAAGAAACCAATAAAAGTGTAGCTTGAGGATATGTTAGATGACTAACAACGAAATTTCGTTTCCTACTTTCAATGTGAAACCAGAAAATAATTTAAATAAAAAGGATGACTGATTTTTTTTCCCCAAAAAGGGCTTAACGTCAGGCAAGCGGGCGGTTGTAAAAACTAAGCCATAACTATTGCAACATGCAACATGTTGTGCTGACCCTATATAATGTAGGATAAGGGCAGGAGGAAGAAGATTTTCATAAATGGAGATCAGCAGATCTTATCTTTATGCTATATATAAAAAAATAGCGCATCGTTTACTACTTATTTTAATAATTATGTGTGTGATTGAACGTTTGAAATCTGAAAATATAACCCATTTCAAGACTATACTACAATTTAGATAAGTTATTATAAAACATACTCCATTAATAATAGTGTTTATAAAGATAATACAAATCAACTGTCATTATCATGTATTATAATGGATCATTATCGTTTATTTTAGTTTATTGGAATTTTTTATTGGTGTCGCTCATATATATGTGTAGAGTTTAAAAATAGTTGTGTGAAATTGGAATACTTTGTAAACTATGTTGTAGTTGCCCATTAATTACTACCTTTTATTGTCACTGTTGTAGTGTGTGGTGTCGCACCAGAATAGCACCACCCCATCTCCTCCCTTGGGTGTCGTAAGAGACGACTAAGGGATAGAAAGAACGGAGGATGGGCAGCAGCATCTTTCCGTGAGAGCATCACCAACTGCGAATACTGCGATCGCCAACCCGCCTGCCAAGCGTGGCGATTATGGCAAAACCCCCCCCTAAAATGACAGATACACACAGGCCCCGGCCCCTAGTCCCCGGCGGCCCCGTTCGTGGTGGTCACGGTAGCAGCCACATAAGCGACGGGGCAGGGGGTGCGAAGAATCCCCGGGTTCGGATTCGCTACCAAGAACGACGACCTTTGGCCCTGGCAACATACAATGTCAAGACACTGCGGACCAACGAGAAGTTGGAGGAACTGGAGGAAGTTTTGAGCAGACTGCGATGGGATGTTGTGGGGTTATCTGAAGTCCGAAGACAGGGAGAGGACTCAATAATCCTAAATTCCGGAAATCTGCTCTACTTCCGGGAGGGCGACCAACTGTCCCAAGGTGGTGTCGGGTTTCTCGTTCACAAGTCTCTTGTGAACAACGTTACTGAGGTGGGGAGTGTTTCGACTAGGGTAGCGTACCTAATACTCAAAATTACCAAACGGTATTCGTTGAAGGTCATTCAGGTTTACGCTCCGACTTCGACACATCCTGACGAAGAGGTGGAAGCCATGTATGAGGACATCTCAACAGCCATCCACACTTCTAAAACCCACTTTAACGTTGTCATGGGAGACTTCAACGCAAAGTTGGGGAAACGTAGCGGCGATGAGTTGAGAGTGGGGCAATTTGGGTTCGGAAATCGGAACACCCGAGGCCAGATGCTGGCCGACTTCATGGAGAAGGAGGACCTGTATATGATGAACTCCTTCTTCATGAAGCCAGAACAACGCAAATGGACTTGGATTAGTCCCGATGGTGCCACCAAAAATGAGATTGACTTCATTATGTCGACCAAAAGACAGATATTCAATGATGTCTCTGTGATCAATTCGGTGAAAACTGGGAGTGATCACCGCTTAGTAAGAGGCACATTGAATATCAATCCAAAATTGGAGAGGTCTCGACTGGTGAAGTCTACGCTCCGACCTGCACCCATACAGATCCAAAACCCGGTAAACTTTCAACTCGAATTGCAAAACCGCTTCGAATGCCTCGGTGACTGCGTTGACGTGGACGAGTATAATAACAGGTTCGTGGAAGCTGTTCAAACGGCCGGGTCTAAATTCTTCAAGGCCAGCCGTTCAAAAAGAACCGGAAAAATCTCAGATTCTACTCTCAAATTGATGGATGTGAGACGTCAAATGACCCTTCAGTCCCCGGACGATGCTTCCCAGTATAGGCAGCTAAATAGACAGATCTCCAAGTCCTTGACTCGCGATATCCGCCGCCATAACACAGACTGTGTAAAGGCGGCTATAGAGCGTAACAAGGGCTCTAAAGTATTCGCACGAGACTTGTCTATTGGGCAGAGCCAACTGACGAAGCTGAAGACCGACGACGGCAGGGTCGTTTCGTCTAAACCCGAACTTTTGAGGGAAGTCGAGAAGTTCTACGGACAGCTATACACGACCACACGGGCACCTGTTAACAACAAGGCTAAAGACCCAAGAGCCAAATTAACCCGACACTACACCGTAGATATCCCAGACGTCAGTCTGTACGAGATTAGTGTGGCCCTTAAACAGCTTAAAAACAACAAGGCGCCGGGTGATGATGGAATTACAGCCGAGCTTCTGAGAGCTGGTGGTACTCCTGTGCTTAAAATCCTCCAGAAGCTATTTAATTCCGTCATCCTCGATGGCAAAACGCCGCAGGCCTGGCACGGAAGTATAGTGGTGCTGTTCTTCAAAAAGGGCGACAAAACCCTTTTGAAGAACTTTAGACCGATATCACTTCTGAGCCATGTTTACAAGCTGTTTTCAAGGGTCATCACGAATCGTCTCGCGCGCAGATTTGACGACTTCCAGCCTCCCGAACAAGCCGGATTCCGAAAAGGTTTTAGCACCATAGACCACATACATACGCTGCGGCAGGTTATACAGAAGACGGAGGAGTATAACCAGCCACTATGCTTGGCGTTCGTGGACTATGAGAAAGCCTTTGATTCGATCGAGACCTGGGCGGTGCTTCAGTCTCTCCAGAGGTGCCACATTGATTATCGATACATCAAAGCGTTGAAGTGTTTGTATGAAAACGCCACCATGTCAGTCCGTCTCCAGGATCAGAACTCGAAGCCTATCCGACTGCAGCGGGGAGTCAGACAAGGCGATGTCATATCGCCGATGCTGTTCACTGCTGCGTTGGAAGATGTCTTCAAGCTTCTGGACTGGAACGGACTGGGCATCAACATTAACGGTGAGTACATCACTCACCTTAGATTCGCAGATGATATCGTAATCATGGCTGAAACCATGGAAGACTTAAGCCATATGCTTGATGGCCTCAATACAGCTTCCCAAGGAGTAGGTCTCAAAATGAACATGGACAAGACGAAGATCATGTCTAATGTCCATGTCGCACCTACCCCCGTAACAGTTGGGAACTGTACTTTCGAAATTGTTGACGAATACGTCTACTTGGGTCAAACGATCCAGTTAGGCAGGTCCAATTTCGCGAAAGAGGTCACTCGTCGAATCCAACTCGGATGGGCAGCGTTCGGGAAGCTCCGTAAAATCTTTTCGTCCCAAATACCGCAGTGTCTCAAGACGAAGGTTTTTAACCAATGTGTGTTGCCAGTGATGACATACGGAACGCAGACGTGGTCGCTAACTATGGGCCTTATGAGAAAGCTCATGGTCGCTCAGAGAGCAATGGAGAGGGCTATGCTCGGAGTTTCCCTGCGAGATCGAATCAGAAATGAGGAGATTCGCAGGAGAACCAAAGTAACCGACATAGCCCGGATGATTGCAAAACTGAAGTGGCAGTGGGCTGGGCACATAGCTCGAAGGACTGATGGCCGTTGGGGCAGAAAAGTCCTCGAATGGCGACCGCGTACCGGAAGACGCAGTGTTGGTAGGCCCCCCACAAGATGGACCGATGATCTGGTCAAGATCGCCGGGATAGGTTGGATGAGGGCAGCGCAGGACCGATCATCGTGGAGATCTTTGGGGGAGGCCTTTGTCCAGCAGTGGGCGTCTTCCGGCTGAAATGATGATATAATCCTTAAATGTTTTTTTTAAATTCTCACATCATGATCAAACACTTTTTGTTGTTGTAATGAAATAGTTTACATTTGCACTAAAATATTAATATCTCGACTTTATCTGTTCAATAAAATCTGAAATTTCATTAAAATTCTATGCAACTATCTATTAATTATTAAGCTTTATTGAAACTAAGAAATTTAAATTTAAATTTTCATTTTATCTACAGAATATACGACTAATTTGAACGTCAAAGGATTATGATAAGTGAACTTAAATCGGTTCTAAAAGCACTGAAGCTACATATATAATATTAAAATATTTATAATCTAATCACATTCATAACAAAGTAGATTAAATTGAATATCAAATCTGGGTTTTCAGAATTAAACAGTAATATAATTTGTTGTAAATGTAGTTTAAGTATTTTAATGCATTTCATCGAAATATTCATGTAGTCACGAATACCTCTAAAAATTCAATTTCTTTGGAGAAATCAAATTTTTTACATGACATGTATTGTTCTAAATATTTAACATTTACAACTAAACTATTACGATTAAATAATTATACTGTGATGTTACATATTTTTGTACCCAATTTCATCTCATCTTTAAATGTAACTTTAACTAATTTATGCAGTAAAACATCATCGGAATTAATTTCCTTAATTTTTTTTTAATTATTTTAATTTACACAAGCTGACCCGGCTAGTTCCGAAAAAATAAACATATTCGCGGCAAAAAGTAGGCTGTGT
The DNA here is from genome assembly GCA_963693495.1 of Malacosoma neustria. Classification (NCBI taxonomy): domain Eukaryota; kingdom Metazoa; phylum Arthropoda; class Insecta; order Lepidoptera; family Lasiocampidae; genus Malacosoma; species Malacosoma neustria. The sequence continues at coordinate 11,089,732 of OY856385.1, read as the reverse complement.
CCTTCTCCAAAGTCCAATCTATCTCTTTACCGAAATATATCAAAATTGGTTCAGCGATTTATGCGTGAAAACGTTACAGACAGACAAACAGAGTTCCTTTCACATTTATAATATTAGTACATTATTAATATTATTACATTTATAATTTAATTTCTTAAACTTTTTAATATAAGCTTTTGTTATTCGATAAACATTGTGTAAATATGGTAATATTATTTGATTTCTTAATATGTTTTATGTAACATACATACATACATATAATTACGCCTCTTTCCCGTAGGGGTAGGCAGAGACCACTTCTTTCCACTTCCGTTTTATGTAAAAGTAAACTTTATTTCAATATAACATACTGAATATGTTTAAATCAATATAAATTTAATGAAAACTATTTTAAATGAGTACTTTGATAACAGTATAATTCAATTGATACAAACCAGGCTTTTTATTAGGAGTTTTAATATAACATCTTTGGCACGAACTGAGTATTCAGATACTGTCGAGTTGCCAACAAACTAACTGGCAGATAACATGCTATGCCAGACATAAAACAGCAGATACGACTAGTGCAAAAAGTTTAAAACAATTTTATCATAAAATTTGCTCGAATATTTATAGAGTAGTTAGATATTAAACCTCTTTTGATCAATGAATACTTTATATTAAGCGAGAAGTGCTCGTCTAGTATATTTTATTTAGATCATATAACTAAATTACGTTTTATTTTTAATCAAAGAACAAGTAAAATGGCAAAAATAAAGTATTATCCTACTAATGTTATAAACGCGAAAATTTTTAACTTTACTAACTTTCACGCAAAAACTATTGAATGAATTTTAATGAAACTTTACAATAATATAGCATCAGAATAACACATAGGCTATAATTTATAAAGATATTGTGTGAACTGTCTAAAATATAACGATAATTGTCAAGTAAGTAGGAAAAAAATTCTGCCATCTGCGAGCTATTCTGGAGTGCACTGCAAAAACCGTTAGGGTTATACGTATTTAATGTATATTGGAAAAGTTTATCTTAAATAGTCCTACATAAAAGCCAGCAACAGCATATACATATCTATATTTTATGTGTAAGCCATTATCGCCAAAATAGTGAACCAGAAATACAATAAAAATTAATAATTTATTTCTAATGCATATTTGGTAGTAACAATTCTTCTAACTATAATTATCTTCTACTAACCTAAAACTAGAAAATTTTGTCCATCCGAAATTGATGAAGTGACGAATTTCTGTTTTGATGTTAATTTGTGCTTAACTTGACTTTGAACTTTTTATCTAGTTTAGCCCTATTAATTCGTTTTGTTTGGCTTAAGTTTTGACCACATTTTACACAAATATATGTAGGTGATACAAAGTTCATATTATAAATGTGAAAGTAACTCTGTCTGTCTATTTGTTACGTTTTCGCGCCTGAACTGCTGTACCAATTTTGATGAATTTCGGTATAGATTGGATCACAGAGAAGGACATATTTTTTAATCTATGGCAGAACAACGTTTGCTGGGTCAGCTAGTATCTTTATAACTACGTGTAAACAACAACAACAAATGTAACAGACAGAGTTTCTCTAAAATTTATAATATTAATATGGATTGCATATATTTGAGTCATTGTTTAATTACAATGATTCAATTGACATTATATGTAAAGAGCGCAATTCTGTAATATATTTATATATTTATTTATATATGACCCTTTCATTAGTCACTGTCTAGTAATTTTTAGTTTGTCTTTTTAATTGATTTGGTTTTTCTATTTTTCTTTATATTCGTTAATTTTGAAGCTTTCAATAATTTTTTTACAGTTTTATCTTCATAACTTTGGCATTACATTTTATTTCAATCATATATTATTTTTAGAAGGCTTCTTTCTCTGAATATATATAATATATAAAAATAGCACCAGAACTAAACCTTTTCAGTGAGACCCAAGTTGTTAAGCTAGTAATTCAGGTTCATTTGAAATATGTGTCTCATAAACTAATTTATTTTCTAGTGCTTCTTATAATTAATTTTCAAATAGACCCTGGAAGTAAAGAAATTGGGAAATTTTATACTGAGTGCCTAATATTTCTGCCTTTAATTTGCTCTTGTTGCCTGACGCCTGCCTCAAAGCTTTTATGTTTCACATTTTCAATTAAAAAGACTACGTCGAAATGCTACAATTCCCCGTTGAGAGCCCGAAATGTCCGATAAGCGATCTAATGAAGTTTCCTTTTTTATTTGCTTTGGACTGAAATACGTTTTGTAGCGGAATTTGAATCTAATCTTCCAAAATTAGATCCACAAGTCAGTCTCTCAAAAGTACAAAGAATATGTAAGTAAAATAATAAAAGCATAGTGGTTTTAGCTCATTAAATTTAAATTAGCTCTTAATAATATATCAAATTCAATCTAATATCGACATTAATTTATAGATGATAGAGAATAATAATGCTAACTCAGTGAGTAAGTAAAGAGGATGTCTACTGAGGATAATGGATGGTGTATATGCATACTTTTTTAATGAGTTCTTATATTATAAAAACTAATATAAATATTATTTTTATATTATTTATGAACGAGATATACATAGAAATATAGACAAACATATATACATAACATCTTTCATCTTTTAGTAGTCATTATCATCTTAGCGTTGAATCCCGGTTGCCATAAAACGTGGTCATACCAGCGAAGGGGACACTTCTGCAATTAATCTGCAATGTCACAGACATGAAGGCTGCCGCGAAAGCGAGAGTTCCTAACGCAGTCCTTCCGCGTTACTCCACACATCCACCGCAGCATATTCATCTCCGTGACTCGCAGTGCCTGTTTGTGTCGCTGCAGCACTGGCCACGCTTCACATCCGTATAAAAGGACAGGCATAATGATGATCTTATAGACCTGTCCCTTCAATTTAACCGGTATTTTGGGGTCACAAATGACACCAATCAGCTCACGCCATTTGGCCCACGCGGCAGCAATGCGTGCCTTAACGTCGCAATCTATGTCACCAGACGTGTGAAATACAGATCCCAGGTATTTCACCTGTTCCGTGCGCTTGACCGTATCGCCGCCTGTTCGCACGGCTGTGGGATCTGTGGAGTTGCAGGATAAGTACTTGATCTTCGCCACATTGAGCTTCAGACCACCGTTCTCAAGCGATTCCTGCCACATATTTTAGTAGTATAAAACAGTATATCTTTCTTCAAAGCAATACGACTTTAATCAAAAAACACAAAAGCTGAATACGTGATATCTCACCATATGTATAGATTTTTAGTTGTCTGTGTACTGTGAAAATAAGCAGCGAATTTTCACACCCCGCTTTTAATGGTCTGGTTAGCAAATACAGTTAGCAAAAAAGTGATATTTTTTCTTTGAATAATAAATGTTACACTTTGAATATTAAAGTCATCATCATCATCTAAGCGTTGTATCCCGGTTACAATCTAAACTTCCTTTTCGGTGCCCGGGGTCCGCTTTCCGACTTTTGCTACTCCACTTCGCACGGTCTTCAGCATCCCTGGTAGTGAGTCCATTGGCTTTGATTATTTAAGTATCATATATTATTAGGTCTTTACCTATGAAATTGCCGTTTTTTATGAAAAAATTTAAACGAATTTTTTTCATGTATTTTTTATTTGTATTAATCGAAGTAATCACCCATGCAATCAATACATCTTTGCCAACGCAGTGGCAGTTTATTGATGCCCTTCTTAAAGAAATCAGCTGGACGGGAGGCAACAAATTTTTCAAAGGCATTTTGTACTGCCTCTCGGGTATTGAATTTTTTTCCCGCCAAGAAGTTATCCAAATTCTGGAAAAAGTAGGCACAAGGTCTGGTGAGTAGGGCGGATGACGTAGAACTTCCAACCCCAGTTCTTGCAACTTGGAGACCGTCTGCTGTGCAGTATGAGGTCGCGCGGTCGTGCAGGAGCAGCGGAGAAGAGCGATTGATCAATGCTGGTTGGAGATGTGTCAGTTTCTCCACACACATCTGCAGTAATGCTCACCCCGTTTGGTAAGAAGCTGTGATGAATCGCACCGGCGCTAGACCACCAAACAGTGACCATCACTTTTATAGGGGTAAGTTTTCGTTTAGGGCATTGTTTAGGGGCTGAGCCAGGATCCAACCAACTTGCTGAGCACTCGCGGTTGTGACAAAATATTGGTCAAAAAATTTAAAAAAACTAAATTGAATACAATTCAGAGAAGTCTTAAAACAGCGATATTTGCCTTTTATTTTCTTTAGCAATGCAAGTGCAACACTAAATGTTGATAAGTTTTTTTGACACTGTAATTGTCTGTCAGACCGTACCTTCTAATTTTGCTCGGCGACTCCTCCGGGCTCAGTGAGGCGCCTCTCCACAATCCACAAAGTAGCGAAAGTGGCGCGAAGTGCTCACCGTGGCGCGCTTGCAATCCGCGCCACCCATTGTCTTTGATTTAGCCACCGCACCGGAGTTACGTAACTAGTCCACTCTATGACTCAGATACGACTGTGGCACAATTTCAGCATTAATTCTGTCATCATCATCATCTTAGCTTTAAATCCCGGTTGCAGCCCAAACTCTCGCTTCGGCGCCCGGGGTCCGCTTTCCGACTTTTTCTTCTCCACTTCTCACGGTCTTCAGAATCCCTGGTAGTGAGCCCATTAGCACGCATATCACCCTTCACGACGTCAAGCCAGCACTTTTTGGGTCTACCCCTCCTGCCGGGGCCCAGCGGAGGCGGCATGGCCAGACATTTGTTTCCCACGTAAGCATCCAGTTGCCGTAAAACGTGTCCACCCCAAAGGAACCGACACTCTTGTAATTTATCCGCAATGTCACGGACATGAAGACTGCCGCGAATGCGGGAGTTCCTAACGCGGTCCTTCCGCGTCACTCCACACATCCACCGCAGCATATTCATCTCCGTGATACGCAGTTCTTGCTTGTGTCGCTCTAACACCGCCCACGCTTCACAGCCGTATAAAAGGATAGGCCTAATGATGGTCTTATAGACCTGTCCCTTCAACTTTACCGGCATCTTGGGGTCACAAATGACACCAGTTACCTCACGTCATTTGGCCCACGTGGCAGCAATGCGTGCCTTGACGTTGGAATCGATGTCACCAGACGCATGAAATACAGATCCCAGGTATTTGACTTGGTCCGTGCGCTCGACCGTGTTGCCGCCTATGCGTACGGGTGTGGGATCTGTGGAGTTACAGGCCAAATACTCGGTCTTCGCCACATTGATCTTCAGACCACCGTTCTCAAGCGAATCCTTCCACGCCTTCACGCGTTGCACCAGCCTACCCCTGTCCGAATCTGCCAGCGCGATATCATCAGCATACATGAGCAACCACGGGGGCTGCTCAAGTGAGTTTCTAATGCTGTCTGACAATACGTCTAATAACACGCTAAACAGAAACCGGACTAAGGACGGATCCTTGGTGCCGCACGACGGTGATGGGGAAAGGTTTTGTGTCGCCAACAGCAGTCCGAACTACGGAATCGGAGTCACGGTACATGGCTTGGATGATGTCAATATAGGCCTCTGGAATCCCTTTGGACCGCAATGCCCACCGGATTATCACGCGAGGAATACAGTCGAAGGCCTTCTGCAAGTCGAGAAATTCTTAGTCCTGTATTTTTCCGCGCCAGTACTTAAGGCAAAAACAGGATCCATGGTCCCATGACCAGGGCGAAACCCATACTGACATCCCGAGACAGTGCACTCCTGCCGAATCCGAGAGTCGATAATCCTCTCGAGGAGTTTTATAGTGTGGGACATGACCTCAATCCCTCGACAATTACCACACTCCTGCACCAACCCCTTGCCTTTGAAGACTAGAGTAATGATACTCAGTCCAGTAGAGGTTCGGGATCGTACCGGTGAGGGTTGTCCGGTTGAAAAGGTCGGTTAAGATGCCCACACCATGAGAGCCCATCGCCTTCCAGGCTTCGATGGGGAATCCATCGGATCCAACAGCTTTCCGATTCTTCATGCGGCGAAGACAATTCTGGACCTCTGCAGGCGTTATCAGTGGGACTAGTCCTTGATTCGGAGGAAGATCTGGCGGCCGCACCTCTTTGTGTTGCTCGTGGAAATACGAGTGCCATCTCTCCTTCACCGCGATGTCCTCGCATAGCAGGTTGCCCACAAGGTCTTTTACACAGCGGCACTTGGAAATATCCTGTGCCGCTTAGAGCTTGGATCGCGGTAACTTATAGATGAGCTTCTGCCCCTCAGACGATTCCAACTTATCATAAAGTGGTTGTAAGTGGTCTCATCTGGCTCTGGCAACAGCTCTTTTAATGGCGTGCTTTGCCACCTGGTATGCGTCGCAATCTTCAGGAGATCTGGACGCTTACCACTTCATAAAGAGGGCTTTCTTCGCTTTAGTCTCTCTCTGGACTGTGTCGTTCCACCACCATGTCTCCTTGTCACACTTGCGATTACCCTTAGATACCCCAAGCACCTCCTTCGCCGACCCAAGGATAGCCGCTTGAATCTTGTCCCAGTAAGCCTGAACTGGTTCGCCCATATCACCAGCGCATTTGTCATCGACGGCTAAGGCGCACTTCTGTGACGTGACTTCATCAAGCGGCCACCACGTGATTTGGCACTGAACGCGCTCGGTATGCAGGTATCGGTACCTTTAGGCTTAACGTAGAGGTCCATGACAAGAGGACGATGTTTTGCAGTGAGACTCTCACCGGGTATGACCTTGCAATTGGCCACTTTGTTGATGTGGTGTCTCCTAGTAAGTAGGAAGTCGATTTGGGTAGCATTCCTCCCACTCTTGTAGGTGATATGATGCTCGGGTCTCTTTTTGAAATATGTGTTCACGATGGCAAGGTCGACAGCCGCACACGCATTGAGGATGTCCTCCCCTTCCACGATGCGGCTACCGTACGAAAATCCACCGTAAACACGCTCAAATTTCCCACATTACCGTTCAGATTACCCCCAAAACGATACCCTGTGATAATGGGATTCCACGGAGCACTTCTCCGATTAGATTGTGGCCGGCCTGTGGCCAACCGGACTGTGGCGCATAGGCACTTATCAAGTGGGTAACTACCCCACCGATAAGCACCCTTACGACCATAAGCCGGTCGCTATAACGTTTCACTTCCAGAATGTCGCTCTGGAAGTCCTCCGAGAGCACTATTCCAACCCCATTCTCCCCACCAGGTGCACCTGTGTAGATCAGCTTGTGGCCATTCCCAATAAACCGGGATCTGCTGGCCTTCCACCGAGTCTCCTGCGTTAACGCCATGACCACCCTCCACCTGGAAAGTACATCGGCCAACTCCATGTTGCGAAGCGGATCTTTCGAGATGTTTCGGCTGCGTGAGTTGGGACTAACGTCTTTAGCCGTGCACACCCATGACACGGTAACCCTTGTCCACTTCTTACAAGAGCTGGGCGATACTCTTTCTTGGCGTTATGCGGCGGCGCCCTAGCCCTTACATGGTCTCGCATTCTTTTCCTGTCCATGATTAGATTTGGTTGGTGTTGTCTTTTACGGGGGCGACTGCCATCTAACCTCCCAACCCCAAAAGGAAAGCCGTCGTCAGGGCCTCGTCTGTTATTGTAGCAGGGTGCGCTGACTTGCAGGTGAGGTTGACTTGGGCCCCGAAGATGTTGGTACACCCACTCAGTATTAATTCTGTGTAGTCGGAGTAATTTCAACATGTGAACCAGTACTTAAATTATAATGAGAACTTTGTATTACTTTCTTATGTACAACAGTACACCAATTTTTCACTTTTAACAAAAAGTGATAAATAAATAACCATTTTGCAAGCAAAGAAAGCGCACTATTTTTTTTCTCTTTAGGGAATAAAGGTCAAACAGTAGTGGATCTTAATGAAAACATCACTAAAAATAAAAACACGAAATCTTAGATACAGACCGATTTCAAATACAAATAAGCAATATAAGATATACTCTTAGATATTCCAAATCTAATGATATTCTGCTTTTATTGTGAGTAGTGGTTATCTGAAGTTAAAATTAAAATCCAAAACCTCAGTGAAACTACAAAATTTTATGAAATCTAAGATCTTGGGTGTCTAGAACAAATTCTTCAATCATATTTTAAAAAATATACCTATTTTAAGTGTAATAAATGCTGTGGTAGGTAGTATAGGTAGATATTCCTGTTTTATTGTGTCTGTTTAATTTAAATATTGCACTAATAATTTTTATTATTTGTTACAATATAAAAAAGTTATAGATAATTAGATAAAATTTAATGGAAATAAATTTAATCTAGAAAAAATTCAAGAATTTTCAAGAAGAAGAAGAATTTCCAGGAATTTCAACAAATAAACTTCTAAATATTTTCATTATACCACGTCGTTGATATTGACTTATGGAGTTACCTAAATATTCACGCTATTTCCATCCGCTCCATTCCTAATGACTCACTGGCACGACGCAATACCCCTCATTTTACACTTTGACGCGTTCACTGACTAGTCCTGACGCTATGACATTTTCCAATGAAACGAAAATTAATGAAATCCTAAAATATTCCTTCTAACTTTATTAATACAGTCTAAATTTCAATGAACTTAACTCGTGTGTTGTGTGACTTTTGTCTATTCTGGGTCTTCAAGGATAAAATTTGAGAAGAAAACAAAACAGCCCAAGGTAATGCATAAATTTGTAAAAAGAAACCTTATACGTAGGGTTTAGTATCTAAATTAATTTAACTGTCGGATGATCTTACTGTAAAAAATATGACGTGTTGTCTGTCACTGGATCGTTTTGTCTATCGGTAATATGAAACTCGGTTCGCACCTCCAAACAACAGAACCTTTTTCACACTTTATGAAAACTCACTCCTTGAGTATATCAACATGTACGTGTAATATCAGATTACATACTTTTTGTGTCTATATAATACAAATTGGAATTATTTTGTTATTGTCATATAAATGTAGAAAAGATGATCTAGAGATATAAAATGAAAAGATAAGATAAAAACATAAATGATTAACAAAAAAACATGCGGGGCAGTCTTTGCGGACTACCGATAGAAGTGAAAACTAAGTAACTTGTGAATCGTATCGTCAAGCTATTAGATTATTATTTTCGGTTTATAAAGAAGTGTTTATGATCAAGAATTAAAGTTTAAATTGGTCACACTTCTTTACAAACCAAAAATTGTTCACCCAAAAAGTGCTCAATGCGCCTAAAAAAGTTTTCACTTCAAAAACTCAACTGTATTTCTTTGTAATAAAGTCGCGATTCAAATAGATATGTATAATTAATGCAATGCAATCATTTAAAAGTTACATTATAAAATAAACCTTAAGTCATTATTAATAAGGTTGGTATTACTGGAGCAAAACTCCGTCTTACGAATCTTACGTATTTTCGATCAGGATACGTGACCTGACGCGTGTTTAACGTTTTTTACCCATCACAAAAAAGTGCACAACGCCACTAAAGAAGTTTTCACTTCAAAAACATTCCATGGGCTTTTGAGTATATTTATTTTGATCATTGTATTTCGTGACAGTTGGGGAAAACAGATCGATTAGGCTAACTTATTTTATTATCATTCCGTATAGTCAGTTGGAAAACTATCGAAAGTGGTCACTGTTGCTTGTTGACGTTTACTACACTTAGAACATTGATTACCTAATACCGCTGTTTAAAAAAAGGATACAAAAAATGCTCGAAATAAGAAACAAGTAAACGGGGAAAATAATTGCTGAGATAGGAAAAAAGAAAAAATAAATTAGTCTGGAAAGTTGGGTTGCGAGATGAATTCTGTCGAATGGACAAGAAGAAGCAAAACAAATATAGAAGAGAGATAAAATAGGCCACAAGAACGTGGGAATTATGTGAAGTGTGATATATTTTTACCAGTCGAATTGGTCTAGTAAGAATCTGGCAGAAATTTGATATGAATATACTATAAGATACAGGAACTTTCTCAACAAGCACAATCTTCTCAGCCCTCATCAGTTTTCAACCTGGGCATAGTACAGTGAGTACTCTACTGAAAGTTTCTGACGATATCCGCATGGTTATCAATGACAAATTAAGCTTGAAATAGAAGGGAGAGAAATAAAAATAGGAAGAGGCGTTCGTCAAGGTGATCCCTTATTACCAAAACTATTACAGCGGTCTTAGAAGGAATCATTTGGAAGTTGGACTGGGATAGCTACGGCTTGAAAATAAATGGTGAGAATTTATATCATCTTAAATTTGCTGATAACCTAGTTCTGTTTCCTCCATCAAGGGGTCATATTCAAAGTATGCTGCTAAAGCTAAGTAGAGAAAGCAATAAGTTAGGACTTACTATCAACACGTCAAAAATTAAGTTAATGACCAACGCAATAGAAGATCCGATAATTCTGGAAGACAAACCCGTTGAATATGTAAAAGAATATACATACGTGGGAAAATTAATTTCGCTAAATGATATAGTGTCAAGTTAAGTAGCAACTCGAATAGGCAGTGCATGGAAGAGCTTTAGGAGATTAAAAGAAATAATAAAAAGGGTTCTGTTCGTTTTCAATACAAAAGAGAGTTATATGATACCTTTATTCGTGCTCACATATGCATGTCAGACTTGGGCCTTAAGAAGAGCCCACACAAACAAGCTGAAAACCTGCCAAACAAGCATGGAACAAAGTATGCTGAATATTAAGCAAGTATGCTGAATATAAGAAAGTCACAGAGAATCAGAAATATAGACATCAGAAAAAAGGCAAAAATAAGCTAAACAAAATCAGAAAACTAAAATGGAAATGCACTGGGCATAGTATAAGGGGAATAGATAAATGTAGCAAGGTGGTAATGAAGCGAATCGTGGGAGACAGTTTAAAAGATGGGAGGATGAGATTAAGTCTTTAACAGGAACCATATGGACCAGACAGGCAAGAGACAGAAGGAAATGGAAGAATTTGGAGGAGGCCTTTGCCACATAAAGGCAAACTGACATAGTCGTCAATGTCAACTTTAGTAGATTAAGGATAATGTATCTAATGGATATGTCAGAATAAAGGCTAAATAAAATAAATAAAATTTTCTCAAAATTTGTGTACACAGCCCTGCTTCTTAATTCTTCCCATTCCCCAACGTTAGGTTTGCTGGAAGAAATCTCTTTCAGGGTTAAGCTCGCCTATTTACATATACTCTATCTTTAACTTTTATGTGTGTAATATATATATATATATATATATATATATATATATATATATATATATATATATATATATATATATATATATATATATATATATATATATATATATATAAATATATATATATATATATATATATTGGAAAATGTTGAAAAACAAATAATTTAGACGTAGTTTTGTAGGACGTATGAGCGTAAGCTTCTGTTTTGATATAAAATAAACATTACTCTATTAGACTATACTTTGCAATGTTGAACACACTGCTGGTTCAGTGGTTATGTAAATATCTTCTTACGATAGTGTCTATAGTTACATATATAGTGCAAATTATTTGAGAACAAACTATTATGCAACTGTTAAATAAAAAAAAAAAAATACCAATTCAATGTTTGTAAAATACCCATGTTCTACAGGAACTTTTTTATTAATATTCATAATCTAAAATGAATTTTCACATATTTTACTGTAGTTAAAAATGTTACAACATTTTTGTCGCATACTTTTACAAATAATGAAGTTACGGAAGGTATGACTAGCACCTAGCTTAGTTTAGCATATTTCAAATTATTTTATCGTCCATGAAATATTTAGTTAGACGACAGGTTTTGCAGTTTATATAAAATTTCATTTATATTTTCAGTAGAAAATCTATTTTAATTATATTTAATTTGAACTCAAATTAATAAAAAGAACAAACAATTCGAATAAATTGCATTTTCTATCCAATGAGAAACATTTTTTAAATTATTTAGGAATAAATAGTTCTAGCTAAAGAATTGTATTGCTTATTAAAAAGTTAAGGTAAAGGTCATTCTATTATATAAATGTATTCAACAGTATACATTAACAGTTATTGAACTTTATAATTGACTTGAAAATAATCGTAAAGTATCGTCCTAATTTGGAATGGAAATACAAAATGATGGCCCAATTGCGTACCCCATTAAACGGAAGGGCTGCTGTAAAAAGCAGTATCGCCTGCGGTGATGTGTGGAGACAACCCCTTTTTACGGGTTCTCTTACTTGTTGTACATGCTTTCACACTTTTGAGCATCCACAACATTGGGGAAAACGGGTGATGCACTAAGTTTACAAATTCACATAAATACTCCACTCGTACTCAATGGTCTACAAAATAGCGTCATTTTATAAAGGTTTGTGGCAAGCAGTTATTCAGTTTTTAATCAGTTTTCAAACGAATAAAACAAATATACGGGGACAATTCACACAGCGACATCTAGTCTCAAAGTAAATAGCATAGTACTTATGTTAAGGGCACTAGATAGCTAATACTACTACTATATATACTTCCATTTTGTAAATAAAAAGCCAGGTCAAGAGTACCCTAAATCGAAGGGCATGTATGAAGGGAATAATGAAAGTGGACGAAGCGAAACAAGTATGTAAGGATCGTAGCACGTGGAAAGAAGTGGTCTCTGCCTACCCCTACGGGAAAGAGGCGTGATAATATATATGTAAGTATGTATTTTGTAAATATATACATATTATAGATAAACAATCCGACGCGAGACGGGAATCGAACCCATTGCCTTAGCAAGCGTACGGAAGTGCGTTAGCCGTTAAGCCACGGAGGTCTAAATTTAGTAAGTAGAAACTTTGTCATGAAAAAATTATATTACAACATCTTATCCAAGGCAAATTGGACTATTAATAACATATTAATAAATTTTATTTATTTCTCCCAAAATGTATGGCCATACTATTTCCTACCTAATTGTCGGAAATAGTATTACTTAATGAAGTTATTTCTAATCATGAAATTACATTTGTCTAATAAAATAAACGCCGAGGGAGTCAGGAGTCCACACTATGAAAAACCCGTCCTATGGGCCCCAATACCCCATTCCTCTCAACATTTGCAAACATATAAGCAAGTATGTGAAAGTGCATGTTATTTTGTTGTAAAAACACGGATGATTTCGATATTTTTTATGATTGTAATAAAAATGTCAACAGAAATAAAGAGATTACATTACCACTATGAACTTGATCATTTCAAACCTGAAATAACTTATGATCTTGAAACTATAATATTATACAGTAAGGCTTTATAAACAAACGTTTAATCCGAACGTAATATTTTCCCTACACTCTTGAGAAATCAGATAAGCCATGTGCACACAGTGTGAAATAAGATTTTCCTGTACAAAAAATGTTTTGACGGCATTTTAAATAAATGCCATTATTCACAGTCAGAGTGAATGCTGTGAATTAAAAACAATTTACATTCTGCAAAACAATAACGAAACACAATCAAATTGTCGATTATATTGGAGGTAAGCCATTTAACAAACGACGAGGCTTTGGTAGTTTGACATAAATAATTTATAGGTAAGGGATGCGCGTTCGAACAATTATTCATTTACTTTAGTTCGAATAGGTATTTAGTTTCGAACAACACAGCGAATAGAATAATAGGATTCGGTCCAAGAATTCAAGTAATCCCATTAATCATCTTTGAAATTCAATACATTGACACGTTGGGCCGCGTATCTGGAGTGGGGCCAGCCATTATAGGCATTCCGTGGATTTTATGATGTTTCAGTTTCTATAGGCATGGGCGGGCAAGGGAGGCGGGTGTGGCGGCCTCCGAGATGCTTCGAATATCACTTAGCTATTCGAATATGCAGATCGACAATCGGTATGCAGTCTCTCAGCTTCTATTGACAGTTGTGTACACCTTCGTTTGTTAGCGTAGATCGTATGTTGTTTGTGTAGCTTGATTGATGAATAATTCATAGAGTGCAGAGCTGTCATTTCACCTCAACGTTATTAATTTAGCAATAATTCTGTTGACTTTGGAGTGTTCTTAAAGCCCGAGTTCATATGAGGTCATACCATCGATTTTTTAATTTCAATTCACAGTTATCAGCACTATATAAAAAAACTGTATCACATATATCGATGCACATTTAAACCCAGATCAGAATTAATTACATATTTGCATCATATAAATAATTTGTTCTTCATGAAGATATACATGAACGTAGTAGAACACTGTATTCACTGTGCATGTCATGTTGTCAATAATTAAGAATAATAATATTTATTTATTACACATACACAGTTCAGGACTAAGTAATATATGTACTAAGTAAAAAAGTACTAAAATTGATACGAGTATAATAAATGAATATTGTATATATATATATATATATATATATATATATATATATATATATATATATATATATATATATATATATATATATATATATATATATATATATATATATATTATGTAACATTTTCAAGAAAATTTTCTTAATCATTAGTTTATCAGATTGGTTCAGCTAACTCGTTTTGGAATAAATATTAATTAATAGATTATATTTAAATCAATGACACGAGCATTGTATTATATGTTATAAAATATCTCATGACATTAAACGATTGAACATGGCATCATCTAAGTATTTAGATAAGAAGCAAGTAAGAAATTCGGATGAAAAAAGTAGTCCGGAAAGTTGGGTAACAAATAGACAATATTTTTTTAATTGCTAAAAATATTGACGAAAAAATAAATATTTTTAATTATATCTCAGAATTGTGTATCGATAATTTCTGAATTACTATTGATGACCCTTTAATTGTAATTTTATTATATAACTTGAATTTAATATTTGTTTACTTACCAAGGTACATGGCGTATTATCATCTGTGTAAAATCTTTAGTGACCATGTTATAAACAAATATATTTTCTTTTCATTTAATTTCATAGTAATAATATAAAATATATAATGGACCGAATAATTATGATATATAGCCATAAATAGCTGGATTTACCTTGTTGGTTAAATACATAATTGTGATGAAATGAAATAAATAAATTCTAATATGATCAAATACAAACTTCAAAGGAAATACAGTTGCGGAATAGTAATACTCTCAAGTACTCTATGGATTTAACAGTCACATTTTTAAGGCGCCGAAACGTGTCCAGCATCCGCGATGATCCATTGTTCGGTCTCAACCATAGCCCAAAGTTTTACAAGTTTTTCCTTACATAAAAGCAAATTCACTTATTTGATTTAATACCTAATAGACGTGAATCAACAAAGGATATATAACGACTTTTATATTATACAATACCATGTATAATGTATTTGATTGAATAACATTTAAAAGAGTCTTTTAAAGAAATCGCTCTCTGTTAATATATCAGAAAGACAAAAACAGTACATGCATTTAGATCAGTTTTTACTACTTGGTGCAAGTAACAGTATTTATTGAATTCTTGAACGTGTTTATGCGTATATGTATATACGTGTTTTTTTTTCTTTCAAGTGTATTTGTATTTTATTAGTTTAATCGTATATTTAATGTAATTTTTATTTTTCCTTACTTGCGGGTTGACTGGATGAGATCTCACTAAGCGATAAGGCCGCCATTGTATATCATTATATTTTTGTATTTTTTGTTTTATAGTTAAGTATCTGTACGCAATAAAGAGTTTTTGATTAATTCATTTATTCTATTAATACATTGATGGAAGAAATGTTATTGGTACGCACTGTCTTTACTCGCACTGATGTTGCTTGCTCGATTGACCACAGAATGTAGTTGTTCTTGATTTATCTAACGGATTGCGTCTAATAGAGCCAAATTAACACTAACCTATTATCCAACACTGCAGCTATACGGGGTTTTAAATGTAAAATTGTGTAATTCTATTTTATATGCTAATGAGCATTCACAAATAGTGAGTAAGAATTTGATATACTATATTGTTTGCTTACATCCAGTAGGGGAATTAAAGAATCTGATTTCACTATCATGAAAATCATCACTAATTTTCATATTTCATTAGTATATTAGAACAAATCACACAGCGCCATCTAGCGCCAAAGTTAGCAGAAGATGGTATACGGCGCAGACAACTGAAATAAATACACCTCTAATAAAGTAAACACACCTCTAAAAATTGCCGACCTTTGTGGCGTAACGGAGAACGCATTTTGGTACGCTTGCGGATGTTACGGGTTCGATTCACGTCTCGTATCTGGGTGTTTATGTATAATATGTATGTATACAAAAAAAAGTGTATAAGTAGTATATCAGTTGTCTAGTACCCCTAACACAAGTGCTATGCTACTTAGTTTGGGACTAGATGGCGCTATGTGAGCTGTTTATTTTTATTTATTTATTTTGTTCCAAACTATGTGGGGTCGGCAGAATATGTTTTCTCTTTCCATTCTCCTCTATTAGCCGTCATCTAAACATTCAACCTTTTTTAACCATATCATCTTTTACACAATACATCCATCTTTTCTTTTAGCATCCCTCTCGTTACATGACGCTCCTCTCTTCGTATTATATGGCCATTCTAGGCTAACCTATTACTTTTCAGCTTCTTAATCACTGACACTACTTTCAAACTTCTCCTAATGTACTCATTTCTCAACTTATTCATTATTGTAACTCCGCTCATCCATCTCAACATCCGCATCTCTGCTGCATGCAATAACCCTTCATCTTTCCCATTTGTGGCCCAGCACTCTGATTTATACAATACGACAGTTCTTATAACGGACTTATAAATTTTACCTTTAAGTCTAAACGGTAAAACTGAAACAATTGTTTTATATATTTGCACATAAGCTAAACATGACTACTTAATTTCAATTTTCTTTACTGTCCCATATTTTTAAAAGTAGAAAGAAAAATAGAAAGGTTATACACATAAAAAAGATTAACAATACTCGTATTTCACTTAAAATTGCTATGAAAAGCTACAAAGATATATGTTTTAACGAGGTTGGGGTCTTGCAGTGATACACTCGCAATCTCTGGCTAATCTTTGTTTGAATTTAATTTTCCAACACCGGTTCCATTTAAAGTAGACCGCTCTACATGCTTTGTTTTTTTTCAGTCCAATCAACGAAACTGTACTCCTTTTTTGATTATTATAATTAAAAAAGTAACCAATTTACTTCTTTTTTACTCGTTTTCAGGTACATTAAAGGGTCCATTCGGTATTCTTATCTGATTAGGAGTGTCAAACACCAAGCAGCTGTTAAAAATTAAGCAACTTAATTTATATTCTTGATTTTGATCTATTCCGCCTTTTTAATTAAATAATTAAGTATTACTGAGTCATAGACTCAAGAAGTTATGCTCTTCTTAGGCCTACAGGCCGTGTGGCTGGGGTTTACGGGGGCTGGAGGTTGTTGACTAGCCTCCGTCGCCGAGTGCCCTAGCGGGAAGGGTGTTACTACTGCGCTAGGACGTAACGTTCTACAACACTACTTATAACTAATCTCGAGCTTCAATTTGATCGGGATTTAATCGACATGAAACGCTTGACAAAGTAAAAAGGTATTTACGCTTTCAAAAATGAGACTCAAATTTCAAATGTTTTGAATGCGCTACAATACAACATTTTAGAGAAGTGGTTCATTTACTGAGTTAGATATTAATGAAATATCGCTTGTTCCTTTTCGCCATATGTTTGTTTACTGTTTTTCTTTAGTAAAACGCACTTATTAATAAAAAAATCCTTTATTTTCATAACACTAATATTTAATTTATAATAAAGTTGAAAAATATCTGGTCGAGTGGTTGTAGTATTATTAATAGCAAAAATAACAAATCTTAATATACTTGTTAGCCTATTTAGGACGAGACAGAATTTTAATACAATAATATTTGTTTGAATTCAATTACTTTGACGACATTCGTGTCAGAGATAACTTATTGCAAAACGTGTTGGTAATTTTTGCAACTATCCTCAAATATTTTTTTTGTTAAAATCATATGGTTAGAATATTTTTTGTATGACATATTTATATGCACGTGTATTATGTTAAAAAGTACTCTAACAAAGGTCACCAAGAACAAGAAATTTGAGTCGTTAAAAAATTAAAATAACACGATTTCTACATATTTTCCTTGCCTCAAAAAAAAAGCTTAATGGCTGACTCAATTGCTGCTCGCAATTAGAAATAGCAATTATCTTACAACAAATAAGGGTGGCGTTATTCCTTTTCTTAGTTTTACCAAGCTTTTTTATAAGCAGATGTCTACGCCTGCATAAAAAATGCCAACAGCTCTCAAAAAATTATGTTGACGCACCAAGTTGGTGCGTCGGCGCACCGATATTTCTTTTTGTAATTAAGAAAATATGTAAAATAAATCGTCCAATGTAAAAGAAATGCAAAATCAGAAGTCTGGGTATAGAAAAAAGTTAATTCCAAATTCGAAACTTTTGTTTTAAAAAATAATAATCCCTTTTTCAGTTTGTGACTTTTTACTTACTTTTCGCAGGTTTGCGGTTAAAGGGTTATCAGGCAACTAAAACTAACTTCTCGTTATTTTAGTACAATAATTTATGTTAGTCGCATAATCCCACCTTATTGTGACTTAAAACATATATCTTTGTGTCTATTGTAATGGCAAAAAAATCAATAAAAGCTAGTAAAATTATAGCGCTGAAGGAAGCAAGATGTAGCCAATGTTTTGGGCGTGCGTAACTTCCAGCTGTCGTACCATGATAGTATTCATTAAAACTGGCTCAATAAATGCACAAAGGTACATAACAGAAATCCTTTGTTAACATGCACAACCCGAACTGACTGTAATTGGTGAAGATGCTGTTTACATGGACGATAATACTCGGGCCCACCGGTCTGGTGACGTAGATGCTTATATGCAAGAGGTTGGTATTCGTCGTTTGGATTTACCAGGGCGGAGTCCCGACCTTAACCCCATTGAGCACGTTTGGGACCACCTAAAAAGGTGAGTATGATCTGTCCAACTACCTCCACAAAACATCAGGGAGTTTAAACGTATGATCTCGGCTGAGTGAGGACACATTCCACGGGACACCAAAATCAAAATATGGAAAGCATGCCAATATAATTATATGCCGTAATCGCTGCAAAGGGAGGTAATACTAGTTATTAATTTTTATTATTAATGTCTTTTTTAACTAACCTTAACAATATTCGTAGTCATAATTTCATTACTCCCATAAAAATGTCCATGTTAACACGGCTCTCTGTTTACATTAACTAAAACACTGATTCCAGGATTTAAGCGTTAAAAACTATATTCCCATTGATAGTAAAAAATTTCTAGTCCTTTAAACTAGTGACATACTAAAAACATTAATATTATCCATAGAAAAGCCAGTAAGATAATATAGACTGTAAGGTGCCCGTTTTTCTTTTTTTGCAGAAGAGTATATTTTGATCAAAATATAAAATGATTACTCATAACAAATAATTTAACGGCGGATTATTTATTACGATACGCAAGCGTCGAACGCAAACATTATTTGGAAAGTGCTGCTTTGTACAGAACAGGGAAGGCAAACAAAACGTAGACTTAATTGAGATAATGTAAACAAAGAATCTCCATCGGTTGGCGGAACTGACATCAGTGCGCTGCATTGCGCCCGCCTGTTTGTTTGTTAAAACATACCTATTTAAAAATTATTTTAATGTAGTGTTTTTAATTAAAAAAACACATTCACATTTCAATATTTAGAATACCGTATTATTAGTACTTTTGTATGCTATTTAAAAGAGTTTTATAAGAAGTAAAAGCAGTATTAGTCCTCTTTGTTTTAGGGGGCTAAAGAAGAAGTTTGATGGTCTAACTCAGTGGTCGGCAACCCGCGTCTCGCGAGTTGCATGCGGCTCTTTGTCTCCTCGGGTTCAACCCGCAATATGTTTAGTCCAGGAACGGAATATTACTTATCATCTATAATTATTTCCGTAATAATGTTCCATAGTACTTAAGCAAAGCTTCTTCCTCCTGCCCTTATCTCACATTACTTGGGGCGGCACAACATGTTCTCCTCTTCCACTGTCCGTTACTCCAATATTCACACCTTTTTTATTTTATTTTTCATTTATTTGACAAATAAACAGTATTTATATGAGGATTAGTAAATTGTCTTATTTAATATGTTAGTACTAATATAAACCCAACAACATTTGTCACAGGTTACACATAAAAAAAAGTTTAACATGACTAAGAACTAGCAACGAAAAATAATTATTTAGATGGAAATAGAATATTATATATTACACATTATATTTATACATTAATTCAGAGTGAGATACTCAGTGCGTTGTAGCTATGAAAGGTTCAGTTACTGTTACAGTTACAGTCACTTGGAGACACTTCAACACACTTTTTTTATAAATGCTGGGACTCGTCGCTGCTATATCAATGGAGTGAAAAAGGAAATTATAAGAATTTACTATTCGATAAAGTGCCGATCGTTTACCAGCATCAGTTTGAGTGTGCATGGTCATAAAAAGACGACAAGGTCCACGACAATGCGTCCTGCTAGGGATCCTATAACATAATTTGTTAACAACGGGAATACAATCATATCTGTTATGATGTTTTTGGTCTACCTTTACTCCTGTGTCCATCAACTCTCATTTTCCTTCTTATATGGCACTCTCCCCTGTAGCCAAAACACGCTAGTCTATTAATTTCCAGTTTTTCAATAACTGGCGCTACTTTCACACTTCCTGTAATATACTATATACAAGGGCTGTTTGATAACTCTGTGACTTTTTCAATTTCCCGCACAGTAACTTTAAATGCAACCACCATCTTTTAATAGACTACTGTAAATTTTGAGCAAGCTGCGTCATTTAGTTTATGTTTGACAGTCATTAAAAGCAGACAACCTCGTGAATTTTAACAAAAATGGAAAAAAAGCGAATTTCGTGTGTTGATTAAGCATTATTTTTGTGGAAAAAAACCATCACTGAAACCAAAAAAAGACTTGATAAATACTATGGGAACTCTACACCATCAATTTCAATGGTTAAGAAGTGGTTTACTGTGTTGTTTTGTGATCGTACTAACACAAGTGACGCCGTACGTTCAGATCGCCCAAAAGAGGTCATCACGCCAGAAATCGTCGATAAAATTCATGGAATAATATTGGACGATCGGAGAATGAAAGTACGTGTGGTGACTGAGGTTACAGGCATCTCAACTGAGCGTCTGCATCACATTTTACATGAACATTATTTGGACATGAAAAAGCTATTCGTGAGATAGGTACCGCGATTGCTCACACTCAATCATAACCGCAACCGTATGACCACTTCAAAGGATTCTATCAGGTTTCAAAGAGTTTATTTGAGTTTTTTTTTATAAATTAAAAACATTTATATAGAAACAAAGACCCCCTAGGTGTCTAGGATAAAATACAATTACGAAAAAATGAAATATGCGCGAAATTTAAGGCAACAGTGAATTCAATAGATATCAATCAATCGTTACGTACCATCGTTAGTTGAGCATCACCATGATGAAGTTACAAATGTTTTACTATATTTTCAGCAAATCCACATTCTCACTTATTAGTTAACAAAATCTGATAACGTTTATCTACTTTCTATTATTTTCCTATTTAAAAAGCACACAAAAGAAATTACGAGCGTCCGGAGGAGCACTAACGCTAAAAACGTTAAAGTTCTGAAAACGCAATTACAAATCTCAACTACTAGTAAATTGTTATATTTATATTTTTGTAGATCTAATAAAACTCTATAAAAATATACTCTTGAAATACATGAGTGTTCAAAATCAAACTCAAATCACAATTACAAATAGGCAAGTGTCCGTTGACGAAAGTAATGCAAAAAACTCTTAATAAAGATTTTATAAAAACACCGATACTGAAGAAAATAAAGCATAAAAAACGTTAAACTATATATTTTAAAGTTCAAGTCTAATTTTGTATAAATTTCATGCTGAATAGACAACATTTAATGCATTCGCTTTTAACGATCAATAAAAATTCGTGAAGCGTGAAATAGAACAGAGGCGCCAAAATCAGTCATTACCGAAAAATTCGTCGCCTAATACACTTTTATGTTTGCTTTACAATTATATTCATCTGCAAAGTATGTCGACCAAGTCTAGACAGTTAATTAAAATCAAACAATTCGCTGCAGAGTTTTCAGTCTTTAATACTGCATTTGCAATACGTCCCAATTGCCATTTTTAAACATGGTTAAAATAATTTATTCGTTTTTAGTAAGCTGCTTTTTATTGCAGTTTGTGATTATGTTTATTAAATTTAGACTACATTGAAATGGAGTTTACTTTATAACAATTAAATTTAAAAAAATCGATAAGAATATGTTACTTTTTTTAATAGACTACTTACGTTCTTTTATTTCTTAGGGTAAATTAAGAGCAAAAAATTATTACTCGTGCATTGAGCAGATTGCTTAGTTATTATTGAAATATTTTAATAATGAATGTTAAACAGAAACATATAGTTTCTATAAAATGGGTTATCTGCTTTATTCTGAAATAATAAATCACTAAAATAAGTGCAAATTTAAGGTAATAATTATAATGAACACGAAATTTTAGCACATACATCGATAATACATGGGGTGAGCGAGTTGAGTGAACATATTAAATCGTTAAGTGTTTTGATAAACAGACGTGGGGAGGGCTTAGCGATGATGCGATTCACTGTTGGGAATTGGGTAAATCATCGACGATGGGGAAATGGGGAAGCACGTTCTGTGATTTGGATAGCCTTGCTTATCTACACCCATAAAACGGTAATGTTGTTTCAACAGGAATCCTAATGGCATTTGAATGCAGATTGGTATTTTTAATAACGGCCTAGATGCTTCTCTCTGTATTGATTTGAAAACCAGTAAAAATACAAATACAAATGAAATATGAGAGATTATAAAGACATGGTTGATTAAATAATTTACATCAGAATGTTTATGTTGTTTTTTAGATGTAGCTGTATTTATAGCTTATATTGATTTGTAATATGAAGTTATTATTTTGTTATGTTTATTTAAAAACTCTAGCTTATGCGTGATATAAGAAGCTTTTTTGTAGCACAATATTATTAGGAGGATTATACTGAACGATCTTCTTCTCCTGCCCTTATCCCACATTGTATGAGGTCGGCACAACATGTCCTCTCCTTCCACTCTCCTCTGTTAGCCGTCATCCCAGCATTCACACCCTTTTTTGTCATGTCATCTTTTACGCAATCCATCCATCATTTTTTGGTCTACCTCTACTCCTGTATCCACCCACTCTCTTTTCTATTGTTTTCTTTGTTATAACTATGACATTATTCTCTGCGCATTACATGGCCAAACCACGCTAGTCTATTACTTTTAAGATTCTTAATACTTTCACACTTCCTCTAATATACTCATTTCTAATTTTATCCATTTTCGTAACTCCTCTTATCCATTTCGACATTCTCATCCCCGCAGCATGTAACACCCTTTCGTCCCTATGTGGCCCAGCATTCCAATACATAGGATAGGAGATCCAAGAGGCCTTATTTTTTAAATTTTTTTTATGCTGTAGGACAGCAGACAGGCTGACGGCCCGCTTAGAAGTTACCGTCCCTATGGGTGTTTGCAACGCCAGTGGCATCGCGAACACGTTGCTGTCCCATAAGGATCCAGGAACTTGGTCACTAATGCCGGAACACAACACAAGGTTATTATGGCGGCATATTTAAGACCAAAGGTAATAAAGTTTGATTACAGATTTATAAAGTTTACCTTTAGAGTTTAAGTGGTACTCATGGCTCACAAATTATTCCTGAGACCTATCGCCATTTCGTCCATCCTGCATTCACTCTGTTTTTCATTATACTGAACGATATTGTCCCATAATAAATAGTTATTATAAAACAAAAAATCTGTGTCAAGAGTGGGAATAAAATTTTAAAATACCAGCTATTTTGCTTGTGAAAGGAATCTGATAAGCCAACAAAAAGAAATTCCATCGTAATATTCATGACTTCGATTGTATCCGTGATTTGAATGTAAATTAAAGGAATATCATTTGATCTGAAAATTATTGAAGTTGTTTCACAAACAGGCGTTGGTTTTGCAGCTTAATTAAGTATGTGAAACCCAATAACTATAATCGAGTTAGATCTGCTATTAGTTAGGAGCTATCAAAACAAATTCAATATTATAATGATAAATCGAAATCGTTAGCTTAATAGAAAGAGACTCCCGATTACATAGTGAGCTTCGAAATTAGCCATCAAGAGTGGTGACGACAAAGAGCGCGGGGCTTATCTGGCGGATTTAGATGAACTGAACCCTTGGCGACTATACAAAATAATAGCCGGCTCGATAGCGTCATTGTTTGAGCATGAAATTAAAATTGAACGGGGTTCACACGTGCGCACCGCCGAGATAAGGGGTTGTCCCGTCCGTGCAATCGATTCGCAACTCGCGATGTTTGTTCGTGTTGATTTACTTAAGGGGTTTGCTCTTTTCTTTATTTGATCACTAACAAGTACTCTTTGTACGCTATTGTAATGTTGGCTTATTATACTTGGATGTTTATTTGCTATAACAGGTACCGTTCCGAAATAAAATTAATTACTTCTACTATTTTACAAATACCTAAAAGAAGTTTCGGTTCGATTTCTCCTTTTAGAATTGAACCCCACACGGCACTCGATAGTCCCTTAAATTTTATTTTCTTGTAATATACAAGTTGATACAACTTGATCACGATGAGTTCAAGAGAGATTTGAAGCAGAAAAATGAAGATGAGAAATAGGGAATTCCTCTTGCTACCAGAGCTCAACCTAATCGAGGCTTCTCAACCTCTTTAAAATCAAATTGAATAGCCTCTATAGTTTCTATTTTGTGCTTTTCTATAACCAAAAAAGAAAATCCGAAAACGTAACAATTTGAAAACAAATGAAACTAAATGAACTAAAAGTATTTTTATGTGGATTTGAGGAAATTAATTGTATTTTTAAAAATACAAAAAGAGTGATGAGAAAAATAAAACAGAATTGAAAATATCATACCAAGTTAGAAATTCGAAAAACAGACTTTAATAAGTATTAGGACATAAAAGAGAAGAAGAAAGGGTTTGTCATCAGTAATTAAATTCTATCTGACAAAAGTGTAATAGACCCCTAACCCTAACGTGTCGCCGAAATTAGATCTATTAGGGGTTCACGTCTAGCCTAGCTTCATATTCAATTATTTACCTATTAAACAGCGTGGCTTGTACAGCGGTAGGTTCAATTAAATTTATCGATATATGGTATTGTGTACAGGTCGAAGTGGACGCAGGCCGCCTGATGTTGCTGCTTTCTGTTGCCTGTTTGTTTGCCAACCAGTTATAGGTGTATTTGATAATTTAATTAACTTTTAACATAATACAATTTAGTAGAGAACACTAGACAAGTCGACGATTCATTTGAGGCGTGGTGAGGTAGTGCTTTCATAAAAGTCTGATGCTACCAATTAACAATGTGCTTTTCTTTTTCGATTTATATAGTTTCACTGTATAAACTAAAAACAGATACGTATGTGAAACGAATGAGAAAATTTGACAGTATTACTTGAAATTGAATGAAATTCTACTATAAAAGAGCTAAATATATAACTACATACTACTTAGTGTTATTAATCTCATTAGGGTTTGTAGACACAGATGCTCCACGTAATCCTGTTGCTCTGAGCTCGGATTTGCATAAAGAGTTCATGATTTGTGTTCGGTTTACCCTTTTTACTTTTATCTTTGGGACTGTGTTAATTTTCGCTTTTCATTGTTTTTTAATTTCTCGGTGGATTAATTACCCGTGAACTTTTTTAAATATCTGTAGTGTAAATATTCTTCTTATTACCAAATTCATTAATTCTTCTCGGATGTATCCGAAGCTTTCTCTTCGTAGCCGTTGTTATTATGGTCACAAGATAAAACATCTGCATGCCTGTTTACGACTTTTCAAAAAGAAGTGTCACCAAATACATTATTTTCCTGATAAAATTAAAACCTAAAAACTTGGTTTCGTTACCTAGGACCAGAAGGTCAATCAATTTAGCGTACGTGACACTTATATAACTATTAATGACCATCTCAAATTTAAATCTTGTATCTTAATGATACAAGCTGAACATAATGCAAAATGTATATATTGGCAAGTATATTAATTATATTTTTTACCGTTGCTTTCTATTTCAGCAGTCAGGTATATTACATAGCTGAAACTATTTAGGAGAGATGCTTACGTTGATGCTATTGCGGTCACGTTTTACGACTGGTACGTAGAGTTTATTTCTTGCAACACCACTAAACTAGACATACGTATCCAAAAGTAGCGTATCTTTGAATTCAAAGTCTGTAAATCGGATTTCATAAGGATGTAGCGTTTGCTGAAAATATGAAGATTTTATAACATTGTTTTATGCTGCACAATCCTATTTTGAACATTTCTTTAGTTATCTTTTCTGTCTTTATCCTGATCAAGAGCTAGAGGTATGAATATGTGATGCTATAGATTTGTTTCGACTTTTATTTCACTAAGAAATATAGATACTAAAGTGTCTTCTACGTTGAACAAAATATTTGAATAATTTGGATGTGGCATGCAAACAGTTTTGTAAATTTGGATTTCCGTGCAAGTAAAGTGATTATTATAAAACCAACTGATAAATAAAGGTTCAATAAACTCATTCATACTTCCGTTTAAATAGTTTACTATAGTCATGGAGAGGGAAATGTATTGGAAATGCATCAATATAATGAAAGTGAGTAGCTTTATGCAGTAATAGTAACCCGGCACGGAAGTTTGGTTTACCCCATAGTTACAGCGTATAACAAAAAGTGTAATCAATGTTCTGCTAACAATTTAATGGAAAGGCATCATATCGAATGCTTTGTTTCCCATATTGGTAAAAGCTTTAAAAGGTTCGTTTATATAACAATTTTAAATCAATTCATAGAGTATGAATTTGACTGTATTATAAAATGAATATATTATCAAAAGGGAAATACACAATCTTGTGAGAGACGAACTACCGGTTAATTAACTGTACCTATTGATTAGAAAATAATTTAAAATAAAAGCTACAAGGAATATATTTGACTTGGATGAGGAGAAGAAAAATAAATACAGAGGAATTGTATAAAATGTAATACAAATTAAAACTAAATGTTAAACAGGTTGAAATTTTAATACAGTTCGTTATAATATATGATTTATGAACGAAAGTTTGGGGCTAAAATCGAAGTTTGATTTGATATTTAGTATCTAATTTCTTACAGCACATAAGTCCCGACCCACAAATGTCTAATGAATAATCGTATTCATATATATTTACTTTCAGATAAAAAAAAAATATTTTAACCTCAACTAAAAGAAGATTCAACCCAACTCACAAATACAACAACCAAAATCTATTTATAAATGAAATCAAATATCATTTATTCGTGAAAAGTTACAAAATACAATATTAACTTCTCGGCATCAAACAAGGCACAGCCTGTATTTTGGAGACCGGTTTATACTAAGTAGCAAATTAAGTGAGTAAATTTAATACAATAAATTTTTATATAGAGAATAAAATTATAAATTGCGAATAATCAACTCTGAATTAAATAAGGATAGTTTAAAAAAATAATATGATTGAACCCTCTCAAAATTACGATGAATATTATCATGGCATCTTTGACCGCAAAAGTAAAACTTATTCGTCATAAAGATCCCTTCTGTAATAGAATATTTTCTAAACAAATATTGTTTGGGTAGGCGAGGTCGCATGTAAACAGCCCATAAGGACAGACACTGCAGTTACTATGCCAAAACTACCCATTTCGGGGATTTTATTAAAACAAAAACAAATAAATAACCTTGGGGAGACTGATGATTATATATGATATGTAAATGGAACTGCACAGAATTTCACTTGTTTCTTGGCAACCACCCTGTTGCAGCTAAATCCATTTCACTTAGCGAAATAAAATCTTGTACATTTTTATTATGTTGTATTCAAAACAACACAATTTATTGCATTGTTCACATTGGAATGTCTTTTAATTTTTTGTTTCGTCTATCAAGACTTGGAAACCCTATGAAGTTTTCAGGTCATAACGAGCGATAAATGGATTACCTCTGTAAGCTCCTCATGCGCAGTCAGCTTGGCATAGCACATAATGCGAAGGCAAGAATGTGTTTTGGTGGTGATTGAACAATTGTTGGAATATGAAAATAGGTGAACAAAATAATACCAAAAAGATGGATCGATTGAAAGATCAGTTAAAAAAAGTTATAATACGGAAGTGGAAGGAAGGGAGGGATGTTAAGCTATGCCAATAAATTGTAAAGAAAAGAAGAAAGAAAGAAATATCATACGACGTGTCTGAGTTCGCCTTACCGACCAATTTAAACGGGGCTTTCTGTATATTTTACATAAAGTACCAGTATGACCCTTGTTGATGTTTTTATAAGGCGTAAAGCCTAACGTACAACGATGCGCTTGCGGAGGTTATGGCATCAAATAACGTCTCACGCCTGAGTCTTGTGTTTATCCTTATATATGTATTTATATATCTTTAAACGAGCAATTCTTGGATACATATACATATATAATTAGAATCTCGGAATCGGCTCCAACAATTTTCATGAAATTTAGTATACGGGGGGTTTCCGGGGCGATAAATCGATCTAGCTAGGAATCATTTTTTTTTATCAACTTAAACAAAAAGATGGCGTTTGAGTAGTCCCAATTTAAACTGAAAAATGACTCTTCCTGACATCTATCGGCGAATAATAATACTATTTTTTTTTTAAATTGCTTTAACGACACAACAACACTAAAGCTATTCCAGCAGATGGCGTTGTTAAGTAACTAGAAGTCAATGAGTGTTTGCTTTGAGGTTAGACTAAGAAAATCAATTGTTAATGTCCAAAAAACACAATTTATAAAAAAAAATACCGAGCAAAGCTCGATCCGGATATTATGTATTTATTTAAAAAAGAAATATACCTAGTCAGGTCATAAGTATTGTCACACAGTAAAAACTTTTCTTTTAGAATGCTAGCCACAAAAAAATTTATTGAATTCGAATTTCGAATTGTTCATGAAAATAAAAATGAAACTTTTATAATTTTACTCATTTTTAAATATGGAGTGGACGCTTAAAGAAGACCGTGTTGCAGTTATTGCGTTGCATCGTTACAGTTACGCGCCAATTCAAATTTTTAACATACTGAAAAATTTGAATATAACCAAAAGATTCGTTTATCGTACCATCAAACGATACAATGAAGACTCTAGTGTAGATGACAGGTCAAGAAGTGGTCGCCCTCGGTCTGTTAGGACTCCAGCAGTGATAAAAGCTGTGAAGGCACGAATTCAAAGAAATCCCAAACGTAAGCAGAAACTGTTGGCCCTTCAGATGGGGTTAAGCAGAACCACGGTGAAAAGGGTGTTAGATGAAGACTTAGGGCTTCGGGCATATCGAAGAAAAACAGGACATCGTTTGAATGCTCGTCTAATGGACCTGAGACTGAAGAGATGCCGCGCTTTGTTGAAGCGGTACGCGGGAAAAAAATATCGGGAAATTCTTTTTTCGGATGAAAAAATGTTTACCGTAGAAGAGAGCTACAACAAACAAAATGATAAGGTGTATGCACACAGTAGTGAAGAAGCGAGCAACCGTATTCCGCGTGTCCAACGAGGTCATTTTCCATCCTCGCTCATGGTATGGTTGGGAGTTTCTTATTGGGGCTTAACAGAGGTACATTTTTGAGAGAAAGGTGTAAAAACGAATGCTGTTGTGTATCAAAATACAGTCCTGACGAACCTTGTGGAACCTGTTTCTCATACCATGTTCAATAACAGGCACTGGGTATTCCAACAAGATTCGGCGCCAGCTCATAGAGCGAAGAGCACACAAGACTGGCTGGCGGCGCGTGAAATCGACTTCATCCGGCACGAAGACTGGCCCTCCTCCAGTCCAGATTTGAATCCGTTAGATTACAAGATATGGCAACACTTGGAGGAAAAGGCGTGCTCAAAGCCTCATCCCAATTTGGAGTCACTCAAGACATCCTTGATTAAGGCAGCCGCCGATATTGACATGGACCTCGTTCGTGCTGCGATAGACAACTGGCCGCGCAGATTGAAGGCTTGTATTCAAAATCACGGAGGTCATTTTGAATAAACTTTAATGTCATAAGAATCTATGTTTTGTTAAGTTCATTTTGGTATATGAATGGTTACATAATTAATAAACTTGTTACAATTATTTTACATTAAACATGTGACAGAATTTATGACCTGACTAGGTATATGGCATATGTAGTAAATTAGTTATCTAGTACCCATAATACAAGAGCTATGTTACTATGGGACTAGACAACGCTGTGTAATTTGTCTTAGTATATATGTTTTTTTATTTCTTTTTTCATTACTGAGGAAAAACAGACGCGCTGAGGGCCCACTTGATAGTAACCAGTTACCGTTGCCTGTAGATGTTTGGGGCAATAGTACAGGAACTTGGGTCACTTATGGCGGGACCACAACACAAGTTTATGGCGGCATACTTAAGGCCAAGGGTAGTTGCCATCCAGACGGGCTTGGGGCCCTACCACGTAGCTGGGGTTGTTTTGTCGTCTTTTACGTAAGGTCCATCTCAGCCGCGGGGGTTAGTATTCTTACTCTGGCCGTGCACGAAGAAAGATTTGCTGACTTTAAAACTCATTATAATTAGGTTTTTAAAGTACTAGGTTATAAAAAGTTAGTTTGAGCTAAAGTTCCCACACCCGGTTCCCCATAAGTCAGTTACGGAGGTGGGATAAGCTGTGGAGTAAATCATTGGACGATGAATACGAGGTCTGCGCGTTGGCATGATAACGATTAAATATGGCTCGCCCGCTCATATTGTGTGTACTTAACAGCGGCCAGAGCGGGTGAAAACCTATGGATTTATGAATGTACTATCCCTAACGGAAATACGGTCGCTGTTTACATACGATTTTAAATATTTGTCATTCATGTCTCAGGGTAATTTGATAGTTTTATAAGGCCATGTCACATTATGGTCATAACTAGCTTTAAGATATTGTAAAGCATGTATGACAATATCATCGAGCAGCAGTATTTTGATTTCTCGTGTACACTATATCGTATACCCAACTTCCCATTGTTGGGATCGGGCTTCGTTGGAAATGGACAGTGTACCTACCACTCTTGTCCAAGACAGATAGGTCGGTTGCACATACCAATAATCTCGGTATGTGAATAATAATATTCTCTGCTGAACTCTAGCTATAAAAAAAATTGTAGCTTTTCTCACGATGTTTTCCTTTACTCTCAGTACATAGCAATTATGCTTTATTAGGTAAATTGGGCGAGAAATGTGCTGCATTTTAATACGGACCAGGGATCTCCTGATAGGTCTCTGAGTGTAATACCACTAGGCTAGGTACTTAATAATAATACGTATACCAGTAGACTAAATATCAAAAACAAAAAAACAATAATCGGTAGGTAGTCGGCGGTATGTAGAACTCCGGAAAAGATGTTCGACATCTGACTACCCACTAAAAACTCCGCTGTCCTCTTATCGCCTAATCCTGGGCCGACGGTTAAACTGGCCCGCCGATCTCGTGGCTCAGGCCGACACATATTTACTCTATAAAAATTTAACTGCTCTTTAATCACCCATAGGCTCAATGAAATTTACATCTATTATATACATTATTTTGAGCAATTATAGGTAGGTAATTTGTAAATAAGTTATACTCCGTCTAAAGTAAAACTTTATGCCTGAGCCATAAAGATCGATATAAAATACTCTTAAAAATAAGAAATTCAAAACAAAACTTCCTTGTTTGCGTTGCATAATTGTTCGAAGTCCTATCGCTTGCGTTCAATATCCAAACACGATTAACAGAATATAAATGTCGCATTGATAAATCGGCAATGCGTCTGCGTTAACTGCTAAATAGCGTGTGACTAATGACCGACTATTCGCCCACCGTACAATAAAACCTGTATCAACCGACTACGTTTTATTGCACGTATTCCCTCTGCATTTTGATAAAAGTTCGGTGCCTTGCAATTTACTGCTTTATATGACATGATGTATTTATGACTTGATGTATTCGATCAAACAAAGTATTGGCATAGTTATATAGTTTGAACTTTGAATGTTCTTTACTAAATATATTTCTACTAGCTGAAATTATACTGTGTTTTTATTGCTGTTGTCCCACAGCGAACTGGCTGATGGCCCACTATACAATACTGAGCACTTAACGTCGCAACTTAACGTCCCAGGGGTACCGCTAACATGCTGCCTTCCGCGAAGAGGGGTACTGGAACCTAGACCCTTGTGCCGGAACATATCACAAGGTTATTATGGCAGCCTATTAAGAAACCAGAGATGGTTGCCTTCTACACGGGCTTGGAGCCCAGTTAATTTATTTATATAATATTTTACTTATTGAATCTTGAAAAGTATTATTAAGTAATGAGCACATGGAGAACTTATCATATATGTTTTTCCTATATTGAACAATAAAACATTCGATTACGACCAATCGATAACGAAAACAGAGGTTATGATTCTGTCATGTCTCATTAGAACCATATGACTAACCTAACTTGACGACCTCCGTGGCGCAACAGCTTTCGCATGGGCGCCTGTGTGAGCACGAATTCTAATCCCAAAACATACTTCTGTTTTCGGTTGTGAGCACTTACTTATATATTTATTACTTTACTGATATGTTTATAAATATTAAATATAATAATATAACTACATTTCACTTGTATGGCATTAAATTAGCTAACCAAGTTTTATTTATAAAAATTAGAATTACTAAAATTATGAACTATTTATTATCTGATACTAACAATACTATAATATTATTATGAATATAAAAACTAAATTATCAAAAAACGTACTGTAAGTAAATTTCAATTTAATTCTATAGTAGTAGTGCAAAATTGAACCTAATATGTAATAATAATGTTCTAAAAAAAATATGTATATTTGATGCGTTTTTTAATAATACACTTTTCCGAAAAGGGCCTATCTTTAATGTTTTATTGTAATTTATAATAAATAAATAAATAGTGTAAACAAGGATTTTGTTCATTGGTCGAATACGATTCTGGGTAAATTTTGAAAAAAACCTGTGCAGGAAACTTTATTCTAAAAGTGCTTTTATAGCGGTATCTAAATATTACAGACAGTACTTGAACCCTGACAACATTCATATAATCCACGCTACTTAGTACGCATCGTTTGCTAAAATACACTCGAATGCAACATTATCTTTGATAAGTCGACTGTCAAAATTTAATCTACATAGAACGCGAAGCAGTGAATGTGCTCCGAACCATACGAATACGGAATGATTTTGTGCATAGGATTTGTTTTATTTTGAACGACAGGCGCGCACTCAACCGCACTAGAGATAATGGAACGTAGATCCGCTATATGAAGGAAAACGAGTGTATATCATACACCTAGCACTAAGTAATTTTTTTGAGAGTCCCCCGACCGCGGTTTAGCGTAGGCTACCCACGAAATATCCCCGTTATTCTCCTAACGCCTAGTGCCTGGGATGATGAATAATTAGCCAGCTGATCTCGAGCCCTAGGCTGGCGCCGACCTGCCTCTTGTGTCAGGGTGGACCTCTTCCATGATTGGCGTCAGGGGTTAGGGTTAATCCCTCGACGCTTTTCTGTGTCAATCTAAAATAAGGAATACTCGAAACATCACCAGTGCCCTCTTTCTTACGGCGTAAGTGCGGGCTGTGGAAACCCTACCGCGAGCGGAAGTCGTTAGACTCACTTTGGCGCCGTGGTCTAGTCCTGCGTCGGCAGGAGGGAAGATCGTTTTTCAGCTCCCACTGCCATTCCACTCACTCCTTCGCGGATAATCTTGGCACGCAGAAGAAGGTCACGGCGACCCATCCGCACTCTGAGAGGTAAATAAATATTTATTATTATTGTAAATCATTTTAATATAATTTAAAATTAAGAACCTGCAATAAAATTGCCTCTTAATTCAGACCCATATTAAACAAATAGTCGGCCACGCAAAGATTCCATTCCAAGCATACTTCAAGCAGGCTTCTCCCATTATCATTCACTCTCTCGTCCCCAAACGTACCCAGAACTCCTTCATACCCATCACGCTTTACTCCAACCCTTTGGGATATAAGTGGGATGTTTTGCAGTGGAATCTTGCAGAATACTACCGATCGATCTGCATCGCAGATGGTGGATTCTGTCTACATTGTAAATATTCCACAAATCTCTTTACTGGTGGCTCCAAGTAGCTGTTGTGCATGCAGCGGCCGTGTCCCGGCAAACCGTGTCGATCCACGGGCTAAATCCAGTGAAGGGGACTGAGTTTCACAAACTTAGTTTAATGGGCTGATTCCCTCATAAATTGCATAAAGTCTGCAGCGGCTCGGAAGGCGGACACCGTCAGTATGGCTTCAAACCCGGCGACCGTGGCGCTGCAGCAGGGCACCTGTGACATGCCTGATAGGGCGTATGTCGGGATCCAAGAGATATGCGGCCAGTCACTGCATCTTCTAGTGCTAATCAGTCGTAGCGGACTTCCGCCCCACTGGTAACAAGGACTGGAAGACGAGAGAGTGGGTTCGTGTATGCGCAAATGCTTACCCACTTTAATATATTCCCGCGCTGATGACCCCTGGCTCATTACTGGACGGAGAGTGCAAGTCCTACGGCGATGAGGACTGGCGGTGGGGGCTGAGCGGGTGAGTTTGGTCCCTAGCTAGATCTTTGCACGTACGGCGGTTGGGTGGTGATGGTCGTATTGGAACTCACTAGAGGCGAGAGAACTGGTACGGCAGCTCACCCGACGACAAAGCAGCCCTATTTAGGGATCGCACTGCTTTCCCCAATCCGGGGAGGGGCCTAGAAAAGGTGGCCTAAACAAAGCTCGCCTCACTGCAACCCAGGTGGCTAACCGCGGTCATCTGGTCGCCAATTAAAAGCGGTCGAAAGAGACATGATAATAGATTAAATGCATTCTTAAATTTAGCTGCGTGGAATGTAAGAACGTTACTGGACAATGAAAACAACCTCTGTCCTGAGCGGAAAACTGCACTCATAGCGCGTGAATTGTCCCGCTATAACATTGACATAGCCGCAGTCAGCGAGGCACATTTAGCGGATAGCGGTGAGCTCTGTGAGGAATTGGGTGGATATACGTATTACTGGGAGGGTAAACCTGCAAGTGAACGAGCCGCAAATGGTGTTGGATTTGCGATCCGAAACAACATCGCTAGATCGCTAGTGGAGCCTCCAAAAGGGATCAATGACAGGCTCATGACACTACGACTCCACATGGCTCCCAGGAAATACCTACATCTTGTGAGCGTGTATGCGCCTACTATGACAACACCTGATGAGGACAAACTTCAATTTTATGAGAATCTGCGTGATGTTTTGCTGGGGATTCCAGATTGTGACAAGTTGATTCTGCTGGGTGACTTTAATGCGCGTGTTGGCACAGAATATATTGCCTGGAAGAACGTACTGGGGAGACATGGAGTAGGTAAGTGCAACACCAACGGTGTTGCTCTTCTGACGTTATGCTCCGAATTCAACCTCAGCATAACAAACACATTCTTCAGGCTACCCGATAAATACAAGACATCTTGGATGCACCCACGCTCAGGGCACTGGCATCTTCTTGATTACATCATTGTACGCAGGCGGGACCTGAGAGATGTACTTATTACAAGAGCAATGCGTGGTGCCCAAGGCTGGACTGACCATCGTCTTATTAGATCCAGGATGAGGCTTTACTACAAGCCTCCGCGTAGAGCAGAACACAGGATTCCGGCTAGACTTGCTTGTGCGCGTTTGGTGCGTGATGAGGGACTGTGTCGTGAGCTAGATGCGGAATTTGAGGCAGCGATGCCCGGCACTGATGACAATACCTCAGTAGATGCCGGGTGGCGTACTTATTCCAGGGCTCTCTATGGTGTTTCTCAGCGAGTTATTGGCACACCACATAAAAAAACATCAAGACTGGTTCGATGATTCTGATGTGGAAATACGGCAGCTTGTTGAAAACTATCGTCTCGCTCTAAGAGGAGTCGTCGGTGCAGGGCAGCGCAAGTCTCTTCAGCAGGATCTTAAAGCAAAGATCCGAGAACAAAAGGATAGTTGGTGGCGCCGTAAAGCCGAAGAACTGCAATGGTTAGGTGACACTAGCCAAACAGCAAAATTTTTCGAAGGGCTAAAATCCGTTTACGGACCCCGCGCTAAAAAGACTGCCCCTGTTTACTCGCGAGATAAAGCTAAGAAGTTAACAGA
Source organism: Malacosoma neustria (assembly GCA_963693495.1). NCBI lineage: Eukaryota > Metazoa > Arthropoda > Insecta > Lepidoptera > Lasiocampidae > Malacosoma > Malacosoma neustria. Next base: position 11,053,420 of record OY856385.1, on the reverse strand, counting down.
TCCAAAAGAGGTTCTTCTTCGTTGGGCTGAACACTTTAATGAAGTGCTCAATCCCGGTAGTCAAGGAGCAGATCTGTCTTACATTAATTCACTTGAGAGCTTGCCATCTGCTTCGGGCTTGGATGACCCGCCTTCGTACGCCGAGTTCGTTACTGCGATCAACCGCTTAAAAAATGGTAAATCACCTGGTTCGGACGGTTTGTCTTCTGAGATTTTCAAATACGGTGGACCGAGTATCAGGTCCGGACTTTTTGAACTTATCAAACTGATTTGGGATGTTGAGATGGTTCCACAGGACTGGAAGGATGTTTCTATTAGCAAGCTATATAAAGGCAAAGGGGACCTCTCTGATTGTGGCTCGTTTAGAGGCATTGCATTGCTTTCCACAGCTGGCAAAATTCTGGCGCACATCATCAATAGTCGCCTTAGTAATTTAGCTGAAAGCTTCCTTCCGGAGACCCAGTGCGGGTTCAGACCTAGAAGAGGTACGGTTGATGCCATCTTTGTAGTCAAGCAACTTCAAGAAAAAAGTTTTGAACAACACCGCGACCTCTATTTATGTTTTGTGGACCTAGAAAAGGCCTTTGACCGTGTTTCCAGGACCGCCCTCTGGATTGTTATGGAAAAATGTGGCTGTCCTGCAAAGTTCGTCAATTTAGTGCGCCAGTTCCACGAGGGCATGACAGCCCGTGTGCGTCACGAAAACAACTTTACAGACCGGTTCCCGGTCACTAGCGGTGTCAAGCAAGGCTGTGTAATGGCTCCGACCCTTTTCGCTATCTACTTCGCTGCAGTAATGAATGACGCTCTTAAAAGCTGTAATGGCAAGATTACCATAAATGTCCGCATGGACAAAAGCGTTTTCGACCTCGCACGTCTCAGAGCAAAACGCAAAATGGACTCTGTTTCAGTAATAGATGTTCTGTACGCCGACGATGTCTGCCTTATGGCTGACAGTTTGGGCGACCTACAGAGTTTTTTGGACAAATTAGATGAGTCCTGTCGTAAATTCGGCTTAGTAATCAGTGCTTCTAAGACCCAGATTCTAAAACAACCTGCGAAAGGTAAATCTGCGGACGATGGTGTTGTTTACCTACGAGGAAAGCCACTGCCGGAAGTGGGTACCTTCCGGTACCTTGGAACTATTTTGCGCAGTGATAATCGTCTCGAGTCTGAGATCTCTGCGCGAGTCGCCAAAGCAGCTGCGGCTTTCGGTGGTCTTAACCGACGGGTTTGGAAATCACATGACCTGAAACTCCACACAAAACTCGCTGTCTACAGGGCCATAATCTTACCATTGTTGCTCTATGCCTCGGAGACCTGGTGTCTTTACAAGGGAGATATCAGACGCCTTGATACCTTCCACATGAAGTGTCTTCGGGCGATTCTTCAGGTGAGATGGCAGGATCGTGTGCCAAACTCGGAGGTTCTACGTCGAGCTAAGCTCGCTGGAATGGAGTGTATGCTAATGAAAGGCCAACTACGCTGGTGTGGACACCTTGTACGCATGGAGTCTTCCAGATTACCAAAAAAGGTATTTTATTCTGAGCTTAGCTCAGGTAAACGAAAGCCTGGAGGACAGTTTCTGCGTTACAGGGATGTCTTAAAACGCCACTTGACTGCATTGGCATGTCTAGTGAGTCATGGGAGGAGCTTGCAACGCAGAGGTCGGAGTGGCGAACTGCTGTCAACACGGGTATAAAAAACTTTGAGCGTTCCCGTCTTGAAAACCTTGACGCCAAACGCCTGATCCGAAAAACTCGACCCAAGCCCTCCTACAACTATACTCGCAATTCAAGTGGGTCTCTTTACTGCGCTTCTTGTAATAGGACCTTCATAACAAAATTTGGTTTTGCGAGTCATGCTCGCGCTCATGCAAGAGTCCAGGCAAGGACGAGCTAAGGGTGTCGCCGTCGACGGATACGTCTGGGAGGACATCATCACTCCAACCCACCCATTAAAGTCCCCTAACATCACGATCCGTTCATTTTCTCCGCATTTATTTAAGACCTCTCTCATGCTATCCCAAAATTCCTCTCCCTCTTGTTGGGCCTTTAATGACCCACCTCCGCGCAGATCCATTGGTGCATAGACCCCAAGGATAAACAAGCGAGTGAGTCCGACTTTTAACCTAATCCAGAAGAGTCTTGGGCTTACACATTCATGCTCCATCACACATTCAACTATTCGAGAGGAAAGAATCACACCAACTCCTTGACAGCCTCGGCTGGTTTGGGGGACTCCCAACCAGTATGCCGTGTAGGGACCATGAACCGTGGTGTCACATCCTTTCCTCTTGGTTTCATTCACGCATATAATATCTATGCATCGTTCATCCATCATCTGACATACTTCATCTACCTTACCATCCATTCCTCCTCTTACATTCAACGTAGCGAAGCGGCTCTCCATGAGCCGCTTATCGCCCCCGCGAGAAACGAGACGTGATGGGTGGCGAACCACATCGCCGCCATTTTGGTTAATTAAATTAATTTTATAATTATCCATTGCGTTCCCATGAATAGCAAGGGAAAGGTTTGTCCACCCCAGCAGAGCCCCGCATGCCAGGGTAAGGCTGGCCTAATTCTGGGTCGCCCGGTCCCAGGGCAGTGTCCGTCCGCGCGGCAGACGTTGGATTGGCGGAGAGGTTAGGAATAGGGATAAATATAAATTGTAGGATATTACCGCCCAGAAGGGCAAGGGATAGAACTAATAAATAACTAGGGAAGCCGGGGTCGCATACCCGTATACTATACCACAACTACCGGACAAGTAAGTTGGGATGAGTATCCCATGACATTTAAAATTCATATTTCAAATAACACACGATATTTAACAATATGTAATATTATTCATGACTCATTTTCAAAGTAAATGTAAAATATTATTACTTCATAATAATTACTTCAATCAGGTACAATACAATAATATGTCGGCCTGGGTCACGATTTTGGCCAAGCCACTTGTCCATTGACGCCAGGTGCTAAACGCTATGACATGTAGACGGGTGTACCTGATAACCATACACCGCCACTGTCAGACAGACCCGCAAAATTTTACCAAGTATGTATAAAGATAATTTCAGTGAATATCTTGTTGAACTATACATACACACTATAAATAGAAAAAGGGGTCATTCGATTAATGTGGTACGCACCCTTGTCGGCAACTATGCAAAAACGAAACGAATCAGCACTGAATTGATCGTGTTGATCGCAGTCACGTAAATTACGTCTGGCTAAGCTTCCATATTTGCAACAAAGGTATATTCTTAATAATTTTTCCCTCTTTTAAATTTTCATCATTCCACAATCAGCAATTGAAATAGTTGACGAGCATATCTTGTTTAACGAAAAAGTTAATTAAGTTTAAATAGTCAAATTAGCTTTTGTATTCCTGAAAGACATAACTTTAATATTTCCAATGCACCCCTGGACGCACTCGTGCATTCACCCTTTCCTTATCAGTTTTGAAGTAGCGAGTCACGAACGCAGGGTGGGATTTGTAATTCTGATAATTACCTGTGTAATTTTTTTTTTGTTTATAATATTATATATGTAGCTGTTGTCAGTCTGGTTCAACACTTTTATGCAAAGAAAAATGTTGTGTGTTATAAATTTAAAAATTGTATGATATCTTCGGAAAATATTTAGAATTCACTTCCGACTTCAGCCCGACTTAAATTTCAACGTACATCTTTGGGAACGTTGCGATGTAAGTACGATCGACCAGCAAATCAAAGGTCACAAACTCAGGTGGATAGGCGGATATGCGGCCTCCCCCTTTGCAGGGATTCCAACAATAAACCAAAACAAGCTCTAGACTGGAACCACCAAGGAAAATGTTTACGGCCACATTATGTAGCTGTCCAAAGCAAACCTGGCGGCGGTCAATTATTGACGAAGTGAAGGCTACGTCACTTTTGATCTCATCAAATCGATCAAAAATGAGGCTAAGAACCATTCGGGATGGAGATGTAGTGTGGATGCCCTCTGCCCTGTCTAGGGGTCATAGGAATATATATATATATATATATATATATATATATATATATATATATATATATATATATATATATATATATATATATATATATATATATATATATATATATATATATATATATATTCACTGCACAGTTTACCGTTGATAGAAACAGGCAACCGCTTGCTTCACTGTGCTTCTTCAACGAACTTTTGTTGGATTTAGCTCGTCTTGGAATACCCACACGATCGATTGCTGTTTTGTTTCCGGTTCACACGCATATATCCATGATTCGTCACCTGTCACGATTTTATACACGTCTTTTGAATCACCACGGTCGATATTTTTAATCATTTCTTTACACCACCTAACGCGAGCCTTTTTTTGAGTGATTAATAAATTATGGTGTATCGAACGAGAACAATTTTTTTATTACTAAGTGTTCATGCAAAATCGAATGTACTGAAGTGGAACTAATGTGCACGGATGCTTCTATCTCACAATACGTCACATGACTATCTTCGATTTTCAGTTCACGCACTACATCAATGTTTTATGGCACAATAACCGATTTTGGATGATCTTCATTCATATCTGTGTAAATCTGTTGCGGCGGTGGTGTTAAATATCATACTAGCTGACCAGGCAATCTTTGTTCTGCCAAAAAACAATTTTGCGACAAAAAACAGCTTATACGGCAAAATTGGCTCAACGTTTTAGACGTAAAAACGTAACAGACAGAGAGTTACTTTCACATTTATAATATTAAAAATATGTAAATGCCTGGCCATGCCATTAGAGATGAAATAATTTCTAAGTGCATCCCTGTATGATTTGCTATCGAACTATACCACTAATGCGTCGAAACATCGCATTGATATTCTGCTCACAATACCGTTCATTCGATTCGCGATGAGCCAGTTATTAAATCAGATGGATAAACAAACACCTGCGCACCGAGATGAATTTGCATATGCGACTGGGGACACTATGCCGTCATTTGCATAATTATAATGGAAACGTGAAAACCTACTCATCAGCAACTCAAAAATGTATTAACATGCCTGTGTTGCGCTTTCATGTGATATTTAGTTTTTTTTTACCTCCCTTGAGATTAAAAGTTTGCATTCATACATGTTCTGATACGGACCGGAAAACTTTTATGTGAGAGAAAAGTTAAATAATTTAATACATAAAAGTTGTATAAATAAAAAGTTGCTTTAAATATTATTATGGTTGTACAAACACATGCAGCGTAGGAAATGCTTAAAGCAACATTTTATTTGGATTAACATTATGGCCAGGGATGTTATGGATATGATATTTCGGATCTGGATACGGATATGGATATAGGAATAAAATTATATCGGTTTCGGATATGCAATTATTTCGGATTATCCGTTATTTTCGGATAGTTTCGGTTACGGATATTAGATTGAAGTAAAATATAAACACAAAATGACACAAATATATCGAAACACTTCGTTTTATTTAGACTCCGCTCTTATACGAAACTATCCGAAACTTGTTAAACGGATACGGTTACGGATACGGATATAATTTTATTTCGGATATCCGATAGTTTCGGTTACGGTTACGGAGCTCCATAACATCTCTGATTATGACAACCTTTTTTGCTTAATAATTGGTAACACGCTCCGGTTTCTCTCGTGTAAAAAATATACGTAGTTAGTATTTGCCGACCGATCCACGTCACTTCATTTAATCTTTAAGAGATTTAAGAGAATCGACAATAAGTTTTTCAGTTTTTTAGGTAAATGATTTTTTTCTCTTTATTATATTTATGTAGAGGTACTAGTTTATGTTTTTATAAATAAACTACTACTTATTCAGATGAAAATTAGATTGCAGCTTAATGGGTAAGAGGTTTTCTTACGATCGTCACAATAATTTCATTTAGTCGCACATTCGATAAAATCCTAATTCTATACCCACGCTTTCCATAAATTCATTATAGCTAGGCTAGGTTGGTTTAGTGTAGGTATGCGGTAGAAGCGGTACTTCCAGTCAGGAGAACAAAGGAGTTAAGCACAGGTGTTCCCTCATACTGTAAATTATAGAAAATATTGGTCACATTATTCTACAATGACGTCAAAAGACTAATATCAAATTGTTAAAGCTTTACCTTAACATGGAACATTTACCAAAATTTTCGTAATCACTTCAGCATCAAAACATTCAGGTCAATGATGTATTTCGTGGCGATAAGGAGAAGCAATCAACGTACACGATACTATTATAAATGCGTAAATCACTATAATGTTACGTCGATATCAGATTGGTCCGACTCAATTACGCACTGCCAAGCTATTACCGGCTGATATACGAGTAGATTATACGCTGGTCTCTTGTGGCGATTACGCGATTGTCTTCGAATATAACCATATCCAGCAAAGCAATACTGTAATTATGTGCAATGCACCAATTGATCCTAAACGAATTAGTTAATTAAACAGAATTAACTAATCGATTATCTCTATTAGTTTTAGTATATAATATGTTACGGGTAAACAGACGAAAAAATGAAGTACTCGTATATAACAAAAAACCGACACATGCTGAGATATATCTAGTTTAAGTCTCCGTGCGGGGGCGGAATAACAATATTAACCTCTGTGGCCAGTTGGCCTGTCATCGTCTGTCGTCCCCTAGCTACGTGGTAGGGCCCCAAGCCCATCTGGATGGCAACCACCCAAAATTCTAAGTTATAAGTTTTCACTTCTATCGGCAGTTCCTATGACTGCTAATTTTTATTTGTATTAATATGTGTGTTTTATATAAATTATTTATTTCGCTTTTCAAACATGACAATTGCTTCCAGCCTTAGATGTAAAATATACAAAATTCTTGTTTCATCTTATGTAAGAGATAGAGTATCATGACATTTAGCGCTTATCTAGAAAATATGTTGCGGTGTATTTTAGTTTTACATCGTTTCAAGGGCGTCGTTAAAGGAGACAAGTGAATAGTTATTTCTATTATACAAGCTATATTAGCAAGAGTAAGTGGCGACATTCTGATGGCGATTCATGGCGATCTCCGTGGCGTGACGGCTTTAGAACGTCAGCGTGCTTGTAGGGCTCATAGGTTCGATTCCTGTCCCGAGTCTGAGTACTTCTTTTTTTTATTGATGAGGATCAGCAGACAATCAGCCTGTGCTGAGAACCCACTTGACACCAGGGTTATCACTAACACGCTGCCGTTTGCGTAGGAGAACTGGTATGTGATTATTATGTAATTATTTATAAAAGAAAAGTAGTTAAATGATATAATATATTACTTATCTAGTACCGCACTTTGCTTAATTTTGGCTGATGACGAGACTGTGTAAATTGTTATAGTATATTTAATTTTTTCACTTTGGGGAGGGGATTAGGGAGTAATTCACTGTCTATAATTTTATGATATTTAGTCCGGCACAATCATAAACAACGCCCACTAGTTTTGCCTTGAGATACTATGTTTAAGTTTAGTTAAGCTTGAGCTCAAAAGTTAGATGAGGTGTTTTGAGGTAAACTTAATACGAAACTGGTATAAAATATACACAAGTCTAAAAAGTGACACACGTAGGGGACTCACTTCGGGGACATCATCCTAAAATATATTCTGGCATGTTCGCTATGCTTTTAGCTCTATGAAATATTATAGCATACTTAATCAAATGATATTTTAATGTTTTATTTGATTCTTATGTTTGTTTGTATATTATGAACGAATGAATGAAATTATGAGCATTAAAATTAAATTTTTCTACTTAATTTAGTGATAATACTATACTGAGACGAATTTCATTCATTTAAATTTCGTTTACAGACAAATTTCCAATTTACTGAAACCAACTAATAAATGATTGTTTAATAATAATTAATAAATCTATTGTTAATTGACGTCTGACGCACTATAGAATTTGTACGTTAGAATAACAACGGGGATTGTTTATGTATTTATTGACAAATCAAAAGCATGTAAATAATAAACCAGCTGTCTAGTATTTATAATACAAGCGCTCCGCTACTCTAGATCTATGTGAATTATTCTAGATAACGTTCATGTTGCTTACTCTTAAGATTTGGAATAAGCGCCCGGCTGAGATTTTCTCAGCGCGGAAAGATATGGGTTTATAAAATTTCTCCAAAGCCAGCAGCGCGTTGGTACGTTGGTAATACCTCTGATGTTACCAACATCCACAGGCGACGGTGACAACCTACCAAGGTAAGCCATTTGCCTGTCTGCTAAACTCTAGCTATAAAAAAGATATTTATACATACAACAAAAATATATTGACATTTCTAAATACATAATAAAGGATTTTTTTGATTTCTATATAATCTTGAATCTTTTATGTTAGTAACTTACATTTGAAGGTTTGGTCTACACCACACACTAGACACAATATAAAATTCTCTAGGAAATTATTTACAGTCAAATTGTCTCAAAATAATACATTAATCAGACTATTCCTTTGAGATTTTAATAAGCCAGCTGTTCTATGCAAACATTTTAGAGATACTAAAACAAGTGAGTGGATTAATTAAGATTTTCAAAATTTAATTTCTTTTATAGTTCCCAAAGTACACTGTTTTGATAAGTATTTTCATAGTTTTATGTTTGTTCAATTCATTGTTGTATCTCGTTTGATTACTTAAAAAGTTAATGTGATCAAAGCCTCTGAGATAATGTATGGTGTTTTATTTAAACTTTTGTTCATTACCACTATAAAACATATAAAAACAATTATCACACCAATATTATCTACCTTAGTAATTTCGTTTGTACTGTAAGTTTTATAGAAATAAAGGAATCCGAAAAACTGGAACATGTAATTAAGAATAAATTTTATTAAGTCACAAACAACTAAAAACGTAAAATTAAAAGTGTATTCAGATTTAGTCATATTTATGGCATTCTCGTGGATTTTTTTTTTCAAGAAAATAGAAGTATCACAATAATAAATAACTGTGATAATAATAATCTGGATACGTTTTAATACATAGTAGTTGCATGTTGTACATAGAAATCGACCAAGCATAAATAATACTAATAAAGTTGTATTTTTATCAAATGAAATCCAAATTAGACTCACATTACTATAATGACAGCATATTAAGTTTGTTTTCGATAAGGATACATACAAGCAAATAAAAACGCGCAGACGGGCAACTCTTTACCATGAATCTAAAGTAATATTTTTAGAATATCAAAAGAGTCCTACACTGTAAAACGCAGTGAGAATACTGATAGTTATGTTAAAAATAGTACAGAATTCAGAAACCTGCATCGAAAATGACCTCTAAAAAGAAGGTGAGGTAAGTAGAATAGAGTATGTCTTAACTAACAAATGGAAATAATTTTCATGTAATCACAAAAGTTTACATTCACGTGTTTCATATCCGTTGCATCAAAAACGTTTATTTTGGAGACCAAGATACGCTTATTACTAAGCGAAGTTCAATTTTCGGCTGGGAAAATACTTTCCAATTTCTTCTGATTTTAAGAATTTTATAGAATTTGACCAAAATAATGTTTCGTATTGTATTTTACAGATATACGATATATCTCTAAAATATTAAATGGTAATAAGTTTAATTCGATTATTAATAAATTATTATTAATTTCATCGTAACAGTACCGAGAACTATTTGTGCCCTAAGTATGAAGGGCGTACTCGGCAATCAAGAGTGTCTTTCGTCTAATCGAAGCCTGTAAAGGATAACCTACGGCAGACTCCCTTACCTAATCATCATCATCCTAGCGTTAGTCCCGGTTGCCACCCAAACTTTCGTTTCGGTGCCCGGGGTCCGCTTTCCGACTTTTTCTACTCCACTTCGCGCGATCTTCAGCATCCCTGGTAGTGAGCCCATTGGCACGCATATCACCCTTTACAACGTCAAGCCAGCACTTTTTGGGTCTACCCCTCCTGCCGGGGCCCGGCGGAGGCGGCATGGCCAGACATTTGTTTCCCACGTAAGCATCCGGTTGCCGTAAAACATGGCCATACCAACGGAGCCGACACTCCTGCAATTTATCTGCAATGTCACGGACACGAAGACTACCACGAATGCGGGAGTTCCTAACGCGGTCCTTCCGCGTCACTCCACACATCCACCGCAGCATATTCATCTCCGTGACACGCAGTTCTTGCTTGTGTCGCTCTAACACCGGCCACGCTTCACAGCCGTATAAAAGGACAGGCCTAATGATGGTCTTATAGACCTGTCCCTTCAACTTTACCGGCATCTTGGGGTCACAAATGACACCAGTTACCTCACGCCATTTGGCCCACGCGGCAGCAATGCGTGCCTTGACGTCGCAATCGATGTCACCAGACGCATGAAACACAGATCCCAGATATTTCACATGGTCCGTGCGCTCGACCGTGTTGCCGTCTATGCGTACGGGTGTGGGATCTGTGGAGTTACAGGCCAAGTACTCGGTCTTCGCCACATTGAGCTTCAGACCACCGTTCTCAAGCGACTCCTTCCACACCTTCACACGTCGCACCAGCCTACCCCTGTCCGAATCTGCTAGCGCGATATCATCAGCATACATGAGCAGCCACGGGGGCTGCTCATGTGAGTTTCTGATGCTGTTTGACAATACGTCTAATACCACGCTAAACAGAAACGGACTAAGGACGGATCCTTGGTGCACCCCGACGGTGATGGGGAAAGGTTTTGTGTCGCCAACAGCGGTCCGAACTACGGAATCGGAATCACAGTACATGTCTCGGATGATCTCAATATAGGCCTCTGGAATCCCTTTGGACCGCAATGCCCACCAGATTATCGCGCGAGGAATACAGTCGAAGGCCTTCTGCAAGTCAAGAAACAGGCAATGCAGAGGCGTATTCTTCGCCCTGTATTTCTCCGCGACAGTCCTTAGGGCAAAAATAGGGTCCATTGTCCCGTGACCAGGGCGAAACCCATATTGACATTCCGAGACAGTGCACTCCTGTCGAATCCGAGAGTCGATAACCCTCTCGAAGAGCTTCATGGTGTGGGACATGACCTTTATTCCACGGTAGTTACCGCACTCCTGCACCGATCCCTTGCCTTTGAAGACTGGAGTAATGATACTCAGCCTCCATTGGTTCGGGATCGTACCGGTGAGGAGTGTCCGGTTAAAAAGGTCTGTTAAAGTGCCCACACCACGAGAACCCATCGCCTTCCAGGCTTCGATGGGGACTCCATCGGATCCAACAGCTTTCCGATTCTTCATGCGGCGAAGACAATTCTGGACTTCTGCAGGCGTTATCAGTGGCACTAGTCCTTGGTTCGGAGGAAGATCTGACGGCTGCACCTCTTTATGCTGCTTGTTCAGCAGCTCGTGGAAATATGAGCGCCATCTCTCCTTCACCGCGAGGTCCTCGCATAACAGGTTGCCCCCGGGGTCTTTTACACAGCGGCACTTGGAAATATCCTGTGCCGCTTTGACCCTGGAGCGCGCCAACTTATATATGAGCTTCTGTCCCTCAGACGAGTCCAACTTATCGTAAAGTGGTTGTAAGTGGTCTCGTCTGGCTCTGGCTACAGCTTTCTTGGTGGCGCGTTTGGCATCTCTGTATGCGTCGCGATCTTCAGGAGATCTGGACGCTTGCCACTTCTTAAAGAGGGCTTTTTTCGCCCTGGTCTCCCTCTGGACTGCGTCGTTCCACCACCAAGTCTCCTTGTCACACTTGCGTCCGCCCTTGGACACGCCAAGCACCTCTCTCGCCGACCCAAGGATAGCCGCCTGAATCCTGTCCCAGTAAGCTTGAACCGGTTCGCCCTCACCTCCGGCGCACTTGTCGCCGATGGCAGAGGCGAACTCCTGGGACTTGATTTCATCAAGCAGCCACCACCTGATTCGGCGTTGAAGGTGGTCGACACATTTGCCTTTGGGCTTTACGCAGAGGTCCATGACAAGAAGACGGTGTTGTGCAGTGAGACTCTCACCGGGTATGACCTTGCAGTTGGCCACTTTGCTGATGTGGTGTCTCCTAGTGAGTAGGAAGTCGATTTGGGTAGCATTCCTCCCGCTCTTGTAGGTGATGAGATGCTCGGGTCTCTTTTTGAAATACGTGTTCACGATGGCAAGGTCGGCAGCCGCACACGTATTGAGGATGTCCTCTCCTTCCGCGTTGCGGCTACCGTACCCAAATCCACCGTGAACACGCTCAAATTCCCCACATTCATCACCCACATGACCGTTCAGATCACCCCCCAAAACGATCCCCTGTGATAATGGGATTCCACGGAGCACTTCTCCGAGTTGATTCCAAAACGCTATTTTATCGGCGTCGTCACAACCGGCCTGTGGCGCATAGGCACTTATCAAGTGGGTAACTACCCCATCGATAAGCACCCTAACGACCATAAGCCGGTCGCTATGACGTTTCACTTCCAAAATGTCGTTCTGGAACTCCTCCGAGAGCACTATGGCAACCCCATTCTCCCCACCAGGTGCACCTGTGTAGATCAGCTTGTAGCCATTCCCAATGAACCGGGATCTGCTGGCCTTCCACCGAGTCTCCTGCAGGAACGCTACGGCCACCCTCCGCCTGGAGAGCACATCGGCCAACTCTCTCGCGCGTCCGGTTAGCGTGCCAATATTCCACGTTGCGAAGCGGAGTTTCCTTTTGGATGGGGCTAATGTCTTTAGCCGTGCTCGCCCACGGCACGGCAGCCCTAGTCCACTTGTCACAGGAGTCGGGCGAAGTTCCTGCGCGTCGTTTTGCGGCGACGCCCTATCCGTGACAATACCTTTCCGTGTTCTGACCATGATTACTTGGCTAGTTTTGGTTTTTACGGGAGCGACTGCCGTCCGACCTCCCAACCTCTAAAGGGAAACCTAGAGGTGTCCTTCCCTCGCCGCGTGCAAGCTGGCAGAGGGAGTGACCCATCAGTCGGCTTTTACGACTCCCTTGGGATGATTTGGGGTGGCCCTATTCTTTCTTCGGCCGGGACCACACGGCACTGACTCCCTTACCTAATAACACCAGGTAAAAGTTACATCTGCTTTTAAAGGTGTCGGTACTGCCTTTTAAATTCAGAAGATTTGCATATAAAATGAATTCAGTATACATCGAAAATTTTCATTTAAAATATTTTCCACCAAGTTCACGATCGTTATCAATATTTAACATATCGAAACTTTCTTGTACAAAACTTAAAGTTTTAAGTATCGGCTATAAGATATTAAATATTTCTACACTTGAGAAAATTATAGGAACAACCTCGTTCGCTCGGAACTTTCTAGAATTTAATTTTGATTTAATTTGTATTTTTAGTGTTGAGTTGTTTATATATTTATATTCTAGGGCGGGAGGAAGTGTGCATATCGGCGTCTACCCCTGCGAATCCGCCTCCTGCCGATGGGTGGCGCCTCTGCGTCATTCTCCTTTTCCTGCTCAGTGGCCTCCTTCTGTCGAATGACTCGATCCAGAAGGTGGTCTCCTTCTGGAGTCGCTTGCCAGCAAGTCTCGCTGCGGAGCATTTGGCCTATTATGTTCCGCAACGAAAGATATTCTCCAATGATGGAGCAAAGGCCCTGCCTTTGGAGCCCCCATGCCGCATAGTCTGATACCGTGTGTCTACGGTGTCGACGGAAGAAACCGCATTGCCAACAAGCCGGGGTAAGTTCCTGACCAGCAATTTGGTGCAGGTATTTACCGAAGCAGCCGTGTTCAGTCAATACCTGCACCAGCCTATACGACAAGATCACACGTCTCCGAGACATCCAGTCGATTAAGTGCGGGCGGATCGTCTCCCCCGTTATCCAGCCTGGCCTCCTAGAACCTATCTCGGGTCTTAACCCTGACCTGTTGAACCTCTTCCAGACACAGTCAGATGCTCTGGCGTATGAGTGGAAGTGATACGCTCCAGCCAGTACCACAGCCTGAAGATCCCATTGTGGATCGGCTACCGGAAGCGTTTACACTCGCCAGGACTCCGTATGATAACTACGACTGACCCTCACGTCTATGACACTCTGAAATTGTCTCAAGAGGGTTCCGTTCCGAGAAGTGAGTGAATCGGCCCAGACGGGTGCACCATACAGTACTTCTCACAACGCCTGAATACGGCTTTCTCACGGCTGTGTCCGGCTTCCCCACATTAGGCAGAATCCTTCCCAGGGCTGCAGCCGCTGAGACTAATTTCGGAGCCATCTGAGTGAAATGGGCTCCACCTAGTTCCACCTAGAGTCTATAGTGAGCCCCAAATATTTAAAATGGGGCTTCACATCGACTGCATCGCCCTAATCGTGATCTGTGCATCCCGAGGTGGTCTTTTTCTGGGGCTATGGCCCTGGGGCTATTATGTATGCAACAAGAGAGCCTCTGTTTTATCAACAGAGATCGTCAAACCAAGCGATATGATTCGGTCCACCACCATAGGCGTATTAGTGGCGGACTTGAGTAGCGCCTCATCTATGGTTTCAACCCGGGTTACGACAAGGGTGTCATCCGCGTAGCATAACACCCCTGCATCAGGCGTCTGGTCCTCGCAAAACCCAGTCATACCCGATATTCCACAGAAGCGGTCCCAGTATCGACTGCTGTGGAACACCACACGCAACTTATCGCCTCTGAACCCGAACTTGACCATCCTCCCAGATGATGAACGTGTTCCAGAGGTTTCCCTCAAATAGCTTCCTCAAATACAAAGGAACCTTGTGGAACTTTAGTGCCTCTAGTATTTTCTCACAAGGGAGGCTGTCGAAGATGTTCGCAATATCGAGCGATACCATTTCTCTCGGTCTCTCCCGAGATTCCCTTCAGGGTGGTGAGTGCATCCAATGTTGAACCCCTCGCCCTGAATCCGTACTGAACATCAGAGAAGCCCGGCCCGGTTACATCCAAATGTTGGACAAGACGACCTGCCACAATCCTCTCGAACATTTTGGCCGTCTCTTTCAGGAGGACGATAGGCCTGTAGCCGGAGGGATTATCTGGTGGCCTTCCATGTTTTGGGATCAGGCATAATCGACCCTGATTCTATTTGGCCGGAAACTGTCCCGTGCGTATGCACTTATCGAGTAGTTCCTGAAAACAGCCGCCGAGGTATTTCACGGCATGGAAGGGAATCTTACCTAGGATCTCATCGGGTTCAAGCGCTTTCTTGGAACCTCGAAGGGGGTTCAAGGCATTCTCAAATTATTCCGCCGTTATGGGGAGGGGTTAATGAAATATATTATTAACATTTATTTAATAATTATTATCAGTGTACTTAAGAAAAAGCGTTGGATGGTAAAAAAATGCCATGACTACATATATTAACATAGTAAAACTGGTAAAAAAAAGATAAATAGACATACTGGGACAGCGCGTATACATTCGTATAGCGCCATCTGGTCGCAAATTAATCAGCACAACGCTTATGTTATAGATGCTATACAATTAATATATAACTCATATACTTTTTTTATGAAAAAATACATATTGTACATAAGCCTCAGCGTTCCGATGCTCTACAGCTGTTGCGCCACAGAGCTCAACGAAAAATAAGTGTCAGGGAAGGGCTCTTATGCAAAAAGGTGCTCCAAAGATTTTCCTTGTGACAATACATAAAATCATATCTCTGGCTTCAAACTGAAAGCTGCAAATAAAACCCGGAATAAAACGGTGGTAAGAAATAGAAAATTAATCTATCTTCTGAACCGGATTTATATATTTACTCTAAGGTCATATACGCGTTCATATTTTCATCATGGCTCACAATAATACGGGTGTGGCGTACGATACGATCTTTTTGTGGGGCGTATTTATGACGTACCTTCCCTGTGCCCAGGGTACGATGAATCGATACGGTGGCCCATGAATATTTGAACGCTTTTTGTGCTGTCCGCACTTTTGTCGCGCCAGACCATCGGCCTAATTGAAATAGTTTTATTATCGACCGCAACTTTAACCAGAACAAACTGTTTTTATATGATTAATTTATGAAATATTGCGATTGGGCTGGATCAACGGATACTTAATTCGCCTTCCATGGTTTTCTCCGGATTCAATCCCCACGGAGAGCAAAATATTTATATCTGAAAATAGTTTGTTCTCATGTGGGTGCAAGTGCCACATAATGTTTATAAAAATCGCCATGATATAGATATTTATTTAAAGCTGGGAAAATTTATTTTTCAAACTTTCACTATGTACGATCATTATGCTTATACGTCATTTTTAGGAGAATTTACACAAACCCTTTTGTGTTATGTTGCTTCTAATCTTTTTTGAATTATTTTCCTTCCCTTTTGTCCTGTGATTAAAAATCTCTGACATGACTATTTTTTATAAATAATATTTTTCTGGTGTTAGTTTCTATATCACCAACAGTATCACCAATTACAATATCACCGTTAGCAATAAATACTATATTTTGCTAATTTTTCACAGATTATTGCAACTTATTTCTATCAAATATACAAATCATCCATTCTTTATACACCAGTAACAAAAAAGTATTATTAAATAAGAGCGCCACGTCGTTTACGCACATAGTTGTAAATTACGCAACAATTCTAATGGAAAATGAAATGCCTGCTTCCGAACCATTAAGCAATTTGAATTTAACATTCGTCCCTTCATTTTCCTATTACCGCAGAAATTGCTCGTTTTAGGCACCCTTCCTTGTTACTAGAGGCAACGTATAAAAACTAAGTGTACAATTCTGCAAACATTTTATTGCGTGTGATGACTGTTTGTGATTTGTGAAAAAAAATGTTATTTCAGTACAATATGCTGTGTAATATATAAACAATATAGTATAAAACTGAAATTATAGAGGGTACTAAACGATTAAAAGCATCTCTTGATATGAGGATTTATGAATTAACAGACGAAAAGTAACAGGATAAAATAAAATAGAAAAACAATGGATACTAA
Organism: Malacosoma neustria; assembly: GCA_963693495.1. NCBI lineage: Eukaryota > Metazoa > Arthropoda > Insecta > Lepidoptera > Lasiocampidae > Malacosoma > Malacosoma neustria. The sequence continues at coordinate 11,036,556 of OY856385.1, read as the reverse complement.
GATGACCCCAAATAATTGAGATTAGGTCAAGTTCATTTCTTTTTTCGGTCTTCAAAACTGAATACAATTACAGGCTTACTTAAAATGTGGCTAATGCTAAAAATTATACCTATATAATGATAAAATGTATTCTACAAGATGAAGACACAACTTCGTTATGTAAGCTATGAATACCCATACATTAATTATAAATAAAACATAAACATATCATGACAAATTGAAAATAATTTAAAAAAATGTGATGATGATATAATATGATGCTACGGAATAAGTATTTGTACCAGATCATTATCAAGAGGTATTTCAGATTGCATCAAAAATATGTACTTTGGAACTCAGGTTCACAATTTAGTAATGACAAAGGACAAAACTCCTTTTTCGTCGATGCCTCTCAATGATATGCAAGAAAGCAAAAAAAGTTGGAATAGATGTGGCTACTTCTAATTTTTATAGGAGGCGACTGTGGTCAGATTCTCAATCCCAAACTATGCTTTTCCTTTTCTGTTTACAAACAAAAAAAATGAGCGAAGAAGCGTTAGTCGCCTTATTTCTTAAAGAGATTTACACTAATCAATTATTTTTATAAAATGTTTTCAGTGTCAGTGGGAAACCCTTTTATTCATTTATTTTATTACATCTAAATTGTCTATTGCATATTATGGTGGGATGTAAAGGAGTAAATTTTTTCATACTGATACTATTGTATTATTATTAAAAAAACAACAAAATGGTCAAGGAAGAGCTAAAGGCAGATATTTTGCTATATAGCTTTGAACCCAAATTTTGAGTGTAATTGGATGCAATGGGTATGAAGCAACTCTAATAACGTAAAAAGTTTATTCTTAATTCAAAACTATGTAATTTATGTAATAATATCGAAGACTGCTGAAATGAAATATCTACTTCATGAATTCTCTTCATTGTTGTCCAATACTATTTCAAAGTACACGATTACCGCACTGGCAGTTCTGGTTGCATGATTTGTGAAACAGGCCATTTAATTTTGCTTTCTTATGTTAGGTACTATTAATTTTAGAATTAATTCTTAAGATATGTGAATATGTGAAAAATTATGTTTCTATTTTGATTTATAACGAGTTATGGTTTTTGCTTTTCAGATTTAGAAGATCAGAAAATAATTTTATCTTTTTGAAATTTTAATCAACACAAGTTTTCTATTTGTAATGGGATTAAGTAAATAAAGCTATTTGAAGAACGCATGATAATAAGTTTAATAACTTATAGTAATTTCAAAGCTTAGTGACATCGAAAAGCAAAGTTGAAAGAGGTTTATACGACAAAGTTTTAAAAGAAAATTTTAGACACGTTTAATATGAGTTTGCAATTCGAATCTCACAGTGTATAAAAAGGCGAAAATCGTTTACGGACCGTCTGGATCAAAGAGAAATGGAGTAATCGAAGTGGAATAAATCAACACAGAACAAATTAAATACGCGTGTCGAGCAATTGAGCTGTACTGTGTGCCAGTCTTACACTTTTCAATATGAAATGAAATGGATTTTTCTATTTTCTTGAAATCAATCACGTCATGTCAATTTTTACGGCTGAGGCAATGATTATATTCCACAACTGGCAGACGTAAGCTTATAGTTTTGCAATATAGACTTAAGAAAATAATTATTTTTGTAGAATTTCCTATATGCTTAAATCTAGAAAATGAAATTAAATTTGAGTTTTTCCTATTCATTTATAATGAAACATGCCTTACGTTGCATAATTTGAAAGTAAATCTGATGTAAAGACAGACCACAAATAAACGCTTGAAAGTGTGCCCTATTACATACTTGAAGCTTAACACGGGCTCCGAAATAAAAGCCTCAGATGCGACTGTGGAATGCCTATCTTCTTCTTTCAAGAATTTTAAGTCAACTGCATGACACGCTTGGACGAGTAGTCTATGTACTGTATTTAGGTAAATGCTAGTAAACTATTAGCCTTCTTCTTCCTGCTCTTATACCAAACTATATGGGGTCAGCACAACATGTCCTTTCACTTTCCTCAACTTAACATTCATACCTTTTTTGTATTAGCACAGTATTAAGCCTTAGCAAACAAAGACATGTAATGATTACTTAATATATTACAGACCACGTCATCTAGGTGACACTAACTAATCGCCATCGTCTTAAATTTGTGACCGAGGACAATTTAGATTTACTGTTCAGACCATTAATAGACTAATAAATATTTATAGCAGCAGTAGTAATATTTAATATTACTGTGTTGTATGAATAAATTTCTATTTGACTTCAATTATATATCTTATCTACTTAAACAACTCCGAAACTAATATATATTTCGGGTATTTGTGGCTTATTCCACAATTTGATACTGTCTTCACAGGCCACAAATTTCCAGTATCTGCAAATTTTAGGAATTGCATTTTTTTAAATTTCTTTGAAACAGCAGACACGCTGACAGCCCACTTAGAATTTAGCAGTTACCGTCGCCTGTAGCATCCTGTTTGCAATGCCAGTAGCATCACGAACGCTACTGTCCCATAAGGGTACAGGAACTTGGGTCACTAATGCCCAAACACAACACAAAGTTACTATGGCGGCAAACTTAAGACCAAAGGTGGCCCTCATGACGGGCTTGAGGCCCTACCACATAGCTAGGGTGGGTTATTTTGTCGCCTTTTACGACAGGCCGACCCCGACCGCAGAGGTCAGTATTCTTTCTCCGCCCCTGCACGGATAAAACTGATTCTTATCTAGGGTCTCCTTTTACCTGAACTACACTTACTCATAGCTGCTTATGGTTGTGTGCGATCACATATTTGATAATAATAGTCTTTACAATACGTATAGAAAACGGTAAAAGAATATAGAGCCTAGCTTTTTTTAATTTGATTGTGAAATAATACAATACATATTTACATCATATAAGATATATTATTTGCATTGTTTATTAGATGTTTTATTATAATTTTTATTATCAACAGTCAATAACGTCCCACTGCTGAGCTAAGACCTCCTTAGGTGGCACAGACAGTATATCCGTTACGCTTGTCCCAGGTGGATTAATGAGTCACACGTAACGATGATTTCGGTATGCTCACGATGTTTTCACCATCGCTACATGGTAATTAGTTAGATAGTGATAGTGCTAGGCAAAATAGAGGGGAAGAGGCCCAGAGGACGTCATCAACCCGATGGTCGGATCAAATTAAGGCAATCACGGGGCTCACTTTGCCTGCAGCTCTGAAACAGGCCGAGAACAGAGTAGTGTGGAAGCAGTTCGTGAACGTCTCCGTAAAAGCTTATCAAGACGGGCACGACCTTCAGGAATGAAGAGCATAACGAAGAAGGGAAGAGAAGAAGAGAGACATGGCAATTATACTGTAATGTATACATAAGACAAGTAAAACTGTCTAAGCGGCACATACCACCGTGGGATTCGCTCCTGGTGCTACCCATCTTTAAGTTCGTCTCCGAGTGTAATTCCAATGAGCTACCAGGTACATTCGAGAACCAAAGAAACATTGTAAATATCAAAGCCTTTATTTATATCTGGAATGCACTAAATAACCAGAACGCCAATCCGTTGATAATATTATCAAAAAATCTAACTCCTTAAATAATTTTGATACAAAATTCTTGCGTTTGTTGGAAGAACGGTAAGGCTAGACATGTTTTGAAATGAAGGAATTATAAAATATAAATATATTTTTATATGTACTTATTATATAATAGTTTTTGGGATATATTTAAAAATTAAATCTATACTGGATCGTTATGTATACAAGAAATAATGTAACTCTAAACCGATTCCAACAAATGACGGAACACACCGTTGAGATGGATGTGAACGTGCGTAGTGCAACCGGATTAGTATTCCCGATTCGTATCAGAAGGGGTGGCAAAGATCAAGTTGCGTTTTTAATCAAACACATCGCAATCCGTCAATGGGACGCACCACTGACTAAAACAAAGCGATAAATTAAAGCAGGAAACGAGAGGAGAACGCTCGCTGCTCGTATTGAAAGATTTACTTCCTCTGTTTAATTGCAATAACGGCTAGGCACGTTGGTATCGTATTTTTCTTTTTACACTCCGCCTCTTATTGCCTTCGGGCCGTTAAATAAATTTATGACGCCCGACAAAGTTCAACCCACCTTGCCTCTACGGGCTGAAATTAGGTGGAAATGTGAAACAGAAATAAAAAGCTCGGTCCCAGGTGCGTTGTTCTTGTCGGGCGGCTGGCCCGCGGTCGCCTCTCTGCTGGGATTAGCTCTTGACTTGCGGTTAAATGGCGCGGCCGCTCATAAAAGTTTCTTAACGCTCATAGTTACGGACTACCTTACCGTATACTAAAATTTCCCTTTCAGAAAAGTTCTACGGGTTAGTTCCTTTAGCATTACGTGGCCTATCTGGGCGGGAATTTTATTACTGCGGGCTAAAGTACGCTGGACACCAAACTTCGTTATTAATGCGGGTATATGCTCCTTACTCCACCTCTAGCTGTGAGGCATTCAATTATATTTTCGTATAATGAACAAAAGTAAATTCGGAAACTCACATTAGCGCCCTGCTCCTTTAAAACCTCCGATGTAATCTGAAACAAGGAACAAACACGCCTAAATAACAATAAAATTGTAATAAAAACTTTGGGCACGCAACCGAAATTGTGGAAAATTGACCAAATTATTATTTACGGTTGGAAATTAAAACGAGGCATTTTAGAAGATTACTTTCCCCTCTTTTGAACCCGAATGAAAGCTTCACTAGCGTGTTATCATCCATATTGTTCTACACCGGTAATTATACACCTTACAATCCTTATAGATGATTCAGTAATTCGTTAGTTTACAAATGAAATGTCTACAAAAAAGTTTATAAAACTGCTATTTATACTATTTACTTCATCTAAGAACTATGGAAATCAAGACTTTTCGCTGTGTTACTTACCAGTTAGTACACCCTGCTAACAACGGACAAAGCTTTGAGGAATGATTTTTCTTTAGAAGTTGCAGACCAGGCGGTATTTACGCTTTTTAACCGACTTCAAAAAAGGAGGAGGTTATCAATTCGTCTGTATTTTTTATATTTGTTATCTCAGAACTTTCGACTGGGTGAACCGATTTTGATGATTCTTTTTTTGTATGAAAGCTGGTGCTTCTCGTGTAGTCCTATTTGTGGTACAGCGTGCACAGTGGTACAGTGGTAGTCGGTGTCAGCCAAGGAAACACTACAATATACCTAGCAATAATAATACACAATCACACCTCACTTATAACTATGTATGTAGTTCGAAACCTACCTTGGCTGACACCGACTCCAAAAATAACAATAATTGTAAATACATTATATTATCTTAATATAGATCATACCTACATATTGATGAGTAGAAAAAGTAGGTTGATTATTAAGTTATAGAAGAATATGCAATTATTTTTTTACATTTTAGTGCATATTAATTTGTTTTGAAATAGTTTTTTTTATTGAAGGCGGTTTATTTTTAAATTTTTGTTTATTAAAGTATAAAACATTATATGAATTAGTTGCAAATTACATGCAAATTTTGCTAATTGTAAATTTTAGATTTCAATCGGACTAAAGAAGCAGCCACTATGCTAATAAAGAGTGTATTTTTAATTTTTTTCCGCAGTTTAACTCTTTCCTAATACAAGTCGGACGAGTACCAGCTCTTCATACACGGCGTCACGGTCCAAGAGGGGACCATGATTGACGGCAAGCTGGAGGGACTAAAGGACTGCCTGCTGCCAGCTCTTCGCTACCGGCCACCACTGGCCCATGAGGCGCGATAGGCTGTGGCGGTCATGCAGATTGACTTATCCGAAAAGGATTACCTGCTGTTCCTCATCCCGAAAAAGGGCAGGAATGTGGGCCAAGGAAAGACAACGGCTGCAGCCACGCCCTCAATTGAAACGCGACCAGCGGCTCCCAGAAGGACAGCAGTGCCTCCACCACTTCCTCTGGAAGATGGGTGGACAGTCGTCGAAAAGAAGACGAAGAAGAGGAGGGCGAAAACCGGCCCTTAGCCTCCCGCGGCCAGGAAGGTGACATCAGCCTCTGGGTCGAGGCAGCCGCCGCCGGCTCTTGAAAAAAACGGAGGAGGAGGGATCCCCAAAAACTTAGGGTCACCAAGACCGCCGCGGTCACCCATCAACATCTTTCCTGTAGTCCCACATATACCTCGGTCCTCCCAGGCCGAGAAACCCGTCAAGAGAAGGTTTTTCCCCGAGAACAAAAAAAAGGTAGTCCAGCATCGATGCCGTATAAATTCCACCCAGTGTGATATCCCTTAGATCAGACGACGCGGATGCAACACATCTAAAGTTTCTAATAATTTAAACTTAATAGTATAAACCAAATATCAAATTTTTGATATAGTTGATTCTTAATTTAAATTGAATAATCTCTACGCGCGACCACATCAAAAGATTTCCAATATTAATTTTCAAACCGCCATCAGTACGGATGTTTGGCTTGCGGTCGTTGTGTTCTGTTTTACCTTTTAAACTCCAAGCAATATAATATCTTTGATCCCTTTCCTAAACAAAGAAAAAGCCGGTTATTTTAGTATAGATTATAAATAAAATTTTACGTAGAATGGCATGTAATTAGTAGCCGCAAAAGACAAATTTTTTGCTTGTAATGTTTTTCACATCCAGAGCTCAATATTCGGATGAAAGGTGATTTGTTCTGTAATAAATATTAATGTTTCTAAAGTCTTCACTTTGGAGATATGATGTTAAGTTGAATCACATAGATGAGGTCTTGAATTCTGGCTGGATTTCGTTTCCGCTCTATTATATGCCAAGACCAACAAGTGAGACGATCCAACATTTAATATTAGAGACATTTGATTGTCTACAAAATGATCTAGAAATGTATTTCAAATAATGGCTAGCTTCACTTGTTATAACTTTGCACGTATATAACAAATGCCACCTTGAGCCTAAGTAAAATCAGGTAGTAAACACCAAATTTATTGAATTAATTTATTGAAATAATATAAAAAAAGAGAATCGTTACAATAAAACCAAAGCTGTTGTTCGTATTTCATTTTGTTTCAAAGTCTTATTGTATGTGCATATCTACTTAGTGTCAAAATTACCTAATTCGTCGTTAGGACGGTTGAAATTAGCATTTTGCAAATTTTGTAGCGACATTTATTCAGGCAAACCCTTTGTAAGTTAGGGTGGACGGATGTCCGCAACTTTGCTAATGTCGAAATAATGTACCCCGCCAGATCCCTTGCTTGTATCGCACCGGCTGATGGAATGGAAAAGTTTTCATTTATGTTTTACTCTTTACTACTAGAGTCTTATTATTTAACGAGCGCTACAACTAATGTATAACGAATGTCTGGACGTGGTTTTTACATTTAAACATATTGTATATTAATCTCCAAAGGAAAATTACAAAGTTATATTAAAATAATTTAAAACTCTGTTAGTTTTAATAATATAAGTTGATAATAACATTAATAAGACTTTTTACGGATTCATTGTGTCTGTTTACTTGATCATGCTTGATGTTTTGGCTACAGCAAAGAAAACACTTGTGATGCATGGGCATTTCTCAAAACAAAATATTGCAAATCATATAAAAAAACTCTTTTATGATCATTCCTTCTCTGTACAGGCTGTCCAACTATAAAACTCTTTGCCTACTGCAATCACACAAGCGAAATCTTTACCAATTAAAAAAAAAATTAGTTCGACAATATTATCTACAGGAAACCTTTAAAGTCTAATATTTAATTGATTAAAAACTATAATACTTCATTTGTATATTTTACTTTACTTATACTATTTATTTTATATGATATTATGTGTTTGTTGTTTATATTATTTATGTTATTATCATATTTCATTAATATTATTATATTTCATATTACTTTTAGCGCGCCACCGCGCAAAACGCTCTTGAATGTATTCCGACCTTAAGGTTGTCTGGAAGAAATCGCTTCTTAGCGATAAGATCGCCTATTGTGCACTAGTAATCTGTTTAATATTAAGTTACTTTGTAAATAATATTTGGTGGACGATAAAGAATAGTCTATCTATTTGTCTCTTTCTTCTCAAAGCTTAGTACTTAAGGACGAAAGACTTCGAGCGACCCCTTCTGCAGTACTGAATTACAGAGCGGAAACGTGCACAATCTCGGTAGGATTGTTCTACAAATTTTAAGCTTATCAGTGGGCTATACCTATCAGGTCATAAGTATTGTCACACAGTAAAAACTTTTCTTTTAGAATGCTGGCCACAAAAAAGTTTATTGAATTAGAATTTCGAATTGTTCATGAAAATAAAAATGTATAACTTTTAGAATTTTACTCATTTTTAAATATGGAGTGGACGCTTAAAGAAGACCGTGTTGCAGTTATTGCGTTGCATCGTTGCGGTTACGCGCCAATTCAAATTTTTAACATACTGAAAAATTTGAATATTAGCAAAAGATTCGTTTATCATACCATCAAACGATACAATGAAGACTCTAGTGTAGATGACAGGTCAAGAAGTGGTCGCCCTCGGTCTGTTAGGACTCCAGCAGTGATAAAAGCTGTGAAGGCATGAATTCAAAGAAATCCCAAACGTAAGCAGAAACTGTTGGCCCTTCAGATGGGGTTAAGCAGAACCACGGTGAAAAGAGTGTTAAATGAAGACTTAGGGCTTCGGGCATATCGAAGAAAAACAGGACATCGTTTGAATGCTCGTCTAATGGACCTGAGACTGAAGAGATGCCGCGCTTTGTTGAAGCGGTACGCGGGAAAAAAATATCGGGAAATTCTTTTTTCGGATGAAAAAATGTTTACCGTAGAAGAGAGCTACAACAAACAAAATGATAAGGTGTACGCACACAGTAGTGAAGAAGCGAGCAACCGTATTCCGCGTGTCCAACGAGGTCATTTTCCATCCTCGCTCATGGTATGGTTGGGAGTTTCTTATTTGGGCTTAACAGAGGTACATTTTTGTGAGAAAGGTGTAAAAACGAATGCTGTTGTGTATCAAAATACAGTCCCGACGAACCTTGTGGAACCTGTTTCTCATACCATGTTCAATAACAGGCACTGGGTATTCCAACAAGATTCGGCGCCAGCTCATAGAGCGAAGAGCACACAAGACTGGCTGGCGGCGCGTGAAATCGACTTCATCCGGCACGAAGACTGGCCCTCCTCCAGTCCAGATTTGAATCCGTTAGATTACAAGATATGGCAACACTTGGAGGAAAAGGCGTGCTCAAAGCCTCATCCCAATTTGGAGTCACTCAAGACATCCTTGATTAAGGCAGCCGCCGATATTGACATGGACCTCGTTCGTGCTGCGATAGAAACTGGCCGCGCAGATTGAAGGCTTGTATTCAAAATCACGGAGGTCATTTTGAATAAACTTTAATGTCATAAGAATCTATGTTTTGTTAAGTTCATTTTGGTATATGAATGGTTACATAATTAATAAACTTGTTACAATTATTTTACATTAAACATGTGACAGAATTTATGACCTGACTAGGTATATTATTTTCAATAAAATCCGGTATGGTCGATATATCTCAGAAAATAAGAATATCACGTATCTCGACACCGATTCTGGACCAATAGGTAATGTAGTAAATGATTTCTAGAATGGAAATCGAGTCACGCGAAATGTACTCGTAGTATAAAATGCCGCAACCCAATGAAGCATAGAGTATGGTTGCCGGACTGGGTTCGATGAAGAAGAAGAAAAGACTGGATGTGTAGCACAAAGATTGGTCTAAGAGGAAGATTATTTATTATACATATTTATTTGTACAATAACATTGGGTCCATTTTAGTCCATAATATTTATGTTATATATTTACTCATTTGCATTTTCGATATTTTAAATAATCATATTACGGCGCACCGTTATATTTTCTGGAAGATGATTCAAATCTTTCAGATCTGTATTGGGATATAATATATCATCTAATGCTTGCTCTAGCGCAATTCGATGAGCATGTATGAAGTAGCATAAGAGAGGAAGATGATTTTTGAAGCGAAAACTTCTTTAGCCGCTTTGAACACTTTTTGGTAGGGGAAAATCTTATGGGTTCGTGTCACCGACATGTTATTTATTTTTGCTCCAGTAATACCAACCTTATCAATAATGGCTTAAGGCTTATTCTATAATGTAATTTTTATATGATTGCATTGCATTTCTTATACATATCTATTCGAATTGATCCTTTATTAAAATTAAATACAGTTGAATTTTCGAAGTTAAAATCTCTTTAGCCGCGTTAGGTACTTTTTGTTAGGGTAAAATCTTATGGGTTTGCATCACCCACATGCTAATGTTAATTGTATATGTATATCTATTATATATATGTATAATATATATATATATATATATATATATATATATATATATATATATATATATATATATATATATATATATATATATATATATATATATATATATATATATACCTATACCTATATATACAAAACATCGTACATCACTGACCGTGTGCTGTGCGCATTAGACGCTTTTTGAATGGGTAAAATCTTGTGAGTTCGTGTCACCGACATGCGTAATAGCAGTATATCTGTAGCCATACAGCTGACGCATTGTGCAACATTAGTGCTGTATATTAGTATATTATATCTTTACAAGAACCGAAACGAAAGTTTAGGTTGCAACCGGGATATTACGCTTGAGATGATGATTATATCTGTACAAGTAAAATTGAATGGATTATGTAATGATGTTGATAATTTTAATTTAAACATTATGCAATTTCAAATTTTAATATTAAAATTCTATGTTATAAGTTTACACTTCTATCGGAAAGTTTTTAACACTGCCAATTTTTTATCCATAGTCGTCACTTAAGTAAAAAAATAGATTAACTTTAAGTCTATAAATAATAAATATGCTGTAACAATTCACACAGCACAAACTAATACCAAAGTGAACAACAAAGCATATATGTATAGATATGCTATCTAGTATAGACTAGACAATTAAAATACTACTTACATTTTTTTGTAAATATACATCAACACCCACACTGGAGACAGGAATTGAAAGTTAGATCCTACAGGAGTACCGACGTATGCAGGTCATTGCATCACGAGTCATCTAAGCATATCAACTACGTAATATTTTTTTTTATTTTCAACTTGAGTTATAATAGTAATATAATAAATATAATTACGTAAACCCGCTCTGATATCAGTAAAGAGATTGTAGATATGAAAGAAGAGCAAGAATTCTGAACACTCGTTAACCGAGTTGTCCTATGTCGCCTCCCGTGGACGTGGCCAAACAAAATGTAATTTTCCCCCGGAGCGACCTCTTACGTGACCCGACAAAGATATAACGCTTTTATTAAATTATTTCAGCTTTTATAAGTAACTGTTTGGGGTATATAACGGTTATAGTATTAATAATACATTATATATGAGAAATCCCAATTCCTTACATACTATATTAAATTATTATTTAGCAGATACAAGGTTACCTTAACTCGGATCCTTAAAAGTTTTAATAACATCCTTTTATATTACTCTTTTTATCATATAATTTATTTGTAAGTAATGTTCAAATTTGTTAAATTTGGTATATAAGTTATTGCATAACACTAGAAAATTGCTTTTTTTATTACTGAAGTACAGCAGACGGCTCACTCAACAGTAAGCAGTTTCCGTCACCTATAGATGTTTGCGACGCTAGTGGCACTTCGAATACGCTATTGTCCCATAGGGTTACACGAACTTGTGTCACTTATATAACACAAGGTTACTATGGCGGCATATTTTAGACCAAGGGGGGTTGCCAGACGGAATTGGGGCCCTACCACGTAGCTAGGGTGGGTTACTAGGGTCGCTTTTTACGACAGGCCGATCGCAGCCACAGGGGTTAGTATTCTTACTCCGCCCCTGCACGGAGAATAGCTTGACAAGCATTTGAGAAAAAGGACATAAAAATTTTCTCTATTGCTAAATTAACAACGTCTCTAAAGACTTTTATAATATATTTGTTTATTACCTTTTTACGTAAACTCTGACATTCTCAATTTTTTAGTCATCACGTAGCAATACAAAGTGCAGGGAAACGCAGAATGCAAGGAACTCGTAGTAGAGTAAGTTACTACGTACTACTAACAGTACTACGAGCTACGAATTACGTGCTGCAGTGGGAAATTTGTGCAGTAGAATACAAAATACGAAAATAAAAAAAAACATGTGCGTCAGTTAATTGGTAAAAGTCATTCATATATCATAAATATTAATTGCGAAAATAACGATTTAAAAGGATAAAGAGATTATACCTACAGGTTTGGAACCCAACAATTAACGTAATGTATATTCCGTACCTACCTCGTATGGTCGACACCCGAGATTTTAAAAGCCTCACCTTGATACTGGAGTGTACATTAATTTGTTTAAGGGTAAAACGCTTAGAATTTAATTAAGCTTTCATATGAAAACCCTTCAATATACTTGATTTTTTAGTGGTGTGAAGGAAAGCAAACGACTGAAAATAACATTAATAAGTTAGATGACAAAAATTAGTTTATGTGTTTATCAGTAATATTAGATGATATGGTGGTTGCGTTTTCTGAAATATTAAACTTTATAATTATTAAGTGGAGTGTTCTGAAGAACTATTTAGGATGGTGCCCTCGTCGTCTTTCTACCACCGCACTGCCCGCCATCGGCTGGGTGTTCATCCCCATTTCTTGGAGCCTCTTCTTTCTTGCACGAAACGGTTCTCCAGAACGTTCATGTTGCGTACTCTCAGGACCTGGAATGAGCTTCCGGCTGAGGTTTTCTCAGCGCGGTATGATATGGGGTTCTTCAAAAAAGGCGTTATAAAATTTCTTCGAGACCGGCAGCGCGTTGGTAGTGCCTCTGGTGCTGCAAACGTCCATAGGCGACGGTGACCACCTGCCAGGGTGGGCCGTTTGCCTGTCTGCTGAACTCTAGCTATAAAAAAAATTAAAGCTTCTTGAAATAGGTATTAAGGCTAAACTTAACGCTGGATTCCCAAGTAAACTGCATAGTGCTATCACGCAACTATTGTATGATATTTTTTATTGTGGAAAGGAAATAGATTGCAATAAATTACTTACTCGTAAAGTAATATATTTTTATAAGAAAAATATATGCACAAAGAAATAATTATTAAATATTTAATTATATTATATGTATCTTTAAAAAACATAAATATTATAATAAAATTGATAAAACCAGAAAGAACTAAGTACATCAGAATCAGAAGTTTAAAATGATCTCCAATGACTTAAAAAGTTACTGCCTAATGGAACTTCTTGTAAAATTGAAAATATTAGGAAAGCTAGAAATAAAACGAAGACGCTGTGTCAAACAGAACACACAAAAAATAAGACAATATTTTTTATACAGCTTTGGGGTGCCTTAATTCAGATTTTTTATTTATTTATATATCTATGGGTATTAAGGCTATCAAAAATTAATTAACGAATAACATCTTTATCTATAGTGGTCACTATTGAAATAATTTTCTTACTTCATTTAATACCATAATTCACCAATTAATCAATTTAATGATAATAATCTTATTAAATTAAATGGAAATGATGAAAAAAAACCTTGAACATTTTGCAAAATTATTATTTTCTATGAAAAGTCATTTCAGCACAAAATAAAAAATATTTTGAGGGTAGGTGTAAAATAAGTAACACGTTATTAAGAGTTCTTTATTTTGAAATTAAATTTATATAGTAAATTATTATGTTATTGTTATTATGTGTGTTATTATGTGAGTATTCATGTATAAATAACACACTAATTTCAGTGATCTCTAAAAATCAGTACATTTCCTTTAACAATATACTCATAGTTCCTAGTGTGTTATTCATAACACACTGGTCATAACTGTGAATACAAATTGGAGACTCTACAAGAGACCAACTCTCAACTCGGTACTATGTTTAAAGATCGCATGGACTCATTTGAAAGAGAGCTACACAAAGCAGCGCCTTTACAGATTTTAAAATTTTCACCCTTAACACGCTAAAAGTACTACATACAACAGCAAACAGATATATAGTAGAATAAAAATACTTCTAGTGCATGGTATAGCTTAAGAGAAGCAAGAGGATCTGTCAACAAGAGTTTCAAAATTTATCACAACTAAGTTAAAGATTAGTGAATTCAAACCAGAACTCATAAATCACTGCCATCGTATAGGGAAGGCTCTAACTTCAGTGTTATACACATTAATGCGTAGAGTATTCCAGCTCACTACACTGATATGTTGGCGTCATTCAGTCAATGTAATATTCATGCTATATTGGTATCTGAATCTTGGCTAAAACCGAGCCTCCTCAATTATATATAATTTACCCGGATACCAGCTTGTCAAAAACGATCGCTTAGGTGGTGGCAGTGGAGGGGTTGCTATTTATCTCAAGTCCCATATTCTTTACTCACTAACACTACAGCCTCTCCTCGCGGCCATCTTCTTCTGATATAGGCGAATATCTGTTTGTCGAGGTACAGCTTCGGCAGACGAAAGTCTTGCTAGGTATTTTTATTGCCCTTAGATAGATAGGGAATCTATCAACTTCAACATTGATGACTTAAATCAGCACTTCATGACCATAATGCCTCTTGACCCAGTAACTAAATTAAGAACACTTACGAATCTATCTTTATTTCCAGCTCCATCACATCCAAGTTTCTTTCTCAGTTCACTGTCTGAATCTGATGTCATATTCATAAGTCTTATTTTGTAAATATAAGCAACAAAGAGTTATCTATCTATCTACAAATGCAAATCTTATTTAGCAGATAAATACTTCGCGGAAATACACAGAAAGCCTTATCGAACTTCCGTCGTTATGAAATAAACGTCCTATGATTTTATTTATGTCCGGAAGAGGGCGCAATGGGAGATTGCGCATCCGATTGTGACGCCCCAATGAAACAGATATTTCGCACAAACTCTGCTAAAATTATCATTTGGCAACGATTTGTTTCACTCCCGCCCCATTGGTTGCACCTCGTGCGCCTCTCATTCAATTAAGGGCCCACCACAATGCCTTGTTAAAATTTCAAATAGATTTAACACTTTCTATCGGGAGCACGGTACTTAAATTCAACCCTTGCTTGATTACATATTTTTTAAAAACGACCAGATCACCGTGGTATGTTTAATTATCCAGTTTTTCTAACTAAATCAAATAGTAGAAAGAGGATCTAATATTTTTACGGCTTTAAATTTGATTCTTTTATAACATGTTTTAATCATGCTTTTAAATAAAAGCTAAAGAAGAAAAGTGTCAGATCAACACCAACACAATTATAGAGCAAAGAGATCACATGAATATATCTGAAACTCTCTAGAACTACTAAGAAAGCTAGATTTAAGATATTTACTGTGATTTGTAAAAAAAATTATATACTCGTTAAAATAAGTAATAAATGTAATAAAGTGTGAATATTTTTCCACTAGCAAATTCCAGTTTTTCAATAGAAGTATCTGAGCGTAAAACAGGTGCTGTGCGATATCTTTTAAACTTTTTAAAGTTAGACTTATCTAATACTTTCAATTGTTATACAAGTTAAATAACTTAAGTAGTGGGAAGAACTAAAAGTTTTCTTTGAAACTCTTATTTTACCTTGGAAGTTAACAACTTAATTGTTTATTTACTTATAAAAATGTACCCGTTTTTGGATCTTTAATTGTTTAATAAAGCATAAGTATGGGGGTAATTATACAATACTACAGTTTTTAATGACAATAATGGTAGGTTGTTTCTTTTAATTTCCAAAAGACTTTCAACAAAGAATACTAAAGCAAACGTTTATGGCTACTATTTTTCATTTACGAAAACTTACTATAATGTTCGTATGGGTACATCACGCTTGAATGTATCCCTGTATGTCACTCATACTCGACTGAGGCCCTCGTATTTTTTTTATAGCTGGTTTTTAGCAGACAGTCAAACGGTCTACCCTGTCAGGTGGTCACCGTCGCCTATGAACGTTTGTAACACCAGAAGCATAATCAACGCGCTGCCGGCCTCGAAGAAATTTTATAACGCCTTTTTTAAAACACTGATATCGTACCGCGCTGACAAAACCTCAGCCGGAAGCCCATTCTAAATCCTTGTACCTTGGGACAAATTTCGTCATACTCCCATAATTTCTGTTTCAATTAATGTGCAGCTTTTATCTTTCAGATATGACATACTCATAATAATACTAAAAATCAGTCATACAAAGAACTATTAAAAAAAACTTTTTAAACTGATTTTGTGTTTTTGTCCCAAGGTACAATCACAGCTTGTACTTTGGGGCTGTGACGTTTGTACCTTTAGACAAAATATACCTATAGTGTCTCTTTATTTTTTTAAATTTGTATTAGCATTAAGGAATGATAATTACAAAATGACGAAAACATTTGTTGGATATTCTTCTCCTTCTCTATTTAATAGCATAAATATTAATACAATAGTGTGAGGAACTTTCAGTAACATCGTTGGAAACATTAATTAATCAGAAATTTGCTGTTTGTTTGTGTTTGTTTTTTCTGGACATAGGACTACATTTTTGGCAGTAATCTTTGAAATTGGTGCAATCTTCGTGCACCCAAAAGAAATATACCTCAAACATTAAATCCAGTTTTATTTCCTTATTGTTGAGAAATAATTTTCTCCACACCTTACGCGATTATATATCACAAGGAACATATTCACTCTTTAACAAGAGATCATTGTCTTCTCAATTTTATCTTAAAAACTCGTTTTTTAACTTGTTTTACCCAACTCCTCTAATTCCTGCTTTTCAGAAGTATCAGTTAAAACCATTTCTGTTATGTTATTTCTTGACGGGGCCTTTGGGAAAGGTTGAATGAGTTCTGGTGAACAAATAACGTCTTTTATGGCATCTTCTATTGCACCCGCAGATATAGATAGTACCGAAGATTCTAATAACTTGATTTCCTAAATTTGCTATTCAATATTTTACGGATTCGGTGTAGCAGGTAAAACTACATTTTCTTGAGACACGTAAATTCATAAATTACAATTGTATTTTCATTCTCTTTGTTTTTCTTCAGATATTACATTAGTACATTCTATCCGTGCAAGGGCGGAGAAAGAATACTGATATCTGCGACCAGGGTCGGCCTGTCGTAAAAGGCGACAAAACAATCCATCGATGTCGACCACCTTTGGTTTTAAGTATGTCGCCATAATAACTATGTGTTGTGTTCCGGCATTAGTGACCCAAGTTCATAGTATATCCTTATGGAACAGCGGCGTGTTTGCGATGTCACTGGCTTTGCACATACCCATAATCGACGGTAACTGCTAAATTCTAAGTCTACCTGCTGTCCTACAGCGATAAAAAAAATATGTCAGCTCATTAAAGATTTTGAATCATTAAATTCCTCAACTGCTTTTTGGATAGACCATCATTGTTCTATAACCTTTTTAATGGCTTCATTGACATGATTTGTATTTGCTTTAAGTCTGGTTACTTTATTCTTTCTTCGCGGCATCTAAAATAACACATCCACACAATAAATACATAACCTTGACAATATTTACATAAAATTAAACTTTTAAAAAGTTCAATAGTTGTACCTTGAGACAGTCCCAAAGTACAAAAATATGAGTGTACCTACGTACAATTTTTTTGAATTTAACAAAGAAGTGAAGTTATATAATTTGATTCGGGAAACTGTCGAAAACCAGCAAAATAAGTGAATACACATTACTGACAACTAAAAAAAGTACAATATAAAACCTCTTATCTCAAAATATTGCACTTGAAACACCGATGAAGTGAACAAAGAAAAAAAACCCTAGCACAATTTCCACATTCCACCACCACTTGGTGGAAATATTCAAATTGGCCCACTTTTCCAGATGTAATCAGAATATTGTACATAAAAGACCACGGGGTGTGCCTTAGATATCTCTGACGCCAAATTTGAAAAAATCTGTCTATTTCCCAAGATACAAGGTATCCCGAGGTACAAGGATCTCCCCTACGCAACATGAACGTTCTTGAGAACCGTTTTGTACAAGAAATACCTAGTCAGGTCATAAGTATTGTCACACAGTAAAAACTTTTCTTTTAGAATGCTGGCCACAAAAAAGTTTATTGAATTCGAATTTAGAATTGTTCATGAAAATAAAAATGTATAACTTTTAGAATTTTACTCATTTTTAAATATGGAGTGGACGCTTAAAGAAGACCGTGTTGCAGTTATTGCGTTGCATCGTTACAGTTACGCGCCAATTCAAATTTTTAACATACTGAAAAATTTTAATATAACCAAAAGATTCGTTTATCGTACCATCAAACGATACAATGAAGACTCTAGTGTAGATGACAGGTCAAGAAGTGGTCGCCCTCGGTCTGTTAGGACTCCAGCAGTGATAAAAGCTGTGAAGGCACGAATTCAAAGAAATCCCAAACGTAAGCAGAAACTGTTGGCCCTTCAGATGGGGTTAAGCAGAACCACGATGAAAAGGGTGTTAAATGAAGACTTAGGGCTTCGGGAATATCGAAGAAAAACAGGACATCGTTTGAATGCTCGTCTAATGGACCTGAGACTGAAGAGATGCCGCGCTTTGTTGAAGCGGTACGCGGGAAAAAAATATCGGGAAATTCTTTTTTCGGATGAAAAAATGTTTACCGTAGAAGAGAGCTACAACAAACAAAATGATAAGGTGTACGCACACAGTAGTGAAGAAGCGAGCAACCGTATTCCGCGTGTCCAACGAGGTCATTTTCCATCCTCGCTCATGGTATAGTTGGGAGTTTCTTATTGGGGCTTAACAGAGGTACATTTTTGTGAGAAAGGTGTAAAAACGAATGCTGTTGTGTATCAAAATACAGTCCTGACGAACCTTGTGGAACCTGTTTCTCATACCATGTTCAATAACAGGCACTGGGTATTCCAACAAGATTCGGCGCCAGCTCATAGAGCGAAGAGCACACAAGACTGGCTGGCGGCGCGTGAAATCGACTTCATCCGGCACGAAGACTGGCCCTCCTCCAGTCCAGATTTGAATCCGTTAGATTACAAGATATGGCAACACTTGGAGGAAAAGGCGTGCTCAAAGCCTCATCCCAATTTGGAGTCACTCAAGACATCCTTGATTAAGGCAGCCGCCGATATTGACATGGACCTCGTTCGTGCTGCGATAGACAACTGGCCGCGCAGATTGAAGGCTTGTATTCAAAATCACGGAGGTCATTTTGAATAAACTTTAATGTCATAAGAATCTATGTTTTGTTAAGTTCATTTTGGTATATGAATGGTTACATAATTAATAAACTTGTTACAATTATGTTACATTAAACATGTGACAGAATTTATGACCTGACTAGGTAGTATCAATAACCGTTTCGTACAAGTATCTTGGCAGTGACCTAATGAAAACTTTAAACTGACACAAGATACAGCACAGGTATGCTGTATACGCCTTGATGATGACACAAGATGGACTTTTTCTTCTGTGTTATCAAAACATGATCAAAAGGGCGACCAAACAACCTAGGACCCCAAGCCCGTCTGGATGCCAACCACCGTTGGTCTATAAGTATGCCGCCACAATAAATTTGTATTGTGTTTAAGTATTAGTGACCCAAATTTTTGTACATCTATGAAACAGCAGCGTGTTCGCGGTGCCCCTAGCGTCGCAAACATCCATAGGCTACGGTAACTGCTTATTATTGAGTGGGCCGCCAGCCTGTCTGCTGTTCCTCAGCAACAAATAAATGTTATATAAACGATTTTTTCTAAATACGGCAAATGAATAAAGTGCCTGAATACCAGCAACTCACAACTCGCTCTTTTATAGTATCCATTTTGACTGAGGTAATCATATTTAGGTAGTATACCTTTGTCATAGTCAAGGATTAACTAGGAATTAATTAAACTCATTCATTTTAATCTGTAACGTAATTTTCATCAACGCAATTTGCCAACAATCCCATCCGGAAAATCTCTAAAAGGCTTGGAATCTCTTTAAACGGTCGCTTCGTGGGCCTCGGTCTTCCATCGCGTCTACAATCAGAGCTTATGCATATATTTGAATTTTCAATTAAGGATACTTTGAAGAAAATTTTATTAGACATAAAGTGAAACCTTTGGTCTCTGAAGACAAAACGCGTATAACCGGAAAAGCTTGCGATGAAGTAGCCATCATATAGCAGAATAATATATTTAATGCCTGTATAACAAGTGATATTAATTTTTGGTGTAGTAGCGTAAAGCAGCCTTGCAGATTATCTTCCTTGTAAAGAACATCTACTTAAATGATAATAAAAAAATATTATAGTTGTTATCTATATATGTTTTTTTATTACTTACGTTATAAGAAGCTACATAAATCAGTTAAGAATACAAATTTACGGTAATATATGTGAAAATATTTTAGAAGATCCAAAACTCGTGTCAATTAATTTGTCGTTTTTGTATTTTTTGTTACTTAAAAAAATGTGTGAATATATATGATGACTATGAACTATAAAAAATTACGATTTCAGATTTTATTAATTCGACCGTGATATTAATTATTATACAGATATAAACTATAAGTTGTATACTGTGTCCTTAGAATCTCTCAAAGAAGACTATAAAATATGTGCTAAATTTTAATCTTCAAGATTTGTACTTTTAAAGCTTTTTATTACTGTACGGTTCTTCCGAATGAAAAATACTTGTCAAATTTACACAGCCCATTCGTGAAGAAATGATCTTTGACAACGCTAGGCTTAATATAACATAAATAATATGTAAATAAATATAAATATACTGCGCCAATTTACACAGCGTCATCTAGTCCTAAAGTAAATAGGCTTTGCTATTTGCTACTTGTGTTTTGGATACCAGACAACTGATATACTACTTAAATACTTTTTTTGAATAAATACATAAATACCAGACACAGGACCGGTATCAAACTCGTGACCTCCTCATGCTTCCTGTCATGCGTTAGCCGTTACGCTACAGAGGTCGTCAAACTACTACTATTAGATTTACGCATCGTAGTGTAATGCAGTAAAATCTGACCTAATATCAAATGGATATCTTAAACAAATTTAGTTGTCTTTATTTTTTGTTTCATAAGCAAACATAAAAAATTTCACTCATAACAATTAAATATTTGTTATTCAAACGCACTATTGCGACTCCATCCTATTTATAGTCCACTCCAACAACTGCACCCCAAAACGTCTGAAAGGCGTTTGCGAGATATCTTAAATGAGTTTCGTTATCTTTTGCCAAAGAAAATAGGATAAATAGTGAACAGACAATGCTAACAAACGCTAAATATTCAACATCTAAATGGTAAACATTTTATTCACTCATTTTATGTATCTTTAAGAACTAATTAAATGTTCCTTTTGTTCTATTAGAAGATCAACAGAAAAATATTTCTTTAAACTAGGTGAAAATTCGGCCCGGGCCACGAGATCGGCAGGCCACATATCCGTAAGCCCGGGCGTAGGCGATAGGAGAACAGCGGGGTTTTTTAGTGGGTAGTCGGATGGCTGAACATCTTTCCCGGAGTCCCACATATCCCTCGGTCCCCTCGGGCTGGGGGAATCCGTCAAGAGAGGTTTTTCCCGATACAAAAAAAACAAGGTGAAAATATGTATGGTAAGGCTTTATCATAGACACACATACGTAGACTAGAACAAACTATTTGCATCATACAAATATTTTAGACTATGTGGAGATAGAACATCACGATCGTGCCAGACCACTGTTGCCACTGAGTCAGACATGTCATCAATTTTGTATGAAAATTATTATTAAAACTAACAAATAGTTCCAATAAAATAATACTTTATCTATGTTTTTTTTCAATAATGTAACTAACATATATAAAAAATTTGATAACAACAACGACGATACTTTTGAATATAAAGAGTGTTCCGAATTTAAGTATGATATTTTTTAACTACAAAATATTGTTTACATATGTATCTTATAATAAAACTAGCCGATACCGCCAGCTTCGCTGGTCAAATAAAAAGGAAATGAACTGTTTAAAATTTTGGGGTTATGTTCTGATATGTGAAAAATAAAAATCCCAGAATTCGATCGCAGCGCCACCTACCAGGTCTGATTGCAAATCTAAACCATTCTCGAACCCACTTGAACACACACAAAAAATTTCAACAATATCCGTCCAGCCGTTTAGGAGGAGTTCAGTGACATACACACGCACATAAGAATTATTATTCTTATATAAAGATAAGTTAACAAATGTCTAAACATCCCGTGATCGTTTTATTCCTTTTCCACAAACAAAGGTACTATGCTAAGACTATGCGCAGTTCAGTATTATTGAAACCGCAACAGTCATGCAAATTTTAGAAAGGGCTTGCAGGCAGCACAGTACATATCCAGTATTACATCTTCACGTTGATGGCCGAAACGATCCGCTTGAAAATCACAGATTTCTATAGTGATAGGCAGTAAACTTTAGTAAAATTGTAAGCTCAGACGTAGATTTGATCACCTAATTGGATCAAAGAAATAATTAATCTCGCTTTTATTGTTTATCCACTTTTGATTATAGTCATAGGGCAAAAATTTGGCGTACTTTTGCTTAGATGATTCTCGATAACTCTTTCATTGCACTTTTAGGCTTAAGAAAATGTCTGATATAAATGGTTCATCTGCTTTTTGAAAGGGAGATTGGGTCCTTGAGAAACCTTTGTAGTCTGGTATCGACTCGGTAAGTGACTTCTCCCCGTGGAGTATAAAGACTGAATAATTTGGTTTTCTGGCTGGAATAAGAGTAACAGCTGCTCGAGTCGGTGAACTATTGAAGGAGTCGTCCATTTTGTAACATTTACGACCCCTTAAGTAACGGATAGTATGGTTTTATTCACATAATCATAGTTAAACCTCACAATAAATATAAAAGAAATGACATAACACGAACTACCTTCAAAAACGATTACATCGTAGCTTAAAGCTAATATATATATATATATATATATATATATATATATATATATATACGTAAGTTATATACTGGTACTTTACTATGCAGGCATTCAGCCAGGAACGAGTAACGCGGATCTCAGTAGTTTTATGTTTAAGATCGTAAGTCTATAAAGCGGTCATAAAGGGCCCGTGGACAAAGAATGCAAAGCGAGTTCCGAAGTGAACTCAACTAACCTCTTGGTAGTGTCCTTTACGATAGATTTATATTCATGACACTATCTGCAGCGCGTAAAATTTCGGGCAATGGCGATCCAGAAGCGGGCATATGTAATTTTGTTTGAATAAGTAAAGAAGGGTAGGACAAAGGCTATTTGATCTTTTCTGTCTCCGCACCGCTAAAGATAAATAAAATCTACCGTGGCCTGGTTTATGTGATATTACATAAATGGATTTCGAAGGATATCGTGTTATGGGATTATTGATTCCCCGACGTCTCAAGTAGGTACATTATCCTGGTAAGGAGGGATAAACTTGTAGGTGTATATCGATTAAAGGACTATACATATTCGTGATGTACTTCATCAACATAGTAGAATATCAAAATAAGAGTTGAAAATATTATTCTTTCAGAGTAGTTAAAATTTTACTAAGCTTCTCTAAGTTTAATAAGCTTCGTCATAATTTTGTTAAGAGAAACATATAAGGATTCTGAACTAGTAGTGATCACATAAAATCACAAAAAAACATAAGTTTTATTCAAATACTTCATACAATTTTACTGTTTGGCTATGTGGTAAAATCAGTAGTAGCTAGAACTTCAAAATTGCGGTTTTAAATTCTAGTAAGGTAAATATTAACATTTATCTTTTTTATCACTACAAATTTTACGCTATTTATTTTATTCACGTATTCTATGAACTCCTCCAAACTTTTTCTCTTTTACGTCTCATATTACAAATATTAATTTTGGGAATATACGATGCGATGTAGTTAGTTATTAATCTTAGAGATCTGGTGACAAAGTTACATTTAACTTATACTTAGTACAACTTAAATATGTACGGGCTCTATATTTAAGCCGGTGTTTAATAATATAAAAACAAAAAACAATTGTTGTTGACTGAAAAAGTAGAACGTTCTACATACAGCAGAAAGTATTACATAGTACTTTGAAAGTAGCTTTAATTTCGCAGTTATTAATATAAGAATAAATATTTGCCAGTTGCATGCAGCTAAAGCTATAGTGGATTCAAGCGTCATACCCAACTTTATTAAGCGCGATATAATATTTGCACGTTTACTTAAGTAGTTGACATAAAGCAAAATATCATTCGTAATGAGAATGAAACATTTCTTTTATATAATTGTACTAACAAAATACAAATAAACATTTTTATTGATAGACCTTAGTATGAAGTTACTTTTTGTAATAAATACAACGTTTTAGATACATAAGCACTTATTTATTAAAGTAGTTTCAACTAATTTTCATCCGTTTTCACCAACTAACATAAAATTAGAAACGACAAATTATTTAGCCTCTCTTCATTATAAATTTTACTTTACTTTGAAACTTTTTTGGAATATTTACATTAGTTTACTAAATTTATGATCGTTTTACTATTTGTTGTGAAAAGAAAAATTAAACGCAAGAAAATTTACTGACACGTTATAACTACTATAAATAAGATTTTATGTAAACGGGCATATTAAAAATGGAGCTTATTACGTATATAATCAGTTAGTTTATATTCTTTTGTAAACATACAAAACAGAAAACGGTTTTCACCTGTTGTATCTGAACTTGATAGGCCTCCAAGCCTTATTAAGAAGAATAATTTTTAAATACACTTTTCTAGATTCCTGAACTCTTCAAGGTTTGTACCGTCATATTTCGCCCACCACCAATTTATATCAGGGTACTATCACAATTCACTTCACTCCTATTCTTAATCCATAGTGTACAAAATGTAATATGTGAACCCAAAAATACCGTGTTCCCATGGGGTACATACATATAAGCTGTTGTACTGTGATACTGTGGGGTTCCCCTATTTTATAGGTATATAAACTCACCTCCCTATCCTTGAAGTATATAAGATGTCTTTTAAACTAAGTCAATGGTTCGTTTACCATTATTCTTATTTATAACAATAACGTATATATGTGTTTGAAAATTTTTCTAACAATTTTTCAGCATCAAAATATTTTGCTGTACCATTTAATTATCCGTGCAGGGGTGGAGAAAGAATACTAACCTCTGCGGCCAGGGTCGGCCTGTCATAGAAGGCGACAAAACAACCCACCCTAGCTACGTGGTAGGGCCCCAAGCCCGTCTGGATGGCGACCACCTTTGGTCTTAAGTATGCCTCCATAATAACCTTGTGTTGTGTTCCGGCATTAGTGACCCAAGTTTCTGTATCCTTATGCGACAGCAGCGTGTTCGCGATGCCATTGGCGTTGCAAACACCCATAGGCGTCGGTAACTTCTGGTTGTCATACAGCAATAAAAAAATATTATTATGCAAATGGTATTGTCTATTCAACTATAAAATACATGATTCATCTACATTCCATATATTTATTATTTTGTTTTATTGCGGCGAATACACTTGGCTCCCGACTATACTGATGAACAGTTCATCATTCACATAGACGACTGTGAAAAAATATGACGTCGTAAATTTAATATCAGATTTAATTTGGTGGAGTTGTTTACTTTGGGATGAGTATATGGAATTTGACAGACTGTATGAAATTTCACAGTATATATCTATTTATTTGTTAGTTAGTGAAAAAAAGGTTTCGACAGTATATTGTTCGTGCGTTAATCTATACTACTATTATAAAGAGGAAAGATTTGATTGTTTGTTTGTTTGTTTGTTTGTTTGTTTATTTGTTTGTTTGCTTTGAATAGGCTCCGAAACTACTGACCCGATTTAAAAAATTCTTTCATTGTTGGGAAGCTACACTATCCCCGGGTGACATAGGCTATATTATATTTTCAAAAAAATTAGGGATCCTTACTAAAACTCTAATAATGTAACCCAAAGTGTAAAAAAATTACCTAAAATATTATTTAAATTTAAACGCACGCGGCGTTGCGAAAACTATTGATGATAGAATAAAATAATGTACTACAACTTTGCAGAACACATCATTATTTATAAAAAGTGTCGCGACAGCATATGTCTAACTATTATAGTTATGCCACAATAAGTGTTCTTTTATTTTAAAAAATTAATTGAAATGCCGCCCCTAGAAAAGGCTCTTTATTTGGATCTTGGTATTAATCCTTATCAAAATAAATTACTTCATATTCAAAACTGTTTCAATACCTTTATATAACTTTTTGAATTATTGAATTCGGATATTCCATTCGAAAGATATCACGAGATTAAAAATGTAAGTATTAGAAAAATGTTGCGTGGTAGCCGCTCACCCTGTTCGGCTAGCTAGGCAGCACCTTATGCAATGCAGGCGTGCGTCACTGGGGTTTTTACAAAAATTAGAATACTTATTAAAAAATAACGAATATAAATAAAAAGTAATAACAAAAAAAATCATTAAAATAAAAGCTCATAGAAATAATAATATTCAAACTTTCTTTATAATTTTATTTTTTTAGTAACCTGACGCAAATAGAAGGGTTTGCCCTCAGGGGCGCTCCTCTGTCCGAGGAGTGCACGGGTGTGCGTACCCGAGGTGCCCGAGCATCCGTCGCTTCACTCCCCTCTCCGTTCGAGGCGACAGAGTCCTACCTTTCTTTCCGTCTACCTCTTACATCCTTTCCAACTTAGCTCTCTGTTCGTGGCATGGTCCCCGATGGGATGGTTGCGAATACTGATTGGGGTCCCGGGTTCTACCATGGGACCCGATTTAGTAGTCAAAACCATGCCTATTTCGACTGCGCCTGCACAGAGAGTGTTCCCGGGGCGGGAATTGCATCCGCGCTGTCGGTTGGTCTTGCTGGGCCGGCTACGACGTCAAGCGACTCTGCTTTTTCTGGAGTGTCGTCTGGTAGTCGTACACACGCCTGACTAGCACGCAACGGGGATGCGAGTCCCGTCCGGAATTGGCCGCGGACCTGTAGCTCCCGGCCCTGGTTCTGTCCATGGTCGGGGGCGATCCTGGATGGACGGCCGTCGCCTCCTTTTGCGAGGCAGTAGTGTCTGCAAGGGAGGCGGCGGAACGGGAGCGGGAGTCCGCCACCGCACTCCCCTCCCACCAACGTAGGCCGCGTCGTCGGCGCCGGAGGGCGGGCAACGATCTCCGGCCGCCGTAGAAAGCGGCCGCGGGCGGCCCCTCGGGGGAGGACCTGCCGCCCGCACTATTGCCGCAAGGGTGAGGGCTGCGTGCTGTTCCGCGGCCCTCCTCAACTCCTAGAGTTATTACAGGAGAGCGCCGGGGGGACGAAAGCCTGACCCCCTGGCGCCAACACTTAAGAAGAGGCCCGCCTTAAGACAAAGGGCGGGCCGGCGCCGGCCCGGGCCACGAGATCGGCAGGCCATATATCCGTGGGCCCGGGCGTAGGCGATAGGAGAACAGCGGGGTTTTTTAGTGGGTAGTCGGATGGTCGAACATCTTTTCCGGAGTCCCTTATATCCCTCGGTCACCCCGGGCCGGGGGAACCCGTCAAGAGAGGTTTTCCCCGAGACCGAAAAAAAATAGAAGGATTTAATTTTTTGTTAATAATACATAAATAAGTTGAATAGAGATTATTTTATTTATTTCTCACGCTCTCGTTTCTATAAACATAAATATTACAAGATAAAAACGATTATAATATATTACAAATGTATAATGTATGCTATTTAATCCCTACCAAATAGACCAAACAATTTAGAGCACAGCTCTCTCAAGCATTGTAAATTATATTCAAAAATATAGTTCACAATTTCAAAGGTCTATTAGCAGCCAACTTTAAATTTTACAAGAAAACTGGATGAACTCGTAAAACCAACACAAATACGATAGACCACAAAGTTTTTATTATAATAAAACCTTTGTATTTTATTAATTTTTCGTACATACATTTCTTTATAGTAAATTTGTAAATAATTATTTAAATAGAGTATAAGATAATATAAAGTTAGCACAATGCTTGAAACATTACTACAGGATGAATATAATTGCCGCTTTATAATATTTGCCTACGTGGTATTCTAATATAAATTAGGTTCTCATTAGGTCTTGTATAAAAAACAATCCTTTTTACTAAGTGTGCCATTACAGATAACAGTGGATAGCTTGAGGAAGATTTCAGCTGTTGTATATATACTGTACCCTATTCTACAGTCAAAAGTAGTGGTAGAATATTAACAAAAATATTCCATATTGAGGAAGACAGCGCTCCTTTCTCTCAACAAACCCATCAAAGGCGCGCAAACGAGATATTTTAATTGGAGTAAATTAAATAACTCGATTATTACGTCACGTTCATCCTCTTGTGCTTAAATTCCAATGCATACACATTTACTCGCGTGTTCCTTTTAAGATACACACAAGTGTGACTCATAATTAGAGTAAAAGCGTCGCTCGGTTCCACGACGGTGTGGAGGCACCTCAAAGTACTCTTACAATAGGTAATGTACTTAACGCGCGGTAGTGCCTAGTATCGTCATTACTTTGAGGCGTTAGAAAGGACATAATAACTGTGGAGTTGAGCCCAGCCTTTGTTGACATTTTATTTTAAGCTCATCTCATTATACTAGGTTATCAAAACATTTATTGCTTACCGTGGCTTAACGTGATTGAGTAATAAATATCCATTTAACGTCAAAAATAATCTATAGATTATTTTTTCAAATAGTTTTGAACTCACATTATGTATTGTTTACAACATACTCGTATATTTAAATAAAATTTAAGTTTGGGAATAATTTGACAATGAATTCAAATAGGTGTATAAGTAATAGTTAGACTATAAATTACAAGATAATTAATATTTAAATAAAATATACAAGACGGCTGGTGTATACGCTGCATAAGCGATACTATGCGATCGTACTAGTTCGATTCCGACATATAAGAAAATATCGATGTCTACTATAATAGTTTGATTTAATCTGAGTATGCATGTTCATCATATTTTGTTTGTAAAAAAGTTCCAGTAGTAAGTTTTTTATGAAAATTGTTGTTGAAGTTGTTTCCCAAAATACTTAAACACATAACAGCGTCTCCACAATCGGTTCCGTTTCGCGCCCCAACAAGATAAAGTACATTTAGATAAATGGCAGAGAGTAGCAACCTTCAGCCGGGTGGGCACTCCGGGCTAAACGACAGTCTTAATTTTCCCAAAGTAATAATTAAGAGTGAAAGCTAGTGAGGGCCGACAAACTCTACAACGAGAAAGCGGCGCTAAATTTTTAAACAAGCCTAAGTACTAAGTCCGATACATTTAAACTTAATTGTATTAATAAATGAAGCGTCGCTTTTGACGTCTTGTTTTAGTTAACAACCTATTTTCATTATATAGTCACTTTCACCCTTTACTTTTAAATATTCAAAACACTTTGAAATTTTGTTTGGAAAGTAACTTTTAGTACTTGTTATAATTATGTGATAAAATATTTGATTAATTTAAATATATAAATACATTATGATAATTATTATTGTGCTTAGTTCTAAGGCAAGTAGTAGGTGTTTTGGGTACTAGACAACTGAAACATTAACTTTTATTTGGTAAATAGATACTTAAACATGTTTATGTACGATAATAAACACCACCACCATCTGGGTAAACACCCAAACTCGATACAGAAATTGAACCCATAACCTGAAATCTGCTGGATCTCTAATATGCGAAGCCTTGCATTGTGGTTAATTGTTTTTTGCAGTTAATGAAAAATCTATCCTGATAAACTATTTTATGCTTTTTCTAATCTATATGTTTTAAAGAGAAATGTATTTCTTCTAGAAACGTATATATAGTTTCTATTAATTTTTCACAGGCTATTACTTAAATTAGCTGAAAGTTAGGTTATAACAATCAAAAGGGCAATTCGTGAGAATTTCAGGGTAAAAGACTTTTCATTCGTCCTCTACAATTGCATGAAATGGAGGAGAAAACGTTGGACAGTGATCTGCAAGCTCGCAAATGGAAGTTTAAATTGTAATTGAGATTTATCCCAAAGATGGCAATGTGAACATTTACCAGTCACGGGAAATAACATGAAACATGATAGTTCGTTAATGCTCATTTATTTGAATACACATACATGTAATTTCAATATAATAAAGTTAAACATAACTTTACGGTTTCATAAATAATTAGTTATTTATGAAACCGTAAAGTTAAACCGTAAAGTAGAAACCAAGTTTGAACATCATTGCAATATCAACTTTTCACTACTATAAGAGGATATATAACTTAATTTAATGAAACAGAGAATTAATATTTTAACCGAGAAAACCGGAGTGGCGAAGTTATTAATCATATTAACCCCAAGTATCATTACTTGAATTAGCCGGCAATTTCTTTGAATATTTTCTTTGCTTGGTTCTGTCTAATTAAGTTAGTGATTGTAAGGCAAAAGCTTCTTTCGTTGATTAAACAAAGATTTCTGATTTCAAAGTTTAATGAGGGCCCTAATTTGCTGAATTAAACTCGTAATATTCTCGTTATATTTCTTCGTGAAAAGAATTTTAATCCTGAAATGTAAGTTCTGGCTCTGCGCTTAAATTACTGGAACATTCTCATTTTCTCCGGGGCAGAATAAGAATACTAACCTCTGCGGCCGGGATCGGCCTCTTGTAAAAGGTGACAAAATAACTCTAGCTAAGTGGTAGGGTCGCCAGCTCATCTGGATGGTAACCACCCTTGGTCTAAAAGTATGCCACCAAAATAACCTTGTATTGTGTTCCAGCATTAGCGACGGTCACCCTCCAGGTGGGCATGTCCTGCGTGGAATGACCAGCGCCAAAACCTCGTCGCCGTTATCGGAACAAATTTATCGCTTCCGGCTATCCTTCTAAGTATGGTCGAAAGTGTCTCCAGATGGGATGCCGTCGTCTCCTTTTACGAAGCTATTGTGTCCGTAAAGGAGGCGATGGTACGGGAGCGGGAGCGACTAGGTCTGCGTCCCTCTCGCCCACGTAGGGGCACTCACAGGCGTAGATCGGCGAACGATCTTCGATCGCCATAGTGCAAGGTTGCGGGTGGCCACCTCAGGGTTTGGGTAAGCCGCCTGCATTTTAGCTTTTGAGATGAGGCGTCTCCTATCCCACGTGGGTAGTTCAAGTAGGGGGTGCCAACTGCCCCCGGCGGCTAGAGGATCTCTTCCTCCGGATCCACTGATCTCGGAACCCCTAGGCTCGCAACCCCTACGAGCCAATGTTATTCAGAGTGGCGGTAGTCGGCTCGAGCCATTTCCCGTATTCTGAACGTGAGTAATAAAGAAGAGCCTGGGGGAGGTTTTAGTTTTTAGGGGGGGTATATGGCATGCGCTCCTTAAAACAGGGTAGCGTGCTGAATTACCGTGAGTCTTACACGAGTTTACTGCGGCCCCGCGCAGCAGGTACTGTGTAATGCTGCTTTTCCTCCTCCGGTAAAAAAATAAAAAAAATAGCGACGGTACCTGCTAATAGTGTAATAGTGGTGGTAATAGTGGGTCGTCTGTCCGTAGCCCAACTGATTTTTCTCAGAAAAAAAAATAGCTAGAGAAAGATTATAAAAGAGTATAAAATGATTATTCAGTCATGTCATGATTTAAAGGATCCTCCCTCATCCTTCAGAAGAGGAAAACCCCATATAATGTGAGATAGGGCCATTATTGTACTGATGGAGATCACGTGACATTTTTACATATTTATGTTGCGTTCCTAACCTACATTTGGGTGCCCGGGGTCCGCTTTCCAGCGTTTCTTTTCTGGACGGTCTTTGGTATCCTTGTCTACTGCCACATGTATATAATAGGTCTTTACCTATGAAATTGCCGTTCTGCAGTACTGGTCATTTCAAATCAAAATAATTTTTGTTTGGCTAAGAATTCTAATTTCAAATTAATTTTATTTTAAAAACATGGAATTCTTTTTCTGCGAATTTCGACCTCAAAAATGAACCTCGCGGTCGTCCGAAGACTTTGGTCGACAATGACGAATTAAAGGCTATTGTGGAAACTGATGATACACAATCTACGGCTGAATTAGCAGCAGCTTTCGACGTTAGCGTCAAAACAATATTGGTCCATTTGCGTCATATTGGCAAGGTAAAAAAGCTTGACAAATGGGTGCCCCACGAACTCAATGATCGCCAGCGCGAAGTACGCGTCGAGACGTGTCTTGCACTGCTCAACAGACATACAAATGAAGGAATTTTGAACCGCATTGTTACCTGCGATGAAAAATGGATTCTGTTTGATAACCGCAAGCGCTCAGCAAGTTGGTTGGATCTTGGTTCAGCACCTAAACAATGCTCTAAACGAAAACTTACCCCTAGAAAAGTGATGGTCACTGTTTGGTGGTCTAGCGCCGGTGTGATTCATCACAGCTTCTTACCAAACGGGGTGAGCATTACTGCAGAAGTGTACTGTGAAGAACTGAACACAATGATGGAGAAGCTTGCACATCTCCAACCAGCATTGATCAATCGCTCGTCTCCGCTGCTCCTGCACCACAACGCGCGACCTCATACTGCACACAGACGGTCTCCAAGTTGCAAGAACTGGGGTTGGAAGATCTCCGTCATCCGCCCTACTCACCAGACCTTGCGCCTACAGAATACTACTTTTTCCAGAATTTGGATAACTTCTTGGCAGGAAAAAAATTCAATACCCGATAGGCAGTACAAAATGCCTTTGAAGAATTTGTTGCACCCCGTCCAGCTGATTTCTTTAAGAAGGGCATCAATAAACTGCCACTGCGTTGGCAAAGATGCATTGATTGCATGGGTGATTACTTCGATTAATACAAATAAAAAATACATGACAAAAATTCGTTTAAATTTTTTCATACAAAGCGGCAATTTCATACTTAAAGACCTAATACATATTTTTAGGTACTCAAGCAACAACACACTTCTGCATCTGTACCCTCAACCGAGGTCTGACATAGACATTGCAAGTCATTGCTCCATGTCATGATATTTATTAAAAAATAAATTATATTATACATACCACAAAATCAGGAGAAATAATGACCATCATTTAAAATGACACATGGATCATACCTATTTCCAATTATTAATTACTTGCTCTTCTTATTTCGTTGCACGCTGGTTATATCCAAGACTTTCAGAAGCTGAAGTACGCTATTGACAATTCTTTCAGACTTCAACTTAAAGGAGTCTCATGCGAAATCTTTACAGCTTTCTATTTAAGCTAAATAGATATGGATATATAAATTTTCGTGTGACTGACTTCCATGTAATCCCTGAGTTTGAAATAAACTCACAGCATCCCACTTGCTTGCTTAGCTAATACTTCCCCCTAGAGATAACGCATAATATACCCGCACGTTTGTTTTAGGCGGATTGGCGGGTTACACAAACCGGTAATCTCACTGTTGTGATTGTGCTATAATATACACATTTGACGAGAAAAACTGCCCAAACGGTGCCCGCCATCATGGAATTCCAACCCAAGACGTTAAATTGGTCACAGAGTGTAATAAAACTGACCTACCTGCTTCTTCGATCTTCCATCTAATAAAAGAAGGAATCTATTTGTCGCTCTTTACAACTCTCTAGGAAAGTAATAAAAGTAACGCAATTATGTTCTTATACCAACTAAGACTACCTTCACCTAAGTGACAATTGCTAACAAAAAATATCTTTAGCACGTATACATAATTTAACTCAAGTGCAATTTGTAGTAAACAAAGACCGCTAGTAAATTGTCAAGTAATACGTGTTGTTTGTGCTTCATTTATTTAACGTAGCACTTGGGTTCTATTGATGGCAGCTATTTGTCCATAAGTATTTGCAGGTAAATCTTTCGCAGTCACTGAGAAAAGTAATTTCAATAAAAACCAATTGAGTCGAGGTGAATTCATTTAATTTAACATAGCGTGCACATTCAAGCTACATAGGGTCACAATCTACAGATTATTTGATAAAAAATATCACTGATTCTTAAACTGAAATAACTTCAAGTTCTAACGATACAAAAATATAACATTGCTTAGAAAGCCTTTTATTCATAAATTCAAAATGTTGAGTCCGTTTTTTGCTTCTCTTTTAACCATCACCCTAGTATTTTACTGCGCTCACTGCTATCAGTTGATATCAGTAAATTCATCAGTAAATGACACGAGTTCTCCAAAATCGAGCTACAAAGCCCGATCCTACATATATACAGATTTATTCTATTATCGTTACTTTATCGTCTTGCATATACATATATAACTAAAATTGAAGAGTTCTTGAATCACCTGCTTAGTAAGCTAATGAACCAAAGTTTAGCAAACACAATACGTTTGATATTTTTTCGTGCAATTTTTACACGTCAGAACGCTTGTACGGGCCACAGGTTCAATTTATGTCCCAAGTGTGTTTAACTAAATAATATGTATTTATTCACAAAAAGGAAGTGTTTCAGTGTATCACTTGCCTAATACCAATAACACAAACAAACGCTTTGCAACTTACTTTGGCACTATACAACCACCATGTGTGTGTAACCATATGTGAATTATCACAGCATAACTATTATGACACAAAATGATTTTTGTAAGACAGCCAACTACACAAATGACGTGGATCTTTTGGAATAGATATTTGGTCCGACGGCTTTCTAAGTTTTAACCTTTTAAAACACTGTAGAGTATACATAGTTTTAAAAGATTAAAAAATTTAAGCGACCACGATGCTAAACTTATCCCGATCATCGGATTAATATTTGAAAATAAACACGCAACATTGACAGCCTATTAAGCGCCTCTCAAATAAGAATGATAACTATATTATCTATCATAATTTATGTTACTATATTTATTAGTTCAAATAACACAATAATAATACAAACTGAAAATCAATTGTTATAATGGATGCCATATCTAATTGCAATAAAGAGGTTTATTAGAGAATCAAGTTCTGAACACGATTCAAAATCTAATATAGAGATTACATTAATACTGATTTAGACCCAATTGAAATATTCAAATTATAAAGTTTAATCAGCCATTATATTTGACTTAATGAACCGTGTAACGTTCATTCCCCGCGATACCGTACCGATGTACATGTATTTATGAGGAGATTCGATTAGTAACGACGAATCTAAATAATAATTTTAATTAAGAATTACGTATTTAATAGCTTCAATAGAAGTGTGATAAAATGAGCAGCCACAGATATAAAATCCTGTTTAATAAGAAGATTACACATTTCCGTATAAAATGGAAATAATAAATAAATTAATTTCTATCACTCACCGAACACGACGAACGACGGTTTCTGGTGATGCTCTGGCTGGAGATCGCCTTTACGGCTAGGACACCTACGTTGTGTTCTCCCAAAGTAGTAAGCCTAGATTATTTTATAAACCGGTGATTTGAGACACTGGAAGTTGTAGGTATATGTTGGAATACATCTATGTACTTATTTCTATGGGACTTGACGGAGAATGGAATAATAATAAACATACTTATAATATACATATGGGTAGATAAATATTAAAGAAAATATAAGGTGAGTAAAAATGTAATTATTGTAAAGTGTTATGAAACGAGTATAGTGCGAGTAAGTTTATAGTCAGTTAGTTAAAATAAACCTTAGCCTAAAGTAATTCTAGTACCTTTATTACTTTAGGCTACAAATAGTGCTAACCTAACCACGACAACAAATCGGGAATATTTTACTGTAAAACCGAAGCTCTACAACAAAATATGTTGCCCGGTGAAGTCACCCTCCACCTCAAAACAACGCGAAAATGCGACACTAACCTTCATTCAGTGTCCCACAAAACAACTTCTTAGAATAATTTCTCGGGGAAAAGAGGAATAAGTGAATTATATAATGTAACGCGAGCTATTTCCGAAGCTGTGAGCAGCGCTTATATTTTGGAGATTGAAGACCACATTTACCATTGGCGATACGCCTATGCCTATCGAAAGGCGAGCAAAAGGACTGGCCAACTCATTAAAGTATAGCAAGGAAATAGCATCTTGCGTTATGTCGTAGAGAAGACTCAGGTCAGCTCAAGCACTTACATAAAGTCAGCACATTAATGACATTGTGGATGGTATAGTATGTATTTGTTCGGCCTTATAGGCCACATACTCACACCTCTCATAGATCTAGCAATCCCTTTTTACCGAATTAATAGATTATATTGGTATATAGTTATACAACAGACAAAACCGCCTTATTCATAGTAGTGATCGTTATGATAATTAAGAGATGAGTGATAGATTGAAATTCCTCTATTCTCACTTTATAAACTTATACCAGAAGAATAATTGTGCAACCCAAGTGGCAACAGCAGCCGGCAAATCAAAGCTACTTTTTTGTATTACTTCACTAGGGCAAAATATGTACTAAACTTCAGTACAGTTTTACGGAGATAGGAGAAGAATGACATGAGTTGAAGAATATCGCGGACGAATTGATTTTATATTATTATAGATGCTTATCGGTATAGAAGTTGTACCCATTTGTGCACTCGTATTAGAATGTAGCCAAGTATGCAGATCACAGACATTGGGATTGCTGAACCATAACCGCACTCGTCCGTTCATCGTCAGCATAGTAATACTCTAACGCTAAGACGAAGAGTGGGGAGTCAACGTTTGGTTTGGTAACGTCTCAGTCTCGTAGCCTACACATCCTGGTTACATTCCAGACAACTATAATGCACTATTAAGTGATAAACGAGAAATACCATTCGGTCCTCAACTTGGAAGCCAACAACTCCTTGTTTAATTCTGTGTCCATCAGAAGTGTTCAAGAAACCTTAGAAGTATCTAAATCCCATGAAATAACATCATCACAATCTTAGCGTTAAATTCCGGTTGCAACCTAAATTTTCGTTTTGGTGTCCAGGGTCCACTTTCCGACCTTTCTTCTCCACTTCGCACGATCTTCGACATCCCGGATAGTGACTATTAAGATCAGCATTTACTCGACGTCTAAGCCTGGGTTCTTATGTATCAATATAATGAAGCCAATCAGGTAGCGCATACCCCATGCAAATATAATTAGGTTAGTTAGTTTTACTTAGTTTTCCAGTTAGTTCGTTAGAGGGAAGTAGAAATGAGCCACCGGGACTCTTATTCACGTTTATATCGATACTAATAATACTTTCTGTATATGTAAATTAAATATCATTAATAAATAAGATACTGTGAAAAAGCCAATATTTAAGGTGCTTCAGTCTCTCCAGAGGTGACACTGACTATCGATATATCAAAGCGTTGAAGTGTTTGTATGAAAACGCCACCATGTCAGTCCGTCTCCAGGATCAGAACTCGAAGCCTATCCGACTGCAGCGGGGAGTCAGACAAGGCGATGTCAAATCGCCGATGCTGTTCACCGCTGCGTTGGAAGATGTCTTCAAGCTTCTGGACTGGAACGGACTGGGCATCAACATCAACGGCGAGTACATCACTCACTTTAGATTCGCAGATGATATCGTAATCATGGCTGAGACCATGGAAGACTTAAGCCATATGCTTGATGGCTTCAATACAGCTTCTCAAGGAGTAGGTCTCAAAATGAACATGGACAAGACGAAGATCATGTCTAATGTCCATGTCGCACCTACCCCCGTAACAGTTGGGAATTGTACTCTCGAAATTATTGACGAATACGTCTACTTGGGTCTAACGATCCGGTTAGGCAGGTCCAATTTCGCGAAAGAGGTCACTCGTCGAATCCAACTCGGCTGGGCAGCGTTCGGGAAGCTCCGTAAAATCTTTTCGTTCCAAATACCGCAGTGTCTCAAGACGAAGGTTTTTAACCAATGTGTGTTGCCAGTGATGACATACGGAACGCAGACGTGGTCGCTAACTATGGGCCTTATGAGAAAGCTCATGGTCGCCCAGAGGGCAATGGAGAGGGCTATCGGAGTTTCCCTGCGAGATCGAATCAGAAATGAGGAGATTCGCAGGAGAACCAAAGTCACCGACATAGCCCGGATGATTGCAAAACTGAAGTGGCAGTGGGCTGGGCACATAGGACTGATGGCCGTTGGGGCAGAAAAGTCCTCGAATGGCGACCGCGTACCGGAAGACGCAATGTTGGTAGGCCCCCCACAAGATGGACCGATGATCTGGTCAAGATCGCCGGAATAGGTTGGATGAGGGCAGCGCAGGACCGATCATCGTGGAGATCTTTGGGGGAGGCCTTTCCAGCAGTGGGCGTCTTCCGGCTGAAATAATGAAGTCTTTTCACTTGTATGGGGCCATCCATAAATCACATCACATCACATGAATTTTAGGAATTTTTAACCCCTCCTCTCTTCCTTGTCACAGGTTATTACATTTTTAGAACCCGCCTGATGTGAAGTCATACATTTTTCAATTTTATGCATGTATTTAAAAATAATCATTTCATTTTAATCTTATTTTTATTAAATAATATTTAATAAAATTAACATAAAGTCAAATATTTTAGATAACAGAAAGCAAACGATTAGTTAGGAAACAATAAACGATTAATATATATTATTATAGATACCAAAGTTACTCATCTTGTGTCCATGGACTTTGGACCCAGTCCTTTATCCTCATATTAATTTCGTATTCATTCATATCGTGACGTCACAAAGCTTTTGGATCCCCCCCTCCTGCCCCATGTCACACAATGTCACATTCCGATGATACCCTCGCCCCCTCTTTAACCTGTGACGTAATTTATGGACGACTCCTAAGCTAGTGCTTAATTAATTACCAGGCTTTAAAGACCAGGCTTTGAAAATAGGTATTCCTTGCGAAGTTCGATTAGATGGCAGATGCTCCTTATAAAAACTAATAACGTCAAATTTGTTTATCGAATTTCTATTTGATACAGATCAGAAAAGAAGGAAAGAAAACGACCTCAATACGACCTACAAGCACTAATCAAGATTTCGCACATCAAATCATCAAAATCCATAAAAGATGATCTCAAATGTTGATAAATAATCTGGTCTAGTATTACTATCTACATTTACTGTAATTAAGCAGAATTTCTATAAAATCATTAAAACTGAATTTTATTAGGCTATAAAATGGTATGATAGTATGATAATGTTATTCATGAAGCATTAAATATTGCTTGCTATTTTATAAGAACTTTGCTACCATTAACTAAATCCCATAAAACTTGATAATCTAAGTGCATTAAAATTTTTAAGTACGTAATCAGGGTATTAACATTTAATTATGTCGATGAAATGGCAATAAAACTTTTATTAAATTTTTATACGATTTCTAAAATAGAGTCAATTTATTTATATTACACAAACAACTTCTTGTATAAGATAATAGCGAAGAAATATAGCAACAAAATACAGAAATTTAGACTAAGAACTAAAATGATATACTCCAATAAATAAATAATAGTTTAAAATACAAAAAAAAACACGCTTTTATAATTTAATTAATTAATTAAAATTTATTGAAAATTATTTTCACCTTTTAGTTGTTTTTTTACTTTTTAGTTGATTAATTATAAAAACGTGTTAATACCATTTATTTGTTGTCAATTCGCAATCAGTAAATGTTTTTATTAATTTAATGCCATCTTCTGGCAGTGTTATTAATTAAACGCCAGATGGCGTTTCCTCAGAATTTTGAATTTTTTGATTGTTCATAGTGTTAAAATCGAGTCCAAAATTCCGTTACATACAGATCAAATTAATATAAAGCGTGTAAAAAGAGATCAAAAAGCCAACGTCAGGCGATATTCCCAGGCGTTCCATCCAAGTATTGACTGCACCAGACGCTGCTAATTTCGGTGATCGGACGAGAACTAAAAGAGAGAAGAGGCGGAGCATATATATGCTCCGCCTAAGAATATTCTTTGTATGCCCCTGATTCCAAGGAGTACGGTAGAAGTAGGTGACTACGTTACATAGAATACAACCTGAAAAAGTACAATAATTAAGAAAACAAGCAAAAGCAAGAAGAAATAGAAAAAATAGCTATAAGTTAATTATACAACAAGATGGAAAAAATACAAAATGTAATAGATAAGTTTAAATATAAAATAATAAAAGAAAAGAATAAAAGAAAGAAAGAAAAAATTTGACCCGGAAAATGACTGCCGCAGGATGAAAAATAAAGAAAGCGGAAAAAGAGCCAGAGTATAAAATAAAGACTAATGAATGACTAAAACAAGGTACCCAATAACATAAAAAAACAAAAAAAAAACTGAAAACGTAACTTCCGTAATGTTGAAGACGTAGGGTACATGGGAAGCAACCTACACCTACGCGACGGAAGTGCTAAGATAGCTACGCACCCAAGAGAGAGCTAGATCAAGTGATAGCCAAACAGCAAGAGTAAATATCAGCTGAGCATCTAAGTCCTTCCCCGTGATGATATACCTAACAGCGACCCCATGGGGAGTAAGAATGCAGAGCAAAGGAAAAAAAACATAGATACATAGATATACCAAGCTAATAAAACAGTGTTAAAATATCAATAATAAAGGCGGATCATTTACGTTAATTCTTAATGTGACAGATGCGCCATGCTTTCTCATGTAACGCTAACGTAGTGAGTAACCCGTTGAATTATATTTCTATCACTCCCTTAGTCGACTCGGACTGGATTTACCTGAACGAGCGTTACCTATATAACGAGTTACCGAGTAACGGCTGTTTCATTCAGTACATCCAAAATAGTGTTTAGAGCACCTATTGTAACATGATGTCAGAAATTTTTAACTTCAAAATCTTTAACAAATGCTCTTTTCTTTTTACACGCTTTATATTAAATTGACCTGCATGTATCCATGTATCTATGTAACGTAAGTTTTGGACGATTTTTACCCACTTTGATTCAATCATTCAAAATTTTGCACACTTGTCTAGACCTGATGACTATACACAAATTTAATAATTTTGTCTCATAGTCCTTATCAGGATCATCAGGATTAACGCTTTCTTTTCCTTCTGCTGAAACGTGACCGGGCGTTAAATTATAAAACTGACGTAAGATGGCGTTAAATTATCAAAACATTTACTGATAGGGAATTGACAACATAATAAGAATAAAATTACTGACTAGAAATTTAATATCACTGTTAAAAAAGCGTGGGTTACTTTGTACAATGTTTTTAAATATTAATTCTGCATTTTGGAATGAAACTAATAAAAAACTTTACAATGATTGATATCGAGCATCCCACGCTTTTTAAAACAGAGTTATTAATTTTCTCGTCAGTAATTTTATTCTTATTATGTTGAGAATTATTTTTTACTTTTTTCAAGCTATAATTTTTTAAATGTTTCTTTCAGGTTTCAGCCAATGTTTTCACTAAAATACTAATAACACTATAACTTAGCGTAATCATACCTCAATCGCCCATTTTTTCTAAAGTAGTAGCTTAAAAAATAGAGAATAGATGTTTAATTTTCTTTTCAGGAATAACTTTCATCCGCCTAAAGAATACGTCGAGATGAGTGAATATTCTAGTGAATCTTTGCAGGCTAAAAACTAGCAGGAGAAGTGAATCGTTCGTTGCCTCTTACTTAATTTACTTATTAAGTAAGAGGCGACGAGTAA
This sequence comes from Malacosoma neustria, assembly GCA_963693495.1. Classification (NCBI taxonomy): domain Eukaryota; kingdom Metazoa; phylum Arthropoda; class Insecta; order Lepidoptera; family Lasiocampidae; genus Malacosoma; species Malacosoma neustria. The sequence goes on along the minus strand of OY856385.1, from coordinate 10,994,963 downwards.
GCTGTAGTGGCTCGTCAATATTTATAGACCATATTTTGTTCTTTATGTACTCATTTATAAAATTAAATACGAATAATGATTTATATTATTAATTGCTTTATTACCAAATCGCTGACTCATTTAATTCTCGATAACATAAATGAAACAGTTCGTAGATATACGTCTGAATAACTGTTACGAAATGAATCAAAGGAATTAGGCCACGTGTATAGAAAGCCGTCTGTAATTGACTCGATACTAATATAAATCAACACTCGGTGTTCTCTACTCTCTGAGATCATTCAGTCCGACCTAAACTGTTATATTGATGTGAACACTTTGTCTGCGTCGAATAGTCGTTTTATAGCCTGTTGCGAATTGATGCGATCTTCCCAAATGACCATGGAAGGGTTCTTGGTCATTTAATTCGAGTACAATTTGCTGTTTTGTTTAATTACCAATTAATTCGATTCTAAATTACATACATACGATTCATTAATGGTAATGAATTTGTGAATGTAATTATTTACTTATATATTAATGTATTATATTACAATTATAATGTAGTAATACATTTAATTAAAGTTTAACTTTAAAATAATGGGAAAATATTGATTATAATCATATTTTGTTATTTAAATCCATATCATACATCATGCACCTTTATCTATATATATATATATATATATATATATATATATATATATATATATATATATATATATATATATATATATATATATATATGTAAAGAGAATATCATCTCTTTAATGTTATTGTATTATGGTTAGGTTGTGTAACCAGGACATAATCCCTTTTGATTTAACGCGCTTAATGTCATGTGTCATAGAAGTGTGACACATGACATTTGCCTACTTGATTTAAATGCCGATTTGATTTAAATAATTTAATTAATAGATAGAAAAGCAAGAGTTATGAGAGACGAGTAATCAACTTTAATTGTCGTTTCTGTTATTTTTACAGAAACAAATTTGTTTGATTTATTCGGACCATCCAGACTGAAACAAATAAATAATATTATAAAACGACAATTTTCGTCACAAAATGAAATTGCAATTCGAGTTCAGAGCTGTGGCTTCTCCAAAGGACTGTAAAACTACAGTAGTAGCTGTAACCTCAATTGTCACAGAACAAGGGGAAAAATATGTTATACCAGATGACCTCATGTATGCAGATTATCATGAAGAGTTGACAAAGACGGAGACTTTCAAAAAGGTAAAAAATTCATTAGGAAAAAGGCATGATGAGTTAAAAATATGGATAAAAATTTCAAAAGAATTAGAAAAGATATATTTAGATGATGAAGGAAATATCTAGTTTGGAGGGAAATATTTAAAACAAACACTTCAAGAGAATATTAAAGAAAACTCGAGCTTGGAAAAAATATTAGAAAAATTAATTGAAAAATCAGAAAAACACGAAGAAGAAAAAAACTTAAAACATATTGTAGATAAATTTGTATTAGAAAAATTTAATTATAAAACATCTAATGTTAGACAATGGTTACATATATTCGAAAAAGAGTGTGGAAGATTTAAAATAGAAAAAGATAAAACTAAAATAGAATTATTAAGAATATTTTTAGATGCAACTTGCCAAGATTGGTATACTTCTACTGTAATAAAAGGAGAACATGAAAACAATTGGAATACGTGGAAACAGATATTAATAGAAACCTTTTCAGGTAAGGGATGGAGTAGCAGGACATATGCTCATTATTTTAAATACAAAGAAGGTTCAATAGTACAATATGCAATAAAGAAAGAACGATTATTATTAGAAATAAATAAGGACATGGACGCTGATACAATGATAGATAGAATTGCATTTGGGTTGCCAGAATTTATTAGAGAGAAGATCGCCAGAGATGAAATAGAAAATACAAAAGATTTAATAAATGAATTACAGAAGCTTGAAGGGATAATAAATAAAAAGAAAACATTTAAAAAAGAAGGTAAACCAGAACATAAATTCAGAAATGAAGAAAAGAAACCATGTATGACATGTGAAAACATGGGTAAAGGTATAAGATATCATCCAGAAGAAAAATGCTGGTTTAAACTAGAGAAAAAAGAGAAACCTAAAGCTATAGGAAGCAATTCAGTAATAGAAGTAAATTTAAATACAGAGAAAAAAAACTAATAGTCACACCATTGATCAGACTTAAGCTACTAGTTGAGAATCAGATAGAGATAATGGGAACATATGATCCAGGTTCTCAAGTATCCTTGATAAACTCGAAATGGATAAAAATAAAAGAGAATAGAGAAGATTTAAACAAGATATTCTTGAGGTCTGTCAATGGTGTGAATCAGACAAATGGATTGGTAAGAATAAGAATAAAAATATTTGATATAGAAAAAATAGTAGATATATATGTAGTTGAAAGAGAGGATTTTGAAGATTTTATAATAGGATTAGACTTAATTCCTATGTTTAAGTTGAGGTTGAATGAAAATTTAGAAATCTCACAGAAAATAGAGAAAAAGTTAGAAAAACCAGAGATAACATTAAGTGAAGTTACAAATTGTTCAATTAATTTTAATGAACACGTGGAAACAGAAGAATTTTAAACAAATATAGAACATTTAGATAAAGATAAAAAAATGAAGATAGAAAAATTGATAGATAAAAACAAATCAGTGTTTGCGAAAGACAAGTATGATATTGGGACTGTTAACGAATATGAAGCTAGAATTGACTTAATAGTGGAGAAATACTGCAGTAAAAGACCCTATAGATGTAATATAAAAGACAAAAAAGAAATAGAGAAACAAATAGCCAACTTACTAGAGAAGAATTTAATCGAAGAATCTTATAGTCCTTTTGCTGCACCCGTCACACTAGCATATAAGAAAAATGAAGGAAAGACACGTCTGTGCATAGACTTTAGAGATTTAAATAAAAACATTGTCCCTCAGGCACAACCATTCCCTTTAATAGATGATATAATAATAAGAGCCAGAAATTGTAAATACTTTACGACACTGGACATTAACTCAGCTTTTTGGTCAATACCACTAAGAATTGAGGATAGGAGGAAGACGGGATTTGTAACACAAGATGGTCACTATCAATGGACATGTCTACCGTTTGGCTTAAAAACGTCTCCAGCTATATTTCAACGAATTCTGAGTAGCATATTAAGAAAATATGGACTAACTGAATTTTCAGTGAACTATATAGACGATATCTTAATACACTCACCGACGTTTGAAGAACATCTAAATCATATTGAAAAATTATTAAATGCAATAAGAAAAGAAGGACTCAGGTTAAAATTTAAAAAGTGTACATTCGCTGCTAGTTCGGTTAGATATTTAGGACATGTAATAGGAGAAAATACGGTTAAACCGTTGAAAGACAACATAACGTCAATAAAAAATTTCCCAATTCCTACTACACAAAAGCAAATTAGACAATTTCTGGGGAAAATAAATTTTTACCATGAATATATAGAAAAGAGCTCAATATTACTAGATCCATTACATCAACTATTAAAAAAAAATGTAAAATTTATATGGACAGAGGATTGTGAAAAATCTTTCAGAAAGATAAAAGAAATGCTATGTTCCCAACCAGTGTTGGAGATATTCGACAAAGACCTTCCAATCAAGATATATACAGATGCATCACTTGAAGGTATAGGCGTAATACTAAAACAAACACAAGAGGATGGAAAAGAAAAACCTGTGGCCTACTTCTCAAAGAAACTTAATGAAACGCAAAAAAGAAAAAAAGCTATTTATCTTGAATGCTTAGCTATAAAAGAGGCAATAAAGTACTGGCAACACTGGCTGATAGGGAGATACTTCGAAATATACTCTGACCACAAACCACTGGAAAATATGAATATAAAAGCACGAACAGACGAAGAATTGGGCGATCTAAGTCACTATCTATCTCAATACGATTTTAAAATTATATACGTCCCAGGTAAAGATAATAAAGAAGCGGACTGCTTGAGTAGAAACCCTGTTCTAGAATCAAATACAGAAGAAGAGGATTTATTAAAAACGGTAAATTTTATTGAAATAGATGAAATAAAATTAGATCAGATGAATAATATACTATTACAGAATAAAAAAGAAAAATTAATAGAGAAAAACGGAATATATTATAAAAAAGTGAAGAAAAGAGAGAAAATCATATTATCAGAAAAATTCAGTATTGATTTAATTAATAAAATACACAAGGAATGGTGTCACACAGGAATAACACAAACACAAATGAAAATATGTCCATATTATACTGCTAAAAATTTAGTGAAGAATATAAAAAAAATTTGTAAAGAATGTTATATATGTATTAAGAATAAGTCAAGAGGGCAACATAAATTCGGCTCAATGTCACAATTAGGACCAGCGACCAAAGCTTTCGAAATTATGTCCATAGATACAATTGGAGGATTTGGAAGCACTAGATCAACAAAAAAATATATTCATTTACTTGTTGATCATTTCACGAGATATGCGTTCATTTCAACATCAAGAACTCAAAACGCCGCTGATTTTATAAAACTAATTCAAACTGTGTTAGACATAGAAAACATCGGAACAATCTTAACGGACCAATATCCTGGAATAAATTCGAAAGAATTTAAAGATTATTTAAAAAATAAAGGAGTGCAATTAATTTTTACTGCAATAAATGCACCATTTTCTAATGGTCTGAATGAAAGACTGAATCAGACATTAGTAAATAAAATAAGATGTAAAATAAACGAAGAGAAAAAGAATAGAGCATGGACATCGATAGCGAGAGAATGTGTGAATAAGTATAATATACTAGAACATACAATAACGGGATTTACACCAGAGTATCTATTATATGGCACAGACACCAGTAACATACCAGAAGAGTTAAAAAGAAAGAAAAACGGAGAAGACTGGATAAGAGATAAGAAATTAGCATTAGAAAGAACACAGAGATCACATAAGTATAACGAAAGTTTATTTAATAGAAACAGAAGACACCATGAATTCAACGAAGGAGATATGGTATTCATAGAGAATGGAAACAAACTCAATAGGAAAAAGCTAGAAGAACTAAGAATCGGCCCATATATAATAGAAGAAAAAATTTCAAACTCAATTTATAAAATAAAAACTGGAAAAAGAAATCAAGACACGAGTCTATTCCACGTGACAAAACTAATTCCAATGTTTGAAGTTGAAGCTGATTGAAAAATTATGCAATTTTCATATCGTGGAGGGGAGATGTAAAGAGAATATCATCTCTTTAATGTTATTGTATTATGGTTAGGTTGTGTAACCAGGACATAATCCCTTTTGATTTAACGCGCTTAATGTCATGTGTCATAGAAGTGTGACACATGACATTTGCCTACAAAAAAGTAAACAATATTTACGTTATTACGTTACAGATTTGATTTAAATAATTTAATTAATAGATAGAAAAGCAAGAGTTATGAGAGACGAGTAATCAACTTTAATTGTCGTTTCTGTTATTTTTACAGAAACAAATTTGTTTGATTTATTCGGACCATCCAGACTGAAACAAATAAATAATATTATATATATATATATATATATATATATATATATATATATATATATATATATATATATATATATATATATATATATATATATATATATATAAATTAAAATAAAAAATCGAGCAAACATGCACGGTGAAATTACCAGTCTGTAAGGCCGCTGGTTCACCTGGGACAACTGGTATTAGTATGGTATACACTGTCCATTTGTTCTTTGTATTTAAATAGGAAATTTATTTTAAAAATCAAGATTTTAATAACATATAGTGAAGAACATCTAAAAAATCATTGTTATTATGTTAGAAGGTGACATATTTTTTAATAGTACAACTGAAGATATCTAAAGTATTAGTCGCCAACAATATATATGTTACAATATATATAACTATCTATCTATATATGGTGATGTGTGAAATGTACAGGAAAACACCTCACTAGAGATTGTAATAAGCCAGCTGAAGCGAAACCTAAATGTATTCACTGTGGCGAACCTCATCCGGCTAGCTATATAGGATGTGTAGTAGCCAAAGAATTATAAAACTTAAAAAATAAAGTTGCTCATAAAAACGTGCCAACACCGGCCAGTCAAATGCCAAGTACGAGCAAGAATAAAATACAAAGAACAAGTCAACCAGTAGACAAAAATGTCTCATATGCACAAATAGCAAAAGGTCTTTTGCAATCACAGCAACAAACAAATAAAATAAGCTCTCACCCAGAAGATAAGCTTAATCAAATCCTTAATCTTTATACTACATTCGATGAAAGATTAAGAAAACTAGAATGTAGCACTAAAATAGCTACCTCCGTGCCTAAGAAATGACTCGCTCACTTAAAATCATGGAGTAGAATGCAAATGGGCTCCTGAAGCACCAAAGTGAGCTACAAGCAGTCCTAAATATAAATAATATTGAAGTGTGCCTCATATCCGAATCACACTTCACTAGAGAATCCCACATCTAGGTAAAAGGTTACAAAATTTACCATGCAGTACACCCTAATATGAGTTAGTTTAGTGCGGTGCTAGTGTAATGTAGTGAATTAGATACTACTACAAAGAACACAAGAACAAAGTGACTTCCCCTTAATAGAGACATTAAAAAAAGTGTTAATGGACACATTCTTAGTAATGTCTACTTAGCAAATTAAGTTAAATTTATATTACTAATTAGTCTACGTATAAGGCTAGATTGTAATGTCAAATGAGTTACCAATAGGTAGCTCATTTTCAGGAAAAAAAATATATGGTGATTATATGTATTATAAAATACAATAAAATGTTTTTTAAATAAATATTACTAACAGCCATTTCTACATTCCATCATAGATATGATGAAATAATACTATTATTTTTTTAATAGACCCTTGAATATTTTACTAACAAAGATTCTTTGTTACAAATGAGTTTACATCAATAGTATAATTGTAAGCATCAAAATCCACACGACTTCTCCGTCGGTAGTTACTTGAACAGCTACTACACACATTTAATAAAATGTCAAAATTCTGTATCCATTCTATATGACGTACCACTCAAGTTATTAGGAGATGAATACCATATTCAAATTAGAAATACCACCAGTTACTACAGACCCCATTAAAAAGGTGCATGTGTGCGTAACTAATTTCCAGTACCCTATTTAGTAATACTGTGAATTCTGTCGTACGTTTGCCACGTGCTACGGTCTACTGATAGTTTATAATGTTGGAGAAAAACATTTGTAAGTACTTTTTAAATAAAACTAAGGGGATGAATGGCAGGAAATTTAGCTCATTAAATCAAGCAGCCGCATGAAGTAAAAGGCCTTCTTCATACAATTTTGACTTTAACAATACTATTAGTAGTAAATGTTATATTTAAAAAAATTGCATTTATTATGATCAATATACAAAAACATATATTGTGTCAATACTAGAATTCACCAGACAACCACTTTGCGTTAGTGATAAACGTCATACGGTATTTCAAATCAAGTTTGAAAAACTCCACTTATAAAATTAAAAAATAACACAGAAATGACGAAATTTTGGTGAATTAATTTCCATTATTTTTGGACCTAAATATAAGCAAAAATATTCAAATTCGTTATAAATGACCACAAATCCGTTGATAATGATGCTACTAACAAATATATCTTATCCATGCATGCATTAAAATCTGAACTCTTTGATCAGAGGGTGACAAACAAAACAACATGTAGGCTATCCAGTAAAATACTGTCGCTGCACTTGATCCTATTTATCATGTGAGGGACTTATTAAAGCGACCGACACGCATGTTACTTTGAAACTGTAAAGTGGAACGGAAAACTTGGACTCAACTTTAGCTCTTTGATAAAATATTTAACTAAAGATTTTGATAAATATACATAACAATTTTTTATACTATTTCATAATAATAATTTATTTTAAGATAGGAAACAGTGTAATCTAATTTAATTGTTATTATAATAGACGTTTATGTTTTAGTCACATATATTTATTAGTTTCAAATAATTCGGTGTAAATGCTTAAATCATCAAAAATAATCCAAAAAGAAGTGTATATACATTTTTTTGTACTAACAATATACTTCGCCAATTTTTTTTACAATAATGTAAGTAAAAGAGTTCTAAAAATTTTGTAATAAGTAATACGAAGTATTTTAACAGAATGGACCCTTTAACGTCACAATAATTTATCTAAGCAAACAAAATGTGTGCAGATATATTTTAATATTTCCTATAGTAATATTTTGCAAAATACTAAACAAATTCACAATAACAAAGGTAAAGCGACTCAATACCCTCCAGCGGCCGACAGATTGCTGTTTCTATTCATATGTAGATTGCAACAAAAAATCCAATAAACAAGACATAGGGCACTCGCGTCTCCCCCATCATTATTGAAAAGAATGTTAACAGTGCACCCGGCTTATCCTGGGGTCGTTTTACCAAAAGAGTTAGACTAACGAATAGCCACCCCACACAGCTCGAGTTAGTCTCTTGTTACGCTTGACACTTCAATTCGGATTAAATTTAGTTGCGAATTTAAACTTCCCAATGTCCAATTCATATTTGTGATCACAATTTGCGGTCAGATAATATTTCCGTTGAATAAAACGAACATTTCAATGTCCTAATCCTGTTTGAGGCTGTAATTCCATTTTTGGTTTGAGCTCTAAACATTTGTATTAAACTAACAACCAATTATTGTTACGTACAAAATTATCTAAAGAGTTTCTATAAAATTTCTTAGTTATAAAGATATTGGAAAACGATATTAGAGGAAAATAGAATACTCATATTGGTATGAAACTAAATAAAAAATAAAGCACACAATATAAAGTTTTTTAGTCTGAAACATAGTTATTAAACTCAAATCTTATATAGATAGATAGATAGATAATACTTTATTGTCACCAAATTAACCTAATAATACAAGTTAAAGAGAATATTCTAAACATTGGAGACAATGGGCGGCCTTATCGCTTTAGCCGATTTCTTCCAGGCAACCCATATATTATTTTATATTTTAAACTGTATCTAGATTTAATTAAGATTTTTATCATTTTTTATGATCTATAAAGATTTATACGTGTTAGAAACTAATTATTTACAAATGAAATTTTCTAAATAATTTCAACCCTTCTTACAAATTTAGTGTTCAGTTGTCAAACATGTATTGAGTTCTTCCACAAATACTAGACTATCAGTATTCGTAAATCGTCAACTATTGGTATGCGGAATATTCACATATTAGCCTCTACTCGACTACCATTTTTCCACTTCCATGCCGCTTAGCACAACTTCAGAGGTGGATTCATATTGCCACAGCCGATGCGTTTGTTTTGTTCAAATTTATTTTATCAAGTTATGCTAGCCTTCCGCTCAGTGGTTCGGACCTAATATGCAGTAATGCGGGCTCGGTACCTCAGTGCGCCCTCTGTGTTTTATCTCGCTGTATTTGTAGCCGACTAATGAGTAGAGTAATGCGCTTAATTATTTTTATACCGATTCTGTTTAGCAAAGATTTAATCAGGTGCATCCGTCTGTGATACATCTGAATTAATTTCTTTGCAAAGGTGCAGCAAAATTAAATAGAATGAAGAAAAATTAAAATTAAATTGGTAAAAGTATTTTCTATGCTCATGTTGCTGAAATAACAATTAATGGTGGAGCAGACAAGAAGTGACGAATGGTTGAAAGTAAGAAAAAAATTACTTTAGATAAGATGATCCGTGCAGGGGCGGAGAAAGAATACTAACCTCTGCGACCGGGGTCGGCCTGTCGTAAAATCCGACAAAACAACCCACCCTAGCTACGTGGTAGGGCCTCAAGCCCGTCTGGATGGCGACCACCTTTGGTCTTAAGTATGCCGCCATAGTAACCTTGTGTTGTATTCCGGCATTAGTGACCCAAGTTCCTGTACCCTTATGGGACAGCAGCGTGTTCGCGATGCCACTGGCGTTGCAAACACCCATAGGCGACGGTAACTGCTAAATTCCGTCAGCCTGTCTGCTATCTTACAGCAATAAAAAAAAAGATGAATTTGAAATGAATTTTTTGGACAATCGTAACAAAAAACGGAGATTTGGATTATTTGTTCTGTTAGATTACATGTAACAATGGGACGACAACACTCAGTTTTTGATTTCAGTGTAAGTAAATTAATTAAGTTAGCTACAGCTATGATTTTTTTGCCTCTTTAGACTAAAAATACATTAAGGAATAGACTCCGAGCACATAAAGGCGAGTAGTGATTTTCCCTGTAAGTATAACCCCGGATCTCAGGCTTCTTGATATGAAACCGGAAAAAAATCTATTATATCTATTATAAGGTAGATTATCTGGTTTTAATGAATAAGTTGACTACTTAATCCACTGGATTCGCTTAAATTAATAAATACTAATAGTTTTAATTATTTATTGATTAAATTACAATTGTTTTATACTTTCGATTCGTACGCTAAGGTCAAAAAATCATGTAAAAAGAATATAATAAAAATAACATAAAGAAACTACAAAAAATAACTATTCAACCGTTTTAATCATAGTAAAATGACTCACTGATATACATTAATATTTAATTTCGTTATTTCCAATGGCAATTATAAATAACCGTCCATCAGAAACTTAATGCATAATAATAACAGAACAGTGCCCGAAGCGACACAAATTACAGCATCATGCGTCGATTCAGACAGTGTACCATTTATTGAATTCATCCATTCTCGTACTGCATGTAGTGATTAATCGTGTTTTCATTAACGCAGTATCCAAAATGACACAGTTATGAATCGCCAGTTCAATCAACTCGGTTTCAATAACAATTTTTCATTCTCGACACACTAATTAAGTGCTTTTCATAAATAGTCCTACCTAATTCTTAACGATTTTCAACTTTAATTCTAAAGATATAGGTGTTAAAATTATAATGGTGATGTGGAAGCGACATCCTTAGTAACAAGTGTAAAATATTTTCCCCAATCGTTGTACCTGGCGCCCCCTAGGGATATTTCAAGGGTGAATAAGCTCGCATAATGGCAAAGGGTATATTTTAAATTTCAATCGCTGCAAGCGGTCCGACCGCGCTCCGGGTGGCGGAGAACAAAGATTTCACTCTCTGACTTTTACTAAGTGCGATAATAAGTTATTACATTGGGAAATTATTTATTACAACTTCAGAGAAATTCGAAATTTAGTTTTTCAATTGTTAAATATTTAATTTGCATTTATTTAAGATTCGATCTTTAGACATTGTATAAACATAGTGTGTTAGTATGGTATGGTACACTGATGGATCCAAAATGGAATCAGTTACAGGGGCGGGAGTATACGCGAAAGACTACAAATGTAGTAAAAGCTTGGGGAAAATGGCAAGTGTATTCCAGGCTGAAACATATGCCATAATAACCTGTGCTCAGGAGAACATAGATAGAGGCACCAAAGGCAAATCTATATATATTCTCAGTGACAGTCAAGCTGCAATAAAGGCCATCGCCTCCTTCAAAGTTGACTCCGGACTTGTCCTGGATTCCATTCAGACTCTAAATAAGCTTGGAAGGCATAACAGGGTATAAGACTAATGTGGGTCCCGGGACACGAGGGAATTCATGGCAATGAAATGGCAGCTGAACTGGCAAAAGAGGGCTCATCTAATGATTTTATGGGTCCAGAACCATGTGTAGGCATTCCGACTAGTCTCGTGAAAGCCACATTAAGGGATTTTGCAGATTGCAGTCAACAACAACACTGGCTGACTAGAATCGGTCTGGAACACTCCAAAAAATTTTTGGGATCCACGTACAAAGCACGAGGATCCATCTGGAACATGAGCAGGGGGCAAATTAGCTACTTGCTTGGGGCCTTTACTGGGCACTTTGGAACCAACAACATGCTCATGAAGATGGGTCTAACCGCGACACCTATGTGCAGGTTGTGTGGGGAACATACAGAACGCATGGAACACCTACTATGTACATGCGATGCATTGGCCAGGAAGCGAATGAATCTTTTGGGGGTAGGATATCCGACACCGGAAGACTACAGGCTCCTATCTCCATATCTCATTGTTAGCTCATGAAGCAAATCTTCAATGAGATTGGAGAGGAGTGATTGCTATCTAGGGGAACACAAAAGATCCCATTGGGTCGAAGTGTCCGAGATAACTCTCGGCCCCAAAATAAGATAAGATAAGGTAGTGTGTTAGTAACTATAAAGTATTAAAATTTTAATTACGCATTCTTAATATTTTGCTAATCTAAGGAGCAAAAAATGTTTACTCTACTTTTGCTAGATTACAAGAAAAGGGATCAACATTTGATAACGTATAACAGCGGAAACCACAGCACTGAAATCGACAATTTTCTTCTAAGAGGAAATAAAATAAATCAGTTAGAGATTGCAAAGTGATCTCTTGTAAAAGTGTGGTTTCTCAATACCGACTACTTGTTTTAAACGCAACCATAACGCTGAATATTTTAAAACACAAAACAAATTCCCCTCCCTCCAAAGTGAATGGCATTTTCTGGAAAAGGAAGATATGTAAGTAAATTTAAACAAAAAGTGGTAGACAAAATGGTAGAGATGGATTATATGGTTGAAAATCTCTAAATGAATGTTGCAATGAAATAGCGGAATGCATTAGAAGTGTGGCAAAGGAATTTTTCGAAGAAACCAAAGGAAAGGTAAAGTTGAGAAAGAATCTTGGTGGTGAAATGAAGAAGTACAGGTGAAAGAAAAGAAATCTGCTTTCAAAGAATGGAAAAGTGTGGATGAAGAGAATGTTATGATAAATGAAAGTAAGAGGAAAGAATATTTAGAATGTAAGAAGAGAGCAAAAAGAGCTGTTGCTATCTCCTAGGCCAGGGAACAAGCCAAGCTCTATGAATTTTTGGGAAGTTATGGTAGTCAGAAACATCTTTAAAGAATGGTGAATGCCAGAAAAAAGAATGCAAGGGATACAACCCATATGAAGTGTATAAAAGATGATGATAGTGGACGGGTCTTAACAGATGATGAAGAAAAATATTAAGTCTGTAGGACCGGATATAATTCCTGTGGAAGTATGGAAGTTCTTGAAAACAAATGGATGGAAAAGGCCGACTTTATTCTTCATTAAGTTATTGCAAGACGAGGCGATCCCCGATGAATGGTGTAATAGTACATTAGTGCCCATTGTTAAGAACAAGGGGGATTTATTAGGTTTGTAACAATTATAGAAGAATAAAGCTCATGTCGCATAGCATGAAGATTGGGAGAAAGTAGTAGCTAGGCGACTACGAGAAGAGAGCGAAATAAAGGAGAACCAATTTGGTACATTCCCGGGAGAGGGACAGCGGATGCCATATTTGCGACAACTGTGCGAGAAATACAGAACTGCACATAAAAACATATTGTATGGATCGGAATGCTGGGCCACAAAGGAGAAGAATGGAAAGGATATTGCATGCAACAGCAAATATTGAGATGGATGAGTCATTACAAAAATGGATAAAATTAGAAATAAGTATATTAGGGGAAGTTTGAAAGTAGCGCCAGTGATTGAGAAGCTGAAAAGTAATAGTTTAGCCTGGCATGACCATATAATGCGAAAATAGGAGTTTCATGTAACTAGGAGTATGCTAGTAATGAGAGTGGATGGATACAAGAGGAGAGGTAGGCCAAAGAAAAGATGGATGGATTGTGTAAAAGATGATATGGAAAAAAGGGTGTGAATGTTTAGATGACGACTAATAGAGGAGAGTAGAAAGAGAGAACATGTTGCGCCGACTCCACATAGTTTGGGATAAGGGCAGAAAGAAGACTTTTACTAGATCACAGTCACAATAGCATTAGATATAATAAAAATGAGACATATTAAATTATGATATATTAAATAATAAGAAACTAATTAAAATATTTTTACTCCATGGCTGGCCCTAATGGAATGTAGTCAAATGCAGTCTCATCTCTAGAAAGAGCAAAAAAATTTTATGATAGAAATAGTTTGTTCTCATCTGTGTTTGTTAGTCAGCCATCATTAGGCTTGTCCTTTAATACGCCTGCGAAACATGTCCGCTGTTAGAGTAGCACAAGCACAGATGTATGTAACGGAGATGGATAATCTGCGGTGGAAATGTGGAATGCTGCGGAAGGACCGCATAAAGAACTCCCGCATTTGCAGCAGCCTTTGGTTCGTGACATTGCGGATAAATTGCAGAAGTGTCGCCTTCGCTGATACGGCCACGTTTTGCAGCAACCGGTTACTTACGTGAGGAACCCAAAAAGTGCTGGCTTGACGTTTTGGGCAATATCCATACCAATGGACTTACTAAGTGAAGAAGGAGACATCGGAAATCCGATCCCGGGCACTGAAGTGGAAGTTTGGATTGTAACCAGGACTTAAAGCTATATTGATAATGATGTGTGTATGAGACCGTTACTTGTATATTAGAAAAAAGCCCTTGAATACAATTTTTCAATGTTTCACGGGAAGCTTCTATTTTTTTTCTATTAAATATCATAAAATATTTTATGATCAAGCTAAATTTTATTACCATAATAAAAAAAATAAGATAATTTGTTCTAGAGAAGCAAATCAACGATTAATTTTCCAAATCTATAAAACGTCAATTTTCCTGTTAAAGATAAGAAAGGCAGTTTATATTAACTGCCTCGTATCTCAATTGTTTTCAAAGAGGCAACTCATAAAATATTAACATTGACAAACGTACAGCAATCTATTGATGTTTCGTTGAGTCATTACATCGAGATTTCCCCACCCAGAACATTTTTCCCGCGTCAAAGATTAATTCACCAAATGGTTATCACAGTCTTACGATTTCCGACGAATTTGTTACACTAGAGTTCACCTTTTGAGTTAAATTGCAAAATTTTATGTGAAGCTCTGATAAAGCACCTATAATCATTATTATAACTCATAAATTTGATTGAAATTCGGCCACATTACGAACGGCGCTTATCTCGTGACTGCAGTCGGCTTGAAAAATATTTCTCCCTTGGATTCGTGATTTGAGAGACGTCGCCTCGCTTCCAATCGATTTGCGTTTAGTGCTACAATAAAGGTGTTTAATGTTGGCATTTGCATACCAAATTTGAGATGTTGAACGCGACATTAATTCATCGGGGCGTAAACGTTTGAGCGTAGTATGCTGCGTGCTTTTCACTTTACGACTTTCAATTTTGATTAAGAATTGCATGAAATTATTAATAAATAAATAATTGATTTTATTATTTTATGATTATTACATGAATTCAATACTTAAGTTGTTTTTATACCTAGTCAGGTCATAAATTCTGTCACATGTTTAATGTAAAATAATTGTAACAATTTTATTCATTATGTAACCATTCATATACCAAAATGAACTTAACAAATCATAGATTCTTATGACATTAAAGTTTATTCAAAATGACCTCCGTGATTTTGAATACAAGCCTTCAATCTGCGCGGCCAGTTGTCTATCGCAGCACGAACGAGGTCCATGTCAATATCGGCGGCTGCCTTAATCAAGGATGTCTTGAGTGACTCCAAATTGGGATGAGGCTTTGAGCACGCCTTTTCCTCCAAGTGTTGCCATATCTTGTAATCTAACGGATTCAAATCTGGACTGGAGGAGGGCCAGTCTTCGTGCCGGATGAAGTCGATTTCACGCGCCGCCAGCCAGTCTTGTGTGCTCTTCGCTCTATCTGGCGCCGAATCTTGTTGGAATACCCAGTGCCTGTTATTGAACATGGTATGAGAAACAGGTTCCACAAGGTTCGTCAGGACTGTATTTTGATACACAACAGCATTCGTTTTTACACCTTTCTCACAAAAATGTACCTCTGTTAAGCCCCAATAAGAAACTCCCAACCATACCATGAGCGAGGATGGAAAATGACCTCGTTGGACACGCGGAATACGGTTGCTCGCTTCTTCACTACTGTGTGCGTACACCTTATTATTTTGTTTGTTGTAGTTCTCTTCTACGGTAAACATTTTTTCATCCGAAAAAAGAATTCCCGATTTTTCCCGCGTACCGCTTCAACAAAGCGCGGCATCTCTTCAGTCTCAGGTCCATTAGACGAGCATTCAAACGATGTCCTGTTTTTCTTCGATATGCCCGAAGCCCTAAGTCTTCATTTAACACCCTTTTCACCGTGGTTCTGCTTAACCCCATCTGAAGGGCCAACAGTTTCTGCTTACGTTTGGGATTTCCTTGAATTCGTGCCTTCACAGCTTTTATCACTGCTGGAGTCCTAACAGACAGAGGGCGACCACTTCTTGACCTGTCATCTACACTAGAGTCTTCATTGTATCGTTTGATGGTACGATAAACGAATCTTTTGGTAATATTCAAATTTTTCAGTATGTTAAAAATTTGAATTGGCGCGTAACCGCAACGATGCAACGCAATAACTGCAACACGGTCTTCTTTAAGCGTCCACTCCATATTTAAAAATGAGTAAAATTCTAAAAGTTATACATTTTTATTTTCATGAACAATTCGAAATTCGAATTCAATAAACTTTTTTGTGGCCAGCATTCTAAAAGAAAAGTTTTTACTGTGTGACAATACTTATGACCTGACTAGGTATAGTTGACTGAATAGTCCTAAATTCAATTTTGCCCATTTTAAATGCTTGGTAATAAAGACTAGGGAAAAAAATTCCTATGATGATGAAAATCTAACATTAAAAATGATGAAAATGATAAATATTGAAATACAGTACTTACTGTAATAGAATAACAGATTATAACGTACCTCTGCTGAGCTAAGGTTTCCTCCATAGAGAGAAAAAAGAGTATACCAGTCACGCTATGTGTATTATATGCAGATTTCTTTACTATATATTACATCACAATCAGTGCAGCAACTGTGAAACAATATGCACATTTGGCGAGAAATATTGCCTTATCACAGTGTATGCCATCGTAAACTTCAAATCCTTAACCTTAATGATCGTCTCTTAATCCGATGTCACTAAACCACCATGTACCTAAATACAGCAGAACAGATTTATTTACTTGTTAAAATATAAGCGAAGACTAGTGTTAATATAAATTACATTCGAAATATAAATAGCAAACCAAATAAATTGCATTTCACGAAACAAAACATTCGTGATCCTCCCGGGAAGATCTCGTTAGAGTCTTAATGAATCTATTGAGGAGCCGTGGAGCGGAGCCGGACACGAAAGAAAGGTGCCTGGCACCCGGGAGGGGATGAACTTGCGCTAATAATTTGCTTTAAGCCGGTCTCAGATAGCACGAATTGAATGAATGCAAACTAGATTGACACAGTGAAATATAATACAGCCATAATTTGAGAGATTTTAATGCAAAATTTTATTATTAAACATGATTAAATAACGAATTACAAATCTGAAATAAGACCTGTCGTATTGTAGGAATCAGAATACTGGTCCACAAAGGGGAGGGATGAAATGTTTAGATGGATGTATGGAGTTACGAAAATTGACAAAATTAGAAATGAGTATATTAGAGGAAGTGTGAAAGTAGAACCAGTGCTTAAAAAACTTAAAAGTAGCAGACTAGCGTGGTTTGGCCATGTGATCCGAAGGGACAAATGCCATATAACTAGGAAAATGATAGAAATGAGAGTGGATATATACAGAAGGAGAGGTAGACCAAAGAAAAGATGAATGGATTCCGTAAAAGATGATGTGGCGAAAAAGGGGTGAACGTTGAGATGATGGATAACAGAGGAGAGTGGGAGGAGAGAACATGTTGTGCCAACAATGTATAATGTGAGAAAAGGGCAGGAAAAAGATTAAATAATAAATTAATTAACAAGATTTTTATATAATTCTATCAAAATTTTTAAACTATTAATCTGTATGGTATATATTTTTTCTTTTTTCATTTGTCTTTTCCTCTTGACATATTTGAGTCACAATATTTTTCTTTTATAAATTTGAACTTAATTTCTAGCTATACACACTAACATTCCTATTATTCAGATTCTGAATTTTCTGTTAGACACTAATCGCGATCTTGGGCTCTTGTATCTAAATTCAAATTTATAAATAACCATTAATTACAAAGAATGTAATATAATAAAATAAAAACCACAAACTATTTTCGAGAAAAAGACAAATGATCAAATGATTTTAAGTCCGGTAATCTAAAAAAGTGAATACTCGTCGAATAATTATTTACTTATTTTTCTAAAAAATTGCATACAAACAATACATTTATGATAACAGTCAAAAGACACAATTTAATCGTGCTATCTTATGATAATCGGTGACTTTTCTTGAACAAGAAAGTTCAGGGAAAGGCTGAAATAATTGTTACTAATTTGTAGCACTATCGCTTCCTCCTTCGCCTGATCTACGGCCTGATCCTTAAAAATATACCGAACCCGATTATACATAATACCAGTTTGTAACGTCCCACCACTGCCCCGACCTTCATCTTGAGTGAGACGCATCAGTGATCTTGAGACGAGTGTCTTTTCTCACGAATTTTTTTTTATTGCTGTAGGTCATCAGACAGGCTGACGGGCCACTTAAAATTTAGCAGTTACCGTCACTTATGGGTGTCCGCAACGCCAGTGGCATCGCGAACATGCTGCTGTCGCATAAGAATACGGAAACTTGGGTCACTAATGCCGGAACACAACACAAGGTAATTATGGCGGCATACTTAAGACCAAAGATGGTCGCCATCCAGACGGGCTTGGGGCCCTACCACGTAGCTAGGGTGGGTTGTTTTGTCCTCTTTTACGACAGGCCGACCCCGGTCGCAGAGGTTAATATTCTCTCTCCGCCTCTGCACGGATCACCATGCTATCCTTCACCACCCGCCTGTCGAATGACTGGTTGCTGGCCTATTTATATTAAGCCTCGCCTATGGATGTTTAGGACGCCAAGAATACTGCTAATATGCTGAAATTCACATAGCAAAACAAAGATCTGGGCTATTTATGCCGGAACACGACACAAGGTGATTATGGCGACATTTAAAAACCAGGGGTGGTTACCATCCAGACAAACTTGGAGCCCTATCACTTAGGTGGACTTTTGTCACTGTTTAAGACAGGTAGCCCCTAGCCGCATGGGTCAGTGTACTTACTTTGCCCCTGCAGGCAGAAAACTTTCTTAAGATAGCATTATATCAAGACTCTTTGCATTAAAATTATTGAATGGATAATATAATAATATGAAATAATAAAGGTTTATTTAAAAGCGAATTTGATTAAGAACTAGAATATTTTCTTATAACACTCTAAGGCATAATGTTATTAGAGCGCGAATTATATTTTAGGTTGAGAGCGGGCGGTGTCGCGCGGTGTCGGCGCCACGGCGTAAACTAATTGCATTTAGAGCGATAGAGCTCTCAGAGACGGAGCAAGCGATGCTAATGGACGGTATTAATTAATACGGGCGTCTCGTCAAATTTCATCTCCGATAAAATATCTATTCCACTACATTGAGGTCGAAAATCTAAACAAATTCTATTATCATCTATAGATGAAGAACCACTACTGGAAATAGTAGTTTGCTTTAGTTTAAGTGAAAGTATACAAAGCGCTTTATCAAAAAAATCACTAAACACTATTCTTAAATTTAGAAACGCTCTCTCACATGGATGCACTCGTTGTTTTTAAATCAATTTTAGAATTTTTTATAGTTATTTCAGTCAGAGACAAGATATATACAATCTTGACGATCGTGGGTAATGGCTAGCACAAGTACCTACGCTTTCAAGGGTCACAGGTTCGATTCCCATCCAGCATCTAGATATTTATATGTAATATGTGTTTATTTAAAAAAGAAATGTATATCTAAGTTGTTTAGTGGATAACACAAGTGCTATGCAACTTAATTTGGGACTAAATGGTGTTCGCTGAAATGTCCAAATTGATTTATTTATTAATCTTCAACAAATATTGCATATAAATATGAGGCTTTTCGCCAAGCCTTGGATACAAAGATTTTAAAAAGTTCGTTAGCTGATGCAACTCATTGATGCTGAATTCTAGGTTTAAAAGGCGTAAGATGATTTTTTTAAATATTCTTTTTAGGATATTTTTGTATATTTACCTTTTTGGTTGACTTCTGATAACCCTGTTTGTATTCGTTTCCCGTCTCGAGTGTTAATGGACAGTATGAATTTATTTACGAAAGAAAAATATGTATATAGTATATGAGTTGTCTGACATGTGCTCTGCTACTTACTTCGGAATTGGATGGCGTCCTGGGAATTATCCTAGTACAATTGATTATTATTTACAAAACTTAAGGAGTCAAGTCAGAGATAAAAAGTCACATTTAGAAGCTGGGCAGGCAGAAGTAGAATAGCATACTAGAAGTATTTTTTGTAGAAGAAGACTCTAAGGGCACCGCGAACACGCTACTATCCCATAGGAGTACAGGAAACTAGGTCACTAATGCCGGAACACAATACAAGGTTATTATGGCGGCACACTTAAGGCCTAGGGTGGTTGCCATCCAGATGGGATTGGGGCCCTACCACGTAGAAGCTTTAACAGAAACAGTAAGTGATAGTGACTTGGTATTTAGTATGACTAGGTTCTCTGAGGCTCTGTATACTCGCTTAAACTTGGTGAAACTAAATTAAATGCACATCTTACGAACTTCACAATGAGATTGAATATTTATACACTTAAAGAAAAAGAATTGAAGAGATTTAAACTTAATCAAAATAGGCTTTGAAGTGAAAACATTTCTAAATAAAACAAACAACAGCAATAAAGAAACAAAATTTAAACTTGAATACGTAAAGCCGAAGAACTGTATGGTAGTTGCAAAAATAAAAGTTCATATATAAAATTAGCGTTTAAAATAATTTAAAACATTTTGCTTTTTAGTGCATTTAAATTACGTACCTAACTAGTTCTATTAACTCAATATGAATTTGAAATTTAAAAGGAATAAGTAAGCTTTTTGCATCTATACAAATAAATAAAATTGGAGGGTCTATTTGTAATATTAAAATAACCGCTTTATACTAAGTGCATTCGGACGTATACACGGTACATATACCAAAACAACATTTTTTCCAATTTTTGTCTGTCTGTCTGTTTGTTCCGGCTAATCTCTCAAATGGCTGCACCGATTTTGACAGGAGTTTCACTGGAAGATAGTTGATGTACCAAGGAGTAGTTTAGGCTATTTTTATTTTAGAAAAAAAAATAGTTTTTGTTAAAAATGATAAGTTTCGGAAATTTAAATATCCAATTTAAGTTGACCTCAGATTTATATCATCAATCATATTAAATAGGGTTCAGCTTAGGCTGGACTTAGTAGGTTGAATTTTCAATTTAATTTGACCTCATATATCCAAAAAATGTTGCCTAAAGTCACTATTCCACGCGGACGGAGTCGCAGGCACAACTAGTAATAAAATAAATTACACAACTATACCGGGACAATTCATTCAGCGCCATCTAGTCCCAAAATATGTAGAGTTCTTGTTTTATACTACATAGATATTTTCATTTTGTATATAAATATACTATAATATATTATACAAACACAGCCACGAGACGGTAATCGAACCCGTGGCATACACAAGTGTATTAGTCGTTACACCACGGGAGTCGTCAAAGCTTATGTTACGGTTAATATATTAGTTGAAAACAATTCCAAATATCAAGTGAAAATTTGATCTTTCCCTAACAAACGAGTTGAAAAATACACACACAAATAAACTAGAGAGAAATAATACAGACAACCATATAAGTTTTTTTATTGCTGTAGGATAGCAGACAGGCTGACGGTCCACTTAGAATTTAGCAGTTACCCTCGCCTATGGGTGTTTGCAACTCCGGTGGAATCGCGAACACGCTGCTGTCTCATAAGGGTACAGGAAATTAGGTCACTAATGCCGGAACACAACACAAAGTTATTATGGCGGCATACTTAAGACCAAAGGTGGTCGCCATCCAGACAGGCTTTGGGCCCTATCACGTAGCTAGGGTGGGCTGTTTTGTCGCCTTTTACGACAGGCCGACCCCGGCCGCAGAGGTCAGTATCTTTCTCCGCCCCTGGATGGATAAAGGATATTTAAACGGATGTTAAAAGTTATGTCCTCAATTTTTTATTAGTAAAGAAAAACTTGAATATCCCAAAATTAAACTTAGCAAAATGAAATTCAGAAGACAAATATAAGCCTTACCCGAAACTTAGTATCCTTAAAAACTGAATTCTACTTGACAAAACCAACAGCTGACGTCGTCGCAACTTTGGTAGCACTTTCATATAATTGTTCCCTATAATTATTTCAAACACTTAATTGCGTGTTCAGGACCGCGTTTCAACAAATTACAGCTTTAAACTTTTCTATTGTTATGTTTTAGGTTCAATAAGTACGGTTATTTTGAATTACTTCACAGCCTTTGTGAAGGTTTCTTTGTTTAACGAAACTCGTAGAAAACTTATGTATAAAAATGATATTAATACAATATTTTTCGCAAACAATTCTAATACTATTAACCGTGTATGTTTAGACCATCAGTAAAAAGGGCTCCTACATTCCTTTTACTAATCTAGAATTATTCCTTTTTTATTAATTAGGGCAAAAAAGGCACTGTTTGATTGCTTTTAGAATTTGGAGATAAAAATGCCGTCGTTTTCTTAAAAATCAACTTTAGTTAATCTCATCCATGCAGGGGTGGAGAAAGAATACTAACCTCTGCGGCCGGGGCGGCCTGTCGTAAAAGGCGACAAAACAACCCACCCTAGCTACGTGGGAGGGCCTCAAGTCCATCTGGATGGCGACCACCTTTGGTCTTAAGTATGCCGCCATAATAACCTTGTATTGTGTTCCGGCATTAGTGACCTAATTTCCTGTACCCTTATGGAACAACAGCGTGTCCGCGATGCCACTGGCGTTACAATCACCCATAGGCGATGATAACTGCTAAATTCTAAGTAGGCCGTAAGCCTGTCTGCTGTCCCAAAGCAATAAAAAAAGAAACACTATTTTTGTATATTTTAAGAATATATAAAAATAATATAAGAGTTTATTTGATCATGTTGTCGAAATCCACGGTGCAATGGCCAACGCATGTCGGAGCGCCTGTGGAGGTCACAGGTTCGATTCTGGAGTTCTGAGTTCGAATGTTTATGTACTATAATATGTATTTATTTATTAAAATAAATTGTAGTATATCAGTTGTCTAGTACCCATAACTGAAATGACGAGTCTCAGTGTATGTACATAAAAAAGTAGAGAAAACAAAATTATGGTGCGTATAAATTTGAATAAGACTTATGAAGATGTAACATTGACACACTTTTTCCATCTTTTTGTGTGTGGTCAAGAAAAAAAGATTTTCAAGGCATCGACGTAAAAAGGCGCACTTAAGTTTTCACCTGTGATACTTAATCGTGGACCCTTGGCTCCAAAATAGAAGCTTAAACGTAATTGGGATTAATGACTTAATATTAATACGTTTTATATTACTAATTATTAAAATTTTGTTATCATTAATTAAATGTCATTACTAATAATCCAATATTATGATCAAAGCTAGTCCTAAACGCTGAAGAAAATTGTACGCTTAATTTAATCTGTGCCTAAAAGGCAATGCGAAAGATTTTCCTAACGAAGTACATAAATATTTACCCAAAAATTTGAAGAAGGCTATTCAAAGAAGCCAAACGAACACTTCAAAGGAGCACACTTAGTGAATATTTCTGAATCCGGTCATCGGGAATACGAGAGGGTTGAAACTTCAATGCAACTCTACACTGATGAGGTACTTTTCAGTTTAATCTTTTTTATGTTAAGCTATAATTGTCCTTAATTTATATTCAAAGTTGCAGTTTGCTCGCGAAAGTAATTTTTAGGCTCCGATGAGCCTAAAAAGTGCATTGTTGTTATGGTTATGTTACAATTAACAAGTTTCTTTATATTTATCAAATATAAATCATAAGTATTTTACACTAAATAGTGTAATCTATCAGTTTTCCTTGTTATTGGAGATCAATGAATTAGAACCCAACCGAGTCTTAATTTTAAAATTTATTGTTCTAAGTATTGAACACATAATTGCAAATAATTGGAATACAGTCGTTGATATAAAATTTGAATATCATCCCACCAGAACAATGACAATTTTGCCTCTAATTTTATTCTAAAAGCCTGTTGCGATGATTATTCGTAGCTAATATTGATTTTGACACTTGAAACAAAAAAAAAGCAATAGCCATTTTTCCAACCCGGAAAACCGAATTATCAGTACTACGCCGGAGTCCAGGGGAAGCTGACTTGGTTATGTTGATATCACCGTTGTTGAGTTGACTTGTACTGCTGGCCAAGATATAATGTCTATCAGAGGCAAGATGTAATGTCTATCTAATGTCTATCATAGCATACCAACTAAAAGCCCGATCTCCAAGCCTTATGTGTCATAAACAAGCCTAGTAAAAATATGAAATACTAGCTGACCCGGCAAACGTGGTTTTGTCATATAAATAAAAAAGTAGCTAATATCTTTCCTCAAGGTTTAATATATGTCTATACCGAAATTCATCAAAATTGATTCAGCGGCTTAGACGTTAAAACGTAACAGATAGACAGACAGAGTTACTTTCATATTTATAATATTAGTATGGATTGTTGTTCATAAAAATTCATAGGTACAAAAAATATTCACAATTTTTAATATAATGCATATAGTTTTATCGTCACGCTTCAAATAAATTGAAAAACATTTACAAATACTTTAGTTCAATAACTGTTTTATGACTATTATTAGTTTAAAAAGTTTGATAGTAAAGTCACACTTCACCTGTTATCGGAGCGAAGTCTGCGTAGGTTAAGCGCATTGAAAACTTTAATAACTCGCAGATAACTCTCGTACGTGCTACGAATCGCTTTATCAACTTCAGTCGCTTAAAAATACAAACATGAGAGAAATTTCCAAGAACATTTTGAATCTGTTCAGTCAAATATTCATAAAAGTTTCGTTGAAAATATAGTGATAATAATGTCTCGCGTTCAATGCCAAAGTTCTACGTGTAGGTGTCTATCAATTATCTATTTATGAAGAAAACTGTGAAAAGAAAAATGTCTTTAAAAAAGTCTAGGCAAAGTTCCTTTTTATCAAATTTAATCACATATTCAGTCTTTAAAGTCTCATCATATACGGATATTGAGCATTTATAATTAACACTCTGAATGTTCAAATACATTCAGTATAAAAAAATATTAACAGCCCTTATCAACGATGACAATAATTATATATTATACCAATAAATAATCCATGCAGTGGAGGAATAAGTATATTAACCTCTGTGTCGGGGTCGGCCTGTCGTAAAAGGCGACAATATAAACCTAGCTACGTGTTACGAACCAAGCCAGTCTGGATACTACTATCCTTAATTTATAGTTAGCATGTCGTCATAATAACCTTTTTTTTATTGCGTAGGACAGCAGACAGGCTGACAGCCCGCTTAGAATTTAGCAGTTACCGTCTCCTATAGGTGTTTGCAACGCCAGTGGCATCGCGAACACGCTGCTGTCCCATAAGGGTACAGGAACTTGGGTCACTAATGCCGGAACACAACACAAGGTTATTATGGCGGCATACTTACCTTATGTTGTGTTCCGGCATTTGTGAATCTGATTCCAGTTCCCCTGCACAGACAGCAGCGCGTCAGTGGTGCCCTTGATATCGCAAATGTACTGTTCCACAGCAATAAACAAATTTATTATTTTAAAGACACGATACACGGACGAGTGTGAATAACATACAGGGCATATTGGAGAGTGATATACGTGAACATCGGTGAACCATAGTATTCTCTAATTACTAGAAGAGTTAATTTCCAAAGCATATGATGAAAAAAAAAAAGTCTTCATACTTATTAGAAACAAAGACAAGTTATATAAACTATGGTTTTATTGATTTTGAGTTATATACACGCCTCGGTCCCACCTTCAAGAATTTAATATAGTTTCAAATTGGAAAAATAATAAACCGGTAAGTCAGTTGCAGGAAATGCAATCACGTCAGTTATGAGGCAGTAATTAAATATTAAGCCCCTGTTGATGGTATCACGAGGTTGTTTTAAGTAGCGTCTGTGTGAGTAATATTTTCGTTTTATTATTAAATTTACACAGAGGCATCTAGTTTGAAAGCAAACAACAGAATAGAGTTGTGGGTACTTAACAACTGATATAATACTTTAATTTTGTTTGAATTTATAAATACTTGAATGTTATACCAAGATCCGTGGCGGTAATTGAACCCATGACCTCCCCAGGTGTTACGACGAGCACTACTAGAGGTCGTCATTTCTATCATGGACTTTATACTCACCAGAATTGTTCGAGGCAGATTGGTAGCTCTCAGCTCTCCTTCATCGTCGGTAGGTGGCAATTATGTTGAAACAATATATTTTTAAATAAGCCATTTTAAAATACAAATTTTACTTGATTTAATTTAAAAACATTTATAAAATAACGAACAATATTTATACAAATTACAAAGAAATACCAACACCAAAATGATAATTACAAGTAACAGAGTAAGTGTATAAAAAAATATTAACAACCATTAAAAAAGTTAAATAAGTTCATCTTCCAAAATAATTAAAGAAATATTCCCAAATACAACTGTTGAGAGTTCTCTAGGGCCTGAAAGATTAAGTGCTAAATGACTCTCAACTTTTAACTTATAAAACTATGAAAATAACTCAAAAGTACAACTGTGATCTCGAGTATAATATGCAGCACCCTTTTTTGTTTTTACTCTTTTTTAGTTCTCTTTTCGCGTTCTTAACATTATAGAGGATCGAAAACCTATTTCGTGAAATGTATAAATATTTTAGTCATTTTTATTGATCAAATATAAAGTTTTTTTTAATTGCTGTAGGACAACAGACACCCTGTCTGACGGCCCGCTTAGTATTTAACAGTTACCGTCGCCTATGGGTGTTTGCGACGCCAGTGGCATCGCGAACACGCTGCTGTCCCATAAGGGTACAGAACTTGGCTCACTAATGCCGGAACACAACAAAAAGTTATTACGGCGGCATACTTAAGACCAAAGGTGGTCGTCTTCCAGACGGGCTTGGGGCGGTACCACGTAGCTTTATCTAGCTAGAGGGTTGTTTTATCGCCTTTTACGACAGGCCGACCTTGGTCGCAGAGGGCAGCATTACTTCGCCCCTGCACGTATAAAACTAATAAATAAATAAATATATTTAAGATTCGAATCGAAAAACAATTCTAAGAAACATATAGTTTATTTGCCTTAACTTATCCTTTAGTAACAACCCATAGAGTCCCACTACTGGGCTTAAACCTCCCCCGAGAGGGAAGAACAGTATACCCATCACACTTGTCCAAGGTTGATTGACTGGTTACACATAACGGTTATTTCGATATGGATGTTTCCACACGATGTTTTTCTTCACCGCCGATATATCATCATCATTATCTAAGCGTAGTATCTCGGTTGCAGCCTAAACTTCCGTTTCGGTGCCCGGGTCCGCTTTCCGACTTTTTCTACTCCACTTCGCACGGTCTTCAGCATCTCAGGTAGTGAGCCCATTGGCACGCATATCACCCTTTACGACGTCAAGCCAGCATTTTTTGGGTTTACCCCTCCTGCCGGGGCCCGGCGGGGCCGGCATGGCAAGACATTTGTTTCCCACGTAAGCATCCGATTGCCGTAAAACGTGGCCGTACCAACGAAGCTGAGACTCCTGCAATTTATCCGCAATTTCACGGACATGAAGACTGCCACGAATAAGGGAGTTCCTAACGCGGTCGGTCACCGTCGGTATATCTTCGGCTTAATTATCGGAATGCGTAACTCCATTTGGATAAACTTTACATGAGCAAATAAAAATTTTGTTTTTGCTATGCACGGGAAATATTTTACTCATAACAAATTAGTTAGAACTTCAACAGACAGGCTAACGGTCCACAAGATACCAGGTCACCGATGCCTATGGACGTTTGTACGAGTAGCCCACAAGTAGCAACGCACTGACGGTCTGGAATACATTTTATAACGCCTATTTTATCTATTGTTATTCTTGTTGTCTGTTTATCGAAAAATACTTGTGCCGCCAATGTTATTATGCATCAAAAAAATTTTCGAACGAATTGACGATTGAAACTAATAATCCTTGCTTTTACACTACAAATTTCCAATTTATATTATATATAACATTAAAAAATTTAAAATAAATACAATTTAAGGAATATTTTAAATTGATTTGATACTACTTAATGAAATTTTGATTAAATACCAAACCAAAAAATCACGATCAATAAGACCTAATAATGTAAATACAATATTATAAGAAAAAGAGGCAATAAAAGGAATAAAAACGTTCAACTCATTTGTTCTTCTTTCAAGTTTGAAAAATTCTTAACATTCAAAACGTAATATACTCTGTTATTAATAATAGGCGGAACATGGTTCATTTAATTTAGGGTCCCGTTCAGATTATAAACTGCACTAATGAAAATCTTCGAATAAGTTATGTGCCCCGGCTAGTCTCCCCTCGCTAATTTGCACGATTGGTTACTCCAGGTTCTGCTTCAAGAATTCCCTTAAGGAAAGAGGGTACTGAATGCATATTGAACGTATTTGTCTATACTTACGATGTGAATCAAATATTTGTTGTTTAAAATTGTTTTATTTTTAACCTCTGATGTTTCTTATATTATACATTTTTATATCCTTTTATATCCGTAAAGAATACTAACCTCTGCGGCCGGGGTCGGCCTGTCGTAAAAGGCGACAAAACAACCCACCCTACCTACGTGTTAGGGCCCCAAACCCGCCTGGATGGCGATCATCTTTAGTCTTAAGTATGCCGCCATAATAACCTTGTGTTGTATTCCGGCATTCGTAACCCAAGTTCTGGTACACTTATGCGACAGTAGCGTGTTCGCGATGCCACTGGTGTTGCAAACACCCATAGGCAACGATAACTGCTAAATTCTAAGCGGGCCGTCAGCCTGTCTGCTGTCCTACAACAATAAAATAAATAAAAAACATTTGGACCTTCTTAGTTTGATGTGGACTGACTTTGTTTAAATTGGTGTAATAATTATTGATGGTTTAATATCATTTTAATCACAAATTCATACTTTTATATAATGCTGATATTTTTATATAATGCAATATAATAACATGTTAATTTATAGTAAGGGCAGATAGTCCTTGATTTTTTTATAATTGCTGAGACACAGCAAACAGGCTGACGTCCTAGTAAGCAGTTACCGTCACCTATGGATGTTTACGACCAAAATAATGATGACGTTTCATGAATAAAAGCAAACTTTAATATGATAGTATTTATGAGCAAGCGTGTGAATTTTGAGATGACAGCTAACATGAGAGTTAAAGGAGAGAACAAGTCGTGCTGACCCCATGTAATGTGAGATAAGTGATGTGGGAAGGAAGAAGACTATGGTAGTACTTATGAATATTGTTAATGTGAATTAAGTTTAACAAATTGCTTATATGCGAATATTATAAATGCGAAAACGTGTAATCAGTTATGATTAAATAGTGAACTACTTAATTAACCCATACAGCGCGAACCGTCGATAAATAACGACCTCTGTGGCGTAACGGATAACGCACTTCGGTACACTTGCGGAGGTCACGGGTTCGATTCCCGTCTCGCGTCTGCGCGTTTATGTATAATATGTATTTATTTACAAAAAAATATATATAAGTAGTATATCAGTTGTCTACGGCCCATAACACAATTGCTACTTAGTTTGGGACTAGATGACGTTGTGTGAATTGTCACAAAATATTTATTTATTTAAAAAAAATCGACTCTATTAATGCGTATAAATTGCGGAGCGTCGGAATATCGATTATTACGCAGTTTTATTTTAGGTATCGCTCTGTGCGGACGTGTCGTAGCGCACGTATTTATAACGTTTATAATAAGTTAATAACATTTATAAATAACCATTTAAAATTATTTTTCGGTGAATTTATCATTGATTTTTGTATTTTTTTTAAAGTTACACATTTTTCTTTCTATTTGTAAAATATCAAATTCGTCAAGTAGTGATGATGAATACACTTGTGTATCTTTGAGTGAAAATGTTTCTCTTGGTGAAAACTGTGAGTGACTCGATCTTCGCTAGTTTGTGTGCGCTGTAAAAAGGGAGTCCATAGGGTTTGTGTGGGGAAACATTTTTGCCGATGATATTTTTTTATAATCTTGTTTGTTTTCTTTTTTTTAAATTAAATAAATACAGTTATAGTAAAAAATATATTACATTTGAGTAGTATGATATGTTTCTTACATATAGAAATAATTACGAAAATTCATCTACATTTGAGGAAAATATTTAAGATTCTGTGCACACTTAATTAATAAGGTACTTTTTTTCAAAAATCCTTTCGCAATTTATGCAAAATATGTGAAAATTAGCTCAGCACTAAAAGGGTTAAAATTAAACTGTTATAGCGACCGGTAGATGGCCGAAGCGCGCTACGCGTGGCAAGCCGCCTTCGCGGTACTCGCCACCCGCGTTCCCCCCAGCCGCAACATTCCCGCCGCTACCAGGCAGTCTGCGACGTCTGCGTCTGACCATGCGCGATCGTAATCCTTTTTCAATGTAAAAAAATAGTGTAAATATTTGCTCGCGGTATTTGAAATAAATTATTACAAAATGTGTAACTCATCGTTTAACTTATGCAAACCTGGAACCATGCACCACAGTGTTAATTTTCTAAATAAAAAAAATTATACCTAAATATTGCACGTACAGCTTTAATCAAAGGTAAATTAGAGGTTGTATAAAAGATAATAAAAAAAAACCATTACGGGCTATCTGATTTGATGTCAAACGTGTCTGTCATATATAAATGCACAGATAGCGAAGCAACGTCAAAAGTTCTGTATGTTTTTTGACTCCTCAAAAAACAAATTAATGTAACAGGTCTAGCTTGTTGCTTTCCAGGCTAGTCTTCAGGCATTCCAAAAGCCCGTCGTATAAATTGAAACCTAAATTAGTCATATTAATCAAACTTTTAAAACAAAGCCTTTCTAAAGCCAATAACAATACAAGTTCAATAAAATTTCAACATTAGGGTAGTTTAAAATCGACAAAGCCTATTCCACGCCATCGAACCGAACGTTCAAATGCAGGCAAAGTTCCACGCGAAAGCAAGCGGTTTCTTTGACTGGTACTCATAAGCTGGTAATTCAACCGTATATAGAGGCTTTTCATAAATAACTGAAGGGATATTCTTTCTTTCCTTTGATCAGAAAACTAGAAATGTAATCTGTAAATAGATTTCATATTATTTTTATTATAGGTACTAAAGAAATCTTTTTAAGCGATAAAATAATTCACCTTAAATTTGTATAATGTGAAAGCATTATTTATGTTTATATACATAAAATAAAATATGTCACAATAAAAGTGTTAAATCGTCCTGATTTAAATATTTAATCTCTGTCACATGGCTGCAATTGAGTATTGAGTCCATTTCTTTAGTTTCCGTCTCTGATACCACTTTTTTGAGGTGGTATAATCACCATAATAAAAGTCAAGATGGATTATAATATTATTTGATAAAATGTTAAGTCCATGCTCAATTAGGCTGAAGCCTAAATAATAGGCCTACGTCATTTTTACAACAATGTCTTAAAATACATCAAATACTTAACTCACATTCAGCAAACTAAATATGTTTTAGCCTACCTTCTTTCTTCCAAATCCCATTTACTCCTCATCTGAAAAAAAATTATTATTTGAGCATAATAATAAAATTCTTTACTAATACTTTAAAACTTATATGCACTTATGTCTTAAAGCCGTTATTTTACGTCAATATACCATAAAATGTGTGAAAAGAACATAGTAATTATAAGTACTTATTTTTAATTAGCGATCGATTTTATCATACCGACAATATCTATTCTAATAAAATTATTATTAACTAAAGTGACACATCACTTTAAGCGAGTCACAGAATAGGCAAACAGTATTCTATAAGCACCGCCTAAATATATAAACCGCCCTAGAAGGCCAATCTATCAAACATAAAAAATATATATATATCCATTAACATAAAATATAATGTACCACTTAAGAATACCGTCTCATACAATTTAGAATGTGAATATAAATTATCATATCTATACTACTATTATAAAGAGGAAAGATTTGATTGTTTGTTTGTTTGTTTGTTTGTTTGTTTGTTTGCTTTGAATAGGCTCCGAAACTACTGACCCGATTTAAAAAATTCTTTCATTGTTGGGAAGCTACACTATCCCCGGGTGACATAGGCTATATTATATTTTCAAAAAAATTAGGGATCCTTAATAAAACTCTAATAATGTAACCCGAAGTGTAAAAAAATTACCTAAAATATTATTTAAATCGCGTGCGTTGCGAAAACTATTGATGATAGAATAAAATAATGTACTACAACTTTGCAGAACACATCATTATTTACAAAAAGTGTCGCGACAGCATATGTCTAACTATTATAGTTATGCCACAATAAGTGTTCTTTTATTTTAAAAAATTAATTGAAATGCCGCCCCTAGAAAAGGCTCTTTATTTGGATCTTGGTATTAATCCTTATCAAAATAAATTACTTCATATTCAAAACTGTTTCAATACCTTTATATAACTTTTTGAATTATTCAATTCGGATATTCCATTCGAAAGATATCACGAGTTTAAAAATGTAAATATTAGAAAAATGTTGCGTGGTAGCCGCTCACCCTGTTCGGCTAGCTAGGCAGCACCTTATGCAATGTAGGCGTGCGTCACTGGGGTTTTTACAAAAATTAGAATACTTATTAAAAAATAACGAAAAATAAATAAAAAGTAATAGCAAAAAAAATCATTAAAATAAAAGCTCATAGAAATAATAATATTCAAACTTTCTTTATAATTTTATTTTTTTAGTAACCTGACGCAAATAGAAGGGTTTGCCCCCAGGGGCGCTCCTCTGTCCGAGGAGTGCACGGGTGTGCGTACCCGAGGTGCCCGAGCATCCGTCGCTTCACTCCCCTCTCCGTTCGAGGCAACAGAGTCCTACCTTTCTTTCCGTCTACCTCTTACATCCTTTCCAACTTAGCTCTCTGTTCGTGGCATGGTCCCCGATGGGATAGTTGCGAATACTGATTGGGGTCCCGGGTTCTACCATGGGACCCGATTTGGTAGTCAAAACCATGCCTATTTCGACTGCGCCTGCACAGAGAGTGTTCCCGGGACGGGAATTGCATCCTCGCTGTCGGTTGGTCTTGCTGGGCCGGCTACGACGTCAAGCGACTCTGCTTTTTCTGGAGTGTCGTCTGGTAGTCGTACACACGCCTGACTAGCACGCAACGGGGATGCGAGTCCCGTCCGGAATTGGCCGCGGACCTGTCGCTCCCGGCCCTGGTTCTGTCCATGGTCGGGGGCGATCCTGGATGGACGGCCGTCGCCTCCTTTTGCGAGGCAGTAGTGTCTGCAAGGGAGGCGGCGGAACGGGAGCGGGAGTCCGCCTCCGCACTCCCCTCCCGCCAACGTAGGCCGCGTCGTCGGCGCCGGAGGGCGGGCAACGATCTCCGGCCGCCGTAGAAAGCGGCCGCGGGCGGCCCCTCGGGGGAGGATCCGCCGCCCGCACTATTGCCGTGAGGGAAAAGGCCGCGTGCTGTTCCGCAGCCCCCCTCAACTCATAGAGTTGTTACAAGAGAGCGCCGGGGGGACGAAAGCCTGACCTCCTAGCGCCAGCACTTTAGAAGGGGCCCGCTTTAAGACAAAGCGTGGGCCGGCGCCGGCCCGGGCCACGAGATCGGCAGGCCATATATCCGTGGGCCCGGGCGTAGACGATAGGAGAACAGCGGAGTTTTTTAGTGGGTAGTCGGATGGTCGAACATCTTTTCCGGAGTCCCTTATATCCCTCGGTCTCCCCGGGCCGGGGGAACCCGTCAAGAGAGGTTTTTCCCCGAGACCGAAAAAAAATAGAAGGATTTAATTTTTTGTTAAATACCCATGCGAAGCTGGGACGGGCTGCTAGTATAAAATAAATACAAAGGAGCATAAAAATACTCCGTAAGACACGTTTCCGAAACAAAGCACTTGCGCAAAACCTGTAATTTGTGAACACAAACATAAAAAATATCATATCATATCAAATGTAACTCGATAAAACACAAATTCTCGTAAAATATATTATATTGGAGTTTATACTTAGAATGTTAAGTCACCCGTAGATAACTATAGTTCCATATTGTGAAACTAACAAGTACCAAGCCCAGCGAAAAACAATTGCTAGGCTAAGTGACTTTGTGGACTAATTTTAACGTGTTTGATTGTATTTCTTAAAATTGTATAAAACTACTAGGATATGTTGTTGAGAGTTTACTTGCGAATCCCTTCACATTAGCTGTGTATCATACTGCGAAACTGCGTATTTTTTAACACGTTTTTAATAGTTTTTTATCGATGCTCCCTTTTCTTATTTCTGTAGGACGGCAGGCTGATGGCCCACTTAGAATTTAACAGTTACCGTCGCCTGTGGGTGTTTGCAACACCAGTGGCATTGCAAACAGGCTGCTGTCCCATAAGAGTACAGGATCTTGGGTCACTAATGCCGGAACACAATACAAGTACCAAAGGTAGTCGCCATTCAGACGGGCATGGGGCCCTACCACGTAGCTCACCTGAGGCGACAAAACAACCCACCCGGGTTGTTTTGTCGCCTTTCAAGACAGGCTGACCCCGGCCGCAGAGGTTAGTATTCTTTCTCCGCCCCTGCATGGGTGAAAGTCCCTTAGAGTAACTTTAATAATATTTTATATTACTTTATTAGATCAGATTACATTAATTGCGTCTTCAAAAAGCGAGCGAATATCCCATCCCATTCATTTTCTGAATGCTATTTCAGGAAAATTTTAATTTTCACTAAAAAGACAATATGAAGTAAATTTGTAGGAATATAATATAACCCAGCACGTCATCTAGTAACCACAGCGTATGTATTTGACAAATGGGAATATAAATGCTATGTCAAAACGTAACCATTTTCGTGTCAGATAGATATCAGAAAATTGTTCAGTTTTTGTGGTGGCAACGAGCCGATGTGGAATCGCCCATTTTTACAGAAGATGGAGGTTACAGACAGTGAACTTGATATTTTGTGCACACAATGGCAGTCAGGCACAGTGTTGCGCTGATACTTGTCAAAAATATATCCCAGGAATTTTTGGCAGAAACGGACAAGTATATTCATTAGTAATTCATTTTCTGTAGAACTTTTTTTTTTGGTCTCGGGGAAAAACCTCTCTTGACGGGTTCCCCCGGCCTGGGGGGACCGAGGGATATGTGGGACTCCGGGAAAGATGTTTGGCCATCCGACTACCCACTAAAAAACCCCGCTGTTCTCCTATCGCCTACGCCCGGGCCCATGGATATATGGCCTGCCGATCTCGTGGCCCGGGCCAGCGCCGCCCCGCCCTTTGTCTTGAGGCGGGCCCCTTCTAAAGTGTTGGCGCCAGGGGGTCAGGGTTTCGTCCCCCCGGCGCTCTCCTAACAACTCTAGGAGTTGAGGGGGGCCACGGAACAGCACGCAGCCCTCACCCTCGCGGCAAAAGTGCGGGCGGCGGATTCTCCCCCGAGGGGCCGCCCGCGGCTGCTTTTTACGGCGGCTGGAGGTCGTTACTTGACCTCCGGCGCGGCCTGCATTGGCGGGAGGGGAGTGTGGTGGTTTCTGTAGAACTAGTTTTTCCTGCATCATACCTGTTATAGTAGTATTATAGTACAATAAGTTACCATACAAATTCACAAAAATTTAAAAAAAAAATATATATATATATATATATATATATATATATATATATATATATATATATATATATATATATATATATATATATATATATATATATATATATATATATATATATATATATATATATCTATCTAAAAAAGATAAGTAAAATATTATAAGGATTCGATGCCTTTTATGTAAAATGGTTTATATATAAGTAAAATGTTGCGTGTTTATATGATTGAAAAAATAAATATATTAGAAGAATTAATCAAACATTTTGGCTTTTATTAATATAAACATAGAAGTTTGTGTGGGCTGCTAACTTTATATGTATATTGTGTTGTAGTTTTTACATGATATAAATAATAAGATAAATTTAGAAAGATGATAATAGCAACAAAACAAAAAAGTTCTAAAATATGGATATCGATTAAGATACACCGTGAAATACAGACATGAAAATGCCAAACTATTGACACGCTCTTTTTACGGTTTTAGCACCATAGAGTCCAGTCTCAATTGTTTAACCCCGAGTCGAAAGGCAAAGTGACATTTATTACGAACGATCGTAGGACTAAAAGCTAGCGGTTACAAGCTTTACTTCTGTATTCTGAAATATTCTGTGTTATTCGTGACTGTAATGAAAATATATACAATATGGGAACAAAACAATCAATATGGAAAGTAATCCGATACCTGACATTCAATTTGTGAAGTGATAAAACCACAGAGTGTCCAATGCAGCTATTTGCATTTTCTGTTCCTAGCATTATTAATAAACGATATTTTGTTGGCGTGATGTTGTTAAAATATTTTATCACAGGCCAAAACTCTCTTTATTTTCATATCAAATTGTCAGACTTCTTTATCCTGTATGTATTTATTTACAAAAGGAATTTATATAAGTACTAGCAGTTCCCGCCCGCTTCGCTGGTCGAATAACAGAATCCAAAAATATGAAGTTTTCGTACGCATGCGCACTTTCTTTTAAACAAAGAAAATGAACTGTGATTTTGGGGTTATGTTCTTATATTCCAAAAATAAAAATCATAGAACTCGATCGCAGCGCCACCTACCGGGTCTAATTGCGGATCTAAACCATGAGCAATAACCAAAAGTCGATACTGTGAACCCCATAAAAAGCCCAGGGTTTTAGTCGGTATGCTGTTGCGGCCACCGCTAGTCATCACATCTCGTTCAGCAGCACAAGGGCGGCCGCAGTAGGGTAAGGCCAACATAACCAGGTCGGCTTCCCGGCGTACGGCGTGGTACAGACCATTCGGTTTCCCCTGGATAGAAAAAAAATGTTTCCTGGGATCTGACAAAGACATTTATAATATACCCATAACACAAAACTAAATTAAATAAATAAATATATTATACATATACACCCAGGCTCGGCACCGCTGTCTCTGCAGCCGTCTGATGTGAACCTTTGAGATTGGGATCAGTCTATATAAAAAAATACAATATGGTTCAATCAATCTGATGTATGTGTGCAATATAAGTAGATTTAGATACATATATTATTAGGTGAATCTAAGGGGTTTTACTAAGATTATATGGTCTCAAATCAACTTTACCTGCTACCTGGAGCACCTTTCCACACAACGGACTATAATACGGACTCTGATGCCAGGTTTTGATTCGTGAGGGGTTAAACTTAAGTAGGCCTTTTAGAATCCAAATTATTAAAATCTCATATATTTATTTTTTTCTTGTGCTGATTACGTTGGTATAATTTGCAGTGTGAATGGGATGTCAAATTTATTTAATATGTTACGGATATCCAATACAAACACACTAATTTGTCCTATCACAGTACATACAATCTGCATTAGTTATGATAAAGATAAGTTAAGATAACATTGTTCTATGTTTTTTTTTTCTTTAGAAACAGAAGACATCCCACTTAATAAGTAGTTACCATGGCCTATGGATATTTCTTTCTTTTATTTCTTATTTACGACGCTAGGCACCGCAAACACGACACTACCCGCATAGGGGTAATGG
Organism: Malacosoma neustria; assembly: GCA_963693495.1. Lineage (NCBI taxonomy): Eukaryota > Metazoa > Arthropoda > Insecta > Lepidoptera > Lasiocampidae > Malacosoma > Malacosoma neustria. Next base: position 10,957,191 of record OY856385.1, on the reverse strand, counting down.
AAGCTGGGTCACTCTAGCGGCGAACACAACACAAGTTTAATACGGGGGTATACTTATAGACCAGGGGTGATTGCCGTCCAGACGGGCTTAGGGCCGTACCACTTAGGTGATGTTGCTTTGTCGCCTTTTAGGACAGGCTGACTCCAGCCATAGGGGTTAATATTTTTACCGTTTTTTTAACTGTTGTTCTTACTAATTGTAATGTTACAGTTACTGAACATTGTGCGGTGTTGCCATAGATGTCTCTGGGTTGACTAGGATTTTGAGGGATTTGCTGTCACGACTATTTGCTAGTCAATTTGGGTGGTCGTATTAAGATTAGGACGGAGAACCTCACATATACATCACTTTCGCTATGAAGTCCCGAATCACTATTAACTTGGAATACAAAAAAACGCATTGTGTTACAAAATTACCAAGTTCGATACAGCGTGTAATTTTTGTACGTCATAATAAGTATTGAAAGCAAAAACATTTCCTTATCACAGTTTACATTAAATTAACACAAAATAACGGTTAATATAAAAACAACGCTACCGAATGTTCGCTATTAAATCATACGACAGTGAGTGCTTCTGCAATTAATAGCGTAAAATAACGTTATCAGTGGCATGCCATAATATCCTGAAATAACTAAAATATTGTGAGCACAGAAGTACAAATTAGGTATGTACTTCATTTTAATACCTACACACACTAAACATTTTAAGTGTTTTTCGGTAAGAATAATATATATTATACGAGTATAAAAACCCAGACTCCAGACGGCAATCGAAATGTAACCAATCTCACTAACGAAAGTCATTGCGCCCCGAATATCGTTAATTAATGCAAATTATCATGCTGACATACACAAAGAAGCAATTAGATTAATTTAATTTAAGAACTCAAACAATGAATTTTGCCACAAAAATTATGTGTACATGATTGTGGCACAATTATGGCGTTTGGCGTGTCTGTGGTTCTCTTTTACCCAACAGGTTTACAACTCCTTGCGAATCCTCCCTGCTTCCGACATGTTCACGATTGGCTTTGTCGCCATTTGGCATAAAAGAGCAGCCTTTCTTCGCTTGCCAGGTTATGCGGTAGCCAACAAGCTCGACAGTCCTCTGCTCTAGGCACTGACGCAGAGGACCAGATCACTCTTAGTTATTAAGTACTAACATAGATTTTAAGCTCCTACCATATATTTATGGACTCAGCGTCTGACTTAAATAAATAAAAAAATGTATTGAATGTAGTTGAACTATTCCTTAACTTATCTTTGCTTTAAAAGCGTTTAATATGTAGGTTTTATCTCTATATACTCGTTCTTCTATGACAATACCGTAAAATGTTTGTAAGCATGTAGCACATAAATAACAGACACTAAGCTGATTAGCATAAAAGCGAGTCGACGTTCACCGAATTACCCTAAAATCTGTTAACAAATGGTAGCTTTGCATAATTGAATGAGCGGAATTCAAACTCGGGCATATGGCCACTTGATTCTAAAAAATTAATTATTTCACCGATTTGCAGAAATAAAAACCCTTACTACTTTCTTTAAATTTCACGATGTTTCATCTTTAGAGTTATGTAACTTTGCTAGGAATTAATACTTGTGCTGTATCAACTACAACCACCTACTTTTTTTCAATTTTTAGCACTTTCACTTGTAAAAAGGCAAGAAGTATATCTGATTATAAAAAGCAATGTTGTAACAGTTTTACGCCTGTAAAACAATTTAATTATAATACATAGTGTAAAAGTAAAATTAAGCGAAAATGTTCTTGGCTATATATATATATATATATATATATATATATATATATATATATATATATATATATATATATATATATATATATATATATATATATGTATGTATGTATGTATATATATATAACTTTTGTATTATTCTGTTGTAATATATTGTTTCAAATCTTTAAAAAAATAACTTATCATGTAAAAGCCTTACAATTTTTTCTATACATCTATTACTAATAAAAGACTTGTAACTTGTTTAGGTTAAATTTGCTTTGCTTTTTCCATATTAAAAAATACAATGCTGTATGCCTTTTTCTATTCGGTATGATAGAATTTTATAATTTTATTGTTTGTTTAGTGGTACACTGTGATAATGAATACAAAAAATAGTAACAATTACTATTTGATAATATTTCAATCAATTTAAAACATATACTCATTTAAAATAGTACATGTTTCATATTAATTGAATGCAGGATATCCCCTGCGTGGCGCGAGGAGCGCGGCGCCCTCGTCGCCCAAATCGGCACGGACCTGTCGCTCCCAGCCCTGATTCTGTCCATGATCGGGGGCGATCATGGATGGACAGCCGTCGCCTCCTTTTGCGAGGCAGTCATGTCCGCAAGAGACGGCGGAGCGGGAGCGGGAGTCAACCACCACACTCTCCTCCCGTCAACGCAGGCCACGTCGTCGGCGCCGCAGGGCAAGCAACGACTCCGGCTGCCGTAGAGAGCGGTCGCGGGCGGCCCCTCGGGGGAGGATCCGCCGCCCGCACTATTGCCGCGAGGGAGAGGGCCGCTGTTCCGCGGCCCCCCTCCACTCCTAGAGTATATACAGGAGAGCTCCAGGGGGACGAAACCCTGACCCCCTCGCGCTAACACTTTAGAAGAGGCCCGCCTTAAGATAAAAGGCGGGCAGACGCCGGTCCGGGCTACGAGATCGGAAGGCCGCATATCCGTAGGTCCGGGCGTAGGCGATAAGAAGATAAGTAGGCGATAACAGCGGGGTTTTTAGTGGGTAGTCTGATGGCCGAGCATCTTTTCTGGAGTCCCATATACCCCTATATCGGTCCCCCCGGGCCGGGGGAACCCGTCAAGAGAGGGTTTTTTCCCCGAGACAAAAAATAAAAAAATGCAGTATATATTTATTTTACAAATGTAGGTAATATTACCTTCTGCAATTGAAGATGTAATCACTATCTTCATATTTTGATTACCGAAACTCAAATTCAAAAGATTAAATTCAATTATAAATAGTATTTACATATTCATTTAAATACATCACTATAAGCGTTGAAAATTAAAAATATATTTTATCGATTTTAAGCTACCGACGGTGCTGAAATGTAGGTGAATGTAACCGAAATAATTATGCACTTAAAATCATCAAAAAACCGTTTTAATGATGAACAACAACCGTGAAAACTAAAAAAAAATTTAATATAAATGTCTATTTATCAACTTATCAACGTATACTTATCAACATTATATTACTTATTTAAAATGATATCGTTGGACTATAATCGAACTAAATCAAAGTTTTTTTGTCCAAATATACAATAGATAAAATATTACATCAACAATCTAAAAAAACTCATACTTTCGCCGTAAGTTCACGTGGCCATAATATAAGCGAAACAAAGGTATACATTTATTTTAACCTTGTATTTATAGCCGTTTATTTCAGCAGAGAATATCACATTCGGTGTAAAGGTACTAAATACCAGCTTAATCCCATCTCAAGAGTAAGCAAACGATTGCATTCTGGGCATTTCGGCATTTGGCTTTTGGAGCATTGCGGTGCGTTCAATCCGTTTGCTTCCCGCCTGGGACTCCGCAATTAGATCCCGGCCATTGTTTCTCCAAGCACTTTCAGTTGTTGGCAATTCCAGTTTCAATTCAATGGCTAGCATTCCCTTTGGTGTTGCGGCATCATGACTTAGCATTACGCCGGGTCAAATTGCTGAGGATTCCTTGAAGCGACGCACTTAACTTTTCTTATCTTAATGAAAAATCTTACTTTATTCTAACCTAACTGAATAACATTTTTTGGCTTTTTTTTTTATTAAATATTTTGAAACATTGAGAGATGCAAAAATCAAGCTAAGCGGAGAAAGCTAACTTAAAAATTACGTAAATAGAATGATGTATTCGCGGTATACTAACAGTATCACCTACTGCTAGTTGTAGGCCTCACGGAGAAAGCTATTTATTGTAGAATTTACTACAATAGCTATTAGTCTCCAATTACTTATTTCAATATGATTAAATTTGGAGATTATCTCATCTTGCTTATATATTTACTAGATCCTGTTGGATCTATCTACATAATGACCAAGGAACTCCGAAAAATCTGAAGACAGAAGCACGAACTCAGTATCCCTTTTTACAAAAATTACGAAGACGAAAGAGTATAAAATTTGGCAATAGTTTATAATCAGTAGAAGTGCAAAAATATAATACTTTTTTAATTAAACTCAAAATACATAAAATTAATTTAAAAAAATAACATTACACACACTGCCATACACAACATTACATATTCTTTTGTTTGAAATTAAATTCTGAAATAAAACTGAATATAGATCAAGTTATTGGTCTACAATAATATATTATTAATCACTAAAGAACTTTAATTAGGCTAAATTACAAAATGTCTTAATTGTTAGTTATTATTAATTGTTAATTTTTATTACTACTAAACTGTTACTAGTTCTAAATTTTATTTAAAATTTTTATTTTTTGTTTTATTTACATTGGGTATTGTTTTTAATTAATTTTATGGAAATTTTAAAAAACGACCTTAAGTTTAATTCGAATACGAATTTCCGCCTGCTGCCTTTGTGATCTTTTTTTTTTCAGTTTCTTTGAAATAAGTTCCTAGTTGTTATGAATTGTTGGAGAGCTGAGAAAACAATTATGTTTTTAAAATAATCTGCAAGCCAAGTTTCATAACGCTTTTTTCTTTATTTTTAAGGTATTTTAGTGGAAAAAAGCTCGAAAAAATGTTGCAATAATATCGTTTATCGTCTTGCATTTTTAAATTTGGACCGGTAATTGTTGTTTTAATATTGATAAATAACCAATGTTTAATGGTTTTTATAAATCAGAAGAAAAAATGAGATTTAAATCGATACTTTTTTTAAATAAATATTTGATATTAAATTTTAGACTTGTTTTGAAAAAAAAAACATGATAACTCAAAAATGGTTCACCTATGCGTAATGCATAAGGGGGTTAAAATTATCGCAAATAGTCACCCCTATCACCTCCTAACGAGAATACGTCGAATTACCAATAACCCTGTATATATTGTATAACTAGCTGACCCGGCAAACGTTGTTCTGCCATATAAATAAAAAAAGTAGCCGATGTCCTTCCCCGAGATCAAAACTATCTCTATCCCGAAATTCATCGAAATTGGTTCAGCGGCTGAAACGTTACAGATCGACAGATTTCTCAGATTCGGATGTTATTAATAACAGCACAAAACTGTGAATACTATTATGTCATGTTTTTAGGGAGACCACGGGGGATGGATATGACAGGGATGCGGGGATGAATGAGTATAGTGGATTTTTTTTAAATTACCCTCCATGCAGACATTTATCCGTGCGGATATCCTAAAAGGCGACAAAACAACCTACCATAGCTACGTGGTAGGACCTCAGGCCCGTCTGGATGGCGACCATCTTTGTTCTTAAGTATGCCACCATAACAACCTTGTGTTGTGTTCCGGCATTAGTGATTCAACTTCCTATACCCTTATGGGACAGCAGCGTGTTCGCGATGCCACTGGTGTTGCAAAGACACATTGGCTACGGTAACTGTTAAATTTTAAGTGAGCCATCAGCCTGTCTGCTGTCTTACAGCAATAAAAGAATTAAAGATAAACGATTTTAGAAAACTAATAAAAGATTTAAAAAAATACTCTAGACTGGCGCCATCTCTTGAGGGAGTTGTGAACCGTGTTCTCTTTTCGAATCCACTCGTGTGAGCGTTGTGACATTTTCTAGAGTCTAATATTTATGATTTCAATGTAATGTATATTATGCTTTTCCTTTGAGTTATACAGTTAAGTTTGAGGGGACGAGGGAATTAGGACTTGTACTATGTTTTTTATTATACGTGTTTTTTATATTGTAAATATAGACTCTTGAAAGGCAACCCTTACTAAGCGACATTGGGTGAACTTTCCAAGAAATAAACTCCTGTACGGACAGCAGTGTGTTCATGGTGCCCTTAGCGTCGCAAACATTTGTATGCGACGGTAACTGGTTATTATTAAATGGACCGTCAGTCTATCTGCTATGTTCGTGAGCAATAAACAAGGACAGGAATTTGAAGTTAAAATATTTAGTAAATAAAATATAACTCGCCTAGTTGTTGGACTTGAATGATTTTCTGATAGATCAATTCCCAATTTCTCCGTGCAGGGGCGGAGTAAGAATACTAACCCATTCAGCCGGGGTCGGTCTGTCGTAAAAGGTGACAAAACCACCCTAGTTACGTGGTAGGGCCGCAAGCCCGTCTGCATGGCAATATGTATTTTATTTACTAAAAAAACTATATATGTAGTGTATCAGTAATATAGGAACCATAACACAGCTCTTCTTCAGTTTCATTGCTTCAAAGATTCTGAACGCGTCTTGCGTCGCGCGTGGGACGGCCTATATTTTGACGCCTCACTGCTGGCATTATCTTATCGATAATAATGAATATCACTATGAATAAACTCTAAGTACACGTAACATTTCGAAACATTTATGTATCAGTTTGAAGTCACTTGTCACAGTTTGAAGTCAACTGTCATTGGATCTGCTATCATGAGTACTATGTTGTATAATAATAACATTAAAATAATATAAAACACTTTTTTTATAGTTTTTATGTTATACAAACCTTGTCCTAACAATAACGAATACATAAAACAAAGAATCTTCCAATTTGGTGCAGTCATTCGAACGTGATGAGCGTACATACATTTCGAAGATCCATTTTTATTTATATAGATATAACTTATGTTTAGTTTCGTAATAATACGAAATTCGAATTATATAAGCATGTGAAAAGTAACCTTATTACTAGAAAATTACAGCAGATGATTGCATGCTGAAATGAATGTTGAACTAATTCTGGCAACAGTACGCATGCGAATTATAACCACATCATGTCAACACTCGTTACAAACTCATTTCGGAAACTTTTCACCGTGACTCACGTGTATTTACTTTACTAAGTCCAATTACTATGGTGATACACCATTCATTACGATATGTAATATAAAATTACGTATTTCAGCGTATGACATTAATATATAACTGGTAGGTATATGGCATTATGACGTATGACATAAACATGTTTTTCTTAAATAAAATAATGTTTTTCTACAAAATTTATTATTGATTTTTTATTTTGAGGCTTTTTAGTATTTATGTTATTTCTAACTCTTACATATATGTAATAGTTCTTATTATATAATAACTATAAGTTTTGATAATTGAAAAGATCTGGAAATTACGAATTATTGATTTTGAAATAGCACTGATCACGAGATCTCTAAAACTAAACACACGATTGACATGAAATTTAGTATATTATAATATAATATAATCCTTATAATCTTTCTGAGGTAATAGAAAATCAATTTTCAAGTCTTTCTAAAAATTTTAACGTTTTACACATAAATGCGCAGAGCATTCCGGCTCATTTCCCAGATATGCAGGCATCGTTTAGTCAAGAAAATATACATGCTATTTTAGTTTCAGAGACTTGGCTGAAGCCTTGTCTGTCAACAACAGCGTATACACTGCCTGGCTTCACACTTATTCGCAACGATCGTAGCAGTTCCGTCGGGGGAGGGGTGGCCATCTATCTCAGATCCCACATTCCTTTTTCTATAGTTAGCATGTCCACTCAGCCACCGCCCGCGGACTCTGGTGAATACCTGCTGGTAGATATCACACTGGGACGTTGTAAAATGTTGCTTGGCGTGTATTATAGTCCTTCCTCTCGCATTAATTTCTTTTCATCATTTGAAATGCTCATGGAACAACACATACCTCAATATAATCATTCAATTATAATGGGGGATTTCAATACATGTTTAATCAAAAGAGATTTTAGAAGTAAATCCTTTGAAACAGCTGTTGAATCTTGTAATTTAAGTATTCTTCCCTTAAACGCTACACATCGTATTCCCAATGTAAATGCTTCCCTGTTAGATTTAATATTAGTAACCTCCCCTTCTCATGTCACCAAACACGGCCAGTGCCCTGCTTACGCTTTTTCCCATCATGATATGGTTTATGTTTCTTATAATATCCGCCCGCCAAAAGCTAAACCAAAGCAAATTATGCAGCGCAATTTCAATAGCATAAATCTAGCAGCACTTCGTAAAGACGCAGACAAAGTAGACTGGTCTAAAGTCACCAAAGCAAAGTCTGTAGATGAAAAAGTCCTTTTATTTAATAATAACATATTAAGTTTATATGATGTGCACGCACCATTACGTCTGATTAAGCTCAAACATTTTCCTGCACCTTGGCTTACTGACCAAATTAAATCTCTTATAGCTCTAAAGTGTAAAGCCAAATCTAAATATAATCGTCATCCGTCAGAAGCTGGTAGACTTGTTTTTATTGAGGCCCGCAATCGCTGTAATAGAGCTTGTAGGAATGCACAACGCCGATTTATTCATGAATCAGTTGAAAATAATAATCCCAGTAAAGTATGGAAATTCCTGAAATCTTTAGGAGTTGGAAAAACTGCACCAGTTCCAAATTCTCATCAATTAAATTTAGATCTTCTAAATCAGCATTTTGCTGCTACTTCAGCTCTTGATACGATGATAAAATCAAACACTATTAACTCTCTATCTTCTTTTCCAACTTCTCCTAATCCACAATTTCTTCTTAATCAATTTACTAGTTGCGATGTTGAAGGAGCGATAAAATCAATAACTTCAAAGGCAGTCGGCAGTGATGGTATCAGCCGGAACATGATCTTGCCCATTCTTGATATTATCTCTCCTATTATTTCCCACATACTTAACTACTCTGTATCCACCAGTATTTTTCCTTCCTCATGTAAAGAAGCTCAGGTTATTCCTTTACCCAAAAAACCTAACCCTTCATCCTTCTCTGAGTATCGTCCTATTTCTATTCTACCTTTTCTTTCTAAAGTCTTGGAGCGTTTAGTTCATAATCAACTTACTGTTTTTATCAATACTTACTCCTTAATGAATCCTTTGCAATCTGGTTTTCGCCCAGGGCATAGTACAACAACTGCTCTGGTGAAAATTACCGATGACATCCGTCAAGGAATGGACAATGGCTTGGTAACGGTTCTGTCACTGCTGGACTTCAGTAGTGCTTTTAATAATGTAGACTTTGATATTCTCATAGGAATTCTTCGTACTTTCAACATGTCTCCAACAGTTATTGATTGGTTTCAGAGTTACCTGTTTGGACGCCGGCAACGGGTACGCTTAGATGATACATTTTCATCTTGGCAGGACCTCACTGCTGGAGTCCCGCAGGGCGGCGTTTTATCTCCTCTTTTATTTTCCATTTTCATAAATTCAATCTCTTGTAACCTATCTTCTTCCTATCATCTCTATGCAGACTACTTGCAAATTTATACTCAGGTACCTAGGGATAAATTACATGACGCCATCAGAACTACCAATGAAGATTTACGTAAAATTCTTGAATGGAGTATTTCCTATGGCTTAAATATAAATCCCTTAAAAACACAGTCTATCATCATTGGTAGTTCACGGCTGATTTCTAAATTAGATGCATCTCTTCTTCCCAATATCACATTTGATGGTATGCAGATTGCTATTAGTGATAAGATAAAAAACCTTGGTGTAACTTTTGACAAAGAACTATGTTGGCAGCCGCACATAACAGAATTAAGTCGTAGAATTTTTGCTTCTTATAATTCTCTTAAAAAGCTCAAAAACTTTCTTCCATTTGCCACTAAGATAAAACTTGTTCAATCTCTATTACTCCCTATCCTTGACTACGCCGATGTCTGCTATCTTAATCTTACCCAAGAGCAACTATTGAAGCTGGAACGTCTTCAAAATGTTGGTATTAGGTTCATATTTGGTTTAAGAAAATATGACCATATTTCTGAATATCGCCAAAAGCTCAAGTGGTTGCCCATCTCGCTTCGCCGGAATGCTCACATTCTCTATTTACTCTATAGAATATTGTTTATTCCTTCTTCACCTCCTTACCTTAAGGATTGTTTTAAATTTCTTTATACAACTCACTCCCGCTTTCTGCGCTCTAATGAAAACTTGCTCTTACAGACCCCTGTACACTCTTCGACATTCTTTTCTAATTCCTTTGCAGTACAGGCTGTCCAAATTTGGAACTCCCTCCCTCTGGATATTAGAAAAGCAAAATCACTTGCCATTTTTAAAAACTTGGTTAATGACCATTACCTAAAGTCATAAACTGCATCGTCATGTGTATGCTTCATTGTATTGCTATTGTATGTTAGATTAATTTAGTTTTTTTTTTTTTGTATAATATTTACTATCTTGATTTCTATGTCTATTGTGCACCGCCTTGTACTACTACTTTAAATATTTCTGATAGGTTGTCTGGAAGAAATCGCTATTTAGTGATAAGACCGCCGTTTGCTCACTATGTTGTACTATTACCTACTTCTTTTTATGTCTTTTTTTCTGTAAAATTGTGTGGTGAACAATAAAGAATTATCTATCTATCTATGTATCTATCTATCTATATTTACTCATTTCACGATTATGATGCTCACTAAGAACAAATTAAATGGAAATACTATCCAAAAATATATAATATGTTGCAGCACAATATTTGCTGGGTCAGCTAGTAGTTAATATACGTTAAGAATCTTTATATTATTAATGTATTGGAAACTGTCCGTCTATCCGTGCAGGGGCGGAGAAAGAATACTGATCTCTGCGGCCTGTTGGTGCGGCGGTCGGCCTGTCGTAAAAGGCGACAAAACAAACCTAGCTACGTGGTCTTACTTTGGTCTTAAGTATGCCGCCATAATAACCTTGTGTTGTATTCTGGCATTAGTGACCTGAGTTCCTGTACCCGTATGGGACAGCAGCGTGTTCGCAATGCCACTGGCGTTGCAAACATCAATAGGAGACGGTAACTGCTAAACTCTAAGCGGGCCGTCAGCCTGTCTGCTGTCCTACAATAATAAAAAAAACTGTTGAATCGCTATTGAGGCATACATTTTTATTGAGTTAGACAGTAGTAACTCTCTTAAGAGTTTAATATAAGTTTCTCATCATATCATATCAGCTTTCGACTTTTCAATGCTAAAATATTAAAATATATCTCCATTAGACATATGTGACAATTACAATACTGTTGTCGGTTAGGCATAATTTCCCCCAGTTTTTATGTTTATTTCGCGAGTCTACCGTAAAATTATGTTTCCTAAAACAATGAAAAACGACTATAAGCAATCCGTGCATAATGTTACGTGCTACATATTGTTTTGATTTAATGGCGGACTGTGACAAAATTTGTGGACGTGGAAATGTAATAAATGTTGCAAGACAAATCTTTGATGGAAAAGCATAAAATTTGACTACGTTTATTATATATTAACAGTATTTTTTGTAGCCGTGACTATATGAACATTTATTAAGAACTCCGTACTTTATCAAAATCCTTGGAATTAAAGCTTAACATAGTCATTTATGTGAATAACAAATGCAATAATTCACTTCTGTAAGACCTGTATAACTAGATTACATCATAGTTAAATAACAATATGTTTTATTTGAGAGATATAAAAGTCAAATTAGTTCCAATAAAACTCTAAATATAATCCGATAAAATACAAAAGGAACATGAGCTGAAAACAGATTCTATTATTGTACTTTAACAGGAGTATTCCAAGATACATTTCTATTTCTACATTAAGAATGTGCTGCCATTATTGCTCAATATAGAATTGAGGGTATCTCAAACTACACACATCAAAAAAGTCTAAGCAACATGTACTAATTTAAATTTTAGAATGGTGGATGAGCCGCTGTATGGATGAACTTCCTGAATGCACCTGAGCCTTTCAGTATTTTCGGGCCGACGGTACACTCGCACCCTTCTTGTATCAGGCCTAAACCCGAATCGCGACTCATCGGAAAACATAATTTTATCCCATTGTTCCTGGGTCCATGTTCTGCGTTCTCTACACCATTCATTTCGACGAGCGCGATTCCCGTGACGTATCGGTGGGCACCTAATTGGACGTCGAGCTCGTAGGCCGTACTCATGCAGTCGATTTCGCACAGTTTGGGGACTTACATCAACACCACTTGAATTTTGTAGCCTCAAACTTATCTCTCGAGCGGTTAACATCGGCTGGCGTCTTGCAGTCAATTGTATGTACCGGTCTTGCCGAGTGATTGTACTCCTTTTACGGCCTGGATGCTGTTTAGCGGGTTCCCTTGTATTATTGTAGCGCTGCCAAAGACGACAAATAACACTTCGAATGCCAAAATGCCGAAATACCTGAGATTGATTACTTCCCGCTTGCAACATCCCTACAGCTCTTTGCATTTTATTTGCCGTTAAATGACGTCGCTCCATGACGTAAAGAATATCTAACAATTCAATTTTGTCGCTAACTTTATTTAAATAGTTGGTAAAATTATAAATAGCAATAAAAACGCACTTAAATTCAAACAAATTCCCTTTTATTTAATTTTATGAAAAAAACAAAACAATCGAAATTTTTTTTTACAACCAATCAGTATGTCATCAATAACAAAAAAGTTTACATACCTACGCACTTTGAATGAGTAAAGACTTAGAAATTAATTATTATAAATGGTAAATTTGTAATATCATGCATGTTGCTTAGACTTTTTTGATGTGTATATTTAATTTTATAAAAACTAATATATTTTATTAAGTAATATTATATATTATTAGGATGTCTTTTGATGTTATCTTAATTTTCGTCCAAAATTAGCCTTGCGTATATTGTAGGTAATTAATTCGAGTTATATATGCATTACATAAAAAAATTCAAGTGTATTTCATTGTAATAAAGTCGCAATTCGAATAAATATGTATAAATAAGTAACGCAATCTTTTAAAAATTACATTACAGAGTACGCCTTAAGCCATTAGTAATAAAGTTAGTATTACTGGAGCAAAAAAAAAGTTTCACATCTTCGTGACGCTAATATTGCGTTTCATCCGTAAAAATTTTACCCTTATGCGCGCAAAGAAGTTTCACTTCAAAAACTACATATCGATAATATCAGGGTAAGTTTTTAAAGTCACGCCATTGAAAAACTGAAAAGTAAGACTAGTGTGGTAGGGCCATAATGCGCATCGCAGAGCAATGTCCAAAAGTCTTCACATAAGGCTTTTATCCGCGCAGGAGCGGAGAAAGAATACTAACCTCTGTGGCCGGGGTCGACCTGTCGTAAAAGGCGACAAAACAACCCACCCTAGCAACGTGGTAGGGCCTCAAGCCCGTCTGGATGGCGACCACCTTTGGTCTTAAGTATGCCGCCATAATAACTTTGTGTTATGTTCCGGCATTAGTGACCCAAGTTCCTGTACCCTTAAGGGACAGCAGCGTGTTTGTGATGCCACTGGCGTTACAAACACCTATAGGCGACGGTAACTGCTAAATCCTAAGCGGGCCGTCAGCCTGTCTGCTGTCCTAAAGCAATAAAAAAAGGCTATAGGTGGCGACTGAGGTTTTAGTCGGTATGTTGTTGCGGCCGCCGCTGGCCATAACATCTTGACCATTATCGCACAGGTGGTCGCCATAGGGTTAGAACGGTTTAGAACAACATAACTACGTCAACTTCTCCGGAGTTCCGGCATGGTAATAGTCATTAAGTTATCCCAATTTATAAAAAGTGGCCCTTTTCAAGTCGCGTGATAGTGAAGCGAAGAATGTCACAATGCTCGAAATGAGAGTCAATGTACAAAATGAAGGATAGACCGAAGGAAAAAATGGATGGATTGTGTAAAAGTTGATATGGCAAAAAGTGAAAGAGTGTTAGTGTAAAAATGGTGGGTAATAGTGATATAATAGATGGGTGAGTGGAAAGATGTTTTGCCGATGCCATGTAAATTGAAATAAGAGCAGGAAGAAAAACAAGAAAAGAACCAACTATTATCACATTTTTGATTGATAGTTAACATTCATCAAACTTTATGTGGTTCAAACAGTATATTAAATAATTTTCTGTTCCATGTTAATTGACATAAAATGAATAGCCTCATGAAGGATTCCAATTAGAGCCTGCCAACCACGCCACAATTATAAGTCAGACTAATTTTATTGCAGCAAAATTCTGACGTTCTAAAGTCATTTCTGAACCAATTGAATTGCAAATGTGGAAAATAAAACTATGTTTGGCGTTTTCTGTTTTCCTCATTTTCCAAAGTTCCAGTGCTTGCATGTAATTGCTTAATTCCACTGCGGTACGGTGAAGTTTTGCAGTCTAACAATAACCCACAACAATATTTATGGAGCAAGCCGCGAAAATTTTTTCATAGACTTGATTGTAAAGTTTGAACTTCTTCGTGTTCAACGTTGCATTGTCTAGTTATTTTAGGTAGAACAATATTAACGCGTACAGAATCTAACGATGCCCCGTTATTCTACCTGTATAATAATATGTATGGTATGGAGAGCTACTAAAACTATTTTATTAAGAAGTTTAAAAACATACTTTATTTTAGTATATTTTTCTAGATATTTCTTAGTTGTGTCTAAATGTGTGATTATATCAGAAGGCTGTGTCAAAGGTGGACTGTTTCCTCATATTATAAAATCTTTTATTTGATGTACAGCTGCGAAATCAAATCTTATAGTAAATATAGTGATCGGAAGATTTATACATTCCCAAAAGAAAGCAGATATGCTCATGATATAGGTGCATCGGAGATTATCTGCGATAGATCCTAGAACACTTCAACTCTGATTTGAATGTTTTAGGGTCGGTTATTTATTATTACGAGTATTAAGCTCTAATAATAATAATAATAAATAAATGACTATACTGTAATAATTCGCATAGGGTCATCTAGTCGCAAAGTACGCAGCAGTGCATGTGTAATATGGATACTAGACAACTGATACCTATATGTTTTTTTGTTTCTTAGTAAATACATATAATTTATAAATCCAGACTGAACATTATTTCCGTAGCTGCACACGATATACCACTGTTATCCTACGGAACCAAGACATGGACATTGACAGCGAGACAGGTCCACAAAATTCAAGTTACTCAGTGGGCAATGGAGCAGGTTGCGTCAGATGTTTCTCTTATGGACAGAATCTTATTGATGCAAGAGAACTAAAGTGATCGACATAGCCTGCAAAATAAGCAAACTGTAGTGATAGTGGGCCGGTCACCTGTGTCGTAGGACGGATGGGCGTTGGAGCAATCGTGTCCAGCAGTGGATATTGTATCTCGGCAAACGTAGTATGGGACGCCCAAGCCCGAAAGACCAATGACCTGCGCGAGGTTGCCAGCCGGGCCTGGTTGGGAAAGCAAAAAAAAAAAAGGATTTGTGGCGCATATTTGGGGAGAACTACGCCCAGAAGTGGACAATCATTAGCTTCCAACATCGTATAGACAAACTGGAATCATCATTTATAATTTTAATTAATTTAATCTCAACATAAACTGTAGTTAAGCAAGCCTTTATAAAATAATAAATAGTATATGAAATTAATGTGTTATGTGTGATCTAATAAGCAGTCAAATGTAAAAATTGTGCTTAGCCCTAAAATGCGCAAACAAAGTCGTCAACTGAAAATCGACTTGGAAAGTCCACTTACCGACGCTATCGCTATAATTATGCCAGTATTTTTGCAAACAACTCACAAGCTTGTTAAGTATTTAATTAATTCTACCTGGTACGATTATATTGCGGCTAATGGCTGACGCGGTAGTTATCTGATTGCTATCACACAACACGGCAAGCACGGATACTAATGAAATGGTTTTATAATAATCACATAAAGTATAAGAGCATTAAAGTTTCTCAGAAATCTACTTCGATATACTGTTTCATGGAAGACATGGAAGATTTACAATGACTATAAACACACCAATAACCTTGTAGACAATATTGAACAATATCTGGAGTTACATCCTGTTTCTATAAGAAAACTATTGCTTCTTGAGATTTAATATCGTCTTTCATTATTAATGATATTGAAAGAAACATATCAAAACTTGTGCATCACTAATAACAGCATATAACTAATGTTAAATTTAATTAGAGCATAATTCTTACAACTTTGGAAATAATCTGTGAAAACTACCTTACAATAGTGACTTTTTTTATATAGTATAATGATAACCACTATGCAACCCTTGAATCCTAGGTTTTTCTATGTACATATTAATCTACTTTTAACCCACATTGCATCAGAAACTTCTAAACGTGTTTCTGTGTCGGTGTCCTTTTAATATTTATATCCTTTGCATGGAAACACAAGATAGAATAAAATGTTTTTATTAATCTTATTATTATTGTACACAAATGTAATTACCATTACGGGTAGTTTGAATCATGCGAAAGTGTGACATAAAGTAAAATTTTGCATATTTTTGAACTACTTAAGGTGTATTTTAAGTAGTTACATATCCTACTTATAGTAGTAAGTCAAAACTGTAGAGGACTTTAACTGGGGTGGGACCAAGTTTTTTATTGCCTAAGAACAGCAAACAGGCTGACAGCCCACTTATTAGTAAGCAGTTACCATCACCTATAGATGTTTGCGACATCATGTGACGCGAACATGCTGTTGTCCTCATAGGGGTAACTAGAACCTGGCTCACTAATCTCGGAACAAAACAAGGTTATTATGGCGGCATACTTATAGAGCAGGGGTGGTTGCCATCCAGACGGGCTTTGGGCGTTAGCACCTTGCTAGGGTTGTCGTCTATTACAACAGGCCAACCCAGGATCCGTTGGTTAGTATTCTTACTCCGCCCCTGCACGCAGAGAAGTAATATTAAAGTGAAGATATCGGGTATTATTTATGTATAGCAGTGTATTTTGTACCGAAATGCAGTAACATAAAATATCTTATGGTTTCAATATTCATAAAATATTATGTCAAACAATGAAGCTCACAGGTCACACAGAGTTCACCTCTGGGCTAGACTGAATAGCGAAAATAGTAATTAGACCAGTTTTAATTTATTGGTTTTCACTAATTCTATTATTAATTATACTAACTTTTTAAATTAAATAATAATTAATTAATTGACTATTAATTAAACGACATATTTAATTAAACAGATTCATTATTTAATGTCATACCATTTGAAACAACCACATTTATAATACTCTAGTATACAATAATGCAAAGCGCCATCTAGTCGCAGTGAGCTGAAACCACCTGCCCGTAGATTCTACTAAAACATATCACAGTAGCGCCACATAGAGGAGAAATAGTTAACTACAAACGCAATACGCTAGGGCAGAAAAATATAGATGGCGCTGTACGAAAATACTGTAAACCGTTTCTACCATATCCACCCACAGTGTTATTGATTGTCTCATCTCCGTTTGTTGGGTATTCTATTATTTTACATACGGAAGGGATTCGTATAACTGAATTCATATTCAGTTAATTACATTTACTTATTAATACAAAATAATGTCCGTTTAATTGCTGATCATATGTCGAAAAAAAATTTAAAAAAAATACAAAAATTAACACATATAAAATCATTGTATATATTTATATTGAATTTAAAAAATCAAAAATACTGTATTTATAAATATATTTAAGAGTATTTTTTTTATTTAATGATCCAAAATTATGTTTTTTGATAGAATTCTTTTATTGTTTGCTATAATTTATTGTTGACTTCAAGATCAATTATCAATAATTGGAAATTAAAAATTTCAAGCGGTGAAATGATCGAGCCCTTTACAAAAGAGAGCTAAGAAATTAACAAAAGAGCATTTGCGTATAACACCTGCATATGATTATGCTTATGCTATAAACTTAGTGCCGAATTTCATAATCCTCTACGTCCAAGTAATTTTCGTAAAATGACACAAGATTTTCACTTCTCATATTAATTATTATTGATTTATTCAGATTGTAAACTATGAAGAGTTATTTATGTATCTATGTATATTAATATATTATATCAATACATAAGAAAATGTTATATTTGCAATTGGTACAACACAATACGTATCTTAAATGTATACATATTTATACAAAATTTGTAGATATAAAAATTTCATCATCATCCCAGCGGTGTATCCTGGTTGCAACCTAAACTTCCGTTTCAGTGCCCGGGGTCCGCTTTCCGACTTTTTCTACTCCACTTGACCATGCGTCTTCAGCATACCTGGTAGTGAGTCCATTGGCACGCATCACCGTTTACGACGTCAAGGCAGCACTTTTTGGGTCTACCCCTCTTGCCGGGGCCCGACGGAGGCGGCATGGCCATACATTTGTTTCCCACGTAAGCATTCAGTTACCGTAAAACGTGGCCGTAGCATCGGAGCCGACACTCCTGCAATTTACCCGCAATGTCACGGACATGAAGGCTGCCGCGAATGCGGGCGTTCCTAACACAGTCCTTCCGCGTTACTCCACACATCCACCGCAGCATATTCATCTCCGTGACACGCAGTTCTTGCTTGTGTCGCTCTAACACCGGCCACGCTTCACACCCGAAATACATATAAAATTTCATGTTCAGTAATAAAATTCTTGAAGAACTAAAAAACAGAGATAATACTTTTTAATTACTATGTGTTTCTATTAAATTTTATTCAACACTAGAATAAGAAATTCAGTTAATTTAACACATTAGTAACTATGAAATGGAAAACATTAAAACAAAAAATAATAAAGCGTGCGAAGCTATTAAAACACATTTTTCTCATCAACGCTAAAACAGTAATAAAAATGTAAAAAATCTTATTAAAGTCAAATAAAACAATTATCATTTTTCTTACAAATGAACGTTTATATTTTTCATTCCAGCAGTTGTTTTGATATCTAATTTGAATCAAAAATATTTAATAAGCGGACATTCGAAATAAGATGGCTTTTAGATGGAGAAAAACAGATAGTACGTACACACGCATTGACACTTTTTGTCGCGAAAGTTTATCGTTTAAAAATAGGTTAGCATTTTCCTGCTTCCGAGCTTATGAGATTTATTCTACAGCTTTCATTTTACAGATCTAAGAAATGGATTTATCTATCCGTGCTGGGGCGGTGAAAGAATACTAACCTCTGCGGCCGGGGTTGGCCTGTCGTAAAAGCCGTCAAAACGACCCACCCTAGCTACGGGGTAGGGCCTCAAGCCCGTCTGGATGGCGACCACCTTCGGTCTTAAGTATGCCGCCATAATAACCTTGTGTTGTGTTCCGGCATTAGTGACCCAAGTTCCTATACCCTTATTGGATAGCAGCGTGTTCACGATGCCACTGGCGTTGCAAAAACCCATAGGCGACGCTAACTGCTAAATTCTAAGTGGGCCGTCAGCCTGTCTGCTTTCCTACAGCAATAAAAAAATCAAACATTAAAATAATAACAGAATAAGCACCAAAACCTCTAAACAGTGTTTTTATTTTAATACCATAATAAAATGTAGATACCAAGGTCACTGGTATCTGTAACCAGCCAAGACCACCCTTTAAGGTTCTAGCCCAGAAATAATATTTATAGGCTATTATTACTTTATAATAGTTTTAAAACAAACATAACTTAGCTTCCAGGATTGTTTTTAAAATCTAAACATCTGACATTTATTAAAATTTATTTAGCAAGAAAGAAAGAAAGAAAAAATTTATTGGCAAAAAAGACGCATATAAAAATATACAAAAATAACAAATTTTAAACATAAGACTAAGACATAAATATAAATAACGAATTATCGTCTCGTATTGATATTAAATAATGTATAATTATTAAAGCGCCAATTTTCTAGCTAACGAGGTTTGAAAATTTAATGAAAACATTTTTGTGAAAATATATAAAATACATGTTTTATCTAAATATTTGATACGTATTTTATCCATCATAATCGATGCATTTTACTAACATTTATTTCCAATAATACGTACTTCTGGTAAATACAATTTACTTATACAATATAATAGGGACTGAAGTAAATTCATATTAGTCCCAACATTCGTCTGCAATATGAATAACCCGCATCTCGCTAGTCTATAATCCTGGGCCACTTCACGGGACAGGTGGGCTTAATTTATCTTCGTTACCCGTTTCTAGAGCAATATCCTCGCTACTTATGGATTACGGGTTCATAAAGGCTAGTTTGAGAACCACTCAATGCCATACATTGACTGTCTAATTTAGAGATAGAAATACATGAATTTATATCACATGTACATGTACAGAGATTGCAGAATTCGTAGTAACTGTTTCTTGTACATATTGACACAGTGACATTTTTACAAAAAACATTTTTTAGTCTGTGGTACGACAATTAAGAAGAAAGAAGGGCATATCTTATGTTATAGGACACAATACTATAATACTTTAAATTACTATAAATAGATTTAAAGTGGCCCAGAGGGCAGTTGAGAGAAAGCTGGTAGGAGTGACACTGATGGACCGAAAAACTAATAAATGGCTACGAGAACAAAACAATTATCATTTTTAACAAAAATAGCCTAAGTTGCTCCTTGTTACATCAGCTATCTGCCAGTGAAAATCCTGTCAAAATCGGTGCAGCCATTTCAGAGATTAGCAGGAACAAACAGACAGACAGACAAAAATTGTAAAAAATGTTCTTTTGGTATATGGACCGTGTATACGTCTGTATGCACTTAGTAAAAAGCGGTTATTTTAATATTACTAACAGACCCTTCAATTTTATTTATTTGTATAGAAAATGTTATATTTATTTAATTTCTTTCGTTTTTAAAAAAGATACATTTAATAAACTTCGATTTATTTTTCCTTTTTAATTTTTTTTAATTGCCTTTACTAGTTTTATTTTTCTATGTTGGATTAATATACTGGTTTTTTTACTACACATGGTTATTATGGAGGCATGTTTAAAGACTAGGGATGGTTGCCACCTAAACGGGCTTACATCCTACCAAAATAGTATATCTAGTAGTAAAGGGGTTCTTCGAAGCAGGTAACCTAAATATTGACAGCTGATATTGTCCGCTTTTCAAATATTTTTTTGCCTTTTAAGGTTTTTACCTAAAGATAACTTGGCAAAAGTAATAATGTCATACTTGAGATGGGTAGCGTCCCACGTACGGGTTGAATACTTAATAATGTTGTTCTTTGCTCATCACATTCATTCGAGCAGCTAACTCGATTACACTACATTGTTGAGTTAATGCCCAATAATATCGTACACACGTCTTACTGTTGAATACTTCTCAAGTAGTAATTGTAATAAAAAAAGTGATGGAAATATTTTTCAATGAATTCTACTTCGTTACAGTATGAAAAGTTGCGATTTCACCCTGTATACAAAATCAAAAGATTTCAATACTATAAATAAATATGTAATTATTATTAAGGATATACAAAAATTCATTCGTATTCTGAAAAGAGTTATAGATACATTTTTATGATAGCTGAATGACGATTAATTTTCATTTGATAATGAGTAGCCTGAACTGGATAAATGCAATTATATTTCTAACAATGAACGTGTGTGAGCATGGTGTGAGCATATGATTTCAAAACCTTCTTAGTTGCATCCTATGTTTAGTTTTTAACTGAAAAGATGTGAACTGACACGTTAGGGACGTGTTCAATTATTCTAGTACTTAGATCTCGTCAGATATACTATTACAACATGGCTATTTGTTAGGAATATTAAAATGCTTGCAATATAGGTAAACAAATATTTTTTACCTCATAGTTAATATATAGTAATAGAATCTAAATATAACCTGCTCTTTCTTCAAATATACATTTTGAAGAAAAACAAGATTTTTTAACATGCTACGCAGCAAACTAATAAAATCGTTTCGCCTATATGTTTGTTTGTAGCCGACTCCTTTGAACTCTATTTTGATCCGCTATAAATTCACAGTCAGATTTAATGAAACAAAAAATATTTTTCTATATTAAATGTTTTGTTACTAATAAAGTGATTGTTTCGTAAGTTTTCTGTCCTAAATTATACTCACAAACAAACTTATTTTTTAATTTAAATTTGGCAGTATTTATTTCATGTCTGTATGAAGTTATTCCACTATTTATTTTAAACTGTGACCAAAGCATGTGGGGTAACAGTAGTACATGTGTACACACGTCATCAATCACAACCTTCGGTCTGCCTGTATCCGTGGTGGCAGTACATTAGCTCCTTAATTAAAGCCCTGTACAGATGGCGCCACGCCTGCCAGCTCCGTCATATATTTCAATTAATTCATGTCACCAAATCACTTCGGATGTTTACTATTTAATTCGGATTAATTTTGACAAATTGTTTTAATAACCTCTTTATTAAATTTGAAATGTGATTATCGAATAGGGTATTTGAATTTGTTGTAATATTAAACTAATGTTATGCAAACTTTGTGATAATCTCCGTGCAGGGTCGGGGTAGGAATACTAACCTCTACGGCCGGGGTTGTTGTCTTTATTTGGCATTTTATAGGGTTTTGACAAGTAATATAGTATAACTATACATATTCGTATAGAAAATTTAATGTTCTACAAAGATATCTTATCACTTTTCGCTAAGTTGACTAGTTCAATTCCATAGTTCAAGTTCGAAAATACCTCAAATAAGAACCACCATAATGTTTATCCAGCGTTCTCTAAACAAAAAACTTTACTTTTCTTAAGAAAACTTCGAAAGAACACACCTGCATGAAGCTCCAATGTGTATACATAACATATTTGTGATTTAATCTTCTAAGATATCAAGCTTATCTGCATTTTATTCTAATAGCAAAGAAAAATATTTCAAAAATTCAACGTAGGTTGAAGTGACGAAGCCGCGGTCGCCGTAAGCCGCTAATCGCCTTGTCAGCCGCAGGTTGCGGCCATTGACTTTCAGATCACGTACTTGCAATCTACATACCACGACATTGTTGGGGAACCTAAAAAAACACTTTTTTGTATGAAAGTTCCTGCACTTGTTTTAAATTATGCGACGGACATACGAGAAACGTGATTTTCGTTGACATTTCAAGGGGCTGTCCTGAATATCTAAATAATTCAATTTAATTTTTTAGTTTAGGAGGAAGATAATTGAAAACGAAAAGCATAATCACGAATAAAAATCAATGTAAAGCAATAATTTCGTGGTTTTATAAGTTATTTATGACTTATTTTAGGGACTATGTATGCAATGTATCATGTTGTTCGACAATACAAAAGTTATATGTTATGTTTTAAAAGTTAAAATCTACTACAACCTTACGTCATCGCTTGAATGTTTAATTTTATCATTAAATCTTTGTAGCTAAGTGAAACTTTAAAAGACGGAATTATCGGTTGTACTGTTTTAAGATAAGAGGAGGTCCATTGTGAGATTATATTTCTTGTCACTGCATAGTCTGCCAATGAATTTAGCTAGAATGGGTTGATATTAAAATACATTTTGCTAGTTGTGAATAATATTATGAAATTATTTAAGATCACCAATTACTGAAGCGAATATGAATTGGATATTTAACTATTAATCGGTAGTAGATCGTAGGTTCCAATCTTGACAGTGGAAGAAAGAAATGTATCCATTTCTAACATAAGCCTTTCAGCTTATTTGGGAAAGTGAATGAGATACCTAATATTATGACAGATATAAATGAAATACTAAATATAACATCTTTTACTGCTGTAGAATAGCACACAGGCTGACGATCCACTTAATAATAAGAAGGTACTGTCGCCTATCAATGTTTAGGTCGCTAGGGACAGCGTTAATAAGCTGCAGTCCGGGTGGAAACTGGAACCGGGGTCACTTATAGAACACAACACGTGGTTATTATGGCGGCATATTTTGAAACCAGAGACAGTTACCATCTAACCGGGAGCCCTACTACCTAGCTGAGGTTGTTTCGTCGCCTTACTCCGCCCCTGCACGGAGAAACATATTACATGATATATTCATTCATTCATATTCATCGTGTGATAATGTGAATTTCAATACTTTATAAATGTCAAATTTGGTGTATTTTTAAAACAGTTTCCTGTTAACTAAACTTTTTTATAAACACGTAATTAACGGACAAATTTACTCACACCAGAACAAATTATTTTCATGTAAATATTTTTCCCGGGTAGCGGTCGGATACCGTTTCGGGAATATTATAAGCAGTAAATCTTGACACTGAAATCAATCAAAATATATTAAAGACGAAACTCTATCGTCACGTGACACTAATAAATGCAGGGGAGGTAATTACGACAAAATATTTTATATTTAACCCAGCAATATTAAAGACTCCGTAAATTTGACATGACTTAAAATTAATGTTGGGATGCGAAGCCTACCAGTACATGTTACGACGCCTTGGTGAATTTAATAAAGAACCTACCACTGTGGCCTGGTCGTGTCAAGATTGATGCGCCAAAAATGGCTTCAGTGGAACGGAAATTAAAAAAGATGCCAAATCTTTGAACATATTTATGAATACAGACTCTTAATGCAATTTTCATAATAATCGTTTGTTTTAAATTAGGAATTTCTTTTTTATTTTGGAGTAACAGTGAAAATGAAATTTTTTCTTAACATATTCATATCGTTATGACCTTTTTTATATTAACTTGGAAAAATCATTCAAAACCAGGATGTTTTATACTTCCACATAATCGGAAAATAAAGTAAGACATATTAAGAAACATACAATGAGCAAAATATCAGCACATATTGTTGTGTCGGTTTCATTTCGTGACAATTCGTTTACTACATCACAGGAACAAGAAAATAGACAATATTGATATAGCTACTTTCATGTGACCTCGTAGTAAAATCGAATGGATGCCCTTTGCTACCTGTAAGCTGGCAGCAGTAATTCACTTTAATTTTTCGCGACTCAAAGAAATGAAATTAAGTAATCCTTAACTTTAGTCTTAACGACCCATCAGAGTATTTTGTACTACATCCAAAGCTTGAAAACTGTAACACATACAAGGACAACATTCGGCGCTCTTAACGTACGTATAAGAAAAATGATAAAATAAATATTTTAAAATTTGTTTTATATTCAATTACCGTCCAAACTTCCAACCCTGAAATAATAAGCAGCATTTCAGGGTCCTGCTGTCTATAAACTGTTATAGTAAAAAGTGATAATATTTTATTAATGATCGTTTACTCCCGTTTAACTATCGTTGACATGGCCAACTGCTTTTTACTGCTAAAATACATACATACATATATACATACACATAATCACGCCTCTTTCCCGTAGGGGTAGGCAGAGACCACTTATTTCCACTTGGTACGATCCTTACATACTTGTTTCGCTTCGTCCACTTTCATTATTCCCTTCATACATGCCCTTCGGTTTAGGGTACTCTTGACCTGGCCTTTTTTCAAGACGTTCCTGATCTGGTCTCGAAACGTCCGCCTAGGTCCTTCCAACACTTCCATTCACACTCGCCTTATGCACTTTTTTCGTCAATCGTTCTTCATTCATTCTCTCGACATGGCCAAACCATCTCAGCATACCTTTCTCACTAATAATAATTTTTAACTATAATGTTTGTCACTACATCTTCTTTTACACCACAACGTTTCCTTATCTCACTATTTCTTATCCTGTCACTCAGTTTAACTCCTATCATACTTCTTAACGCTCTCATCTCAACTGCATTTATTCTGCTTTCATGTTTCTTCTGCCATACCCAACTTTCACTTCCGTACATGAGTGTCGGAACCAACACCCCCTCATGCACAACCAGACGAGCCTTGTTAGACACCTTCCGACTGTTCATAAAGGAGTGCAAAGCTCCATTCACCATGTTTCCTGCATTCACTCTTCTTTCAATATCACTCTCACACTTTCCATCTCTTGTAAACTTTGAACCCAGATACACAAACTCATTCACTTGTTCAATTTGTTCATCTCCAATCACAGTATTGCAGTCTGTCACTGTTTCATCTCTTTCAAACACCATTACTTTCGTCTTCTTTACATTTCCTTCCTTTCCCTTTTTCTTCTTCTTCCCTACATTTCCTTTCTAACAAAAGCTCCACTCATAACAGTTACCATCTCCTGCAACTCCTCGGCCGTAGACGCAAGTAATACTTGATCATCAGCATAGAGAAGACATTTGACGAGTAACTTGTTCATTCTAAACCCACTTTCATTCTCTTTTAAATCTGTCAAGCAATTGTTCATGAACAGATTATACAGCCACGGTGACGCTACACATCCCTGTCTAACACCTTTTTCGATATTAAACCATTCAGTGTGTGCCCCGTTTATCTTTACACAAGTACTAGAATCCCTATAGAGAGATTGCAATGCTCGTATGAGGATACTGCTCACACCATTCACGGACAATGCTGACCATAATTCATTCCTCATCACTCTATCATAGGCCTTTTCTAGATCCACGAACGCGCAATAGACCTTCTTGTTTATAGCCAAACACTTTTCGGCTATGCACCGCAAAGAAAAGACCTGATCCGTACATCCCATTCCCTTCCTAAATCCCGCTTGTGCATCCCATACTTTTTCGTCTGTTTCATTCACAACCCTTTCAATCAACACTTTCGCATACAATTTACTGACGATGCTGAGAAAGCTTATACCGCGGTAATTTACGCAGTCCTGCCGTGACCCTTTTCCCTTATATAATGGCACGATTACGGCTTTGCACCAGTCTCCCGGTACTTGCCCATTTCGCCAGCACAAATTGAAAAGGCGGTACAGCTGGCTAGCCACTATGCTCTGTCCAGCCCTCAGCATCTCGACGGTAATCCTGTCAAACCCTGCAGCCTTACCTAATCTCATACTTTTCAACGTTTTCACTATTTCATCCATGCTTATCTCACTTTCATCAACATTTATAATAGTTTCCATGGAAGGTGCCGGATTTTGTACCTGCACTTCCTCTCTTTCAAACAAACTTTCAAAATACTCTTTCCATCTCTTTAGCACACATTATTCTCCTTTTACAATGCTCCCATCTTGACTCCTCTTTGTATTCAGCTCCGAAGTAGAAGTTTTTCCTCTGGCTGTTTTGATGAATTTCCAGAAAAACTTGATGTTTGACTGGAAATCTTCAGTGAGCCTTCTATCAAAATGATCCTTTCGTTCTTCTTTCTTTCTAGACACAACTTCTTTCGCCGCTGATTTCAATCTTTTATACTTCGTTCTTGCTTCCTTTATCTCGTCATCCGTTGCCTTTTGAACTTTTTAGTTAGCTTTTGTTGCTAACCAATCCAACCACGCTTTCTTCTTTTCTTGCACAGCCTTTTGTACATCTTTATCCATCCACACATTATAATTCTTTCTTCCTTTCCTTCTTTTAGCTACCCCGCATACCTCAATAGCAACATTCACGACCCCTTTCTCAAATGCCTCCCACAAATCTTCAATCACACCTATCTCTTCTATGCCTTTAAAACTTTCTTTCAGTTTCTCTACATACTCGTCTTTCTTTTCTTTTTCTTGTAGATTTTTACTCTGTCTAAAACACTCGTAGGCTCGGCCCCTCAGTGTCGCCACCATTTAAAGAAGCCACGCATTCAGGCTATGAACAGGAAGTGATCTGTGTCGAGGCCTACACCGCGGTATGCCCGAGTATCTAGCACTTTCTTCCTCAGTCTTTCATCCACAATTACAAAATCAATCATACTTCTAGACTCACCCTCATCTCTTGTATACAAATGGATCTTTTTGTGGTCAAACATTGTGTTGGCCACGCAAAGATTCCATTCCAAGCATACTTCAAGCAGGCTTCTCCCATTGTCATTCACTCTCTCGTCCCCAAACGTACCCAGAACTCCTTCATACCCATCACGCTTTACTCCAACCCAGCCATTAAAGTCCCCTAATATCACGATCCGTTCATTTTCTCCGCATTTATTCAAGACCTCTCTCATGCTATCCCAAAATTCCTCTCCCTCTAGTTGGGCTTTTAATGACCCACCGCCGCGCAGATCTGTTGGTGCATAGACCCCAAGGATAAACAAGCGAGTGAGTCCGACTTTTAACCTAATCCAGAGGAGTCTTGGGCTTACACATTCATGCTCCATCACACATTCAACTATTCGAGAGGAAATAATCACACCAACTCCTTGACAGCCTCGGCTGGTTTGGGGGACTCCCGACCAGTATGCCATGTAGGGACCATGAACCGTGGTGTCACATCCTTTCCTCTTAGTTTCATTCACGCATAGAATATCTATGCATCGTTCATCCATCATCTGACATACTTCATCTACCTTACCATCCAGTCCTCCTCTTACATTCAACGTAGCAAAGCGGCTCTCCATGGGCCGCTTTTCGCCCCCGCGAGAAACGATACGTGATGGGTGGCGAACCACATCGCCGCCATTTTGGTTAATTAAATTTTTATAATTATCCATTGCGTTCCCACGAATAGCAAGGGAAAGGTTTGTCCACCCCAGCAGAGCCCCGCATGCCAGGGTAAGGCTGGCCTAATTCTGGGTCACCCGGTCCCAGGGAAGTGTGGCACGCTAACGACTAGGCTTGCCCCTAGCCATGCATCCATCAGCGCGGCAGACGTTGGATTGGCGGAGAGGTTAGGAATAGGGATAATAATAAATAGGAAATGTAGGATATTACCGCCCAGAAGGGCAAGGGATATGACAGTAATAACTAGGGAAGCCGGGGTTGCATACTCGTATACTATACCACAACTACCGGACAGGTAAGTTGGGATGAGTATCCCATGATATTTAAAATTCATATTTCAAATATCACACGAAGCTAAAATGCCATCAATATTTAAAAAAAAATTATGTCCAGTAGAATTAGTACTCGTACGAATAAACAAAATCGACTTAGTCCTTAATAATCATGACAACTACTTATGTAAATTGTTTGAATGACTATAATTATTTTAATTATCTGTTATATTACATACTACCATAAATAGACCTAAATTAATTTGAAGGCCGAAAACGATATTTATAGCGTTACATTTGTGGCATGTAACTATTTTATAAAATACTACTCCAATGTTATGAATATTGGAATAATGTATTCAAAAACAAATATTTATAATTTAAAATCTCACATATCCATTAATAATATCATATATATAATTTTGTTAATACGATAATGAACAAAACAAAATAATAACAAAAAAGTTTACGATGATGAAGTTCAAAAATGTATCTTACCACAAAAAATAGTATAAATTGTAAAAATGAATCATAAAATAGTACGAAACAAGAACAAAACCACTATATGCCAACAAAATCAATTAAATTTAAAATAATAAGCAAACAGAGACTGAAAAGTTTTGATGGAAGTTACAAACTCGATCAAGGTTTTATCGATATAACGGGCTGTTATGGTGCCAAAACGGATTTGGGACAATATTGAAAATGTTTACAGTCTGTTTTTATGTTCCATTTTTTATTGCTATATTTATTATTTTAGATGTCAAGTTTTCTACCAAAATATTTTTTTATTGCTGATGTACATCACTCATTTACCACCTGCCTGAACACAACACATGACTATTATGGTGCCATACTTATAGATCAGGGGTGGTTGTCAAACAGACGGACTTGGCCACTACCACCTAGCAAAACATACCTTTTCTTCTAGTTTATTTTTTAAGTATTGTTGTAATCAGAATTACAATAAAGATAGACAGAATTACAATAAAGAAGCTACAGTGGAGGCGTCCCTTTTAGGGGTTGCAAGGATCGGATTCGTAAATACAACAGAGGTCTTAGAGCTTTGAAAATATAAGCCTATTTCTGGGATGGTGATTGTTAGGCATGTTATATGGGAGCCAGGAGTTATAAGCCAGACCAAGCTAACCAATAAAAGCTGCAAAAGAATAGATTAATACAATCTTTTGCTATTGGGCTCTTAGAGAAAACAATCCTTATACAAACAAATCAATAAGCAGAAAGCAAATTCTGACAAATATTAAGACTGAAAGAATGAGAAGTGTGCCATTTCAAATAGAAGCTTTGGTTCTTATAAAAATAGACTGAGAATTATGAAGAAGAGTTGCATGGGAACTATATTTTGTAAAACTAATATTATAATAATATAAAACATTTATCAACAGTTTCCTCAGTACAACGACAGATTTATATGTCACGTTATGTCAGCATGACGTTGACAAATGACATTCGGCTCCGGTTTTACGTCACTTGCCAGCATGCAAGGGCTGTTTATGTGCACCGTGCATGCCAAATGAAGAATAAACTTATCACAGTATTTAACTATGTGATTTATTAAATGTAAATAACGACTGTAATTATATTTAATGTCAATCAGGGTTTTAAACAATCGATTTATCAAAGCACATGACGCCAATATTCAACCTTTACTACAATGGACATAGATTAAATACTTTGCACAATAAAACTGTTTCGTTTTGCCAGCAAGCTAAGTTTGACTATTGATATAAAAGAGTCACTAAAAATCTTGTGAAGTGAACAAGAAAAAGTATTTATTCTTCTGTGGAGTAAGAATACATTAGTATTCAGCGGCTAGGATCGATCGGTCGTAAAAGGCGACAAAACAACTCTAGCTACGTGGTAGGGCTCCAAGCCCGTCTCGATGGCAACCACCCTTGGTCTAAAGTATGCCGCCATATTAACCTTGTGTTGTATAAGTGACACAGGTTCGTGTACCTCTATGGGACAGCAGCGTGTTCGCGGTGCCCCTAGCGTCGCAAACAATAACAGATGACAGTAAATGCTTACTAATAAGTGGGTCATCGGCCTATCTACTGTTCCAAAACAATAAAAAGAATATTCCCGTATTTTACAGTGAAAATTTAACACTCCACCTACTTAAATACAACACTGTGATATTTTTTTTAATAGAATAAGTGCACATTACGCTTATTAATAAGGATTTGTTATGAAGACCTCTTTATCAGAACTTAGGTGCCTGGACTGATATGTTGATAATTATGAAATATAAGCCTTTAATAATACAAATATTCCATGTAAGTTTTAGGTTAGAAAGTTAGACAACGATAAAATTAGAAGGGTGTATATTTCATATCTCACGGAAATGCTACTGTCCTTGACTTGCTCAGGCAGGACACATAGGCTTATTTATTGCTTTTCCGCTCGTTTGGGTTATGGCGAGTATGTCTCGTGTGACGTCAGCAAGATGAATGTATGCTCCTGAACAACGTGAAACGGGGAATATTTCATTCGGGTGAGTGGCGGCAGTTGTGCGATAAGAATACACGTTTAGATTTTTTATTTAGATCTTATGCTAACGTATTTGGATGGTTTATGCCGTGTCAAGGTTAAAGTATGCGTTTTGCATAAAATTGCTCCTTTTTAAAGCAGTTATATAATTACACAGATCTTAGTTATTATTTATGATAGCCTCGTAGTGCGACCGATTTTGAATTTCATAACACTTGCAGGGTTCATGAATTTGATTCCCGCTGCGAGTCTAGGTGTTGATGTAAAATTATGTATTTAATTATAATACATAAAACTATATAAGTAGTATATCAATTATCTTGTACCTATAACACAAGTGGTTCACTGCTAAGCTCGGAAATAAATGACACTAAATTCATTGTTTCATTATATTTATTTAATATAGTCATCAGTAATATACATTTAAATTTAAACTCTTCAAGTTGTTATATCTAATATTTATCTTCTATACATAATACTTGTAATAAGCAAATAATTGTATTTATCTTCTATACAAAGAAAATAGTAAAGGTCTGTAGTTGTGCGCGCATCACGGCAAAACTACTGTATAGATTTCAATTAAATTTTCTAAGTTTTGTTTCTGAGACATTTGGCCCTTATCTAAAAAAAATATTGCGATATCTTGATTTAATATAGAATTTTTAAAGTTTTAAGAAACAACGGTTTTTATTAGCACTACGTGTTCAGTGATGTGTGTTTTCTTGCCACAAAGAAGTGGAGCAAACGGTGTAACGTGCATGCGTACGAAAACTTCTCATATCTTTTCGATTTACTTTTATCTGTTATTCGATCAGCGAAGCGGGCTGGAACGGCTAGTTTCAAATAAGAATGATTTTATTCATTATAAAGTTCTCAGATGACAATCTGTTGAAATGCATCCCTTAACAGTTTTGATGTTATAATTAAATACATAAATTAACAGAAACATTACAAATAAGGATTGAAAATTTCAGGAACGTCTGTTTTAATTTAATCTAAGAAAAAGAATTTTCACTAACTAGAATCAACGCAAAACAATGCGCAGAAGTTTTATCTTTAGTAATATCATTAAACTCTAAAAGTACAGTTTTTGACAAAATAAAAAAAATAAGTATAGGAATCATTTGAATACTGGTTTGAAACTGGTTCAGTTCAGTTTTTGATGATATGGCCCCAACATTTTTGTCATTGATTTACCAATGTCCAAGTAAGATATAAAAGTAACAAATTCGAAAAATGTCTACAATACTTTTAGTATATTCTTAGAAAGTATTCTATACATATTCAAAAACAAATTGACCAACTAACAAAAATCATTGCATATTTTAAAAAATACCTTGAAAATTTTTATTTAAATATGAAGCATTTCATACAGTATAAATAATAAATTCGAATTCAATTGTTTGACGTCATAATTTAAACTACAGCATTTTAAAACTCGTGTTTATTTTTATCATTTTTGACAATCCGATTAATTTATAACAACCGTTTAAATGAGTTTAATATCCATAAAATCGAAAGCTAATGAAAATATTAAATTTTTAATTGCCACTAGTATTCCAAGTTATTTTAAACTACTGCTACACTAATTTTTTTTTAAATATTGTTTTTTTACTAAAGCAGAAAGGCTGACGGTCCCTTACACATAAACAGTTACAAAAGCTCTGGAGAAGTACTGAAACCTGGATCACTTATGGCAGAACATAACACCAAGTTATCGTGATGGCATATGTAAAGACCAGAGTTGGTTGTCATCCAGTTGGTCTTAGAGCCCTACTACTTGAGTTGTTTTGTCAAAACCAGCCGCAGGGGTCAGCATTCTTATTTTGCCTCTACATGGAGAATAAAATATATAAGATTATGAAAATATTAAACTTCTAACTGTCACCAGTATTAGGAGTACAACTCGTTTTAAACTATTGCGACACTTTTTTTATTGCTGTAGGACAGCAGACAGGCTGGCGGCCCGCTTAGAATTTAGCAGTTACCGTCGCTTAAGGGTGTTTGGTACGCTAGTGGCATAGTGAATACGGGCTTGGGACTCTAAACGTAGCTACCTACCAAGTAGCAAAAGTGGGTTGTCTTGTTGCCTTTTACGACAGGCCGACCCCGGCCGCAGAGTATTCTTTCTCCACGTCTGCACGGATGAAAAACACTTCACTATTTAAAAACATTTTATTCATAAATGAAACTAGATACTGAAGATAATGATGATAAATTACATCATTCATCAATTAATTTACTGTTTAACCAAATACGTTGATTATTGTGACAAAGAAGAGTTATGAGCCTCACGGGAATCTGTATTCTCATCAAGTTTCAACATGTCTAAGTTATAATGACGATAAATGTACTTAGATTCGCATTTATCTTTGTCTTTATTACGGATGATAGACATATTTGTATTGTCATATAACATTTGAAATAAATCGCAAATGTCCTCTTTTATTCCTTGAAGCAACGTAATGTATAAGAACAAAATGTTTATTTCATTCAGTAATTTGACGTTCACACAAAATATAGAAATTATA
Source organism: Malacosoma neustria (assembly GCA_963693495.1). Lineage (NCBI taxonomy): Eukaryota > Metazoa > Arthropoda > Insecta > Lepidoptera > Lasiocampidae > Malacosoma > Malacosoma neustria. Next base: position 10,923,568 of record OY856385.1, on the reverse strand, counting down.
GCATTTGAAATGACGTTTCTGTCTACCCACATAATCTACCAGCGTAATCTACGTTAAGCTATTAACATTTGTCGGAAAGTCATAAATTTTGCAATCTTCATTTTTAGAACTGTATTATCATTAATCAATTTTTAAATCCAGAGAAATATATGTTGAGAAACTAATTTTAAATATAAATACTGCTTTAGTTTTGTTTTTCTGGTTAGGCCCCAACGCCCCCTTGTATACGAGGTATGTACCTTATACCGTACTGTAAATTAGGGTCTATGCTTCTACAATATTAGGTCATCGTACGTATCACACAGATGTTTAAGTATATGCTGCAGTGAATGTGTGGAGCGATGCGGAAGGAGCGCTTTGGGAACTTCCGCAACCGAGGAGCCTTCATGTCCGTTACATTACGGATAATCCGAACGAGAGTCATATGTGTTGTATGATTAAATTTACATCAACTGGCTGGAAAACTCTAGAAAACACGAGACATATTGGTTTAACATCTTGAAATGTGATACGTGTCGATCTCGATGAATTCAATGGAATGTTCCAAAGACAAAGACTAAAATGAAGCTATTAATACAAGCAGCCAGCCTAAGTTGCGATTGCAACCGGGTTTAACACCACAGTTATCGTGATGATAACTAAAACCTAATGATAATGATTTTATTATTTTCATGCTTTATTGTATTATGAACGATATTCTTAACTACGCCTTAGCATAAAAAAAGAACTTAATTTTTTTCTATACTATAAAAGATTACATCACAAAAAAAATTGTGACAAATTATGTTTCTTTTATTAAAAACAAGTATATTTATGAATTATATAAACATAAATCATATTATTTCAAATACTATCAGGAACTCGTGGCAATAATATCAAATTTACTCGTTTGGAAATACAACAAATAATAGTAAGCTAATTAATATACATTGTCGAACTATTCATTTTTATTCAATTAAATATATCTAGTTCATACAATTACAAAAGTAACGATAATTTTGATAGACCAAAACATGTATGTAATTATACGCCGTACATAAAGCGCCTAATGAGAAGAGACACTGTCTGCTCGTATTCTTGTTATAATTACTCTGATCATTAATAACCCGGCGTCGACGGTTCAGACGTATGGTATTTATAACATACTCAGCGACAATAATATTATAATTCAACAAATTACAGACTCACAAATTTCTGAATCACATGAAAGATACAGTGAAATATTCTAATTAAGAGTTTATTTTGAGTAAAAGGTTGAAATAAAAGAGTTGTTTCGGAACCAAAGTCAACCTACTAGCTACACTAGCTAGATTACACAACACTATGCTTTCAAATAAAATATAAATATCCAGGTTTTGATAGATCAAATTGACTCTTGACTATGTAATATTTTTTTCACTTAATAACTTTTATCGATTGCAGATTCGATTTGAGCTAAAAAGCTATCTAAGGTGGCGGTGCATTTAGACGTGACTTTAATTGTATGTTTCTCGATCAGTTACCATTTAACTGTCTTATTATAAAATATTTTAAGTAGTTGTTATAAAAGAATCTGTGTAAAAATATAAAAAAATGGTACGTTAATTTTTTATTAATAGAAACCCATGCATGATTTTAAATACAAATAACATCTTATTTCTCTTTAGATACTCGTATCTACCGTAATAATAAAAGACCAACACAATCTGAATTATTTCAACCTTCAAACAATCTGTTTTTGGAGTTATATAAAGCAAAAGCAAAAAAATACTTTGCTAAATTTAAAAATAAAATACTCTATAATCCTTGATCATAATAATTAAACGTATTGGGAATTCTGACCGGTCATTAATGTAGTAGAGTACGTATCAAATTGAGGGAATGGCAGAAAATTGACATTTAAAAGGCTCATTAGGTTTAATTGCCTTTGTAAGTTCCTCGGGGCAATTAATTCTCTTTAAATTCCACTGACACCCAAATTCTATTGTCATGTGCTTTAATGCCGATGGGCATATATTTTGAAATTAGTCCTACGCTTTTGTACTTCTTTAAGTAATTTATCTCAAGGAATAATGGACAGAATACTGATTCAAACGTGAGACTAATTCATTTTTGACCTTACAAATCCACAAGAGCTCACAAATCTCACCATTTTATGACTGATACAAATACTTCGCTACTGAAGTCAAAATTTGTTTTGGTATGAGAATATCCACAGCCACACATCAGTTGTATTATAGAGAATTTCTGCTGTACTGTCACTGAATAGTGTAAAATAGTAGTAAAAAAAGCGATTTAATTCAAAAGTTCTTAGAATTTAATCTTGTTTAGAACTACTGATAAATAAAACATTTATAAGAACTTATTAGTTTTTTAACATATAGCATCAGAAGAGCAAAATTTAAGCTACTATGCAATGATACTACGATGCTTTATATGGCGTAGTGTGCTACGCAAATAATACGGATTAATTTCGTAGCAATAGTGTGTACAACAAAATGATTATATTGTGTTTCGTTATCATTTAGTAAATTTTTATCGCAAATCGATTTAATTCAAGTCATCTGGCACATCGTTGTTCGCACCTGTCAGATTGACAACTATCAAGTAGACAGTGGAATTCAGACTGTCGAGCGAGACACACCGGCCTACCGCGCTGCCGCTTTCACGCCAAAATTCAAAATTCAAAACCGTTAAAATCCATCGACGTCAACTTGTGACCCTCAACGAGGTGGAATCAAATCGGCAAACGGACACCAGACTGCAAGGCAAGGTATGTGCTTAGCTTGTAACTTGATATTTTGTCCGTTTCATCAGTGGAACAACGATTGTATCGACAGAGCCTAGTTCTGTTATCCAAATGTAAGCAGAAAGCCAGACCAATCGCATGCGTATGCTACATTTTTATGGTGCCGAAACCCGGGATTCCACCAAATCGAACTGCATAGTACCTACTTATCAATTTACCTGTGGTATTTCTGGTTATTCAATCGTTAGCTTAGAATATTTAATCGTTCTTTATTCTCGCATTCTAAGTTATTTCATCGCATCAGAAGTGCCTACTCATCGTATCGTAAAGTAGTAAGTACTACATTCATGAGTTTTCTTCATGGTCACTATCGAACCAATTCGACAGTCGTCTACTCAATCGTATGTGTTTCCATGTTATTGCGGGATCAAATCGAGCAATCATTTTCCTAGTCGGTGCTTGATTTCCATCGGCTCGCAATTATCATAGAAATACATAATTTCAAATCATAATCTCTTTGTTCTAAAATAATTCTGTGCTTGCGTAACATTTGTTAGTAAGTAAAATCGCAGTTGTTGTAGATTAAATTAAGCAATCACATACAAATCGGTGCTTAATCTAACTCACAATAACTTTCTATTCGTTTTTCTAGTAATATATCATCCAATATTATCGTAATTACCTACTAGAAAAAATATTCCATTACTTGTGTGTGACAAAATATCGAACCAACTCGAGGGTACCTACATAGAAAATCGCACCACGCCCGCCGCGTTGCACTGCCGCTGCGCTTACGCTAGACGTGTTTCTTATCGTTATCATTTATTACGCGCTAGGGTTGTGCATGCACAAGTTTTTGTACTCGAATTCATTGTTTACATTTTGTTTACACACAAATCGTCGCGTATTTAGTGAAGTGAAACTTTATCGTTGCAAAGGTATTAAATAATAATAATTATAACACCAAACGGTATTTAATATTTTTTTTATTAGTAGTTAACATTCACATCGGTATCTCGTTATTATATTTCGACAAACATACATTTTATTCCTTTATTGCTTAGACTTGTTATAAAATATTGTTACAAAATTAACAATGTCTTTATTAATAAAAAATTCTCGTAAACGTCAATCGTTAAAAAAGTGTAATTCAAAATCAATCGATGTCGAATATACTAGTAGGGATCTCCCGGCTTTGCGTCGAAAACGTACCATCACTTTTAAACGATTATCTAAGGCGCTTGAGGTAGGTATTTTGGCTTCGACTGATCCATCATATATAGATTTGTTTTTATCGTATCACCAAGACGTAAAAAACATAGCTGCGAATTTTGAGGATGCGCATTTTGCCATTTTGGAAATTTTGGATGATCCGGAACATGAAGATAATGCAATTCACGAATCATTCGATGAAATGTATTATAAAATATTATCGATACATCGTAATCTTACTAAGATCGAATCGTTACCTTCATCGAATTTTCCATCGAGTATTCGGTTGCCAAAAATCGTACTTCCGACTTTTAGCGGAGATATTAAACAATTCCCAGAATATTTCGATGTTTTTAACGCATTAATACATAATTCGAAATCTCTCAGCGATACTGAAAAATTCCATTATCTTGTTTCATCTCTGAGCGGTGATGCGCTAACCCTAGTGAAGGCATTCCCACTTACGCACGAGCACTACAGCGACGCGTATGAAGCTCTTATTACTCGATACAAAAGCAAACGCGATTTAGCTTTTACATGTTGGCGTGATCTTTTGAATATTGACTTCAGGTACGGTGACGCTAAGTTGTTTCGAAAATCACTCGATCTATTTGAAGAAAATTTATGTATTCTAAAAACAGTTAATTTGCCTATCGGACATTGGGATTTTATTCTGGTATATCATATTTTATCGAAACTCGATGCGAAGCTGCGTCGTGATTTTGAAGAAAAGTATTCTGAAACCGAATTTCCTTCTTACGTTCAACTTAAGGGATTTTTACAATCCAAATGTGAGGCTTTGATACGTGATACGCATTTTTCTGAGTCGGTAAAAATAAATAAGCCGCAAAATAAATCGAATGGCAGAATCGTAACTTCATCTTCGCAGTCTAGCCGTCCCAGCGTATCTCATACACTTGTCGCATCGAATAGTGATGATCAGTCGCGCACCTTAAATACCGCGAACGCTGCCACCCGTAATGTTATGAAGTGTTCGTTTTGCAGTGAATCTCATTCAATATCGTCTTGCTCGGGGTTTCTAAATAAATCTTATGATGATCGCATGAAGATTGCTACTGAGAAGAACTGGTGCTACAATTGTCTTAAGCCATCTCATCAATTGAAAAATTGTAAATCAATTTTTTCATGTCGCACGTGCAAGCGTAAACATCACACCTTACTCCATCGCGACAAATCTATCGAATCAAATCAATCCGCGTCGTCTTTGGTTTTAAGGTCACCCACTCATACAACCGTTTTGCTTGCCACTGCAATCGTACATATTCGAGACGCATCGGGCACTATGCAATCTTTTCGTGCACTGTTCGATACCGGAAGTCAGAGTAACTTCATAACGGAGGCAGCGGTAAAACGACTACAGTTAAATCCTACAAGCACCAAAGCAATCGTAAGCGGTCTTGGCGACCACGCGGCTCCTCTTCTTGGTGACGTCACTTGCTCCGTAGGTACGGACAATAAAACACTATTTACGTTGAACATGCACGTGATCACTAAAATATGTGGCGACCAACCTATTGCTAAATTAAATACGTCAGGCTGGTCACACGTACGATCGTTACCGTTGGCGGACCCCGGCTTCGATATACCGGGCTCCATCGACCTTTTATTCGCAGCCGATGTCTTCGCCGAGTCTCTTCTCAATCAGCGTATCAAGGGAGATTCTAATCAACCTACCGCTTTTAATTCTGTGTTCGGTTGGCTTCTATTAGGCAAAACTCGTTTAGCTACTAATACCTTGGTACACACTTCACTAGAAATCGATAATGAACTAAATTCATTAGTTAAGCAATTTTGGGAACTAGATTCCATTTCGAAACCATCACTTTTGACTCCAGATGAATTATTATGCGAACAAAAATTTGTATCTGATCACTCTCGCGATTCATCTGGACGATATATCGTACGTTTGCCTTTCATAACCGATGTGGAACCTATATTTGAAGGCTCTCGTGATGTTGCACTACGCCGATTCTTTGCTATTGAACGAAAACTGTCACGTGATCTATCGTTATATCAACAGTATGCTGAATTTATGTCAAATTACATTGAAAGCGGTCACATGTCTGTAGTCCCGGCTGACGAGTTAAGCGTAGGAAAATATTACATCCCTCATCACTGCGTACTTAGACCGAATTCCGCTACGACGCGTCTTCGCGTCGTGTTTGATGCTTCCGCTAAGGATTTTCATTCTCGTTCCTTAAATGACTCTCAATTAATCGGTCCGAAATTGCAACCCAATATTTTGGAAATTCTGTTACGTTTTAGGGAACATAATATCGTCTTCATGTGTGACGCTCGACAGATGTATCGTCAAATTCTACTTTCACCTGATCATCGCGACTATCAGCGTATCTTTTGGAGAAACTCAACGAGCGATCCTCTTCAAGAGTACCGTCTGAATACCGTGACGTATGGAGTATCGTCCTCTCCGTTCCTTGCTTGCCGTACTTTGCGACAGCTCGCTGAAGACGACGGAGATTCATACCCACTAGCAAAGAAGATCATTTTGTCGGACGTTTACATCGATGACGTTGTCACGGGATTTGATACTTACGAAAATTTAACATTAGCAAAGAGTCAACTTATCGCTTTATTCAAACACGGTGGTTTTGAACTAAGGAAATGGGTTAGTAGTGATCCACGTTTATTATCAGATCTTCCCATTTCAGATCGTCTCTCAGGGTCTGTCTCATTAGACAGTTCAGAATCGTCAACATTTAAGGTTCTTGGCTTAAGATGGGATCCGTCAACAGATTCTTTTCTGTTTGAAATCGCATCTTCAGATCGACCGTGTACAAAACGCGCTATTCTGAGCGAACTCGCCAGAATATTCGACCCATTAGGATTTCTATCGCCTATCACAATACAAATCAAATCGTACATCCAAAAGCTTTGGATTCTCGGTATTGGATGGGATCAATCGCCACCTGATGAGATTATTAGTACATGGAACAAATACAAAAATCAACTATCGGAATTAGGTCAACTTCGAATACCTCGCAGGCTCACACTCGCTAATGCTGATTCGTATGAACTTCACGGCTTTTGCGATAGCTCAGAAACAGCATACGGTGCTGTTATCTACCTACGCGTCACTGAAAGAGACGGTAGTGTGCATGTGTTCTTCGTTTGCTCAAAGGCTCGTGTTGTTCCGCTTAAGCGTGTTTCATTACCTCGTCTTGAGCTCTGCGCTGCGGTTCTTCTTTCCGATTTATACAAATTCGTACGAGACACTTATTTCCAACGTATTCCAATCGCTACTGTTCACTTGTGGTCGGACTCAACAGTTGTTCTCTCTTGGTTACGCTCTCATCCTTCGCGCTGGGCAACGTTTGTCGCCAATCGAGTCAGCCATATTCAGAGTGTCACACCCGTTGAATGTTGGCATCATGTGGCTTCTGGAGAAAATCCTGCCGACGTCTGTTCGCGTGGGCAGTTTCCTAGTGAACTTCTTGACAATTCCCTATGGTGGGCGGGACCAACCTGGTTATTGTTGAATCATGAGGCTTGGCCGTATAGTAGTGACAGTAATTCTCATTACGAACATAGTGAGGTTATCGTATTATCGGAAGAACGCAAATCGTTAACTTTAGTCTCAAGTGACCATTCCACAAACGCAAATATTGAATCGAATATCTACGAAAACTTATTAAATCGTTTTTCATCGTTACACAAAATTGTTAATATTCTCAGTTATATTTATCGCTTTGTTAACAATTGTCGTAATCAAAATCAATCAAATCATAACAATTTTCTTAATAACGTAGAACGACATCAAACTTTGATGAAAATTGTGAAGTACGTGCAATCTCAAGTTTTCACTGCAGAAATATCTGCTTTACAAAATAACAAATCGTTATGCAAACCGTTTCGAAAACTTAATCCGTTTATCGATAAGCAAGGTGTGCTCAGGGTGGGCGGCCGGATTTCTAGATCGGGTTTAGAATACGAACACAAGCATCCGGCGTTTTTACCGTCCGACCACACTCTCACGTTTTTAATAATCGATCATATTCATAAATCGTATTGCCATACTGGCATCAACACCACCCATTTTTTACTCCTTCAACAATTCTGGATCATATCCGCTAAACGAACTATTCGTCGTCGTCTATCTAAATGTATTCAGTGCTTTCGAACAAATCCGCAACCTTTGCAGCCTTTCATGAGTGATCTTCCCAGTTTTCGAGTAAACGAAGTTAAACCGTTTTCGGTAGTAGGCGTGGACTTTGGTGGCCCTTTCCGTGTCAAATTGGGGTCATATCGAAATGCTAGAATAGAGAAGGCATACCTGTGTCTGTTCGTGTGTTTGGCCACCAGAGCAGTTCATTTGGAGGTGGTATCAACTCTATCCACGGACGGGTTCATCGCGGCTTTGCGGCGTTTCGTGGGTCGTCGTGGACGTTGCAGTGTTATACACGCAGATTGCGGCACTAATTTTGTCGGTGCCAAAAATCTTCTATATTCCTTGCAACACGCTTCTGACGCCGAGCAAATTCAATTCAAATTCAACACACCCAGTGCGCCTCACCATGGTGGAGTTTGGGAAATCCAAATAAAGGCAGCAAAGGCACATATGTATCGCGTGATAGGCGACCAAGCACTAACGTTTGAAGAGCTCACGACGCTCTTCGTCCAAATCGAAGCCATGTTAAACTCACGGCCTTTGTATCAAATCAGTTCTGATCCAAATGACATTTCTTGTCTAACCCCCGGTCATTTTCTCACCTTAGAGCCTTTGACAGCTGTCCCTGATGAAGATCTCTCAAACACAAACATAAAACGGCTTCATCGCTGGCAGATGTTACAAGCTTTGCAACAGAATTTTTGGTCTAGATGGAAATCCGAATATTTAAATTCTCTTACCCAACGCGCCAAATGGACTAAACATTCTAAACCGTTATCGATAGGTTCGATGGTGATAATCAAGGATGACAATCGCAGCCCTTTACAATGGGCTTTGGCTCGAGTAGTGGAGTTGAAACCTGGCGTTGATGGAGTGGCTCGGAGTGCTGTAGTTAGAACAGCTAACAACACTCTTATTCAAAGACCGTTGGTTAAACTTTGTCCTCTTCCTATAGAAGACTAGTTTAAATCGTCGTGTTCGCAAATTAGCAATTATTTGTAAACAAACCGTAGTTAAGTAAGCAAATCTTCGTTATAGTATTCTTGTTATTATTCGTTATCTTCTACTTGATGCTGTCTTCAGCAATTTTATCGTTTCTGTTTAGTTGTATTTTTTTTTCTAACCAGAAAATACCATAGGCATTTTGGTGGGCGGGATGTTTCGTTATCATTTAGTAAATTTTTATCGCAAATCGATTTAATTCAAGTCATCTGGCACATCGTTGTTCGCACCTGTCAGATTGACAACTATCAAGTAGACAGTGGAATTCAGACTGTCGAGCGAGACACACCGGCCTACCGCGCTGCCGCTTTCACGCCAAAATTCAAAATTCAAAACCGTTAAAATCCATCGACGTCAACTTGTGACCCTCAACGAGGTGGAATCAAATCGGCAAACGGACACCAGACTGCAAGGCAAGGTATGTGCTTAGCTTGTAACTTGATATTTTGTCCGTTTGATCAGTGGAACAACGATTGTATCGACAGAGCCTAGTTCTGTTATCCAAATGTAAGCAGAAAGCCAGACCAATCGCATGCGTATGCTACATATTGTATTTTATTTATTATACAAAAAATTATGTGCGTAATTATAATTAGATTTAATATGATTCAATTCCAATATATAAATAATTATATTCTTCTATATAATTAGTTACGCTCCAAAACGAAATAATTTATTTCATAATTTAAATTTTGATATTGATATCCTTGAGGAGTCCATGAAAACCAACTTCTTGTATGTCATATAAGTATTAGCAGCTCTAGTAAAGTAAGACATTAGTGAATTTCTTCTTGCTCTCTTCTTCATGCGAAAGTTACTTCCATTAAAGAAATGACATTATACTAAGAAAATAAAATAATTTTTTTAAATATTTTCAGCTAACTTGATTGTCAAATTCACCTGTGAGAGAGTGAATTTACTATCATAAAGGATTTGCTAAATATATAAATACTAGTTGACTTGGCAAATATTGTTCTGCCATATCAATGTAAAAAAAGTAGTCTATGTCCTTCTCCAGGGTCCAATTTATGACTATAGCGAAATTCGTTAAAATTGGTTCAGTGGTTTAGCGTGAAAGCGTAACAAACAAATAAACTCAGTTTCAAATTTAAAATATTAGGATACTGTGATAATTCACATAGCCATCTAGTCCTAAAGTATAGCTCTTGTGGGTAGTAGACAACGGATATACCTCTTATATACTCTTTTTTTACTAAACGCAGAACGGAAATCGAAGCCGTGATATCCGCAAGCGTCCCACGTATGTTAGTTCGTCAATAATAACTACCAAAATAAATCTAATATTAACAATATAAAATAATCTTTATATATTAGAAAGTAAATGATGTGTTGAGAATTCCACGATGATAATGTAGTCACGTACAACAAAAACTACCAGTTAAACTGAAAGGACAGGTCTATAAGACCATCATTAGGTCTGTCCTTTTTACGGACGTGAAGCGTGGCCGGTGCTGGAGCGACACAAGCAGGCACTGCGAGTCACGGAGATGAATATGCTGCGGTGGATGTGTGGAGTAACGCGAAAGGACTGCGTTAGGAACGCCCGCATTCGCGGCAGTTTTCATGTCCGTGACATTGTGGATAAATTGCAGGAGTGTCGCCTTCGCTGGTATAGCCACATTTTACGGCAACCGGCTACTTATGAGGGAAACAAATGTCTGGCCATGCCGCCATCGCCGGGCCCCGTCAGGAGAGGTAGACCCAAAAAGTGCTGGCTTGACGTCGTAGGGGTTGATATGCGTGCGAATGGACTGCCCACCAGAGATGCCGAAGATCGTGCAAAGTGTAGAAGAAAAAGTCGGAAAGCGGACCCCGGACGCCGGAGCGAGAATTTGGGCTGCAACTGGGATTCAACGCTAAGATAATAATGATGACTGTAGTCACGTACAACATACTAACCTATTATTACACTCTTAAAAAAGTTCAGACAAAATTGTAGTCACGACGTAACGCGTCACTTAACTTTAAAACTTTACGTCTAAGGGACGTTACTAAGTTGACGAATTGAATTTAAGACTTAGGTTAGTTTTCCGTTCTAACTTACGTTACTGCTGTATATAATGGATGGCTACAAAACTTGAAAGAAAACCAAATTGGGTGGTAGTTAAAATGTATCCTCTCTCGAGACATATAAAAGTTAGTGAAATTTATCTCGCATTTTTTACAAGTTTCAATTTTTCTATATAGTCTTTATCCGTGCAGGAGTGGAGAAAGAATGCTAACCTCTGCGGCCGGGGTCGGCCTGTCGTAAAAGCCGACAAAACAACCCATCCTAGCTACGTGGTAGGGCCTCGAGCTCGTCTGGATGGCGACCACCTTTCGTCATAGGTATGCCGCCATAATAACCTTGTGTTGTGTTCCGGCATTAGTGACCCAAGGTCCTGTACCCTTATGGGACAATAGCGTGTTCGCAATGCCACTGGCATTACAAATACTCCTATGTGACGGTAACTGCTAAATTCTAAGCGGGCCGTCAGCTTGTCTGCTGTCCTACAGCAATAAAAAAATAGGCTTTGTGTAAAATCCTGTGTGTCAGGTTTTCATAAGCAGTGGCCGAGTTTTAGTGATCTATCTAGGTTCACCTAGAAACGGCATATCGACTACTGAGGCTCTTCGACGCGTGTCTGCGATCGGGCCGGTTTCCCCGCAGATGGAAGACGGGGAGGCTCGTCCTGATCGAGAAGGAGGGGCGCCCGGCGGACTCACCGTCCGCCTATCGGCCCATCGTGCTGCTGGACGAGGTGGGGAAGATCTTCGAAAGGATCCTCGCAGACCGCCTCGTCCGGCATCTAGAGACGGAGGGGCCGAACCTGGCGGACGAACAGTTCGGGTTCCGAAAAGGGCGCTCCACCATTGACGCGATCACGCGTCTGAGGAGCCAGGCGGAGGACGCGGTGGCTCGAGGCAGGGTGCTATTGGCGGTGTCACTCGACATCGCCAACGCCTTCAACACCCTGCCGTGGAGCTGCGTGCGGGAGGCGCTCAAGTACCATCGGGTGCCTCCCTACCTGCGTCGCATAGTCGGGGCATATTTGGACGATCGTGCCGTCGTCTATCCGGTCCAGGGTGGGCAAAGTCGGCGAGACGTCGTGTGCGGTGTTCCGCAGGGGTCGGTCCTGGGCCCCCTGCTGTGGAACATCGCATACGACTGGGTCCTGAGGGGGGCGCTCCTCCCGGGCGTCGGCGTCATATGCTACGCCGACGACACGCTCGTCATAGCGCGCGGGAGGAGCCCCCGCCAGGCGTGCCTTCTGGGCACGGCTGGGGTTGCGCAAACGGTGGCTAGAATCCGGCTACTAGGCCTGGAGGTGGCCTTAAACAAGACGGAGGCCCTTATATTCTACGGGCCCGCCAGAGGCCGCCACCGGGCCTGAGCATAACGGTGGGAGGCGTCCGCATCGCCGTCGGGCCGTCCATGAATTATCTCGGACTGGTGCTCGACGGGAGATGGGACTTTGCGGCGCACTTCGAGCACCTGGCGCCGAGGTTAGTTCGGGCGGCGGTGGGACTCTCCCGTCTGCTGCCGAATATCGGCGGGCCGGGCGCAGTGTGCCGCAGGCTCTTTGAGGGAACCGTGCGGTCGATGGCCCTTTACGGGGCCCCGATATGGGCGGATCGCCTGACGGCCAAAACGACGGCACTGCTTCGCAGGCCGCAGCGCGTTCTGGCCGTCAGAGCGATAAGGGGATACCGCACGGTGTCCTTCGAAGCGGCCTCCCTGCTGGCCGGATCCCCACCATGGGACCTCGAGGCTCGAGTCCTGGCGCTATTGTACCAGTGGCGCCGGGATGCGGCCGAGCGTGGCTCTCGCCCCGCGCCTCGCGAAGTGGAGGTAAAGCGGGCGGAGCTGCGCGATGAGGTACTCATGGTGGAGTGGAAGGAGCGCCTCGCGCACCCTAGCGCGGGCCTCGCCACCATCGAAGCGGTGAGGCCCGTCCTGGCCGAATGGGTGGAAAGGCGCCACGGCGCCCTGACCTTCCGCCTGACGCAGGTCCTTTCGGGGCACGGTTGCTTCGGGAGGTACCTGTGTCGCATAGGGCGGGAGATGACGTCAGGGTGCCACCACTGTGGCGCGGGCGACGAGGAGGACACGGTGAACCACACTGTCGCCGTGTGCCCTGCGTGGCGCGAGGAGCGCCGCGCCCTCGTCGCCCAAATCAGCGTGGACCTGTCGCTCCCGGCCCTGGTTCTGTCCATGGTCGGGGGCGATCCTGGATGGACGGCCGTCGCCTCCTTCTGCGAGGCAGTCATGTCCGCAAAGGAGGCGGCGGAGCGGGAGCGGGAGTCGACCACCACACTCGCCGGAGGGCCAGTAACGACCTCCGGCCGCCGTAAAAAGCGGCCGCGGGCGGCCCCTCGGGGGAGGACCCGCCGCCCGCACTATTGCCGCGAGGGTGAGGGCTGCGTGCTGTTCCGCGGCCCCCCTCAACTCCCAGAGTTGTTAGCAGAGCGCCGGAGGGACGAAACCCTGACCCCCAGGCACCAACACTTTAGAAGGGGCCCGCCTCAAGACAAAGGGCGGGCCGGCGCCGGCCCGGGCCACGAGATCGGCAGGCCATCCGTGGTGGGCCCGGGCGTAGGCGATAGGAGAACAGCGGGGTTTTTTAGTGGGTAGTCGGATGGCCAATCATCTTTCCCGGAGTCCCACATATCCCTCGGTCCCCCCGGGCCGGGAGAACCCGTCAAGAGAGGTTTTTCCCCGAGACCAAAAAAAAAAAAAACGGTATATGGTTTAATTTAAGAAATATGCTTAACCCATCGTTCCTTAAATGAGCATACATAACCATCCTCTCTGATAGTGACACTTTAGGGGCTGGTATTAAATAAATTCATGGAACTTCTCATAAATGTCATGAACAATTTTAAATTAATTATTACTAATTAAATTATTAAAGTTCAAGGTTTGATCTTTGTATAAATTATATGTAACAATACCTAGTCAGGTCATAAGTATTGTCACACAGTAAAAACTTTTCTTTTAGAATGCTGGCCACAAAAAAGTTTATTGAATTCGAATTTCGAATTGTTCATGAAAATAAAAAAGGTATACTTTTAGAATTTTACTAATTTTTAAATATGGAGTGGACGCTTAAAGAAGACCGTGTTGCAGTTATTGCGTTGCATCGTTGCAGTTACGCGCCAATTCAAATTTTTAACATACTGAAAAATTTGAATATAACCAAAAGATTCGTTTATCGTACCATCAAACGATACAATGAAGACTCTAGTGTAGATGACAGGTCAAGAAGTGGTCGCCCTCGGTCTGTTAGGACTCCAGCAGTGATAAAAGCTGTGAAGGCACGAATTCAAAGAAATCCCAAACATAAGCAGAAACTGTTGGCCCTTCAGATGGGGTTAAGCAGAACCACGGTGAAAAGGGTGTTAAATGAAGACTTAGGGCTTCGGGCATATCGAAGAAAAACAGGACATCGTTTGAATGCTCGTCTAATGGACCTGAGACTGAAGAGATGCCGCGCTTTGTTGAAGCGGTACGCGGGAAAAAAATATCGGGAAATTCTTTTTTCGGATGAAAAAATGTTTACCGTAGAAGAGAGCTACAACAAACAAAATGATAAGGTGTACGCACACAGTAGTGAAGAAGCGAGCAACCGTATTCCGCGTGTCCAACGAGGTCATTTTCCATCCTCGCTCATGGTATGGTTGGGAGTTTCTTATTAAGCAACAGAGGTACATTTTTGTGAGAAAGGTGTAAAAACGAATGCTGTTGTGTATCAAAATACAGTCCTGACGAACCTTGTGGAACCTGTTTCTCATACCATGTTCAATAACAGGCACTGGGTATTCCAACAAGATTCGGCGCCAGCTCATAGAGCGAAGAGCACACAAGACTGGCTGGCGGCGCGTGAAATCGACTTCATCCGGCACGAAGACTGGCCCTCCTCCAGTCCAGATTTGAATCCGTTAGATTACAAGATATGGCAACACTTGGAGGAAAAGGCGTGCTCAAAGCCTCATCCCAATTTGGAGTCACTCAAGACATCCTTGATTAAGGCAGCCGCCGATATTGACATGGACCTCGTTCGTGCTGCGATAGACGACTGGCCGCGCAGATTGAAGGCCTGTATTCAAAATCACGGAGGTCATTTTGAATAAACTTTAATGTCATAAGAATCTATGTTTTGTTAAGTTCATTTTGGTATATGAATGGTTACATAATGAATAAACTTGTTACAATTATTTTACATTAAACATGTGACAGAATTTATGACCTGACTAGGTATATAATTTTAACTCCACATAATGCTTTCTGACCTCAGACAACCTAATCACGCGAACAAAAGTTTGTTGAAATATCAGAATAACAAACTTTTGTTGTTGTAACACGTAATAAGTATATAGGTATTTATACATACATGATAGTTACGTGATATCACGCATGGAGCCTACATAGGGGCAACGGTTTCCAAATCTACGTAAGCATGTAATTGTTAAACAGTTCCACTTACTTGTATATAATGTACATGCAACTTTATTAACATGAAGTAAAGGTGAAGATACAATAATAATTATGGAGTCTGAACACCAAGATTAGTGGTGTGTATAGCTCGACTGTTCATTCCCTTTATGAGACTCAATTCAAAATAGAACGTTATTGAAATTTATTATCCTTATACATGAAAAAAAAACTTTGTCTCCCTTTTAACGAACATTTTACGGATGGAGAAATATGAAATACTGCAAAATTAGTTTAAACGGAAAAAATGCAGTAAGCTAATATTTTGTTATAAATAATATATCAAACGAATAATCAAAATATCACACATCATACGTTTAACGTACTCTATTATCTTTTGTTTATGGTCAAACTGTGGTTATGTGGTCAAACTGAGAAGAGATTAATATTATTGTTCTATAGTGCTATTTGTCTATTGTTAATAGTTTTACTGAATATCTGAATCTTTGACAATAGAACCATAATAGCGTTCAAACTTAAAATTTAAATAAATTATGGTCCATTTCTACCACTAGCGTAAGTATGCAAGATTATAACAAAATACCAAAGTGTACACGCTCTAAACACTATATCTCTAACAGAGGTATTAACACACGTCATAATAGCAACACAGTTCTCAGTGGGTGTGCATAAGCCGCACTTGTCGGAGGCACCTCGGCTGTAACCAGCTCTTTTCAGCTCCCACTCACAGCTCACTAGCGTCGGGCGACGTTTGTTTATACGTTTCACACGTTGCGAATGCTGCATTCAAGAGCATTGCTTTTTAGTTCCCATCTTTGATGGTACCTATTATATGCATCTTTGTTATAACTTGAAAACCTTTAACGGCGTTAAATTATCTTATAACTTTTGTAGTCGACAGTATATTAACAAGTTCGACTGAATTCAAGTGAATGTTTAGAGCTACAACTACAGGTTACGAGATCGATTCTCAGGAGGTGAATAAATAGATATTCATACTGAGACCATTCACACATCTAGTTCCCAAATAAGTAGCATAGCACATGTTTTATTATAAATAAATACATATTATACATAAACACCAAGACGCGGGACGGGAATCGAATCAGTGACCTCTGCAAGCGTACCTAAGTGCGTTAGCCGGTGGACCATGTAGGTTATCAAAATCCGGTAGTAATAGTCTAAATGATGTAGAAACAGTACTATTTTTTTAAACCTTTGATTCCAAAGTCCTTCAAAGCCGTAAAGCCATTAGATTAGGTTATTAATTACAACTAGCTGTGCCCACGACTCCGTCCGTGTGGAATAGTGACTTTGGACAGAATTTTTTGGATATATCTTGTGGTTTATTTTGGATTATAAACCCTATAAACCCTAAAATATAAATGAAATATGCAAACAGTCAGTATTATCGAATGCAACTGTTACGCCATGCGCCTCCGGAATACGTACGTTCAAACCTATAAAGTCCAGTCTAAGCTGAACCATATAAATCTGAGGTCAACTTAAATTGGATGTAAAATTTCCGAAACTTTATCATTTTTAACAAAAATAGCCTAAGTTACTCCTTGATACATCAGCTATCTGCCAGTGAAAGTCCCGTCAAAATCGGTGCAGCCATTTCAGAGATTAGCCGGAACAAACAGACAGACAGACAGACAAAAATTGTAAAAAATATTGTTTTGATACCAAATATATACACGATACATATACATGTATCGTGTATACGTCCGAATGCACTTAGTAAAAAGCGGTTATTTTAATATTACAAACACAGCATGACTGATGACACGGCAAACGTTATTCTATCATATAAATTTCAAAATAAGTAGCCTATGTCCTGCCCTGTATGTCCTTCTCCAAGGTCCAATCTATATATTGAATTATATCTATATTCATTAAAATTGGTTCAGCGGTTTATGCGTGAAAACTTAGACAGACAGAGTTACTTTCATATTTATAATATTGATATAAATAGATAAAACTACACCATTCTTAAACACAAAACTAAACCGCAACAAGATAAACGACTTGTTTTATGAATACTGCAAAGTGAATATTGGACTAGGCGACCGTTAAATTCGATAGCACTCAGGGTATTGGACGAGCCGTGCTTGCAGATCTGGCACTGCAAGTGTTTCTACGAGGCGATTGCACAAACCGTTGCCCACTCAACGAGCATTCGGTAAACTCTACTAAAATTTCACTTTAATTGAAAACCTCTAGCGCTTAACGCGTCCTTCAAACGCAAAACATTCATTGGAATCACTTTATTTCGTTTTCCGTTACAGGTATTCAATCAAATCGCTTGATGTTTATTTGAATAGCAATGCTCACAATCCCCGGTTTGATTTCGTTTCAAATCTAATCTATCGCGATGGAACCCGTATTTTTTGTTTGAATACATTAATTTACAAGCAATATCCATTTAGGTTTCAATATATTAAAATGTAGCAATGAATGTAACAAATTTTATCAACAGCTCTTTAATTTTTTTAAATCACATACTTTTAACAAATATAATGTTTTTATAACTTTTAACAAAATAAGTGTTTGTCTAATAACAAGCCAAAACATCACAGTGCAGGGTTCAGGATTCCTCCTAGAGGGGTCATTCTTCTCCGTGGAGGGGCGGAGTAAGAATATCGACTCCTACGATCGGAGGCGGTCTGTCGCAAAAGGCGATAAATCAACCCTAGCTTTGTGGTACGGTTCCAAGCTCGTATAGATGGCAACCCGCCCTGGTCTGTAAGTATGTCGATATTGACGTTGTGTTGTGTTCCGGCATAAATGTCCCAGTTTCCAGATCGGGCGGCAATGTTTTAGAGGTGCCCCTGGCGCCGGTAATATCCATATATACATTCAAACTAGAGAAAACTGTTCAGATCATATAAAATTACATTCCCCGTTGGAATCTAATACACAGAAATGATCCTAAAAGGAAATTTAGTCTTCTACGTCATTAGTAATACCGTCACCTAGTTCTCCAATCAGCAGTTTAGCAATTTACTTCCTTATAAATGAAATTTATTTGTATAAGATGTGGTAAATAAAATAGCTACAGTTCTTACACTAAGTTCACCAATACATCATTACTATAAGCTTTACAAATATTAGGAGTAAAATCGTATTTATAGTATGAACTACTAGCAATTATTTGTTAGTAATTTATACAATAAGGTTCATATAAGGTTTTTCAACTCTGCAAATATACATTCATGTGAATGTGCGCCCTTGCACGTCCAAGCGTCGGCGGATCACTAATTACTGCGTACCTCGGTTCATTCCACATTTTTCATACAGATCACGGAACCCCTCTGCTCGACTGATATCGATTAAAAATTGCGGAGAATTACTCGAGGCTACCCAGGAATCAGCGGCACGCAGTTAAGAAATGTTTTGTCAACTACGATTAAAGTTTTCAAATTACTTAACTTTAACTTATGTCAAACTTCCAGCACAGCTTTTACGGAAACTTTTTCTGTTCCGAAACTAGGTTTCTGAGAATATGTTCCAGCATGATGAAAATATATTAATTAAAATCCTATGAGAATCTTCTTTTGTTTTGGACAAGCCTTAAATAAATTTCAACAAAAATAAAACTTATTATAATGATAAAGATAATATTGAAAAATTATTTTTATATAACAATAACTGCAAAAGTAATATACTTTATACAAAATAATTAAAGTGTATTTAATCAAATATATAGAAATATACATGAAAGGAGCCAGTTATAAGTTAATAAAAGGAGAAGGAAAATAGGTCATTGCACCTCTTAGACACCATACAAAACAGGATTACGTCAAGGTTAATAAGAACCCAAATATAAGCACGATAGCATAACCCTCAAGAGCTACTCAGGTAGCGGTGTAAAAAGTCACGAGAAAAGCCACGAAAGGGTGGACAACATGCGTAGGACTTATGCTGTAACAATATTATATTAGATCTTTGTGTTCGGAGTGAAAGTTTAGGATATAGCCAGAATGAGATAAGTTTCAAGGTTCAATTTACGTATTATATCACTCTAGATGTGTTAGCTCAGCAGCTTTGATAAAAATTGTAGAAAGTGAGTATATTAATTACATTATAAAACTAAGTAGTTAGATCATTTTTAAAAACCACTAAAGCCTGTAATTTGATTATATGTATCCCTAAACAGTTCATACTATAAAATTTATTTCTTTTAGGCAAAATATCTATTTTTTGGCGACTACGAAGATGACATATGCGGAGGTCATGTGTTCGTTCGAGTCCCGCCTCGCGTCTTCGTATTTATGTATAAAAGTATATATGTAGTATATCAGTTGTCTAGTACCCATAACACAAATGTTGTGCTACTTACTTTGGGACTAGAGAGCGCTGTGTGAATTATGCCAATATCTTTATTATTTTGAATGAGATAAAAAAATGTACACTCAAAACTGCCATACACATACGAGTATATCAAAATAAACTCACTGCAAATAATGTGTTAAAGCTAAAACAGATAAATATGACAAGTCTATTTCACGGTTAACGGAATTAATATATTATTTGATTCATTTGAAGATTAATTAATTGGCAATAAAAAAACGTACTTATATGTACGTTTTAGGCGTCAATTGGTTATTTTAGATTATTAACTACTAGCTGATCCAGCCAACGTTGTTTTGCCATATAAATAAATAAATTAGTAAATATGTGAAATTTCAACCGAGTGTATAGTTTAGAGATATCGTAATGAGTGGTAATTATATATCTGTCCCTATCCTAACTATGTAGGGTCGGCACAACATGTACTCTCTTTCCACTCCCCTCTATTAGTAGTCATCTGATCATTCACACCTTTGTTTGCTATATCATCTTTTACACAATCCATCCATCTTTTCTTTGGTCTACTCATCCTTTTGTATACATCCACTCTCATTTCTAGCATCCTCCTTGTTACATGATATTCTTTTCTTCGCATTATATGCCCATATGCTAGCCTATTATTTTTCAGTATCTCAATCACTGGCGCCACTTTTGAACTCACTCGTTTTTGAAAGTCCCTCTTTGCTGCTGCATTTAATTTAACAAAATCTATCTGGATTTTATTTGACCTTGTTACTTTGTTATGTTAGGCTTCATAAATATTTAATATGTCCTCGAATTTAAAATTGTGAAACAATTAAATTGCGACAGTAAAATAATTTGAAACAAAATCTATTTTAATAAGTCTACTTTAGAAATTTAATTTAGTACATGTTTTGGGTTATAAACTGGTTTGTATCATAATATATTAAATGTTTACCTGTTTTGTACTCTAATAAATAAAAAAGAGTAAAATTCATAGAATCCGTCGACCGTTGCAGATAATAAAGTGAAGAGATGTCTCAAACATTTGGTGTTCGTTCATAAATTTGAGCCAAAAGAATGTCAGAGTTGTTTCCTACATTACTCTGGCCATTGTTTCGACGAAATTTAGTTAGACCCAAGCATAACTTTTGTCACACACGCCATTGTGTGTTGTTTAAATATATACGAGTATACAATGTTAACAAAAAGGAAACTTTATGCTGAGATGTGGGCAATTATTAGTTTGAATCCTGCAATGCTTTTTAAAATTTTGTTTCAGTACCTGGACTCCGCATTTCCATGTTCTCTTCTCAATTTTTTTTAAATCTTCACGATGCCTAGTAGTAAGTTCATTAGCACGTATCACCCTTTACAACATCAATCACTTTTTGGGTCTACTCGTCTTTCTGGGCCACTGTGGAGACTGAATAGTTAGCCCTTACATAATAATGTATAACGTGAACATATTACTAAGGCTGACGCGGATAAAGTATTTCGTAAAATGGACCTGCCGCGTCAACTCACACATCCACGGTAGTATGTTCATTTCCGACACAGCAGCTTCTGCTTCTCTCCCTATTGCAATAACCATTTCTCAGATGTATAACTATTGAACGCATATAGCAATGCTTGGATGTGAAAAAACTAACGTATATATTGTCTATTAGATGTATATTTTTCAATTCTTTTAAACGGTGCCTCATCGCTTACAGTTTACTGAAAACATAAGAAGGAGCCACAGAAAAACCAAAACCTTCTTAACAATAAACATGACTTTTACAAGAGAGCCTGTTGTCCCCTATCCAAAGATGGAAATTATCCGTGCAGGGGCGGAGAAAGAATACTAACCTCTGCGGCCGAGGTCGGCCTGTCGTAGAAGGCGACAAAACAGCCCACCCTACCACCCACCCTACGTGGCAGAGCTCCAAGCCCATTTGGATGGCGACCACCTTTGGTCTTAAGTATGCCGCCATAATAGCCTTGTGTTGTGTTCCGGCATTAGTGACCCAAGTTCCTGTACCCTTATGGGACAGCAGCGTGTTCGCGATGCCACTGGCGTTGCAAACACCCATAGGCGACGGTAACTGCTAAATTCTAAGCAGGCCGTCAGCCTGTCTGCTGTCCTACAGCAATAAAAAAATAGAAAAGGCTGCACTACTATACAGCTAGGCCGGCTTAGACCTCAACGATCTTAAGACACCTAAGGTAAGAACCTACATACGACGACCTCCATATGAAAACCCTGCGGAGATCACGAGTTCGATACCCGTTCCAAGTCTGGATGTTTATGTATGTTGTCCAGTACGCATAATACAATTGCTTAGCTGCTTACTTTGGGACTAGATGGCGCTTTGTAAATTGTAGCAGCATATTTATTTATTTTTATATTTTTTGCTATTTGTATCTCCAAATTTTATATTGTAACTAGTTGACCCGGTAAAAGTTGTTCTGCCACATGAATTTTAAAAAAAGTAGCCTATATTCTTTTCCAACGTCCGATCTCTGATTATACCAAAATTCACAAAAATTGGTTCAGGGGCTTAGGCGTGAAAGCGTAACAAACAAACAAACAAATTCACTTTCACATTTATAATATTAGCTTAGATTATGTTATTGTTGGAAAACAACATGAATAGTAATATAATCCAAGCCACATTTTTTTTTTAATAAAGGCGTACGTTTGACCGCAAACTCACCTGATGGTAATATTTCGACCAATTCACAACACCGAAGAAGTGGCTTAGGCCTTATGACCGTGAATAATAAGACACGACAACACTAAGACAAGACATGGCTTCGGCCTTACGATCAAGAACAATGAAGACGTGGCTTCGGCCTTTAAAACTACCAAAATTCTACAGTTATTACCAAGAACAAGACCTGGCTGTATGGACTAAAGTCCTTTGCCTTTCCCATTAGGGATAAATTAATATCATCATCATCATCATCACCTGATGGTAAGCGACGATGCGGTCGAACGGTGTAGCACGCTTGCCTATAAGAAACCTGTTCACTCTCCTCTTAAAACTAGTAGCTAATGTCACAAGGCTATATTTTTTACGTTGGTTAATTTTCTGAAAAGCCGTTCAGCGAAGTGCATACGAAGACTGCGAAAATAAACATACTCGTTGTACACTGCTTTTTTAAATACCGGTGAATATTGAGGTAGAGAGAAGTTTTGCTCACATATGTATTTCATTTTTTATACCTAGCGGTCATTTTAAGGCTGTTTACTTTGCATATGAAAGGGGAGACACTGATTAAACAGATATCATATTTGCTTTGTTGGTTTATTTCTGCATAAAAGTTGCTAAAGACGAGGCAAGCACACCATTTTTTTTCTAGTGTTTGAAGGGAATGTACAAAGCATTTTAAGCTTTTTACCGTATTCAAAATTTATAGAAGATATCAGCTAATACTCAAGTTCCACTAGTTCTCACATATTACAATAATATGTGAGTAATACTTGTGAGGTTGTATATCAAGAGCGGATATTTGTAAAATATTATTATACTAAGCCTTCGATTTTTTATCATCAATTTATTGTAATGATACAATGTACTGTACTTTCCAATTTGGGTAATAAATAAAATGTTATCTATCTATTCCAATTAGAGAGTATAGTATAATTTATTAAAATTTTTGTGTTTGAGTTTCGAAATTTTAATCTTTTGTGGCATCCAGAGATTCATCATTGGAACACAGGCTGTTGTTGTTGCTATGTATAATATAAATCTTTTCCTAGTTCTATACTCTTTAGTGTTTTATGACAGCCTCAGCGAGGCGCGTGCCACTCGCCCGTTGTTTTCTTTTTTTCACTTCAACTACTCGGGTGCGTATCAACGGCGCGGAGTGTCGGTGGGTGTAAATTGAAACACTTGCAAATTTACCCCATACATTATTCATATACCAAACACCCTTCGTGAGACTCACAGTTCGAAACCTTCACATAACTTTAGACAAACGCAATAGCGATATTATTAAACTTGCTAATGGTATTTTTATTTTGCCTTATACTACTATACTATATACTTAACAGCTGAATACCGACAAAATTGTTAATTATCAAGACGTTTAGGTACAGACTTAAAAGCTTTCTATGGTTACGGTCAAACGAGTTGGGATCCCTCTGATGTTAAATTATATCTAGTATCCCACTAGTCAATATGATGTAAGATATTAATGTCTATTGTACGTAAAGATATAAACTACTAACGCGCTTTCTCGTCATGATCATCATCCATCTTATATCCAGGCTTCACTTCAGAGCACTGCTTGTAATCAAAAGTAAACCGGCAATTACAATCACAGGGTTGACTTCAACGTGTGGGTTATCACTAGCACTAAATGGATCGAACCAATTACAAAAGTAGTGGCAGATATGACCGATCCCCAACAAGAAGTATTAAATTTTTGCGTCGGTACCCGCAAATAAAACTTTTGTTCTAGACCATCTTTTTCGCACAAGCCAACTTCTGCTTGGATACCTCTCAGCTAATCAATATTTTCTTTTTCAAGAAGGAATAATAAATAAGTGGCTTAATTCAGTTATTAAAGAAACAACTCCTGTCTAACCCCCTAACCCCAAAACGAAAATTCAAACGGGACCTTGATGTTCTGTGTGTAAACTTGCAAAATTGTAGGGTAGTCTTAATTTTATTTTAGTACGAACCATAAGACTACGAGATTGAAAAGTTATAATTATGTAGATTATATTTAAGTCCGGTAGATTGATGATCATAAAATATTAGTAGAGATTCGTGCGAAAGAGTAAATTTGTGGAGATAATACTTACAATTTATAAATAGGTAAATAATTAAGTAAATTGCGTCAAATTTTTATATATTTGGCGTGGCTTCTGATGAATTTATGTCATATCTTCATTTGTATGTTCATTAAATAATAAATAATATAATAATAAATATTTTGTGACAATTCACACAGCGTCATCTAGTCCCAAACTAAGTAGCACTTGTATTATGGGCCCTAGACAACTGATATACTACTTATATACTTTTTTTTGTAAATAAATACATATTATACATAAACACCCAGACGCGAGACGGGAATCGAACCCGTGACCTCCGCGAGCGTACCGAAGTGCGTTATCCGTTACGCCACCGAGGTCGTCATAACTATCATAACTATCCATTATGCAGATAATGGATAGTTATGTGGAATCTTAAATGATGCCAAGTAAAATATCTAATAATAAATAGTTCCAAATTGTTTTTACTTCAAAATCTTATTTCTACGTTTACATTTTGCAGCTAAATAAACATTTAAATATTGAACGTTGTACATAATTTAAATATTATCAAAAACTAAATCACAATGCCAAATATGAAGTTCTTCGTTGCCACCAAAAATTTTCCTAATGTGTTTATGAGTTAGTGTAATTTCTAAGTCCTCTTAGGAATGAGACGGAGCCAACATTTCTGAATAGTATTGTTGGTGGTGTAATAATTTACGTAACTATGAAGCCCGACACCTTGTTCTAACTGAGAGGCATAAAGTGGGTCAACCATTATACGCGTAACAAATAGGCACTCCTCTTAAGTCACGCCGTGCAATAAGGAGACGGTCTGAAACCCACAACCTGCATTATTCTGACCCTAATAAATTTATCAAGTCAAACGAGCAATCATTGTCAGATAAATAAGTCTGAAGGCTCATGGCGAAACAACAATGTTATATTGTGTATCTTTGTAGAGTTAAAATTTACTGCAATAATTGTACCTCATAGATCTATTAATTCAACTCATAACAACTTTAGTTACTAAATAATATATAGTATATTAAGTCAATAATATCATCGACTAGTATTTTTGGAACGAAGTTCATTTATGCAGCTTACAGTGAACTGGCAGAAATCGTTACGTAACGAAAAAGCGTTAAACCCCCTTAAATCGATCATCCCTTCCTTTATCTTTCTTACTGTCTCTATTTTCTATGGTTGTATGTGTATGTGTGTGCTTGAGAGAGCGTGTGAGGAAAAATTTGGCAGTAAGCATTGTGTATGGTGATCAATTCGATAAAATGTAAATAACATTTTTATTAACTTTTTTTGTTATCATTTTAATTTAAATGAGATTTATTTTATATGTAACTCATAACTGGCTATTTCATATTTAATTTTGAATAAATTACTATTTTTACTAAATATTTAATGAAATTTATTAATTTAAATCCATAAATTTTTTTTATAACATAAAATATACAAATTAGAGACTTCACTTTTTGGTGTGATAAAAATAGAGTGACAAAATCAATAAAAATTTACACTTTTTGGGTAAAAAAAATATCGCAAAGTGCTAAAGTTTATAATGAATATTGTCAAACTCCCGCGTATCTTACTTTGGCCACACATAAGAGTTACTTCCGAAGAAAATCAAAGGATCGCTTTGAAGTGAAATTTTAGATAAATATCAGATAACCTATAGTAAAAATGGACGACTAGTGCGTTTTCTTTACTATCTGTGAATTACAACAATTATAAATCCATTTGGACACCCTTAAAATAATAACTGTAATGAATTTCAAAGAAATATTATAAAGAATATAGAGTATATGTGGATGTTATAAAATAGAAGAAGGTAAAACACCAGATAGCTTTATGTTATTACACTTGGAAATCAATCTATAAGTCACGAGTTACCACCATGGTATGCACGGCTTATATAGTTTTCTCACCTAATGTGCAAATTGTAATATTTTTATATTAATTTGAATTTTTATATTAATTTGCCAAGGGCCAATGATGGAGGGAAACATCGTAAGGAATAGCTAGCGATAGCTTCTCGAGTATCGTTTGTAATCGTTAAATATGTAGCTATAAAGTGTGGAGAGCTCGTTTTATGTTGTGTATATCATTTGCATATTTTAAGTCATGAGAAACCACAATAGCATATACATTGTTAGAACGTTCAAGCGAAAATACTCAAAAGGCAAAATATTTATTATAAAAAGTCGCAATAAGAGCCCGACAAAAATAAATGTACTTGCCATCAAAACCTATACAAGGGAAATGTTAATTTACAAAACACATTTTCCTTCGAGAGTTTAACGTAATTTCTTTCTCACCAAGGCGTTTCCTGAAATAAATTACAAGTGTAAAATTCACAACAACAAAAGCGAAACAACAAAAGGCTCGCGGCTCGCAACATCCGGACGACCCTTCCAAACTTAGCAGCCTGCTTACGGATTTCCGAGCAAGAAAAAAAAGGATAAATAATACAAGACCATGTAAAATACCCAAGAGTGTAGAAAAAAATACTCTAGGTTTGTTATCTTTTAAAAGGTTTATGCTTCCGGAAAACCTAGCCGCAATTATGTCAAACAAAGTAATTCATATAAAAATTAATTAATTATTTTCTCGTCAAAAATGTTTGGATAAAAAACGCAATTAAATTAAAAATATATTATTAACACAAAAACCTTTTTATTCTTTATCTATGTTTTCAACAGAACACTTCCTTTTGAGGAGAACGTTAATATGAAAATCCACATAATTGAATAAAGCGGGGTCTGGGGTGTAATGTTTTACATACAAATGAAATCGGGGATCATTTTGTGGTATCGAATAACCTCCTGGGTCAGGAGTGGGTGCAGGAGGTCGAGGAATCTGCAGGCTTGGCGACTTTAGCGGCGTAAAGGGACCTCTTCTTTTCGTAGGCGATGGAGCTCTCACTTTTTTCCAAAGAAACGGTTCCTTATGAATCTTCCCGTGATGCATAGCTAAATGCCTCGTATTTTCTTTTTTTTCTATTGGAGCCGTCAATTCGTACATTTCGGGTAACGATAAATACCAGTAGTCAGCCCCGTCCCCTATTACGGGGAATAACCTCTTATTGGAAAACCTCGGCCGATGTTTTCTCACGAACTCATCATATTTACGTTTCAATCTTTTCATGTATTCGGTATAATGGATAGATTTTAGGAGATTTTCGAATTCGGATAGTTCCGTTGTATTTGGTTCAGAATATACTCCAGCACATACATGTGTCCTGAGTAAATGGTGTAGTTTGAAGACCACAAATGCAAGCCACTGACGCGCTTCTTCCTCGAGGATTCTTAGATCGTCGGCTCTACTTCTTACGCCGAACTCAGCGGCTTCGGCAACTCGTCGTTCGCCTCTTTCTTTGATAGTTGCGAGCCAGCGGCGGTATGTTCGGTAGCAAAACTTTGCCCGTCTCGAAAAGTGGCCACGCCACAAAGCCTACAGCAATTCAAATATCCATTTAGAAACTTTCGATTAAATTAGTTTACAAAAGAAATATTTTTAAAAATTGACATTCTTATCGAATTTATTTTATGATGCAGTTAAATGAGTTTGAATCAAAAAATGTATTTCTGTATATTTGACCAAGACTAAAATATTGCTTTAATTTTATGTGGACTCAGAGATAAAATATTATAGGTTTAGTTGAAGACCAACCAAGAGTATCTTAAGAGGCGACAAGAGAGTAACTCTTTTTTCTATATCACAGACAACTAGATAAATACTGTTTGCCGCTGTTATAAAAACCAAGTTTGTGTACATTTATTTAATTTTTTTGCACCTCTTTGATTTAGAATTTGATTCACATACATAGAATTTAAATATATCCAAGTACAGACTTGGACATATTCATCTATCTTCTGTAGGAATTTATGGAAAATGCTTCACATTGTACCAAAATAAGATACTTCGTTTTTACCAGTTCATATTCTTATATTTAAAATAATAATTAATATACATTTACACAGCGCCATCTAGTCCCAAAATCCGCAGCAAGGGTATTATAAGATTATATTATATTATTATGGGTAGTAGTCAACCGATATATCACTTATAAATTTTTTTGTAGAAAGTATCTACACTCGATACGGGAAGTTTTTAAACAAGCGAATGTTATTTGACCTCCAAACCTAAAAAGAAATCCTCGCACAAAAGCCTACCCTGTTGTTATCAGCGTGGTAGGCGAAAGCAGGCTTTAAAGGTCTTGATAGGACCCCTTTTATCTTATAATACATACCTGTATTCTAATAGCAGCCCGAGCATAATACTTAGCGTGTTTATTCCTCACAGCCCTTCTCAGAGCAATTCTATAAGCTTTACGAGCTGTATGCACTCTGAATGCACATTGTATAATTATAGCGTTTTTGAACAGCCATGCAACGTGTTTTCTTATTAAATAGCCTCTCGTCATACGTTGGAGGAGTAATACGGCGTGAAACCTCTTATGACGGCGTGCTTCCGCAAGATCTGCACGCTCCTGCAACTCAGCGTAGAAATCATGAGCCGTAGCCAAATATTTATATACTGTTGCCATTTAAAATCATGCACCTGAATTTAAATTTATACACATTTACTTCGGATGTATAACTCACTCTCACAAAATAAAATGACTGACAGTACCGGACATTTATTGACATTTTATAACAACATACAAGTAAAAAATCGGCATTTGAACTTTTTGCACGTTTTATGGTGTACGCAGCCTACGTTGAATTATTTTTAAGCAATTTATTTTTGTTGTAAACTTATTGAATATTATTACATATATATGGTGCTACCGTTTTCGTTGTAAAGCTTATGAACCCTTCACAGGTTCGATTCTGGCCCTGAATGCCATAGTATATAATACATGCCATAGTAAATAAATAAAATAATAAATAAATATTTTGTGACAATTCACACAGCGCACTTGTGTTATGGGTACTAGACAACTGATATACTACTTATATACTTTTTTTTTGTAAATAAATACATATACATAAACACCCACACACGAGACGGGAATCGAACCCGTAACCTCCGCAAGCATACGTACGTTATCTGTTACGCCACCGAGGTCGTCAATAGTATAATACCATTTGCCTAGTACCATTAATACAAGATCTCTACTGTTTATTTTTGGGACTATTTATGGCTGTGTGAATAGTCACAATATATCTTTTGTATTTGTAGAAGTTTTTGAAGACGAAAATCTTCGAACAACGCATCCAACCAGTATTGACCTACGAAGCTAAGACATTGCCGGCGGGACTTGTTCAAGTAACTCTGCGGACTATAGTGAGTGTTTCTGAAATGGGACATTCTTAAAAGAACCAAAGGGGCTGGACGGGAAAAGCAAGGGAAAAGGGACCGAGATTTGTGGCGCAAACTTGGGGAGGCCTACGTCCACCAGTGGACAATGATTAGCTGGTCACAATTTTTTGTTTAGTTATTTATCAGTGTTTTGTAATTTTTTTACTATCATTTATTAATAAAGTGCATAATAAGGTGCATATTATATTAAGACCAAAGGTGGTCGCCATCCAGACGGGCTTGAGGCCCTACCACGTAGCTAGGGTAGGTTGTTTTGTCGCCTTTTACGACAGGCCGACCCCGGCCACAGAGGTTAGTATTCTTTCTCCGCCCCTGCACGGATAGACTGTCCTACAGTAATAAAAAAATTGCAACGCACCGACGTTGAAAAAAAACAACCTGCTAAGATGCCTTAGACAAACTTGGCGGTTACACTGTCCCTTCTCCTGGTCCCTCCAGAGGATTACCCGAGCTCAACATTTATAATCAGATGTTATGTACTGTTATCATTATAAGTCGACACAAGCAGGTACTGCGAGTCACGGAGATGAATATGCTGCGGTGGATATGTTGAATAACGCCGAAGGACCGCGTTAGGAACTCTCGCATCCGCGGCAACCTTCAGAGGTGTCGCCTTCGCTGGTATGGCCACATGTTGCAGCAAACGGATGCTTACATGGGAAACAAATGTCTGGCCATGCCGCCACCGTCGGGCCCCGGCAGGAAGGGTAGACCCAAAAAGTGTTGGCTCGACGTCGTAAGGGTTGACATGCGTGCCAATGGACTGACCATCATGGATGCCGAAGATCGTGCGAAGTGAAGAAAAAAAAGTCGGAAAACGAACCCCGGGCGCCGAAGTGAGAGTTTGGGTTGCAACCGAAATTCAACGCTAAGATGATAATGATCATCATTATAAGTCTTTATTATTAAAATAATAAATATTGTTATTATGAATCACCTCAATTTTTTTTGCATTTTCATTATAAAGCTCTCCCGTAAGTGAATGACGTGTTTTTATAATATAATTTCTACTCAAGGGAAACCTGGCGAGTTGCTAGTAAAATAATAATTGTAAGCATATAAATATGGCAAAATTGACTCTTGATGAAACACCAAAGATCATTTACGATAACATTGAATTTATTCATAAAAATCTTTTTTTAAATGAATAATTATCACAAAACTTTATACGCAATTAAAAGGACTGCGAAAAAAAATATTAGGTATTTTTTCCATTTTGGTCGCTTTTATTTAGACATCAAGACTAATTTGCTTTAACGAGCACTGAACCACCCTCGTTTATATCCTGTGATCACATAATAATAACGACTCTTTAGGCGTATTTCGCTGTACCATAATAAGTACCGGTTTTTTTATCCTCAAATGAGTCGGTGCGTCTGTTCCCGGTTGCCCATTTCATTCCCTGATACGAGTCGTATTTTGAGAGCTTTCGCCCCTTCACCATCTACCCGAGGCTCGTGTGAGACATCATGAATAATTCAACAATCAAATTGGCGAGGTGTATAGGCCTGTTTATTTATTTTCCACTAGAAATTTAGTGGTAATTTTTATACGCATGAGGCCAAATTGAATTGTGAAATTATATTAATTTGAAAAAATATAATAAAATGACTACAAAATACTTGCCACTTTGTTTGAGATTTTATATTTTCATACAATTATTGTAGGGAACATTTATATGTGAATTTTTATAATTGTAGCTCTATGAAAAATTCTAATTAGGATAAAAAAAAACTGTGTGTGTCAGCTCCGACGCACGACTGGAGTTTACTACTTATGTACGATTGTGTAAACATACGCAAAAAGAGTTTATTTAACTGAAAAAAGATTAATACCATATGAAAGGGTAAATTAACAAATTAATGAAAATAACATACATATGTAAAAAAGTTTTAAAACAGTTTTAAGTTCAACCTAATTACAACTATGGCACCTAGTAATAAAGTCAGAAATCTCCAAAACATTATCTAATACTTACGATCATTCGTCATATAAAATGAGCAAAGCAATAAATTACTCTTGTCACTTACAAATGAAAAGACATATGTTAAACAACATTTATTGTGAAATCAACCTTAAGTTGTAACAAATAAAGTAATTTTTGCCTTGAGAGATACATCGTTTTGTTTTGTTTAGTGTGTTCCGGTGCACGCGCACCAAAAACGTAACGAGGTCATTCATTAGTAGATTTTACTCTCACATTTTTCTCATACCGGGCGCCTTATATATGAAAATCGATTCTTAAGGAGTAAACTCCAATTAAAAATTAATGTATCCGAGAAAGATTGAAAGTATTGAAAGGGATTGAGAAGATAAAAGTAATGCGCTATCCTAGTATGGCCATATAACATGAAAAGAAGAATGTCGTGCAAAAAGAAAAATGCTAGAAATGAGAGTGGATGGAACAAAAGCAGGGGTAGCAAAAAATATGTATATATTTAGATAACGACTAATGGAGGCGAGTGGAAGGAGAGAACATGTTGTGCTGACCTCTCATAGTTGAGATAAGAGCCGAAAAAAGAATACAATTGTACTTCATACAATTGTAGACACAGGTCTATAATTTTTAAAGTTATCACAATATTTTTGTATACATATTTTATGATAGTTTTAAGTATCTGTATGCAATAAAGAGTTTTTCATTCATTCATTCAATATTTCCATAAATTATCGATTACATAAAAGAGTTTAATTAATTACTTCATATGAGTAAAAATTGGAATGTTCAACAAAATGGTTTAGGATAAAATTCTAATGTAGCAAGTTTTGATAAATTCGAACTAATGTGTTTGTTACGCTTTGACGCCTAAACCGCAAAACCAATTTTGATGAATTTTGGTATAGTCATAGATTAGAACTTGGAGAAGGACATATGCTAACTTTCTTTTTAATGTGTATGGCAGAACAACGTTTGCCGGGTCAACTAGTTGTTTTATAACTGGAAGATAAAAATTTAATATAATCAAATAAAATGACAAATTTAAGAAGTTATTGCAACATTTTGTTGGGTTAAAGTTAAGGCATACATTATGAAAATGCAGTCGCCGAATGGAAAAGAACTAATCCAGGGAGGTACCACCCAACAAGGTGGAGAATCCTCCCCTGCGCCTTCGGGTGTGGGCACGGGCCCAGCGTATTCTGGGGGGGGCCCATATTCCGCGAGATAGGTCACTTCTGGTGATTCTAGAGAGGTTGCCCGTGAAGGGCGGAGTCATTGTGGTGGGAGATGGAGACTCGGACGGTTCGGTCCGCTCAGAGGTGTCCTTCCGGACGATTTCGAGCGGCACGCCGTGACCTCTCGGGGCACGGTTGCTTCGGGAGGTACCTGTGTCCCATATGGCGGGAGATGATGGGCCACGAGATCGGCAGGCCATATATCCATGGGCCCTGGCGTAGGCGATAGGAGAACAGCGGGGTTTTTTAGTGGGTAGTCGGATGGTCGAACATCTTTCCCGGAGTCCCACATATCCCTCGGTCCCCCCGGGCCGGGGGAGCCCGTCAAGAGAGGTTTTTCCCCGAGAAAAAAAAAATAACGTTTGGTGATGAATAATTTAGCCGTGGTTATACTCTGCAACGAATATCATACTTTCAGTAAGAAATCATATTAGTGAGGAAAGAGCTTTGTGTTTCGAACGCCCTGCATGCGGAATGCATGGGAGGATAGCAGGAAATTTTACAACCTCCATCTATGAAAATACCTGCGTGAGCGAACAAGATTGAGTATAAGTGACTGCGAAAGGGAGTGCTACATTGTTATTTTTGAAATGCATGTCTGATAAATACCGAAAAGAAAGCCTTTCTTACTAAATTCAGACGCCATATTTCAATAAGACTTATTGGGAATGCAATATGAGGATTATCGCAAAATACTGGTTTCCATGAAGTGGGTTTAAACAAGATCCATAACTTATTCCGTATTATAGATTTCGTATAATAATAGCTCATAATGTCGCATTACTGGCTTCAAGTCAAGCCTCAGGATATAGTTTAGTTTTAAAAAAATTTGAAAACTCAATTCAGATATATTATTTTTTTTTACCCTTTTTTATAAAATTGCTTGAACATCAAATTTCTCACAGGTTTATATAGAACTGCAGAAAGCTGATATTTACATTAATAAAAACACAGTACACTCTATCATACACACACGCACACATATGAAGGTGTATACACAAATACTCTTTTTTTAATGGCTAAAGTCTATGATTGGTCGATTGTAAATAGCAAATAAATTCGTTCAATTGACGGCTTGAAATATGTTTAAATATGAAGGATTAATTTACAATAAATATAGTATTAAATATACGATATAATATATGTCATGTCGTATATGTTAGGTCAGTTTCAAACGACATTTTATTTTCTATAAAAATATTTACGAGTATATTTTTTTTATTTGAGTGTTAATGTGAGTTTTTTTTTAATGTTTTATAATTTGTTTGAACAAAGTAAACAATCTGTGTAGCTTGACAAAATCGCTGATTTTATAGGCATGAACTAAAAAATTAAATTACTTAATAACGCCTTAATAAGGCGTGAACTAAAAAATTAAATTAATTATGGTCGTGATTCGACCACCGAGCGATCACTATTTCTATTTGAGAATCGAACTCAATCAAAGACAAAATCAAAGACAAGTTAATTTGCACTATTATTGAAATGTGTGTGCGGTACACGGTATTCAAAGTGGCCAGTAGACAGTTCCCATAAGTCACCGTCTGCACGGCTATGCGTTCATTAAGGGAACTAGGTCATGCAGGCATCTTATATAGTCCACGATGCCAAGACACGCTTTTAAACTGTATAAATTTCATTACACGGAAGGAATTTTAAATGTTAACAACATTCAGTATTTTTATATGGGACATTTTTTCTTTAATAAAGTTAAAATTTTAACAATGTACTTTTTGGAAACTCAAACTTTGACAAGTTCTAATCCCGTGATGGTATGCACCGCTAAGGTGGCTAAGGATAAAAATATACTACATGTTCTCGTTATATCTTCTTCTTACATTATATAACATATAACTAAACTGAATAGGTATTTTATATATCACAAAGCACTGGTTTGCTATTTTCTTTGTTGGTGTGTGGAAACAAATTACAAAGCGAACCTAATTTGATGTAATCAGCGCTTGAATCAGGAATTTAATCAAAGGGAATCAATGATTGTTCGGCCCAATCGCCTGTGACTGCCTACACAAGCGAACACAACTATCTCGCAACATGTTCTATGTACGCAATTTGTTAAGACATATTTGCTAACAGTAATTTACCGAATCCTTGTGTTGAAATATAATTTACTTTAGAACTAAGCTTGTTTAGTATCAAAGAGATTAATTACAGGGAATTTGTTATAGTCAGTAAATTTATTTCTCTAACTACGTCAACGTGGATTAAATTAGAAGAATTAAAGAAAAGTCCTTTTCAACTCAAAAAATATATTGGAAATTGAAAATATATCGGTACATTGTCACACAACTCCATCTAGTCCCAAGGTAAGTAGCATAGCACTTGTGTGTGTGTGTGTACTCACACTTTTCTTTTGTAATTAAATACTTATTATACATAAACACCCAGACGCGGAACGGGAATCGAACCCGGTGGTGACTGCTAAATTCTAATCGGGCCATTAGCCTGTCTGCTGTCCTACAGCAATTTAAAAAAATCCGATTTAATGTATGGTATGTGTTTACAGCATATCTGAGCCGTCTCGTATGTCTATATAACGTTGTGAAGATGAGTGATATATGGTACATGACATTAGCGAACCAGTGAAGCACTCACAGCAACACTATACAAAGGCTTCTCACTACCAGATTCGGGCTTTCTATTACTAAAACCTGAGAGTATACACCATGCTTGTATGGGGATTACCCCATACAAGCATGTACATTAGTAAAAAGTATGTAGATAACTAAGATAGATAGGTCTTTGGTTATTATAAATTATAATAAGCAAATTTGATGACAAAACTACCTTCAATTTGCAAATCATAATACCATGACCTATGCGGCCGGGGTCAGTCTGTCCTAAAAGCGAACAAACAACCCTAGCTACGTGGTAGGGCTCCAAGCACGTCTGGATGGCAACTACCCTTGGTCTTGACCATGCCGCACTCATAAGTTGTGTCGTATTCCGGCATTAGTAACTCCGGTTCCTGTACCTTTATGGAGCAACAACATATTCGCCGTGCCCCTGGCCTCGCAAACATCCATAGGCGACGGTAGCTGCTTACTATTAAGTGAACCGCCTGTCTGCTGTTCCCCTGCAATTAAGAAAAATGATCCATAGGTCACATTTGTGTGATAACACTCAACATACACCTATAAAATAATAAAATTTTAATTAATTAAAATAAACCTAGTAACATTTACTTCACAGATGTATAAACCAACACTTAGTATATTAAATTCTCTTTGTTATTCAACTAACAATCTGCAAGTTACGCAGCAAAACTTTATTCATAATTTAGAAAGTGCGGTAAAACGTTTTGTTAATTGGTGTAACAGTGCACTAGAGAGCTGCATTGCAGTGTTTGAAGTAATTTTCAGTAATATCCTTAAGACAACGGGAGTT
Organism: Malacosoma neustria; assembly: GCA_963693495.1. Taxonomy (NCBI): domain Eukaryota; kingdom Metazoa; phylum Arthropoda; class Insecta; order Lepidoptera; family Lasiocampidae; genus Malacosoma; species Malacosoma neustria. The sequence continues at coordinate 10,887,030 of OY856385.1, read as the reverse complement.
GGTTCAACTATCTTGCGCCAGTACTAGGTATTAGTGCTAATACACGATCGTTCTACATTCTGGAATATTAAGCGTACGTGACCTTATAAACGTGCACGTGCTACCAACGCGCGGTTTAATATACATTATTGTAAACCAGAGAGAAACAAAGAAAGAAAGAAAATGTTTTATTAGTAGTGAATAACACATGCATACAAATTTATAAAGAGTCGTTTTGCTAATACCTGCATATTTCGAAATCAAAATCTAAAAACATAGACTCGAAGCTGGTCTTCAGCGCTGACTGAGATAATCATCATTGGCTTGACCTTGTCCCAATCCTTTGGGATCGGCACAATATGTCTTTTCCTAAAATTTTATTCTGTTCTGGTGTTCATCTGTCTCTTCACAAACCTTCATATCACTTCATGTCATGCATCACACCGTTCCATCGCTTTTTAGGTCTACCCCTGCCCTTGTACCCATCTATTTTCAGGTTCAATATTCTTCTAGTAATGTGGTCAACCTTACTTCCTATTACATGCCCGTACCATGCCAGTCTCCTTCCTCTCAATTTATCATTTATAGGTGCAACTTTCAGAGATCCTCTTATACACTCGTTTCTAACTGAGACCATAGAGGCCAATAATTACTGTACTATTGTCTTAAAGTAAATACAACTGTGCAGAACCGGAGTAAGAATACTGACCCCTGCGGCCGGGGGCGAGTGGTCGTAAAAGGACACAAAACAACCCTAGCTAACTGGTAGGCCTCAAAGCCCGTCTGAATTGTAACCACCCCTTGTGTTATGTTGGGGCATGAGAGACCCAGGTTCCAGTTCCCCTACGTGGACAGCAGCATAACTACTTACTGAAAAGAGGCAGCAGCTGCTGTTACACAATAATAAAAAGAACAACACTTATCTACTAAATACACTATACACTAAATAAATACAACTAGCAGATTATAGCAGAAATATTTGAAAAATCTCTTAGATTTCATAAATACGTATATATTAGTTTACTTCCTTTAAATATGTTTATATTGAAATATTTGTAGTACAAAGAACCATATTTTCTAAAAGCCGTAACGTAATCGTGTAGTCAGGGTATTGTTCTGTTCAAGCCATAAGGCCGTAGCAGTTTATGATCTCGCACTGCTTGTTGGAGCTCTTTTAAAAATATAACCGTTACGCTTCACTAAAGCGCATTGATGGGCCAATATACTAATGATTTAAGGTTATACCAGTAGTTCACCACGATGTTTCATTAATATTTGATCCCTAATTCCTCTATTTATTTGATGATGTAATTCTTTTGTATTAAAAATGTTCTAGTATTTAAAACGTGTTTTACTTAATTTTGCACTGTTGAAAAAGTTGTCACTCACAATATACCTATATAATAATATTGTAATGTGGAAACAGAATTAGCATGTCGTAATATTTTGCAATTCTATAAAATATTTTACACTTTCATGTAGTTCAACAATCAATCATAAAAACCCAGAAATACTAAAATCAAAAATCTTAATATACCATAAAGCGAAGAGTTAACATACTCTTAGCTATCGTCGCTAAGCGTTACGTTGAAGGTTGCCTTCAACCTTCCAAATTATTTTGTCTTTAACCTGGATGTCTCTAGAACCTTTGAGCGTGAGTCATATTGTAGAATTTCGCTATAAAAAACTAAAAACTTTCTCTTCAACAGTAACGCTCTACTCTTGAAACTCATTGCATTATATTAATATAAAATAATTATTCTGTAGCTTTTAATGTAATTAAAAAACGTAAAGGATTACACGCAGTCGCATTTAATCTTGTTATTTATAACATATGAAACAGATTACTACTAAATATATTTTGATGCTTAGTAACAATAATAATAATAGTACCTAAAGTTTTAAATTGTATTTTATTACTGAGGAACAGGAGAGAGGCTGATGTCCCACTTAATAATAAGCAGTTACCGTCGCCTATGGATATTTGCGACGCTAGGAGCGGTGCGAACATGCTGCTATCCCACAGGGATACAGGAACCTAGGTCACTAATGCCGGAACACAACACAAGGTTATTATGGTGGCATACTTGTAGACCAAGGTTGGTTGCCATCCAGACGGTCTTTGGGCCCTAGCACGTAGCTAGGGTTGTTTTGTCGCCTTTTACGATAGACCGACCCCGGCCTCAGAGGTTAGTATTCTTACTCCGACCCTGCATGGAGGGTAACTGAGATAGACTTATCTAAAATGAACTTTGAAATAATATACTTCACTGTACAACAAAGTAACAAGTTATCCTTTAACATTAAAATACCAGCAGAGATGGGAATAAAAATACATCACCCACCTCATAAGAGTCCTGGTGTAATAAACCGCATCTCAGCATATTCAATTGAATTTACCGTAAGTTTTACGACTTCTTGCATGCAGGAAGATGGAGCGTAAAAATGTAATAATTTCCAATGCAACAGATATGAGATACTTTATGGCTCCGATACTACTGTGCCTTAATGATACTCGACACATAAAACGATGCAGATGGGTAATGCACATTAGTGACAACACATCGTGAATTCGCTTGTGTGCTTTTTTTACATCATTTATGTACATTTTTTATACTAATTGTTTAGAATATTTAAACGGTGAAAATTCTATTATACAGATTGAAATACATTCACTCACTAGGTAAATACTACAATGATGTATGTATAAGGCGAAAAATTATGACTACCTTCTCTATGTAGCAGCAGAAAAAGTACGTAGTACTCTTTTGTATCTCTATTTTTTATGTGCTTTTGGGGAAACAATAAAGAGTTTTTTTATTCATTCATAAATAGACAGCTAGACAAGGGCGTCATTATATTTTTCCTTTCAAGATTTAGTTTTAAAGTAGAGTCGCAACTGATAGAGCCAAGTTTATTTTGTCTGTACACAAAAATAACAAATCAATGATGCAATTAATATTTATTTATAATAATATGTATGATTTATTATAATTATATTACGCTATAAAGTAATAACAGTTCAAAAGTCAGAAAATTTTAATAAGTGATATTAAATTTTTCATATTAAAAGAACACTTGCGAGAAATTGCCTCAAGTTCATAAAAAATAAAAATTCATAAAACCATACCGTAATTTAAGGGGGGTGGATAAAATATAAACGTAATTTTGGAGTTGGCTTACTTCTTCGGCCGTAAAATAAATCCAAATTTCACAAGTTTAAAAGATGATAATAAAATTTCCTCTCGTTGAGAAGTTGACACTGGCTTCAAACGTTCTGACATCTTAACTGGGTTAGAGAAAAAAAGTTTAGTAATATATACCTTGGACGAAGTTTGGGATGCATGTTGAGCACTTCCAAGAAAATATATTTGCTTAGCGGAGCTATGGTCTCGGCAATTGTTAACCTTAAAGTTAAATTAGAAATTTATGTAGAGATTATTCTATTACATGATCATTCTAACAAGACATCTGGCAAGCATGGTCATATTAAAAATAAAGCAAGCTATGGTAGGATAATGGCGAAGTTCCAGCATTGCTTTGTTTTCAATCTAGAGATCTAAAACGTGTATGAACATTGGAATTGAACAAGAATCCTTCTACGATTCTGCATTCATGAACATGGTTCTTGAAACCTCGCATGGTTAAGTATACTATTACATAGTATACTATTCGTACTAATTCCTCCATAACCCAGTTCCCGTAACAAGTTTTAATTTAATATTTCATAAGTGCCATGGTTCTTTTTAGTGATTACACTGAGATTAGTGAAATAATTCACTGAATAATATTATAAATACTAAAAATAATTAAATTATTTCTTATAAACCTATAAAGGTTTAATTATAAATTATTCTTAGGATTTAAAATGTCCTTTCAAGATATCCGATCTTTATAATAGATGTAATTGTTTCTTCCTTAGTCAAAGAAACACACATAAATTATAAACAAACATACACTCGTACATCTAATATGGTTAATCTAATGAGGTTAAATCAATTTTTTTTATTTCAATTTAATATTACGTGTTGATATTAATGATAATTAATCGTATTTTCAACCAATATACTAAGCGCATTATTGCTTAATAGAGCAACAGCCCGTGAACACCAACGTTCACAGGTTCTTAGTCCATAAGTACTTGCATTACAATACATACATATTTACGCACGATTTCATATTTTTAAAAGAAATATTTGATATTGATATGGTAAAGAAATATGATGACATACGGAACGCAGACGTAGTCGCTAACTATGGGCCTTATGAGAAAGCTCATGGTCGCTCAGAGGGCAATAGAGAGGGCTATGCTCGGAGTTTCCCTGCGAGATCGAATCAGAAATGAGGAGATTCGCAGGAGAACCAAAGTAACCGACATAGCCCGGATGATTGCAAAACTGAAGTGGCAGTGGGCTGGGCACATAGCTCGAAGGACTGATGGCCGTTGGGGCAGAAAAGTCCTCGAATGGCGACCGCGTACCGGAAGACGCAGTGTTGGTAGGCCCCCTACAAGATGGACCGATGATCTGGTCAAGATCGCCGGAATAGGTTGGATGAGGGCAGCGCAGGACCGATCATCGTGGAGATCTTTGGGGAAGGCCTTTGTCCAGCAGTGGGCGTCTTCCGGCTGATATGATGAAAGAAATAATCGATGTATCAGAGACAAGTAATCAAGCAATGGTTATCGGATGGGTACTACATTAGAAATTGTCTGAGTGTCATTATAAATAATTAAATATATTGCGATATTTAACACAACGCCATCTAGTCCCAAACTAAGCTGCATAGCACTTGTGTTATGGATATTAGACAACTGATTGCCATTAATAGTGAAAATTATTTATTTTATGGTAAGGTAGCTGCTTGCAGCTTAGTGGTATTAAGTTATACTACCAATCTAAAAGTCCCAGGTGTGAATCCCACTGTGGCTTAAGCTGTTTAGGCAGTTTTTATCGCCTAATTTGGACGGTGAAGGAAAACACCGCGACAAATGAGGCGGTTATACTGTTCGTACCGCTCTTTTGTAGCGCTTATCTGTGACAGGCCTAGTTTATTTCTTAATCTAGGCTATACTTGAAATTTTGATTCCTACTACAAACACAACAAAATTAATATTCCTGTACTCTAAATAAATTATTAGTTTCATGTAGGCACAATATCCGTCGAATGTCACGCACATTTGCAAAGCTAATACAATTTAACTTTAGGGAATGAAAACCGCAGTAGAACCGTTGTCATCCGACTTGCACTAACGTCGGATTTACTACTAAAGTTTCCCCATCTACTAATTTTATATGACGAACAACTGTAAGTATAAACTAGATTTATATTTACTTCGTTAATGGAACTAAAGTAGTCTAATTTAGCCTACCAGTTTTACTACATTCATTATTTACGTTAAAGTTTGAGTCGGGTTCGTATATAAAAGTTAGTTATTGTATATTCAACCTTATTCTTATTTCACCACCGATAAAACTAGAAGTACTTTACCTAACTAGATTATTTAATTAGAGGAGAACTCAGAACATAGTACAATTCTTTCTAAAGGCTTCAAAGAATTAAAAAAATCACTATTTTCTTTCGGATGGATCAGGTTGATTTTAATCATATCTAGTCCATATATTTTCATTTGCCTCTTTGCACATACAGAGGAAAGGTAAAACAATAGGATTTACGTAAAAAGGTACGTAAAAATATAGACTCAGCTGTGTACATCAGTCTCCGAAGAGAAAATTTTAGAAGCATATGGAATGAAACGTCTGGACAATGATGATGAAAACAGCAAAATTAATATTATAATAGTATTAATTAGTATTATACAGACCAAAAAAGTCTAAGCAACATGCATGATATTATAAATTTACCATTTATACTAATTAATTTCTAAGTCTTTACTCACTCAAAGTGCATAGGTATGTAAACTTTTTTGATATTGATGACATACTGGCTGGTTGTAAAAAAATTCCATTATGTTTTGTTTTTTTCATAAAATTAAATTAAAAGGAATTTGTTTTAATTTAAGTGCATTTTTATTGCTACGTTTAGTCTTGATTTTATAATTTTACCAACCATTTGAATAAAGTTAGCGACAAAATTGAATTGTTAGATATTCTTTACGTCATGGAGCGACGTCATTTGACGGCAAATGAAATGAAAAGAGCTGTAGGGATGTTGCAAGCGGGAAGTAATCAATCTCAGGTATCTCGACATTTTGGCATTCATAGAAGTGTTATTTGTCGTCTTTGGCAGCGCTACAATAATATAAAGGAACCCGCTAAACAGCATCCAGGCCGTAAAAGGAGTACAACCACTCGGCAAGACCGGTACATACAACTGACTGCAAGACGCCAGCCGATGTTAACTGCTCGAGAGATAAATTTGAGTCTACAAAATTCAAGTGGTGTTGATGTAAGTTCCTAAACTGTGCGAAATCGACTGCATGAGTACGGCCTACGAGCTCGACGCCACCGATACGTCACGGGAATCGCGCTCGTCGAAATGAATGGTGTAGAGAACGCAGAACATGGACCCAGGAACAATGGGATAAAATTATATTTACCGATGAGTCGCGATTCGGGTTTAGGCCTGATACAAGAAGGGTGCGAGTGTACCGTCGGCCTGGAAATACTGAAAGGCTCAGGTGCATTCAAGAAATTCATCCATACAGCGGCTCATCCACCATTCTAAAATTCAAATTAGTACATGTTGCTTAGACTTTTTTGATGTGTGTAGTTCTTTGACAAGCAATGCTTAGACAGTTTTTCTGACATAAAACATATTAGATCATGAATATTTAACTTTCGAGGTTTTCATTACTATCGAATTTTTCTAAAAACTTACTTATCATTGCGGTGTCACGATACACAATATTAGGAATCTTTTTTTTTATCTAGGGGAAAAACCCTCTCTTGAAGTGTTCCCCCGGCCCGGGGGGACCGAGGGATATGTGGGACACCGGGAAAGATGTTCGGCCATCCGACTACCCACTAAAAAACTCCGCTGTTCTCCTATCGCCTACACCAGGGCCCACGGATATATGGCCTGCCGATCTCATGGCCCGCGCCAGCACCGGCCCGCCCTTTGTCTTAAGGCGGGCCCCTCCTAAATTGTTAGCGCCAGGGGGTCAGGATTTCGTCCCCCGGTGCTCTTCTGAATCAACATGAGTTGAGGGGGGCCGCGGAACAGCACGCGGCCCTCTCCCTCGCGGCAATAGTGCGGGCGGCGGATCCTCCCCCGAGGGTCGCCCGCGGCCGCTTTTTACGGCAGCCGAAGTTACTTGCCCTCCGGCGCCGCCGGCGTGGCCTGCGTTGGCGGGAGGGGAGTGTGGTGGTCAACTCCCGCTCCGTCGCTTCCTTTGCGGTCGGGCGGGACTTGCATCCCCGCCGCGTGCCAGTCAGGCGTGGGTACAACTACCAGACGACACTCCAGAAAACCAGAGAGTCGCCTAACGTCGTAGCCAGCCAAGCCAGACCGACGGACAGCGGAGATGCCGTTCCCGCCCCAGGAACTCTCTCTCTGTGCAGGCGCAGTCGAAATGGGCATAGTTTCGACTACCAAATCAGGGCCCGGGACTGAACCTGGGACCCCAACTCGTACCCGCAACCATCCCACCGGGGACCGCGCCACGAACAGAGAGTGAAGTTGGGAAAGGATGTGGGAGGTAGACGGGAAGAAAGGTGGGACTCCGCCGCCTCGGACGGGAAGGGGAATGAGGCGGCGGATGCTCGGGCACCTCGGGTACGCACACTCGTGCACTCCTCGATCAAGTGAACTCCAACTAAACTCCAGTACTGGAATTTGATATAACTAGTTTATCAGTTAATATTTGAGTAACCTTTATTTCGGTTGTAAATACCTCATTCAGTTAACCCTATTTACGTATGTAAAAGTATTTTTTACATTATTATAATGCAGAGAAAAGCTTCTAACTTTTAATACTTGTAAGTAAATCATGTAACAATTAGTTTTAGTCTTTAAAATTAGTCTTTAAAAACCTTTAAACACAACAGGAACACTAGTGATGTCACAGTGTCTTAAAAACATTAGATGTATTTAACATATTCACAAATATATTATAAATTTACTATAATATAAAATTATTGAACCGATTTTGAAAAAAAATTGTAAGTATATGTGGTTTGGTCCAACCTAAAAGAAAGAATAGTTTTTATCTCCATTATTGAAATTAATATTTTCATTGCAAATTAAATGTTTATTTATGTTGTTACGACAGCGGTATGAATTTATTGGTTAGTTCTATGAATTCCTAATAGAATGCAGTATTAGTTGATTCAACGATACAAATCTCTAATACTTTTTGAAATCTGAGGTTGCATGGACATCCGGTAGATGGCGTTGTGTTTTAGCAGAGCAATGCCAAAAACGCGATCCTGCGAAGCTACCTCTAAGCCAAGAGTGACGACCGGAGTTTTTAGTGGGCAGGACTGGCGGCCTTTTGCCCCCGGTCTGCCCGAGGGGAGTAATCCTACATACCGCACCAGCCTTCCCCCAGAGGCGGGTGGAAACTGTAACAGATTCTCCGGTATACAAAAAAGAAGATGGCGTTGTGTTACGATTTCTAAATAATAATCGATACATTATATTCCACGTCATATTTGTTTATATGTTCACATCCATGGGTCCTGTTTTTACCCCAAAGACTGTCGCGGAGAAATACAGGGCGAAGAATACGCCTTTGCATTGCCTGTTTCTCGACTTGCAGAAAGCCTTCGACTGTGTTCCTCGCACGGTAATCTGGTGGGCATTGCGATTCAAAAGGGTTCCAGGGACCTATATTGACATCATCCAAGACATGTGTATGTGATTCCGTAGTTCGGACCGCTGTTGGCGACACAAAACCTTTCCCCATCACCGTTGGGGTGCACCAAGAATCCGTCCTTAGTCAATTTCTGTTTAGCGTGGTATATAGACGTGTTGTCAGACGGACGCATGAAGGCGTGGAAGGAATCGCTTGATAATGGTGGTCTGAAGCTCAATGTGGCGAAGACCGAGTACTTGGCCTATAACTCCACAGATCTCACACCCGTACGCATAGGCGGCGACACGGTCGAGCGCACGGATCAAGCGAAATACCTGGGATCTGTATTTCATGCGTCTGGTAACATCGATTGCGACGTCAAGGCACGCATTACTGCCGCGTGGGCCAAATAGCGTGAGGTAACTGGTGTCATTTGTGAACCCAAGATTCCGGTAAAGTTGAAGGGACAGGTCTATAAGACCATCATTAGGTCTTTCCTTTTATATGGCTGTGAAGCGTGGCCGGTGTTAGAGCGACACAAGCAAGAGCTGCGTGTCACGGAGATGAATATGCTGCGGTGGATGTGTGTAATAACGCAAAAGGAACTCCGGCATCCGCGGCAGTCTTCATATCCGTGACGTTGCGGAGTGTCGGCTCCGTTGGTACGGCCACGTTTTATGGCAACCGGATGATTACGTGGGAAACAAATGTCTGGCCATGTCGCCTCCGCCGGGCCCCGACAAGACTCAAAAAGTGCTGTCTTGACGTTGTAAAGGGTGATATGCATGCCAATGGGCTCCCTACCAGGGATGCTGAAGACCGTGCGAAGTGGAGTAGAAAAAGTCGGAAAGCGGATCCCGGGCACTGAAACAGAAGTTTAGATTGCAACCGGGATACAACGCTTAGATGATGATGGTGATGATTTTTTATGTTCACGACATAACCGCATTACTTTATTTTTCGTGAAGGATTTTTATAATGTAACACGTAGCTGGGTCAGCTAGTATATTTCTTTTAGCGTAAGAGTTTTAAGAGTAAAGCCAAATTTACTAAGGGTATTTAAATGTAGGTAAATGAAGATAAATCCTTTGATCCTTTCTACATAGCGAGCTAGCTTCGTTAAGTATTTTACTAAGACAAATATAACGAACCTAAATCGGGTTTATTTAGCTTTTTCGTAGCTTTGTTTAATTTTTGTATTGCTATCTCTTTGTGAACTCAATTATGATTTAAAATAATAAATAAACCCTTCTACTACGACTTCTACTTTCTACTATGTTTATATGACGGGTTCGGTCTGGTTTTGATATATATTTTTTTATTGCTGTGGGACAGCAGACAGGCTGACGACCCGCTTAGAATTTAGTAGTTACCGTTGCCCATGGGTGTTTGCAACGCCAGTGGCATCGCAAACAGGCTGTTGTCCCATAAGGGTACAGGAACTTGGGTTACTAATGCTGGAACACAACACAAGGTTATTATGGTGGCATACTTAAGACCAAAGGTGGTCGCCATCAAGACGGGCTTGGGGCCCTACCACGTAGCTAGGGTGGGTTGTTTCGTCGCCTTTTACGACAAGCCGACTCCGGCCACACGGGTTGGTATTCTTTCTCCGCCCCTGCACGAATAGAGATATAAAATTATAATAGAACTACCCAGTTATTTACTTAGAGAATGTTGGATTATTCCTGTTATTAATTTCAATTAATCCAGATACATGCCGTTTGATTTCCCCTTTCGGGTCAGTATACGTTTTCTCCTAAAACATCAAATATAGCAAGGCATCAATACTTAGCTTTGGACACCGGGCTGCAAAGTGCAAAACTCCTAAAAAAGCAATTGTACCAGTTATGAAGTCCTAACAAATCAATATAGAGAAAACCAATTATATGATGATGATAATTATACATAGGTATAATTATCATTTAATATAAATATAAAAAATTTAAAGCACTCTATACACATATAACCATAACAGCCCTTAACTTCCAATTGCTAACCGTGCACCCTAGGAGGATTCAACAATAAACCCGCCACATTTGATTCAAATGAATTCGTGTCACACACTTCATGATATGCAAGTTTTCTAACAACGCTTACCTTCTCTGCCAATACATAGGAGTGTATTTTATATGCACACTAGCCAATCACGCCCGCTCAGCTGGGGACTAACAACAAGCAATATTAAATAGAAAATAAATAACTATGACCTCTGCGGCCGGGGTCAGCCTGTCATATAAGGCGACAAAACAACCCACCTTAGCTACGTGGTAGGGCTCCAAGCCCGTCTGGATGGCGACCACCTTTGACCTTAAGTATGCCACCATAATAACTTTGTGTTGTGTTCGGGTGAACCAAGTTCCTGTACCCTTATGGGACTGCAGCGTGTAGGCAACGCCACTAGCATTGCAAACACCCATAGGCGACGGTAACTGCTAAATTCTAAGCCAGTCATCAGCCTGTCTGCTGTCCTACACCAATAAAAAAAGTCGATTTGAAACATAATAGTTACTACCATACAACAGAAAAATAACAGTGTTTACTTCTTTGAGAACGAACAAGTTAAAAGTCCATTTTTTTATTTATTTCACACAGTACAACAACTACAAGGACTCTCACGTTTCCCAATAAACGAAAAGCTTATTTCACTCACGCCTGACTTTGAAGCATCCTTCGATTGGAAACTGAAAAATATTTCCAATATTTTCCTCGTGAAGAATTTTCGTTTCTATTCAAAAGTATGTGCGAACCGTAGCGGTACAAACGAGAGGAAATGAATTTTATTTAGCCGAAGTACCTACATGCCTCAGCGCCCCATTTTGATCATATTTAAGTGACATGACATGTGCTTAGAAAGTCGCAAACGAATTTTTCAAATGTGGGCATTTGACAGAATAAAAGCATTTCATCCTAACTAATATTATAAATACGAAAGTAAGTTTGTTTGTTTGTTACGCTTTCACGCCTAAACCACCGAACAATTTTGATGAATTTCAGTATAGTCATAGATTGGACCTTGGAGAAGGACATAGGCTACTTTTTTAAATTCATCTGGCAGAACAACGTTTGCCGGGTCACCTAGTTTGGTATAAGTACCTAAATAATTTCGTGTTATATAATTGTAAAATAATCGAAGAAGAAACTAAGATAAATTCAGTTTTAAGACTAAAATGCTTTAACTTTTACTTTAATAAACCTTATGTTGTGTTCCGGCATTAGTGACCCAAGATCCTGTACCCTTATGGGACATCAGTGTGTTCGCGATGCCACTGGTGTTGTAAACACCCACAGGCGACGGTAACTGCTAAATTCTAAGCAGGCCGTCAGCCTGTCAGCTGTCCTACAGCAATAAAAAAAAATAAAAAATAACTTTAGTTATTATGATATGAGTGATATTTTTAACCTGGTATTTCTGGCGTAGTAAGTCATAAAATTGGAAGCGATTTTTGGTGTTTGGTCTTAGCTGGGTTATTAATATGCCGCCATAATAACCTTGTGTTGTGTTCTGGCATGTACTGTATGTACTCCTAAGCGAACAGCAGCGTGTTCGCGGTGCATCTAGCGTCGCAAACATCCATAGGCGACGATAACTGCTTACTACAAAGAGGTCTGTTGACCTGTCTGCTGTTCTTCAGAAAAAAACTGTCGAGTTTTCCTTAGTTTATAATTTATGATGTAATTATAAACATAGCCTATTAAAGGTTTAAATAAATGAACTTGAAAAACGATAGTAATTGTTACTTATTGCAAGTAAAACGGGGCATATCTTATTTATAATACTTGAAAATGTTGTTTACACGGACAACAGCCGCATGAACGGCTCGCCTTTTTGATGAAAATTTAATGAGGCAGCCTAGGGAGGGCTTTTTAAAACGACTGACCATTACGCGAGACAAGAGCTTGACTGTCCAGAACGCTTTTGTCATGGCTTTTTCAAAACGATAACATTTGCAATTTGCGGAATATAAGGAATCGTTTTAATGTGGCTGAACTCCTTTAACCTAGGGGTGTATTGTCAAGTACTTATACACTAATATTATAAAGAGAAAAGATTTGTTTGTTTATTCCGGATTGCTTAAACCACTACCGAAATTATTTTTATTCATCATTAGTGAGCTTTTATTTTTTGATTTGATTAGTAGTATAAGTGTGATAATTATTAAATAATTAATGTTTATCATCTCCTCCATGGCGCAACGTCCTTCACGCGTCAAAACGCCTACAGGTTTGACTTCCATTGTGTATTTATTTATTTAAAAAATTTATTACACAGCACACAACTCAAACTTACATACTGATACATCACAATTCGAAATCCGAAGTTGGTATGTTATATATTTATTTAGAAAGTAAACGTATATCAGTTGTCGAGTATCCATAACAGAAGCCCTCTGCATTGGGATTAAAGAGCGCTGTATGAATAGTCTCACTATACTTATTTACGTTTTATAAAGAAAATGGATGGACCCTATGTCACTACTGCCGGAACATACCCCAAAAGTGCTAAAAGTAAAATCAAAAATGTCAGAATGTATTAATAGAAATTCTACCCTCTAAAACTAATTTAAAATCTGGAACAAATGTTATAACTAAAAAAGTACTAAAGTTTTCTTTCTATATAAGTTAGTATGTCAACCTATAAATTGATTATAAAATAAACGAGTAAATCAAACGAGTTTAAGAGTTAACATGAAAGGGAATTTAAGACATCTGGAGCAATTTTCTAACAAGGTGCTTAACTATTCACAGATGAATGTAAAAGGCTTTTCAGTCTTGTTCGTTAAAACCACGCAAACGTTCCTTAAATACACAGAGAAAATGAGAGCAATTTTATGCGATCAAAAGCGACGTTTCAGTAATAAGGTTGTTACTAAATACTATAAGTAAGATATTTATAAAAGGCAACGGTTAATTGGTGGGCAAAAAAAGTAAACGAGCTGACTAGTAGGAATGGTAGCCTTCGTTAACTAAATGAGGTTTCCAGTTGCGCTTACAATATTTCCTCGTTCATAAAACAATTTTATATATTTTAAAGTTGTTAAATTACAGGCCGAATAACTAATAAAAATCCCGCAGACCCCAGCAAATACTCGTAATATCATAATAAATATTTATGATTAAAACTTTTAGAAAAGAATTATTGCCTCAAAATTACATAGAATATATACTATATAGTATCACACATATAAAAATTCAGAAGTGTGTATTACGGTGTTTTAAAATAAAGCATATTTTTCAAATTCATGTGAAATTATCGTCATTAATGCTAAATAATTTGTCAAAATTTGAGCTTTGTTAAGTTTAAAAGGTCCAGCATCGAATTTAAAATTTTCCCATTAATTTTGGGAAAGTATTCAACCGATTTATTTAGATTTATTTCACCTGCATACTGTGTAGACCTTTTTTTGTGTTAATTAATTTTATTTTCAAAATTTATTAGATTGAATTAATGCCTTTTGAAAAATCCTACTACAAATAATTTATTTATGATTCATGTTTATGAAATAAAACGGGATGTCTATTAATTTGCTAGACATACATTTTTCTCTCACAAACCCTTCACTAAGGCGTCACAAAACACCTCAGATTTGCAATTTTAGTGCTGTTTTTCCCGTATTCATATGCTAAGTACCATGTGGGATGTTTTACAACCCGTGTTGCGTGAACATCAAGAGGCTCCGAAGACGTCTACCGACGCAGCATCGTATGCCGAGTGAGGCCTATGATATAATACCGAGGGTACATAAAGAAAAATGTCAAAGAATTATATTTCAATATTTCTATAGAGTTCTTATGGTTAGGACTTTTTAACATAATAACAATGACCCAGCGCCATTTAGTCACAAAGCAGAAATAAAAATTTTGTATCTATCAACTGCATCATCTAATACTTAAACGTCAGTCTAAAACTAGGTCCTAGGTCCGTATCTAGGACTAAATATTAATGTTAAGGTGATAATTTTGTAACTTATAGTATTTCAAAAGTTTGATTGCACGACAAACATTTAAAGACATCTGGGTTATAAAAATATTTATTAAAAATACATTGACTACGACCAGAACAAATAATTCAAACATTTCGTCCTGAATGAATCAATTCATAATAGCGCTAATAAGGATGTGACGTTTGCTAAAACAATGTAACTGGATGCAGTAACTCGACTGAAAAGGGCAGACTGTCCTTCGTATTTTCTATACATATTCATTGTTCATCAGTACACGCCTCCAGACGATGGGTCGCTGTAAAACAACGGGAGAGGAATTCTCTTTTAATTACGAACCCGCCTCGGCCGCTGCATGCTACGATGCTTAGAATCTTTTGATAACCGTTGCCCCTTTTAAACCATTCAATTATGATTTCTATTCATATCACGATATGGTATATTATGTTCCCCATATGACGAATACAATTTTTTTACCTTTCTTTATAAAGTTGATTTTTTGAGCTGAAGTGGATATTTTCAAATGAGCTTCAATAATAGCAGTGCGATGGGTACCTGAAACAATGGAATAAAATTGATGAGTGAAGGAAATTTGTATTGGTTTTTACGTTGCAGTTTTCTCAGTTTATTTATGTACTTTCTATATAGAAATTCAAACCGTTTCATAAATATGCCAACTTTTGTTTAATAAAATATACATATTAAAACACCCAATTAATACTTAAACTAAATAGAATATAACGAAAGGTTTGTATGTAGTTCTGATTCCAATTTACTGTATTTTGTATACCACGTTCACAACAACCAACATTGGTAATAAATATCTGGCCGAGCTGCCTTCGGCAGGAGGGATAAGTTGGTTTGGCATCGTAAAAGGTCACGCGTGCCAATGGACTCACTATAAGGGATGTGGAAGATCATGCGAAATGAAAAAGAAAAAGTCTGAAAGCGGGCCCTGGGCACCAAAGCGGATTTGGAGTGGAACCGCAATTTAAGACCAAGATAATGGTGATAAATTTGCTGTAGTTAATTATTTTAAAAAAGTATAAAACTACTATAACAGACATAACAATCGTTATTTTATATTGCCCACAAATGATAAGGAAATCAAAAAATAACATTAATATCTTAGATTGCACAAGTACCAGCACAATTTGAACAATAGCTTGGAGCCAGACGCAAGTTAAGCCAATGTAACATAAAATGTGTTGATGCAGCACATCGGGATTCTGTTAAGCTACTAGCTCCAAGACAGGGCCGGAGTTTGAAGCGAGCACAAATTTAATTACGGGATAAACGGGCATGTTGTAGGTAGTAAGTATGTCGACAGCCGGGACCCGTATTTCATTAGATATTTTAACCTTTTAAAACGGGCGGTTTTAAAATTAAACGCTAAAGTACGCTCTTATAATTTCATTATTATTTTCTACGCTTATACTATACTTATCGGAGCGCTTTGTGTGTTTTAGATATTTATTAATAACATTTTATCAAAATTTCTATACATAAAATATTCTTCCTAGCTTTTTTCCTTATTTTCCTTACAATTTTCAATCATTGAAAACAACTTGATTTCCCTTTACTGAAGTAAACATGATTCTAAACCTGTTGTTTAACAGACACAATATTTGAGATTCACATAGAATATACTAATGAAGTTTTCATCTAAATTTGTAACTTTTTACAGTGGTGTGTGTGGTTGCGAGATACGCAGATTCTTAACAGGTGGTGTGATTTGACATTTTTGGCTTTTATGAAAAGACTTCCATCTAATTCTCCGTTCGTTCTCTAAAATGAAGTGGCGGGAGTAGACGATGGTTTCTATATATTTTCAAACGAGAAGAAACAACTTCAGCTCCACATTTCTTCAGTTCACATTTCTTATCCGTGCAGGGGCGGAGAAAGAATACTAACCTCTGCGGCCGGGGTCGGCCTGTCGTAAAAGGCGACTAAACAACCCACCCTAGCTACGTGGTAGGGCTTCAAGCCCGTCTGGATGGCGACCACCTTTAGTCTTAAGTATGCCGCCATAATAACCTTGTGTTGTGTTCCGGCACTGGTGACCTAAGTTCCAGTACCTTTATGGGACAGCAGCATGTTCGCGATGCCACTGGTGTTGCAAACATCCATAGGCGATGGTAACTGCTAAATTCTAAGCGGGCCGTCAGCCTGTCTGCTGTCCTACAGCAATAAAAAAAAAAAAAAAGTTCATATATGATATAGTGTGATTGTTTGTCGAATATTCTAAATATTATGTACATGATTTTAAGTTTACTTTATAACATATCTTAAATAGAATAATTGAAAGGCGTTAAAATATTTAAATATAACAATTAATTCTTCTATTAGATACAATCCACTATATTCATCCATACATCATTTTCATCCGTGCAGAGGCGGAGAAAGAATACTGACCTCGGCGAACCTATCCCAGCATTCCCAGCTACGTGGTATGGCGCCAAGCCCGTCTGGATGGTGACCACGTTTGGTCTTAAGTATTCCGCCATAGTAACTTTGTGTTGTGTTTCGGCATTAGTGACCCAAGCTCCTGTACCCTTATAGGAGACAGCAGCGTGTTCGCAATGCCACTGGCGTTGCAAACACACATAGACGATGGTACCTGGTAAATTTTGTGTGGGCCATCAGCCTGTCTGCTGTCCTAAAGCAATAAAAAACAATCACAATACAATAACAATATCTGCTAATATAATGACCGAATACGAGGAAACTTTTTACGAAAAACGGATAGCTTTTGAATCTGTTATACAATCACTTTGGATGATTTTAATTTGTTTAGAAATTCTATACTATTGTTTTACAGTTGAAACTGTAGTCGAGGAAATTAATTAGACCTCTAGTTAATGCTAATTGAATGAAAAATAGACTGTCATAGATATTTTGCAAGAAAAGTGACTCAATTAAACAAGAAACAAGGCAAAAAAATTAGAATTTAAAAGAGTTTTTGAATTACGCACATTTCCCGTTTATATTTGCGAAAAATATGACTGGCTGATGGCCCACAATATAATAATCAGTTACCGCCGCCTATAAATATTGGCAACGCCAGGGGCACCGCTAACACGCTGCCGTCCGCGTAGAGGAACTATAAACCTGAGTCACTTATGCCGAAAATCTACAAAGGCTATTATGGAGGCATTATTAATTACTGGGATTGCCATCCAGACAAGAATACTAAGATAATATTGAAGATGCTCAGGATAATCTAATTGATATTTAGTTCATCGAGATAGCAGATAACGACTTATATGAAGAAAATTAGAGCAAGCATAATTTTGGTAGCAAGGGACCAGAAGTTTTATAAATCTCTGGCTTGACAGCGATGCAAAGCATTATGAGTCCAAGCTCTAGGTTTCTTATCTTATTCTTCTTCTTCTTCAAGTGCCTCTCCAACTAGTGAAGGTCGGCTACCAATTTCTGGAATTGTTGTCTGTCCTTAGCGAGTCGAAACAATTTGGATACGCTCGCTATTCCAGTCCACTCTCGGATGTTACGGAGCCACGACTTCTTTCTCCGACCAACTCGACGTTTACCGGCAACCTTGCCCATCATTATAAGTTGCAAGAGGCATATCTATCGTGCCTGAGCACGTGACCGAGATATGCAGTTTTTCGTCTCTTAATGATAGACAAAAGTTCCCTTTTCCGTCCAGCTGGCCGCAGAACCTCCTCATTTGTGACTCTATGCGTCCAACTTATCCTCGACATACGCCTGCTTATCTTATTAGTGTAAGATAATTTAACAGCCTAGCGTAGACAAATAAATTGTTGGTATCAAATACACTTGATAGTAT
Organism: Malacosoma neustria; assembly: GCA_963693495.1. NCBI lineage: Eukaryota > Metazoa > Arthropoda > Insecta > Lepidoptera > Lasiocampidae > Malacosoma > Malacosoma neustria. The sequence continues at coordinate 10,868,540 of OY856385.1, read as the reverse complement.
GAAAATCTTAAGTAAATGAAATACAGAACAATTATAACAATCTGCTGAGTGGGGTTATTGTTATGTCCTTCTACTTAAACATATTGCTTATTTCCACAAACCCAGGACTTACGACTCAATTTATAACTTTGTCAGTTTTACTTCGTGCAAGGGCGGAGTAACAAATAATGTTAATCCCTGCAGCCGAGGTCGGCCTGTCGTGGCCGACAACACAACCCATCTAGCTACATGGTAGGACCCCAAGCCCGTCTGGATGGCAACCAACCTTGGTCTTAAGTATTCCGCCTTATTAACCTTGATTGTGTTCCGGCATTAGTGACCCAGCTTCCTGTAACATGGGGCAGCAGCGTATTCGCGGTGCCCCTGGCGTCGCAAACATCCGTCCGTCGCAAACGTAACGGAAGTCGACGGTAACTGCTTACTGTTAAGTGGGCCGTCACCCTGTCTACTGTTTCTCAGCAATAAAAAAATGTTTCTTATTCCATTACAATAAAAGTCATGAATAAAAACTAAAAGACAACACGTTTTCGATTTTAAATAACATCTGTGCGGAGTGCAACATTACGACAGAACCGTCCGACGGTACAGTACGGGCCCCGATCTCGTTTCAGATAGCTCCATCAATCTTCCGCAACATTGTATCGAATTTCTATTTTAAAAACCGGGTTTCCGGACGAAGTTAGCGGGACCTTTATCGTTCTAAAAGCTACTTTTCTACATGTGGTATAAACGGAGTGCTGTTACGAAAATATGACCTAAATATACATTTCTTTTGCTTAATGTTGCATGTCTTGCATGTTAATAAATGATGTTTATATAAATAAATAATATAAATATATTGGGACATTTCACACAACACCATCTAGTCCCAAAGTATGTAAATAGTATAGTGTGTCATAGGTACTAGATAATATATACTTTTCTTTTCTAAATAAATACATATTATACATAAATACCCAAAGGCGAAACGGGATTGAACCCGAGACTGACCCGAGAAGTCAGTCAGGCCATGTCAGTCAGGGGGAGGTCGGGGATGTAATATACTGATGGTGAAAAATAAGGGAACCTGCATTATGTGTGGCCATGAGGCGGATACACTAGGGTACGTAACTCGGCAATACGCCTTGGACAAGCGTGGTGGGTATACTGTCCGTTCTCTATAAGAAAAGACCCAAGTCCAGCAGTGGGACTGGGATAAAGAAGTTCAGTTCAACAGGTCCTGTGGTCCAAGCCAGAAAATAGCATAGAGCTAACACGAAATCACAAAAAATACATAATAACAAGAAATCATAAAACGTAAATTATTTCTTTAATTGAAACAACGACGTTCTGTTATCGACTTCCATAGCACATCGGCTAACGCTCTGCGGTAGGCTCGGAGGTCACGGGATCCATTGCCGTCTCGCGTCTTTATGTATAATATTTATTAACAGAAGAAAATTATAATCTTAGTATATTAGTTATTTAGTATCCATAACACAAGTGATATACTAATTACTTTGAGACTAGATGGCATTTTGACAACGACGTCCCAAAATATTTATTTATTCTCCATACAGGATCGAGAAGGTTCCATACAGGAAAGACGGCTTTTATATGATACATGAAATTTATCTATAATATATATTCCATATTTATCGGCATGAATAAAAAATCACCGAGAAAACGAAGAAAGACTGCTGAAATTTTGCACTGTGATCGTACTGTAAAATTGATGACAGTCTCTAAACTTTTAGAAGCAACCGGACATTGATGATGATGATGGTAGAATTCATCAATTTCTACATACATAACGTAAACAATATTTATATATATTCAATACTAGTTGACGCGGCAAACATTATTCTGCCATATGAGTTTTAAAAAATAATAAAGTGGCCTATGTCCTTTTCGAAGGTCCAATCTATGACTATATCGAAATCCATCAAAATTGGTTCAGAGGTTTAGGCGTGAATGCGTAACAAACCAACAAACTTTGCATTTATAATAGTAGTTAGGATTGTCAATAATTATATATTGTTACATATATTCTTTAAAATGAATATCTGTAGTGTCTATAATTTCTACAATACTCACATACAATAAATTCACTATACTATACGTAAAATATTCTTCAAATCCATCTTAAGCAAGAGCAGTTGCCGTCTATTTACCAGATGCCCAGCTATGGAATATTTATAGGCAAATATAAAATTATATTTTAAACACATTTCATCAAAATAAAGCCAAGCAACCAACAAAAGCGAGAATTATTCTCGTTATGAAATAGTATTTCTTTGTTCAAACAAAGTTCTTTATTCGTATTTCAACCAATTCCATTAGCAGCTGCGGTTGGAAAGTTTATCAAGCTTTACATTTATATTGAACTTCGTTGTTGGGATTTGGCGCACTGATTTATTTATTTATTACGTCTGAAGTTTATATTAAGGAAGAATTATTTTACACATGCCGATTTCGTTTTAACAAAAGGTTGTCTTTTTAAACCCTGAAGCGATACCAGGTTATTTGGACTTATCATTCCCGCCAAGAAGAGGCACATCTTATAAAATACGATTTCAATTTAACTGCTGCATAGGGAGAACATAAGAGAAAGCGGAAGAAGCTGAAATAGAGTTATCACATAGACTTCAACAGTGAAACCGAACCGATATGAATATTTCATTTATGGAAGAGAGAAAAAAAGGAGGAACCAACTCTTCCGCAAACACGTCTAATGTAAGTTTGTCAAAGACGGAAGATTACGGCGGTCAAATATTTAATTTCACTACAGTCTACCGTGAATGAATTATGCTAGTTCATTCGCTTTGGATGGTGGTGGTCTGCAATGTCAGTCTGAGGGTCTAAGTTACTGATACTTCATTACTTTATCTTCGTCGTACAAGCGCTGCTGCTTTTACATAGGTGCACGCTCCAGGTATTTTTCATTAATTTTATATTTACTAACCTAAGCTGTACCGTAAATCATCTTGTTTTATTTGTGTAACAATTTGTTTTCTTTTTTATAGATATATTCTTAGCATGTACATATAAAAGTAGACACGTAGCTGGGGAGTTTCTTGTCGCTTCTTCTCCTTATAACAGCGAAATACGTTATGAAGCGGTGATAACTTTAGTTTATTTTACAATTGATATTTTGACTTTCAGAAAATTTTCTAGATAGGAACTTATTTTGAATAAAAAAAATTCAGTTTAAGTTTGAGTTGGAAGAAACGGTCCTGATGCATCTGAACTTTTATTTTTAGAAACAGGTACTTTATTGAATATTGTACCAGTGCACTTCTTGCTCAAGTGCCCTCTTGTGATTCTTCCTGACCCTTCATAACACTTTCTTTATATTTGCTTTTATCTTCTTCAACCGATAGATCTTCTGTTGGCTGCTGATGGGGATAAAGAAGATCATGTTATATCAGTTGTTACAAACGGCTGTTAAAAATTAGCTTAAATGACAACAATGATTAAAATAAACACGTGGTCCAAATTTGCTAAAAAGTTAAATAATAATAAAAAAATTCTTCGATGTGGTTTTGAGTGCAACATGCCAAAGACCCTAAAGAATGATGAGAGTTTACAGTTTATAAAAGTTATCTTTATACCATTACATAAGGTAACATCGATGTGCCCGTCATAACCACACATTCAAGCAAATTGAATCGTGATACAGTTGAACGAATATTTCCTGGTAACGAATGTATTGTACAAGATAAAAATAAAAAGAAGCATTCACAATACCAGTGAACCACAGGAATTGCTCTGATGAACGAGCAATGCGGTTCTAATGGTAATGCTCTTTTTACTCGTGTCAGTGATTCGCTCGCTCGAAGCTTTGAGAGAGCAAGTTAAATTAAAAGATCGTAACTTAACAGATATATCATGAAAATTTATCGTGTTCCTGCAAATTACAGATTCTTTATATCGTGATTCATCTTACTATACCACTGCATTCGATTTATTATTTAATGTTGTTACACAGTAAGTAAGTAATTTAATAATCCAATTCAATCATTATTTCCATACAAAATGAACAAATATTAATATTACTAATAATATTCTATACAATATGGAATAAACAATTTAAATCTCTTTTTTTATATTACTTTCCTCCAGATAGGAATCGGGACTCGTTAGACATCTTTGAGTGTTATTACTTATTTACAAGGCTTAGGACTAGGGCTTACTGTTACCGGCTTATAAGTTTACTTATATCTTTTTCTTCCTGCCCTTATCCCAGCTATGTAGGGTCGGCACAACATGTCCTCTCTTTCCACTCTCTTCTATTAGTTTTCATCTGAACATTCATACCTTTTTCATATCATCTTTTACACAATCCATCCTTTCTTTGGTGTACCTCTCCTTTTACAACCACTTCTAACAAAATAGGGTAAAAATAGGGTTCAATGTGTGAATCACAATAAGAGACATCGAACTTTGTTTTCTTCTTCAGAAAATCTACATATTATATTCGTTTCGTTACCAATAGATGCGCCGTATATTGTCAACGACGCTTGAGCTCTAATTTTTCTCTCAGGATTTCACTTATTCCACAGACGGTATTTGCATTTGAGAAATATTAATATATAAAATTCTGTTTCATTTATAATATATATTCTATTGTAGAACTTTGAATGGCACCGACGCGTTATTTTACGGAGTAGTAATATCGGCCAGTGACAATACTCGATAATTTATCATCATCATCATTTCAGCCGGAAGACGCCCACTGCTGGACAAAGGCCTCCCCCAAAGATCTCCACGATGATCGGTCCTGCGCTGCCCTCATCCAACCTATCCCGGCGATCTTGACCAGATCATCGGTCCATCTTGTGGGGGGCCTACCAACACTGCGTCTTCCGGTACGCGGTCGCCATTCGAGGACTTTTCTGCCCCAACGGCCATCAGTCCTTCGAGCTATGTGCCCAGCCCACTGCCACTTCAGTTTTGCAATCATCCGGGCTATGTCGGTTACTTTGGTTCTCCTGCGAATCTCCTCATTTCTGATTCGATCTCGCAGGGAAACTCCGAGCATAGCCCTCTCCATTGCTCTCTGAGCGACCATGAGCTTTCTCATAAGGCCCATAGTTAGCGACCACGTCTGCGTTCCGTATGTCATCACTGGCAACACACATTGGTTAAAAACCTTCGTCTTGAGACACTGCGGTATTTGGGACGAAAAGATTTTACGGAGCTTCCCGAACGCTGCCCATCCGAGTTGGATTCGACGAGTGACCTCTTTCGCGAAATTGGACCTGCCTAACTGGATCGTTTGACCCAAGTAGACGTATTCGTCAACAATTTCGAAAGTACAGTTCCCAACTGTTACGGGGGTAGGTGCGACATGGACATTAGACATGATTTTCGTCTTGTCCATGTTCATTTTGAGACCTACTCCTTGGGAAGCTGTATTGAGGCCATCAAGCATATGGCTTAAGTCTTCCATGGTTTCAGCCATGGTTACGATATCATCTGCGAATCTAAGGTGAGTGATGTACTCACCGTTAATGTTGATGCCCAGTCCGTTCCAGTCCAGAAGCTTGAAGACATCTTCCAACGCAGCAGTGAACAGCATCGGCGATATGACATCGCCTTGTCTGACTCCCCGCTGCAGTCGGATAGGCTTCGAGTTCTGATCCTGGAGACGGACTGACATGGTGGCGTTTTCATACAAACACTTCAACGCTTTGATGTATCGATAATCAATGTGGCACCTCTGGAGAGACTGAAGCACCGCCCAGGTCTCGATCGAATCAAAGGCTTTCTCATAGTCCACGAACGCCAAGCATAGTGGCTGGTTATACTCCTCCGTCTTCTGTATAACCTGCCGCAGCGTATGTATGTGGTCTATGGTGCTAAAACCTTTTCGGAATCCGGCTTGTTCGGGAGGCTGGAAGTCGTCAAATCTGCGCGCGAGACGATTCGTGATGACCCTTGAAAACAGCTTGTAAACATGGCTCAGAAGTGATATCGGTCTAAAGTTCTTCAAAAGGGTTTTGTCGCCCTTTTTGAAGAACAGCACCACTATACTTCCGTGCCAGGCCTGCGGCGTTTTGCCATCGAGGATGACGGAATTAAATAGCTTCTGGAGGATTTTAAGCACAGGAGTACCACCAGCTCTCAGAAGCTCGGCTGTAATTCCATCATCACCCGGCGCCTTGTTGTTTTTAAGCTGTTTAAGGGCCACACTAATCTCGTACAGACTGACGTCTGGGATATCTACGGTGTAGTGTCGGGTTAATTTGGCTCTTGGGTCTTTAGCCTTGTTGTTAACAGGTGCCCGTGTGGTCGTGTATAGCTGTCCGTAGAACTTCTCGACTTCCCTCAAAAGTTCGGGTTTAGACGAAATTTATACTTATATTCTATATGTAAATGTTATACTCACTATATATATATATATATATATATATATATATATATATATATATATATATATATATATATATATATATATATATATATATATATATATATATATATATATATATATATATATATATATATATCTATACTCTATACTACTATTATAAAGAGGAAAGATTTGTTTGTTTGTTTGTTTGTTTGTTTGCTTTGAATAGGCTCCGAAACTACTGACCCGATTTAAAAAATTCTTTCATTGTTGGGAAGCTACACTATCCCCGGGTGACATAGGCTATATTATATTTTCAAAAAAATTAGGGATCCTTACTAAAACTCCAATAATGTAACCCAAAGTGTAAAAAAATTACCTAAAATATTATTTAAATCGCGTGCGTTGCGAAAACTATTGATGATAGAATAAAATAATGTACTACAACTTTGTAGAACACATCATTATTTACAAAAAGTGTCGCGACAGCATATGTCTAACTATTATAGTTATGCCACAATAAGTGTTCTTTTATTTTAAAAATTTAATTGAAATGCCGCCCCTAGAAAAGGCTCTTTATTTGGATCTTGGTATTAATCTTTATCAAAATAAATTACTTCATATTCAAAACTGTTTCAATACCTTTATATAACTTTTTGAATTATTCAATTCGGATATTCCATTCGAAAGATATCACGAGTTTAAAAATGTAAGTATTAGAAAAATGTTGCGTGGTAGCCTCTCACCCTGTTCGGCTAGCTAGGCAGCACCTTATGCAATGTAGGCGTGCGTCACTAGGGTCTTTACAAAAATTAGAATACTTATTAAAAAATAACGAAAAATAAATAAAAAGTAATAACAAAAAAAATCATTAAAATAAAAGCTCATAGAAATAATAATATTCAAACTTTCTTTATAATTTTATTTTTTTAGTAACCTGACGCAAATAGAAGGGTTTGCCCTCAGGGGCGCTCCTCTGTCCGAGGAGTGCATGGGTGTGCGTACCCGAGGTGCCCGAGCATCCGTCGCTTCACTCCCCTCTCCGTTCGAGGCAACAGAGTCCTACCTTTCTTTCCGTCTACCTCTTACATCCTTTCCAACTTAGCTCTCTGTTCGTGGCGTGGTCCCCGATGGGATGGATGCGAATACTGATTGGGGTCCCGGGTTCTACCCTGGGACCTGATTTGGTAGTCAAAACCATGCCTATTTCGACTGCACCTGCACAGAGAGTGTTCCCGGGGCGGGAATTGCATCCTCGCTGTCGGTTGGTCTTGCTGGGCCGGCTACGACGTCAGGCGACTCTGCTTTTTCTGGAGTGTCGTCTGGTAGTCGTACCCACGCCTGACTAGCACGCGACGGGGATGCGAGTCCCGTCCGGAATCGGCCGCGGACCTGTCGCTCCCGGCCCTGGTTCTGTCCATGGTCGGGGGCGATCCTGGATGGACGGCCGTCGCCTCCTTTTGCGAGGCAGTAGTGTCTGCAAGGGAGGCGACGGAACGGGAGCGGGAGTCCGCCACCGCACTCCCCTCTCGCCAACGTAGGCCGCGTCGTCGGCGCCGGAGGGCGGGCAACGATCTCCGGCCGCCGTAGAAAGCGGCCACGGGCGGCCCCTCGAGGGAGGATCCGCCGCCCGCACTATTGCCGCGAGGGAGAAGGCCGCGTGCTGTTCCGCAGCCCCCCTCAACTCCTAGAGTTGTTACAAGAGAGCGCCGGGGGAACGAAACCCTGACCCCCTGGCGCCAGCACTTTAGAAGTGGCCCGCTTGAAGACAAAGCGTGGGCCGGCACCGGCCCGGGCCACGAGATCGGCAGGCCATATATCCGTGGGCCCGAGCGTAGGCGATAGGAGAACAGCGGGGTTTTTTAGTGGGTAGTCGGATGGTCGAACATCTTTTCCGGAGTCCCTTATATCCCTCGGTCCCGGGGAACCCGTCAAGAGAGGTTTTTCCCCGAGACCGAAAAAAATAGAAGGGTTTAATTTTTAATTTTTTGTTAAATACCCGTGCGAAGCTGGGACGGGCTGCTAGTATATATATATATATATATATATATATATATATATATATATATATATATATATATATATATATATATATATATATATATCATCATCATTTCAGCCGGAAGACGCCCACTGCTGGACAAAGGCCTCCCCCAAAGATCTCCACGATGATCGGTCCTGCGCTGCCCTCATCCAACCTATCCCGGCGATCTTGACCAGATCATCGGTCCATCTTGTGGGGGGCCTACCAACACTGCGTCTTCCGGTACGCGGTCGCCATTCGAGGACTTTTCTGCCCCAACGGCCATCAGTCCTTCGAGCTATGTGCCCAGCCCACTGCCACTTCAGTTTTGCAATCATCCGGGCTATGTCGGTTACTTTGGTTCTCCTGCGAATCTCCTCATTTCTAATTCGATCTCGCAGGGAAACTCCGAGCATAGCCCTCTCCATTGCTCTCTGAGCGACCATGAGCTTTCTCATAAGGCCCATAGTTAGCGACCACGTCTGCGTTCCGTATGTCATCACTGGCAACACACATTGGTTAAAAACCTTCGTCTTGAGACACTGCGGTATTTGGGACGAAAAGATTTTACGGAGCTTCCCGAACGCTGCCCATCCGAGTTGGATTCGACGAGTGACCTCTTTCGCGAAATTGGACCTGCCTAACTGGATCGTTTGACCCAAGTAGACGTATTCGTCAACAATTTCGAAAGTACAGTTCCCAACTGTTACGGAGGTAGGTGCGACATGGACATTAGACATGATCTTCGTCTTGTCCATGTTCATTTTGAGACCTACTCCTTGGGAAGCTGTATTGAGGCCATCAAGCATATGGCTTAAGTCTTCCATGGTTTCAGCCATGATTACGATATCATCTGCGAATCTAAGGTGAGTGATGTACTCACCGTTAATGTTGATGCCCAGTCCGTTCCAGTCCAGAAGCTTGAAGACATCTTCCAACGCAGCAGTGAACAGCATCGGCGATATGACATCGCCTTGTCTGACTCCCCGCTGCAGTCGGATAGGCTTCGAGTTCTGATCCTGGAGACGGACTGACATGGTGGCGTTTTCATACAAACACTTCAACGCTTTGATGTATATATATATATATATATATATATATATATATATATATATATATATATATTACGATGTTAACTATACTTAACAATAACTTACATAATATTGAAATTTGTTAAAAGATATGATAGCAAAACAGCAAGAAAGGGCTTCGCTATGAAATATAAATTATTCCAAAAATATAAGTAGCAAGCACTTCAGATTCAAGACAGCCCTGAGGGCAAATAAAGTTACTGGCAATTTTCTAGAAATAGGTTATACATTTTGGGTATTTTCTCTAAAAATACAATTCCAAAAGGATATACGGTCTGATTGAAAAACAAAAGTGCTTTATTTATCCCACGTAGTAATTGAATTTCGCTAAAGCTGTTGTGCTAAATTGCGACAAAATAGAGTTGCGTATTAAATGCGAATTCCTATGAAATGGTTATACGGGACTGTTCATTTTATAATATACGTGCTTTAATCCGATTGTTCAACGTGACATGTCGTACCAATTAAGATTTATTAATCGTGATTATTATTGATCTAATTAATATTACAGGAAGAACATTAAAAGGATTCAATTTCGAATGTTGTTTAAACATGAAATCGAAACCAGAAAATTGGTAAAAATGAGAGTGGATGCATACAATAAGACGGGCAGACCAAAGAAAAGATGGATGGAGTTGTGAAGATGATATGGCAAAAAGGTGTGAATGTTCAGTTGCCGACTAATAGAGGACAGTGAAAGAACATGTTGTACCGAACCCACATCGTTGGGATAAGGGCAGGAAGTAAAAGAAGTTGGAATATGTTAGGATGTGCTATATATATGTGCTATATACCTTGAGAAGTCTCAATATCCATGGTAAAATATTATATGATTAATTTTCTGTTTATCATTACATTTTTCTTAGTCGTGATTATCGAAGAAACTCTGTCAACACGTTAATGCGTATTTCAATGTGCCACAGTAGAATAGGTGTTTTAGGAATAGAATTGTATACAATTTATAAATTAAGATTATTCAAGTGCAAATACCATCTAACAGAAAATTTGAGCTAAGGCGTCGTTGTTAATATAAATAAATAAGCATTTATTTCTACTAAAATACACATTTATATTAATCTATTTCTTTTTTAGAAGTCAACTAACGCGCGTAGGCCGCGTAGTAGGTATTGATAATATACAGCGCATTAACTGGTAATGAAACGAACATATATTTTCTAAAGTAGAAAACAAAGTTCAATGTCTCTTGTCTGTTATTCAGACACTGAACCCTATTTTTACTTTCTCCATTACAAGTCTATTTGGTAAATACAACCAGCGAAAATTTCTAGTTTTTGATCGTTTACTTACGTAATCGGAAACTACTAAATCCTAAATTTTACTTTTATAAAAATATCATATCACTTCTTGTTTATGAATTTATTATTCAATTCAGCTAATTAATCAGTACTATTATCCATAAAATAATGCATTTCTCCAACAACTGTAACAAGTAAGTCTATAATCCAAAAACTATAATAACGTATATTCAAACACTAACAGACACACCCGCTTGTTTTACACTCCACATTCACAATATTAAATAGGAATTTAATATAATTACGGACAATGGTATATTTATGAATATTAATTTATCTTTGACATTCATTTATAATATTTTACCCGGCAAATGTTGTTTTGCCATATGAATTTAAAAAAAGGAACCGATGTACTTCTCCAATGTCCAATCTATGACTATACCGAAATTATCGAAATTGGTTCAGCGGTTTAGGCGTGAAAGCGTAACAAACAAACTCACTTTCGTATTTATAACTTTAGTTAAGATATTTAATGTCATTTATTTCAAAGCAATTTTGTGGTCCGTTTTGTAACGTATTTTAAACAGTACGAGTAATAATTCGTAAGTGGAACTATGTTCCGATATCTTACTATGTATATGTTTTAGAACACTGTAAATTAAGTAAATGAAATAAATAAATCTACCTTTTACACCCTTTGAAAATATCAAAAAAGCTCTAGAACGAAATTCACGATATCGATCAAGCCACGTCCATTCTCATCAGCAATCCACCTGCATCATCTGAAATCAGATAACCGCATTAGCGCGTGCGGCGTGTCACAAACAGATTGTACGAGTAATACCTGTGTCCACTTACCTGTGGACAGTAATCTCGTTACTGGCTAATGTGTACGTATTATTTATTCATAGCTTTATATTACAGATGGGACAACGACCCGACGTTTTGGGGTCACTAAATGATAATGTTCGGATATTATATTCAGGTTGTGTATGATAATAGGAACTGTTTTTATTACATAACTAGCTGATCTGGCAAACGTAGTTCTGTTATATGAATAAATTTTTAAAATTGGGGGGCCAAATATATCTAAACCATTCTTGAATCCGCTTGAATATACACAAAAAATTCATCGTAATCAGTCCAGTCGTTTATATAGTTCTTCATCGCGCGTGTTTGTGACTGAATTCCTCCTGGACCTGGACCGATTTTGATGAATTTTTTGTTCAAGTATATTCGAGAATGGTGAAGATTCACAATACAATCCACTACATTTTTTATTTATTTATATGTCTGAATATCTTTAATCATTAATCTTTTCCAGGTCAGCTAGTTTTATTATAAATATAAAAAAAAACTCATTAAAGTATGTACCTGATAAAACATTACTAGCAAATATTAAAGTCTGGTGTTTGTAATAAACATGTTGTTGGAATGTTAGTATTAATATTGTGTTTTGTTATTTTTCAAATAATTGTTAGTAAACAAAATACGTCATGGGCTTAAATTAACTGAAATTTAAGGATTTTCTCATTCCAATTCCGATATTATGTATATACTTAAGGTATTTTAACATTAATAAATTTTATATAAAGATATCTCAAATAATTATAAAGTATTTTACATTATTATGTAAAATGTGAGGCAAACTTGCTTTCCATTTCAACGTAAACAGAAGTCCTATTAAGCTTACGCTATTAAGGTTGAACTATCAAAGGCACTCCAAGAATTTTATTCGAGAATTTACGTAAACGATTTCAGATTTTAAATAAGATAAACTCTAGAGAAATGGTGTAGTAAAGGACAAGATATGTTTGACGTCCATATTTAACTGATTCTTCTCAATTCAATTCTTCATTGCTTGAAAATCAACTATGGCATAACCCATTAGCAGTTGTTATTCGGAATCCAGTGAGGGTGGTTACTTGGTTACACCAGCGGCTAGTTAATAAGCCACTGAGGTCGCTCTCCTTCCACTTTGCCCGTCACGATCAGCATATCGGCGGTCGTCGAACAATGTGACCAACATACAAAATAATCTTCCGATAACAGATTATTGGGAGCCTGACTTTAATGCTCAATTATAATATCTATCTGGAGTTCTAATTTCTAGCTTTCTTATAATACGTATATCTATAGTATTCAGGTGAATACTATAGATATGGAATGAAATTAGATACTTTCATTCCTTAACTTTTCCTTATAATGACATTTATTCCTTCGCAATAATACAACTGGCTTTCAGTCGCTCTTTAAAAAAAATTAATTTACAAATTTTTGTTTTCCTTTCTCTATTTTTCTTATATAAAACTAGTTTTTTTCAAATTTGATTAGTCTAGACTTGCTCAATTTATTATCTTGTTGTTTTCCTCCACACTTGAGTGGAGTTGGAATACTTAGCCCTACGGCCGGGTTCGGCCTTTCATAGAAGGCGACAAAACAACCCTAGCTAAGTAGTAGTGTGGTTTATGGATATGCCACCATAATAACCTTATGTCGTGTTTCGGTATAAACTACCAGGTTCCAGTACCCCTACACGGACGTTAGCGTTATAGCTATGCCCCTGGCGTCGCAAACATATGGCGAGAATAACTGCTATAAAGTGGGCCGTCAACTTAGTTAGCTTAGTCTGCTGTCCGCGATAAAAAAATATCAGATAAAGATAATCCTAAAGGGCAAGGGTTCCAAACACGTGTTTGGGCGTCCATCATTCATCGTTAAAGTTAATTACCTTGAATGCTTCAGTCCATTCCACTAATTAGTCTCCTCCAAAAAAAAACAAGGATAATTGCGAAGAGTGATTGGCCAGATTTCCTTTCTCGAGAGGACACTCCTAATAAATTACAAACCTTAGCTATTACACTCAATTTTCTAAATACTTATTTGGAAAAGCCTGGGCTTTAAATTACATGAATCACTTTTAAATATCATCAAATATTTATCTTTAGCTCATTCCCATTAGATTGATGAGTTTCTCATATTATTTCATACCAGCTCGATGACCGAGCTCGGTATTTTTTTTTATAAATTGTGTTTTTTGGAAATTAACAACTGATTTTCTTAGTCTAACCTCAAAGCAAACACTCATTGACTTCGTGTTACTTAACAATGCCATCTGCTGGAATAGCTTTAGTGTTGTTATGTCGTTAAAGCAATTCAAAAAAAATAGTATTATTATTCGCCGATAGATGTCAGGAAGAGTCACTTTTTTGTTATTTTTCTTCCAATAAAAAAAGCGAATAAAATGACATTTTCTAGAAATGATTCCTAGCTAGATCGATTTATCGCCCCCGAAACCCCCCGTATACTAAATTTCAGGAAAATTGTTGGAGCCGATTCCGAGATTCCAATTATATATATATATATATATATATATATATATATATATATATATATATATATATATATATATATATATATATATATATATATATATATATATATATATATATATATATATATATATATACCTAGTCAGGTCATAAGTATTGTCACACAGTAAAAACTTTTCTTTTAGAATGCTGGCCACAAAAAAGTTTATTGAATTCGAATTTCGAATTGTTCATGAAAATAAAAATGTATAACTTTTAGAATTTTACTCATTTTTAAATATGGAGTGGACGCTTAAAGAAGACCGTGTTGCAGTTATTGCGTTGCATCGTTACAGTTACGCGCCAATTCAAATTTTTAACATACTGAAAAATTTGAATATAACCAAAAGATTCGTTTATCGTACCATCAAACGATACAATGAAGACTCTAGTGTAGATGACAGGTCAAGAAGTGGTCGCCCTCGGTCTGTTAGGACTCCAGCAGTGATAAAAGCTGTGAAGGCACGAATTCAAAGAAATCCCAAACGTAAGCAGAAACTGTTGGCCCTTCAGATGGGGTTAAGCAGAACCACGGTGAAAAGGGTGTTAAATGAAGACTTAGGGCTTCGGGCATATCGAAGAAAAACAGGACATCGTTTGAATGCTCGTCTAATGGACCTGAGACTGAAGAGATGCCGCGCTTTGTTGAAGCGGTACGCGGGAAAAAATATCGGGAAATTCTTTTTTCGGATGAAAAAATGTTTACCGTAGAAGAGAGCTACAACAAACAAAATGATAAGGTGTACGCACACAGTAGTGAAGAAGCGAGCAACCGTATTCCGCGTGTCCAACGAGGTCATTTTCCATCCTCGCTCATGGTATGGTTGGGAGTTTCTTATTGGGGCTTAACAGAGGTACATTTTTGTGAGAAAGGTGTAAAAACGAATGCTGTTGTGTATCAAAATACAGTCCTGACGAACCTTGTGGAACCTGTTTCTCATACCATGTTCAATAACAGGCACTGGGTATTCCAACAAGATTCGGCGCCAGCTCATAGAGCGAAGAGCACACAAGACTGGCTGGCGGCGCGTGAAATCGACTTCATCCGGCACGAAGACTGGCCCTCCTCCAGTCCAGATTTGAATCTGTTAGATTACAAGATATGGCAACACTTGGAGGAAAAGGCGTGCTCAAAGCCTCATCCCAATTTGGAGTCACTCAAGACATCCTTGATTAAGGCAGCCGCCGATATTGACATGGACCTCGTTCGTGCTGCGATAGACAACTGGCCGCGCAGATTGAAGGCTTGTATTCAAAATCACGGAGGTCATTTTGAATAAACTTTAATGTTATAAGAATCTATGTTTTGTTAAGTTCATTTTGGTATATGAATGGTTACATAATTAATAAACTTGTTACAATTATTTTACATTAAACATGTGACAGAATTTATGACCTGACTAGGTATATATATATATATATATATATATATATATATATATATATATATATATATATATATATATATATATATATATATATATATATATATATATATATATACAAGAACTGCTCGTTTAAAAATATAAGATTCAAAAAATGTAGAATGTTTCTGAGAAACATTGAATGTAATTTATTAGCCTACTTTTAAGGATTAATTTAAAACTTTTTGATATATATTAATCGAACTCATCATCATCATCATCATCATCTCAGCGTTCTTCCTGGTTGCAACCCAAACTTGCGTTTTGGTGCCCGGGGTCCGCTTTCCGACTTTTCCTACTCCACTTCGCACGGTCTTCAGCATCCCTGGTAGTGAGCCCATTGGCACGCATATCACCCCTCACGACGTCAAGCCAGCACTTTTTGGGCCTACCCCTCCTGCCGGGGCCCGGCGGAGGCGGCATGGCCAGACATTTGTTTCCCACGTAAGCATCCGGTTGCCGTAAAACGTGACCGTACCACCGGAGCCGACACTCCTGCAGTTTATCCGCAATGTCACGGACATGAAGACTACCGCGAATGCGGGAGTTCCTAACGCGGTCTTTCCGCGTCACTCCACACATCCACCGCAGCATGTTCATCTCCGTGACACGCAGCTCCTGCTTGTGTCGCTCCAACACCGGCCACGCTTCACAGCCGTATAAAAGAACAGGCCTAATGATGGTCTTATAGACCTGTCCCTTCAACTTTACCGGCATCTTGGGGTCACAAATGACACCAGTTACCTCACGCCATTTAGCCCACGCGGCAGCAATGCGAGCCTTGACGTCGCAATCGATGTCACCAGACGCGTGAAACACAGATCCCAGGTATTTCACTTGGTCCGTGCGCTCGACCGTGTCGCCGCCTATGCGTACGGGTGTAGGATCTGTGGAGTTACAGGCCAAGTACTCGGTCTTCGCCACGTTGAGCTTCAGACCACCGTTCTCAAGCGACTCCTTCCACGTCATCACACGTCGCACCAGCCTACCCCTGTCCGAATCTGCCAGCGCGATATCATCAGCATACATGAGGAGCCACGGGGGCTGCTCATGTGAGTTTCTGATGCTGTCTGACAGTACGTCTAATACCACGCTAAACAGAAACGGACTAAGGACGGATCCTTGGTGTACCCCGACAGTGATGGGGAAAGGTTTTGTGTCGCCAACAGCGGTCCGAACTACGGAATCGGAGTCACGGTAGATGTCTTGGATGATGTCAATATAGGCCTCTGGAACCCTTTTAGATCTCAATGCCCACCAGATTATCGCGCGAGGAATACAGTCGAAGGCCTTCTGCAAGTCAAGAAACAGGCAGTGCAGAGGCATATTCTTCGTCCTGTATTTCTCCGCGACAGTCCTTAGGGCAAAAACTGGGTCCATGGTCCCGTGACCAGGGCGAAACCCATATTGACATTCCGAGACAGTGCACTCCTGCCGAATCCGAGAGTCGATAACCCTCTCGAAGAGCTTCATGGTGTGGGACATGACCTTTATACCGCGGTAGTTACCACACTCCTGCACCGATCCCTTGCCTTTGAAGACTGGAGTAATGACACTCAGCCTCCATTGGTTCGGGATCATACCGGTGAGGAGTATCCGGTTAAAAAGGTTTGTTAAGATGCCCACACCACGCGAGCCCATCGCCTTCCAGGCTTCGATGGGGACTCCATCGGCTCCGGCAGCTTTCCGATTTTTCATGCGGCGAAGACAATTTTGGACTTCTGCAGGCGTTACCGGTGGCACTAATCCTTGATTTGGAGGAAGATCCGGCGGCTGCACCTCTTTATGCTGCTTGTTCAGCAGCTCGTGGAAATACGAGCGCCATCTCTCCTTCACCGCGAGGTCCTCGCATAACAGGTTGCCTCCGGGGTTTTTTACGCAGCGGCACTTGGAGATATCCTGTGCCGCTTTGACCCTGGAGCGCGCCAACTTATATATGAGCTTCTGCCCCTCAGACGATTCCAACTTATCGTAAAGTGGTTGTAAGTGGTCTCGTCTGGCTCTGGCTACAGCTTTCTTGGTGGCGCGCTTAGCAGCTCTGTATGCGTCGCGATCTTCAGGAGATCTGGACGCTTGCCACTTCTTAAAGAGGGCTTTCTTCGCTCTAGTCTCCCTCTGGACTGTGTCGTTCCACCACCATGTCTCCTTGTCACACTTGCGTCCGCCCTTAGACTCGCCAAGCACCTTCCCCGCCGACCCAAGGATAGCCGCCTGAATCCTGTCCCAGTAAGCTTGAACCGGTTCGCCCTCACCACCGGCGCACTTGTCGCCGATGGCAGAGGCGAACTCCTGGGACTTGACTTCATCAAGCAGCCACCACCTGATTCGGCGCCGAAGGCGATCGTCACGTTTGCCTTTGGGCTTCACGCAGAGGTCCATGACAAGAAGACGGTGTTGTGCAGTGAGACTCTCACCGGGTATGACCTTGCAGTTGGCTACTTTGCTGATGTGGTGTCTCCTATTGAGTAGGAAGTCGATTTGGGTAGCATTCCTCCCGCTCTTGTAGGTGATGAGATGCTCGGGTCTCTTTTTGAAATACGTGTTCACGATGGCAAGGTCGGCAGCCGCACACGTATTGAGGATGTCCTCCCCTTCCGCGTTACGGCTACCGTACCCAAATCCACCGTGAACACGCTCAAATTCCCCACATTCATCACCCACATGACCGTTCAGATCACCCCCCAAAACGATCCCCTGTGATAATGGGATTCCACGGAGCACTTCTCCGAGTTGATTCCAAAACGCTATTTTATCGGCGTCGTCACAACCGGCCTGTGGCGCATAGGCACTTATCAAGTGGGTAACTACCCCATCGATAAGCACCCTAACGACCATAAGTCGGTCGCTATGACGTATCACTTCCAAAATGTCGTTGTGGAACTCCTCCGAGAGCACTATGGCAACCCCATTCTCCCCACCAGGTGCACCTGTGTAGATCAGCTTGTAGCCATTCCCAATGAACCGGGATCTGCTGGCCTTCCACCGAGTCTCCTGTAGGAACGCCACGGCCACCCTCCGCCTGGAGAGCACATCGGCCAACTCTCTCGCGCGTCCGGTTAGCGTGCCAATATTCCACGTTGCGAAGCGGAGTTTCCTTTTGGATGGGGCTAGTGTCTTTAGCCGTGCTCGCCCACGGCACGGCAGCCCTAGTCCACTTGTCACAGGAGTCGGGCGAGGTTCCTGCGCGTCGTTTTGCGGCGACGCCTTATCCGTGACAAATCTCTTACGTGTCCGAACCATATATATTTGGCTAGTTTTGGTTTTTACGGGAGCGACTGCCGTCCGACCTCCCAACCCCTAGAGGTATATTAATCGAACTAACTTATTTGAAATACGGAAAAGTGATTTTTAAAACAGTCACAACTTTTATTTTATTCAATAATTGCTTACTAGTTTAAATTGTTCAAAAGTATTAGAAGAGGGAAGTTAATTTGAGTTTCTATGCCTTATAAAAAGTTTTATAGATTCCAGTTGAAACGCAACACCTATAGACAGTGGTAACTAAATACTATTAAGTGGGCAATCAGTCTGTCTGCTGTTCCTCAGGAATCAAAAAATATACATAAGCCTATAGAATGAAGTTCATATTGAAGTTATGCTACCGACACGTTATGATGGCCGTTTTGACGTTTGTCCACTCATGAAGTTTCGTATTAATTAGTAATTACATTTGAACGAGCAAATTGCTGTTCTTTATTGTCAATAGCAACGTGCAGTTAAATTATATAGTATTTATTTTGTATTATAATATTTAATGTACAAATTATGTAGATAGCTGCCTCAGGGTTGCAACGTGTAAATTCAATCCCGGTTTGCATACCAAACATCGCCTAATTATTCAATTGACAGGTTTTAGTCGGATATTCTATTCCCATCACCGCAGGCTACAATAATAGTTGTGTATATTACTTACTAGATTTGATAGAATCGTACAATAGGTTTAATGTTAACATCAAATCAAAACATAAAATACAAATTTGCTTACATTATGATGCTGACGTTACTAACATGTAAAAAATTAATCCTTTTTGTTGGGTGTAAATCATTTTAAAATATATTTTTGTTACTAAAATTCTTAAATTCTAAAATTTGCCGGGTCAACTTGTATATGATATTTATTCAATATAATAATAATCATCTCAAACATGAGTTTTGTTCGTTTAAAATTACTCTTTAATGGTGATGAATTTTCTATCCGTGCAGAGGCGGAGAAAGAATACTGACCTCTGCGGCCGGGGTTGGCCTGTCGTAAAAGGCGACAAAACATACCACCCTGGCCAGGTGGTAGGGCCCCAAGCTCGTCTGGATGGCGACCACCTTTAATCTTAAGTATGCCGCCATACCAACTTTGTGTTGTGTTCCGGCATTAGTGACACAAGTTCCTGTACCCTTATGGAACAGCAGCGTGTTTGTAACTGCTATCCTACAGCAAAAAAAATATACGATATATTCTATATATTTCTCTGTAAATCACATCTTGAATCAATTTTAAGTACAGTCTACAAACTATTTCCGAGAGTAAGCGAAAGCTTTGAAGATATCGCATCCCGCCCTCACTTTCCTTAAGACACCAATCCACGGTCATACAACGAAATGAAAATTAATGGTGGTCGTGAGTATTTTTCCGTGTCGGTTTGAGTACACACCATTACTTCTTTTCTGGCGCGGAGCCCTCATTTATTATGTAAGTTGGCAAACCTTTATACACAAAAATGCAGATGGCATCGTGAAACAAGTGGCTTTACCCAATAAATTACGCCTTACATAAAATTTTCTCACGATCTCACCATCAGGATGAGGACACACCAAACTTTTTATGGACTAAGTTAAACTTATATACCAGCTCTATGTTATATACTTATGTACCTGCTGGACAACTGACGAACTTTGAATTATATTTTACATATATAATAATAGTAATTTATTTCAGAAACAAGTAACATACATTACACTTACATTAAAAATTCAAAGTCAAATCAAAAAGTTACAAAATTATAATATGATTAAAAATAAATATTTTAATTTTTTTTTATTGCTTTAGGACAGCAGACAGGCTGACGGCCCGCTTAGAATTTAGCAGTTACCGTCGCCTATGGGTGTTTGCAACGCCAGTGGCATCGCGAACACGCTGCTGTCTCATAAGAGTACAGGAACTTGGGTCACTAATGCCGGTACACAACACAAGGTTATTATGGCGGAGTACTTAAGACCAAAGGTGGTCACCATCCAGACGGGCTTGAGGCCCTACCACGTAGCTAGTTTTGTCGCCTTTTACGACAGGCCAACCCCGGCCACAGAATAGTATTCTTTCTCCGCCCCTGCACGGATAAAATTTTTTTTAATTAAAAACTACTATATTCTATCGATTTTATATAGTAAATTTTATTACACAATGTGTTATGATGAAGTACAAGTCGTTAATTATAACGTATATTAATATGTCTTACATAAATGTTTTTTTTGATTGTTTAAAAGGTGATTAATGGTTTACTCGTTTAGTTCACAAATAGTAAATGATTAGCCTTAACTTCCTCATTTTGGAGTTTGGTGGAGAAAGAGAGAGGGCCAGGGAAGTCGCCCGTACAAGAAATAAACTTTACTACATTTTCCAGTTTCAATTTCAATTCCAGTTCAAGTTCAATTCCAGTATTTTTGCGCCTTCTGCGGAAATATCTACATATAGTTATCGACGCTGGAGTTTTGCCCTGGTAAGCAACAGCTCATATAATCAACAGGTGATGACGATAACGTGTAACAATTTCAATGTATACTTGTCAATTCTAATTTTGAAATTGCTGGAACTAACCAAGAAAAATACTACTATTAAATTATTTCAGACAGAAACGTAAACTCTCGTTACCTGACCTACATACAAACGCTTGGATGGACGTATTTCTTACGAAAATAATGTTGTTTTTAAACGTTTCGTAAGTTACCGTCGCTAATGAAACTAATTTGAATATTACACTTCACTGAAATTATTTTAAGGTTACCGTTTCAAAGCATTTTCGGCTCGTGATTTTTCTTGATTCTAACTAATTGGTTTGATGGAGCGTGGCGCGCAAATCTGTCAGGGGAAGATAATGAACCGCCTTCCCAAATGAACATTTCAAGCTAGCGAACTATTTACCGTGAAAGAGCATTGGCTAACATTTTCTATATATAAAACAATTTCTTGAATGTACTTTCTTATCGAGATTGAATTATTATTAATAAAAAGGAGGGTTTAAAATGCAAGACAGCGTATCTAATACTCTCTTACAAACTTTCCTTTACGATCTATTTGCTTTACTATATTTTTTTAGTGTGTTACTTTTAGTTGGGTTTAAGAGGATCCAAAACTCAGATTGGGCTGGGATATTTTTAAAACAATTAGCTGTATAAAAATACCTTATATATATATATATATATATATATATATATATATATATATATATATATATATATATATATATATATATATATATATATATATATATATATATATATATATATATATATATATATATATATATATCATTTATCCCGCTTAAGAATCGAGAACAAGTTACGTAAAGTAACTATTAAAACAGAAAAGCCCTAAATACTCGTGTTCATTTATTTACAGCTGTACTGAACCCAGACAAGGACACAGTTAGCACAAACTAATTCGTTAAAAATTAATCAGTTATCAAGAAGTTGAAAATGATAAATAAATATTAGATGAGCATTCTTATTTACTCATACATATAGTATAAACAGCTCAAACAATTAACTTAGTTAACTTGTTTTTTGTTGTTTTTTTTTTTTGTATATATATCAATATTGTATATTTACATACAGTTCAATAAAAGTTTTCTAGTTAAATCAATTTAATTGTTTTTCGAAATAAGCGAAATGTATTATTAGATATCACCTTTTCGTATTTACAAGTAAATAAACCCGCATTTAAACGCTGTAGTGTCGGCGCCAATTCAAACGCCGGCAATTGGATGAAATTAGAGCATCGTAAACATACGTGATCTGAAGCATTGTTTGTACATCCTCTCCCTTGAATGGGCTGTCTACGGAACCCTTTCAGGGCTTGATGAAACACAAACTGTGTCAGTGGCACTACCAAAATTTCGTATGGTGTTTGTACTAAATTACCTTTGGACTGAGTTAACATTTTCAAGTTTTCACTAGATAATGAATTAATGTATTTAATGTTAGTACATTTCTTTTATTCTCAAGCGGTTCGACCTACGGGATTTGAGTTCACATAGCTGATACAGTACGAGAGTTGTTCAATAAATAATGATAATGCAATACATTCTCCTTGGAAAGAAAAAAATTAACTGGCAGACATAGCCCAGACATTAGATATATAATAATAATAAACCAATCAGTTCTCTTTTGTTTTCTAAAAATAGAAGTCATTTGCTAGCGACTTGTCGGAACGTGGTCTTAAAAATAAATAAAATTGAAGTTCGCGCGGTAATAAAATATCTCTACTTGAAAAATTTTACTACGAAGCTGGTAAATCAAGACTTGAGAGCAACATTAGGGGTTCATGCTCCTCGATATTCTACGGTTGCGCGTTGGTGTGCTGAGAGAACATTTTATAAAAGATAATTGAGTCATACTCGTTATCACTTTTTATTTAACACCCCTAGTATAATATACTTATATATGCACTTATGTTCGCCTGCCTTACCGCTCTTAGCTAACATCATGTTTATTACGGATTATCATTTTTTGAAGTGAAACTTCTTTAGAATCGTTGTGATTTCAAACCGGATGCAACGAAAAAACGACAGGTAAGAGACACAAATACAAAAATGTGTAGGATGAAGCCAGCAAAGAATGAGACAGAAATATGTATATTTCGGTCTCTCCTATAGTCGCCTGTAATTAGTGAGCCAGAGCGAGAGAGTAAATGTCGGTTTGTATTTATTTTGAAGTATTTCGACATTGTGAGTACAGTTTCCGTGGTGTAGCGGTTATCACATCTGCCTAACACGCAGAAGGCCCCCGGTTCGATCCCGGGCGGAAACAATACTTTTTAAAAAAAATCTTTAAATGTGAGTTTTTAATTATAATCGCCTGTAATTAGTGAGCCAGAGCGAGAGAGTAAATGTCGGTGTGTATTTAATACTTGCTTGTATTTTTGTCGATTTACTGAAGTTTCACTTTTATTGATTTTAAATATTTTAGAGAATAATTTTTATATATTCTTTCCGTACTCGGGCGGAGTAAGAAGACTGACCGGGGTCGGCTTGTCTTAAAAGGTGACAAAACAACCCCAGCTAGGCTGTAGGACCCGAAGCCCATCTGGATGGCAACTGCCCTTGCTCTATAAGTATGTGACCCAGGTTGCAGTAACCCTAAGCCGCATGTTCACGGTAGGAGTGGGTGATATAAATCGTATATAGATTCAATATCTATATATTGCTGCAATATCGTTGAATCCGATATCACCCTGCACGGAAACTATATATCGATATCAGCCGATACCGATACACTACATATATTGATATTGCTCGACGTGTCGCGCATCGGCGCATCGTACCGATTCGTGAATATTCGTGATTAGAGCGACCAGCAATATTCGTTTGGTTCGTATCGAATCGGCCAGAGTGAGTGAAAGCACGATAGGGAACACGTAATGAATGAAACAGAAACAGGCATTATCCATACAATTGTAAAACTTATATTTATGTACATATATGTCTGAAACTTATTCTTACCAGGATACAATTTAGGAAAAAAGTTTCAACTTTCGACCCTAATTTGAATGCAGTATTGCCTATTTGCACCGTTGCATTTAATTTCACGCGGTTTGACCTTGAACTAAAATTTTAGGACAAATGTTTATAAATACTTAAAAGTTTTTTGTGTTTGATTTTTAATGTACTACACATTTTTCTATTTTTAGTTGAATCCAAATTATCATCATCATCTTTGATTTGTTTCCCACGTCGTGTTTGTGGTGACTTATATAGCTATAAAGGTACTACGGGGAATTTAAAGGCAAATTTAAAAAAGAGACATTTAGATGCATATTTAAGACTAACAAGTGGACAGCAAGAAATAAGAACACAAAATATTGCCGATACTACACCATCAGTGCCACATGTTACAATAACAAGTACTTTTGGCATATTTTGTAATTTTAAGTTAAGACACAAAATACTAAAAACTGAAAATAATGTAGCCAGTCCTAAGCCTGGTAAAAGTATGAAGGAAAGTTTTTTTGATATTTTCATTTTCATGTTCTTTTTATGACTTTAAAATCATATTATAAATTGATATCAGAAAACCAACCGTATAACGTTGACTTGAATCTACTATATCACCATATCGTTTCAAATCTCAAATATCATGAATCGAGAAAATCTACTAGCAGCCATCAATATATAGATTCAGAAAATATATAGATTCAATATCCGATATCGAGTATCGATATATAGATACGATTCGATACGCGGCAAAACCGATATTACCCACTCCGAGTTCACGGTACCACTAGCATCATAAACATCCATAGGCGACGGTAAATGTGGACTATTAAGTGAGCCGTCAGCCTGTCTGCTATTCTTCAGCACTAAAAAATACGTCTGCGTCTAAACTCCCAATGCTGTAAGCAAAATTGGATCAACGGCTCAGACTACGCTCTCTCAGATTATGTTTTTTTCGGTAAATACTCCTGTTAGTAACAGAATCATCAAAATCATAATAAAACCAAAAATCATCAGTAAATTGATGATATTATATCAACCTGTTTTTGTCTGGTTGTAAATTAAGAATTGTAACAATTTACAACTTTTATCCGTGCAGGGGCGGAGAAAGAATACTAACCTCTGCGGCCGGGGTCGGCCTGTCGTAAAAGGCGACAAAACAACCCACCCTAGCTACGTGGTAGGGCCTGAAGCCGGTCTGGACGGCAACCACCTTTGGTTTTAAGTATGCCGCCATAATAACCTTGTGTTGTGTTCCGACATTAGTGACCCAAGTTCCTGTACTCTTAAGCGGACAGCAACGTGTTCGCGATGCCACTGGCGTCGCAAGCACCCATAGGCGATGGTAACTGCTAAATTCTAAAAAAAAATGTAATATTTTTGAAGCAAATATTAAGTCAGTTTTAAATCACTCAAGATTGAAAACAATTCAATCTCAAACTCATAGTGATATAAATACATTTATTTAAATAAAGACGAAAAGAGATAAGCTGTACACAGGGCTGAAGCTACACTATTTTAGATAAACAGTACCTGGATGACCGAGCTTTGCTCGGTATTTTTCGGCTTCGTGAAGTTAGATTGTTTATAAGCGTTTTTTTTCCAAGATCGCTTAGGCATTTTTAAGTGAACACGTGCATTAAGAAGACACAAATAATATAAATAAACAATTGATTTTCTTAGTCTAACCTCAAAGCAAACACTCATTGATTTCGTGTTACTTAACAACGCCATCTGCTGGAATAGCTTTAGTGTTGTTGTGTCGTTAGAGCCATTTAAAAAAAATAGTATTATTATTCGCCGATAGATGTCAGGAAGAGTCATTTTTCAGTTTAAATTGGGACTACTCAAACGCCACCTTTTTGTTATTTTTCTTCCAATAAAAAAAAAGCGAATAAAATGACATTTTCTAGAAATGATTCCTAGCTAGATCGATTTATCGTCCCCGAAACCCCCTGTATACTAAATTTCATGAAAATTGTTGGAGCCGATTCCAAGATTCCAATTATTATAATTATATATATATATATATATATACAAGAATTGCTCGTTTAAAGATATTAGATATGTACACTTAAAGTATTGCATAGAATCACTCATAAACATAATATTCATGCACAATAAATGTTAGAATATTGTGCAGTTTCATTAATCATAATTTCTCTCAAGTATAGGGAACTGGGTAACGTTGCAGCACTTCCGTGGGACATGATTTGCATAATAACCAAACTAAGCGTTCTAGAAGCTAGGAAACTCAAATATGCACCATATTATCTGAAGCAATGGACCTATTTTCTATAAGCTAAGTAAGTGAAATCCTCCACGTCCGATCAATTTTCATATGTAGATTCAAAGGCATTTAAATGTATTAGGGGAAATGTTTATCTTGAATAGACACGTTAGGATTGCGGTGCAGCAACAATCAGCTTTACTAGGTTAGTTTATAACGTTTATACCATCATAGGATGTACTTACTTACTCTTTGATATACGAGGAATTCACATCAATTTTGTGCCCAATCACTCACATTTCTGTAATTTTCCTTGTCACATTCTATCGATCAAAATAATATCCGTAATTACCACTTCGTAAGAAGTGAGTTTTTAGTTAAAAAATTACTATGGGTTGTATGTTATCTTTCGGACTGTTAAAATTTATTTAACAATATATTTTTAGTATAAGGTTGTGAATAAACTTCTATTTCATCTATATATTTCAACATTGTTAATTTCAAGCTTTCACTTCGGAGTCAGGGATTCAAAGTCACCATGAGGATCTGTTTACATCTTAATCCTTTCTTATACCGACGTAGACATTTGATTTTGACAGAAGTCAAAATGTTATTTTCCCCGTGCAGGGGCGGAAGAATACTAACCACTGCGGCCGGGGTCAGCCTGTCGTAAAAGGTAACAAAACAAAAATACCTCCGTGGCAGGGCCCCAAGCCCGTATGGGTGGCGATCATTTTTGGTCTACAAGTATGCCGCCATAGTAACCTTATGTTATGTTTCGACATTAGTGACCCAGGTTCCTGTATATACATATACTTTGGACACTCCAAAAAATTCAAAATTCTGCCGAAACGCCATCTGGGGTTTAACTAATAACACTGCCAGAAGATGGCGTTAATTAATAAAAACATTTACCGGTTGGGAATTGACAACAAATAAATTATATCAACACGCTTTTATTTAATATTTAATCATTATAGATACCTGCCATTACATATACATCAAGCTAATTACTACTTACAAGTTTGTACTTACAAGATATCTCAACTATGATAATACTTATCAGAATTGTATCTTACGTTGTTTAGATCATATATGTAAGTGAAAGATACTAAAACTTATTCAGTGGAATAAAACTATTATTTATTTTGTATTTCAAAAATTGTTTCCATAGAGTATTTAATTTTGATAGCTATATAATAGTAAATCCGGTACATATCAAAAATAGCTCAAATTCGTATTCAATTTACATTCCGTACGAAGCCGTCAGACAAAAAATGCAAGCTGATAGTGAAGCCGATAGGCAAATACCCACGCCAAATCATGACCTAATATCAGGCAATTTATCACCGACAAACCTTTGTGCCCTTGCCATCAATCTTGAGCTTCCTCCGCACTCAACACTCCAACTAATTATTGTCGATCGTGCCTTGACAGTTTGCTTGCTGATGTCGACAGTTTCTTTTTTTTCTAGCGGAAGACATATTTGTCGAGATCGTACGTTATTGCAGATTAATGACGCTTATTTATATGTTATAAAATATATCGAATTTAATTAAAACTTTATTCGGATAATTCATTATAATAAAATATTTTATTTTAGCACACAAGCAAGAAAAATAATAATTATTAAAAATTAGACGAGCAAGCAATTCACAATTGTCGATTACTCTTATTGTGCCTGTAATGCTCCTAGCACGATCATTTGATAAATAAAGTATAACATCTGCTATTTCCTCGGGCTCTGCCATTTTCCTTAGTGGATTAAAATTGTCGACAGTCTCAAATACTTTTTTTTACATTCTCTTTAGTAATCCCTGTGGCTTCTAGAAACGGGGTCCTAGTACATCCTCGGTTAACAGAATTCACTCGATCTCCAACCGCCTTTTGTAAGCTCTAGTGCTACACATCTGGTGAACTGATCCATGCCAGCTTTAGTAATGCAATATGGAATTAGATTCAAATGTAGTATTGGTTTGTAGCCACACTGGACATCTTTACTTTTATGAGATGTGGTGTTGCGAGACCAGTGAGTAGATTAGTGATTTGCAGATTGAAAGCAGTGAAAGTGCAGATTAGTGGCGATAGCATGATCAAATACTACTACTTCATCATGAATGCTTCCATTGAATCCTACACCAGCATTATTAGCTAGTATATCTATACCACCAAATGTTTCAAGAGTTTTAGCTACAATGTTATGCTCATTTCCGACTATAGAGAGGTCGGCTTTCACGGTTAATAGTTTTATGCCCTTGGCCCTTTTGTATTATTCCGCGAGATTGTTCAAGGCCTGTTCATTTCTTCCTATCAGTACTACATTGGTAGATTGTTCTGCAAACAATACAGTTGTGACTGTTCCGATGCCGGAACTGGCTCCAATTGTTACGATAATTTTGTTAATAAAATCCATCGTCGCCAACATGGTAAATTAAACTAAATACACAAATGCTATATAATGTACATTTTCTTAAATAATGATAACACAGATTTATGATAAAAACATGAAATATTTAAAACCGGTTGTTATTTTTCAATAACGGATAGTTAAAATGTATATAATAAAACATTAATTATTTTTTTTTATAATTATATCTAATAAGATGATCATGTGGATTAGGATTTTATCATTATATATATCCAATAACATTATTACTTACTCAACTGTTTAAAATACCATTGGAAGAATATGGTAAAAATAATATTGTTAAAAAATCTAAACGAAAAACCTATATGTAGAGGTTGGTTGAATGTTGTAATGATTATGTCAAATATTCGTAGTAGAAGGAGGGTGACGAGACGGCAATGCGTCGTGTTTCTGATGATGCAAATGTGAATATTGCGCAAGCGGTAATATTCGGCTTGATTTCTTGTGTATTTTAAACTATCTTGCGTATTTCTATCCGTGCAGGGGCGGAGAAAGAATACTAACCTCTGTGGCCGGGGTCGGCCTGTCGTAAAAGGCTACAAAACCCTAGATACGTGGTAGTGCCACAAGCCCGTCTGGATGGCGACTACCTTTGGTCATAGGTATGCCGCCATAATAACCTTGTGTTGTGTTCCGGCATTAGTGACCAAAGTTCCTGTACCCTTATGGGACAGCAGCGTGTTCGCGATGCCACTGGCATTGTAAACACCTATAGGCGACGGTAACTGCTAAATTATAAGTGGGCCCCCAATCTGTCTGCTATCCTACAGCAATAAAAAAAAACAAGATTACCTTGTATGTATAAATTAATACTGATATAATTTTCTGTTTGTAAATAAACACATATTACACAAAAACATCAAACCCTTGACCCGCGCAACCGTTCCGATCTGGCAAAGCTATTGCGCCAACTATTTTCTGTTTACTATCAACAGTGAGCTATATGAACTGTTATTATATCAAGTGGGTCCAATTAGCATTTCTATTCATTATATCTGAACTGCAGCTTTAAAAAAAATGTAAACCTCGAGGTAATGGTGGCTCAGAGCTGACAATTAACCACTCCATCAGAACGACGATTGTAAAGTCAATTAAGCAAACTTCGGAGCAGCTCTATCACGTTGAAATATAAAAATTCAAATCACACACATAAACGCGTGTGATTATATCAAAATTAGGTCCATGAAAAACATAAATTCTCATTACTTAGAAGAAAATATTAATATTATGTATGTATTATCATACGGAGAAAACATTAATGTAATAATGTACCACAAAAGTATTTTACAACGTGACATGGAGTGGTATATACGCGAGTGGCAAAGGGCCATTTGCTTTATTACGTTTACATCACGGGCCCGTTAAAGCCACCGAATGAACAAAATGTACTATGAAATTTCTTTTCCTGTCGCCATTGATCTCTTCGCGCCCTCAGAGAACTTGAGCACTAAATGTCAAGTTTATGCTAGGTTATTTATGTATTGAACTTAATCTTCTTATATTTTCTATATGTATTATATTTTGTTCAGGGAGTTCGATAGTTAAATCGATGCAAGTTGCAAAACAGTTAACTTTGTTGGTAATTCCCCCAAATACAGGGGAGTCGTATTTGGGACAGTGCGAGACTACCCACTAAAACCCCCGTTGTTCTCCTATCGCCCTGTGTCTGGGCCAATGGCCAGATACCTGGACCAGTAGTGTGGCTCCGGCTTTTACCGGTTTGCCCCTTGTGTCAGACGGGCTTTTTCCATCGTATGTGCCAGGGAGTTAAGCTGTCACCCTGATAAAAGTAAGCAAAGGTTGTGAAAATCTGATCGCGATTTAGATTAATTTCTTCTATAACATTACTCATATATTTTTTATTATTTTGTGGTTGTGTTCTTAACAATAACATATTATTACATTATGTTATAAACAAAATACTACGTTCTTCAATTTTCTTATTCCTTTAAAATTTCTCACACAAATTAAAATAATGAAATATATTTTTCATAATTTTTTTTTAGTGCTGTAAGGCAGCAGACAGGCTGACGGCCCGCTTAGAATTTAGCAGTTATCGTAGCCTATGGGTGTTTGCAACGCCAGTGGCATCGCGAACACGCTGCTGTCCCATAAGAGTACAGAAACTTGGGTCATTAATGCTGGAACACAACACAAGGTTATTATGGCGACATACTTAAGACCAAAGGTGGTCGCCATCCAGACGGGCTTGAGGCCCTACCACGTAGCTAGGGTGGGTTGTTTCGTCGCCTTTTACGACAGGCCGACCCCGGCCGCAGAGGTTAATATTCTTTCTCCGCCCCTGCACGGATAAAAATAATAATATGTATGGAAGGACTGCTATCAAAACTTATGTTTCCGAAAAGTATTTGTTCTTGCAATTTAACAAGCCGTCAGCACTTACATGCGCAAATAAAAATTGAAAAATCCGAGGCCGCAAATCCCCTGAGAGACTCCGCTCGCACGTTCACACACACTGTCTCCCCACATAAAGGGGCTTTGACAAAGCACATTATTTATTTAATAATGCCTTAAACACCTCTATAACTAATACTTTGAAAGAAGCTATGCACCTTTCAATGGTATATTTTTATATCATTTAATTCTCCATTATAGAATAAAATATTCTTTATTGCACACAGAAAAAAATAAAAAGAGACTTAAACTAATGTACAATAGGTGGTATTATCACTCGATGTATGTTACTCGATTGAAGAACAATAAAACGTTTTCTTGTGTAGTTGCAGATGTATTCGAGTCTACGCATACTACTAAATATCATGAAAAGTAATTTTGATGGTTGCCAGTATATTTATACATATACATTCACAGTAACATTTAGCTTGCAACAAAAATTTGTATTTAACGCCCGGAGTTCACTGTTGGCTTAGTCATAATGTGTCAATAACTTTTTCTTTTGTACTAAGTAAGTAAGTAATGAGCATTAGATGTAATAAGTATTACAAAAGAGTATTTACGTGAACAAATGCTGTCTACTCAGTCGGCCTGTCGTAAAAGGCGACAAAACAACCCACCCTAGCTACGTGGTAGGATCCCAAGCCCGTCTGGATGGCGACCACCTTTGGTGTTAAGTATGCCGCCATAATAACCTTGTGTTGTGTTCCGGCATTAGTGAGCCAAGTTCCTGTACCCTTATGCGACAGCAGCGTGTTCGCGATGCCATTGGCGTTGCAAACACCTATAGGCGACGGTAACTGCTAAATTTTAAGTAGGCCGTTAGCCTGTCTGCTGTCCTACAGCAATAAAAAAAAGCTTTAACGTGACATATCTTTATAATCTTCTACTTTCGAACGTTTAAATCCGATCGCATCCAGTTTGTAATTCGGAGCAAACTCTCAGCGTATCATGCGTCAGTGCACTTCTGTTACAACTCCATATTAGACCGAATAAGTATTACAAAACAAATGCAATAGATCAAGTCAAATTTGTTTTCATAATGGGAACAACCATGTAGAATCTCAGCCCCTTAAAAAATATCCAAACAGTTCTGTGCTTTCGGTGAACTTAGAAAAAATTATTTTTCGTTTTCTTATAATGGCCTAGAAATAAACTTAGTTATTCATATTCTTCTCATTGGACGGATCCATTCAGCCAATCATAGTTTACCTTTATTATACTCACATTAAACTATTTTTATTAAAAATATTCAAATCAAAACACTTTATATATATATATATATATATATATATATATATATATATATATATATATATATATATATATATATATATATATATATATATATATATATATATATATAATTCCTTATTTTGCTATTCTTGGTTGACTTTGTTATAATAAATGTCTAAAGGAACTGAAAAAAACGCTTCCGTACAACCTAAAATAAAATAAAGATCGTTTGAGAGGCTAATAATTTAATAATAAATAACAATAATAAAAACTTCAAGTCTAAGCAAAAACATCTTTATTATTCGTCATTACCATATTTTGTGCATTATTGCTCGAGCGAAACAGTATAGCATCATGATTTCTTATATAGAGTAGATTCCAGCTATCAAGCCACTAGTTCTTGTTTACGTCCGCCGTAAGTTTCCACGTCCAGTCTAGCTGCATGCGAAATAAAGAGAAATGGCTCGACATCCACGACTATATTAACCCAGCTTTACTTTCTGACCTATTTATGCTCTCACTAAATTCCCGGACAATACATTCTTGTCCGTATCTTACACGAGTATATAGGCAATTTCCTAGCTAGCTTGTTTATTTGACAGAGGAAAATTCAATGACACTGTATTATACATTTTATGATACATTTAACATAAGTTTACATTCATATTACTATAGTATATTACATCTAATTATACGAATAAATTACTTTGAATTTTTGAAGGTATTATTATACCCCATTATTTTACTCGCTATAATAATCGTGCTTTAAAATTAAAAACGAATTTACGAGAATCTAATATGGGAACTTTAAATTACTTAATAGTAAGCCATTACCGTAAATCGATAACCCCGTAAAGAACCATCACACCAACATTTCGCCGTTATCGATAACAAAAATACTACCCGTAATGCTGCGGGCGCGATCACTTGATAGATAAAGAATCAGGTCAGCGACCTCTTCACTTTCCGCCATTTTGCGTAATGGGTAAAACTCGTTGCGATTCTCTTCGAGTTTATCTGCATGCTCCTTACTAAAGCCAGCGGCCTTAATGAACGGAGTCTTCGTGCCACCAGGGTTGACGGAGTTTACGCGAACACCATCGCGACCCAATTCCAACGCAACACATTTGGTAAACATGTCCATGCCGGCTTTCGATATGCAATAAGGCAGAAAAGGTATATCCTTAATTGGTTTCAATGCAGCAACACTGGACACATTTACAATGTTTCCTTTACTTTTGACGAGATACGGAGTCGCAAGGCTTGTTAGTAAATAAGCTGAACGAAGGTTAGATGCAATAGCACGATCAAACAGCTCTACACCATCGCGTATGCTTCCATTAAACCCCACTCCAGCATTATTGATCAAAACGTCTATTCCACCGAACGTTTCGATTGTTTGGGTAATAATATTTTCCACATCATGGTCATCAGTGACGTCAGCTTTGACAATCAAAGGTTTTATGCCTTTCACCAATTCACATTGTTCCGCGACTTGGTTTAATGCTTCCTCATTTCTGCCAACCAGTACCAATTTGGCTGATTGGTTTGCGTACATAACAGCAGCGGAGGCGCCAATTCCTGAACTGGCACCGGTCACCACGACAACTTTGTTTAGGAAGTCCATCTCGAGCAACGTTTCAATCAACACTGAGTAGATTTCTGTTTAAAATTGCAGATAACTTATTCAACAACCTTGACTATGTAGTACCAAGTGTTATTTTAAGTTACAATCAATAAAGTGTGTCATTAATTATTATGCAATCTATTTCTTGTTTATGTTTGTATTAATTGTTCTTTAAGAAGATTTTATATCTTAATTTTATTTTTATAGCTGAGGAACATTTTTATAGCAGACAGGCTGAGGACCTACTTAATGCTATCCCCATAGGGATACTGGAACCTGGGTAGCTAATTCCGGAACATAACACAAGATTATTATGGCGGTAAATATATAGGCCAGGGGTCGTTACCTGACATACTTAATTGAAAATAGTAAAATTATATTTGACTTATTAAAAAAAACATTAGGATATCACGTATAAAGTATTTGACAGCGAAGTAGTATCAGACTCGAAGAATATATACTCGTATGTATATATAATATCATAAAGTGCAAATAAGATACACTAAAAAGAACTAAATGCATATTACATTACTGCATACTGAGAAATATATACTAGATACATGAGACCCCTGCTAGGTGTGACTTGACAATCCACATTGGACAAGCGTGGTGAGTATACGAGTACAGTCCATCCCTTCTAGAGTGAGGCCTAAGCAGTAGAAGGTAACGGTATTATTATAAATATAAATGATACAAATAACCTATAATAAAACAAATGCTATTACACGAATCGTATTTTTATGAAAAATATTGAAATAATGATAAAAGCTGTTGCGGAATTCCATTCTGTAATATGTGCAACACCCATCACACATGGCAGGAATCCTTCCGTACGTTATAGCCTGTCATTTCATTATTGTTAGCACCCCGAGGGGATACATGTCACCAGGAAATGTTTTATTCCAATATTTTAAAGCAAAAATCTAGTTCGTATCACAATAATTAATAATATGATCCGAATAATATTTCAACTCGGAAAATATTTTAATATTCATACTTTTTTACAATTTAGTTTAAATTCCATCGCCGATTAAGAACGAATATACTATGGACAAGTTCTTCCACTCAAAACAAAGAATTTTTCTTTAGCTTGGTGTATCGTAGTTATTAAAAAATAATGTTTATTTAGATTTAATAATGTTCACACATTAAAAATAAGTATTAAGTTCTTAAATTAAAATTAATTTGCAAAAGAAAAAGGAATTTGGTATGTTTTCGCCGGAAAACATGTTTCATATTATTATAGTAAACTAGTAGTACTTTTAATTTATTTATTTCTTACAAAACTAATTTATATTTTTACAATTTCATTGATTTTTTTAGTGACATCATTGTCCGTTGGCGATCTTTCTTCCTTCACACAGATGTAGACAAAACAATATTTATAATATATTTGAACTGATGTTCTAAAAAAAATTTATATCACAATATTCATATCATTTATTCTATAAAGGCACTAAATATATTGGCTTCTGAGATTTGGACTTCTAAGGACTTGTTTTTCTGTTTTCAAGTATCATTTTTTGATAGCAAGGGCCTTTTGAACAGCCTTTCTAATAAAATGGGCAAATGTATCTATGTCATGTATTATGTTGTAATGTATATTATTATATACATTAATAATACACGAAATATGTATTCATCGAACATAACTTTAGAATTTAATTAATATAGCAAGATTTAGTTAATCTATTCAGCCAGATATGGCGCTGGTATCGAGGGCAATCGCTATGTCCATTCGGAGGCACGCCATTTACATGAATGGTTATTATGACAAAGCTTTCGAACGAACGATATTCGCTTTTATTACATAGAAAATAAGGTAGTATTAGTAATAATAGTATTAAGGACATTCAGAGTTTATCTGTGCAATCTGCATTGTTCAGATATGATATGGTTACATTCCTCTAACTGACATCACATAAAAGACGGATAGTAAAAAATGCTTCATTCGCTCTATTAAACACTTAATGTTAGGATTCTAACATTGTCTAATTACATAGTATTTTGAAATCTATGGAAACACTTGTAACACTAGTGCCATTGTCTTCATTTTATGAGGTTTTTTGTATCAAAACAGAAAAGTATTATTAGTCAAGTGCGATACATTTTGTATATTTCTGTATTATCTTATACAATAATACTTTATTACCTTTAGAAAAAGTTAATTTAATGCGAACGCTGTCCATTATAATTACGTGTGTGAATTAACAAGTCTACCATCAAGATCTATGAAAAGTAAACTTCTGATAGCAGATGAGCCCTGCTTAACAACGGGTGAAATTTTATCTGTTCAGAATTAGGAGGTCAGATGGCAGTCACTTCGACACATGAGCAGCCATGGAGGCTGCTCATGTGCATTTCTGATACTATTTGATAGGACGTCTAGTATCACGCTGAATAGAAACGGACTAAGGACGGATCCTTGGTGTACCCCGATGATGATGGGGAAAGGGTTTATGTCGCCAACAGCGGCCCGAACTACGGAATCGGAGTCGCGGTACATGTCTCAAATAATGTCAATATAAGTCTCTGGAACGCCTTTAAACCGCAGTGCCCACCAGATCATCCTCCGAGGAATACAGTCAAAGGCCTTCTGCATGTCCAGAAACAGTCAATGCAAAGGCGTATTCTTCGTCCTGTATTTCTGTGTGATAGTCCTTAGAGCAAAAACAGGATCCTAGGAATACCTAGAGATGTCCTTCCTTCGCCGCATGCAAGCTGACTGAAGGAGTAACCCATCAGTCGCCTTTTACGACTCCCTTGGGATGATTTGGTGTGGCCCTATTCTTTCATCAGCCGGGACCACATGGCCAACCATTAAATGAAAACCATTTTGCCACTGAATAGTATTTATTTACCGTTTAATTTACTAGGTCTATGTACGTAACTGAAACGGCTTGAATAATGAAAGTACAGTTCGTCCTTTCTCTAAGTCAAATATCAAACAATTTTTCAGTTGAAATAAAGCGTCTAAACAGATGTATCCCGTGCGGGTCTTGTCCGGAGCCCGTGGGTGGCGACATCCGTAAGTTGGGGTGTTATCATAAATCTTTGGCACCCGCCATAGATCACTGCTACTAACGGGAAGACCGCACTTCCCCTCTATGTTCTTATATTTTTTTTTCTTTATTATCGGCGAGTTAAAAACTAATACGCTTCTTACAATTCAAGTTAAAGGTAACAAACAAGTGCATTTCCTAACATTTAAACCGAAATCGAGATTACTATTGAATCGGTACTTCCACAAAATGGCGTCGTGTCACAACGCATCGAAGATGGACGAGGTAATAAACGGCTAAATAAGATTAACAATTAATTTGGAATTTATAGCATTTTATTCCGGTTTTAATTAAACTTTTGATTCGAATTCCACGGTACTGTCTGTAGCATATTTATCATGACACCTCTCTCTCCCTTTGTTTTACAAACAGAAAAAACAAAATAGATTCATACTCCATACTATAATATAATATTTATAAATGTGAAAGTAACTCTGTCTTTCTGTCTATGGTATCTGTTACGTTTTCACGCCTAAACTGTTGAACAAATTTTGATAAATTTCGGTATAGAGATAATTTGGACCTTGGAGAAGGACTTAAGCTACTTTTTGTCGCGAATATTAAATTTAAAGGGGTTCAAATAGGGATGAATGTAAATAAGTTCTGTTTTTTATTTAATTTATATGGTAAACGCTTGCCGGGTCGGCTAGTATGATTATATTTTGTTTTTTGAGGGGAAAAATTCAGCTAGTTTGGACGGTCTTCAACAAATTTCATTAGATCCTTTTGTTTACCCTCTCCTAATACCTGAAGATGAAAGTCTTCAGATAATACATCCTTCCAGTATTAACTGTGAAGCCAAAACGTAGATACACGCTGAAGTAGCAATGAGCCTATCAGTCATATTTGTCATAGGCGCGTTGGACGAGGGAGGGATATGACTAGAGTAGAGACCAAATTTTAATAACGTAATCTAAAACAGTCTGACAGGTTGAAGAGCTGTGCAGTATTACTGATTGTAGCTGGATGGAAAACGCAAAGGACATTTGATGTGAACTTAGGGTAGCCTACATGCAGTACACGATAATTGACTGACAAATATTTTGTTTTTACGGATACATGTTGATGATCTTCGGATCCTGAAGCCTTACATACATTTTTCTAGTTGACCACACCACACGGTCAAAACCTATCACTTTATATCCTCAAAGAACAAAAATAGTATCCGATCTTAATCAATTTCGAATTTTGAAAACCAATCTGTATCGTGTTATTTAAATTATAAAAGACACGGTTGTTTTTGATCATTTAACACGTTATAAGTACAATCACAAACGCAAAAAGGGGAAATAAATGTGTCAAAAATACAAAAAAGTACCAAAACCCGTCGCGACGGTCGTATTTCCCCGGGGAGGAATTCCTAGATATAAGATATAGGTGTTTCCTGTATACAGGAATGCGGGAAATCTTCCCGGAAATCTCTTTACATTCGGATAATATTCACACTCCCGTTCATATCGAGTGTTTTGAATGGAACAATGTACAACAGTTATTGCGTATCTATTGTACAATACATCCATATTAATATTATAAACGTGAAAGAAACTCTGTCTGTCTGTTTGTTACGTTTTCACTATTTTGAAGAATTTCGATATAGAGATAGATTGAACCTTGGAGAAGGACATATGCTACTTGGTTTTATTTTAAATATGTTTTTATTTTAATATTTTTATTAAAAATGTGAAAATCTCTAAACCAATTTTGATGAATTTTGGCATAGAGATAGACTGGACCTCGGAGAAGAACATAGGCTCCTTTTTTGTAATAAGTTATATGACAGAACAACGTTTACCGGGTCAACTAACATAGTACCTATATATATATATATATATATATATATATATATATATATATATATATATATATATATATATATATATATATATATATATATATATATATATATATATATATATATATATATATATATATATATATGCGATTGGTATTAATACTTTTTTATAGTCACGTAGATTACCTCATATAAGTAAGTTATTTAAAAAAAAAGGATTACGCATAATACTTTGACAACCTCCATGGCGTAACGGCTAAGGAATTTTGGTACATTCGTGGAGGTCACGGGTTCGTTTCCGTTTTTCATCCGGATGATTATGTACCTAGTCAGGTCATAAATTCTGTCACATGTTTAATGTAAAATAATTGTAACAAGTTTATTCATTATGTAACCATTCATATACCAAAATGAACTTAACAAAACATAGATTCTTATGACATTAAAGTTTATTCAAAATGACCTCCGTGATTTTGAATACAGGCCTTCAATCTGCGCAGCCAGTCGTCTATCGCAGCACGAACGAGGTCCATGTCAATATCGGCGGC
This sequence comes from Malacosoma neustria, assembly GCA_963693495.1. Classification (NCBI taxonomy): domain Eukaryota; kingdom Metazoa; phylum Arthropoda; class Insecta; order Lepidoptera; family Lasiocampidae; genus Malacosoma; species Malacosoma neustria. The sequence continues at coordinate 10,829,001 of OY856385.1, read as the reverse complement.
TGCCTTAATCAAGGATGTCTTGAGTGACTCCAAATTAGGATGAGACTTTGAGCATGCCTTTTCCTCCAAGTGTTGCCATATCTTGTAATCTAACGGATTCAAATCTGGACTGGAGGAGGGTCAGTCTTCGTGCCGGATGAAGTCGATTTCACGCGCCGCCAGCCAGTCTTGTGTGCTCTTCGCTCTATGAGCTGGCGCCGAATCTTGTTGGAATACCCAGTGCCTGTTATTGAACATGGTATGGGAAACAGGTTCCACAAGGTTCGTCAGGACTGTATTTTGATACACAACAGCATTCGTTTTTACACCTTTCTCACAAAAATGTACCTCTGTTAAGCCCCAATAAGAAACTCCCAACCATACCATGAGCGAGGATGGAAAATGACCTCGTTGGACACGCGGAATACGGTTGCTCGCTTCTTCACTACTGTGTGCGTACACCTTATCATTTTGTTTGTTGTAGCTCTCTTCTACGGTAAACATTTTTTCATCCGAAAAAAGAATTTCCCGATATTTTTTTCCCGCGTACCGCTTCAACAAAGCGCGGCATCTCTTCAGTCTCAGGTCCATTAGACGAGCATTCAAACGATGTCCTGTTTTTCTTCGATATGCCCGAAGCCCTAAGTCTTCATTTAACACCCTTTTCACCGTGGTTCTGCTTAACCCCATCTGAAGGGCCAACAGTTTCTGCTTACGTTTGGGATTTCTTTGAATTCGTGCCTTCACAGCTTTTATCACTGCTGGAGTCCTAACAGACCGAGGGCGACCACTTCTTGACCTGTCATCTACACTAGAGTCTTCATTGTATCGTTTGATGGTACGATAAACGAATCTTTTGGTTATATTCAAATTTTTCAGTATGTTAAAAATTTGAATTGGCGCGTAACTGTAACGATGCAACGCAATAACTGCAACACGGTCTTTTTAAGCGTCCACTCCATATTTAAAAATGAGTAAAATTCTAAAAGTTATACATTTTTATTTTCATGAACAATTCGAAATTCGAATTCAATAAACTTTTTTGTGGCCAGCATTCTAAAAGAAAAGTTTTTACTGTGTGACAATACTTATGACCTGACTAGGTATAATATTTATTTATTTACAAAAGAAAATTATACATATATACGTAGTACCTATATCAGGTATGTTATTATTACCCATAACACTGTGCAACTTAATTTGGGACTAGATAGCGCTGTGTAAATTGTATATACCTAGTCAGGTCATAAGTATTGTCACACAGTAAAAACTTTTCTTTTAGAATGCTGGCCACAAAAAAGTTTATTGAATTCGAATTTCGAATTGTTCATGAAAATAAAAAAGGTATACTTTTAGAATTTTACTCATTTTTAAATATGGTGTGGACGCTTAAAGAAGACCGTGTTGCAGTTATTGCGTTGCATCGTTGCGGTTACGCGCCAATTCAAATTTTTAACATACTGAAAAATTTGAATATAACCAAAAGATTCGTTTATCGTACCATCAAACGATACAATGAAGACTCTAGTGTAGATGACAGCTCAAGAAGTGGTCGCCCTCGGTCTGTTAGGACTCCAGCAGTGATAAAAGCTGTGAAGGCACGAATTCAAAGAAATCCCAAACGTAAGCAGAAACTGTTGGCCCTTCAGATGGGGTTAAGCAGAACCACGGTGAAAAGGGTGTTAAATGAAGACTTAGGGCTTCGGGCATATCGAAGAAAAACAGGACATCGTTTGAATGCTCGTCTAATGGACCTGAGACTGAAGAGATGCCGCGCTTTGTTGAAGCGGTACGCGGGAAAAAAATATCGGGAAATTCTTTTTTCGGATGAAAAAATGTTTACCGTAGAAGAGAGCTACAACAAACAAAATGATAAGGTGTACGCACACAGTAGTGAAGAAGCGAGCAACCGTATTCCGCGTGTCCAACGAGGTCATTTTCCATCCTCGCTCATGGTATGGTTGGGAGTTTCTTATTGGGGCTTAACAGAGGTACATTTTTGTGAGAAAGGTGTAAAAACGAATGCTGTTGTGTATCAAAATACAGTCCTGACGAACCTTGTGGAACCTGTTTCTCATACCATGTTCAATAACAGGCACTGGGTATTCCAACAAGATTCGGCGCCAGCTCATAGAGCGAAGAGCACACAAGACTGGCTGGCGGCGCGTGAAATCGACTTCATCCGGCACGAAGACTGGCCCTCCTCCAGTCCAGATTTGAATCCGTTAGATTACAAGATATGGCAACACTTGGAGGAAAAGGCGTGCTCAAAGCCTCATCCCAATTTGGAGTCACTCAAGACATCCTTGATTAAGGCAGCCGCCGATATTGACATGGACCTCGTTCGTGCTGCGATAGACGACTGGCCGCGCAGATTGAAGGCCTGTATTCAAAATCACGGAGGTCATTTTGAATAAACTTTAATGTCATAAGAATCTATGTTTTGTTAAGTTCATTTTGGTATATGAATGGTTACATAATGAATAAACTTGTTACAATTATTTTACATTAAACATGTGACAGAATTTATGACCTGACTAGGTACTTATATACGTCGATAGACGAAAGTGAGTGAGTGAAAGAAAGTAATAGACGAAAATAAATATAATTACACGGTAAAATAATACGGTGTTTTGCTGTAAGAATCATTTAATCAACCAAATGTGTATGTTTTGTTTTTTTTTTTGCTCTAATCAATGCGAGGTATATTTGAACGACTCAAAATACAGGCCAGTTCTTAATTTGAAAGTCAAATATCATATCCCTACCACGAAGCTTATGTTGTTAAGTCGCCTTTTACGGCAAGCCGACCCTGGCCGCAGAGGTTAGTATTCTTACTCCGCCCCTACACGGAAGGTAATAGCTCATAATACCATGTTTCTGCTATGATTGGTTAGTTTTTAGATTCGTTGCCCTCTGAGACCTCAACTTAACTAATTTCACTATGGATAAAACAACAAAATAAGGAACAAAATTTCAATACATAGTTCTATAAAATATACTGTAGGCATTCGATAAAAGCACAATATAACTAGAACATTCCTGTCATACAACATGTAGTCTAATTTAATATAAAATAAAGCCTGACGCCCGCCCCATCCATCAGACTCTCAAGGTCTATAACAAGAAGGCTTATTTCCTCATGAATATTTATCGCCCTGTTTATTCCCAAAGTTGCTTAAAAGAAAAAATTACATAACGTTTTACTCGATTCACCCTAAAATGTAAACGTATGTGGAATATGGCGAATTTCTTTGATGATATACGAAATTGCGTGCTCGATGTTTAAAAGAAGACGATCAAAAACAAGTATGAGAAATTTATGAATGTTATTTCACAGAATTCTTGAATTATAATTAAATTACTTATAAATTTTAAACGATTCCATTTAGTTTCTATGATGTCGTGAAGTGTGAAAAAAGGATTATTCCTGCTAGCTCATTAGCAGGTAGCAAACACGAACACCCAATTCGTTTTCTTCAATCAAGGTAGCAAAGTTGTAAAAATCTAAGCAACATCTCTTTAATAAATTTTAATGTGACACTTTGCTCAGAAGTGAGAGTGTTTGAAAGTGATTTGTTGTAAAAAAGTGCACAAAGATAGAAAAGATTAGATCTCCAAGTAAAAGTTTGGAAAAGCTTAGAAAAAGAAGTTATACCGTATAAAAAGTATATTATTTAAAATGTTCATTAAAATTTGTTCAATTCTCATCCCAAGTCTATGTATAATAATCGCAGCACTTAACGTCCCACTGCTAGGCTCCGGTCTCCCCCAAGAGAGAACAGACACATACCTGCCACGCTTACCCAAGGTAGAGTGGCGAGTATCTTGGTATGGTATACTTGTGATCTTGGTATGAAGGTTTCCTCACAATGTTCTCTTTCGCCGTCAGTATATGGCCATTATAGTATAAAACAGATTATACGTGAGAGCAACAGTCTAAAGGGTACGTGTCTAATTTTTAATCCCAGTGTCTTAATGTGTATTAATTTTTATGTACCTAATATCTATGTATGATCTAAATAATAAAATTTGCCCATATCAATGTTCAAAAATATTGTATTAGAAATGCATTATATATTTGATGGAAAGAGACGGGTTGTAACGAATAAGTACTTAGTTAATTTATAAAATAAAATTACGTATCAGTAAAAGGAATGTAAAATAACATTATAACAAACTAAAAAGTGAAATAAAAATTATAAAGCTTTGAATTTGGAACTAGAAAAATAATTCTTGAAGTGAGGTAAAAACTGTCTGACTTTTTGAAACCCTGGTAGTATAGAAACTCGAAAAATATTTGGCAAAAGGCAGGCCTTTGTTACCGGTCCTGTCTTTGTTTTGGCCAACTTCTTTGATCAATCATGACAAATTGTATTTTGTTATAAGAGCACCCTGTGACCAAGTTTGACAGTTCTTGAGTAAAAGTTTTCTTTTGTTAAAACAAACGAGCAAGTTTGAATTAGTTCATAATGCTGAATCAGCCATTTGTAGGAAAAATAAAAGGTATTTTAATTATAATTGCTTATAATAATATAAATATTCTAACATTATTATTCAATTAAATAATTCCGTATTACTGAATTAAATATTACTGAATAAATTAATGATATGTATAATATAATACTTTGTTAAGAGTTAAATGTCAGTTGACAAATAAATATAAAATTGCCAATAGACCAAAAAATCATCATGAAAAATATTTAAGTTATTACATTATTTATTCTTTGTGCGAAGTAAGAATACAGACCCCTGAAGCCGGGCGGCCTATCGCAAAAAGCGACAAAATAATCCTAACTAGTTGGTAGGACTCCAAGTTCGTCTGGATGGCAACCCTGTTCTACAAATATGCCGCCATAAAAACTATGTTCCGGCAAAAGTGACCCAGGCTCCAGTTTTCTTACGCGGTGGCAATGTGTTAACGGTGTCCCTGGCATCGCAAACATCCATGGGCGACGATAATTGCTTACTATTGAGTGAGCCATCAGCTGCTCAGCTTATCTGCTGTTTCACAACATTAACACACAAACATAAACACACGTGCGTGCTTCCACCCCTACAAACACACACACACACACATACACGCGCGCACCCCCACATTACAGAATCATTTTATTTTTTACTGGCTCTCCTTAAGTCAACGGAAAGAGAGAAGTGGTCAGGAGATCCATAGGACGGGCTTCTGCTGTTTAGACTCCTGTCTCCCTCTACTTCATTGAGCTACTGATAGTACTTTTATAATATACTTTCTACCTGTTGCACTTTTACATGTACTCTCTTTTAATGTTTTGGGAGTAAGTAAAGGATTTTTTTAAATTTTTCATTTAATTTATTTTCATTAAGAAGACAAAAGTTAAAAAGGCTCTCAGAAACAAATATATCAAATCATAAATGTTATAAAGCAATTCGTAGAACATATAATTTGTGCCATAATTTAACTCAATTCAAAGCGAAGATAAAACAAGTGCGATAAAAAGCCAAGCCAAAAAAGCTCCACAAGCATCCCATTGACGTCAAAAGTTCTTCGATATATCGTGTCAGCTATATCATAATACCTGTTCTGTCTCCTTAAAGTTTCACAATATTTTACGCGAGGTCCCATAAACGACGAATGCCTTAGAGGGCGCGCAGAAAAATATTGTGAGCAATAAAAATGTCAAGTCAGGTCATCAAAATGGAAAGCCCGGGGCGTTTTGTCGCCAGATGTGGAACTGAATCAATGAAAAACTGTTTTTTTTCGTGCCTCACAGTGGTGATATATCAAGATGCAATTGCCGCGCCTTCGCAGCTCCCGAAAGGTGAGGGAAACTTGGCAACTGTAATAATGGCCGCTGTTATGTTTGCTGACGGGACAAATTCTGATCCGCGCACCTGCTTGCGTTAACACGACATACATATATTTCATCACGATTCTCGTGTACTATGCTTATAATATACCTAAACATTTGTTATAAACTAAATAAAATGTTACATTGATATGAAAAAATGACTAAAGTCAATAATTTATATCCTTTTTATGACGACATCTGTAGCGAAACGGCTAACCCACGTCGGAACGCCTGCAACGGATTCCAATCCCGTCCCACATCTGTATTCTTACAACCAGTGGCGGATTTGCCCTAAGGCCCAGGAGGCCCGGGCCTAGGGCGGCCAATCGTGATAAAAAATTCACTGATGATAACAAGAAATAACTCAAAGTACGTAAATATTCTAAATACTCGCGCACATTATGGTGGGCCGCACTGCACCGCATCGTATAACAATAATCTCCCTAAATCACTTATTAAATCTTATCTTGTATGAGAATAAACCTGTAATTCAATAAATAAAACCATTTTAAATGTTTTATTTAAATGTGCAACTATCCCTGAAACCTCGGAAAATATTGCAAACTAGCAGATATTATAGTTAACTAAATTTCTGAATCGATTTCGATTAAAATTGGCAAAGAAGTAAATTCATTATCTATAGGTATATCTATACTACTATTATAAAGAGGAAAGATTTGATTGTATGTTTGTTTGTTTGTTTGCATTGAATAGGCTCCGAAACTACTGACCCGATTTAAAAAATTCTTTCTTTTTTGGGAAGCTACACTATCTCCGGGTGACATAGGCTATATTATATTTTCGAAAAAATTAGGGATCCTTACTAAAACTCCAATAATGTAACCCAAGGTGTAAAAAAATTACCTAAAATATTAATTAAATCGCGTGCGCTGCGAAAACTATTAATGATAGAATAAAATAATGTACTACGACTTTGCAGAACACATCATTATTTACAAAAATTGTCGCGATAGCATATGTCTAACTATTATAGTTATGCCACAATAAGTGTTCTTTTATTTTAAAAATTTAATTGAAATGCCGCCCCTAGAAAAGGCTCTTTATTTGTATCTTGGTATTAATCCTTATCAAAATAAATTACTTCATATTCAAAACTGATTCAATACCTTTATAACTTTTTGAATTATTCAATTCGGATATTCCATTCGAAAGATATCACGAGTTTAAAAATGTAAGTATTAGAAAAATGTTGCGTGGTAGCTGCGCACCCTGTTCGGCTAGCTAGGCAGCACCTTATGCAATGTAGGCGTGCGTCACTGGGGTTTTTACAAAAATATAAAAAAAACTTATTAAAAAATAACGAAAAATAAATAAAAAATATTAACAAAAAAATCATTAAAATAAAATTTCATAGAAATAATAATATTCAAACTTTTTTATAATTTTATTTTTTTAGTAACCTGACGCAAATAGAAGGGCTTGCCCTCAAGGGCGCTCCTCTGTCTGAGGAGTGCACGTGTGTGCGTACCCGAGGTGCCCGAGCATCCGTCGCTTTACTCCCCTCTCCGTCCGAGGCGACAGAGGCCTTCCTACCTTTCTTCCCGTCTACCTCCTACATCCTTTCCAACTTAGCTCTCTGTTTGTGGCGTGGTCCCCGGTGGGATGGTTGCGAATACTGATTGGGACCCCCAATGAATGGGATTGCCCTGGGCCCTGATTTGGTATTCGAAACCATGCCTATTTCGACTGCGCCTGCACAGAGAGTGTTCCCAGGGCGGGAATTGCATCCTCGCTGTCGGTTGGTCTTGCTGGGCCGGCTACAACGTCAGGCGACTCTATGGTTTTTCTGGAGTGTCGTCTGGTAGTCGTACTCACGCCTGACTAGCACGCGACGGGGATGCGAGTCCCGTTCGGAATTGGCCGCGGACCTGTCGCTCCCGGCCCTGGTTCTGTCCATGGTCGGGGGCGATCCTGGATGGACGGCCGTCACCTCCTTTTGCGAGGCAGTAGTGATACACTCCACCACACCAAGGACAGGCACAGGTGGAAGAACATTATAAAAGAGAAACTGGGTTCTTATAAGGGGAATCACGACCCTCAGTAATGAGGTACACGACTCAAGGAGGAGGAGTGTCTGCAAGGGAGGTGGCGGAACGGGAGCGGAAGTCCGCCACCGCCCTCCCTCCCGCCAACGTAGGCCGCGTCGTCGGCACCGGAGGGCGGGCAACGACCTCCGGCCGCCGTAGAAAGCGGCTGCGGGCGGCCCCTCGGGGGAGGATCCGCCGCCCGCACTATTGCAGGGAGAGGGCCGCGTGCTGTTCCGCGGCCCCCCTCAACTCCTAGAGTTGTTAGGAGAGCGCCGGGGGGACGAAACCCTGACCCCCTGGCGCCAACACTTTAGAAGGGGCCCGCCTTAAGACAAAGGGTGGGCCGGCGCCGGCCCGGGCCACGAGATCAGCAGGCCTTATATCCGTGGGCCCGGGCGTAGGCAATAGGAGAATAGCGGGGTTTTTTAGTGGGTAATCGGATGGTCGAACATCTTTACCGGGGTCCCACATATCCCTAGGTCCCCCCGGGTCGGGGGAACCCGTCAAAAGAGGTTTTTCCCCAAGACCGAAAAAAAAATAGAAGGGTTTAGGTATGTGTGTGTATATAATTTTTAATTTTGAAATTTTTATTAAATACCCGTGCGAAGCTGGGGCGGGCTGCTAGTGTACTCAATATGATGAGTGCTGATAAAGGGGTGGCTGGTACTTACAACATGGCCTGTGGCCTAGGGCGGCCAAGACTGCAGATCCTCCACTGTTTACAACACAAATGCTACTTACTTTAGCAGTCCCATATAGTCTATATGAATTGACCTAGTATTATTAACTTAAAATTAAAATAAATACTTTACACTATACTACTATTTCAGATTTAAAAAGAAATGTTACCAAGAATTTTCTTACAAATATATTTTTACCCAGTATTGAGACTTTGATTTGAACTAGCTAATATTATAAAGATATCAAATGCAATAAGCAATCGTATTAAAATTATAACTTGGGTAATATTTAAAAATAACAAGACTAAAATATATCAATATCTCTATCCAAAATAGCCTAATATTGAAATATATAGCTTCAAAATAACGAAATCACTAGATACTAGACTGTATTTATCCTCACGTATTAAAGAGGCAAATAATACTATAGGACAATGATTTGGGAACTGTTTTCATGTCGGAAGTGGCATTACACTGAACATTAGCTGTAGCGATAAGGCGCCGACACGAATTGGTCGAGGCACGCGAACTGAGTTACCATTATCACAACAATTCGGGCCTAGAGATCGAAAAATATGTGCCCGAAACCTTAATTAAGTTGCTTAGACAATAATGTGAATTGTTATATATTGGGGTATTCTTTTCGTTGGAGATTTAGCCGCATCATATTTAATGTTTTAATAAGTTATTTCAAATTTACGTATTTGTTTCATTTATACCTTCTTTGATCTTTATTTGTTTTCCCTTTTACTTATAACGCCCTTTTACTATATATTGGCGGCTTAAACCCACCGATAATCCCGAAGTCTACCGATGATCTCTATACTATTTTAGTTTCAGCTAAATTGAATTCGTGAACTCTGAATTTCAATTCGAGTGTGATACTACGTGTCTTCTATTTGCTTAAAAATATATATATATATTGTTCATTATTGTTCACGCAGCGTGAAGTATAAATAAAACTCTCTGAATTAAAATACAAAGGTAGCCCAAAAATAAAATATATTCAAAGATACAAATGTTGATAATGGACAAGAACATCCGCTGTTCTGAAAGCAGTTACTCAACGCCCTCTTACGACAATCGACAATAAATTTACAGAGGGGCGGATAAGTCCATTGGCTTCAATCGCGATCATGGATGCATTTGAATAAGGTTGAAAAAATGCATTATCTGCGATCGTATAAATTACTATACCCGAACCTTTATAAAGTAAAGAATCCCATAAGACATGACGTCATGTCCGTGACGTTGTAAATTGGAATAGATATACTTTATGGCGACTACTTTTGTGGAATAAATATACAGGGTGACTTTGACAAACCCATCCAATTTTTTTTATGCACTAAACATCATTCAAGGAACCCATTTTTGCAAAAAAAAATTGTATGTAAAATTTTCAAAATAAAATATTTCATTCCAAGGAAAATATGATCACTAATTCAATCGAACAGCATAGTCAAATGGTGCAAACTCCGTACGTTAACCTGTTATTACCTGTCTCTGTCACTCCCGCGTAAATGAGTAGTGCTTATTCGCTCGCCCGGTGCAATGACCGCCGTCCTCGCCCGCTTACTAGGTCATTGCCAGTTTTTTGCTGTACCGATGGAGAGGTCATTGACACTCTCGCGCCGTATTATGTAAATTGCGAATTCTTTGAATGACTTTGTGATGCTGATTACTCAACATTTTTGTACTATGCGATACTAAACTAAAATATACGTTTCTCATAACTTTTACTAAATATTCTTCTGTGTGAATTTGGACGGGTTTGTCAAAGTCATCCTGTATATGCATACCTCGTCTGACGTATACCAAAAGTAGAACCAAACTCAAGAATAATTAGCTTGGAATCGTATTAAGCGTACTTACCATCGGACTTAATCTTAGACATGTCAGAGATCATGAAAGTAAAAATAGTAAAGAGAACCCCAAAGTTTAAGTTTCATATGAGAGAGATGATAAAATTATGATAAATTATGGTTATAACTTTTATTTTATTTCGGCCACAGACGATTCCTATTTGTTGAAAAATGTATTAAAATTTCAGATGATGTGTCCTTTTACTAAATATATTTTCAGTTTATCACCATAATATAAACACTAGTCCTGGTATATGTCTTATTAGTTTTCAAATTCAAAACATTTTTCTTATTTATCAAAAGTTCTTAAAATAATAACCCTTATACGCCTTATGATAAGAACGGTATTAGCGTACGATCAAGTCTACCGTCTATCCCTAGTGACAAGGCCTTAATATTTTGCTAGTACTCTGGAGAAATACATTGCTTGAAGCTCCTATTCCGTTATCTGTGAGCAATCAAACAAACGGCACGGTAATGACGTCAAAGGACGCAAAACGCTCCCTTACATCTGCTGACATCAATATTACGTCAGCGCAATATGGAACCAGATATTATTTGCTGTATGTCAGCTAAAATATTGCGTTTATAAAAAATACGTGATAGTCATATGATATTACATTCAAAGCGTAACTTTAAGATTACGTATTTCTTTCCCGCAACGGCATAAATTTTTTAAGTATTTTTCTCATATATAAATTGTCTTGTACTCATAGAATGAGCAAAATACCATGTGAATCTGTACAATGAGAGCACTAGTGTGTAACTCGCTACTAAAACCAACACTGTGTAAAAACTCTAGAAGCACTAGGGCCGCAGGACGTGACGTAAGTTTGCCCGCAGTTCCAATTGGATTTTACGTTATCATTAATCTAAGGATATAGACAGATATTTTTTATTGTATCGAAATATTTCAATTAAATTAAATATATCCGTGCAGGGACAGAGAAAGGATACCGACCTCTGCGGCCGGTGTCGGCCTGTCGTAAAAGGCGACAAAGCAACTCATCCTAGCTAGCTACGTGGTAGGGCCCCAAGCCCGTCTGGATGGCGACCACCTTTGGTCTTAAGTATGCCGACATAATGACTTTGTGTTGTGTTCCGGCATTAGTGACCCAAGTTCCTGTACTCTCATGGCAAAGCAGCGTATTCGCGATGCCACTGGCATTGCAAATACCCATAGCGACGGTAACTGCTAAATTGTAAGTGGGCCCCCACCCTGTCTGCTGTCCTACGAAAATAAAAAAATTATCGGGTTACGCACGTTCTTTTACGAGTATACAATATATTTCTTTAACTTTCCGCTTACTCTATATATACCTAGTCAGGTCATAAATTCTGTCACATGTTTAATGTAAAATAATTGTAACAAGTTTATTCATTATGTAACCATTCATATACCAAAATGAACTTAACAAAACATAGATTCTTATGACATTAAAGTTTATTCAAAATGACCTCCGTGATTTTGAATACAAGCCTTCAATCTGCGCGGCCAGTCCTCTATCGCAGCACGAACGAGGTCCATGTCAATATCGGCGGCTGCCTTAATCAAGGATGTCTTGAGTGACTCCAAATTGTGACGAGGCTTTGAGCACGCCTTTTCCTCCAAGTGTTGCCATATCTTGTAATCTAACGGATTCAAATCTGGACTGGAGGAGGGCCAGTCTTCGTGCCGGATGAAGTCGATTTCACGCGCCGCCAGCCAGTCTTGTGTGCTCTTCGCTCTATGAGCTGGCGCCGAATCTTGTTGGAATACCCAGTGCCTGTTATTGAACATGGTATGAGAAACAGGTTCCACAAGGTTCGTCAGGACTGTATTTTGATACACAACAGCATTCGTTTTTACACCTTTCTCACAAAAATGTACCTCTGTTAAGCCCCAATAAGAAACTCCCAACCATACCATGAGCGAGGATGGAAAATGACCTCGTTGGACACGCGGAATACGGTTGCTCGCTTCTTCACTACTGTGTGCGTACACCTTATCATTTTGTTTGTTGTAGCTCTCTTCTACGGTAAACATTTTTTCATCCGAAAAAAGAATTTCCCGATATTTTTTTCCCGCGTACCGCTTCAACAAAGCGCGGCATCTCTTCAGTCTCAGGTCCATTAGACGAGCATTCAAACGATGTCCTGTTTTTCTTCGATATGCCCGAAGCCCTAAGTCTTCATTTAACACCCTTTTCACCGTGGTTCTGCTTAACCCCATCTGAAGGGCCAACAGTTTCTGCTTACGTTTGGGATTTCTTTGAATTCGTGCCTTCACAGCTTTTATCACTGCTGGAGTCCTAACAGACCGAGGGCGACCACTTCTTGACCTGTCATCTACACTAGAGTCTTCATTGTATCGTTTGATGGTACGATAAACGAATCTTTTGGTTATATCCAAATTTTTCAGTATGTTAAAAATTTGAATTGGCGCGCAATTAACCGCAACGATGCAACGCAATAACTGCGACACGGTCTTCTTTAAGCGTCCACTCCATATTTAAAAATGAGTAAAATTCTAAAAGTATACATTTTTATTTTCATGAACAATTCGAAATTCGAATTCAATAAACTTTTTTGTGGCCAGCATTCTAAAAGAAAAGTTTTTACTGTGTGACAATACTTATGACCTGACTAGGTAGGTATCTGAAGAGGGGCCCAGTAAGAATATTGACTTCTGCGGCTAGAGCCGGTCTATTGTAAAAGGCGAAAAATAACCCTTGCTAGGTAATAGGGCACCAAGCCCACCTGGCTATCAACCATCCCTGGCTTCCAAATATGTCGCCATAATAACCCTTAGTTGTGTTCCATGGTATAAAACACACATCGTTGTCCTTCGCCGCCGTTGGTACATCGAAATTCACGACAATTAAGTTTATGTCTAAAATAATCTGACGTTATATCCGGGATATAACATATTTCTAGGAAATTAAAAATTATTTAATTTTATGTTGATAATATTCATTAAAGTGAAAAAAAAGCTAGTAGTATAGGCGTTGTAAATTGATTATTTACAACTTTTACTGCTGTACATCAAAGCCTCCCTATTATTTATTTTAGCGCAACAAAACCAAAGTATGATATTCGTACGAACAGTACGTGCCAAAATGTACGCGGGACAATCAAACGTCATTAGGGCAATAGGTCGGTGTATAGTCGCGCGTGGAATGACGATCGATCGACAAATATTTTCGTTATTGAACTTCCCGTACGTGTGACGTGTGATGCAATATTGCTCGCATCAACGTAACAATCCCGACATTCTTTCCATTTATGGGGAGATAACAGTTTTAGTATATGGAACGCTTAATACAACTGTGATCGATAAACCTTGTCCTAGCGAAGGATGATCTGCTATAGGAAGTAAATTATCTGAAAGTATAGTACTTCATGTTTATAATATACTAGCGACGCGGCAAACATTGTTCTGTCATGTAATAAAAAAAATAAAACCGTTTAATTATTATCCGTTGTTGGAGATTTAATAATACGGACGCCGTTTGAATACATTATTTCTAACATTTTAACAAGTGCTTTATTTATTAATATTTTAATCACTCTTATTTCACCACCTTCCAGTTTTACAGAAATTCATCAAAATTAGTTTAGCGATTAAAGCGTAAAAACGTAACAGACAGACAGAGTTACTTTCACATTTATAATATTATTATTTATAATAATATTATAAATGTGACTTTCACATTTATAATATTTATATATTGTGGATTCATTACAAAACTCTAAGCATATAATGAAAAGAGTATATTTTAATTGTAAACATAATCTTATCACGAATAAGTTTTTTAAACTGTTCCCTAGCGAACACTTGATGAAAACCTGTATTGCAGGGTTCTTATAAATATACAATAAATTCATGATACCCCCAGAATGAACTATTCGCATCATACAAATATTTAGTCTTCCGTAGGGTGCCTGCTCAACGCGGAAGGACTGTGTTAGGAACGCCCGCATTCGCGGCAGCCTTCATGTCCGTGACATTGCGGGTAAATTGCAGGAGTGTCGGCTCCGATGCTACGGCCACGTTTTACGGCAACCGGATGCTTACGTGGGAAACAAATGTCTGGCCATGCCGCCTCCGCCGGGCCCCGGCAGGAGGGGTAGACCCAAAAAGTGCTGGCTTGACGTCGTAAAGGGTGATATGCGTGCCAATGGGCTCACTACCAGGGATGCTGAAGACCATGCGAAGTGGAGAAGAAAAAGTCGGAAAGCGGACCTCGGACACCGAAACGGAAGGTTGGGTTGCGACCGGGATGAACGCTGAGATGATGATGATGATGATGAGGGTGCTCGATCAAGCCAGCTGTGTCGTCAAGATTTTAAGATTATCAACGGAATCTATCTCTATAATCTATGCTAAGGAAAGGGGAGTGTTTAAGAAAACCTCAAGAATCATTTCCACCTCAAAAATAGAAAGTCGATTGTGTGATTTTATTCATATAGAAAAATTACCGACAGCGCGATGATGCGTCCATTCTAGCGGTTGAAATTTAGTCACCCGACCGCTGTCCCTCCATCTATATTTTATCTTTTCAACGTGTTATCGTGCTCCATGGACGACTGCCCGCAAACAATTGGTTAAACTCTTATAAATATACGAACGAAAATATGCAAGTGCTTTTTTGGGCTGATTCAACCAACTTGTGAGTAACATTTATGTTAATATATAAATATATATGAGAATTTCTATATCAACATTTTAAAATGAATGTATATCAATAAACTGCTGCATAATTACATGTTTAATTCATTCATTAACAGATCTGTCATGTTTTTACAACAAATTTATTAAAATATGATGTCGCTCAGTATAGCTCACCATATTTTTTAAACATTAATTTTAAATGATATACAATATGTCAGAGATAGTACGTAAAACAAAAATGGCAGACCTATTTCGTCCTGTGATATATGAAAATAATAAGCGGAAAACAAGGGTATTTTCGCTGACATTCGTTATTGTTTATCCCAAACGGGAAATGTATTATTATATCATTCATTTGATGCTGACAAAACTGAAATGAAATCTCTATTTGCTCTTAATTCGTATATTATTTTATCTAAGAATTACGTTTTATGTTTATTATTATATTGTTAGTGTGTGAGTCCAGTTTGGTTTCTAATGATTATGAACAAAAATATATCCGACTTTACAACATAACGATGTTGTGATGGATGTATCCCAGCATCACCTATGCAATCTAATACGGATTTGGATATTCATAGGATTGATTCCGTAAGTAGCCAGGATTTAGAGCGTATGAGTAGAACTTTGGAGGAGGCACTTAAGGAGTATAAAGGCATAATTCCTACCCTAAATAGACCGCAGCTACCTCGCCTACCCATACATATACATAGTTTGTCTATTATAGGGAATTTTAACCCACTTTTAGAACCATATTTATTAAAAGTTAGTTATTAGTAAAGTTATTAGTAAAGATCTGCCTGAGACACATTCTATTTTGTACTGTGGGGCTGTCGCCGTGTGTCGTAACTGTTGGTGTGAAATTTAATAATGATCCTCAATACGGAGAAAAAACGTATAACAAACCAGCCTGGAAGTACAGAATAAAACGTAGAATCATTGCAACACGAACTCTAATAGCTAAATTAATTTGTTTTCGATCGTGAAATACTTGATCAAGGGTAATGCGTTTCGTGACTCAAGCATTTTCCGGAACCGATATTGGGTCTAGCGACTACGTGTTTAGAGTCACGAAGCGTATAGACTTCTTGAAACAAATAGTCTATGTCTGGGCAAACCAGATACGCAGATATAAAGAACGCATAGAAAGATATTTCCTGTCGCTTCCAAAGGACCCAGAAGGTGTGTATAGAGACTGGGAGCATTCGGAGGTATTAGTGGCTGACGAGCAGTTGCCGAATGCCGATGCTACGCTGGACTCCTTCCTCTCAGGTGGTAACAAAATTCGTGCCTTTAACAGCTAGGTTATGCCATCGTTGACCTACTCCTTTGGAATACTAAGGTGGACTCAGACAGAGCTAAATGCTTTGGATTGAAGGGTTCGTTGCATGCTGACTTCATATTGGATTCATCACCGACGGTACATATCGTACCGATAGTGGTGTACAGTGATCGGCCTTATAGTGAAGAGCCTCGACAAACCCCTAGAGAGGCTTTAGCTAGAGTGAAGGATCGGATACAGCAGGCGGTTCTCCTGAGCACAGCACGCATAGTGAGGAGATTCCTATCTCTGGAGCCCTAGCCACCGGTAGCTTAGGCCCTTGGCCTCGCTCCCAGCGGCGGACAGTATTTTTTATGTTTTTTAATTTAATTTACTCGTATTTTTAAGTATCATTTTATAAAATAAAGCATTATTTTTAATATTCACATTTTACGAAATGATATGTAATATTAAAAAATGTAAATAACTAGAAAAGAAAATAAACAAAGAGTATAATAATAAAGCCTTTTTTATTTCCTATTAATAAATTTACATATAAAATATAATATTATTATGAATTAGATACAACTAAATATTATAAAAAAAAACTAAATATTATGTACAACAAAAAAAAACATTAATATTATATATAATATAATAGATATCATATAGATAGTGTCTTTGTTTTGTATTGTTCTTGGATAGGATCCCCTATTTGGGTATAGGCCTCCTCCAGTTTTCTTGGTCTATGGCTTCACTCATCCACTGGATTCCTGTTGTAGCTACAATGTACTCCATCGTTTGATGGGTCGTCCTTTTCACCTTCTACCACTCGGTCCTGTCCATCGTGTCGCTTCTATGGTCCATCGTTTGTTTTGATGCCGTGCCACGTGCCACGTATCCTGCCCAACGCTATTTTAATTATAAACTATATTGTAGGACGCCAATAAGTTTTGTCTTCGTTCGAATGACATCACTTCTTATTTTATTTATCTTCCTTATTTTTAAGATGCTTCTTTTCATGGCTTTTTGGCATCTGACCAGTTTAGTTTTTATTTTGGTGTTGTAGATCCTCATTTGGCAACCATAAGTAAGAGATGGTAAAACGCATGTATCCATAACTACTTTCTTTAGGTGGAGCGGATATTCACCTTTCATAATTTCCTTAAGTGGCCAGTATTTTTTCCAACTAATATTAACTCGGCGTTCTACTTTTTCTTCTTCGCATCGATCGTGGAATTATATTTCTTTTCCTAGATATATGTATTTATTTACATACTCGAGTCTATTGAAGTATTAACAGAACGGATATATTTTACAACTAGCTGTGCCCGCGACTCCATCCGCGTGGAATAGTGACTTTGGCAGCATTTTTTGGATATATCTTATGATTTATTTTGGATTACAAACCCTATAAAACCTAGAAGTCTAGTCCTAGAAGTGGACGAAGCGAAACAAGTATGTAAGGATCGTACCAAATGGAAAGAAGTGGTCTCTGCCTACCCCTACGGGAAAGAGGCGTGATTATATGTATGTATGTATGTATAAACCCTAAAATATAAATAAAGTAAATATGCAAACAGTCGCGACTGTTACGCCATGCGCCTCCGGAATACGTGCCTTCGAACCTACAAAGTCCAGTCTAAGCTAAACCCTATTTCATATGATTTATGTTACAAATCTGAGGTCAACTTAAATTGAAAATTTAACCTAGAAAGTCCAGCCTAAGCTAAACCCTATTGCATATAATTGATGATATAAATCTGAGGTCAACTTAAATTGGATATATTTAAATTCCGAAACTGATCATTTTTATATAAAGCTATTTTTGTATCTAAAATAAAAGTAGCCTAAGTTACTCCTTGTTACATCAGCTATCTGCCAATGAAACTCCTGTCAAAATCGGTTCAGCCATTTCTGAAATTAGCCAGAACAAACAGACAGACAGACAGACAAAAATTGTAAAAAATATTGTTTTGGTATATGTACCGTGTATACATCCAAATGCACTTAGTAAAAAGCAGTTATTTTAATATTACAAACAGACACTCCAATTTTATTTATTTGTATAGACAAAGATAGCATTACTATCAAAACATGTATTCAATATGCGAACAAATCTGTGTCACGTCTCCTCATCATACATGAAGTATACACTCAATAATACACATGAATAGAGTGTCCGGCAGTGGATCTCTTCAACGTTTATCGTATAGCACGGCTGAAGGAGCGGGCACAATCGCTTCGCCTGAATGTGTTCCGCCTTTGTAAATACGTGGCTTGGTATATTGAGGTAAATTCTTTATCTTAACAACCATCTATCAGGTTTTGCATATGCTAACAAGTATTCAAACGGTTTGTTGGGCTAATTAAATTAATATAATATTCCTTTAAGATGCGACGAAGTTTCTTATGTAAACTTCCCTTTTTATAGAGATCATATAAAAAAATTAATAGATGAAATAGCACCTTAGAATACTCGTATACCATTAATGTTTTTAATGAAGAAAAATTAAAGCGTTTTTACTTCTCTAAAAATCAAATCAATCCACATTTATTTCCTCTGTCAACATTGTATAACTACTGTTAGACGACGTGACACTTTATTTTTCTGAGCCACATGACATTTGTTGCTAACTTTATTTATTTTTTCAGGGAAAACTTCTGTCTATTTCCGCGAATCTTAATGCGAATTTTTCTTAAACAGTCCCTAACTGCTCCACGCTGCTGAGCTCGAAACTGCTTTTAGAATTACAATTCCCGTAATCATACAGATTCCTCACTGCATCATCCGAGCAGGGACGGATAAAGAATACCGACTTCTGCGGCCAGGGTCAACCTGTCGTAAAAGGTGACAAAACAACACTACCTAGCTACGTGGTAGGGCCGCAAGCCCGTCTGTGGGGCGACCACCTTTGATCTTATGTATGCCGCCATAATAATTTTGTGTTGTATTCTGGTATTAGTGACCCAAGTTCCTGTACCCTTATGGGACAGCAGCGTGTTCGCGATGCCACTGGCGTAAACACCCATAGGCGGTAAGTGCTAAATTCTAAGTGGGCCGTCAGCCTGTGTGCTGTCCTACAGCAATAAAAAAAATTGGATGCTACCGTAAGGTTCGAACTTATCTCGTCGTCTTCTCAATATTAGTCTCTGAATAAGATACCACTTGGTTACCACATATCTAACACCATTTAATGCAATCTGTAAACTAACACAAAGAGTTATCATATCGTTACTTGGACTTTTTAAGCTTTATTCTTATATTTTCCCATGTTTATAACTTTTGTATTTTGTAAATAAACACACCACAAAATGAAACCATTATATAGCAAAAAAACAATACTTATTTAAAATATTATACAAAATCTACTAATAAAATGCTAATAAATTAATAACAATCTTAATTAAGCATCACTTAATAATGATTTATCATTTCAAAGATAATGCTGTCATGGCCGTTGTGTCATGCAATTCAATTTACTAAAATTATAACTATATAGTTAATTGACATTACTTATTTTAAATTACAATTTGGTATTTACATCAATAATTTATAAACATTTAAAAAACTTAAGTATTAAAAACGTACTAATAAAATAAGATTATTCATACAATTGAGTCTTGTTTCTAAGGAGTGTACCAATATACCTCATATTCGTGATTGGAAATGTTAATAAACACTACATAATATCTATAAGGATCGAGGATAATGACGTGATCATGAACCCTATGTTCATGTTGTTTTAAGTTGTTGTTGATGCTGACTAGATATAAGTAAGGAATAACCAAGGTCTAAAATAAGGGAAAAAGCCAGCTCAGCAATGATACTGAACAGTGAATATCATGCTGTTCACCTAAGACCTTTAGTTTTTTTATTGCTGACCAAGAACAGACAGGCTGGCGGTCGATCCAATAGTAAGCAGTTACCGTCACATATGGATGTTTGCAACGCCAGGGGCACCGCTAACACGCTGGTATCTGTATACGGGTTCTGGAACCTGAGTCACTAATGCCACAATACAACATAAGGATATTATGGCAGCATACTTATAGACAGCAGATGGGCTTAGGGCCCTATCACGTACCTAGGATTATTTTGTCGCCTTTTGCGACAGGCTAACAGCGGCCTTAGGGGGTAGGTTATTCTTACTCTGCCCCTGCACGGAGAAAAGACCTACAATGCTTCACTGAAGATCTATAAGATTATATATGATACTAGCTGTGCCCGCGACTCCGTCCGCGTGGAATAGTGACTTTGGGCAGCATTTTTTGGATATATCTTATGGTTTATTTTGGATTACAAAGCCTATAAACCCTAACATATAAATAAATGAAATATACAAACTGCGTTCGAACCTAGAACGTCCAGTCTAAGCAGAACCCTATTTTATATGATTAATGATATAAATCTGAGGTCAACTTAAATTGGATTTTTTTTCCAATACTTATCATTTTTAACAAAATCTATTTTTTTTTTCTAAAATAAAAGTAGCCTAAGTTACTCCTTGTTACATCAGCTATCTGCCAGTGAAAGTCCCGTCAAAATCGGTTCAGCCGTTTCAGAGATTAGGCGGAACAAACAGACAGACAGACAGACAAAAATTGTAAAAAATGTTGTTTTGGTATATGTACCGTGTATAAATCCATATACACTTAGTAAAAAGCGGTTATTTTAATATTACAAACAGACCCTCCAATTTTATTTATTTGTATAGATCTATAGATGAGTAACTCAATTAACTCAATAGCGGATTACGTGTTTATTTATCCAATATGAAGTTGGACTTACATTTCCAAAGTGAGAGGTTGGCGAGAACAAGCCGCTGTTATTTATTGCTTGCGTTAACCTCAAGGACAAATCGCAGCTCTGTGTTCTATCCGCTCTTAACCTATTTTAGTCTCGAGAAAGCAGTTGTTTTGGGAAATGTTATCGAGCTTAGTTCTAGTCATATCAATATTAAATTTCGTTCAAGTTTTAATTAACTTTTATTTAACACTTCTTTATTTCTATTATTGAGGGAGCGTAAACCGCTAAGATACATATTTTATATGTATATAAGATATTATGATTAATGTTTATACAGAAATACATAAAAATATTAAGTTTACATGCAATCCATATACATGTACATTGAATGTATTTTTTATATTTTAAATAGATAACTCTTTATAGTTTACATTTACAAAATAAAACTTATAACTAAGACAACACGCTAAAAATTTGATAATAATTACAAGTAATAACACAGAAATTAAATAGTAAAACAAAAGGCGATCTATCGCCTAAAGCGATCTCTTCCAGATAACTTAACTGGAAGGAACTGTAATTAAGAATATGGCGGTGTAGGTGACTTACAAATTGTAAATTACTGTAATTTCACCAATTGTATTATTAATCAAAGATGTTCATATTAACGAAATATACATACATTATCATTGTGAGATTATATCGGAACATTTCTACTTTTATCATGTACTAAAAATCCGATATGGCCCATCGATATGCTAATGGACCGGTGCGAAGTCGTGACGCAACTCAGTATTCCTTCCAGCATCAAAGAGTAATTTGCAAGCAAAATGTCGTGCCAAGTGCGGGATAAGGATATTTTTATAACATACTTCACCTATAAATATTACATAAATTTGTTATTGTTGTCTACAATTTACGTTAATTCTACAAAATTATTTAATAATTTTATAATGGAATGTTATAGTACACCTTTAAGATATTATTGAAGAACGAATAAACCACAGAAGAGATGGATAGATTGAATGGTGAAAAAGCGTGTAATACTTAGATGACGGCTAACAGAGAAGAGTGTAAAAAAGAAAATTATGTGCCGACTCCATATAATGTGGGATGGGGGCAGGAAAACTAATACAAAAATCTGAATTGATAAAAAATTAAAATATCTGAAAATGAGATCAAAATACAAGTTCATCAAAATTGCAGACAAATCTTTCAAAATCAGCAAACTGAAGTGGCGGTAACTGAGCAAAACAAAGTAACTTAATCTCTTAAAAAAAATTACTTGCTGTAAAGTTCTACTGCAACATCATCAGAATTAATTATGGACATCTGAATGATGATGCTCAATGAAATTAGCATCAACTATAATTTGTTTCCAATAATATACTAAATTGCTGCTTAACCGTTTCAGCGATGTTTTTAGTAAGTTCATATTTAATGCAACTTTACTTCTTCCTAGACCATCTTTGAGCTGTGGTTCGTAATCCGGCCCTGTATTCCATAAAATTTCATCATAAAGGAAGCCTATTCATAAAATACGGATGAGAAGTCCAAACGCGACGTAGAATAAATCAGACTTGAAATTATGAGCCAAAGAAGGTTCTTATAATAACACCGCGTCTTGAATTTTAATTATTAAGTTCCCTAAAATGTGAAAAAGGAAAATCTCACGTTTCCTTTATAGAGCGGGCAAAAACCTGAGCATACATTGAACGGACGAGTTTATACAGCGGACCCGGGAGTAGTAAATCATTTTAATAATTGATCCGGGTAGAAATATTCATGGAGCTCTAGCTAGGTATACCCGAGAAAAAAGTTTCGATCCACGCAATATTTCACTACATTCAACCGTTGTTTGGCAATGGATCTTAAAGATTGCGTGATATGATTCCAAGAGTGTTTATTTGCGGACAATTTTCAAATGTCTAATATTTTGTAAATTAAAATAAATTGGTAAAACATCTTCTTATTTTTCCTTTGAAGTATTTTAACCAGTGTCCAAAATTTGGTATTAAACATTCCAAAACTTCTTTATGTCTTTTTGCGACGATTACATTCCTTGATACTTTTTTCTTGACCAAAAAGGCACATAAAATAATAAATAAGCTTACTTTGACGTTTAAAAGGCAACTGGTATCTGATTCTTAACCCCAATCTAATAGGACTGTATGTAATTGCCGATTTAATCTGACCCTATTCATTCATTGGTCGGAACTATATTGCTTTATAATTTTGCTGGCTGTTATGAAAACAAGAATAATTTTGTACCAACGTCAATTTACAATTATAAATTACATTTCAAAAAAGAGAAAAGAAGCGAAAATCATCAATAACTTATGGTATCCCACAATACTATTTAACTATTATTTAAAAATTTAAGTACTTAATTTGGAAGTATATTTAAAATACTAAAAAACTAAATCTTTCTAATTCAAGAATAAAAATGTCACTGTTGAACTCTCAGACTAGCACTCAGTGAAAGTAGCTTCAAAAATAACGTCTGAGTTTACGGTCTCCGAGGAAATTCAGTATGGAAATGGTGGAAGTAGTTACGGTCGATGTACGTGCCTCTGAATAAACTGCTGAAATATTAAGTCAGGTTACTAGGACAAATACAGTAGACAATTTGAATTAAATTGCAATTAAGCTATTTGAAATAATTACTTGTAACAAGGTGATGTAATTAGGTAGTGAAAGAAAACGTTTCAATAATAGTTTATTAATGAACCCAATTTTCGTTTACAATTAAGTGTGTTTTATGATGTTGCTGTATGGTACTGGCTAATTAGAGACACAGAGATAAGCCATCTCGTTTTTAGTAAGTTGCAAAAAGGAAATAAATTTATTACTTCTTCTGCTCATATGCTGCAAAGCAAATCCCTCGGCGTTTCCTTTAAGTATCAGGAAATAAGGCTATTGTATTTCCTTGTACTACTTTAGTGACGAAAAGATAATGCTACAAAATGGTGTTAACTAAAAAGATTATTATTAATTGATTGTGCGCCTAAGTCTTCGAAATAATCGCGTGTAGGATGAAGGTTATTTTATAAACATTCTTCGCAATTAAAACTTATCTTCAAAAAAGGGGTTATAAAATTTCTTCGAGGCCGGCAGCGTGTTTGTAATGTATCTGGTGTTGCAAACGTCCATAGGCGACAGTGACCACCTGCTAGGGTGGGCCGTTTGCCTATCTGCTGAACTCTAGCTATAAAAATATAAAAAATATAAGTTACAAAATATATTGTACATAAAAAATTCACACACAAATAAAAATTTATGATAATTCGGAAAAACTGTTTTTATCTCCATTTGTCTCTTTGATCTACATCTGAATACTGACATTAACAATTCCTAGATTGGCAATGTATCAATCCTAAAATTTGTTGTCTGAAAGAGATCGCACGAGCGATAAGCCCTATTTATAGTTTATTAGTTTATTTAGTTTTATTTTCCCTAGATGATAATTACTTATAAAGTTGTTAAGCAATAAACAGTTAATACGTTCAAATTTTAATTAAAGGTGTTATATGAAACAAACAACTGAATTCGCGTTCATTTTTTTCATATAAAAAAGTTCCGATGATTCGAATGAATTTGAAATCCGCGTGTTATTTTTTTATTAAATTTGTGTTGTAAACCTGATCCGGAATTGGGAGGCTGGAGCGGCGCGGCGTAATAATGAACACGCGTCTCGCAGCGCCTAATCCGCGTGAACATAAACACGACATAACGGCGGAGCTTTGCATTGATTATTTTATCAATAAAATATTACCTGTCAAGTGTCTCATTAAATCTTCAATGCACAGAATAAATTATGTTTAATTTCCTTAGCATCATAAGGAGGAAATAATTCAACTCTGAAAATGACGTGAATGAATAATAAATTTACGATTTGAATAACAATGCTGGGCAAATTGCTTGCTTGCCTAAGTCTGATAGGGAGACGGTTGAATGGAGATGGGCGGGACTGTTTCTGAGATAGGTATCGCAATCTATCGGCCAGTTCTAGTCTCTGAATGTTTAATTTCGGACTTATTTTTATTAATTTACCCGATTCGAAATTCATACCGCACTATTGCGTAAACCATTTTAGAAATTAGAATTGTTAAAAAGCCCTACCCTTTTTAGTAATTAACAAAAGAAAATCCCAATTCCAATCCTCACTTCGAAGCCCAGCGACGACAGTTGTCACGACAAATTACACCCTTAGTGCGCGCCATTATAATCAATACTAAATAGCAGTCATTATTTTTCCATTTAAAGCAAAATCATTAACAACTTAACGTCAGATTAGGGTAATTTTATTACTTGGTTTTATTGAAGAAGTCATTTCTTATAAAATATTAGTTTCAATGCGTAGCAATATGACGCAATTATTTCAGGCAAAATCTCAACCATATCTAAATAACAGAACGTGAATCCAGTCAGTTTATAATACATACCTACACCATAGCTTATTTTTTACTTTAAAGTATAAATAAACGACATTTTTAGAAAATAAAATATCAGACATTTAACCTTTCGCATTTCCGTTTATATTCGCAATCTTTTTTTGATATTTACAGCCTACATTGCTAAGATACAAAATCCAGCCATATTAGCTCCTACCAAACTGAAATACCGCTTTATTTAATATTTTGGTTGATACGTGTTATGTAATACATGACATGTTAAGGCGCAGGTGTCACCAAAATTCATGTCTTGTTTGTATTGCTAATGGCAGCCCGCACTTGGAAGGAAATGAACGGCCGATCCAAACGTAAGGTGCCGCACAAACTGTAATACTACTTATTACAGAATCACATGCAGGGAGACATCATTGTTGTTTTTGTTCTTATTGTTAATGATGTTTGAAACTACTAATAGTCTTACAAATTTAGTGTGATAGGTAAAATTGGTAAATTGGGTATTATTTTTATAATTTACACAATATTGCTTTTAAAAGTTTCAGAAATTATTAATAACACACTTTTTCCCTACGGTACAATAATTTTGTAGGTAAGTTTTTTTACTATTTAGTCAACCGTCAGCCTGTCAGCAGCTCATAGCAATAAAAAAGCTACATTACAGAGAATGTTGGGTTCCGAAAAAAAAACATTTAGCCAATTAATACTCGTATTCATCTATACAAATAAATAAAATTGGAGGGTCTGTTTGTAATATTAAAATAACCACTTTTTACTACGTGCATTTGGATGTATACACGGTACATATACCAAAACAACATTTTTTACAATTTTTGCCTGTCTGTCTGTTTGTTCCGGCTAATCTCAGAAACGGCTGGACCAATTTTGACAGGACTTTCACTGGCAGATAGCTGATGTAACAAGGAGTAACTTAGCCTATTTTTATTTTAGAAAAAAATTGTTTTAGTTAAAAGTGATCAGTTTCGGATTTTTTTTAATCCAATTTAAGTTGACCTCAGATTTATATCATCAGTCATATAAATTCAGCTTAGGCTGGACTTTGTAGGTTTGAACACAGTTTTTATATTTCATTTATTTATATTTTAGGGTTTATAGGGTTTGTAATCCAAAATAAACCATATATCCAAAAAATGCTGCCCAAAGTCACTATTCCACGCGGACGGAGTCGCGGGCGCAGCAGTTGTTGTTGTCTGTTGTCTCAGTTGGATATTAAGTCTGGTTGAAGCTACGAGATGCACATATATATATATTTAACAGATTTAAATAAAAAATTATAATCAAGAGTAATTTAATTTGACAGAGCTAACTCAGGCTCGCTGTGTTTTATCTGTATCTACCTAGTCAGGTCATAAATTCTGTCACATGTTTAATGTAAAATAATTGTAACAAGTTTATTAATTATGTAACCATTCATATACCAAAATGAACTTAACAAAACATAGATTCTTATGACATTAAAGTTTATTCAAAATGACCTCCGTGATTTTGAATACAAGCCTTCAATCTGCGCGGCCAGTTGTCTATCGCAGCACGAACGAGGTTCATGTCAATATCGGCGGCTGCCTTATGTGCTCTTCGCTCTATGAGCTGGCGCCGAATCTTGTTGGAATACCCAGTGCCTGTTATTGAACATGGTATGAGAAACAGGTTCCACAAGGTTCGTCAGGACTGTATTTTGATACACAACAGCATTCGTTTTTACATCTTTCTCACAAAAATGTACCTCTGTTAAGCCCCAATAAGAAACTCCCAACCATACCATGAGCGAGGATGGAAAATGACCTCGTTAGACACGCGGAATACGGTTGCTCGCTTCTTCACTACTGTGTGCGTACACCTTATCATTTTGTTTGTTGTAGCTCTCTTCTACGGTAAACATTTTTTCATCCGAAAAAAGAATTTCCCGATATTTTTTTCCCGCGTACCGCTTCAACAAAGCGCGGCATCTCTTCAGTCTCAGGTCCATTAGACGAGCATTCAAACGATGTCCTGTTTTTCTTCGATATGCCCGAAGCCCTAAGTCTTCATTTAACACCCTTTTCACCGTGGTTCTGCTTAACCCCATCTGAAGGGCCAACAGTTTCTGCTTACGTTTGGGATTTCTTTGAATTCGTGCCTTCACAGCTTTTATCACTGCTGGAGTCCTAACAGACCGAGGGCGACCACTTCTTGACCTGTCATCTACACTAGAGTCTTCATTGTATCGTTTGATGGTACGATAAACGAATCTTTTGGTAATATTCAAATTTTTCAATATGTTAAAAATTTGAATTGGCGCGTAACCGCAACGATGCAACGCAATAACTGCAACACGGTCTTCTTTAAGCGTCCACTCCATATTTAAAAATGAGTAAAATTCTAAAAGTTATACATTTTTATTTTCATGAACAATTCTAAATTCGAATTCAATAAACTATTTTGTGGCCAGCATTCTAAAAGAAAAGTTTTTACTGTGTGACAATACTTATGACCTGACTAGGTATATCCTTATACTATACTATGTCCTTAAACTGTAACATTGAAAACATCAATTCTCAATTATCAAGAAACTATATCATTCAATTAGTGCAGAGAACTATCTTCAATAATGAAAAATAATGATTAAAATACTGTGAACATTGCCTTACCATGACAAAGATTCGGTTTCATTGACAAAGTTTACAAAGGTTTGCTTTCCATCCACCTATTATAGCAAAGCTGTATTTGACATGTCAACGTTAATGGAAGAGAGTGTAGGCTTAACTTGACACTATGACCCAAATCACAATAGTGACAAACATTGTTGTCAAGCAGGCTGTGAGGTCCTTTTCCACAAAAAAAATTAAAACCACTACTTCATCACTTTTCTAGAGTATTAAGCCCGCCTAGATGGCAACCGGTCTAAAATTATGCCACCAAAGTACCCAGGTTCCTGTACCCCAATGGGATAGTAGCGTGTTCGCAGTGACCCTAGCGTCACAAACATCTATAGGCGACGGAAACTGCTTACTGTTAAGTGGGCCGCCAGCTTATCTGCTATACCTCAACAATGAAAAAAATTAGGGAAGCCTACATCTAGCAGTGGACAACGATTGGCTAACGACAAACAGACAAAAAAGGACTCCCTGATAGTTATCTCGGAAGAATTTCGAACTCTGAAGTAAAAGCTTAATATGTGGCCTAAAAGTTTTTTACGTACTCGTAACTTGCTCCGTGTATTTTAGACAACATTTTTTTGAAGTGAAAACTTCTTTAGCAGCGTTATGCACTTTTCTGTGATGGGTAAAAAATGTTAAACTCGCGTCAGGTCACCTGTCCTGATCGTAAGAATTCGTAAGACGGAGTGTGTCTCAGTGACAGTCAAGCTGCAATCAAGGCCATCGCCTCCTTCAAAGTTGACTCCAGACTTGTCCTGGATGCCATTCAAACCTTGAATGGGCTTGGAAGGCATAACAGGGTAAGATTAATGTGGGTCCCGGGACACGAGGGAGTACATGGCAATGAAATGGCAGATGAACTGGCAAGAGAGGGCTCAACTAATGATTTTATGGGTCCGGAACCATGTGTAGGCATTCCGACTAGCCTCGTGAAAGCCACATTCAGGGATTTTGCAGACCGCAGTCAACAACAACACTGGCTGACTAGAATCGGTCTGGAACACTCCAAAAAATTTTTGGGATCCACGTACAAAGCACGAGGATCCATCTGGAACATGAGCAGGGGGCAAATACGCTACTTGCTTGGAGCCTTTACTGGGCACTTTGGAACCAACAACATGCTCATGAAGATGGGTCTAACCGCGACACCCATGTGCAGGTTGTGTGGGGAACATACAGAACGCATGGAACACCTACTGTGTACATGTGATGCATTGGCCAGGAGGCGAATGAATCTTTTGGGTGTAGGATATCCAACACCGGAAGACTACAGGCTCCTATCTCCATACCTCATTGTTAGGCTCATGAAGCAGATCTTCAAGGAGATTGGAGAGGAGTGATTGCTATCTAGGGGAACACAAAAGATCCCATTGGGTCGAAGTGTCCGAGATATTTCTCGGCCCCAAAATAAGATAAGATAAGATAAGACGGAGTTTTGCTCCAGTAATAGCAACCTTATCAATAATGACTTAAGGTTCATTTCATAATGTAACTTTTAAATTTGCATTACTTGCATTTTGCATTACTTATACATATCAATTCGAATTGCGACTTTATTACAATGTAATACAGTTGAGTTTTTTTTTAAATTAAAACTTCTTTAGGCGCGTGAGCACGTTTTGGGAGAACATTTTTTGGTTTGTAAAGAAGTGTTAATTAATGACCAATTTGAACTTTAATCCTTGATATAAACACTTCTTTATAAACCAAAGATAATAATCTAATAACTCGACGATACGATTCAAGTTACTTAGTTTTCACTTCTATCGGCAGTCCCCAAAGACTGCCCCGCATTTTTTTATTATATATTTTAGATTTTAAATGAATCAGTCGTAAAAATGACGGACTTGTGTATTTTTGAAATGGCTGCCCTGTAAAGTTTAATATATGTCAGATCCGTCATTATTCTACGATTAAGACGATATATTATTAGTATACATAACACAATTATCAAAAGTATGTAGACTAGTATTATAAAGAGAAAATGTTTGTTTGTTTGATGATCCTGCACCAGTGTTGCAACCTGGTTATACATATAAATACTGGTTGCAACCTGAACTTGAGTTTCGGGGTCCACCCTTTGACTTTTTTTCTCCACTTCGCCCGATCTTCGGTGTCCCCAGTGCTAATGGTATGACCATGGGCACGCATACTACCTTTTATGACATTAAGCCCACACTTTTAGACTCTACTACTAACGTAACTAAACGTAACGAACTAAAGTAGGCTGATATCTTCCATCAGCCTAGCTGAAGTACTAGTAATGTATAATTTTAATATTACTGCGGCAGTTAGGTAGGTATATATAGCAGTTTTGATGAATTTCGGTACAGAGATAGATTGGACCTTGGAGCATTCTCCAAGTATGTATGTACAAAAAGTATGTATGTAGTACGCTCATATCATTACATGAGCGTACTACATACATACTTTTTGTCGCGAAAATGATACTTGAAAGGGGTGAAATAGGAATGAATAAAATATAAATAAACCAAGCGCCTGTTAGAATATTAGGAGCAATGCGTTCAAATGACAAATACTATTAAATCTCTAACAACGGATGAGAATTCGATCCAATGCAAAATATATATTTTTTTAATATATGGTAGAACAACGTTTAACGGGTCAGCTAGTATACTTGAAGACGATTCAGTTTGAAGATTAACTGAAATAATCTAACTCAGTTTCGAACTATATCGCAATAAACAGCCGAAGCAATCTACGTGGCTGTATCCGAAACTCGTTCTATTAAACTTAAACACTCTGTAAAATCTTGGAAAAAGTCCCGAAACTCCATAAAGTTGAGTTATGACTGTGCCAAGGATTTACGTCGAGGAGATTGACTTTATTCGTTAGCCCATTTCAAGTAAGGGCCGCCATTAAAGAGGTATTCCTCACAAATGGCGCTATCGGAGCAAGGGATATAAACTGGGTGAAGAGGATAGTCCACTTATCGCCCTAGCCCCGATTTCCAGCCCCATAATAGAAACACCAATATCCCTTTAACATTCACCAGTATCTGTTAAAAAAATTTATGTCATAAATTTGATACCAGAAATGCTACGGAATAATTGGTAAAATATATCCTGTAGAAACTAACACACCTATCTTGGATCGTCAATAAGTGATTCTGCAATTTGCATTGGTTAAGCGCAAGTACGTCGCTTTTAAGGCAAGCCTGGGCCTAGTATTAGTTATGATCTGTTGTTGTTGCAAATTTGCAAATATATAAATAAATTATATACTAAATTAATACGAAAATATACAGTATATTTGTAATAAAAAATGTTTGTTTGATAAAAATTACTGGAAGATAGATTTTTTACAAGAAATACAATAGTATTATTTTTGTTCTAATTAATTATCCTTATAAATCGTAATTTATTTTTGTGCAGGGGTAGAGAAAAGTATACCAACCCCTGCAGCCGATATCGGACTGCCGTAAAAAGCAATAAAACAACCCTAGCTACGTGGTAGGGCCCCTAGCCCTTCTGGGTGGCGACCGACCCTGGTCTCTAAATATGCCGACATAATAACCTAATATTATAAGTGACCCAGGTTCCGGTCGCCCTACACGGACAGCAACGGGCTAATGGCTATCAAACTGTCCGCTATTCCACAGTAATAAAAAAGAACAAAACAAATATACTACTTGAATAAATAAAATATATAAAAAGAGGTACATATAATAACAAAAAGTATGCGAGAACGTTAACCGTTGGAGGCTCTCGAGCGCAATCATGGGCCCTCGCGTACTAAATCATGCAATAAATTATTGAGCATGAAATATTCAAAACGCCTTACCGTATGGCAGAGTGTGAAGAACAACGAAAAGTGCCTTCGTCTCTCGTAGGGTTACAAATTAACACATTATGGCCAGCAGCATAAATATTTATTATGAAATAGCGGTTTAAATCGTATACTTGTTAAATTTTACACATAATTTCTTTAATATTTTCAAATATATCAGTGTTTTTATTGGTATTTATTATTTTATTTTAATTGGCTGGAGCCCCACTGTCATCTTTGCTTAAATTATCGAACTTATATTACTTGCTATAGTGCATGAAAATTTTAAAAATTATTCAAAACAGTTAATAATTTAAAGTTAATAACAGAATAGTTATTTAAGATTATCTAATGAACAAAAAAACACAATTAAAGCCCTCAATCAAAAGCTAGGTCGACATCGAGATTCATTTTAAAATATCATCAGTTTACTTTCCAATTACTGAAATAAATTAGAAATTGTTATATTTTATAAACACTTCTCAGAATCAATTTTTTTTAGGTAAATCCAAATATTTAAAATGAACTAAATAAGATAAAACATTTCAAAGAACAAAATATTGGTTATTATTTATGTTCAGAAGTAAGACACATTAATGACTTAGCCACAGGACCGATGGGCGTTAGAGCAAACGTGTCCTGGAGTGGAAGCTAGGCAAACGTAGCATAGGACGACCCCTAGCCTGATAGACCGATGACCTTCGCAAGGTTGCTGGTCAGGCTGGATGGTAAAAAAAAGGGGCCAAGATGCGTGGCGCAAACTTGGGGAGCCCTACGTTCAGCATTGGACTACGACTGGCTGATGACGAGTACCTTCTTATAAAATACAAATTTTTCGTAAACATATATTTACCATTAAAATCCAGATATACGAATATTCTTATTGAAGTTACGTATTTTATCAACTAGCATCATATACTCGTATGTAAACTGCCAGAGGCTAAATATGAAGCAAATATATTTTGACACCATAAATCCTACAATTTTACCATAGCTACGTGTAATAGTAACTATTGAACAAATTCGAAGTACGATAGTTTATACAGATTCGAGAATTTTAATTAAAATAAATTTGATAAATTATTGGTAATGTTAACAGTGACGGAAAAATTACATGTGTAACTATCCGCTTCGACAATATTTTGTTAATTTAATTGTTCTACTGTAATAAATGTATTTTGAAGCAATCTTAATCGTGGATGCGTACAGAGCAATTGGTTTTACACTTAAAATTCTGCCACATTTAAACGATATAAATCTGGCAAAATATTTTTAGATGTGAATACATGTAATAAGTACCTAATAATACATACCAACAATATGGTAAATTTGACTAATAAGTAATATATTGGGTGTACAAATTAATTCGGTCCGTTTTTTGTTGTTAAAAATATATTTATTTTTAAATCAAAATAAATTAATAGATTAATCAAAGTATTGTCCATCGTTGATTACTACTTTTTCCCATCTCTCAGGCAATTTTCGAATTCCATCTCGAAAAAATGATTCGTCTTTCGAGGCAATCCAACTTCCAATCCAATTTTCTATTTCTGCAAAAGAAGTGAACCGGTGACCTGCCAAGTCGTGCTGCATCCGTCGGAATAACCAGTAATCCGAAGGAGCAAGGTCCGGAGAATACGGCGGGTGTGGTAAAATATCCCACTTGAGTGTTTCTAAATATTTTTTGACGACGTTTGCGACATGAGGTCGAGCGTTGTCGTGCAAAAGAATAACTTTATCATGTCTTTGTTCGTATTCCGGCCGCTTTTTACGTAATGCACGGCTCAATCGAATTAATTGTAGCCTATACCGATCGCCCGTAATAGATTCGCCAGGTTGTACCAACTCATAGTACACAACACCTTTTTGGTCCCACCAAATACACAGCATGACTTTTGAACTCAAATTTTGCTTTGCTGTTGATGTCAAGGTCGATGGTAACGATTCACCAGGCTTAGCGTAGTATTTTTTCTTCTTGGGATTATCGTAGAATATCCATTTCTCATCTCCAGTAACAATTCGATGTAAAAAACCCTTTGTTTTTTGCCTTTGAATTAACTGCTCGCAAGTGAAAAATCGCCTTTCAACGTCTCTTGGTTTCAATTTATGAGGAACCCAGTATACCTGTTTTTGAATCATTCCTATGGACTTTAATCGTACAGAAACTGCTTGTTGAGTCACTCCTAAACTATCTGCAAGCTCCTCTTGTGTTTGACTTCGATCTTCATCTAGTAATGCCTCCAATTCTTCGTCCTCGAATTTTTTTGGTTGTCTGGGTCTAGGCTTATCTTCAACGCTGAAATCACCATCCTTAAAACGTCGGAACCATTCCCTACGTGATTTATCTTTATTTATTTCTATCTGTGCAGGGGCGGAGAAACAATACTAACCCCTGTGGCCGGGGTCAGCCTGTCGTAAAAGGCGACAAAATAACCCATCCTAGTTACGTGGTAGGGCCCCAAGCCCGTCTGGTTGTCGACCACCTTTGGTCTTAAATATGCCGCCATAATAAACTCGTGTTGTGTTCCGGCATTAGTAATGTGGATTATTCTTCGAATCTTAAGAGCAAAGGTACATCTAAAATCAAAATGGCTATTGCAGATGGAAGTGTGGGATTGCTAATGATACTAGACTGTATTTTAGAAATGTGAATGGATTATTTTTATGGATTATCTACCGAAAAGTTCATAAATCATCGCAAAATATTATTCAAATATAACTGCGTGTACGGCATGAACGCTGTTAAAAATGGCAAGTTAGTATAAGATCGCACACTGCAGGGAAAACTATAAAGGAACTATAAAGGAAACTAAAGCTTGGAGTGAGTTATGTTGGCAATTGTTTCCGCATCCACCTTCTTCAGATCCCACAGTAACTATTATCTACTCCCAGAAGCTCCAGAAGCTAAAATAAATATTACGAAGTATCCGATTTGATAGCTTAACTGATATCTTATGAGCCCTTTATATTATACGTGAAAAGGAATAATCTTCTTTGAGACAAAGTTCAAAACATAATTAACCACAGAAATAAGTTTAGAATTGAAATGAACGGAACAAGTTTTTCAAATAACAACATTTAAAACCAGAACAAATAAAGCCAGTTACACAACCCTATTAAAAGGTACTTGAATATCGAACGAATACTCGAAGCGCGATAACTCACAGTTATTCGATCACCGCTCCACTGAACCCAGTTATCGTTAATTAACTATTTCTCACTGTGAACATCACTCACTGCATTTTCCGAAAACTCAAATCAACCGACGCTTAATATTAATTTACGCAAAATTACATAAACGAAATCTTCTCCAATTTTCGTACTATTTTGATTGTTGATTTAAGATTTATTATCTAAGTTAGATGGTATTTCGGTTTTATAACAGTTAATGTGCGAAGCCTGTTGAACCTCGTACACTGCTAGATATATGCCTTTTTAAATTTACATCATAATATATCCCATTCAAGTAATCTTGTCTCTTACAATATAGACTATGTGCTTATTGCTAAAAATTTAATATCGCTCTGCCATCTTCAAAACTGTCTCCCACGTATTTTTTCTTGACTTTAGGTTTTCAATTCATTAGTCCATTTATCAATTTCTTTCTATCATGCCATGTCTATTTTTATTTCAATGCTGTTACTCCCATTAGCACTTATTAGCACAGGAAAAATGTAGGTATCATTCAATAGTGTACGTAACCCATCAATTCACTGCTTAGGAAGAACCCAAATCATTTTTTTTATTGCTGTAGGACAGCAGACAGACTGACGGGCCGCTTAGAATTGAACAGTTACCGTCGCCTATGGGTGTTGGCAATGCCAGTGGCATCGCGAATGTCGCATAAGGTTACAGGTACTTGGGTCACTAATTCTGAAACACAACACAAGGTTATTATAGCATACGAGGTGGTCGCCATCCAGACGGATTGGGGCCCTACCACGTATGGTGGGTTGTTTTGTGGTCTTCTACGACAGGCCGACTCCTGCCGCAGATGTTAGTATTCTTTCTCCTCCTCTGCACGGATAATAGTAAGACGTAATATAATTATTCCACAATTTAGGTGACGCATAGGATAATTCAGATCACCCATACAAATCTACGAGGCACGATCCAAAATTAATGATATATTAATAAATACAATGATCATAATTAATAAAAATTCTCTACATAATCTCCTAACAATACATTTAATACATCCTTTTTCTAAACCCAGAATTCCCTCAGATAAAAATATTTGTCAATACCCTAAACAATGAATATTTCGTTATTGTTTTCAAATTTCTTGCCTCGGAGGTTCTCCTTGAGCCGAAGAAAGAGATATAAATCACTGGGAGATAATTTTGGCGACTATGACATGTGTTCAAGTTGCATTTTGAATCCCGATTCCTGAATAGCAGTCATCGCAATCTGCGGATTTGTGAGCTGGTATATTATTAGTATTATTTTAGTGAAATAGAATTCTAGTTTGCAGTTTTCCTGGTATTTTCATTAAAGACTAACCACAATTAAATATATCCTATTCTTTAGATCAATCTTTGTATATAGTTGTAAATTGCTTATACTGCCTAAGTGTCAAACCCTGAACTTCGAGCTCGTAATAACTTGCAGCAGACAAAGCTCTAAGAACTTGACTAGAGCGATCTATAGTAGCGTTTAAACGGGCAGGACTCCGTCTTATCTAATGTATAAAAAGCTTTTTTAGCAGTTTGCAGAACGAAATAAACAATGATAATAGAAAAGCTTTTTCCGACAGTTTTAAACAGATCGTTGAATTATAGGGAACAGTCTCGAAGCGTTTATTATTTGTTGTAATACAACTTAAATTGCTTTTTTACTACATTCAACGAAGTTCTACTAAGTTAAGAAGGAATTAAAGACTTTAATTAGCGCAAAGGAACACAAAAACAGTGGCACAGCTTGACACCGTTTACTTATCAGTTCTCATTAACTTGAACTTTACAATCACCAAGTGACAATAAAAAGAAATTAACTTAACTTTATTTTTTGAGAGTTTTAGAAAAAGTTTTATCCGTGCAGGGGTGGAGAAAGATTACTAACCTCTACGGCCGGGGTCGGCCTGTCATAAAAGGCGACAAAACAACCCACCCTAGCTACGTGATAGGGCCTGAAGCCCGTCTGGATGGCGACCACCTTTGGTCTTAAGTATGCCTTCATAATAACCTTGTGTTATGTTCCGGCATTAGTGACCCAAGTTCCTGCACCCTTATGGGACAGCAGCGTGTTCGCGATGCCACTGTCGTAGCAATCACCTATAGGCGACGGTAACTGCCAAATTCTAAGCGGGCCGTCAGCCTGTCTGCTGTCCTACAGCATTAAAAAAGTTCTTCTCAAGGATTATTCAGCCATTTATTTTGCAGAGCTAGTGAAAAAATTTAGGTTTAATTATGAGATTGAAATTAGAAAGATTTGGTGTTAAAATGTACACGTAGATTTTATGTCCCAACAGAATATGAAAACATTGTAATAAATAGTATATTGCTAGGTGACTATCAACACTTTTCGAGTCCAATTTATCTTCAGTCTGTTATTATACATTACTAAATAATAGGTAGAAACGGACGATAGCTTCGAATGGTGTTATAAAGATTGCAGTCTAAGTTGGTTGCAGTCGTAATTTTCGCAATTTCATAGGAGTTATTAGTTAGTAAATTAAGAACAGAGTCTTTAACACAAATCACTATACAATCAGGATACGCTTCTATTGATCGTGTTAATGATTACTATATTGCCATGCCAGCGTATCTTTACGCTTTGCTAAGTTAATATTCAAAAACAT
This sequence comes from Malacosoma neustria, assembly GCA_963693495.1. Lineage (NCBI taxonomy): Eukaryota > Metazoa > Arthropoda > Insecta > Lepidoptera > Lasiocampidae > Malacosoma > Malacosoma neustria. Next base: position 10,791,284 of record OY856385.1, on the reverse strand, counting down.
TAACGGAATAGACATTGGATAACATGGGTAATTTGCTATCAGTTACAAATTTTGCGCTAGATATATATTTGGGCCCTTTTGAATGTTATTTCATTTTGTTTTATTAATTTTAAAATATTCTAAATCAACGATTTCGTATAAACAATATAGAAATCGAGAAGTAAGAGTAGAAGTAAAACTATATACATATACTACTATATATATATATATATATATATATATATATATATATATATATATATATATATATATATATATATATATATATATATATATATATATATATATATATATATATTACTTTGAAAAAATGGTACCTAATAGATTTTAATTTATTAAATAAAAACGTTTTAAAACGATTTGGAACGTCTTAAGTTATATTACAGAGACTGGTTTTGGATGTCTCGTCACTCAGGCGTTTTGAGCCTCCACCCAGCGGCATTGCAGATGGGAGCTCAGAGGTCGAAGGAGGCACGCAAGAAAAAGTTATTCAGGCCGAAGTTTTGTACTTAGCGGGTTAACGTAACACTAGTTTTCTATTCGTTTCTTTAAAACTACCAAACATGTTGTCTTTGAACTTAAATGTTTTACATCAAATGGTATAATCTTTGTTCATGTATCTTCTAATAAATAAAGATAAATATGTATACTATAATAAATATACTCACTGTTATGGGGTTTAAATAGTTTTACGTTACAGTAGGCCGTATTGTTTATTTTTGTTTTTGTCGTGGATAAACCTTTTTACCTATAATTTTAAGGTGTGATATAGGAACCGTACTTGGCCATATTCCTGAATCCCTGCTTTAATAGCGCCAAAAAGCATACTGATATCTGACCACTATTGACAATCATTAATTAACTCGTCGATAAAACAGTTTCCCGTATCTCCTCCGACCTACTTCTCAGCTAGCCTAATAAAATAGTAATGATAATAATTTAATTCGGAAAATATCATGCATAGATTGTTAGTGGGTTAGTTACAAAATTATTAACAGTAGGTTAAAATTGTTAGTAATTCTAAATTATTAATTACATATTTTTCTAGTCCTATATCTACCCTAATATACTGTCGTTAGATAGGGCAATCAAACCTTACAGTAATAGATTTTAGGAAGCTGCTGGAGCTGCCCCGCAAGTGCTGCAAGATGGAGGCACATTTTTCCTTAAAATGGCCATTTATCCATACCTAAACAAAAGACAAAGGCAAATTGACAAGAATAATATAACAATCAATAAACTAAGACTAGATGAGACTATTAAAGAAGAAGTTACTATTCTTTCGAAATTTAGCGCAACCCGCTTACTCATTTCAAAGCTTTCAACTTTACCTCAGCCTTAGTGAGGCAATAAGTGCCCCCTTCTATTTCACTGGCACTTTAACGCGGGTGCACTGATTTGATAATACCATTTGTTTCAAGAGCCACTCACGATAGCTATCATTTCGAAATCGTTTTATATTCGCTACTCAAAATTTTAAAAAGTATAAATAAAAGACCATTTCATATGTACATAAAATAGCTAATTGAAAAAGAGTGATTAGCTCTTTTATTCTGAATAGCTATCACTCTACTGACGTTTTTAAAAAACCAGACCCTAGTCACTTAAACGGTTAGGTAATCTGAATTAAGCTCTAGTGGCTTTGACAGAAAAGGTTCGGTGCGCTCAGTCATTTACTCCTTATTAACTTGAAGCTTATTGTTAAAGCACCTGATGAAAGTAGCACCATCTAAATACATACAAATATTATTTGCTCATAACTTTCCGAAAGGGGCACAATTAAAATTATTATTCTTCATTGAGAATTTATAACTCAAAGGACGGTATTTTTTTATTATTCTTCTTACGAACTAAGATTAACACGGTTGGTTGCTGCTTACTGTAATAATTTAGAAATTATACGAAATCGACAAAAAACATTGAGTTTCACTAAAGAAATTCCAATCTTGAGCCTAAACAAGAAAATTTGGCGACCGTGACAGGACAAAATTGTGGAAATTATATTGCGTCATACAAGTTGGCTATACAAAAGTAGCCCAGTGACCGGAGTTGAAGGAAATTTGGAGGTTGAGGACTTGTACTGCTTTCCTGCCGACGAATCAACTAAAGATCGTACAAGAAAGCCGATATTCTTCAGCATCAAAACCAAGATAAGTGCCTTCCTTTGTTCTTTATGCAATCACTTTCCAAACATTTTCCAAATTCCGTACCCATATAAATCCATTCTAAATTACGTCTATTCCAGTAACTAACCACTATTTGTGCTATTTTGTTTAGTTTTACAGATATTTTAGCTATAAAAAGAATCCAAATACCTACATATAATTTAAAATAATATTTTAATGATTTTCGTATTTCCCAAAGTTCTAAGCAATTTTATGCTAATTAAACCAATAATAATTAAACCAATAGCAAATAGGCCACATTTTACAATAATTTTAATTAGTATTTTCGTCATATTTAGACCAATTTGCCGCTAATTTTCAGCAACTACCTACCGACAGCTAGCTACTTGATTGAGTTGGTGACAAATTACTGCTAACCAGGCTGCTCCTGCCCCTGCTTCCGGCTGAGACCAGTTTCCCAGAGGATTCATACAGAGGAGGAACGTGAGAATACTAAGATTTTATTCATTTTTTTACTTTGTTGATGGTATCAATTTTATATATCAATCAATCAATTCAATTTTATACAAATCAATTTTATAAATATTTCTTAGTACATAGTCATATACTTTGCAAGTTAATTCATACATAATAATTCATATGTAATAATAATTCATATATAATAATAATGGCTAATAATAGTGATAATTCTGTTCCTAAGCTATTGTCACTACGAGAACTGCTAGCAAAACGCATTTCTATTAAAGGCCAAATCACTAAATTTAAAAATTACTTAGACAAAATTTGTAAATTTTCTGAATTATCTAATATTGAACTTGCTGAACTAGATTTAAAATTAACTAAATTTCAAGGACTATCAACAAAGTTTGATGATGTTCAGACAGAGATTGAGATACTAAATACTGAAAGTATTGAGTCTGAGCTTGACGAGCGAGAACGCATTGAACGTGAAATAGTACAGAACATAGCTATAGCTAAAACTGAATTGCAAAAATACGCTTGTGAGAGCGATCTTAACCATCGTCAGTCTATAGTGATCAATGCGGACTCTAATCATCAGAGCACGGGCTTTCGGTTACCTAAAATACAAATTTCGAAATTTGATGGTTCACATTTCCGTTGGTTGGAGTTTAGGGATACTTACGTCAGCTTAGTTCACAAAAATGATAGTCTGCAAGACATACATAAGTTTCATTATTTAGTTTCATATCTGGAGGCCGACGCTGCACGTGTCTTATCGAATCTTGAAGTGTCATCGGCTAATTACGAAAAGGCATGGCAAATGATTTGTGAGCGCTATGATAATAAAAGAATTCTTATCAATCATCATTTGGATTCCTTAATTAATGTTCAGCCACTAGTCCGGGAGTCAGACAAATCACTTCGTTCCTTAGTCGATAACGTTACTAAAAATTTAAGAGCTTTAAATAGCTTAGGGCAGCCCACCGACAAATGGGACCTTTTGCTAATACTTATATTATCTCCTAAATTAGATAATCGTACGCTACTAAAGTGGGAAGAGTACCGCAATACTTTAAGTGACGTCCCGAACTTAGAACAATTTAATAAATTTCTCATTAATCGTGCCGATGTCTTCGAATCTTTAAACAGTAATAAAACATTAAATATTAATACTAATAATTCTAAAATACAACAATACACACGTAGATCACAATCAGCTTTATTTCAGTCTAATTCTAATCATACTAAATTTAATAACAAACCGAATTGTTTACTAAACACAAACTCCTTCGCATCTACAAGTACTTCACAAAAATGTAACAATAATACAAATACAGCGTATTTTTGTGTCGTATGCAATGGCAATCACAGGATTTATGATTGCCCAGATTTTAAAGTTAAATCTATTAAAGATAAACTTTCTTGTGTATCTCAATACAAATTATGCAAGAACTGCCTTAGACAGGGTCATCCTGTATCTAATTGTAGGATGGGTTCGTGTAGGCAATGTAATCAAAAACATAACACGCTTCTTCACGATATAGCCGTGACTGCCAACTGTAACATAAGTGATAACATTAATGATAACGTCGCAGCATTTACACAACAAAAAGATAATTATGTTCTTTTGTCTACTGCAATTGTAGAAGTTTGCAATCCTTTAAATAACAAATGAGAAAGTTCGGGCTCTGCTATATAGCGGAAGTCAGTCTTCTTTTATGACAAAGGCTCTGCAACAAAAATTAGATTTAAAATGTATTTCACTAAATGCATTAAATGTTATAGGAATTGGCAACAATATTTGTAACAAAATATCAGAAAGTTGTATTACTTACCTTAAAGCTTTGCAAGGCAATTTCCAGGTTGAGTTATCATGTTACATTCTCGAACAACTTACCAGTAACATTCCAAAGTTTCCTGTCGATATGCGTAGCCTGAAAATTCCAGAATGCATTAGGTTAGCTGATCCAAAGTTCAATGAACCCGCTCCTATTGAAGTTTTAATCGGAGCAGATATATTATGGGATATCCTAGTGGGCGAACAACGTTCCTTGGGTCCTAATAATCCAAAATTGCTAAATTCAAAATTAGGCTGGATCAATCAGTTTACAAAATATCAAGCAAAATATTCAATAAAATAATGCTACTGTCATTAACAATAATTTACACGAAAGTATCACAAAATTCTGGGAGTTAGAGACTCTTCCTCAGAGAAAAGTTCTCAGATCTGAAGAAATAGCTTGCGAAAAACATTTTCTAAATAACACTACACGTTTGAGCAACGGCAGATTCTGTGTCAGGTTGCCACTAAAGGCTTCCCCAGACTGTCTTGTCGACTCTTACATTCAAGCTAAAAAACGTTTGCTAAATCTCGAGAAGAGATTTCGAAAAAATCCTACTCTAAAGTCACAATATGTAGAATTTATTCGCGAATATTTAAGCTTAGGGCATCTTTCATTGTCTACAATTATGATTCCAAATTCAGCCTATTTTCTAGGTCATCATGCTGTATTCAAAGACAACAGCAAATCTACTAAAATCAGAGTGGTCTTCGATGGTTCCTTTCCAACGTCATCTGAATATTATCTAAATGATATTTTAATGGTAGGATCTAATTTACAAAATTCTCTTTTTTCCATATTAATTGGGAGGGCACGTCAGTATAAATATATTCTTACTGGCTACATAGCCAAAATGTATAGGCAAGTTTCTGTGGAAGAGACTGACTGTAATCTACAGCTAATATTATGGAGAAAACATGAGTCGCATCCTATCCAAACCCTGCGACTAGATACTGTCACATACGGTACTGCAAGTGCCAGTTACCTTAGCATTAAATATTTGTGGCAGGTAGGTTCTCCTAGGAAGAGTGTGATGACAAACTAATAAAAACTATAATACAAAATTACTTTCTTGTTGATGACGTAATCACTGAGTCTGACAGTGAAAGTACATTAATCTACATACAAAATACACTTACCTCTACGCTAAATTCTGGTTGCTTTCCCTTGCGGAAATTCAAAACTAAATTATAACAAAATAAAATAATAGAACTACCTGAATTAAAGGCTTGTCATGTTATTACTGAAAATACATTCGATTTTAAAGATTTTTCAAATTTTACTAAATTACAGCGAATCTTTGCTTACATTTTACGATTTTTACATAACTCCAAACAATCTAACAAACAATAAATTACCTGGATATTTATCAGTTGATGAACTAAATCATTCTTTCAATTTTATTTGTAAAATTGCACAAAACAATCTTTTCCTATTGAATACAAAAAATTGCTTTTAAATGCACCGTTGCAATCAAAATCAAAATTATTAAATTTATCACCATTTTTTACCCCATTACTAACTTAACTAGGGTTGCTGGTAGGTTAATTAACTCTTATTATTCTTTTAATAAAAAACACCCAGTATTATTAGATTCAGCTCACTATGTTACTAAGCTTTACTTTAAACGCGAACACTTGAAAAATTTTCATGCTGGTCCACAGCTGTTGCTCTCAATAATTAGAGAATCAGTTTGGTCCATCAACGGTAGAAAACTTGCTAGACAAGTTGTAAGGCAATGCGTAACATGTGTGCGTGTTCGTGGTGAAACCCTACATCCTAAAATGGGTAATTTACCTACCCATCGCGTTTCAGTTGATTTTCCTTTTAAATCGGTTAGCGTGGACTATGCTGGTCCATTTTATATTCTAAATAGAAAGGGGCGCGGTGCTAAGTTATCGAAATGTTACTTATGTCTATTTATCTGTTTACGGTTCAAATGTGTTCACTTAGAAGCCGTCAGTGATTTGACTAAAGAGTCGTTCATAATGACGCTACGTCGATTCGTTGCTCGACGTGGCCGGCCAACGGAGATTTGTTCCGACAATGGTCGAAACTTTATAGCTGCTGCTAAAGAAATTGGCAATTTAATAAATCAAAATTCTAAATCTTTTTCTGAATTTGCTTCTGGAGAAGGAATAAAGTTTTCATACATCCCAGCTTACACTCCTCACTTTGATATCTGGGAGGCTGGTATAAAAGCTGCTAAATATCACATTAAAAGAGTCATGGGAAATACTCATCTCACTTTCAAAGAACTTTGTACTTCATTCGCACAAGTAGAGGCGGTACTAAATAGCCGTCCTTTGTGCCCAATGTCATCATCCCCTGACGATTTCCTTTCTCTATCCCCAGGGCACTTCATAATAGGCCGACCACTTACCGCTCTGCCATGTCCATCTGCAGATAACGGTCAAGCTACACCTCGTCAAAGATATGCCCGTCTTGAGCAAATAAGGCGAGACTTTCGGACCCGGTGGCAACGAGAATATATATCCGAACTTCAGCTCCGGACATATTGGAGATCTCGTCCTTCTTCAAGAAGAAAATGTACAACCCCTAAACTGGCGTCTCGGACGGGTGGCTAGACTATTCTCTGGACCGGATGGTATTCCTCGTGTAGCGGACGTCGATACGGCAAGAGGCTGCTTGCGTCGATCACTCGTGCGCTTATGTCCCCTGCCTACCTCTGAAGAATTTCAAGGTTGAAGAACGTGGGCCTTCAACGGGGTGAGTATGTTAAAGCATCTGATGAAAGTAGCACCATCTAAATACATACAAATATTATTTGTTCATAACTTTCCGAAAGGGGCACAATTAAAATTATTATTCTTCAATGAGAATTTATAACTCAAAGGACGGTATTTTTTTTATTATTCTTCTTACGAACTAAGATTAGCACGGTTGGTTGCTGCTTACTGTAATAATTTAGAAATTATACGAAATCGACAAAAAACATTGAGTTTCACTAAAGAAATTCCAATCTTGAGCCTAAACACTTATTAACATGTATAGCACAAAACACATTATTACGTTTGCTAAGACATATATATTAAAATACTGAACTAATAAGTGAATAAGTCAACGAAAGCGACGTTATCTAAAAACCGTTTACTTTTTAATTCACTCACAACCAGTTTGTTATTTTAGAAAAGTCTTAAGATATCGATCTTCGTACTTTTTATTTCATTTTCCTATTACAATACCAACCAAAAATTTCAAATATTTTAATTTTTTTATTACCAAATTCTATTAAATTTGATTTTCTTAAATGTTTAACTCTTTTCAGCCCAATTTTATCACAACTAATTTATGCTGTTCAGAAGTTGACAAAACTCATCAAATAATTATTAAATGTATATAGTATAAAACATTTGTTGATTTTGGTATTTTTATCAAGAGTCAATAAATTTCGCAAATAGATTAATATTTGACAAGGTGAAAGACGACGCTAATAAAATATAAATTATTATTTCTTTATAAAATATATGTTAAGTATTTAGAGATACTTTCACTATTTTAAAATACTAATTTTCGTTATTTATGTGGGGTTGGTACAACATGTTCTCTCCTTCCACTTTCCTCTGTTAGCCATCATCACAACATTAACACCATTTTTAACATATCATCTTTTACGTAAACCATTCCATCTTTTCTTTACATTACTTTTTTTATAAATAACGATAAATGACTGTTTATATAGTAAATTGTATTCATTCTTTTATAAAGTCAATCTTATAAATATATGTTTTCATTCATAGTATAAATAAATCTATGGACAACATTATTTTCGTTAATTTAGTATTTGTTATTCAAAAAGAAGTATGGTGATAGAATAATTAACAGATTGGATAAGCACTGAAAGAAAAAGATATCATTGAATGTGGATAATTATAAAAAATATAATATATCTGTACTAAACTGCGTTGTACAAAAATTTTCTCTTTATAAAAAACATTTGATAGCCAAAAATAGAGCGAAGTGTAATAATGGAAACGGAGAAATCATAAAAGTCACATCAAAGCCAAGTTCAAATTACGTTATATTTTGTTCATCAAAACTTTATCAAAGCTTTTGCAAATACATTATTAAACAAGATATCATATTTTGTTATCTTATTGTATTATTATACAATTTGTTTAAAAGTATAATGTAAAATTGAGTATTAATTTTCTTATGAAACGTAAATAGTCGTATGGTATTGTTTTCTAGGTTTTTATTACTAATCAAATACCGTACCACTCAATTTAAGAGTGAAAAGTGAGAACAGTGGACTACAATTCAAAAAGAGAGATAATGAGTAGTTGTTGTGAGATATTCGATATTTTGTAGTGAGCATATAAATTCGTACTGACCTTGATTTTATCATTTCCAGGTTCAGTTAAAACTTCCTTTTACTGAGAAACTGTTTGTTCCAGATACATTTAATAGATGTATGAACACTTGATATAATATTTTTACACGGCCAATAAAAGAAAATACAAGAATTTGAAAAGCATTGCAGACGTCACAGAATGCGTTCAAACGTAGAGACGTCCTCACGCGATTTTAAGGTGAGATTTCATCTATCCTTTATCAGTGATTAAATATATTATAAGTAAAACTTATGTTTATTATTCAGATGTTAATTCTATATAATTCACCACATTAAAAAAAAATCACAGCAACTAGGAACTTCTGATCATTGCCTGATATCTTCCGTGATGCGCCCTTCGATTCTCGAACGGATTCGCTCCACCGCGAAGTGGAGAATGTGGTGCTATCGGTCAACATATTGAGATGGATTACGCGAATTCTACGCGTCCTACCTTTGGGGGCTGTGTTTTTCGTCCGATGATCCTGACACCTTTCCGAACTCGATTGCTGACGTGGTGTTGCAGGAAGTTGAATGTTTTATTCCTAACTCTGTAGTGCCCGTTGGTAGTCCGGGAAAACGGATTTCAAGAGCAAAATTTAGGCACATCGGTAGAATTGGCAAGCGTCTCGCTAGCCGTTTCCAAAGCTGTCGAAGGAAACCCTTGTCGGGCATCCATACCTTCTTTACGTACAGCTGATGACTGCCTGGCTCATGCTGCCAAAGATAAAGCCAATCTTTTGGGCTAAATCTTTACAGCCAATTCGACTCTTAATGACGGGGAATAATCTACACCTTCTATTAGAAGATGTGGAGACTCCACAATGTCGGAAGTACGGTTTTCACAAAAAGCCTCCAATCCCTCGACGTCAAGAAGTCCACCGGGTCAGACGGTATCCTCACTATTATGCTGCGGATGTACTCGACTGAGCTGTCTCCAGTCTTTTCCCGACTTTTTACCATATCCTACCGCAAAGGTTGTGTCCCGGCTTCGTGGAAAGTGACGCATGTTCACCCTCTTCCCCAAAAGGGGAATCGGTAAGGGTAAAAATGGATGGACCCATCGAACTACAAACCGATAGCGATAACTTCTTTGACCTAAAGGTGTTAGAGCGGATTATCAACGCACAACTCTTGGTTTACTTGGAGGATTCCCAGCTGCGAAACAATCACGAATACGGTTTTCGGCACGGTCGGTCTGCTGGGGATCTCCTGGTTTACCTAACGCACCATTGGGCTGAAGCCGTTGAGAGCAAAGGAGAAGCCCTGGCTATTAGCCTAGACAATACTAAGGCCTTTGGCCTAGACAATTCTAAGGTCTTTTTTTTATTGCTTGCCCGCTTAGAATTTAGCGGTTACCGTCAACTATAGATGTTTGCAACGCCAGTGGCATCGCGAAAACGCTGCTGTCCCATAAGGGTACAGGAACTTGGGTCATTAATGCCGGTCAGAATACAACATAAGGTTATTATGGCGGCATACTTAAGACCAAAGGTGGTCGACATCCAGACGGACTTGAGGCGACCTTTTACGACAGGCCGACCCGGTCACAGAGGTTAGTATTCTTTCTCCGCCCCTGCACGGATAAAAAGTCTGGCATATGGCTCTTCTTACGAAGCTTCCCTCTTACGGGATACCTGGGTGTCTTTACACCTGGCTATCCAGCTTTCTCGCATCGTTGTTGACGATTGCTGCTCCAGTGTGAAGCCCATCAATGCTTGTGTTCCCCAGAGTTATGTGCTGTCGCCGACGCTATTTATCCTGAATATTAAAGAAATATTATCCATAGATGGCATTCATTGCTATGCAGATGACAGCACGGGCGATGCACGGTACACTGGCCGCGTAAACCTCTATTCTGCGGTTTTGAAAAAAGGTCGGGTCAGACTTGTGTCTGAAGTAGAGAACTCTCTAGAGAGAGTCTCTCAATGGGAACGACAAAGCCTTGTTCAGTTCAACCCCTCGAAGACGCAAGTCTACGTATTCTCTACCAAGAAAACCCCGTTCACACCTGCGCCACAGTTCTAAGGAACTCTTCTTTCCATATCAAGCAGTATTGGGATCCTTGGTGTCGACATCACGAGTGATGTGCAATTTAGAGGACAATTGAAGGGTAAAGCTAAGCTTGCCTCCAAAAATCTGGGTGTGCTAAACGGGTCCAAGCAGTATTTCAGTCCAAGGCAACGGCGTGTGCTATACAAAGCACAGGTCAGACCGCATATGGAGTACAGCTCACACTTATAGGCTGGAGCACCTGCCTGTCAGCTCAATGCCCTAGACATCCAACGGCGCGCAGTTCGTATTGTCAACGATCTCATACTCACAGACGGGCTAGACACGCTTGGACTTCGGAGAGACTTTGCGTCTCTTTGCGTATTCGACCGTCTGTCTAGTCTGTACAATGGGAGTGTTCTGAGGAGCTATTTAGAGTGGTTTTATCGTCGTCTTTCTACCACCGCACTGCCCGCCATCGCCTGGGTGTTCATCTCCATTTCTTGGAGCCTTTTTCTTTTTCGAAACTTTTTCTTGGAGCTTCTTCGTTCTTGTACGAAATGGTTCTCAAGAACGTTCATATTGCGTATTCTCGGGATCTGGAATGAGCTTCCGGCTAGGGTTTTCTCGGCGCGGTACGATATGGGATTCTTCAAAAAAGGCGTTATGAAATTTCTTCGAGGACGGCAGCGCGTTGGTAATGCCTTTGGTGTTGCAAGCGTCCATAGACGACGGTGACCACCTGCCAAGGTGAGCCGTTTGCCTGTCTGCAGAAATCTAGCTATAAAAAAGCTGCCTAAACGATGCATGCTGGGATTCGATCCGGGGACCTGAATTATGAATAAAAAATTATACCAGTCACATTGCAATACAGTTATATATATGTATAAAATATTTATGTGTTTCATCCTAAAATAAGGCTGCTGTATTGAAACCAACTTTAACGACCCGACCGAAACCCGTTTCGTATTACGAGCCCGGAAATATCTTCTATGTGGTTTCTCATGGATTGTGTACAATTAGAATGCTTCAGGAATTTTATTACTGAGAGCATTTTATATAGACAGATTGTTTAAATTACCTCCTTTTATCTATAGGTACAATCTTGTCTTTTTTTATTCTTGAAACACATGATTACAACAATGTGGGTAGTCAATGTAACTTACATCCAATAGATAATAATCATCCATAGCTATACATTTCGACCCTTAGAAGCTGGATTCGTGTAGCACTAGCCAATTCTTAAGCTCGATAACATCCGTGGTGCAATAGCTTTTGCAAGTTGGAAATCCAGCGGGGTCACTGGTTCTATGCTCATCCCAAGTTCAGCCATTGAGGTGAATAGAATGAATAATTGGATTCAGTCAGAGTCAGAGTGCGCGTTGTTTACGTAGGTGTTCATCCGTAAAACTTTTGTTTCTTGACAGAAATAGAAAATACATATTATAGTAGATGTATTTTTATTTTCATTTATTTTTAATATTTTCTTTTTTTAATTCTAGCATATGAGTTATAAACGCTCAACCCTGAAATCGATATATCCCGTGCTTAATTCTATAAACGTACAGAACTATAAATAACCGTTCTAACAATAACGTAATCGTCAGGATATATAATAACGTGTGCATAAAATATATTTCAGCCATTTAATCCTTCCGGTCACTTAGTTACGGGCCCCACAGTACACGGGGCCTTAAGTGGGTCAAGTCCTGTGAGGTTTTCGCAGAAATATTTATAAGGCTTAAATGCGAAACGTCATCTTAAAAATATACACTTATGCACACACGAAAGACTAAGATCAAATAAAAGTGGGTGGGTAAGAGCTTTGTCATGTAAATATCCGTAATTAAAAGGGATAAACCTCGTTTACCGGAAAGTTTTAAAGCTTTTGCCTCCGTATAAAGTTTTAATCCTTATTGAGTTGGTAATGTGTGTGAACAGAATCCTTTTTGAATTTATCTTGCGGCGAAGACACGATGGCCTACATTGGGAAGGGGTGGCGCGGGGTAACGCGTGTTTTCATTTCGGATTTACTCCAAGTTGGCGCCAAATCCGACCAGCTGCGCTATTCCAACGGGATATTTTTTTTCCTTCTTCAACATGCGATCTCGACTACTGGCTTTTGTGATTTAAAAAGATTTGCACTGCCAAAACCGCTTACCGATCCGACGCAGTACCCTTGCTTATCGATAAACGATTGCTTTACTTCAATATTCATACTAATATTATAATTATGAAAGTAACTCTGTCTGTCTGTCTGTTACGTTTTCACACCTAAACCACTGAACCAATTTTGATGAATTTCGTCTGAATCTAATCTAATATATCTAATCGAATCTAATAAAGAATCAATCAAAAAAGGCGATATAAAATTTCTTCGAGGCCGGCAACGCGTTGGTAATACCTCTGGTGTTGCAGACGTCCATAGGCGACGCTGACCACATGCCAGGGTGGGCCGTTTGCCTGTCTGCTGAACTCTCGCCATAAAAAAAATTGAAGAATCAAATTTTATTTTAAGGCCAATAAAACACAATCGATAGAAATTATATTTTATTTTTAAAAGTAGCAAATGTACAATATGTTTTAACAAAAATTGTAAGCCAATTTAAGTATTTGAGCTGAAAAATAAAGTAATTTATTCATGTTGCCTTAGACTTTTTTGCTTGTTGTTTTTTGTTTTGCTTTCTAAGAATTTGTATTAAGAATATTTTTAAGGATGAGTTATTAGTTATATTTCATTTTATTAGGTAATAAATCCGAAACGTTTAAATGCTTTTTACATTAAAATAATGAACACTTTTAGTCACAACAAAAAATTAGCACTTATAGCTTTTTGTATCCATAAAAAATAAATTAAATATGATAAACTACCCTCATCCTACCCAACTGTAAGATTAGAATAAATAACGTCACATTGTCGATTCAATAGACGCATGTGAAATTCTACTAGTCTAGGATCAAACTGCTATTGCTTAAATACAAAATATTAGTCGTCAACCATTGTTTAGGATGACAAATTTAACTACGTCGTAGTAACTGGCTACGTTCTGTCGTAGATCAACGAAAACTAGTAGTTATTTTTAGTAGTAATTTTATGATTTTACTATTTTCTATGTTTCTGGTATAATTTCATTTTGTATTTTCTAGTGGTAATTATAATCTTCTTCTTACTAGCGTTTTATTCCAATTACATCTGTATCTTTCAAAATTAAATGTACTCGTATATGTATGTACATATTTTTGGGTCAATATCGTGACATATCCCATTCTTGGTCAAAGAGGCTCCAGGAAATAGAATAGATATAAGCCACCAACTCCGAAAAGTAAGCCCATGCAAGAATCTGATCTGCAGTCTGCTTGCAGGTAAAGCTACTTTGGATATTGAATATCACGGTAAGATGTATAAAGGACCCACCCCTTTCATTTGATTATGTGGGTCGTAGTATTTTGATACTAACTAGGAGTAACCATTAAAAACGATTTGCTTTCTTAATATTTTTTTTTTTTGTTGCTTTAATAAAATGCAGTGTTGTAGACTTTTAAAAAAAGTAAAATGACTTAAACGGAAATACAATGCTACTTTATTACGACGTGGATGGAATAAGGTAAAATATTTGTATGATATTTCAATATATACCTATATGTATAAGCTGATTCTGACTTATAGTTTTGACTATTACCGCTGGTTATATAGTTAATAAATCAATGAAAGTCAATAATCTTCGTTAATATATGCGTAATCTTGGATTAGATTTAAATGTGCTAAATAATGTATATAATCACCGAACTTTTATAGCAATCATATTACACAAAAACGAAAAAAGGATTGAATCACAAGAAAGCAATCTAGGTGGTTCTATTTTTAAAAATCAACAAATATAATTCTGTAAAAAAATGTATGCCAATCTCATTAAACAAAAAATATATATTACTTATTTATAAGTAAATACATAACAAAATATAACAAGTTTCTATTAAAAGTTGCATATTTCGTGTTTGTAATATGTTTTATAGTAAATTGAACTTAATATACGAAATGATTCGACAGGCAACACATTTGGTTCCATATTGTATGAATGTTTTTAGTCGGATTGCTGCTATTTTATTATTACTCCGATCATACAGGTAAAAGTATATTGTACATAGTATTTATTGGCGTACATAAAGTCAATAACTCATTTCGTAATACGATATATTATGCCTCTGTTGGATTTACAATCATCGGATTAAATATTGCGTATTTTGCTTTAACAAAACTTTAATAGAGATATTTCCATTTTATGTTGTATGTAATACTATGTCCAAAATATTCTTGACACAAATGAACTAAATTCACGAATATCAATAACATTTAAAATAAAATAATCTTTATTGCTCTCTCCATGTAGGGGTGGAGTAAGAATATTACCCCTGCGGCTGGGGACCGGCAACAAAACCACCCTAGCTAGGTGGTAAAACTCCAAGCCCGTCTGGACGGCAGCAACCTCTGGTCTCTAATTACGCCGCCATAATAACCCTATGATGTGTTCTTTTTAACCTGATTATTCTTCTATAACCTTATATTGTGTTTCGGCATAAGTGACCCAAGTTCCAGTTTTCCTGTGGATGGTAGCGTATTAGCAGTACCCCTGACGTTGCAAACATCCATAGGCGGCGGTAACTGCTTAATATTAAGTGGACCGTCAGCCAGTCTACCGTTGCAAACCAATAAAAAACTGCTCTCGAGTCCTTCCGTATTTGAACGCCTACTGGAATTATCATCATCATCATCATCATCTAAGCGTTATCCCGGTTGCATCCTAAACTTTCGTTTCGGTGCCCGGGGTCCGCTTTCCGACTTTTTCTACTCCACTTCGCACGGTCTTCAGCATCCCTGATATTGAGCCCATTGGCACGCATATCACCCCTTACGACGTCAAGCCAGCACTTTTTGGTTCTACCCCTCCTGCCGGGGCCCGGCGGAGGCGGCATGGCCAGACATTTGTTTCCCACGTAATCATCCGGTTGCCGTAAAACGTGGCCGTACCAACGGAGCCGACACTCCTGCAGTTTATCCGCAATGTCACGGACATGAAGACTGCCGCGAATGCGGGAGTTCCTAACGCGGTCCTTCAGCGTCACTCCACACATCCACCGCAGCATATTCATCTCCGTGACACGTAGTTCTTGCCTGTGTTGCTCTAGCACCGGCCACGCTTCACATCCGTATAAAAGGACAGGCCTAATGATGGTCTTATGGTGTTTTAGTAATACTATAATAATAATATAAAATCCTACTGGAATTATATGTACTATATTTATTTTATAATGCGGTATAAAATAAGGTATGACAAATCCTGGGTATATTCATAACAAATATAACATCATAGCTCCATTACAGGAGCCTGCGCTTCGCTGAATGTTCCTGGCTGCTGCGCTGTGAAATATTCTCTAATTTCTTTAAATTGGTGCCTTCAAACTATACCATAACACCAATCGTTGATTGAGTTTTTATTATGCTCTCCCAATTCTCAGCACTCTTATTCAATAGAATTTTATAAAGAGATTTAAGAGGTGAGTAAAGGAAATCTTAGACAGTTCCTTAATATTACTGATATCCATAGGTAGCCGTCGCTATCTACAAATTTATAGCAACTTGTAGGTACGTAAATCTTTTAATAAATTCAACTAATACTTTTATGCCATATTTTAGAAGCTTTAAAATAAATAAATAACTTATAACAACTAACATAATTATAATACAACATCTAACAACTTAAGAATTTAATTACCTAAATTTACATAATTTTTCCATTAGATGTGTTTTGAACTGAATTAAATTACATATATATGTTATAATTTGAAATAACTGTTACCTTTGTAAACAACAGCTTGCATGGTATCTTGGAAACTACTCCCGAATATATTCACTACCATATACAATCCACTCTACATTTAAATATTAAATGTACACTTAAACATCACATTATGTTCTATCTCACGAATTATGTTTTCGTTATTTATTTACATACTTAAGTAAACGTAAATATTATGGGGGTAGACGCTAGCGTGATACCGCGTGACACGACGCCCTGTATGGACGCGATGGAGCATGGAATTGAGGTTATCGAGATGGTAATGTGCCGCGGTCTGAAAGGTGTTTTGTACACACACGGGTTGACCGAGTGACGTGGCGCGACTCCGGCGGCGCGGCTGCGACTGGCTAGGGCGGGGGTGGCTCAAGCGGCTCGAACGTAGCTTGAGCCAGCCTGCGTTTGCTGGTAGACTGCGCGCCGCCCGCCCAACAGTACCGATACAAAATTAATACTTGTTTTGCGAAAAGCGATTTCGATTTGTCGACCCCGGAATTGGTAAAGTTAGACAGATCTTGTTAGCGATAAAGGGTTCGCTAATCAACACAGCGTTTTTACATCGTTGTTAGTTAACATAGCACTTGTAACGACTTTATCTTATTTATTATTCGCCTTTAAGTTATACGGCTTCTAGCTTATGCAATGGTACGTTTAAACTCCTAAGTATTCAAATAATCGTATATAAACAGTTATACAAAGCAACGTTGAAAACATTAATAATATTTTGGCACATCAATGGAAGCAGTTTCATAAAATATGCTTATTAATTAAACATGTTTCATAATAATCACTGCTGTATGCTGTAGCTGTTTCACCTTCAGATATAACTAGAATGAATCTCTTATAAAAATACAATACCTTCATCAAAGCGAAATATATGTAGAAAAAAATTTATGTTAAACACATATTTCTTCTTGGTATAATGCAATTTTCATGACAGCTAAATTCAAGAAATATTATATAACGTCAATACAAACACCAGATATAAAAGTACGACTTTTATATTTTGTATGTGAAAGTTACAAAAAAGTTACAATCCACAGTGTGGAGTTCACATGAGACAAATATTGTAACAAAAGCCTAACAGCCACGGCGAAGTTGTGAAGTTGGCTAGGACACAACAAACAATAGGAAAAGGACTCTTATACTTCGAGAACCTACTCCGTATATATTAGTAACACCTGGCCGCACACCACATTTTCTATCTAACTTTGTTGTGTCCTTAGTTTGAAATTTAGCTGATTCATCCTGCAGACTTTGTTAGTATAATTTAATGGACATTATCAAATGTACTATTCTACATTTAAAATGTGTTTCTTTCAATGAATAAACACATCTTATCTTATTTTGTTTCGGGGCCGAGAAATATCTCGGACACTTCGACCCAATGGGATCTTTTGTGTTCCGCTAGATAGCAATCACTCCTCTCCAATCTCATTGAAGATTTGCTCCATGAGCCTAACAATGAGATATGGAGATAGGAGCCTGTAGTCTTCCGGTGTCGGATATCCTACCCCCAAAAGATTCATTCGCCTCCTGGCCAGTGCATCGCATGTACGCAGTAGGTGTTCCATGCGTTCTGTATGTTCCCCACACAACCTGCACATGGGTGTCGCGGTTAGACCCATCTTCATGAGCATGCTATTGGTTCCAAAGTGTCCAGTAAAGGCCCCAAGCAAGTAGCGTATTTGCCCCCTGCTTATGTTCCAGATGGATCCTCGTGCTTTGTACGTGGATCCCAAAAATTTTTTAGTGTTCCAGACGGATTCTAGTCAGCCAGTGTTGTTGTTGACTGTGGTCTGCAAAATCTCTGAATGTGGCTTTCACGAGGCTAGTCGGAATGCCTACACATGGTTCTGGACCCATAAAATCATTAGTTGAGCCCTCTCTTGCCAGTTATCTGCCATTTCATTGCCATGAATTCCTTCGTGTCCCGGGAACCACATTAATCTTACCCTGTTATGCCTTCCAAGCCTATTTAAGGTTTGAATGGCATCCAGGACAAGTCTGGAGTAAACTTTGACGGAGGCAATGGCCTTGATTGCAGCTTGACTGTCACTGAGAATATATATAGATTTGCCTTCGGTGCCTCTATCTATGTTCTCCTGAGCACAGGTTATTATGGCATATGTTTCAGCCTGGAATACATTTGCCATTTTTCCCAAGCTTTTACTACAATAAACACATAACGCAGGTATTCTAGTATACTAAAGCCGTTGCGCCACGGAGGTCGTCTTGCATCGTAGTAGTCTATTGCATCTGGAGTTTTTTTTTTCATTCATTTCGTAATCTGAGGAAACAGTATTAAATATTTTCAGAGGGCAAAATCTCAGCGTGTCCTTTTTCGTTAATACCTACCCTTTTGCTACTCTACCTTTTCGTGGCCAAAGAAACATTAGAAAATAAATGGACTAGACGAGGCTAAATTTGTTTTATACAAACATGACTTTTTGTAGCTAGAATCTTGGAAATGGGGGATGAACTCCCAGGCAGTTCGATGATAGAAAGAGGAAAAAGCAGCATTCTAAACATCTCCTATGAACATGTCACGTTGTGCAAACTGTAGAATGCGCAAATATAGTATACGACTATTGTCTGACTTCCCCAATTCTTGAGAGCTATCACAAGAAGCAATTTATTTATTATTTTACGACGTATTTGGAACGCTACATTCCCTCCCTGTTCATCTCGATGACCAGAACCAACGTTTATACAAATATGTTAATGTTTTCTTTTATTATGAAAATGCACAATACAAGTCTTAAAGCTGTAATAAATTTATGTGATCAAAATTTTGACTTAATATAAAAAAAAACATTTTTTTTTAAATAAAAATTAATTCAGTTTTGCAGAAGTATAATTAACATAAAAAACAACCATATTTATAAAGAAAGGGAAAGCAATCTTTAAACAAAATGTGTATCAAATAGAAATATATCTCAAGAGCTTTTACGAAAATGAAAAACGTTATCAAAGGCCAGCTTTGGTAGTATTTCTATGAACCATCTGCTTTTAAGGGTTTCAGAAAGAAAACTAAATATTTCAAATAAAGCCCCCATTTCTTGTAACTGCTTCGACTTCAAGGAATAAACAAGAAAAACCGCCTTCAAGGATTTTGAGTGCTGCGTGGTTCATAGCTTGAGGGAAAGTTCTTTCGTGATTTTTTTTAACCTTTTTTTTCGAATAGGTCAGTTCTATGTGGTTTTTAAAAGTTGTTTACACTAGAAGAAAACTAGTATTTCAAGGCGTTTTACAAACGTTTAGTTGACAGAAACGGACATAGAGTCTAGAGCAAATTATTTGTATCACACAAAATGGTGTCCTATATTATATGAGTTTTGAACCCACATATACGATAAAATTTCGTGATACCCATGTTTGGAAGATAATATTAAAAGTATGTCAAGATAGTACTCGTTGTAGATAAATACGCCATAATTTTAAGTTTCATTTCATCGAAAACAAGTCTTACCTAATGCAAAATTTTCATCACAGTTCTGAAGCCTCATCCATACTAATATTATAAATGTGAAAGTAGCTCTGTCTGTTACGTATTCACGACTAAGTTGCTGAAACAACTTTAATAAACTTTGGTATAGAGATTTTTTTAACCTTGGAGAAGAACATAGGCTACATTTTTATAGCAGAACAACGTTTGCTGGGTCAGTTAGTTAGTATTAGGTAAAAACTTAAGGTTTCGGTTGATGATAAATTTATTACTACTCAAACACAGTAAGTTGCATTAGAAATGAGCTGAGCGGTCAGAGTATTTCATCAAACTGAGGCGGACGGCGAGTGACCCCTTTCGCCCGTTCATCTACCAATATAGCTACGTGAGCAAATAAAGTACCGAGGGAATACCATACCATAGAGTCACCATTTATGCCTATTATGCTGCGGTTGTTTCCGAAATCATCCTACATAAAGTAAATTCTAATTGTATTGTATTTATGTTTGCACTTTAAAGCTCAGACTACAATGTCTATTTATTGTGGTTTTTATAAATACGTTGACTAACTAGTGTTGATTTAGTTGCGATCCAAAGTGAAAACGCCTGAACTTAACTTGTCCAATATATAATGTGTAACGGTTCGTAGTTGAGGATAACTTGAATTCCAAATATTACTGTAGATCCATCATTTGCTTTATCTTACATATTACACCTTTACTGTAACACATTTGCTTCTACATCTTCTTTCGTTCTCATATATTTGTTGCCATTTTAATATTCATGTCTACAGTCAAGCCACCTTTCACGAAAATCATTCATCTTTTCCTCTCATTGACTCTATTTTTCGATGAAATAAATATATTTTACTCAATTCGCTATAAAGAGAGCATAAGTTTTATTCCCACTATAACCTATACCATTTAGATAGTTTTCTGAATTAATATGAATACTACACGAACTGACTGTAAAAGAAAACTCAGTAAAAGAATATTCGTAACTACATATTCGTTTTGTAACCTAATAACCCTAATTTATTCAAGACAAACCTAGCGAGCACTCTCTACATTCTCTCTCGGGGATACCTGAGCTTAATAATAGGACGTGGCATACTATCATTATCTTTTCACATCACATGTCCATGTCACGCGTGTATTACTTGACAAGTACAATCAAGTACTTTCAAACCTTTTGTAGGTAATAAAACTTCTAAGATATATGAATTTTCATATCTGTCCAATGCTTACTCGAGTAATATGGCCACGCCAATATAATGCGGTCACAGCTGTTACCCGATCTCACTATCCGCATACAATTGGATTTTTAGCCACCCATCTCAATAGATTTTGTCTTAAACAACAAAAATAGGGTTGCAGTTAAAATAATCGTAATAATCAAGTAGATATAATAAACGATATGTTTTCAATTTAGAATATCTGTTATCTAATATATATCGTTTTATTGCAGTAAGATAAAGTAAAAATTATTCTTCTAGGTCAATAAAATTATATTATTATTTATATACGAGGGATGTTCAATAAATAGTGATAATGCGATACATTCTCCTTGAAAGAAAAAAAGAATACTAGCAGGCATAGCCCAAACATTAGATATAATAATAATAAAAAAGCAATCAATTTTCTTTTGATTTTTAAAAATAGAAGTCATTTGTTTCTGTCATGTCGGAATGTGTTCTTAAAAATAGATAAAATTGAAGTTCACGCGATATTAAAATATATCTGCTTGAAAATTTTTATTACGGAGCTGGTAAATCAAGACTTGAGTGACATTAGAGTTTCATGCTTCTCCATATTCTACGGTTGCGCGTCAGTGTGCTGAGTTCAAGCGAGGAAGGACTTCCATTAACGACGACCCCCGCACGGGACGCCGTACATCGGTAGTGACTGAACAAACGTTTAAAAAATTTGAAAACATTGTCTTGGCGGATCGTCGTGTTACTATTTGTTTTATAGCAGAAGAAATGAAAATTTCTATTGGAAGTGTCCATAATATTATACACAACCATTTGGGCATGTAAAAAGTGTCAGCGCGCTGGGTGCCCAGAATGCTTTCTGACGTGCAGAAACAAACGAGACTGAGAATTTCACAAAGCTGTTTGGGTTTATTACAACAAGATATTGACAGATTTTTAGCTCGATTCGTAACTATGGATAAAACATGGCTTCACCATTATGACCCGGAAACGAAACAACAGTCCATGACTTGAAAGAGGCCGTCATCTCCAACTCCGAAGAAATTTTAGAGCGATTCCATCCGCCGGTAAGATCATGGGCTGTTTTTTGTAGGACAGCCAAAGGGTGGCAATGATCGAATACCTTAATCATGGAACCACTATTACGGGGACTTTGTACGCAGGAGAAATAAAAAGTTGCGTAAGGAAATACGGAAGCAACGACGTGGCAAACTCGCTAAAGTGGTTTCCTTTACCAAGATTACACCCCCGCGCACAAGTTCAGAGTTGCGATGGCTGCCATTTAAGAAGCTAGTTTTAAATTGATGGAACATCCTCCTTATTTACCGGACCTAGCTACTAGTAATTTCTATCTATTTCCGCGGTTAAAGGAACATCTCAGAGGCCATAAATTTGAAGATGATGACGCAGTAGTCACCACGGTACACAATTTTTTAATGGATCAGGAAGAAGATTTTATAAAGAGGGAATTTTAGTTTTAGTATAAAGATATACAATGTGTATAAACCTGAAAGGTGACTACGTCGAAAAATAAAATAACATCTAATAAAAGATAATAAAAGATTGCGTCATACTCAATATCACTTTTTATTCACCTCTAGTATAGTAAGCAGTACATTGTAAGCATTTCATAGTAGAGAACTCCCTAAGTAGCTCAAGGGTTCGTATTTAAGTACATTGTGAAAATTTAGTCCGCTGAATTAAAGCATCAAATCGTGTAATTCATAAGTACAGCGACCGCTAAATCGACCAGGTATCTCGTGTTATTTTTTAAAAGAATTTAATTTCATAGCATTTTATTGGAGTATAATAAAAATAATTGTTAATTTAATTGATAATATTGTAGTACATATTTTCAACAGTTCAACATTAATATGTGCTATAAATGTGGCATGTAGTTCCGGCCTAACAGAAATGCAGGTTTATTCACTATTGTCATAAAAAGTGACAAATAAATTATTTCTTCAGATATTTTAGATACCTAAGGACAAATACAATTCATTTCAGGGTTGGCGATTCATGGCGCTATTTACCCATGTAAAATCTAATACAGTCAAATTGATGATATATGTATTTCTTATATCTTATTTTGAAAGGCATCCACGCAAAAAGGAGCGTGAATTTTTTATTCTGTAAGTAGGCAGCGTAACCCAAGAAGTTGTGAGAAAGCGAATAATTCAACAAGGACAAAAACTATTTAAAATATTGGCCATGTTGTTAAAAAAATCAATCCGTTATATAATAAATCCAATATCAATCGGTTATTAAAATAGAATGACATCCCGGGCCCAATATATTAATTCAGTTTATTTGAAATCACGTGAGTTAAAATCAAAGCGATATCAAACGTGATTGAGGAGTTTCCAAAAGTGCCACGGGTGTTTTCGTGTCCGTTGATGCGGAATTCCGACCCAATAGGTTTGTGTCAGCTCAATATGGCGCCGGCAATAATGCGGTCGAACGAAGGAAGACCTACGCGATTAAATTTTCAACATTTTCTCACGCAACTCCATAAAGAATCTTCAGGCATCGACGGTTACGGGAACACGTAGAATTTTTTTGAACATTCCATCATTTGACCCGATCCGACCTCTGACCCGTATATCGCACGGTTTCGTTGTTTACAGAGAGGCTTTTGTTGGAAGAGTTGATACAATTGAAACAAATGCACGATTCAACAGTCCATTCGACAATTTGTAGCTATATTCAACCGGAGTGGGTGACTGGAGCAAATCTTTTGTCTTTACATGTTCGGTACGATAGATAAATGAAGTGGGCCGCGTTTCCCTCTGGGTGTATTGTTCCACGTTCCAAACCATATCTGTGAATTAAAACGGATCCCAAATTTACAGCTGAATAATTTTCTTGATAGATACGTTACACATGTAGCCTAACTTTTTTTGTTCTCAATTCAGCTATTCTATGAATTATATGAAATTGCTAAATTGGCATTACGACTTTTGTTTATTTGTACATATAAAACCAAAAACCGGTCTATTGTTGAGGTTCCACTCACATGCTAACTATATTCTGAAACTCAAAATCTTATTTTTTCTTGTGTTTCTTCGGATGAGAAAAATAATTGTCTCGATGCAAAATAATAATCAATCTTTCAAACAATTCATCAGCTACAGACAATAAAGGACTACTTTCTGATTGTCGATGCGAAATTTATTTATATCTACGAGTATCTCACCTGCGGATATTTGCTCGGAAAAAGTAAGTGTTATTAAAAGGTACTGTCACCAATAGGCGCCCAGAAGTTTTGCTACTATAGGCGCCAAAGTATGTCAAATATAACCCTGATAAAACGACAACTTTCTTTGGGAAAAAAATGTGTCAGTTAATAATAAACGTTTATTTGAAAACGACTTTCCACTTAAATGGCATAATGAATCTCTTTCTAGCCATATTTTACTTTAGACTCTATCGTTTATTTATAATATCAAGCTGAGAGAACCTGATGAAGCAGAAGCGGTACAATTGGCACAGCATTAACATAACGAGCGTCGTCCCGGGCCGGTCCTAATGAATGGCCCTGCAATTGAAACAATAGTGGATTAACACCAACTCCCTTATCGCCTTATGTAAATCGAAACGCCGCAATCACGCAGATTGCGCCGTCGATATCGTAAACACAAAATATGATGAATTAGTAATCCATTACTTATATGTAGTTATTAAATATTTTAAAGAAAATGATGTATTCTTTAAATATGATAACTTACTTATTAATGACTGTTCTCCGTGCAGGTGTGGAGTAAGAATACTAATCCCTACGGTTGGGATCAGCCTGTCGTAAAAGGCGACAAAAACACCCTGGCTACGTGGTAGGGCGCCAAGCTCGTCTGGATAGCAACCACCTTCGGCCTATAAATATGCTGCCATAATAACCTTGCATTGTGTTTCGGCATTAGTGACCCAGGTTCCAGTACCCCTATGTGGACAGCAGCGTGTTCGCCTCTAGCGTCGCTAACAGCTATAGGTGACGCTATAGGCTACTTATATTAAGTGGGCTGTCAGCCTGTCTGATGTTCCATAGCAATAAAAAAATTCAAGGACATCATCGCTTATCCACAGGGTTTACTGCAGGGAATGTTTCATGTCTAGAGATATGATTCAACAACAACACAAAAATCTGACACCATATGCTGTTTTCAATTGGGGCATTTCTGACAATTTCGCAGGATTGAAAAGATTTCACCAACTACTTATTATTCAGCGACCTTAAAATCTAATCGCATTGACTTGCAGTTATTACAGACTATATTAATATATTATAGTAAATATTAATTAATATTAATGTTATAGTCAATATTATCTATCTTCTTCCTCCTTCCCTTATCCCACATTATATGGAGTCGGCACAAAATGTTACATGTTGTAATAGTTATTACAACCGGCCGCCTTTCTGACGTTAACCCCTTTTTGGGGGAAAATCTGTCACCCTTTTTATTTAAATTATTTTTCTTGTTTCACATTGAAAGTAGGACATGAAATTTCCTATCTCATCATATATCCTTAACCGACACTTTTATTGGTTTCTTTTTGAGCAAGCAACATCCGAGTGTAGGTTTATAATAATAATAATAATAATAATATTTTGTGACAATTCACACAGCGTCATCTAGTCCCAAACTAAGTAGCACTTGTGTTATGGGCCCTAGACAACTGATATACTACTTATATACTTTTTTTTGTAAATAAATACATATTATACATAAACACCCAGACGCGAGATGGGAATCGAACCCGTGACCTCCGCAAGCGTACCGAAGTGCGTTATCCGTTACGCCACCGAGGTCGTCGTTTGGATGTGTAGGGTGGCATTTTTGCCGGGTCGCCGACTTTTACGGTGTCCGTGCACAATTCACATTCGACAACTACGTCACGAGGGCTTCTAAATAAGAAATTCGCAGTGCCGAGCGTTTTCAAATGCTCTTGGTCTTACATTCCGTTGCGTTTGAATGCAGACACAGGCAGCGATCGCACAATGCGTCCATCTTCATATATTTTGGTGGTGGCTCACAGCAGTCTTCCTCTTGGCAAGTTATAGGCCTTAAAACTCACGGCTTCTTTTCACAACAATACATAACCTTCGGTGAAGCACATCGTGGCAAGCAGGGATTGCACATAGGTGGATCTTTACAGCACATTGTTGGACAAGGGGCCACTATCATCGGACATTCAATAGGACATGATAATTGTTGGCTATAGAAAATACGTCTGATGTAATAGTTTTGCCTTAATATTTCGTATGTACCCACATATACAATATACATTCAACATGACTTGCAAGTAGTTTCCTATAAAATATGTATATTATTTGATTTTTAACCATATACCCATACTTATTACTTCTTCCTCTTTCCCTTATCCCACATTATAAGGGGTCGGCACAACATGTTCCCTTCTTCCACTTTCCTGTTAGCCGTCATCTCAACATTCACACCCTTTTTGTCATATCATGACTTACGCAATCCAATCATCTTTTTTGGTCTACTTCTACTACTGTATCCATCCACTCTCATTTATATCATTTTCCTTGTTATATAGCATTCTTCCCTGTACATTGCATGGCCAAACCACGCTAGTCTGTTACTTTTAATTTGTTTCAATAACTGGTGCTACTTTCGAACTTCCTCTAATATACCTTACCTATACTTACGAGTATTACATATATAAATAATACGAATATTAATATAGTGACTACTATATATGACCGCTATTACATTATAACGAAGGGTGAAATCTACTTTTCCCTAATCTACTAAAAAGCCACTGTGTCCGTATGCTTTAACACGTCATTAAAACATGGGAACGTCTTTCTTGTTTGTCTATGGTAATCGAGTGGGCAAGTTGCAAAGCTTTGATTCCCAGCGCTGACCCGTGCTCGCCACGCCCCGGTTTACTTTAGAACATTAACGATGCGACCTTTCAAATTTCGGTTCCTCCACAATTTTGCCTTTAACGGTGACTTTAGTATGCACTACGCTCCAATTTACGAGCTTAAGAAAAGTTGCACGGTACGTCAAAGCACCACATTATGCAACTATCAGGCTACTCGATCTAGAAGTTTTACTATCAACTTGCTTTTTGGTAGCCTTTTACGAGAAGGCTTTCATTTTGATAAAAGTGAAAGGAAAATTCAAAAGGGGAGAATTGGGAAGAAGGAACATTAATTTTGAAATTACACAATTAATATTTAGTTTTTCAATATGGTCTCTGCCAGAGATAAAAATAGGACCACACCTCAACTTGATTTCTACAGTGTCATAAAAAACGACCCATGGATCCATTTACTAGTATACAACACCAAAGGTTTGTTGCACCAATATTTCCTTCGAGGTTGAAGGGTATAGCGCTCCTATGGGTGCCTCACTGACGTGCCAATGTCTCTCTCCTCAGTGTATCCCTGTCCTGTGTATGTCACTCGCATTCGCACTCGTCCTTGCCTCTCGTGCGTTAACAGTGACATATCAACAACTACACATACTCGTAGACACGCGATACAAAGTAGTCATGTTGTAAATGCATATCATAGATTAAAATAAATCGTATACTCTATAGAGGGCCACTCAATGTTCTATCTTGTAAAAACCAAATTTAACCATAACTAGTACAATATTTTGTACCAGGAACCCCAACAGTAGACCCCAAACTGCAAAGTGCAATTTAAGATGCAATAGGGATAAGATTCAACGATGATGATGATATCTTTGTGAATTATACGATAAAACAATAATAATAATCCTAGAAGTAGTATTGAAATTGTATAAAAAATACTTACATCGGTTGATATTTTAAATTTATCTGCTAAAAGTATTTTCTGTATAAAAAATATTTAGTTAATTAAAACTTTTATTTGTGTTTATTTTTTACCATTTTTATATGCATATATAAGTAATGATAAAAGCTCTAATACCAAGTAGATCATTTCCAACTTAATGCCAGATGAAGGTATAATAAACATAAAATAAAAGTGTTTTACCTATTTATCTCAATATTATTATTATATACATACTAGCAGCATAGTATAGACAGCATAATATACACAAATATAAGTAATGTAAATAGACAAATGATAATGTATAGTCAAATAGTAAAGAAAATATTATGCTTAGATTTCTTACTCTACATTTGCAAAAGTAAAATGATATCACATAATTGTTTTCACTGCAGGAATGCCAACAGTTAATAAGACAATTTCGTCGGTATAACGACTTGAGTCTGCTCCAAGTTTTAAATTATTTCACAACACAAATTAACGGCATATTGTCACTGTACATGGAGGTATTACTGATGTCACAACAATCGATAATCCTTTTCATGTGCCGTATTTTAAGTTGAGAATTTTGTTACGGAAATTTATTACGAATGTCGTATTTATGTAATCAATTGGATATTAAAGCGAATGTTGAAAAACAATTTTCAATATTTGTTTATTTAAATAATAAATTAAAATATTGGAACATTTCACACAACGCCATCTACTCCCAAATTAAGTTGCACAGCACTTATGATATACTATTAGATAACTGATAAACATATGTACTATTATTTTGTAAATATATACATATTATACATAAACACCCAGACGCTGGACGGGAATCGAATAGAGCGCGTGATGGAGGCAAGCGTACCGACGTGCGTTAGCCGTGACGCCAGGAACTCGTCAAACAATGTTATTCACTTTTTATATATTCTCTTAATCTCATTTTGAATTTGCGTGGTGGAAATTAGTTGCCACTGAAAATCCGTGTTATATCAAACAGAACTTGTTAGCATTAGTTAATTGCCTTATTTGAGTAAGCATGACGTTATTGTGCATAATTTAATTATTGTATATTTACTTATTACATGTTTCATTTCCTTTAAAAAATAAATTTCCTTCTTCCCTCTTCTAAAATTACAATAGTCATCGCATTCATCATCATCATCGACATTATTTATTTAATAGAATGCAAAAACTGCTTAAAACGAAGGTTCTGTCAAAGCCGATTAAAAAATCGAAAATATTACCACTGAAATATTAATTAGTAACTGGACAGTATTTCTGTTTTAAATAAATTATTGCTATAAAATAAATTGCTATTTTTGTTAAGCAATGATAGTATTCTTAGTAACAAATTGTTTAATAAAAATTAATATATTAGCAGCCATTATTTACGTATGTATTGGTTTATAAATTCTACTTATTTACTGTTTTTAATAGCACCATCAGTTCGATCAAACTTTGAAGTTTTCCAATTTATTACCGCTCAGTACTTTAAGTTAGTCCCTGCAGAATACTTATAGCAAATGTTATTCACTGGGCAATATACTTACGTCTTATCAAAGGGAGGGTTCACCCTGTGCTCGTGGACGTAAATCTTGCCTTTACGGCCTCACCTGTCGATGGAATAATTTACTGCCAGCTTAAAACTTCCCCAAAAGGAAATTCCAAACACTTCTCAAGAAATAACTGAATAAGAAATTCTCGTAAGTACATCGAGACGTCCACGACGCGTTTGACAGAAAGGAAATTCAAACATAAGCCCCTTCTAATAGAATAAATAAAACCTCGAATACCTAGTCTGCGTTAGAATGTTCAAGAGATTTATGTAAAACTCAACTTGTTGATTTATCTTTAGAATCACAAATGTTATTAGAGCTTATAAAAATCTAACATACTCAAATTATATTTTAATCAAAGCCTACTCAGAGCTTGATTGACATTTCATTAACAATTATAATTTTATTTTCACAAGAATAAATAATAATTCATCTGAATGGACTTCGATACCAATCCACTACAGCAGTTTTAGATACATTAAGAAACGAGAGAGAGATAAAATTATACGGACACGTTTAATCGAAAACTTGAAAAACTCATTACAATCTAAATACTAAAGATATATATATACAATAATAAATTATAATCGAACGATATGCACAATAATAATAAATTATAATCGTGTTATTACTCTAGGAAACAATGAAGAAATGAGGAATCTTTAAACACTATTGAATAGTAAATGATAATGAAGTTCCAAGATCACGACGCTCCATTCGAGATCGAGTTTTAGTTATGAAATAATATTGTCGATGTTACACGTTGTATTGAGACCGAAAAACTTTGTAACAACTCTATGTAGCAATTCCTTCGTGTAGTGATATTTTATTGTGTTTATTATATGACGTGAGCCGTCGGCATCCCGATATCGATGGATATAAGCAATTTGCAAGTAAAATGCGATGTCGGATGCACGAACGTCAACGCAACGCGCCTCTATTTTTTATTATTTCTATAGAATATCATACATGAAAATTGCGCATAATGCTTTTCAGCTACATCTATTGTTATGTGTCAGCTGTACGAGAATTGGTAAATTTAATTGTAACGAAATGCTTAAATGTTTTTTCCGAGTGATGAAATCAAATATTTACAGACACATAATTCCAGACTTTACCAAAGTATTTGCAGATCATACAAACAACGTATTCTTCGTGGGAGTCAACACACGAGCAAACACACAAGGCCACATATGGAGCCACTGAATCAGTCAGGTCTACAATTTCAACAAGAGTAAAAAATTTCTATCCGTGCGGAGGCGGATAAAAAATACTAACCTCTGCGGCGGGGTCGGCCTGTCGTAATAGGTGACAAAACAACCCACCCTAGCTACGTGGTAGAGCCTCAAGCCCGTCTGAATGGCGACCACCTTTGGTCTTAAGTATGCCGCCATAATAACCTTGTGTTGTGTTCCGGCATTAGTGACCCAAGTTCCTATACCCTTATGGGACAGTAGCGTGCTCGCGATTCCACTGGCGTTGCAAACACCCATAGGCGACGGTAACTGTTAAATTCTAAGCATCAGCCTGTCTGCTGTTCTACAGCAATAAAAACAATTTAGGATATTACAATACTTATAATTTCAAAAATTTTCAACCAAAAACGCCATTAATAGAAAAGTTTGCAGCAAAAAATATCCTAAACACGAAATCGATATGTTGTAGGAAATGAAACTTAAACAGGCAAATGTTGGCTACTACATCGCATAGATAATTCAATAGAAGGCCCGTTAGTTACGGTTAGCCCCAAGAATGGGTGCGGGTGTTCTAGTAGATTATCATGGCTAGCAGGCACAAGTCCAACTGGCACACGCCACCAATCCATTAGTATGTTAGATTTGCTAAGCAGAGATTTATTTTCTTTGTTACGAAACTTCTTAATCCCGTACGGGGCGTACTTGGAAGGACCATACCTCAATGTACAAAGTTTTTGCTTAATCTATTACCCGTGGTGATAAAGTTGCTTCGAGTATTGCCAATGTACACTGAAAAAGGTAAATAACAAATAAATAAATCCATATTATTACTACTTCGTTATTAATGTTTGAACTATAGATTAGATGATAATCATTTAAGTTTGATTTTTAAATTGAATATTAGTAGTAGACAACATTTAACTACAGCTGGCTAGTTCAGTAGCTGGTACTATATATTTGTGGGCTCTATAACAAAATAACTATATTGGGCCAATACTTTATTCAAATCTGGGTGTAAGGTTTCATTAATTACATGTTAGTAAAAGAATTCCAAAAATGCAGAAAACTCTTTTTAAAATACTGGATTTTAAAATGGAAATAATTATGACTTTTAAATTCTCATTACATAATAAATTAAGCAGACTACATGCCATTTTGCAATGTTTCGAAATCAAATATAAAGAATTATAAGGTCACATAACTATGATACGATATCTCCAGTTGTCTTTGAATTTTTCATCAAGAAGTACTGCTACATTATAGTCAATATTCACAAATCTAAGACGTAAATAAACATTTTGATAACATTCTTGGCATATAGCTAAGAATTTCACTTAATTATATTAGACGATTAGAAAATTACAAACAAACACTAATAAATAAAATAAGGTGTGATAATGACAGAATTTAATAATATAATTTTAGAAAGTTTTTGCAATGAAAAGGGAATATAGATTCAATATGCCCAACTATATTCTCCTTAGCAAAACGGACTATCTGAAAGAATTAACAGAACATTATATAATCGAGCAAGAACTTCGCTGCTAGAAACTGACCTACCAAGACACCTGTAGGGCGAAGCAATAACATACACAACATATTAGTTAAATAGATGTCCGTTTGCAGTAATAAGTTTTAGAACACCTGCAGAAATTATGGTAGGTAGCAAAGATTTAAGTAAATTAGTAATTTTTGGAAGTTATGCATGGGTGATGACTGTGCCTAGAGGTGATAAATGAGATAGTAGAGCAAAAAAATGAGAATGAGAGGCTGTGCACTAAATGGATATCATCTATGGAATGCGGGGAAAATTAAATTGTAATATCACGAGATGTGATATTTGATGAAAAAGAAATTAAATTTATATCTAATGTAAATAATTGTA
The DNA here is from genome assembly GCA_963693495.1 of Malacosoma neustria. Classification (NCBI taxonomy): domain Eukaryota; kingdom Metazoa; phylum Arthropoda; class Insecta; order Lepidoptera; family Lasiocampidae; genus Malacosoma; species Malacosoma neustria. The sequence goes on along the minus strand of OY856385.1, from coordinate 10,758,581 downwards.
CTAATATACAGAATCTCGTGAAATATCTCGTGAAAGAGAAATGCATCAAAGTGATAGAGTAAGAAAAGAAATAGACAGAAGAGATGATAGAAAACCAACGCATACAGGTGCTAACGATAACCAACGTGCAAACGATAAATTTTTAAGAGAATAAAATAGTCGAGAAGTTAGTTAACCAAGTGTAAATGGCAGACCCGTCAGAGTAAGAAGATTACCTAGGTATCTACAAGATTATGAATTTGACAATTAAAGTGAAGATAACATGTTAATGTTTGATGCAAGTTTAGCGTATTGTCTGTTCAATAATTACAGTGATCCTGAAACATATGAAGAATAGTGATGAAGAATGGAAAAATGTAGTAGATAAAGAGATAAAATCACTAGAAGGAATAAATAAAATACACAGAAGAGTCAAAAATACTGATTGAAGCTAAAATCATAGAACCTTACGCTTTCCTGGGTGTAGATCGGGTCTGGTGTAGCTTGCAATAGAAACACGCGTAGCGCTATTTCTTATTTCAATATAACTTAACTCCATCTTCACATATCATAGAATCTAAGCATGGCTGATAATAATTAAATAACACAAACACTGAGACACACGGTGTTAATTGAGCGTACATTAACTCGGTCAAATATTGACTTTTATAATGGTGTCCTCCGTCACCAATACAGTAACCAACTTAGTTTTCCAAACATGCAAGCTGAAGCGGCAGTAGGTTGGTAACATAAGATTAATGAGAGATGAATAAACGAGTCCAGGAACAGCAAACATGTATTAATAAACGCTTTGTAAAACTGGTCTTTCTAGCAGCTGATTTTATGCAAGATTTTTGGTAGAGTCTGGGTAAAATATTAAAGCTGGCTGGATCGGGATAAGTGGCAAATGGCTTACAATAGAATAGCCCAAACTACAACGCAATCGAGAAATATAGTAATATTTTATATACCTAGTTGCAGTTTGAACACATGACATATTTTTGCATGAGCCAGAGTAAAATGAAGTAGGTAAAAAATAAACGACATATAAGTAGATCTTACTTCTTTATTTTCAGTATTTTATACACGAGCAGCTTTCAGTACGCGAACATCGCATGTGCAAACACATTTCAACTTATAACACCACTATAAGATAATATGATTATTTTCCAGTCTACCTTACTGTTATTACTCGTTTCAACCAGCTAATTAAATTCACTGCTGTTTACAGAACTTATCGCAAAAGCTCGGTTACACATAAGCTTTGACGTCAAATTAATTTGGTCAAACAGATTAAGATTATATTCATGTTTAACGAACGACTTAAAGTAATTTATTACATTTAGAACGGTTTATGAATATAATTTTATTAATTATTTCTGTTTACAACTATTTTTTACAAATTAGTCAACATCATTCTTTTGAATGGAGTATATTAAATTATTCTCCTTCGGGGGTACTGCTCTCTTCAGGGAGTATACAAGTGTGCGGACCCGAAGTACCTTGGCCTACATTTTATTCTACATTTGCCTAGTCATTCGCGTTCCCGTCCGAGGCAGAGCAGTCCTTTGGCTCTTATCCTTTCAGCTTCCCATTCTTTTCCTAATTTTGCCGTGACCGTGGTGCGGTTTTGCGTGAGGGTGGATTGCTTGTGTAAACAGACTAAAAATTTTAATAGGCTTGTATTCTCTTACAGCTCTTAAAACGTAAGAGAATACAAATAAATAAAAATATATTTATTTTGCGAATCTTAAATCAGCAAAAAGGAATCTATTTTTTTCCTTTCCAGATTAGGGGTTAGGCTGCGTCAAACCTGTTAAAACAAATTTAGCCATATAAACTTTATCTATTGCTTATGCAAGCAAAAAAGGTAAGTGTTATGAAATGGGTAGCGCCACAAGAAATGACTGTAGTTACATTCCGGCTTTTATACGGCTGTGAAGCGTGGCCGGTGTTAGAGCGACACAAGCAAGAACTGCGTGTCACGGAGATGAATATGCTGCGGTGGATGTGTGGAGTGACGCGGAAGGACCGCGTTAGGAACTCCCGCATTCGCGGTAGTCTTCATGTCCGTGACATTGCAGATAAATTGCAGGAGTGTCGGCTCCGTTGGTATGGCCATGTTTTACGGCAACCGGATGCTTACGTGGGAAACAAATGTCTGGCCATGCCACCTCCGCCGGGCCCCGGCAGGAGGGGTAGACCCAAAAAGTGCTGGCTTGACGTCGTAAAGGGTGATATGCGTGCCAATGGGCTCACTACCAGGGATGCTGAAGATCGCGCGAAGTGGAGTAGAAAAAGTCGGAAAGCGGACCCCGGGCACCGAAGCGAAAGTTTGGGTGGCAACCGGGACTAACGCTAGGATGATGATGATGACATTCCGGCTGTAACGACATCCGACAGCAGACCTTAGGCTTCCGTAAGTAAGCTACGGTAGCAAACGACAAGAAAACCATAAAAAACTCTTTTTTGTTTTGTTGTTATTAAATATAACAGAAAGCGTCATTTAGAACTTGTTTTCACAAGAAAAGTAAGAAGCAAATTTATTGTATGTAAAAAGCTGATGAAAATCACTCTGTCACAGCATAATATCATTTTAATATAAGAATATTTATTAGAATTCAATTAAGGCTAATTAATAAGTGCGTATAAATCTTGAATTAATTTATATAATTAGATGGGAATATTCCAATTATCCGATGAGATAGAAGCCAACCAAATGCTTAAGACGCCCCTTGCAGAAAGAGACGCCGCCAAATATTGATCTAAGGTCCTCGATACAGAAATGGAATAAATTGGAATATTAATTTCGCATAACAATGGCACCAAACAAATTAAAGTACGCCAGATGTCTTTTGCAGATTCCTCCTATTCCTATTTATTTATAATATAGTTGATTTATTTTAACTGGCGTCATTTCCTGTTCCATTGTCAATTTGATCTTCATGATGAGCCGCCACGTTTAGAAAATGTTTTTATGTTATTAGTATAATGGTAAAGTGAAAAATTTATTCCAGTGTTAAAACTTATCTATAACATCTTCTAAGTTTATATTAATGATTGACAATGTGAGAGTGATATTGAAAGAAGAGTGAATGCAGGAAACATGGTGAATGGAGCTTTGCACTCCTTTATGAACAGTCGGAAGGTGTCTAACAAGGCTCGTCTGGCTGTGCATGAGGGGGTGCTGGTTCCGACACTCATGTACGGAAGTGAAAGTTGGGTATGGCAGAAGAAACATGAAAGCAGAATAAATGCAGTTGAGATGAGAGCGTTAAGAAGTTAGGAGTTAAACTGAGTGACAGGATAAGAAATAGTGAGATAAGAAAACGTTGTGGTCTGAAAGAAGACGTAGTGACAAAAATTGAGAAAGATATGCTGAGATGGTTTGGCCATGTTGAGAGAATGAATGAAGAACGATTGACGAAAAAAGTGTATAAGGCGAGTATGAATGGAAGTGTTGGAAGGGGTAGACCTAGGCGGACGTTTCGAGACCAGATCAGGGACGTCTTGAAAAAAGGCCAGGTCAAGAGTACCCTAAACCGAAGGGCATGTATGAAGGGAATAATGAAAGTGGACGAAGCGAAATAAGTGTGTAAGGATCGTAGCAAGTGGAAAGAAGTGGTATCTGCCTACCCCTACGGGAAAGAGGCGTGATTATATGTATGTATATTAATGATGAGCTTTTTTATAGCTAGAGTTCAGCAGACATGCAAATGGCCCCACCCCAGTCTAGGTCACCGTCGTCTATGGAGGTTTGCAACATCAGAGGCATTACATTAAATTTTATAACGCCTTTTTTGAAAAACCGCATATCATACCATTTAGCTTTCGCTTCACCCAGTTATTCGAGTTTGGTTAAGTCATCATCATCGTCATCCAAGTAGTTCCCATTGATAGCAAAAAGCAAAACTTGAACTTCGAAATGCAGGGTTCACTTTTGAATATTCTCTCAGTGGAAAAATTGTGCGCATTGTTTAAGACCTCCGTACTGCAACAGCTGCGGAATTCAGGATCTCCTGTCCCGAGTCGGGCTGTTTATGTATGATATGTATTTATATATAAAATAAAAGTATATAAATAGTATCGCTTTGTTATTAAATCAACTGTCAGTTGAACTTCTGATCTTAAAAAAAATCATTCGTGATTTGAGAGGGTATAAAATCTAGCACTTAACGATGGTTTGTGGCCTAAACATTTTATGGGAACGCCTCATAATATACCTATGCCAATTATTTTTGGGGATACCCTCAAACCTGGACCTCAGATATTATAGATAATAAGACTTATACATTAAAAACTCGGTAAAAAGAAGAGTATTTTATATATTTTAGAAAGAAAGAAAAACTGGGTCACGCACACTATTCAATTTAAATCACTATAAGCTTATTTACTTACATGAAGATTCATCTTGTTATTAGTTAAAAATAATATTAATTGTTTTCAAAATGATTTCAGTTATGTACACATCCATCTAGTCTAAAAATTTTATGTAAATAAAAGAATAACCCTTTGTTCAGGGCAGTATTCTAATCGTAGATTAAATTTAACAAATGACTAATTCCACTTACATCTCATTTTTCATACCTTTAGAATATAAATTCTAAACCTTAATATATTATTACTGCTCAATTATAACATGCATAACCTGTCCCCTAATTTATCATCCTATGGTGGTATCTATGTGACCTAACCCCAGTCTGAGCTATGTGTGTATGTCAGTCAAAGTATTTACATTAATAATAAAAATATATTATTAATAATGTAAATATAAGAAAATGATTTTACGATAATTAAACATTCATATCGAAAAATTCCATTAAAAAACAAACCATATTTTGAAACAAACCATATTCACGCAAGTTAATTATTATTTAAAATTTATATGCAAGCATTCATATCACGTAATATTCACTTTTTAAACAGAACAAATTGTTAGTTCGCGTAAGGGCCAGGCCGGCTCGCGTGACATTCCCATTTTACAAACGCCTTGTCGAAAACACGATTTGAAATTTTCATTAAATTTTAAATGTAACCTCATTATTTTTTGTTTATTAACTACGTTCATATAATGAACATAATTTCTTTTTTTAATTATTCCGAACAAAATGACGATGACGAACCTTCTATACTTTAAAAACTAGTTCTCATATTATACTCATTCATTATTTTATTGTGTTTCAAATAGAGACAATGGTGGATGTTGAGCGCATTTTCTTCTCATTGGTTTATTATATCTTTTTTTTTATACTCGGAGAAACCGAAATACCAAACACGTTGGTCACCGGGACGATACCGACGTGGTTCTGTCAGCCTCACTGTTCAACCCTACGGCGGCTACCTTTGTGCTGCTAGCCGAAATATGATGGCATACCGACGAAAACCCCGATCGGCACCCAAAAACTTCCGTGAAGGCAACGCATATATTATAAGGCATAGCAGTAGGTATAAAATTTTTAGCTAGCTTACAAGCAACAAGGGAAGGTCACCACCATTCATTTTTTGGGTTTTGAGGGTGAAAAGCCAATAGTACTTTATTAAAGCAATACTTCGGATTTTTAGGAGAATTTTCAGATACAAGCAGGATACAATTAGTGTAAAAAGATGAATATAGTCATAGTTAAAAAATACAATTTTTGTCGAAGAACACTTTCTTTTAAAAGCCGTGTGTGTTATATATTTGTAAAGTGTATCTTAAATGGACTTTTTGTTACTTTAATAAAAAAACTTCATCATCATCATTATCTTGGCGTTGAATTTCGGTTGCAACCCAAACTCTCGCTACGGCGCCCAGGGTCCGTCCATTGGCACGTATATCACCCTTACGACGTCAAGCCAGAACTTTTTGGGTCCACCCCTCCTGCCGGAGCTCGGCGGTGACGGCATGGCCAGACATTTGTTCCCCACCTAAGTAGCTGGTTGCCGTAAAACGTGGTCATACCAGCGAAGGCGACACTTTTTTTTGATGTAGGACTGTAGACAGGCTGACAGCCCGCTTAGAATTTAGCAGTTACTATCACCTATGGGTGTTTGCCACGCCAGTGGCATCGCGAACACGCTGCTGCGCCATAAGGGTACAGAAACTTGGGTCACTAATGCCGGAACACAACACAAGGTTATTATGGCGGCATACTTAAGACCAAAGGTGGCCGCCATCTAGACGGGCTTGAGGGCCTACCACGTAGCTAGGATGGGTTGCCTTTTACGACAGGCCGACCCCGACCGCAGAGGTTAGTATTCTTTCTCCGCCCCTGCACGGATAGAAACACTTTTGCAATTTTCACAGACATGAAGGCTGCCGCGAATGCGAGAGTTCCTAACGCAGTCCTTCCACGTTATTCCACACATCCACCGCAGCATAGTCATCTCCGTGACTCGCAGTGCCTGCTTGTGTCGCTCCAGTACCAGCCACGCTTCACATCCGTATTTAGAAAGACAAGCCTAATGATGGTCTTATAGACCAGCCCTTTCAATTTAACCGGTATTTTGGGGTCACGAATGACCGTATCGCCGCCTTTGTGCACGGATGTGGGATCTATAGAGTTGCAGGCCAAGTACTGTCTGACAGTACGTCTAATACCACGCTGAACAGAAACGTACTAAGGACGGATCCCTGGTGTACTTCAACAGTGATGAGGAAGGATTTTTTGCGGTCCTACCTACAGCGGTCCGAATCACGGAATTGGAATCGCGGTACATGGCTCTGATGATGTCAATATAGGCCTCTGGAACCCCTTTGGACCGCAATGCCCAGATTATTACGCGAGGAATACAGTCGAAGGCCTTCTGCAAGTTAAGAAACAGGCAATTCCGAGGTGTATTCTTCGTCCTGTATTTCTCCGCGACAGTCCTTAGGGCAGAAACAGCGTCCATTCTCCCGTGACCAGGGCGAAACCAATATTGACATTCTGAGACAGTGTACTCTTGTCAAATCCGAGAGTTGATAACCCTCTCGAGGAGCTTCATGGTATGGGACATGACCTTGATACCTCAGTAATTACCGCACTCCAGCACCGACCCCTTGCCTTTAAAGACTGGAGTAATGATACTCAGTCTCCACTGGCTCGGGATCGTACCGGTGAGGAGTATCCGGTTAAAAAGGTCGGTTAGGATGTCCACACCACGTATACCATCACCACCACCCGGTATGCGTCGCGATCTTCAGGAGATCTGGACGCTTGCCACTTCTTAAAGAGGGCTTTCTTCGCTCTAGTCTCCCTCTGGTTTATGTCATTCCACCACCATGGCTCTTTGTCACACTTGCAACCACCCTTAGACACCCCAAGCACCTCCTTCACTGACCCAAGGATAGCTGCTTGAATCATGTCCCAGTAAGTCTAAACTGGTTCGCCCATACCACCGTCGCACTTGTCACCGACGCATAAGACGAACTCCTGAGACGTGACTTCATCAAGCAGCCACCACCTGATTAGGCGCTGAAAGCGCTCGTCATGCGTGTCTTTAGTCTTAGCGCAGAAGTCCATGACAAGAAGATTATGTTGTGCAGTGAGATTCTCACCGAGTATGACCTTGCAGTTGGCTACTTTGATGATTTGGTTTCTCCTAGTGAGTAAGAAGTCGATTTGGGTAGCATTTCTCCCGTTCTTTTAAAGTGATAAGATGCTCGGGTCTCTTTTTGACATACGTGTTCACGATGGCAAGATTGGCAGCCGCACACGTATTGAGAATGTCCTCTCCTTCCGCGTTGCGGTTACCGTACCCAAATCCACCGTGAACACACTTAAATTCCCCACATCCCCCACCCAAATGACCATTCAGATCACCTCCCAAAACTATCCCCTGTGATAATGTGATTCCACGAAGCACTTCTCCGAGTAGATTCTAAAACGCTATCTTATCGGCGTCTGAACTGACTTATGGCGCATAGGCACTTATCAAATGGGTAACTACCCCATCAATAAGGATCCTAACGACATCGGGATCTGCTGGCCTTCCACCGAGTCTCCTGCAGGAACGCCACGGCCGCTCTCCGCCTGAACAGCACATCGGCCAACTCTCTCGCACCTCCAGTTAGCGTGCCTATGTTCAATGTTGCGAAGCGGATCTTTCGAGATGTTTGGGCTGCGTGAGTTGGGGCTAACTTCGTTAGCCATGCCCACCCATGACACGGTAGCCTTTGTCCACTTCTCAGAAGAGCCGACCGAAGCTATTGCGCGCCGTTATGCAGCAGCGCTCTAGCCCTATACGATCTCGCTTCGATTCGTTGTCCATAAAATTTGGCTGGTTTTGGCTTTTACGGGAGCGTCTGCCGTCTAACCCCCAATCCCAAAAGGACAGCCGTCGTCTGGGCCTCGTCCGTTATTCAGCAGGGTGCGCCGACTTGCAGGTGAAGTTGGCCCTGAAGATATTGGTAGGACCCCTTACACCCCATTATTATAATAATTAAAAAAATACCTAATTAGAAATATTATTATCATCTTCATCATCAGTAGCATAACGTCATCTAATTATGGGCATAGACTTCCCTAATAGAACGCCCTAGCAATCAATCCTTCGCTTTTCACTTTTTCCAGTTACTACCGGCTACTGTAATATTGTCATAGATACATCTCAGGCTGGAGAGTGACCATACAACATATTCTCTCTTAGACTGACTCTTAGACTTTATCTAAAGTTTTTGGTTGCGCGACACGCGTGTCCAGTCTATCTTCTTTTTTATTTTAATTGCTAAGGAACATCAGACATGCTAACGGCCCATTTAATAGTAAGCAGTTACCTTCGCCTATGGATGTTTGCGACACTAGGGGCATCGCTTACACGCTGCTGTCTCATAAGGCTCTTCTCTTCAGCAAACACATTTTGCGAGCTATGTCCGTTACTTTAGTTGTCTTTTAACTCACCTAAATTATTCAAAGGCATACACAATATTCCTCGGTAATATTGTGTATGCGTTGGGATGTCTCATAATTCTTACAAACAAACAAAATTTTCCCTTACAAATGTCATTGAGGAAAACACGACAGATTTTAATATTCAATGAGGTAGCTTCAGTTGCAGAGACGGAAGGTTTGCGACGACCTTTTATGAGGATATTCCTAAGAGAGGTAGTTGATTAAATAAATGTTCCAAGACATTACTTCTTATAGCGTTTACTTTCTCTTCGGCATTAAAAGCAGTCGCCTTAAGCATTTCCTTGTTTTTTAAATCTTGGAATGCGTCTTTAACATCTATGAGTTTATTAGGCTGCAGAAATTTTTAAATCGTTCTTTATGATCGGTCTGTAGCTTCGATTGTTTCTGAAGCTTTAAATTTAGAACTTGAGTCTGCCATATAGTTGACACTAAGAACAAAAATTTAGCACTAACTTTACTTAAACAAACATACATTACAGCACAACAATGTGGATCCAAGTAATCTCTTCAAAGCAACCCGTAGACAAGTTTTCATTGATCAGTTAGGCAACCTTTCTGCGTGTTCATTATCGTGTAATATTTTATGACAAACGTGATTGATATTGACATACTTTTAAACAAAAAACGACATAAGTTATTTTTGTCGATGAAAAAACACATTTTATAAAAATAACTTTAAGACTAATCAGGCGTATTTTAAAATATTAATGAATACTGTTTACAGCATCTGTACTCTTTTCATAACGTAGGCTAAGCGTGAACTTAAGATATAAGTGAAATTAAAAGCTTATAAAATAAGAAAAAATACAAAAGAAAAATGTGTTTAGTTTGGTTACTAATTATACTATTACACTTACAATGAAAATATTTTCATTATAGGTTAGCTAATAATTAGTAACTACATATTTTTGTTTTTCGTCTTCTTCGACGTACATGTATAAAAATTTCCAAGAATAATGATTATAGTATCGCGGTCTAAGAATATCTATATATATTAATACATGAAGCGAAAACTTCGTACCCCTTTTTACGAAAATTGCCTGGACAGAAGAGTATGAAATTTTACAGTAGTTTATATAAAGGAGAAGTGCAGAAGGCTAGTTTTATGCCAGCAATTCATTAGAAATACATTATTATACATAAATTACATATAAATAAAATAAACATTACACACACTACTGTTCGAATGATATCCAACATACCTTAGGCTTTTCTTTTTTTATAAGGATTTATTGCTTGGTAACGAATTAAGGTTAATTGTATAACAATATAATATTTAAGTTCATGTTATACATCACTAAATACTTAAATAATTAGTAAATAAATAATAATATATTATGTAAGGTATTGTAAAAATATAAACAATTTGTAAAATAAAGAAATATATATTAAATAAATTAACATTAATCGTCTATAGGATAAAGTTATTATATTCTCTTTGATCTTATTGAATGTCAAAATTGACATTAACCAGGAATCAAAATTTGCAATTGTTTTTATTTATACTATATATGGTGCCCTCGTCATCTTTCTACCACTGCACTGCCCGCCATCGACTAGGTATTCGTCTCCATTTCTTGGAGCCTCTTCTTTCTTGTACGAAACGGTTCTCTAGAACGTTCATGCTGCGTACTCTCAGGATCTGGAATGAGCTTACGGCTGAGGTTTTCTCAGCACAGTACGATATGGGGTTCTTCAAAAAAGGCTTTATAAAATTTCTTCGAGGCTGGCAGCGCGTTGGTAATGCCTCTGGTGCTGCAAACGCCCATAGGCGACGGTGACCACCTGCCAAGGTGGACCGTCTGTCTGTCTGCTGAACTTTAACTATAAAAAAAATGGTAGTTATTTGTAATTTATTTTTATAAATATATTAGCATAATTCACACAGCGCCACCTAGTCCCAAAGTAAGTAGCATAGCACTTGTGTTATGGGTACTAGACAACTGATAAAGTACATATATGCTTTTTTTATTTTGTAAATAAATACATATTATACATAAACACCCAGATGCGAGACGGGAATCGAACCCATGACCTCCGCAAGCGTACCGAAGTGCGTTATCCGCTACACCACGGAGGTCTTCAATTTGTGAAAGACCTCTTGTTCAAGCATAAAGAAAATGGTGTTTAAGTAGGTAATCTTAATTGATTTACTCTTGCCTGTTTGTGAGAATAGTGTTTACAAAATGCGAATATATGGTTACGAAACGGACTTACAATGCCGGTTTCGCAATGCAAAACATTTTGAAGTTTTAAGTGATGCTGTTCAAACTAATGTAGAAAAATGGCAAATTAACCGAGTAGCTATGGTGAAATGTTGTATTATAGAGGAATGTATAACTTTTGACAAAAGTAATAAAGTTCAAACTTAAAATTCAATGAATTACGGTCGAATTTCCTCTGGGCGACCACTAGTAATTATAGTTCTGTAATAAAGACAGTGTAAGTTGAATACTAAAGTTTTATAACTTTGATTGATTAATATTGCGGCATTGGTTACATGGGAATACCAAATAAGGACCTCCCACATTTGCAGTCGCCTTCGTCTCTGTGATATTGCGGACAACCGTAATCGTCTGCGGTCGCAAAACTACATTTTACTGCAACTGCCTACAGTAGCAGGAGTAGCAGGACTCACTACCAGAAATACCGAATACTGCAGAAAATCAATTATGAAGCGTACACTGGGTATTGAATCGAAAGTTTACATCAGAAATTCAACTTTAAATTGATGACAATAAGTTGTATGTAGTAAGTAAGTTATATTATGTAGTAGTTTATTTTGACCACATAGTAAGGAAGGGAGATAACAATCTAGAAAAGCTGATTATAGTTAGAAACACGGAGGGTAAACGAGCCCACGGACGATCTCCAACCAGATGGTGCGATCAAGTAAATGCCCCGACCTCAACCAAATTTTGATCGGTCATCAGAGAACGCTATGGATAGATACCGATGGAGGCAGGTTATTAAATCAAGGTGCACCAGAACACCATGTTCACAACCATCGATGACCACTATCCTCAGCCATGAGGGAACGACCACACAGAGAGAGAGAGAGAGATGTAGTAAGTGTAAACAGTAGTATCATCATTTTAAATTTTCACATGATTATAAATAAAATTAGCAATGAATCGCATGATATTCTCAATTAAATCAATTAAAATGCTTAAGCAACGCGTATCGCTAAATATTTAATTAAAGGCCAACATGAAACCGGATCAAATAAATACAATCCGGATAGCGAAATAACATTCGGCAATATAATTAATTATTTTCCGGTGTAATTTTTGTGACTTTCTACAAACATATTAAAAAATAAGTTTTTTTATAAATGTTAATATATTTTTCGTCATATAATAAAAAGGTATTGATTAAAGAATTTTTATGTCATATCGTAAACGTGAACAAATATGACGTAGAATAGAATTTATTATCTAGAAATCGAAATGCTATCTCCTGGATATCTAAGCGTCTTAAACGTCAAATAATGTTTAAGAGTTATTTCTAAAAAGTAACTTACACTAACATCTATTAAGAATTCGTAGAATTAACCAAAAAAGCACACATTTAATTTGCAATAAAAAATATTAAGGTGAATAATCCAGATGAAAACTATTATATAAATGTTACAGTAGTAGTACTTAGATTAAGTTGAATCAAATTACAGAGAGATGAAATATGATCAAAATCGATTCAGTAGTTTTGGAGTTATCTTTGAACATACATCGCGACAAATATTTTACTGCTCAATTATAAAAAAAACGGAATAATTTTAATATTTTTTTGCTTTGTAATAAACTATGTTATTCTATAATTAACAAAAATGTCAATGTTAATTTAAGTTTAGAATTGTGTTTGCTGGAATTTAATTGATTATGTTAATAAAATGGTAATGCCTCTGATGTTGCAAACGTCCATAGGCGACGGTGACTACCTTTTTTTTGGGGGACCGAGGGATATGTGAGACTCGGGGAAAGATGTTCGACCATCCAACTACCCACTAAAAACCCCGCTGTTCTCCTATCGCCTACGCCCGGGCCTACGGATATCTGGCCTGCCGATCTCGTGGCCAGGGCCGGCGCCGGCCCACCCTTTGTCTTAAGGCGGGCCCCTACTAAAGTGTTGGCGCCAGGGGGTTAGGCTTTCGTCCCCCTGGCGCTCTCCTGTAATACTCTAGGAGTTGAGGGGGGCCGCGGAACAGCACGCAGCCCTCACCCTTGCGGCAATAGTGCGGGCGGCGGGCCCTCCCCCAAGGGGCCGCCTGCGGCCGCTTTTTACGGCGGCCGGAGGTCGTTAGTTGGACGGTGACCACCTGCCAAGGTGGGCCGGTTGACTGTCTGCTGAAATCTAGATATAAACAAAAAAAAATTAATTCAGAATTTTGTAATCAAATTTGTGTTTAATAATCCCGGAAATATTTATAACCTATATAAAATCTATGAATACCTACCCAAATATTTTGAATTCTAAGGTTAACAAAAGCTCGTTTGAATCCGGTGAAAAATTATTAAAGTTGTATACAAAATATACACTAACTGATGTACTTTTAGTTTACTAGTATTTTAAGCCTTAATGTACAATTTAAGGCCATAAAACCAGTAGCATGTCAACAATAGTATTCGCCTGCACGGTACTTACTGTATGTACGTGTGAGACATTTTAGCGTGACAGGATAGTCACTGTTCGCGTTATAAGCGTGGACAGATTTTTGTTTCTTTTTTTAGCTGGAGTTTAGACAGGACAGCGGCCCACCCGATAGCAAGTAGTCACCGTCGTCAATGGACGTTTGCAACACCAGAGGCAATGCCAACGCGCTGCCGACCTCTAATCATTTTTATAACGCCTTTTTTTAAAAACCTCATATCGTACTGCGATGGGAAAACCTTAACCAGAAATTTATTCCAAATCTGGAAAGTACACAACATGAACGTTCTTTAGAACCGTTTCGTACAAGAGAGACGAGACTCCATGAAATGGGGATGAACTCGCAACCTGTGGCGGGCAGTACGATGGTAGAAAGATGATGAAGGCACCATGCTAAACAGTTCGTCAGAAAACTCCCTGTTATACAGATGGTAAAATACGCAAAGTGTCTCCGAAGGCCAAAATGTCTAAGCCGTCTGTGAGTACGAGATCGTCGGCAACACGAACTGCGTGACATTGGATGGAGCCTAGGGGATTAAAAATTTTATGATTCAGATTTTTTGAGGATTAGGATTCTTGGGTTCATGGCGTGCCTCCTCGGTGACTTCACTGGAACAGCAAGCGTCATGGCGTTTTGGTCGGCGAGGAGCGTTCGCGTCGGGTGCGCGTCTCGCCCTCCCGTGTGTCACAGTGCCATCGGCGCTTTGATTTGACATTGATATTTTGGGTAGAGATGTTTAGCGTTTTAGTCGCAAACAGTCACTAAAGCAAAATATTTTATATTACGCTATTTCTGACTAGGTAATGATGAATAAGTGCGATATTAGAGATCGTATATATGTGCAAAATGTTTGTTATAGAAAAAGGTTGTAAGTGCAACTTGCTTTGATACGATAGAAACGTGAAACTGCTACAGGAGTTATGGTCGCTATTTTCCCTGACTACCTTCAAAATATAATAACAGTGCTTTTAAATGACATAATTAAAAACAGAAAGCTTTCGAATTTTATTCCATAAGAATGAAATCTCTGAATTTAAATAAGTGAAACAAAAGGAACCTTTAATAGATATTAATTGAGCTCTTAAAGGGCCTACTATACTGAATAGATAGGAAATTATGCAGCATTAATCTTGAGGCCTTCACGGTAAGGAAAAGTAATTATAAGAAATGACGATGACGTCTCGCGGACAACTCTGGAATACGGGGTGCAATTACTTATGGCAATAAACATCACTTGGATATGTTAGAAATTGAACACAATACGCATTTGCGTCATTATTACAAATCAGACTCACGGTGAATACGGTCTTGGTATTGCTTGCATAAATGTAAAGAGATTATCTTAGTAGATGATAATTGACACATGCTTAATTTGTGCATTTATACTTGGAAACAAAACAAACTGGATGTGATTAACTGTTTACGAGTGCCAAAGTGAAGATTATATTTATATACATTTAACGTAGTCTTCGTGCCAATGCAAATTGGCCAATTACAGGCTCATTCACTTTAACTAGAAGATATATTCCTGTTATTTTTGAATGATAAGCTTTTGTTTATGAATGGGCATATGTTGTCTATGAATAACAAATTGCATGTTTTTGTAGTTATATAATATGTATTATTCATTTGTTGTGAACTGCAGCAATAAAATTTTCCATTTCTTAATGAGTCATGTCATTCTTGAAGGCCTCTGCGGAAGACCAGCGTTGGTTTCTTATAACCAACTGTGCTGAGCAGAAGACCTTTTAGGGCACTTATATCTGTAATTAGATTTTATTTAACATGTTATTATTTACTTATTTTGTGCTCTAAATAAACATTTTTTCTTTCTTTCTTTCTTTCTTTCTTTCTTTATGGTATATTAATGTTTTATCTGTAGTTTTATTCGTGCAGGGGCGGAGAATTAGTATTAACCTCTGCGGCCGGGGTCGGCCTGTCGTAAAAGACAACCCACCCTAGCTACGTGGTAGGGCCTCAAGCCCGTCTGGATGTCAACCACCTTTGGTCTTAAGTATGCCGCCATAATAACCTTGCGTTGTGTTCCGGCATTAGTGACCCAAGTTTAACCTTTATAGGACAGCAGGGTGTTCGCGATGCCACTGGTGTTGCAAAATCCATAGGCGCCGGTAACTGTTAAATTCTAAACAGGCCGTCAGCCTGTCTGCTGTCCTACAGCAAAAAATAAATAAAAAATAAAATGTAGATTGCGTTCAATACTTTATTTTTTGGAATATATTATACGAGTATACCGCTTAATTTTCCTTTTCTATTAACAGTTTTTCTCAATGCAGGGACGGAGTAAGAATATTGAGGCTTGCAGCCGGGGGCGGACTGTTGTAAATGCGACAAAACAATCCTAGCTAGGTGGCATGGCCCCAAGTCCATCTGGATGGCAACTACCCGTGGTCTGTAAGTATGCCGCCATAATGTTCGCGCCCAGGTTCCAGTATCCCTACGGGGAAGGCAGCGTGAAAGCGGTGTTGTGGCAAACATCCATAGGCGACGGTAACTGCTAACTGATGTATAGTGGGTCATCAGTTTCTCTATTGTCTACAGTCTCTACAGCAATAAAAAAGTGTTTTAGTTATTCTCTATCTCTTCCACCAATGTATATAACCTAATATATGAATCAAAATTAAGAAAAAAATAAAAAATTCTTAATAAAATTTCTTGGAAGAAGAAATTAATTGTTCTTGTAAGACCCGCTTTTAGGATAAAGGCTCCAAATTTTTCCGGATTTTTCTATTTTTGGCAACTTCAATTCCATTGGTGTCTGCAGTCTGCATTATTTCGTCAACCCGACCCGTCTTCGTGAAGTTTTAAGACTACAACCCTTCTCTTATATGTTTTTTAATTTAAAGGTAATACAGATTGGCTATAAAAAGTGACTCAAGCATTAGTACTCTAGAGTATGTTTTTAAAACGATTGCTATTTTCTATGAGCAGAGATGTATTTGGTCTGGATCACAGGAAGGCCACCGTCCGCCGACGTTAAAAGAAATCATAATTAATCGTCCCATTCCCGCCCGCTCGTCTTAATAGAGAGCTTTCACCGCTTTCCATGTTTTCTCAGTGACGTAATAAATTAATCTCCATTTCGCAGTTTTCCTGCGCCGGGAAAAAGAAGGCAACAAAATAAACAATAGAGCAGTTTGCCGCCAGACCTTTTCGTTGTTTCCTTAACTATTTGCTGTTATATTTAATTATACTAATAATGTCTTTAAAAAAATCTATAAACACAAACATTTGACAGGGGCAGAATTTGTATTATTAATATGAATTTCCGAAATATTAAGTATAGTACGTAGGTAACGTTTGCTTAACATTAAGTCTTTGATACCTTAATAATGTCAATTAGGAAATAAAATTTCATAAAACAATACAATTAGGGTTGCTTGGAAGAGATTGCTTTAAGCGATAAAGCCGCCCACTGTTCAGTAGCATGTGAGTTAACTTTATGTTTTTGTATATTTAAGGTGAACAAGTTTATCATTCAATTAAAACTTAGTATCATCTAGTAAGGCTCCTAGTTATGCATAGGTATCTTCCAACTTCATCCAAGGGGATCTGTCCTTGGCCTTAGACATATTAACCCGGCTGACTGATCTCATCGGACCACCGCTCTATCCGCTTATTAAACATGGTCCTAAATTCACATAAAACCTACGATGCCAGTGGCGTTTACTTTATTTACTTGGTTTACTTTATTTGCAGAACAGAACTAAATGAACCGTTTACAAGGTTTGACATCCCTTTATTGTATAGAAGTAATATTTCCTGTAGTGTAAATGTTATATGGGTGAAAATGTACGTGTTTACAAATGCACAACATTCTCGGTTGGTGCTAGCTAAAGGTGATAGACGGCATAGTCAATAAATAAACTTGGTTATTCTTTAGGCACATATACAGAAGATTAAATTATTATTTGTTATCACAATGCTTTTCAGCTTTTCTAACATTATGAAACCAAATCCTGATAAATGAAAATTTGTTTTTACAGGGGCGATTATGTAACTCAAACTTCATATGAGTATACGTAAAGTACAACTATATTTTTGATTAATTTAATTACAGTACTATGTCAAATAAAGGATTTAAAGGATCCAACGATCAAAGAGTATACCAGCCCTAAAAGATAATTAATCAAAGAAACCGCTGTACTGAAGTTGCCTCGCAAAAACTAGTTTTGTGAGAACAAACGATAAACTAGGACGGGCATTTCTAGAATTTTCTTTCACCCAAAAATAAAGAAATAAAGGTCTGCAAAGAAAAATACGAAATTGTAGTAGTGGATCTGAAAAAAATGTCTAATAGTTTTGCCTATGACTATACTCAAGAACGAATACTAAGCTATGGATTTAAATATTGGAATGTAAACGAGATGAAACTATTGGAGATACTCTGAGCTCTGGCAGTATACTCGTACTCACCACCGTCAGTATTTTCCTTCCTCTTAAACGATAATACATGATATATGTTCTAGTTGGTTCTAGTTGGTTGGTTGGTTTTAAATAAAGATATTCAAAGATCTTTGATTCTTCTATTTTGGGGCAGCCGATTGGGTGATATGGGTCACTACAGCACAATACATACCAGCCGAGCTAGTGATTGTGACCTGTGTTGGTTTAGTCTATCGAGTGTACATATTTGTTTCAAGGGGTCGATGTCCAGGTGCTATAATATTCTAGAGTGAGTAATCGGTGGAGTCGTATGTAGAAATAAAAATATTAACTTTTTTATAAATTTATTAGAGTGCTTTATAGCAATACTGTAGACTGAAAAAAGGTATTTTGACCTTTTCATAATAATTCAGGAGTTCTATATCTTAATTTAATAGAGCTTCGTTTATATTCTCTTCATGTACGCTTAATTAACTTGTCTAGACCGCCGTGCGATATTACTCGTATATGAATTTACAAAGGAAATTTTACCTTTTCATTAAAGTAGGGCGATCTAAGTGTATTAGAGGTACTAATTAAAATTTAGTTAACTAATATACCTAGTCAGGTCATAAATTCTGTCACATGTTTAATGTAAAATAATTGTAACAAGTTTATTAATTATGTAACCATTCATATACCAAAATGAACTTAACAAAACATAGATTCTTATGACATTAAAGTTTATTCAAAATGACCTCCGTGATTTTGAATACAAGCCTTCAATCTGCGCGGCCAGTCGTCTATCGCAGCACGAACGAGGTCCATGTCAATATCGGCGGCTGCCTTAATCAAGGATGTCTTGAGTGACTCCAAATTGGGATGAGGCTTTGAGCACGCCTTTTCTTCCAAGTGTTGCCATATCTTGTAATCTAACGGATTCAAATCTGGACTGGAGGAGGGCCAGTCTTCGTGCCGGATGAAGTCGATTTCACGCGCCGCCAGCCAGTCTTGTGTGCTCTTCGCTCTATGAGCTGGCGCCGAATCTTGTTGGAATACCCAGTGCCTGTTATTGAACATGGTATGAGAAACAGGTTCCACAAGGTTCGTCAGGACTGTATTTTGATACACAACAGCATTCGTTTTTACACCTTTCTCACAAAAATGTACCTCTGTTAAGCCCCAACAAGAAACTCCCAACCATACCATGAGCGAGGATGGAAAATGACCTCGTTGGACACGCGGAATACGGTTGCTCGCTTCTTCACTACTGTGTGCGTACACCTTATCATTTTGTTTGTTGTAGCTCTCTTCTACGGTAAACATTTTTTCATCCGAAAAAAGAATTTCCCGATATTTTTTTCCCGCGTACCGCTTCAACAAAGCGCGGCATCTCTTCAGTCTCAGGTCCATTAGACGAGCATTCAAACGATGTCCTGTTTTTCTTCGATATGCCCGAAGCCCTAAGTCTTCATTTAACACCCTTTTCACCGTGGTTCTGCTTAACCCCATCTGAAGGGCCAACAGTTTCTGCTTACGTTTGGGATTTCTTTGAATTCGTGCCTTCACAGCTTTTATCACTGCTGGAGTCCTAACAGACCGAGGGCGACCACTTCTTGACCTGTCATCTACACTAGAGTCTTCATTGTATCGTTTGATGGTACGATAAACGAATCTTTTGGTTATATTCAAATTTTTCAGTATGTTAAAAATTTGAATTGGCGCGTAACCGCAACGATGCAGCGCAATAACTGCAACACGGTCTTCTTTAAGCGTCCACTCCATATTTAAAAATGAGTAAAATTCTAAAAGTTATACATTTTTATTTTCATGAACAATTCGAAATTCTAATTCAATAAACTTTTTTGTGGCCAGCATTCTAAAAGAAAAGTTTTTACTGTGTGACAATACTTATGACCTGACTAGGTATATACTCGTACATAGCACTGCAGGTGTCCGTGTAGGGGCGGAGTAAGAATACTAACCCCTGCGGCCGGGGTCGGCCTGTCGTAAAAGGCGAAAAAACAGCCCTAGCTACGTGGTAGGGCCCGAAGTCCGTTTGGATAGCATCCACCCTAGGTCTTAAGCATGTCACCGTAATAATCTTGTGTTGTGTTCCGGTATTAGTGACCTATGTTCTTGTACCTCTATAAGACAACAGCGTGTTCGCAATTCCCCTAGTGTCCCAATCATCTATAGGCGACGGTAACTGCTCAATAAGTGGTCCTTCAACCTGTCTGCTGCTTCTCAGGAATAAAATAAAATAAAAAACACTAGTTACACTAGCTATATAGTAAAGATAAAGACCTAAAAAAATTTTATAAAAAGAAATGAGATGCCACCAAAAACAAAACTTATAAAAAGAACTAAGTCTCGCAAGTCAGTTCTTCTACCGTAAAAAGTTGTGAGATCCATGTAATGCCAAGTCGGTTACTTATTAAGTCCCTTCTTAAGGGACCTTCTGTCTTATGTTATTACGTAATTGAAAGATGCCGGTCGGCTTCCATAGAATGCAACTCCAATGTTTCAGTTCGCGATTTACGTTTTAAACAAACAATTTAACGCATGTCAAAGTATGATGTTTTAATTTTTGAATTTAGTAAATTATGTTTAAGCTGCTAAATTATAAAAAACTATCAAATAAATATTATTAAACCATTTTGTAAGGTATTAAGAAAACGAAATTTAAAAACACTTTGCGTAATAATTTTATTTAACGAAAATGCTCTACTAGACCAGGGCCGAAGCCTTCAAAAATAATCAAAAGTGACAAAAAATTACAGTAGGTTGAAACCCATTAAAAAAGGAGGAGAATATGATAAAAATGAAAGGAAAAATAAATTACGGGCGATCCGAGTTCGAGAAGTGGGAGGGTGTGAGTTTTTAAGGGTATAAAATGGTTTATCGCGATTTCTGGCAAAACTTTAAGTCTTATGGAAAAAAGTTTAATGGCAAAGTTGTAGGCAATAAAAAGATCTACAACTTTTATATTTACAATTTTTTCACATAACCTCAAAATTTAGGTGAAAAATTCAAATAACCAAGTTTTTGATTTTTTATTTTTTTCAAAAAAAAATTTTTTTCTACAAAATTTGGTGCAAACTTACCTTATGATGTCCCAAATACACTGTAATTTATTTGATTTAAAATATTAATTTTTTCGCCTTATCTTATATCTTTAAACGAGCAATTCTTGTATATATATATAATAGGAATCTCGGAATCGGCTTCAACAATTTTCATGAAATTTAGTATACGGGGGGTTTCGGGGGCGATAAATCGATCTAGCTAGGAATCATTTCTAGAAAATGTCAAAAGGTGGCGTTTGAGTAGTCTCAATTTAAACTGAAAAATGACTCTTCCTGACATCTATCGGCGAATTATTATTATACTATTTTTTTTAAATTGCTTTAACAACACAACAACACTAAAGCTATTCCAGCAGATGGCGTTGTTAAGTAACACGAGGTCAATGATTGTTTGCTTTGAGGTTAGACTAAGAAAATTAATTGTTAATTTCCAAAAAACACAATTTATAAAAAAAAATACCGAGCAAAGCTCGGTCATCCGGATATTTTTAACTTAATATCAAAAAAGCACCCTAATTTTTAATCGAAAATTCTCGTGTCAAAATATCAGCTTTTTTCAAAAAGTCGGGGGTTTTTTTTCCGTTGAAATCTCTACTTTCTGATGGTGTAAAAAAAATACATTTCTATTGTAAATGTTTTCAGAAAATGCAAAAACTGTCTAACGGTTTTTACAGCTGCTATGAAATATTCTTTAAATAATATTTGTAGATACCTATTTATTGCTATTTTAAGATAATTTATATATCTGAGTGACCTACGGTAAATTTTAGCCCATTGTAAGGTATTTCATAGAGAAGTGGGGACGGACCTAGGAGGGTCTGAGCCTTACTACATAACTGCTATTTCGAAACAGCTGTAAAAACCGTTAGCCAGTTTTTTGCATTTTCTGAGAACATTTACTATAGAAATGTATTTTTTTTACACCATCAGAAAGTAGAGATTTCAACGAACAAAAAGCACCCCGTCTTTTTGAAAAAAGCTGATATTTTGCCACGAGAATTTTCGATTGAAAATAAGGGTGCTTTTTTGATATTAAGTTAAAAAAAGGCGAAAAAATAAATGTTTTAAATCAAATAAATTACAGTGTATTTGGGACATAATAAGGTAAGTTTTCACCAAATTTCGTAGAAAAAAAATTTTTTTTTGAAAAAGATAAAAATAAAAAACCAAAAACTTGGTTATTTGAATTTTTCACCTAAATTTTGAGGTTATGCGAAAAATTTGTAAATACAAAAGTTGTAGATCTTTTTATTACGTATAATTTTGCCATTTAACTTTTTTCCACAGGACTTGTAGTTTTGCCGAAAATCGCGATAAACCATTTTTTACCCTTAAAAACTCACCCCTCCCACTTCCCGAACTCGGATCGCCCGTAATTTATTTTTCCTTTCTTTTTTATCATATTCCCCTCCTTTTCTAATGGGTTTCATCCTACTGTAATTTTATATGGTTTCAAAAATTATCGACCCTGGTCTATACAGGATAACTTAACTCCAAAATAAAAGGCTGGATTCAAACTGTATTAAATTTTTTAAACAATAAGACTATACATATACAAATATAAATAAAATACAACAGTTTCATAATATGTTTACAATAACTTAATAAAATATACACAAACTTTGGCTTTGGTACCCGATGTCCGCTTTCCGACTTTTTCTTCTCCACTTCACACGATCTTTAGTATCCCTGGTAGCTGTTGGCAGTTATAGTTGTAATAGTGGTAGTAGTTTTGGGTCTACCTCTCCTGCCGGAGCCCGGCAGAGGCGGCATGGCTATACATTTGTTACCCACATAATTAGCCGGTTCCCGTAAAATATGGCCATACCAGCGAAGGCGCCATTTCTGCAATTCACAATAACTTAATATAACGTAATAATAAAAATAAAATAAATATTTTAGGTAGTGATAGGAAAGATAAATTGGATATCCGCTTTTGTTACAATTACCAATAATTATTTGTAATATTCAATTACGTTTCGTTTCAAATGATGGAATGAGTCAGCAATAAGTCGTATCGTATTTTGCTTCGTCGGGTTGCCATTATTTATCTGAAATTATGTTAACATTGATTTTTTAAATTACTATGAAACTAAAAATATTGTATGCGCCGGGCGTTGAGCATGCACCGATCTTCTCCATTCCGCTCCTACACCCGCTCCTGCTCCCGCATCGCTTCATCACACCCGCTATGAAAGGGACGGATACCATGCTGCTGGCGAGGAGCGCGGCCGAGTAATTGCGGCGATCGGCCCCCCGGGCCACTGTCCACTTCGAATCGCGCGTAGAGGCAACCGCTGCCCCCGGCCTTGACCAAATAAAAAAGGGGAGTAAGATCCCGTAGTGCCCGATTCCGATACGAACCAGAGCACGGGGTCCCAGTGGCGGGTGAGTACTCCTATAATTTCCCACTCAACCAAATATACTAATTGGGGGAATTCCCATATTTCATACACTGTTCACAATGTATCCATCTACTTGAATATAAAATAAAAAGCATTTATCTAATAGCTCAGTATCTCCGAGTTTTTGAAGAGTAATGTTCAATACTAAATTCATAAGTTGTTTATTTTTGTTATAAAAATCCTTCTGTCTAATCGTCATACATTGTTTCCATTTACCTCAATGGAACAAATTTATAATTTCCATAAATTGGTTTAGAATGTTAGGTTTTCCATCAAAAAACTTGATTGTACCCCACAAATACCTTCGGGGCCAAGCCAATTTCACCTGACAGCTGGTGCCAAGTTAACCACGTACAAAATTATAACAATTTTTCTTTCTTTCGGGATAGGAGGTACCTGTGTATAAAAACTAGTGTGTGTGTGTACTTATGTTATGTACGCACGTAAGAAATTGTATTTATTTGGGGTAACAGAAAAAATTGTTGAAGATTTCATTCCGTATACCACAACTCTTTATTTGTAAAAGGAATGATAAATCAATAAAAATGTGAATAAATAAAATAATACATACCTGTCAGTATGTGATATTTTATTATTTTTTCGAAAATGAGGCTGGAAATGCGGTAACGGTCAATGGATCACGCTATTACGAGATATTAACAACTCAATTTTGACCTATTATTGATGACGTGGATATCACTGACAAGTGGTTTCAACAGGACGGTGCCACATGTCACACAGCCAATGAAACGATCAATTTATTGCAACCCAAATTTCCCGAATAATTTCACAAAAATCAACTGTTAAGTGGCTAGCCAGATCCTATGATTTAACACCACTGGATTATTTTTTGTGGGGCTATTTTAAGGACAGAGTCTATACGGAGCCAATCGAATCGATTGCATCCTTAAAACTCAAAATCCGTGATGTGATTAACGAAATAGAGCCGCCATTTTGCCAAAAAGTGATTAAAATCGACATCTGTCAGCGTGGTCGTGGTGGACATTTGCCAGATATCATTTTTCATTCATAATTGCCGAACTTATCTGCCGAACTTATCTGTATTACGAAGGTAATACAATAAAAAATTTAATCATCTTCATCTAATTTTTTTTTTGTTTTATTTTGTTTTAGAAAACAAAGTTCTTGTTGAAAAACCCCTTATTATTATTAACCTGAAATCTATAAATGCACTTCAATGGTGTTTTTTAGATAAAAGAAGAATATTTACAGTGACCAAACTAAGTTGCAACGAGTTTACACTGTACACAGATCAACACGGAACACTTGAGAGACGGTTATCTACTAACTTTATCATATCAATTCATAATTATTTTCAAACGCAAAAATAAGAAGTATCACTTCAAAATCCTCAATTTGGAACAAGATCAGTCAGTCAGCACATAGTAGATATGCCTTCTGATGATATCAAAAAGTGGACTTAGACTCCTATAAAATACATCCGGGGTTAACGCTCAAATGATGGTAAATGTTATACTACTCAAAATCACGGCTAACTCTGTTATTTGGAAGGGTTTGTCCCTGTAACTACAATTAGTTGCATAATAAATATTGTGAGAACATAATAGAATACAAAATACAATATTAATTACATGTATTGTCCAACAGTGAAGTAAATATTTGAAGTTTGAAGGAAATATTTGTGTACCATAAAATTATATTATGAAATATAAACATTACGTAATTTTAAGTAGTCTTTTTTTGGGAAGTGGAAATGTATGATGCACACCCCGCCGCCTGGGAATGGGTGCTTTATGATTTTATTTACAATTTTTTTTTATATTAATCGCAAGAGCACACTTATAGCTCCCCTGAGCTTTAGACAATAGAAAGCCATTGGGGTGGTTTTAGTGGGTACACCTGATCTGTGCGTCCCCTTCTCACCCGTGGGGGGGGGTACGGGCGCATTATATGGGAGTCCCACACTATCCCTCCGCTAGTCACCAAACGGTAGGTTGTGCATGAAACATTTCTACCTCAAGAAACAAAATCTATTTTAAAAAGAAATTCTACTGCATAGCTTGAAGCAATTCGTTTTGTACCTAATATAAATAGATTAAGCTCGAATAAAATACAAGACAAATAGACGAGGAGACCTAATGGTTATTTATTTAACTGCTAACAGCCATCTGATTACAATATCTGAGGTTGTAGTGAAAAAACTAAATACTGCATAGAACTTCTAATTCTCATAAAGGAACTATCATTATTTATTCCATTAATAGCAAATGAACAAGTGGCAATACAAATCGCGTACAATGGTGACGACAGTGTCTGTGCGAACTGTGCGTAAACCGAATCGTTGCCAAGGCCTTGGTGGCGGGCGACCAGTGACCTTTGTGGAATACCTACCGACCGACGGTAATTCATTTGTCGTTCACTTAGATTTATATTAATTACAGAACATTAGTTCCCGCACTGTTTATGGAAATTCTCAACCGACGTTTCTCTAAGCCTTGTTCATAAATGTCTAAACAGGACGTTATTAAAAACCGGCTTCATATATTTTTCAATTATTTTTTGGACGGATTATGTCGTGTTAAGTTAAATTTAATTGGATATATTATTTTTAAAAATCATCACACGATCAAATCAAACCATACTTCAGAACCACTTACAAAATACTGTTTTGGTTAAAACTATTAAAACCGGAATAGGAATTTTTTTATAGAGTTTAGACCTTTCATATGTGGATTCGAAATTCTGAAAACCAAACTGAACCATGTGACTTAAAAAGGAAGTGCACAAATGTGCTGCATCTAATTCCACTATATTACTTTCATCTACAGGCAAACGTCCCACCATAACTTGTGTTCACCGTCGACTATGGACGTTTGTATCGCTAGGAGCATGATCAACGCACTGCTGGCCTCGAAGAAATTTTAAGACCTTAGGCAAAAGCTCATGTCAAATCCGGAGGGTACGAGACATGAACGTTCTCGATAACTGTCCTGAATATACTGTCCAAGCGAAGTGAGAAAACTAACCCCTACGGCCGGGGTCGGTCTGTCGTAAAAGGCGACACAACAACTCTAGCTTCGTCGTAAGTATACCGTCATAATAACCATGTGTAATATTGTACCTGTATTAGTGACCAAGGTTCCTGTTGAGACAGCAGTCTGTTCGCGGCGCCCCTAGCGTCGCAAACATCTATAGGCGACTGTAACTTCTTAAAACGTAGTGTTACATACTCTTTGCTTCTTACTATTAAATGGGTCGTCAGCCTGTCAGTCAGCAAAAAAAAAAAATTGCGAAAATGAAATGTTTTTATCTCCAAAAAACTGAAAATATTGAATGATTTCTTAAAACAATAACTATTTTTATAGAATTTTAAAACAAATTACCAAATTATTGAAAACACTCAATAAATCGATTTATTTTATTTGTACATGTTTATAAACTTTTGAAATTGTTCTTCTTTGCAGTTAAATAAATGAAATCGTAATTGATACATTAAATAAGTGCATGAAGCAAGCAATTTAATTCGTGCATTAGACCAGTTATATAAGTAAGCAGTCAATTGTAAAGAGAACAAGGCCGCGACATGAAGCCACCACGTGCTAATACATAACAATTATTGTGTTATATTTTTAAATAATATAATAAAATAATGCAATACATTATCCGTGCAGTGGCGGAGAAAGAATACTAAGCTCTGCGGCCGGGGTCGGCCAGTCGTAAAAGACGACATAACAACCCACCCCAGCTATGTGGTAGGGCTCCAAGCCCGTCTGGATGGCGATCACCTTTGGTCTTAAGTGTGCCTCCATAATAACCTTGTGTTGTGTTCTGGCATTAGTGACCCAAGTTCCTGTACCCTTATGGGACAGCAGCGTGTTCGCGATGCCACTGGCGTTACAAACACCTATAGGCAACGGTAACTGCTAAATTCTAAGCGGGCTGTCAGCCTGTCTGCTGTCCTACAGCAATAAAAAAAGTTTAAAAAAGATTCAATAATGATGTGTGGATATACTATATTCAATGATAAGTAGTTAATTTGTAACCATATACAAGGCGTTCGAAGTAAAAATTGGCAACTGCACTTAAAGCTCAGAAGTGAGTACTTTTAATTATGGTGATTTACTAACTTAACGCAAACTTAGTGTGCAAACAAAAACTATCTGAGGTTGAAGAAGGCTAAACTGAAAATCAGCACTGCATCTAATAATGACGAAGAATGGTGCTAAATTTCTAGACTTAGCATAATACGTGGCGAATAGTGTAAATAATAAATAAATAAATATATCGGGACATTTCACTTAAGTAAATAAATACATATTTTATTATACGTAAACACCCAGACGCGAGACGAGGATCGAACCCGTGAATTGTACCAAGGTGCATCAGCCGCTGCGCCACGGGGGTCGTCATATATGTATGTCGTATATGTCTTGTCTTCGTATATAATAATTATTTATTACTCTCTATGTTATTATTATTCCTTGAAAATAGTGTTATAAAGGTCAATAATTTATTTTTGGCGCCAAAATGAGTTATTTTATATAGTTTTCAGTTATTACTTATTTTAGATTTCACTTAACGTCTTTACTAATTAATTTATATAGTTTTATATATAACAGTACGTAACCACTGCGCTCTACTAACATTAATGGTCACACGAAACATTATGAAAATTTTGGCTAAAATAATTCAAACTTGCGTAAACATTATGCCACTGTGAGAATGGAGTATAATACAGATATTTAAGCCGATTATTAAAATAATTTAACTAAACAAAAGAGTCAGTTATCGCAATCCTACTATAAATTTTATCACGTTATCTGTAAAGTTTTATCTGTAGAAAAAGGTTGCGAAAACATTTAAAATCTCGTAACTCATATTAATACACAAAATTAAATAAATACCTTTGTGTATACCGCTCCTCATTTATTCTAATACTTTTTCTTGTATTTATTATTGCCATTTATTTATTTTATAAAACCATATAATAATATTTCTTTAATTATACACTTTTATTGGAAAGGGTTTGTTCAAGCCAAGTTTTTGTAACAAATTTAAGCGAACAAAAATTCACTTTATAGCGTCCTACTGGTTGACATTTAAACTTGGCCGACATACTGGTTCAGCCGATGCCACCAGCAATCTTCGCCGCTTCCTCGATGTGTGGTATGCATCCGATGCCGCCCATGCCGTTTTCGCATGAGATTTCACGGTCGCGCCCGCAAGCCCTTCCAATATGCCTCAAGGCCTTTACTGGCCATATATAATAAGTTCACCCGCCCGAAACGACATACTACGTTACTTTCACGCGAGCAGTGCACATTTTGAACGTCATAATGTACAGGCTCATTATTGCCTTTGTGATCGCGACCGCTTCGTGTCAACAACACGAGGGAGCCAGACGCGTGCCCAAGTATGCTGGTGACCCAAAAACAGCAGCAATCCTCCAGGAAGCACGTTACCTGAACGGGAATGGAGCCTTCGGCGCCGCCTATCAACAGGAGGATGGCATTGACTTCAAAGAGGAGACCGACGCCGATGGCAATAGAAGAGGAAGTTACTCGTACATCGATCCCAGTGGACAAAGGAAAACTGTGAGCTACGTCGCTGGAAAGAACGGATTCCAGGCAGTTGGCGACCACATACCGACAGCTCCCCAGCCAGTCGCCCCCACTCCGGGTTACACACCTGACCCGCGATACAACTCACCAGAC
Organism: Malacosoma neustria; assembly: GCA_963693495.1. Lineage (NCBI taxonomy): Eukaryota > Metazoa > Arthropoda > Insecta > Lepidoptera > Lasiocampidae > Malacosoma > Malacosoma neustria. The sequence continues at coordinate 10,729,508 of OY856385.1, read as the reverse complement.
TACAAAACGCAACAATACAACGCTCCCCAACAGTACACTGCACCAGCTTCCCCAAGGAATTATGGTGGAAAACCTGATGTAAACGACGGCCAGTACTACCCCGAGCTGTACGAACAGGAGAATTACGATGCCCCTCAACAACAGTACCAAGCTCAGCCTCAGTATCAGCCACAGCCGAAATATCAGCAACCCCAGTATCAAGCTCCAACACAGCAAGCTCATTACACGACTAACAACATCTACCCCGGTACAACTCAAGCGCAGTACAGTGGTTTGAATACTCAGCAATATACTGCACCTCAGCAGTTCTCTGAACCCCGCCAACAGCAATATTATGAGCCGACAACGCCGCCACCAGCGCGTTTCTTCCCTCCGGGCAAATTCAGTCTCAATAGAGCGCCCGACGGCTACACTTATTCCTTCCACAAAGTATAAATCTAATTTATGCTTCGATACATCGGCGATTAGTAGGGTTTAAACACATAAAAGCAGACAGTAATAAACAAGTCGCCGAGTCACCGAGGGGCGGTCGCGGTGTGTGAACGCGGCCGTTTCCAAAGCATTTTCTAATTGTTTGCTGTGATATTGTAAGTTAATGGACGGTTTACATTAGGTTGTACGATTTGTTACACGTGGGGTGGTTTGTGGACTGAAAGAATCAGTTGAAAAACTGAAACTGTAAATAATTTTAGAAATATACATAATTAAGTTATAATGTTTATTTTTTATTGATTCCTAAATTTATATCCATGCAGCAATAGTAATAAAGCAACATCAATAAACCTTTGTTAATTTTATAAACTTGAATATTTATATTATAAAACTTGCTTTCACTTATTTCCTGTAACTGATAAATACAGGGTGTGGACTATATCCGCATTCTGCTCAGAGCTTACAAAGCACTTCGGCCAACTAGATCACCTCACCGCTAATACAAGGATATTTTTGTGGCGAAACCGGTCCGGCGCCACGCCTCGCCTTCCATTTATTCCAACTATTAGGTCAGATACCAGCGGTGCAATAAAACTTACATTATACAATTATCAGCGCAAGCAATCTGTTCTCGAATCCCGCAGCCGAGCCACACCACTCGTAAATACACAATTCTACTTAATAAGAGTAGTTCATTCGAATGTAATATCACAAAATTAACGTGTGAACGGGTTCTGGTATAATTTAAAACATGACTAACAAAGCATTTGTTAACTGAGTTTGCATTAATGTTCACACATTGAGTATTTAACGTTAAATATTTAATTCATACATCTCAAAACTTAAGTAATTATTTTTGAAAAAAATAATGGTTACATTAAAGTACTATTGCAAAAAACGGTTTTAACATTATACTAAATAACTTTTTAGGGCCTAACGTTATTATTTTGTTTAAATAATAACCTATACATGTATATTAGTGACGAAACTGTCGTACTCGTAGATTAACAATAAAGATTCAAAAAGGCCAATTAAACAAAATTTACTAAATCATTGAACATATTTTAGGAACTAGTTAAAAATATCGAATTACAAAACTTGGCAGTACTATCAAATTTTAATTAAAATACTCGTATTGTTATAAAAATAAAAGCATGGCAATCAAGTATTGATTACTAAGTGATAAATACTGTTTTATATTTACGTAATGATGTCAATTATTGCATTGTTTTTCGGTATATATAATTTACGAATTCAATGTTGCAAGCTGTGTTAGTCGAAACAATCACAATTGCATGTTATTGGAGGAATAATAGTGATTCGATCAATTTGTCAAATTAACCGCGGCAAATACGCATTGTCTTAAAACACGATATTGTTAGAACTAAGTGCCGTAGTTTGCAATTACTATTTAAACACAATTAGTTTCCATTTGAGTGCGATTACAGAATCTCTGTTTTATACGAAATTTATTGTGTTATTTTCATTTATATTCAGTTTAATATGCAATTATAATAATAACATAACACTTAAACTAAAATAAAATACTTAGTTTTGTTTTTAAAATACTGTATCCTTTCTTTTGGGAGATGGAAATGCTTGACGCACACCCCGCCGTGTGGGAACGGACTAGGATAGTGTGGGAACTGGGATTCCGTGCAAGCGTCCGTACGTCCCCTTCTCTTGGCTGGGAGACACACGTGGTATACACACTAAAACCGTCCCGGTTTTTCCTCAACGCCTTGAGTGCCGAGCCCGCGGGATGCAAGGAACTAGTCAGTACTAAGAAACATACAGACCAGAATAAACTGTTTACATTATAAACTCCTTTGCAAAAAAACAGTGGTTTTTTATTTTTCTAGATTACTGGTTAAGTAGTTCTAAAGAGGTTTTAATAGCCAAACTATGTTAATGGTATTTATCAAAGAGTCTGGGTATGGAAAAAAGTTAATTCCAAATTCGAAACTTTTGTTTTTAAAAATAATATTCGCTTTTACAGTTTGTGACTTTCTACTTACTTTTCACGGGTTTGCGGTTAAAGGGTTATATATCAGGCAACTAAAACTAACTTTTCGTTATTTTAAGTATAATCATGTATGTTTGCCGCATAATCTCGCCTTATTTTGACTTAAAACAGATATCTTTGTGTCTATTGAATGGCATAAAAAGTAATAAGAGCTAGTAAAATTATGGAGTGGCTGAAAGAGGGGTGTAGACAATGTTACGTCTCACAGCCCCAAAGAACCTGGACTCGATACCAAGAGACACATTCCGTTCAGAGAAGGCAAGCTTCTGGAAGAAAACGTTGCACACAACCACAAGACGACCGCTTTTTAGAGACACGAGCACTGAGGAACCGCAAATGTAGTTACATCGACCTCAGAAGAAACTTTAAAGAGGTACGAGGAGCCCAAATTAGCCTATGGGCTATGAGGAGCTGGCTTTTAGCGACTGATATACGTAGCTGAAGACCAGCACGGATCCCCAAGTTACTCCGTAAGCACCGGATTGCTCGATTGAGCTTCACTAGTAATTGCCTATCTTGGACATTAGGTAACTGGAGTAGCGTACTCTTTTCTGATAAAGCTAGAATTTATCTGCATGGTGGGACCGACGTCGGCGAGTGTTACGAAGACCAGTGTTTGAAGAAATCACCCCTTATGGTGGTGGATCCGTTATATTTTGGGCGGGCGTAAGTTTCAACTATCTTACTAAGATAGTATTCATTGAAAATGGCTCACTAAATGCGAAAAGGTACATAACAGAAATCATTTATCAAGATGCATAACCCGCATTGACTGTAATTGGTGAAGATCAAGCGCTCCACCCTCCTCAATGCCGAAAATATTTATATGTATTGGTAATGAAGTGCGGAGTAGAAGCTAAGGAGTCTGGATGACAACCACCGGTGGTTTTTAAATGTTTCGCCATAATAACCTTGTGTTCTGTTCCAGCGACCGCGAATGCAAGTGTTAGCGATGTCTCTGGCATTGCAAACTCCCACAGGCGACGGTAACTCCTAAAATCTAAGTGGGCCGTCCGCCTGTCTACTGTCTTACAGTAATAAAAAAATAATACACCAGTCTCAAGAATTCACGGGTCGTCTACTAATAACTTAATATGCGTAAGAAATCAATCCCTTTACGGTGTTAAATAACACCACTTACATCACACACAATCGTAATATTATTAAAGGCGCACATAAGTAATTATTGCACGTATAGTGTTGTGATAGAGCATGCAAAACAATTCGTTACAAATTATATGTGATTTTTCGATACATAACGCTATGGCATAGTTATCTCATTCTCATTCTCTCATAGAAGATGCATTAAGTTAGATTAAAAAATTAATAATTAAAATGTTATATCACTAGAAAGTTACAGAAATAATATATATTAAATGCAAACACTATGTAAGATATTAATTCTAATAAAAATAGCGACAGAAAGGAACTGTAATTTTACTATAAATACGACGAATAAAATTTTTAATTTACATATTATTGTTATTTTTATATTTTGTCAATCCTATTACAATAAATGTTCAAATAATTTATCACGTTGTGACAAACTCTATCACATTGCTAATTTCCAGTACTTATCAATTTAACATTGTGTGTTTTGATAGATTGAATATAATAGACTAATCAGAAAAATTAGCAAAGTTATTGAACTATAAGATTCTGAAATAAATATCATTTATTTTTATCAACACTTTCAAATACATTATTGAACAAATTTATTCTTAGTCTTATAATCTTTTGTTATATTAACCACAAAATTAAAGTCTACACTTCAAAATAGAACAAATAAAAGTAAATTAAATTTAACAAGCTAGACATTAAAGAAAATTGTTTTCACTGAGAGAAAAAACAAAGTAAGATAAGTAGATAATTAAGGTAGTCTCAAGATTAAAACCGTTGGAGGTAATCTTATTAAAAACCCGATTTAAGTCATGAAATAAAAATGTTAAAGAACTCTCAGGGCATTGCAACTGGTCTCGGCTTCACAAACTGCTCCTATTTAATTACAATAGGAAATGGAAATTTAAAAGCGCTGGTAAGAAATAAAATGCAATATCAATCTGAGCTGGCGACCAGGACGCTGTTGAAAGTGGAAAGTGGGGCAATCTGTAAACTAATTTGCTTCTTCGATAACTGGCATAAGATTTAAATCAAACGCGGCCACTCTAAGGAATAGTGGAGAAATTTCTTTTTCCAATATTGGCTCTTCACTTTTATAAATACTACAGGCGTTTATCATACAGAGTTAAAAAAATATGATAGTTAAAAAATAACGGGCTTATTGATACTAGCTTTTTTTTTGGTGTCGGGGAAAAACCTCTCTTGACGGGTTCCCCCGGCCCGGGGGGACCGAGGGATATGTGGGACTCCGGGAAAGATGTTTGGCCATCCGACTACCCACTAAAAAACCCCGCTGTTCTCCTATCGCCTACGCCCGGGCCCACGGATATATGGCCTGCCGATCTCGTGGCCCGGGCCGGCGCCGGCCTGCCCTTTGTCATGAGGCGGGCCCCTTCTAAAGTGTTGGCGCCAGGGGGTCAGGATTTCGTCCCCCCGGCGCTCTCCTAACAACTCTAGGAGTTGAGGGGGGCCGCGGAACAGCACGCAGCCCTCTCCCTCGCGACAATGGTGCGGGCGGTGGATCCTCCCCCGAGGGGCCGCTCGCGGCCGCTTTTTACGGCGGCCGGAGGTTGTTATTTGCCCTCCGGCGCCGCCGACGTGGCCTGCGTTGGCGGGAGGGGAGTGTGGTGGTCGACTCCCGCTCCCGCTCCGCCGCCTCCTTTGCGGACATGACTGCCTCGCAGAAGGAGGCGACGTCCGTCCATCCAGGATCGCCCCCGACCATGGACAGAACCAGGGCCGGGAGCGACAGGTCCACGCCGATTTGGGCGACGTGGGTGCGGCGCTCCTCGCGCCACGCAGGGCACACGGCGACAGTGTGGTTCACCGTGTCCTCCTCGTCGCCCGCGCCATAGTGGTGGCACCCCGACGTCATCTCCCGCCCTATGCGACACAGGTACCTCCCGAAGCACCGTACCCCGAGAGGACCTGCGTCAGGCGGAAGGTCAGGGCGCCATGGCACCTTTCCAGCCATTTGGCCAGGACGGGCCTCACCGCTTCGATGGTGGCGAGGCCCGCGCTGGGGTGTGCGAGGCGCTCCTTCCACTCCACCATGAGCACCTCGTCGCGCAGCTCCACCCGCTTTACCTCAACTTCGCGAGGCGCGGGGCGAGAGCCACGCTCGGCCGCGCTCCGGCGCCACTGGTATAATAGCACCAGGACCCGGGCCTCGAGGTCCCATGATGGGGGTCCGGCCAGCAGGGAGGCCGCTTCGAAGGACACCATGCGGTATCCCCTAATCGCCCTGACGGCCAGGACGCGCTGCGGCCTGCGTAGCAGCGCCGTCGTTTTGGCCGTCAGGCGATTCGCCCAGATTGGGGCCCCGTAAAGGGCCATCGACCGCACGGTTCCCTCGAAGAGCCTGCGGCACACTGCGCCCGGCCCGCCAACGTTCGGCAGCAAACAGGAGAGTCCCGCCGCCGCCCGAACTAGCCTCGGCGCCAGGCGCTCGAAGTGCGTTATTGATACTAGCTAGATTTATAAGCACAATTGATATATGGCCATATTTCACTAACACCTATAATGTCCCATTTAATATTTTTAATGCTTTTTTTTGTCTCCGGGAAAAACCTCTCTTGACGGGTTCTCCCGGCCCGGGGGTACCGAGGGATATGTGGGACTCCGGGGAAGATGTTCAGCCATCCAACTACCCACTAAAAAACCCCGCTGTTCTCCTATCGCCTACGCCCGGGCCTAGGGATATGTGGCCTGCCGATCTCGTGGCCCGGGCCGGCGCCGGCCCGCCCTTTGTCTCAAGGCGGGCCTCTTCTGAAGTGTTGGCGCCAGGGGGTCAGGGTTTCGTCCCCCCGGCGCAATATTTTATATATTTTTAATGCTATTTCTAATTCTCTAAGCCTATCAATTATACATTATACCTAATGAACGCGTTTTCAAAGTACCCATATATATTTAATTTTGTGTTTTTCGTCCTTGAAAGGCGTTGATCTTTACATCCTCATGATCAGTGGGCTTGGGAGAGTTTTATCTATTATTGTATCGATGTTTAAAGTTTTATTGTAATCTTTCTTCCGGATACTTAAATGATCGTTATAAAGGAAATGCAACCTTTTTATTTGATTGCTTTTATTGTATTGCATTGTTAGTAAAAGATCGTGTCCACTCTTCGTTTTTGCTTCTTTTGTTACTAATTTATCATATTTTATGTAAGCTATTTTTCCTTTGTTTCTTTATTCTTCTAGTTGTGCTCAAGCTATTTACGCTTGCTTAAGATCTCTTTTGAGTAATTCCGTGGTTGCGTATATTCCTTTGGCAATTTTTTTTTATTTTTTAACATTTCCATTTTACGCCAATTACGTCACGTTTACGTTAGTCTCAATGGTATTAAAATTGATCTAGCTTTTTCCCTTTTTTCCCCATTCAGTATATAATGCTTATTTCCCATCTTTCAAGATTTGCTAATGCACTTAAGTTATTCAGTTTTTTTATTACCATCTCCATTATTTTATTTTCTTTGTTCTCATTTTCTTGTTTAGCTATTCCATGGATTATTTATTTTAGTATTTTTCTCCAAAAACTTAATTTTAGTTTTTAATTCTGAAATTTCTTTTCTGGGAGATTGATTTTCCTCTTGTTGTTGTTTACATCTATAGCCGCACGTAAAACCGATTTCTGGCGTGGCGACGCATGCTGCATACCGCTATATGATGGTATATATATATACAGTATATATGCAGTAATGTGTACGGTGTGGCGGCGCAATCGATTGTGCGATTCTCTCCTACTCGATCCGGCGTTATTTGTATTTAATGAAAATAAATGTTTATTCAATAAATAGTCATCGTTATCTGGAAAAAAAATCGTAATATTTTATTTTATCATTATGACATATTTAGTTCCTATCACAATCTGTTCTTTTCTGCATATTATTACAAAATAATGTTTAAAAATAATTTACATTTCTGAATATAAATACGGTGGTTAACTAGAATTATGAATTATAGTTGATGAAATTAAAAAGATAAAATAAATTATAGTTAAAAAAAAATAAAAAACACGCTTTTATAAAAAATCTAACTAATAGGTAAAAAATAATTTTCAATAAATTTAAATTTCGGATAGTGAAATTCACAAAAAAATGATAAAGGAAACTAATAATTTCTAAACTTATTTTCTTTTTTATCATTAAGACATATTTAGTTACTATCACAATCTGCATAATGTTTCACATCTACCAGGCGTCCCGTGACGGCTCATTTAGTTTTTTTCATTTGTTTATCCATTATTAGTGTCTGAACCCTTATTTTTTGTTGTACCAATTTTATTTAGAAATATTTATTTTCCTTTACCTGACCACTCAATATCCTTTCTAATGTCAAGATGTCAAATGTCAATGTCAAAAGAAAATTGCCTAACTATGATTATTTATACATAAGGATTTATTATGTACAACTTAATTAGCACCTTCTTATCAGTTTCACAATATATTTTTGCTGATGTTTGACGTTTTAATTGTTTTTGTATTAAATTACTTGTTAATTTATTACAAACTTTTGTAAAATCCATGATTATTATGAAAATTTTGCTTTCGCAATTCACACAAGTTATATCTTTGACAGTTCACCGGAAACACATTATAGGTGTTAGTGACATGCAAAGATTAGGTGAAGGAAGGTATCGAGGAATTCAAAGTCTAGATCCTATTTTATAAAGGAGAAACTCAAGGATTTCATGGAGTTGGATTCATTGTCAAAAAATATCTATCAAAACAAATAGTAGAATTTAAAGGTAATTTTGTCTTCAAGGAGCAACAAAGAAGAAATATAGAAAATAATCCAAGTATATGCACCCATAGAGACAAGAAATCCAGATGAAATAATAAAGATAGAAAACTTTTACTTAAGATTACAAGAAATTGTAACATCTGAAAGAAGAAATTTAGTGGCAATGGGAGGTTTTAATGTAAAAGTTGGGCAAAAACTTCGAGGTGAAGAACATAATAATATAATGGGCGATCATGGATTTGGCTTAAGAAGTAACAATTTTTCGAGAATTGTTAATTTTACTTTGCAAAATTATTTGTCAATTTTAAATAGATTTAGAATTAAAAAACATACGAGAAAATGGACCTGAATATCACCAAGTGGTAAATATAAAAACAAAATAGTTTATATTTTAACCAACAGAAGAAAAACGTTCAAAACTTATTGGTCGTTATTGATATTTTCAAGATATTATAATGAAAAGCCCAAGTATAAACATAAGGCACAAAAGAATTGTTTTTAATACTTGTCTTCTCCCGATACTAACATATGGCTGTCAAACTTGGTCGCTTAACGAAAAGGAGTTGAACAAGCTTAAGGTGTGTTAAAATCCTATATAAAGAAATGTAATGGGATTATCCATACCTTATTCCCATTATAAAATAAAGTAAATTTAAAGAAAATTAACAAATATACCAAGTTAAAAAGAGTAGAAAATGCTATTAAAATGTTAAAATGGGATTGTTCAGGACACATCATACGAGATTCAGCTGAGAAATGGAGCAGGAAAGTAACCGAGTGCTATCCAAGAGATGGAAAAAGAAAAAGAGAACGACGGTATAAAAGGTGGGAGGATGGTTTCAAGTATGTTGCAGGAACATTCTGGGAAAGGGAAGCAAGGGATAGGTGTAAGTGGAAATCCTTGAGAGAGGCCTGTCTATGGATAAGCTGGGATAGAAGATATACGGGTGTCAAATGAAAAAAGAAAAAAAATTTAAAAAGTAATTTATTTTTAATTTGTAAACAAAAGAGAGCCTGTTTATCCAGCAATAAACGCTATTTTTATTTTATTTATTTATTATATGGCCATATAATGTGAAGAGAAGAATGCAATATAACAAGAAAAATGCTAGAAATCAGAGTGGAAAAGATTGATGGATTGTGTAAAAGATGATATGGCAAAAAGGTGTAAATATTCAGATGACAACTAATAGAAGAGAGTGGAAGGAGAGAACATGCTGTGCCGACCCCACGTAGCTGGGATAAGGGCAGGAAGAAGATATATGCACAAGCTATCAAAGCTTTAGCAATTAGTCTATTTTTTTTTTTTTTTTTATTGCGTAGGACAGCAGACAGGCTGACAGCCCGTGGAAATGTTTCATTTCATTTCATTTTACATTTCCACACCCCCTATTTATCTTCGCATGTCCATAAAAGCCTGACTTTAGCATGAATATTATAATATACGATTTCGACGATATTATGATGTCAAATTTTAAGAAAAAGTAGGCAAAGTTTATACATACCGGATGCATATAACCTAGCAAACCAGGTAGATAGGAAACAATTTATGTAGCGCAGACTATCTCTTATAATGTCCGTAATGTCACAATCATGTACGTTCATGCTATATTTATGCACAACATATACTACTATACATTTAACTCTGTGCAACAAACTAAATAAGCAGCTTCTGATGTCGCAGTATTAAGGTAGGCAACCTAGCGACAAGACCTAGTTTAATTAATTATTTTGAGACTGATCATTGTACCTATTCCAGTTCGTATAATAAAAAAGTTGAATAATAAATTGCTAAGGTCACAATTTAAAGTGCTTGGCCAGCTATTATTTCCGCATACACATTCCATTCGTTAATTAATATTCACTTCAAGTGAACTATAATATTTATTCGCAGTAATCATGACCATATTTTTTGTGTTCCTAAAGATTTTCATATATTAGTAAATTCTTCATCAAGTCAATTAATCAAAAATATTGTTGCCGGTTTGCTTTTATTTTATCGAAATAGACTTTGATATATTTAATATGACCTACACATATTTACCCTGATATATTATAAATCTGCGTATAACATAAACGATTGATTCTGTGGCAACGCAACTGGCCTTATTCGATTATTTGTGAGTTCGATCTCCATACAGATAAAAGCAAAATATTTGTATGATAAGTTGTATGAATATTTGATAAAATATTATAATTTATTCTATAGTCTTTCTCCACTAATAATATGTAAAATCCACAGGTTTTTACCTAGAACGTACTGAGAACTTGAGATTTAAAAAAGTATATTATATAGTCAATAAAAATTAGATATATGGTATGTAAATAATCCAATGAACGTTTATTAAATACAAGAGCTATTTGAAAATATGAGTTTGGATTTTTATAATTCAATTAGTAACACTGAATTATATTAAACATAAAACTTCTTTTCTTTTTAACAAGGATCAAAAGAAAAATACAACAGAATTCTGATTTTAGGTACTAAGCTTTCACTATTTTATTTCTGTTAAGATTAAGGCCATACACAATTGTAGCCTTATAAAAATATGTCTATGTTCCAGTGATAAACAAGAGTTTGATAGACCCCGACACGTACACGATGAAAAAAGACTGAAAATACGTCATAGTCGTAGAATAGTGACGTATCTGACATATATTAAACCTTACAGGACAGCCATTTCAAAAATACACAAGCGTGATTTTACTATGCGCTCCAATCAAATCTCTGTTTCTACCGACAGATTCATTTGAAATCCAAAATACATATAATTTTTCCTTTAATGTAGCAATAATAGTTCGACTATGTAGTATCCAAGTATGGTAAAAAATGATAATCCTATTTTTTTTCAAAACCGAGATTATTTTACGATCATGACTTATGTTACATACGTAAATAAAATACAAAGCATTGTCATAAATCAAAATCAAATCAAGTTTAACTCTTATTCAAATAGAATGAATCTTTGTCACACCCGTGCAGTGTTACAATCCGAATGCAAGATATACTGAAGGAAAGAAAAATCACCGGCGACTGGATCTACAGTGCACTTTATATGCATTGTGCATCGCAGTACATTGGAGTGCAGATCACGGCGGCCGAGCACACTCCGCACCAATACGGCAAACACTAGCCAATTGCCAACTCTCGGCTCCAGATTTTGTTTTACTTTTTTATTGAATTTATTATCAGAGGAACATATACGAACTAGATAAGATAATTATTTAAGGAAGTATTGACGTTTTTAAAGACTTGCGTCTGCACTGTTTTAATCTTACACTTATAATTTTTTTATTATACAAGGTCTTCTGTAGCGCAATGGCTTTCACACTGCGGGATTCTCGTCCCGAATCATGATGTTTACGTATAGTATTTATGTACATTAAAAAAGTATTTAAATAGTATAAAAGCGTTCTGCTGCTTATTTTGAGATTAGGTGGCTATTTTTAGACAGTATTAAAAGGGTGACGTTCGGTTTTCTTTATGTTTGGAGATTCAAGCAGATATTCCTGTAACAATCAATTTTACCCACAACTATTCCTTCATCTTTCCTCTCTCTATATTTCATATCTTCTTTACCTTGCCTCGACTGAAACATACGCACTAAATTGTAACCGTACGCAAATAAAATATTCAAGCATAGACAAATTCAAGCATAGAATCTGGACGGCAATAACCCGTGGTTTCCAAATTTGCTGCCTTAATAATCTAGTGTTTCGACATTAGTGAAACACGAAACCTAAGTTTCAGTTCTCTTACGCAGCGGGCAATGTATAAGCGTTTCTTAAAAGGTAGGTGGTAACTGCTTGCTATTAAATGAACCGCCAGCCTGCCTGCTTAGGAGAAGAATATAGAAGCATACAACTTATACATACAACTTATATATACATATGAAGCTCTTATTTAATTGTAGAACATATCCTATCAAATATTATGAAACCTAATGATATTGAACTCAGAAAAATATAACCAAAGCCACGCAAAATACAGCTGAGTCACGAGCTAAGCTATTAGCCATAAAAATATATCAAATAACAGCTATCGGAACTGGAAGTTAATACATATCGTATAATAGGCAGGATCGTGTCCGGTGTCCGAGAACGTACGCTGTCCTACACTCCGACACCAAGTCTCTCGGGACACTCCCGCCAACCGCTTTTCCACGAGAATAATAATGTACAAACTACTTATAACTTCCCCTACAACTTAGATCAATACTATTTGTTTGTAGAACGATTTTCGAAATATTCTTTAAGATCTAAGCATTTCTTCGCGGTTTCATGTGACGTAACACTTTGGAGTCTCGGATACAATATCATATAGCTACGCTTCTGTGTAAGACGACCTCCTTGGCACAACGGTTCCATGTCGGTACGCATGCGGAATTTACAAATAAGGTATATTTACAAAAGAATAGTATATTATTTCATCCGTGTAGGGGCGGATAAAGAATACTAACCTCTGCGGCCGGGGTCGGCCTAAAAGGCGACTGAACAACTCACTCTAGCTACGTGGTAGGGCCCCAAGCCTATTTAGATGGTAAGTATGTTGCCATAATAACCTTATGTTGTGTTCTGGCATTAGTGACCCAAGTTCCTGTACCCTTTTGGGATAGCAGCGTGCTCGCGATGCCACTGGCGTTGCAAACACCCATAGGCAACGGTAACCTCTAAATTCTAAGCGGGCCGTTAACCAGTCTGCCAGTCAGCAATAAAAAAAATAGGAATTTATCAGTTGTCTAGTAGCCATAATCTGGTAATCAGCACAAGGAATATTCCTTTATACAATAGATAAATAAATATTTAATACTTTAATATTATATTTAAATTAATTATTACATTAATATATAAAAAATAAAACTTAAATATCTCTAATAATTTCCAATTATTCTTAAAATAAAAGGTTCTAACTCCTTTAAACCATTTATAACCGTACTAGGACAATTCACAAAGATTATTCTACTACAAAAATAGCAGAACGCATTTGTTTGGATATTAGATAACTGATACATTATTTATAGACTTAAATATAGAAGTTAAAAAATACATATTATACATACACACTGACTCATTGCACCAGTTTCCCCGTCATTTAATTACTCAATTAGCGCCCTGGTAACGCTATTTTTAATTTTTTTTATTTCTGTTCCGGACCACATGGCGAAATAACACAAGTGAAGATATTAGTGAGAAAATTCGTGCAATAAAAGTTGTGTGACCATAATTCTTTAGTTTAATGCTCGGGAAATGAATTATTGTTGATAAAACGGCGGCGGTTAACACGCCTGCTATCACTTATTTTGACGGAACATTTTTATTTTGCCAATTAACTCATAAATTATTAAGTTTGTCTACTAAGGGCTTCATTATTTCAAAGATACACAATACAAAACAAATTTAGTTTTTTTATTGCTTTTGTACAGTTATTGTTTAAGACTAATATTATCATAGGCCTAAGGTAACGTTTGTAAACGAAAAACTAAAGCAATCTACCCTCGCTATTGTAATTTTTGGCGAATATACTTTACTTTTCATATGTTACGAATTCTAACGTAATACTTTAAGTTAATAAGATGTAACATTATATTAATTGTTAATGTTAATTACCTCCGTGCAGGGGCGGAATGCTAAACCTGGTGGTGGTAGCTATAAGTCCGTCTGGATGACAATCACCACTGGTCTCTAAGTATGTCACTATAATAACCTGTGTTGTGTTCCGACATAAGTCACTCAGGTTCAGGTTCCCTACGCAGAAGGCAGCGTGTTAGCTGTACTGGCGCTACAAACTTCCAAAGGCTACAGTAACTGCTTACTATTTAAGTAGTTCGTCACTTTGTCTGCTGTACCACAGCATTAAAAATTATATGGAATTCATTAAATTATGGATATTAAAAATTATAAAATGGAAAATGAGGAGTTGCATGATAGATTCTATAAGGCCCTAAATGGGCCTGATGTAGAAGTCTACAAGTCTACGCCGGTAAGTACCGGCGTCGGTATACTGGTTATATACCGGAGACATGTTTGGAGAAACCGAAGATTTTGTCTGTGCAATTATGGATGAAGTTATCAAGACGAGCAAATACAGGAAGTAGGATGGCGCGCTTATCTGTTACTTCCTGCTGTTCTCGTCTTGAACAGCGAATACTTACACAGACAAATCCTAGTAGCTAAGATTGTCCTCCAATAACTAGCTTTGAAATATAATCTTGTACCCTCTAAACCCCTATTTCTCATATTTGATCCACTGGTATCGATCGATTATCACGGACAGATGTGTTGTTGCTAATAAACCTGACATTGTGTTAGTGGGCCGATCTGCGAGATGTACTATGATTGATATCGCAATTCCAAATGATGCATTTCGTTAGTGCCGATAAAGAAAAAAATTTAAATATATTGCGCATGAGATTACTGCTGTGTGGAAATTGGTTAGTACAATCATAGTTCCGATAGTAGTGTCGGTGAATGGTCAGATAGCGAGGAGCCTTGACCGACAAGCAAGCAAGAAAATCTTTGAAAAGCTCTCGCTTTGTCCCTGGTCAATGGCTGAAGGGTCGAATACAGAAGGCAGCTCTCTTGGATTGGTACATATTGTGAAGAAGTTCCTTTTTCTGTTGCCTTGACTACCGGTAATTTGTAGGACGTATTTATAAAATATATTTATATAAGGTGTAGGAAAAAATGTAAAAAAATGTAAAATAAAGAAATATATGATATAATATATAAATTGACTTATAACCATGTTGTTTTAAATGGTTAAAAATAAAATTGGTACCCGACAAAAATAAAATCGACAGAGATATTCAACAAAAACGTCGTTCTCCGAGAGTATAAGTGTAGCGAAACGTTTATTATTATTGTCCGTAACAGTTGTGCGTGCGAAGTACTGCAGAGTGCACATTATTAAAGTGAATACAGTTGAAAATCGTTTAGCAGCAGTTAAATGGAAGCAGTGGAAGTTAAGTTTAGTGGCCGTAAACGCGTAGGCCGTAAAAGGGGCGCTTCTTGAGGGTATAACTGTCTAACTTCATTACAGACGCACTACTCGATGCCAGTGTGAGATATTTTCCCTCCTTTAAATTGTTTGGCAGGTATATATAGTTATTTAGATTTCAAAAGGTATATCAAGGGGTGGCAAGATAATGTTCTGAATATCCTGAGGGAATCGTTTTGAGTACATTTTGCTGACTGCGAACAGATCTTTTCCGGGAAACTGAGTAATACTGCTTATAATAAATTTTAATATTTTTTTATACAAAATAAATCAAGTGAAAAAACTGGTTATTGTTCAAAAATTCAAAAGTTTCTTTCCATCCACTATTTTTAAAATATAAAACGAAGCCAACACCTCTTTAGAACTTTAAAGTTTTAAGGAGAATTTTTAAGAAACCGTTTAGGCCCTTTTTATCCAGATAAATATATATTAAATGAAATATATTGACTATTCTATAAATACAATATTATTCACTCATTAATAAATAAACATCGTGGAATCGCCTTAGTGGTTCGGGTAACGGAAGAGCATATGACTTCTTTAACTAACGGGTAGTTATGCCTAGAGTGCTATAAGGAATCCATTGAGTGTATCGAATTGGGATTGAGACAGCACTCGCCTGCTTAAAATCGGAATTTAACCACATACATCCAATCTGTTTTCTTTGATCAAGGAATGGTAGGGTCACGAAAGGAGATTAGCGTAAAAAGTTTTTCAAATAAAACACCTATAGTGCCCTTCAGGAAACATCCTGAAAAAATATTCATGCTAAAGTCAGGCTTTTATGGACATGCGAAGATAAATAGACTAATTGTTAAAGCTTTGATAGCTTGTGCATATATCTTCTTCCTGCCCTTATCCCAGCTACGTGGGGTCGGCACAGCATGTTCTCTCCTTCCACTCTCCTCTATTAGTTGTCATCTGAATATTTACACCTTTTTGCCATATTATCTTTTACACAATCCATCAATCTTTTCAACTCTGATTTCTAGCATTTTTCTTGTTATATTGCATTCTTCTCTTCACATTATATGACCATATAATAAATAAATAAAATAAAATTAGCCTTTATTGCTGGATACATAACAATGCACCAGTGAAGAAACGCTAAACACATGCTCGTGGTTTAAACAATATTTTGTAAAGATAACTAAAAACATAATATAATAACTAACCACAATGTCCAATAGCTGCGCTGAGCGAATTCTCACCATGCTTGTCCAAAGTGGAATAAACATACAGGTGATATCGGTGATCTATTTAGTTTTCCTCGCGATATTTCCATTTAACTTTATATCCGTTGCAGTCATGTTATAATATGCACACTAGATGAAAAACTACCTAAGCATTTCACGCTAACATGGTATTTGAACTGGAGGCCTCATATGCTATAATATTTTTAACAAAATATTTATCAATGTAGACACACCCTAGCAAAATAAAATACTTGACCTAGTAACATAATTTCCTTTCCCGAACCAAAATGTGTTAGATCAAGTCGATTATCTAATAGTCCATACAGATCAATGGGGTAAATCGCCACCACTTAAAAGTTAGTACGTAACGCCGGTCAGTGAGTCGTTTTTATTGTAAGGTTGGCGAGCCCGTATAAATCCAGGCGGCACGTACAACCACACGAAAACTTTACTTCAGTGTGGCATTTTTATTACGATTCGCACGTAATAGTGGATTTTATGTAGTGTTGGTTCTTTATGAAAAGTGAAACGTTATATAATAATTATGATAGCTCAAATAAATATATTAAATATAATAATCATAATAGGCACAAGATATAAGTTTTATATCTCCAAACACTATTTCGAGACTTTTTTGAATTAGTCTAGGAGGTAGTAACCACAAGTATATCACAAACATACAACTTTCATCGTTTTTCTTAAGGGCTTAAAATTAAATCTGAATACGTAATAGCAAATACATGAATAAATAATGGAATGAACCGACGAGAAAAACTATAGCAATTGCAATGTAAGTAAAATTATACTGATAACCGATTAAACATATATTCATCATCATCTTAGAGTGGAAGGAACCTGGGATCATCTGAACCACCCGTGACACGAAGGGAAGGCTGTTGTCAAAGACATATTCTTTGTTTAGAGAGCACTAACGTGACAGATATAGTATACTTGCGCACCGAAGATCTTAATTAGAAAGTCTAACATCCGCCTAAACATCCCAACTCCCACTAAATTACCAAAGCTACGTGGTAGGGCCTCAAGCCCGTCTGGATGACGACCACCAGGTCTTAAGTATGCTGTCATAATAACCTTGTGTTGTGTTCCGGCATTAGTGACCCAAGTTCCTGTACCCTTATGGGACAGCAGCGTGTTCACGATGCCACTGGCGTTGCAAACACCCATAGGCGACGGTAACTGCTAAATTTTAAGCGGGCCGTCAGCCTGTCTGCTGTCCTACGGCATTAAAAAAAAGTTAGAGAAAGTTTCGCCCCATTACGATAACGTTCCATAAAAATATTGTTTAATAATTTTTGATAATCATTTACAAAGAATTTCAACTTTATTGTAATTAATGCCAAATAACCCTGTTGTATCCAGATATCCCGCAGGTGTGATTGCGGTCACGATCTCCGAAATAAAGCAGGGCACTGAGGCATTTTCATGATACGGAAATTAACACGTTTTACTCATAAACTTTATAATAAACAGAATTTAATAAAGCAGAAATAATGTTACGTGGTCCTGTGTTTTGTTTACTCTTATGTAATAACCAAATATTCGTTCCTAGGTATATTAGTGTCCTGATAATCCTGACATCCACTTTCCTATAGTTAGATCATTTCAAGCGATCTTTAACGTCATCGACAGATATATTGTTTATTGCTGTAGAACAACAGACAAGCTAACGACCTTCTTAAAGTTAACAGTTTCTGTCACATACGGATATTTGCGACGCAAGAAACACCGCTAATACGCTACCGTCTACGTAGTGGAATTCGAACACAACACAAATATAGCGGCATATATAGTTCTTACTTCGCTCCTGCTCGGAGAAAATAAATAAATGTTAAAAATACAAAAATCAATACTAACTAGACCAATTTTTTGGAAAAAAAAATAGCGAGGCAATGTGGCTGAACCGTTTGCCGATTTATGATGAACGCACACTTGTCCGAGCCGAACACGTCGAACGAGTCGAACGAAACGAATTTTAGAATTCTGTATATGAAATCTCATGAAACCTTGCACACTTCCCCGCCTCGAATCGTCCGAATCTGGAAGAACCCCGGAAATCCTAGATGAATTCGGATGACGTCATCAGAGTCGTCGCGGCTTATGCGGTCGACTCGACCGATGCGTTCGCATTCTATCAGTTGCATATAACAGAGCAACGAGCGAGTACTATTTCTGCATTTCAGGCGTAAAGGAAATAGAAACGATTTCTTCGACGCGGTCGATTCTTTCGGCGCGGTCGATTCTTCTAGTGCGGATATGTGTACTAGGCCTCCTTGACTTCGATTCGTTCGACGCGTTCGGCTCAGACAAGTGTGCGTTCACCATTAAAATGTTATTGTCGATATATAAAAAAGGCAATAAAGGCTTTTTATTTATTTAGATGAATTTTTCACAGATAAACAATTTTAGGAGAAACGTAATATCGAACAAATCAGTCCGCCTCTTCCTAAATTGTTTTTTTTTATTATTATAAACAAGCCTGTTTCTTAGTATTAAAATAAACGCTAAGTTGTGTTCAAGGAAACAAGAAAGTAATGTAGGAAGCGCATTAACCCACTTCTTGAACAGCGATTTAACCAAATAGAGTTAGTTGTGCAGTCTTATTCCGCAATTGCAGTTAGTGCGAGTAAACATGAGTTCAAATAAAGTGCTGTGCTTGTTTACTCTTAGAGATTATTTTCTTGCACAAACAGTATAGCGTTACGGACGGCACACAGTTCGAAGCTGGGATAAGTTTTCGTTTACGTTTGCTTTCTTATAGATGCAACATACTACGCCTAAGAATGATTAACTTATTTTAATATACCTCCATGACGCAATGCCTTTCCCACGCCTGAACGCCTTTGAGGGCTACGAATATGGCTGTTTATGTATAATCAAATCTAAGAATGGAAAATATTTAAGTAATATATCAACTTAAATTATTGTATATATTACAAGGATATGAAAATAATGTTATTTTGTAGAATTTTATTAACGGATTGTCTTCTTTAGATCCCAAGGTACATAGGGTAAACTTCTTCGGATCTCTTTGTGAATGTACCCGCTACATTTTCCCATGCACAATACATATGCACAACGTATATCTGAGTATACTTACTAGGCATGCCTTTTAAGTTCTGTCGTTTCCATATTTCCCGGCAATTTTGAACTTGAAACTGTTCTATATTCGAATGTGTTTAAATTTTGAATCTCAAAACAGATGAAAATATTATTAGGATTAATGCTATTGTTTAGTCATAGCGTCGATTAGAAACTGTCTGGCCACGTACGAAAATGAATCTTTCTAAGGAAAATGTTCGTGCAATAATTTTCTACAACTTTAGAAGAGGCCTGACACGGCTTCAGAGTTTTGAACAGCTAACATTTGTGGTCAATGATGAAACCCCATGTCTGCGGACTGTCGAACGCTGGTATTTAGAATTCCAGCATGGACATACTAGTGTTAGTGACAAATCTCGGGAAGGACGCCCAAAATCCGTCTTCACTGAAGATAACATCATTGCTGTGAGACAACTAATTCTCGAAGATCGTCATGTGACGTATCGAGAGATAGAGGCTCTATTAGGCTCTATCAGGGACAACCATTGACAACCTTGCATGAAGCGTTTGGTGGGAGAAAGCTAGTTTGCCGTTGGATACTGTAACCGAGGAGAGTCAAATCACGTCTACGGCATCATCATCCTGATTCCAAACAACAATCTAGAATCTGGGTCTTTCAAGACGAGCCAAAGCCGACTAAAGTTGTTCGTTCTTGAAGCACTTCAAAGAAGATGGTGGCCACGTTTGTTGGAAAAACCGGTCATGTTGCGACTATTGTACTTGAAGATCGTAGAACGGTTAACGCATAGTGGTATACCACAATTTGTTTGCCACAAGTTATCTCCGAATTTCGAAAATCTAACTCAAAGCGACGGATCATCCTGCACCACGACAACGAAGGCTCACACAGCGCTCGTCAAACGATTGAGTATTTGAAGCAAGAAAAAGTAGACATTCTTGACCATCCTCCATACAGTCTTGACCTAAGCCCTAACGATTTCTTTACATTTCCTAAATTTAAGAAAAGTCTACGTGGTCAAAGGTTCCAGTCCGGTGAAGAAGCAGTCGACGCTTTCAAGTCAGCCATTATGAACACCCCCACTTTAGAGTGGAATAAATGTTATAATAACTGGTTTGAGCGAATGGAAAAATGTATTAAGCTACGTGGTGAATATTTTGAAAAACAATAAAAAGTACTATAAGGTTCTAGTTGTGTTTTTTTCTTCAAACGACAAAACTTAAAAGCCATGCCTCGTATATAATAACAGCCCAAAATGTCCCACTGTTAGGCTCGGGCCTCCTCCTAGAGGGCACGGACAGTATACCCGCCACGCTTCTCCAATGCGAATTGACTGGTTACACATACCAGTGACGTCGGTATGCAAGTTTCCACACGATGTTTTTCTACACAGTCGGTACATGGCGATTATACTATAATACGCACATTAGGAGAGAAAAACTGCCTAAGCGGTGCATGACACCGTGAGATATGAACTCAGGACTTCTACATTGATCATTAAGTGCAATCACTGAGCTACCAACTTTTTTTTTATTGCTGTAGAACAGCAGACAGGCTGACGGCCCGCTTAGGATTTAGCAGTTACCGTCGCCTATAGGTGTATGCAACGCCAGTGGCATCGCGAACACGCTGCTGTCCCATAAGGGTACAGGAACTTGGGTCACTAATGCCGGAACACAACACAAGGTTATTATGGCGGCATACTTAAGACCAAAGGTGGTCGCCATCCAGACGGGCTTGAGGCCCTACCACGTAGCTAGGGTGGGTTGTTTTGTCGCCTTTTACGACAGGTCGACCCCGGCCGCAGATGTTAGTATTCTTTCTCCGCCCCTGCACAGATAAAAACCTGTACAACTACATACTTATATGGCTTAATTAATTTCTATCTAAAGAATCCCGTACGAACAAGACTTACCAACCACAGCGTCTGTGTGTCATCATTTAGTTCGTGTACAAGCGCGGTTACTTTTCCACACTATTCTGTTTGTTTCAGAGGGTGAGAACACGGGACCCCGGGCTAGGCTATGCACCTGCTGTTTAATTGTTTAAGCCATTAATCCCTGTCGAGAGGGCCATACTTGCCCATAACTTATAGCCAATTGGACCTATTCTCCATTTGGACTAAACAATAGATGGAAATATATAATTTACTAGCAGCCCGTCCCAGCTTCGCACGGGTATTTAACAAAAAAATAAAAATTAAACCCTTCTATTTTTTTTCGGTCTCGGGGAAAAACCTCTCTTGACGGGTTATCCCGGCCCGGGGGGACCGAGGGATATAAGGGACTCCGGAAAAGATGTTCGACCCACTAAAAAAACCCCGCTGTTCTCCTATCGTCTACGCCCGGGCCCACGGATATATGGCCTGCCAATCTCGTGGCCCGGGCCAGCGCCGGCCCACGCTTTGTCTTAAAGCGGGCCACTTCTAAAGTGCTGGCGCCAGGGGGTCAGGGTTTCGTCCCCCCGGCGCTCTCTTGTAACAACGCTAGGAGTTGAGGGGGACTGTGGAACAGCACGCGGCCTTCTCCCTCGCGGCAATAGTGCGGGCGGCGGATCCTCCTCCGAGGGGCCGCCCGCGGCCGTTTTCTACGTCGGCCGGAGATCGTTGCCCGCCCTCCGGCGCCGACGACGCGGCCTACGTTGGCGGGAGGGGAGTGCGGTGGCGGACTCCCGCTCCCGTTCCGCCGCCTCCCTTGCAGACACTACTGCCTCGCAAAAGGAGGCGACGGCCGTCCATCCAGGATCGCCCCCGACCATGGACAGAACCAGGGCCGGGAGTGACAGGTCCGCGGCCAATTCCGGACGGGACTCGCATCCCCGTCGCGTGCTAGTCAGGCGTGGGTACGACTACCAGACGACACTCCAGAAAAAGCAGAGTCGCCTGACGTCGTAGCCGGCCCAGCAAGACCAACCGACAGCGAGGATGCAATTCCCGCCCCGGGAACACTCTGTGCAGGCGCAGTCGAAATAGGCATGGTTTCGACTACCAAATCAGGTCCCAGGGTAGAACCTGGGACCCCAATCAGTATTCGCAATCATCCCACCGGGGACCACGCCACGAACAGAGAGCTAAGTTGGAAAGGATGTAAGAGGTAGACGGAAAGAAAGGTAGGACTCTGTCGCCTCGAACGGAGAAGGGAGTGAAGTGACGGATGCTCGGGCACTTCGGGTACGCACACCCGCACTCCTCGGACAGAGGAGCGCCCCTGAGGGCAAACCCTTCTATTTGCGTCAGGTTATTAAAAAAATAAAATTATAAAGAAAGTTTGAATATTATTATTTCTATGAGCTTTTATTTTAATGATTTTTTTTTTGTTATTACTTTTTATTTATTTTTCGTTATTTTTTAATAAGTATTCTAATTTTTGTAAAAACCCCAGTGACGCACGCCTACATTGCATAAGGTGCTGCCTAGCTAGCCGAACAGGGTGAGCGGCTACCACGCAACATTTTTCTAATACTTACATTTTTAAACTCGTGATATCTTTCGAATGGAATATCCGAATTGAATAATTCAAAAAGTTATATAAAGGTATTGAAACAGTTTTGAATATGAAGTAATTTATTTTGATAAGGATTAATACCAAGATCCAAATAAAGAGTCTTTTCTAGGGGCGGCATTTCAATTAAATTTTTAAAATAAAAGAACACTTATTGTGGCATAACTATAATAGTTAGACATATGCTGTCGCGACACTTTTTGTAAATAATTATGTGTTCTGCAAAGTTGTAGAACATTATTTTATTCTATCATCAATAGTTTTCGCAACGCACGCGATTTAAATAATATTTTAGGTAATTTTTTTACACTTTGGGTTACATTATTTGAGTTTTAGTAAGGATCCTTAATTTTTTTGAAAATATAATATAGCCTATGTTACCCGGGGATAGTGTAGCTTCCCAACAATGAAAGAATTTTTTAAATCGGGTCAGTAGTTTCGGAGCCTATTCAAAGCAAACAAACAAACAAACAAACAAACAAACAAACAAACAAACAAACAATCAAATCTTTCCTCTTTATAATAGTAGTATAGATATGTAATCAAAACGATAGAACTTTTTTCTCTTAATTTATGCTTTTTTTACTGAAATGTCATATTATATTATTGAAGGTTTATTTATAATAGAATAAAAAATAGGTGTTGTTGTTTTTTTTATTGCTGTAGGACAGCAGACAGGCTGACGGCCCCCTTAGAATTTAGCAATTACCGTCGCCCATGGGTGTTTGCAACGCCAGTGGCATCGTGAACACGCTGCTGTCGCATAAGTGTACGGAAACCTGGGTCACTAATGCCGGAACACAACACAAGGTTATTATGGCGGCATACTTAAGACCGAAGGTGGTCGCCAGCCAGACGGGCTTGGGGCCCTACCACGTAGCTAGGGTGGGTTGTTTTGTCACCTTTTACGACAGGCCGATCCTGGCCGCAGAGGTTAGTATTCTTTCTCCGCCTCTGCACGGATTAAATAAATAAATAATAAAAATAAAATAATGTATCCTTCCAAATAGGTAACGTAAAAATATTCATTATCATCGAAACTACTTAGTACATTTCAAGTCCAGCCCTGTACATGCAGGGTCAGCTGTCACATTCCCAATGTTTTTACACCTCCAGACATATCTCCCCTATGCTACACATATGGCAACACTAAATTGTTTTCTTGTTTCACTCCCTTGCCTCTAACGAGCGAAACAAAGTGCACTCGCATTTTTTTACCTATATAAATATTTGTGTTAGTCTTAAATCTTACCGAGTGATAGATTAATTTCTTTATTCACAAATACCTAGTAATTCGTGAATTTTTATTCAGATCGATTTTTTTAAAGGACAAGATAGAAATTATAAAAATATAAAAGTATTTTATGACTTGAATTCAAAAATATTCAAATGCGAATATTCAAAACGAAATAAATTATAATGATAACTGTGCTGCAAAAATAACTTTTCAACGCACTATTTATTAGAGTTGAAAGTTTTTGGAATATTAAAACAAACTTTGCTA
Source organism: Malacosoma neustria (assembly GCA_963693495.1). Lineage (NCBI taxonomy): Eukaryota > Metazoa > Arthropoda > Insecta > Lepidoptera > Lasiocampidae > Malacosoma > Malacosoma neustria. The sequence goes on along the minus strand of OY856385.1, from coordinate 10,704,913 downwards.
ATATATTCTTTTATTTTCCTGCACTAAATAAAACCCAAAAATATTTTTAAAGAGGTCACATTACAAATTTTGCTTTCAATCTTTCAGTTTAAGTGCAAAAAAACACATTCTTAAAAAAGAAGTCTTGGCTTGAAAAAGATAAATTTCAGTTTTTATATGAAACTAACCGTTCCCGCCCGCTTCGCTGGTCGAATACCAGAAAAAAGTACATAAAAAAATTACTCAAAAAGTTTTCGTACGCATGCAAGGTACACCGCTTGCCCCAGATCTTGGCGCCAAGAAAACACGCATTCTTAAAACTTTAAATTAAATGAATATAATGCAGTAATTGATTTAGGGCCAAGTGTCTAAGAAATAAAACATTGAAAATTTTAATTGAAATCTATCCAGTAGTTTTGCCGTGCCATTGCACGCAATTGCAAACCTCTATCTTTTTATTTATATAGAAAATCGTTTAGATTAAACGTAGTGTGTCAATATTTGAGTTACATATTTCATAATTATGCAGTAACAGATTTATGGAAAAATAGTACATACTCAAAAAAAAGCAAAGGTAGCTATTTAATATTTGAATAACACATATCAGTGGTTTTTAAAACAATACAGAACTCTAAATGTGTCAAATAGCTAATTAATTGTGATAATATACTAAAGGGCCAGATACACCGTGGGTGTCAAAGCAATTAGTTTCGCTATGCTTACACTGATGCAGGCTAGCACGTCTCCGAGTAATTAGAAGTTCATGACTGCTCTTCACCACAAACGAAATCCAGCGCCTTAATTTACCACACTGAATATACAATGAATTATAGCTTCTATACGCAACAGTGCTTCGACTACAATGTTATCGTCACCAGATATGTACCGCACGTCGGTAATAAACTGTGACACGAAATCAAAGTGTCAAACCTGATGAGGGGAATATATATCCGATGCCTTACGAAAGCCGGCAACAATAAGTTTATCAACCGTCCAAATCCTGAACGGTTTCGCCTCTACCATAAAACGGAAGTGCTTAACCGCTTCATAGATAGCAAGAAGTTCTCGATCAAAAGGACTATACTTACGTTGAGCTAAAGTCAGTTTTTTAGAGAAGAAAGCAAGAGGTTGAGCATTACCTTCAACTTTCTGCTGTAAGACTGCGCCAATCGCGACGTCAGACGCATCAGTGACGAGCGAACAGAGTGGCGTTCACGAAGCTTTCTTTACAAGTATTGAAAACTCCCATTAGTCATTTTCTTTGCCCACTGTAAGGTATCCCGTATCTCTAGCCACCGCTCCTCTCCCCTCCTCTCTCATACAGTCCACTACTTTCGAGCTATACTTCTCATTCCTGTATGGTCCGTGACCGGCATCGTACAGCAGTAGTAATACATGTACAATTTCCCACACAGCTCTGTTTTTATATGGGTAAGCCAAATTTGATTAACCGCATTTGCAATATTTTTAAAATTTATTTCCAAAACACACAATAAAGGCAAAACAGAAGTACTTTTTCCTAAGTATTTTTTCCTTAAATTTACGCTTTACTAGGTATTTCTTTAAGATATTCATTATAATATGTTAAAATATTTGCATATTTATATTTTTTTGAAAATGACTTTAATGTACATGTCTTGTATTTTACGTGCCTACTGAATCCTTAAAATATACATGCATGGAATCCTTTGCTTTGTTAGGAAAGTAGCAATTTAACTAAAGTGTACACAGGTGTACTGTACTACACTTTAGTTAAATGCAAGCAGATATTTGTTTGATAAATCAAATTCATCTTAAATATGTGAGATTGTACGGTTACTTAAATATGTGGTAACAATTTTTAACCCACTTAAAAGAACTGTCTATTGATTTCGCTTTTCTAATTACTTGAGTTCATAAAAATCATGCAAATGAAAGCTAATTAGCACTAAATATTCAGCTCTACTTTTGTAAGTACTTGAAAACATGAGTCCTTTTAATTGGCATAAGTTTTTTGAATGCATTGATATCGTTCATTTTTGAGCACTTAAGAAACAAGCCTTTAAAAACACAAATGTCTAACTAATTAGTGTTGGCACAAATCTTCGAAATTCAAAACTTTTAATGACGATGAATAGAAGTTTACATGCCTCTTAAGTTCAACCACTTAGCGCACGAATTTTCTTGGCCTCATTAAGAAGTCCGCGTTCAATTTTAAACGTCTCTGTTGTTATTATGAATAACGAGAATATGACATTGTTAAAGTAAGACATGCTCTGGAAAAAGTTCTAGAGGTATCAATATTTATAAAGATTGTTCTAATTATTTATAAATCATGAGGCATTATGAGAAACCTCTTTGCTTCTTGTCCAAATAATTTCAGAGGACCCTTAGGTTAGCTTCTTCATTTACTGATCAGAGCCTCGGACGGAAGTTCCTTGAAGATGCCTTGCGTCTATAGAATCAGTACTCCTACGGAAGTTACTGCTATGGAAAATTAAATTACACCAGATTTTCAGGAAAAGGGAGTGCCACGAAAGAGCAGTTTCTTTCAACATTGAGATGTAAGCTCATAAATATTAACGTTCTTTAGATTCCGTATGAAGTTCAAAGTTATTAGATTTACAAATATAATTCGTGACACAAAGCAAAATGCGGATAATATTTCTAGCTAAATAAAATAGGTACCCGTGGAATGTAAAGCTTTGAGACTGCTCTAGTTTGAAATGGGCTCGGAGTCGGCAGCACTCATCTTGCAATCGTTGTTGCATTTTATTACTTTTCCATTTCCACTGGGGTTTCAATTTCCTTTCTAATAATTAATAGCCTTTCTGTGACTTGTCTGACGTTTTCTGTTCCCGCGCAGCGCCAACTTTTACGTTCAATTTACGACATTACGTCACGACTTTTAATATTACTTACTTGCTTTAGTTGCAAAATAATTATTACTCACATGGAGTTTTAACCCGCGTTTATATTAGGTTGAAATTTCTACATAATTTAATGACTGAATAGAAACAAGTAGTATTTATCTGTAAATTAACACTGAATTTGTAATTGCTTGACTACTTATTGTTTGACAGTAGATTATTTCATATATATATATATATATATATATATATATATATATATATATATATATATATATATATATATATATATATATATATATATATATATATATATATATATATATATAAATATATAATATGTTTTCATATTTATATTGTTCCTGGTTATTTATATATTTAATTGATATTTAAGTAATAAGAGTTTTCTAATTCTTATTGCCATCCTATTACCCACAGTATTATGCATGCTTACTATTGCTTATAGTTATTGCTTTTGGGTGAATTTAGTATAGTAAAACTGGGGACTGCCACTGAAAACCAGCGCTTTATCGGAACAATTTCGATGCAACAAAATTTTGTATTTATGATAATTGTAAAATTTATGTAATTTCTATGTAATAATATATATGATTATTGTCGTTTTCTTTGGCAAATGAATGTTTTCTTTCTTTACCTCTTTCTTTCTATATCTAATTTAGATAGAGATAAATAGCAATCTGTATCCTAATCTATCTTTATACCAAAATTTTGAAATTGATTATCTAACAAACATCCAAACACGTAAATTTTCTCATTTAAGGACAGATGAAAGAAGCTTGTCAATTTTGATATGAGCAATGTAAAAGATTCTGCTGTGATGTTTGGATATTAGCGAAGATCTTACTGTGATTATATGCTTTTTAAACATATGTATGCTATTTAAAGGCTTTTATGCACTAGGCGAATAACTGTATGGCGGGACATTTTGACATGCAATTGACGGTTAAATGCATCCAGGCCAGATTAAAATGCCTCTTATACAAATATTTTATCCAGCGTGCTACTAATCTAAAGTATATAGATTCTTTTTTTGAGAATAGTATCTAATATAAGGGAATATTTCGTGCATACACAGTTTATTATATTAAGAAATAGTTTAAAGTTATAGATCTTGTCCTTTTTAGATTATATTTCAGGAAAACTCACTGCATCCCACCTTCCCTTCCTCCGAGACATCGGCCTTCCCTTAGTAGGAACGGATTGTATACCAGTAACGCTTGTCCAACGAATTATAATGTCGCACATTAATACTAATTGTGTGCTAGTTTGTTGGTGAGGTTTTCCTTCATCACCTGTGATATATGGACATAATGCAAGAAAAACTGCCCTTGTAAAGAACCACCATCGCGGGAATCCAACTCATCTGTAGTAGGCCTCGTACTTAATTGACGACCTCCGAGGCGTAACGGCTAACGCACTTTGGTACACTTGCGGAGGTCACGGGTTCGATTCCCGTCTCGCATATGGCTGTTTATGTATAATATGTATTTATTTACAAAAGAAAATTATATATGTAGTTTATCACTTGTCTAGTATATTTATTTATTTATTTATTTAATTATTTATACATGATATAGGGTATGTAGTTTATTACACAAGTGCTATGCAACTGCATCTAGTTTGAGGCTAGATGGCGCTGTGTGAATGGTTCCGGTATATTTATTTATTAATACCACTTGTCAACAACTTACTCTACAGACTGACTATTTGTGTAAAATAAACTATGGTGGGAAAAACAATAAAACAACATTTACGAAATATTGCAGAGTTTATGAGCCATAAACATATTGTTGTCACTTTATGAGTTGTGACGTGAAACATAAAAAAATCATATATTTTATGTAGAATAAACACATGATAACAACGCTTTATATTAAAATACTTTTTTATTACCAAAGTTTTATTGCATCTACGATTTATTTTTGCTTAACAATGTGATTTTTTTTATAAATATTTCATTAGTAACCAATATCCTTATATATTTTAATTACAGGCTATTACGGCTATAGAGTTTATGAAAAAGAAACAATTATTACATTCTGACAAAATTAAGAATAGTCGAATCTCTCACTTTTCTGAGATACATTGGTGACAACATCACAATAAAATGACACTATCCACTCATCTAGAACAAAATGCCTTTTTGCCTATTATTAATGCCTTATTTTTTCCTAACAAGCAACAATATATAAATATAATTTAGTTCTTTCAGGGAGGAGAACTAAATTTCTTGCCTTGCCTTTTAATTTTGAATACTGAAACTACTTCTTAAGAAAAACAACATACAATAAGCATACTGAGAAAATACTCAACAGCGTATTTTCAAAGATAGCGTTTAGAATTAATCGAAATTAAAATCTTGGAATAAGAATTCCTATTGAATTAATTTTATCGAGTCTCTGTAACATATATATATATATATATATATATATATATATATATATATATATATATATATATATATATATATATATATATATATATATATATATGTGTGTGTGTGTGTGTGTGTGTGTGTGTGTGTGTACATACATATAGACACGTAATCAATATATAAGTACATAATAAAACAAACATATAATCACGCGTTTAATTTTAGACCAATACGCGTTTCGCTATGATTAAAATTCAGCGATATCAAAAATCACATTTAAGTTGATTGAATTATATCAATCACCAGGTTAGAGTATTTGATAGCTATTATCCCAAGTATAAATCCGAGAAAAGGGCATTTTGATCAAAAGAAATAGGGGCCATTCCGTTGACTTTTATAGAGTCCTCGAGCAAAGCTCACATGTGCCTTAATGGAATCTGATCGCTTTGATATCCTCACGCGGCGGCGAGATGTTTTCACACGTTATTGACTCCTCAACACGTCCAGGAACATATTGCATTACTCCCAACGTTGTAATACAATCTATTTGATTGGAATTTAAATCTATATTTTATTTTTAATATATTAATAACCCGAAACATGGCAATGTTGAGCTTGAACCTCGTCACAAAGTGATCATATGCCCGCCGCGCCTGTCCGTTCGTCAATTTTCTTTTCATGCAGTGGTGGAGTAAGAATACTGACAGACCCATGTGGCCCGAGGCTGCTTATTGTAAAATGTGACAAAGCAAACATAGCTAGGTAGAGTTCCAAGCCTGTCTGGATAGCAACTAACTCTGGTTTTTAATTATGCCACCATAATAACCTTGTGTCGTGTGCCGGCATAGGTAACCTTAGCGTTAACGTTACAAACGTTCGTTGGTGATGGTAACTGCTTACCGTAAGATTATCTGTCGGCCCGTCTGCAGTTCCATGGCAATAAAAAAATACGTTATAATAATATAATATAATAAGTAAATGAGATCCATCACCAATCAACCAGAGGACATAATTCATATTTTAACAGAGTGTACTCGTAATTAATATATATATATATATATATATATATATATATATATATATATATATATATATATATATATATATATATATATATATATATATATATATATATATATATATATATATATATATATATATATATATATATATATATATATATATATATATATATATATATATATATATATATATATATATATATATATATATATTCCGGGTTGCCTGGAAGAGATCGCTCTGTAGCGATAAGGCCGCCCATTGTAAGTCAAGTACATATTGATTGTGTATATAAGTTTCATTGTGTTTATATAATTGGTTTACAATAAAGTGTTATCTATCTATATATATATATATATATATATATATATATATATATATATATATATATATATATATATATATATATATATATATATTGCTAGAAGTTAACTTTTATTTATATCAATTTTATATTTTTAATATTAACATATTCTTTCATTTTCTATAAAATGTCTGAATATACCATGAAAAATATTCACCAAAGCGATCTTCATTGGCACATTTTCCAACAGATTTAAAAAGTAGGGCAAACTCACAAGTAAATCAAACTTTGTACTTATCAAAATTACATGGAAACGCTTATAAAAGTACTCGACTTTCATATTAAAAGACGGAAACGTAACAAAACGACAAGGACTGTCCCGAGGGATCAAGGATATGCTCCATTTTATTATTTGCTTATTACCTAAACAAACCTCGCTTTTGTCAAGTTCGCAATCATTTCGATATAACAATCATTTTCTTTTTTCATTTTCTGTGAACTGTGACACACATTAACTATTAACTGTAAAAACATAAAACACGTCATATTTTAAAATCGTTAGTTGACCTGGCAAACGTTGTTCTGCCATATGAATTTAAAAATAAATAGTCCTTCTCCGAAGTCTATGACTATACCGAAATTTATCAAAATTGGTTAAGCGGTTTAGGTGTGAAAGGGTAACAAACAAACAAACAAACACACAAACTCACTTTCACATTTATATATTAGCTAGAATATTGTCTATAATATAGACATAATACAATATTTAACAAATAATGAATAAAAAATCAAGTCCAATTGAAAGATAAATAAAAAATAATGTGAAATAAACTCTTAATAGAGAATTTAACCTTTAATGTCATGTAAAAGCCCTGATCTAAAATGTTCCTCAAGTATTTATGCGTGCAATTTAATTATTCTTCTAGGAAAGGATTTTTTCATCCCGTAGTATCCAAATTAATATAGTAAAAACTAGAAAAAGTACAAGGTTATCTCATTACTTAACTGGAAGTTGATTAGATTACTTAACAGAATATACTGTGAAGAAACAGATGTGTACTGTGAAGAACTAAACACAATGATGGAGAAGCTGGCACATCTCCAACCAGCATTGGTCAATCGCTCGTCTCCGCTGCTCCTGCACGACAACGCGCGACCTCATACTACACAGCAGACGGTCTCCAAGTTGCAAGAACTGGGGTTGGAAGTTCTCCGTCATCCGTCACTTTTTCCAGAATTTGGATAACTTCTTGGCGGGAAAAAAATTCAATACCCGAGAGAACAAAATGCCTTTGAAGAATTTGTCGCCTCCCATCCAGCTGATTTCTTTAAGAAGGGCATCAATAAACTGCCACTGCGTTTTAAATTTTTTCATACAAAACGGCAATTTCATAGGTAAAGACCTAATATTAATGATACAAAACGGTGTTAGGATTCCTATCCAAATGTGAGGACCCTAAATTCAGCTCCCTAATAGTTGGTGCAGACAATGATCCAAAACTAATCTTGAAATGAAAAGCCTGGTCAGGCCAAAGCCCAGGTCATTTCAGATTCGAAGGATACTAAAACACTTTAGCAGAATTTAGCAGTTACCGTCGCCTATAGGTGTTTGCAACGCCAATGGCATCGCGAACACGCCGCTGTCCCATAAGGGTACAGGAACTTGGGTCACTAATGCCGGAACACAACACAAAGTTATTATGGCGGCATACTTAAGACCAAAGATGGTCGCCATCCAGATGGACCTGAGGCCCTACCACGTAGCTAGGGTGGATTGTTTTGTCGCATTTTTAGATAGGCCGACCCCGGCCACAGAGGTTAGTATTCTTTCTTCGCCCCTGCACGGATAAAAACTAGTGAAATTGTTAATTACAGACATAATCTCGTAGACAACAGATGGAAGACGAAAACAGATTTATTTTCTAGAATTTAGTGACAATCTACTAATGAAAAACACTTCCTTTACATCTCACAAATAAACAAAGGCATATTCTATTTTTGTGTGAAAAACTTATATCTCAATCAATAGATTGAGATAGCAATCGCCATATACATATTTAGATGAAAAGAATCGTTTTACTATTTGATTTAGACTTTCCCATTATAGTGTTCCTATGAGTGCTTCACTGATTTACCATATCGGCTTGCCAGTATCTTCCTCGCTGATGTATAAAACTGTATGTCACCCACACTTACCCGTGGCTCTTGTATCTTGACAATGACTGTATCATCTTTACAACTACATACATATACGAGACAGGGTATTGTAAATGCATACTATAGACTAAATAGCATATACTACATGAAATGGCGACAAGTCTCAGAAACAATATGTCACCTAAAAGTACCACTTAAACTCAAAGGTAAAATTTATAAATCCGTAATGAGGCCTGTCGTATTGTATGGATCGGTATGCTGGGTCACAAACGGGAGGAATGGTGTTACATGCTGCGGAGATAAAAATGCTGAGATGGATGTGTGGATTTACAAAAATTGATAAAATTTGAAATCAGTATATTAGAGGAAGTGTGAAAGTAGCTCCAGTTATTGAAAAATTTAAAAGTAAATATACTAGCGTGGTTTGGCCATGTAATGCGTAGGGTAGAATGCCATATAACAAGAAAAATTATAGCAATGATAGTGGATGGATACAGGATTAGAGGTAGACTAAAAAAAGATGGATGGATTGTATAAAAGATGATACGGTAAAAAAGTGTGTGAATGTTAGAATGACGGCTAAGAGAGGAGAAAGGAAGGAGAGAACATGTTGTGCCGACCCCATACACTGAGTGCGATGTGCAGTTGAGTTTTTGAAGGGAAACCTCATTTAGGTGCGTTAAGCACTTTTTGGGTGAACAATTTTTGGTTTGTAAAGGAGTTACCAATTTAAACTTTAATCCTTGATCATAAACCAAAAATAATTCGAAAATAATAATCTAATAGCTCGACGATACAATTCACAAATTACTTAGTTTTCACTTCTATCGGCAGTCACCAGACTGCCCTGCATGTTTTTTTTATTACGCTTTTACGCTTAAGCCAATGAACCAATTTTGACGAATTTCGCTATAGTCATAGATTTGGACCTTGGAGAAGGACATAAGCTACTTTTTTAATTCATATGGCACAACAACGTTTTCCGAGTCTAGTAGTATATTATAAAATAAATATAAAATTATATTATTTAAGCTTACTTTACTACTAGAAACATGTTCATGATTATGGCAGATATTGACATCATTTTTTCTTGAGAAAAGCCAAAAAGAAATCAAAAAAAAATAAGTTACCACAATAATCCATAATATGTTTAATAAAATAATAATATTCACATGTAAATGTTTATGAATATGTCCGATAATTTTGAATAATTATCTAAAACAACTTGAAAAGGCACACGTAGGCTAGCAAACTTTTGAACTTAAAATGGCTGAATTACGAAATTTACAAAGCGAGTTAATTGACTAGCAACGTATTATTTTGATTTAGAGCACTTTAAAATAAGTTTTCTACTCAAGAGGGGATTCGCCTCATCCAAATTTAGATTCAAACTTTTAGTTGAACTTTGCGATATCTTGGTTGAGATTAAGATATAATTTTTGAAGTAGCTTACATGGTGAATATTTTGAGAGGAAATTCAACAATGTTTTGTCATTAAGTAAAATGGCTTGGTAACATGAATAGAATGCATTCTTATTGGCAGTTTATATTTGTTATTTGACTCTATATACTATTCTTCTTTTTCCTGCCCTTATCGAGATATATTGGCCATTATATGGGGTCAGCACATGTTACATGTTGTATAGTTGTGGCTTACTTTTTACAACCGGCTGCCTGCCTGACGTTAACCCCTTTTTGGGGAAAAATCTGTAAAATTTTATTTCATTTCCTTCACCTTTACAAAAAGAGTATGAAATGCACCGTATTCATCCCTTTCCGATAATATAGACGCATCTACAATGACTTTTTACATTTTCCCTTCTTCTTGTACAAATAGTATCACACGTGTAATCTATATGAAAACCAGTACAAAACTAGCGTATATAGACGGCATCCGCAGCTAACATCCATCCGGTAAAAAAATCATATGTATACAAAAATATTCATTTATTGAAGGTCCATCGTCTGGTGGAAAAAATGGACGTATACAAGTAGCCTAACGCACCGTCGGTATGGCCACTGCGTCTGCATAGGTCGTTGACGGTCGAGGATCAGGGTAAGCGGTGAGCACAGCTGATGTGGGACGTGCACGTCTTCAGCTGTTTTTGTTGTTTTCTTTATTTTATCCATCACTGTGTACAATTTTGTACAGCAAATTTCCGTCGACGTTTTTTTTATTTAACAGACATGCTGACGGCCCGCTTAGAATTTAGCAGTTACCGTCGCCTATGGGTGTTTGCAACGCCAGTGTCATCGCGAACACGCTGCTGTCCCATAAGGGTACAGGAACTTGGGTCACTAATGCCGGAACACAACACAAAGTTACGGCTTGAGGCCCTATCACGTAGCTAGGGTGGGTAGTTTTGTCGCCTTTTACAACAGGCCGACCCCGGCCGCAGAGGTTAGCATTCTTTCTCCGCCCCTGCACGGATAAAAACCTTTTTTGACATGTAACATCATGTTTAGATTCGGGTCCAACATTTGTTATATCTATAATTAGTGCTTGTACGTGTATGAACACGTGATATTTTATTTAAAAAAATTATTCACTTTTTACACGTTTTTGAAGTATCACAGTGCTTGTTATTGGAATTTTGATTAATATTTTACACAAAGAAATACAGTGACAAGTAACATGATTGACAGCCCGTAAAAAATTATATTTCCTAATATAGCAACTAAATATATCCATAGCTGAACCGTAGTTGTTAAAATTTATTTTTAGATTACATTATAAAATTTCATCTTCTTTTACTAGTGTATTATCCCCGCTGCACGTTGTGGATGAGCCCTCTGTGGCAAGAACCACAAAGAAACAAAAACAAATTTAGTCTCTTTGTGCAATAAAATCCCTTGCTTAAAGGCTAATTTGTTTTCTTTACAATGGCTTCCCTACAACTCTGAAACTAGAAAGGAAATGTAGAAATTATCTTTAGTAAAGAGGAGAAGCAAGCCATTTACCATTTTTTTTCTAAATAAGATATCTCTTAGTTATATATCGTAGGGATAATCTATTGATTATCCCTACTCCTCTCTTAAGTCATGACTACACGACCATTGCATCCCAAACTTACTTAACAATACAAAATTTCCAGCGACTATTTATGCATAATATTCTACCCAATGAAAAATGAAAATGTCCGTAAAAACTACAATCTTGACGTGTCATAAATATTTTTCAAATACTTAGTAAATGATACTTTAATTGCGATCTATATATATTCACTTGAATATTGTAGATAACATAATATTAATTGATAAATCAAAAGAATTTCTAAGACAAAAGTGATTTATATAGATACTAGAAAAAGACCGTGACGCCATCAGCATGGTTTTAATACTGAACATAAACATAATATCCTTTAATTACCTTTTGGTATACTATTTTATTTTTAATTAAAACTTATGAGTATTATTCCTAATTCCTAATTTTGTATCTTTTATTGATTTTGACTGAATTTTTAATATAATTGTAATGTATAGGACTTAATTCTGAAATAAATTATTATTATTGTTTCCGGGCTATATTACTGAGCCCATCTTTATATCAGTGACTTTCTGTAAACTTCCTTTTTTGAGCAAAAGGAAAACTTTTGAAAAGTCTAAAATTTATTTTTATCGGAATCACGTTTAGTAATTTAGACTAAAAAATATGGTGGATTGCGTTAAAAAATGATATGGCAAAAATTTAAATGTTGAGATGATGGCTAACAAGAAAATGGAAAAAAATGTACCGATCCAGCAAAGATGAGATAAAGGCAGAATGAAGAAAATAATAATTTAAGCCTCGAATTTCAAAATAAATACGGAACTATACTCCTCATTTGCTGATGTGGAACTAGCAAAATGAGAAACCGGTATTTTACGGTTCCGTTAAAAATGGAGAATATCCTATTATTATTTCCGTCCGGGATTATACGACTAAAAATTAATATGTAATATATTACAATGAAATAACAACTCTACACCTTTCAATACCATCCCTTCCAAGTTCGCAACAGTAGCAAAGTATATTCGTAAAGAGATATAAATCAAAATTATATGTTTCTGCAACATTCCCTTACACAGTATAAGAGAAATATTCAATAATAACTTGAAACATAACCAAGTTTGCAATATTTCATCATTATTTATTTTCATAAATTATTAAACTAGTGTTTGTTATATATACGTATACATTTTTATTTTACAAATCTACAAGTACTTTATTTTACAAGTACAACGTGACCAGGTTCCAGTACCACTACGGGGATAACAGCGTGTCCCTGACGCTGCAAACACCCATAGGCGACGGTAACTGCTAACTACTGGACCGTTAGTCTGTCTGCCTACAGCAATAAAAAAAGTTATTTGCTTACTTGTAGAAACATTTACATTTAGAACAGTGACATTTATTTTCTCGTCAGTAATTTTATTCGTATGTTAAGAATGATTTTTTACTTTTTAGTTTGATTAATTATAAAAGCGTGTTTTTAGTTTTTTTAACTATAATTTAATAACATCTATAATAATATAATAACATCCGATAATTTTATCGAATATTATTATAATCAGTCGTCCTGATAATTATCACTACTGGACTCTGGACTACCACGCCACACTTGCCCAAGACGATATAAAGCAATTATAATATACACACTACGCAACAGAAACTGCCTAAGCAGTGCATTATGAGAATTGAATCTGCGACCTCTTTTTAATGTGTTAGTCTGCGTATTGTTGCACTGTTACCATATTTAGATTTTCATAAAATCACAATAAAAAATTATATTATTAAAAAATAGGGCTGTAATAAAATATTCTTATGTAACAGAATTGGTAACATGTGGAAACGGCACTTATCCGATGAGCGCACTCGGTTCGAACCCTGACCCAAATAAAACACCCAGCTATCTCCCGTCAGTGGCGTGGATTTGTTGGCGGACCAAAGAATTTAGTACCCACCCCTGTCCACCTCGACCTTTTCACACGTACCTACGGATATATGAAGTGAGGTATTTCCAAGAATACTACCTTACACTTTGATTAAGATTGTTTTAATAATATTCATGAATATGTACCATTTGAAACGGATAGATAATGTTTAAATATGATTCCATAAACATTGTTGTAGTCTATGCGATTTACAACATAGCATAGCTACGTTGTCGTGTATCTATTTATGGTAGTACAGATGTCACTGTCAAGACACGAGAGCCACGGGCGAGTGTGGTCACATACATACATCGGCAAGAATTATATGTAGACAATTACCGAGACGGTAAATCACCCATAGGAACACTATACTTTACTAGGATTTTTACTCCACTTACTAAGAAATGAGAAGATATATAGCATTTCAGCAACTGTCTTGTAATACGCTAATTTGGAAGAACGAGACATGGAAGACAGCCATAGCCTCTGGCCTTCCTCCCAAAAGAAAAGGCCAAGTAATCCTTCTGTTTTCTATGAACTAGCAGAAAAAATATTATTCACTTTTCACCTTTAAAAACTTTTGTATACTTTTGACTTAGCTGTAGCGACTCTTTAGGTCGTAGGCCATATTCATTTTTATATATTTTAGTCTCTTTTTCATTTTCAATTTCCCAAAAGCAACTTTTATAATATAAAGGGTGAAATACTATCTACAATTATTTTACAGCGCGCCATCTTCTAACATATTATATATAGCCTAAAATATCTGTAATTAATATGATATAATTTCACATAAAATATTTCTAATTTTTAACTGTAGTTAATGACTAGATTAATCGCAATATTGAATGCCGAATTCTTGAATATAAACAGATATAATAATAATCTACGTAGAGATAACTTGATAGTGTGAAGCCAGAAAGTTAATATTGTCGAAAATGATTCCCAGAGTTTGATGATTAGTAAGATTGTAATTATAGTATCTAAGATAAATCATCGCAACCCCACTTACATCATGTTCTTCAATACTATTTACTAGTCTATCTGTTTTCATAATAATAATTGAATATAGCGCCATCTCGTAAATTATTACTTGGTGAGCAGTAAAGTTTCGCATAGTGACTTCTAAATCAAAAAGTTAAAACGAGATTCTCAGAAAAGTTTCCAATGAAAAATCATTTGACAATATTTAACCTCGACAACCTAGGGTTCTATTCCTAAAGCAGATAGACATGTTTAGTGTGATCTCACGTTAATTGGGATAGCAGCAGCCGATATTCATTTTTTCCTGTGTTCCAGAAATAAAGCAAGGAAGAATTTTGAGTTCCGTGTGTAATAAAGAACTTAAATCTAATTTATTACTCATCTCCAGTACTAAAATAATTTAAAAAATTATATTGAAGTTATTAATAAGTCTATCTAAACTTTACAACATACAGGAACTCGTATCCAAAATAAATCTCATTGTGTTTACAATGTGAATGTGAAATTTCTACAGAGCCACTACATGCATGTGAGAAAACACAATTTTTATTCATTTTGTTACCTGAAAACGTGTAAAAAACCCCGGACAGTGTCCAAGCCTAGTAATTCACCACGTCATGACGCAGGCCCCGGTGCAGCTACGTAATCAAATTTCGTATCATCCTTTTGTGTGTTCACAAAACCAGTGATTTAGTGGTTCACACTGTTACAGTTTAATTTAAAGTTTCCTGGTATATGAATGAAATAATGTAATGACTGCATTAAAAGATTTTATTTCTTTAGGAAAGGGTAATTTTCCTCAGGTATGGTTATTCTTATCAGGCCCTGTATAATGTTATTGCTTAAGCGTATCTGAGATTGTAGTAATACATATAAATTATATACATATATTCGTTCTTTCGTACTTACGATCCAATAATAGTTGCACTGCTAAGGCAGTTATTCTCACGTAATGGGCACATTACAACAAAATTACTGCGTTTCAATGATGAAGGAAAACATCGTGAAAAAACCTGCATACGGAGATCATGGGTAGTCAAACATGGCGTGTGTACTGCGCATTCCATTCAGGCCGAGGCCTGACACCCTCAGCGGGATTTGACGGACTTTTATTATACGAGTATTATAAGGTATTGGACTTATCCGTGCAGGGGCGGAGAAAGAATAATAACCTCTGCGACTGGGGTCGACCTGTCGTAAAAGGCGACCAAACAACCCACCCTAGCTACATGGTAGGGCCCAAGTCCGTCTGGATAGCGACTACCTTTGGTTTTGAGTATGCCGCCATAATAACTGTGTTGTGTTCCGGCATTAGTGACCCAAGTTCCTGTACCCTTATGGGACAGCAGCGTGTTCGCGATGCTACTGGCGGTACACACACCCATAGGCAACGGTAACTAAAAAACATAATAGCGAAACTTCCAAATGACTATAAAACTGACATTTCCAATCTAGAACAAATTTATAAATCAAACAAAACTCCACTATTGTTTTGTTGTGGTTAGGTTGACAAATGTACAAGCTTACTTTGTAGCGTTTTAATCGGCTTATTTCGACCAGAACTTACCGCTACAGACGTTTATTGAAAAACGGCGGAAGCAAAGTTTATTTATCAACAGGAATTATATTCAATTCAAGTAAATCATTAATTACTGTTATTCTGAGCAGTTTTTGTAACATATACGTAAATCTTAATGTATGCATGTCAGACATTACTAAAATCGACACCACTACGGCATTAAAGAAACTTTTTACATTAAATCTCAATCTCAAAGACACTTCTCCGGTCAATATATATGTAAAAGAACGCTATTTGTGCAGTAAAAGGAGTAAAAAAACGAAGAAGAAAGGCTAACATAATATGTGGAAGATCATTACACGGTTGTTGAGTTCACAGCACACGTGCAAAACTAACCTCTAAAAACACTCCCACCCAGATACATGTATATTGTTAGGGCTGCCAGTTTCATAAAATTCAATATTAACATCCAATTTTTAATTTTTTTTTTAAATACTGGCTTCACTTTCAAAGAGAAGCTTTTCTCTTCGTGCAGGGGCGGAGTAAGAATACTGACTTAAAAGGCAATAAAACGACCTTAATAAGGTGGTAGACACCCAGATGGGTTTGAAGTCCCTAATTATGCCGCCATAATAACCTATTTTTATGTTTCCGAATAAGTGACCCAGGTTTCAGTTCCCCTAATAGTGTTTTAATGGTGCCCTTAGCATCGCAAACATCTATAAGCGACGGTCACTGCATCTTAAACTAAGTAACTAACGTCAGCCTGTCTACTATTCTACGAAATGATAACTGGATTACTTTTTTACTAGATCATATGAAACTCGCCATTGTAAAAAACCGTTTTAGTTTTTAACAAAACATACTTTGTACATACAATTCACATTATATTTATTTTTGGGGTCTTTATAATAAATGCACGGAAAGACAGGAACACAAAAAAGGTGCACAACTGTGTGAAGTGTTTGAAAATACTTAGGAGGCGTACAAGGATGATTCTACGTTCGCTTACCACAATAACCGCGTGAACATCAAAACCAAAGAACATTTCTGCATAGAACTGGCGGTCTAACAGTGTATAGTTAATTACAAGACTGGCCCCGCGGTACTCTTTTTTGGCCGAAACGGCTCCAGAGAGTTCGCAGCAGGTTAATGTTAACAATGGCATGCACATCGCGTTATACTCACAAAATTTTCATCAATGTTCTTCTACTGCCTGACACCTGGGTGGAGGAATATACTTTCGCGTGTATACTTTCGGGTCGGGACCTTACGGTACTCTAATAAAGTTTGATGACGTTTGCATTATTAACAAATAGGAGCTACGTATAACCTTCACCAACCTCTCCCGGAGATATTACAGCTCTCAAGACACTTAGCTTTAATCTTATAAAATGGCAACTATTACAGAATTTTATAACCCTAAAAAGCCTAATAACAAAATGTCCTCTCACCGCACTCGTGTGTGCAAACAACCAAATGAAAAAGCTGAAACATTAAAGCATTTACCTTGAGCACATTCCCTGGTGACAATGCTTTAGATTCATATTTGAAACAGTTTAAATTCAACTTTTGTACTAATTGCCTCCACAAATAATTTTAAACGGTCACCATTTTGTGTGGAAATATGTAGAGCTTTGTACAACCACAATTCATATACTGTTGTTTAATTTGAAATAGATGTAAGCATATGTATAGTTTGTGTGAAGTGGAACTTACCAGTTTTATCGCGCTTAAAACTTGAAACTACCCACAGTATAAATATACTGCCGCCAAACCACCATCTTTTTTAAAGCCTTTTCCGGTGATTGGTAAACTGTCCCGCGATTGGACGACAGTTTCATGCCAGCGCCCTCTATTTAGAAGTAACATACAATGTTTGTACTAATTCAGACAGGAAGATCTTTATTATTATTTATTATCTGTACAAATTTAAACAACTTAAATATTCCAAACTATATTGTTTATGTTGCTACAAAGACAACAAGAGATTGTGTAAAATAGTGAAAATTCGTTGTTAAAATATAAATATGTATAGTGAAATACCATAGCTTAAGTATGTGTACATACTACAGCTAAGCTTACATTATGAGACGACAGTATTGGTGGTGCTTTACTGTCTCGCAGGTGTTGAAGTCTATAGACCCTTATATGGATAAACGTAAAACGTACTACATAAGTGACAGAATTAATGAATGACAGATAATAATAACAGCTCACAACAACCTCCCATTGCTGGCTTGGGACTTTCCTTTAATGGAACGGACAGTAAACCTTGTCTAAGGCGGATTGGTGGATTACATAACCCAATGATATTACTATACATGTTTTCCTGGCGATGATTTTCTTCATCATCACCTTCAACATTAGATGAAAAAACTGTCTAAATGGTGCATGTTATCGAGGGATTCCAAACTGACAACATCTACATTGGTCTTCAATGCAATACCTTTGAGCTACCAGGTCTACCTTCAAAGTGAAAGATATTTAGAGCCTTTTTCTGCTTTGCAAATGACGCTTAATAAAAAAATCACAAGCTTACCCACCGGCTTAAAAAAAGTTACAATTTTGTGAATGGAACGCCTTTTGTTGTTTTCTTACTTTTGTCAAATAAATTGGATTGCTAGTTGTTAGTAGATAGTAGCCAAAACCGTGCACGTGAATGAGGTGCAAATCTTTGGAAGTGATCACTTTGGAAATTGGTTACAGACAAAATACAAAGTAGGCCAGCGTGAACCTGGTTAGATAGGTATAATATTAATATAAGCAATTCGTTTTCTAACAATTTTATTTTACTTATACATTAAATTAATGGCGATAATCGTTATTAAAATATTTTAGAATTTAAAAAAAGGAGATTCCTATATTTTTAATGAAAAAATTATAATTCTTATATTATCTTCTAATTTTTTTATTATCTTAATAAGCAGTTTCGTGAATATTCCCTCGTGCAGCTAATAACCTACAGTAATAAGTAATTATGATAACGTATTAAGATAACTTTTTAAAAATGTTGCACATGGTAACTTAATCTAGATTTTGTACTTTTAACATTACAAGCATCATTTGCTTATCATAACTGAGACTATATTTATGGATTTAAATAAGATATCCATTCGGCTACCCAATTAAAAATCACAGGATGGGACAAATTTTTCAAAGTCGATTTTTTAATATCACTCAAGTGGAGTGAAATGAAAAGTGGTGTTAGATGATCTAAATCATATTTTTTTAGATTTTATTTTTGTCAGTTACTTTGTTTTTAAATTCGGCAGCCGCATTCCGTTCGTATTTAATATTACTTTAACTGTAAACTTTACACGTGTGACAGTCTTTTAAAGGTTTCACACATACACATGTTATACAATATACTATCGCGAGTATACAATATACTGTTAAATATAATGATGATTTGCAAAAGTCAAACTTTTTTCTATTCTTAGCCCAACACGCTAAAAATGAGTTGGATTGCTCTATTGTTGTACTGAAGCCAGATAGATTATAAATAATTTAAAAAAAAGACTAAAGTCCGAGATAAAAAGGAATTCTACAAATATGTATTGATTTGAAAAGAATATTAAGCAAATAATTAAAGCTATGTCCAACACTCAATAATGTAGCATTTATAAAAATATTTTATTAATATAATCTCTAACGTTTCAGGTTGATTTCATTTACTTGATTATTTTTATAGGGTGACCGCCATAGTGCAACGTGAACCTCAACAACGGTCTTTCACGCGTCGGAACACTTGTCCCCAACAGGGTGGGTCGATTTCCATCCCGAATGTAAGTGTTTATGGTATATATAGAATGTAAATATTTGTTTACAAATAAATCCATATATTTATATTGCTGAGGAACAGCAGAGAGGCTGATGGCCCACTTAATAGTAAACATTTACAGTCGCCTTTGGATGTTTGCGACGCTAGGGGCACGGCAAACACGCTGTTATCCCATAAGCGTACAGAAACCTGGGTCACTAATGCCGAACACAACACGAGGCCGAGGGTGGTTGGTATCCAGACGGGCTTAGAGCCCTACCACATAGCAAGGGTTCTTTTGTCGCCTTTTACGACTGGTCAACCGTAGCCGCCGAGGTTAATATTCTTATTCCGCCCCTACACTGAGAAATATAAGCAGTATATCAGTTATTATCTGTGCAGAGGCGGAGAAAGAATACTAACCTCTGCGGCCGGGGTCGACCTGTCATAAACGGCGATAAAACAACCCACCCTAGCTACGTGGTAGGGCACCAAGCCCGTCTAGATAGCGACCACCTTTGGTCTTAAGTATGCCGCCATAATAACCTTGTGTTGTGTTCCGGCATTAGTGACCCAAGTTTCTGTACCCTTATGCGATAGCAGCGTGTTCGTGATGCCACTGGCGTTGGAAACACCCATAGGCGACGGTAACTGCTAAATTCTAAGCAGGCCGTCAGCCTGTCTGCTGTCCTACAGCAATAAAAAAAAGTTATCCAGTATTCATAACATAAATACTCTGCTGCTTACTTTAGAACTAGAGACGCTGTAACCACACAATATTTTGTGTATTAGTTTCATTGCAATAATTTTCCATAAAAGTTTATAACATTTTGCAACAAGACAATATAGTCATTTATTTTTCTGGTACATATTATAAATATCACTCTAAAATACTCCCAGATTAAAGCTTATATCAGATTATATGTTATTATCTACTTCGTGTTAAAGAATAATGAACCTTTTAATAATCACCGTGTTTTCCTCTACATGATAACACGAGCTTCTTGACGATATACTGGCGTAACAACTAACACACGTTGGAATGGTGGCGGAGGTCGCGCGTTCGATGTCCGTCCAGCGTCTGGGTGTTTATCTCTATAACATGTATTCGTTTACAAAATGATGTATATCAGTTGTCTAGTACCCATATCACAGGTGCTATGCAACTTTTGGGACTAGATAGCGTTGTATAAAATGTTCAATATATTAATTTATTCTGCTACATCACGCAGAATAAAAGAAAAATTATTTAAGAGCTGTAAGCTTCAATTTCGATGCCACTA
The DNA here is from genome assembly GCA_963693495.1 of Malacosoma neustria. Classification (NCBI taxonomy): domain Eukaryota; kingdom Metazoa; phylum Arthropoda; class Insecta; order Lepidoptera; family Lasiocampidae; genus Malacosoma; species Malacosoma neustria. The sequence goes on along the minus strand of OY856385.1, from coordinate 10,683,746 downwards.
AGCTCACGTATGACCTAAATGGTTTGATAAAGTCAGCTAGCTAACTACCTACAGAACAGAAGCATGATATGAAAGGGATTTCGCCAAGATTCGTTTTGATTACGGCCCGGATTAGGGCCTAAGGACCGTGGGACTGACGCACGGCCACACGCGACCTTCCCTAATCCACGATTACTCGGCCGGCAGAAATTGCTCCTATACTACAATATTAATTGAATTAAATTAGTTCACTTCAATTAATTTTAATTCCGACTTGGTGGTTTAAATTATAAATCAAATCGAGTCGAAATATATACCTACATCCAATACATATACTTTAAAGAAGTTTTACTTAATTTTTTTCTTTTTATCGGTTTCGTTGACGAAGTTGGAAATCTGGCAGTAATAGTAGTAATTATTTATTATTTTAGATTGATCTTATTATATTTTAGATTTGCTACCAGTGATACTTAGTTTACTAAGAGTAACACAGTAACATCAAGCCATTGATTTTGTTTTAATCGGAAATGGTGTAAACTATCTCTGGATGAGAGAAGTTCACTGAAACATATAAATACAATGAGGCTTACAAAAATCATGCCCCATAAAAGTTCTCAATAGAGTTATCTTCAAAGTGATAACTTCTGACGTAAACGGAATGAAGACCTTGAAGAAAATGAAGGTATAAATGAATAATAAATAAAAAAAGCATCAACAAAGAACATCTCTATTTCTAATAGAAACCAAACGAACTTCAGGAGTCAAAGAATTTAGAATACAATAAGGTTTAGGGTTAAGCTAAGCTACTTTATTAGAGAAGGATAAATGTTTTTAAAATCAAGATATCTTATTTTGAACAATGTAATCGATTTGTACGAATCGTGTAAATGTCAGTTTTTTTTTTTACTAGCTTAAACCTGTTGTCGCTCCAACCAATGCGAATGAACACTGGAGTGGTTTTAGTAGGTACGAGTATACCAGCGACGTGCATTTCCCAGCCTGGAGAAGAGGATGCATTGCGCGGGGAGTCCCACACCATCCTCAAGTTGCTACGCGGCTTCATTTCCGCCTCCAAAAAAATCCGCTCCAACAACATTTTAAAAGATCAATGTCTAAATATACTCAGTATTCAATGTCAAGGGCAACTGTCTTTAGCAGTTACACAGTGTCTTCGTATTTAAATGTCTGGGAACTAGGATCCAACATCATCATTCATGTGATATCCCGGTTGTATCCAAGACCTATACTCTGGGTGCCCGGTGTCCACCGTAGCGTACTGTCAACGAGCAAAAGTTCAGTTCCCTTTTTTTCACCAATGCCTGTCGGTAACACTTGCTTTTCTTTACTAAGAAGGCTCAAGAAGAATATTGGGATAGAAAAGAAGTATTGTTAAGTGACACGTATTATTTTAAATCAGTACTACATAATGGGATTATATGCAATCTGATTAACAATATGGAAGATGCCCAGTCATGCCTGTAAAGATAACCTTTTTAGGAAACATTTTAACAGAATGAATACCCAATTTATCCATAAACGTATTGCTAAGGAGTTCGACATTCTAATTCTATTTTACCCTATAATCATTTAATTAATCCATAATCTTTATCTTCACATATAATTAATAAAACATATAACATGACAATTTGAGATTTTAGGTATACCTAAACGTGGTATAATTTTACAAATTATCTGAAGTGATTTGTCTTTAATGCTAATCAGTTTACGACATTAATTCGCGCGATTAAACGATAATAAAAAGTACTCGTAATAGCAATCAGAAAAATTATGATGGGTTTTCCCGTCTGCTTATAATAACACAAATAATTTTGGTTGCTTAAGATTCAGAATTAAAATTCTACTGTTTTTAAATGCACGTTTGACAATCATTTGTTTCAGCTATATTTCAGAAGCCGTATTAGTTGATTGTTAGTATATGGCTCAAATGCGCTTGGCACTGATTTTGCCAGTCGCAGTAAAAGATGACAGGTGATGGAATAGCAATAACTGCTAGAGAAATTATGACATTAATTAAAATTATACTATTGTTATTTATAAAATATATTATAGCATGGAATATCTACTCAGTAACAGTTTATCGCATATACAGAAAGAATAATAATTTGGTTCATTATATATTAGTATACTAATTATATTTACTAATTAGGATACAATCTTCTGTTTACCCTTTCTTGCCCGAGCAAAACATCACCTTTACAGTCCCACATCGGTACTCTGGGGGAAGTCGATGCTAGTGCATGGGGTTCTCCAGACTACTATTGTGACTACTCCGACTACACTAAAAACCCTGGTCAACTTTTGATCATTGTTCTGCGACACCTCCATACTGATTACCCTACATGACCTTTGGATCTGAAGGCAACCTCATCTACTTACGATCTAAAAAAGAGAGGTATTGGTATATCTTAGTAACTTCAACAATGAAATAATAAGAAATACATAAATTTGACATATTTCGAATTTGACATAATGTTAATACAATACAAAAATACGATTTAAATCAATTCTTACGTTAGCCATTGTTCAACAATATTAATTACGAAACTTTTGACCGTAGTTTGTAATCTACGACGTGGAACGGTTCTGTAGAACAATAAATTTAGTTTACAGCAATAAAACACTCGTCCTTTAAAGACATACAGTGTAACATCTCTCACGGGACGAATTTACGCGATGTTGGGCACAATACATAAACTACTAAAATCTGTTATCACAGACAAAATAAATGCTATGTCACTTATTTTCAAAAATATGTGCTGGATATTTACTCTGGGAATCTTTCTTGTTAGCTTTATAAAACGTTTTGTTTTGAAACCTGACGTGCGTAACTTTTGGGTACGTCGGATATGTAGTACATTTTTACTCGACGTACGACGTACTATGAAGTATTATCAGAGGTCTAAATTATATTATTTATATAGATTAGGACACACGCATGATTTACATCTTTAATTATACTCATAATGAATAATAAATATATTAATTACATGATTTTCACTAAACAAGAGAAATCATAGAATAAAGCTTTATATTTAAACAATATACCACGTTTTTTATTCTCCCTATTTTTAATTTAAAGCATAGTACGAAATATCTTAAACGCATATACATCAACTAACTGAGAATTAATGAGAATTTTGATTAAAGATCCAAAAGTACTTATTTCCAAAATCAATAGCCGCAACAGCAAAAAGGCGGAACCTGCACAATGGCTTCATTTTATGTGATCCTTAGTAAGCAGGATAAAACGGTTCGCAAACATAAAAGTAATGTAATAACCATATTGTTCTGTGACTGTCATTTCATAAAAAAAAACATTTCCTTTAAGTAAAAGAAGAAATACATGAAGTAAATTATTTTAACAAAACTAATTTAGATCAGATTTTTACAAACTGTACTCGTAAATCTTCTTCTTTGTCTTTCATTGCTATAGGCATATTATTATATTTATTGTTCTTTTTTCTCAGCTCTAAGGCTGGTTTTTGCTACATTTACGGGCCAAAGCCAAGTAAATTCAGTGTGTGGTGAATTTTATGGTGAGAGTTTACTTTCGTCTAACTGCATGAATTTCCTAACGATTCTGCATGTGTTTAGAATGGCTGCTTTCTGCAGATTGATGTAAAGGGATTCTTCTAGGTCTAATGATTTTAAGCTACAGAGGAGATGGTTAGGGATAACACCTGTCGTGGAGAGAACGATAGGAACAATATAAACTTTATCTTATTTCCAAATTCTTGTAACTTCTTCTTTAAGCTCAACGTATTTGCTTATTTTTTCAACGATTGTTTTTTGTAGGTTATGGGTGTTGGGAATTGCAATGTCTATTAGGTAAGTGATTTTTCTTATTTTGTCCTGTAGGGTTATGTCTGGTCTATTATAATGGATAGTCCTATCTGTAAGTTTGGCGCGATCGTAATACAGTTTATGTGTTTCATTTTCTAGGATATTTTGTGGTGCGTACTTATTGTAGGGAGTGTTAGTATTTTGTATGAGACTATTATTACTATCTTTACCCTATTTCCTCAGAATATATACGGAAACATGTAAAGTCACGACTCTAAAAATTGTTTTTTTTTATTGTTGAGCAGCAGATAGGCTGACGGCCCACTTAATAATAAGCAGTTACCATCGCCTATGGATGTTTTCAACGGCAGGGATGCCGCTAGCATGCTGCCGTCTACATAAGGGAACTGGCACCTGGGTCACTTGCCGGAACATAACACGAGGTTCTTATGGTGGCATATTTGGAGACCAGAGGTGGTTGTCAGGTAGGCGAATCATACCACCTAGCTATATAGGTTGTTTTGTCGCCTTTTACGATAGGCCGCCTCCGGGTAGATAGTGATTCTTGTTTCGCCCCTGCTCATAGAATAAAGTTACATTTTTAATTTAAAATTAAAAGCTTTTTGATAGTACAATAATTATTAATACATTTACAAACTTAGATGTCACTTAAACAGTTGTGCGTATTCGAAAATGACATCTATCTGTGCCTGTGTAATAACGCGGCTTTTGTATAGAAATCTAATCGTGTGTCCAGGGTTTGCTATTCCATTGTTGCCCTTACTGACACTTCGTTATCTTTTATAAAACATTTGCAGCATTCGGTGTTGAGACTCTGGGGCCCTGGAGTCCATCAGCCTGTATTGAGACCTATCAAGATGCTTCATAGAGGTCTCACGGAATAGAAAGCTGGTATGTATTTAGAGAAAAGGATAAGTGTTGCCATCCAACGCGGTAATGCAGCCAGCGTTTTGGGAACTTTTCCGCCCGAAAGTGACCTGGAATCAATATATTATTATTTATAATTTCGTTGGTTTTTTTGGTAGTATTATTATACACTGTGTATTTTTAATCTACAGTAAATATACAAATATATATTACTTAACCTACTATATTAAATTGATAGCCAGACATCCTTACGTACTCAAAATATCTTTTCTAAAAAAATTACCTATATTCTAGCTTATTAACTCAAAAACATTATGAATGAACTCTTATTTTTAACATTGGTGGTACTGCTCTCATACAACCGTTGTTAGTAGTGAGAAGGAACACACTATCAAAAACACTAGGAAACAAAGCGTAAGTGGATTCGAAAGTAGGTCACGAAGGCATCTAAGGCACGCTTTCTAAAGGGTGGGAGGGTGTGAAGAGCGAATGACTTGTGTACCCTGAAGTGACGCATGTATGAAAGACCTAACTATATGTATTTTTCTCGACCACTAGCACAGAACACGGCTTGCATTTCATACATATAAAGGTTAAACCAATGACAGTACAAATTACCTATTAAGAAATACATCTACTCGTATAATAAATAATATTTGAACATGAAGTAAGATTTTAGAAATAAAATATTTTTATTTGACGTAGTTTTCAATGAATAAAAGTAAAAAAACGTGTACGTCTCGGGACGCCCGACAGAATGATAACTTAAACTAATTGAACTATATAATATTGAAATTGTTTAACTTAAAAAAAGCCTTGGTGATTACTTAAATGTTATGTATATTAATATGATAATGTAAGAAAAGATTATATTAAAAGGTTGAAAGAAATAAAACCAAAAATAATTCAAAAATAACTAAAGTTTACGAAATTCCAATTTTTCCAAAAACTGTTTTAAAAATATATTAAATTAAATTATTCCCTAATGTAGATTCTTTATAAAGAAAAGAAAACTCAACTGTATTTCATTGTAATAGTCTCAATTCGAATAGATCTAGCGCTGTGGGTTAGAGTGAGAGGTGAGGAGCCTATCTACCGCTGCCTTATGCGTGAGAGAAAGGGAAACCAGAAGGACTGACGCCGTAACGCGTTACGCAACATAGCGATTTACCCTCCTATAAGAAGTTATCATCACTTCAAAAACAATTGTAACAATTGTTATTGGATTTAATATATCTCGGCTTAAAAGCTACATAGTAAATAAGCACACCGGCATAATTAACGAAATATAAAATAGTCAAAAAATCTTTAATTGATGTTTATATTTAAAAATGAAACAACGGCACCTCTCTATTTACTTAAAATTAATTCTTTTAACTTTAGAATGTGATCACTGGTAATAAACATTAATTTTTTCTTATGAATTACACTTAAAATACTTTGGAAAGGATAGTCAACAAATTAAATCACAATAGCCGAATTTGATACTTCAGTGTCATATGGAGGGGTGGTATTCATAATTTTATGGGGAGGATATGGCATAATATCATTCAGGCGTTAAGAATTTAATTTAATAAGGGCAAGAGGAGGAAATATGCACAATTAATTTGTAATTTTTTCAACAAATATATTTTTCTATTTATTTTATACACAACAAATATATTTTTCTATTTATTTTAAGTTATCAAAGTATTTAAAATGTACATGTTAAATAAAACATTTTGCGTTCGATATATATGGTCCAAACTTAAATGGTGAAATTTTAAGTACAGAAAGGAAGGTCGCGTTACATCGTTTTAAGTATAAAATTGATAAATATTTTTAAGAAAAATTTGTATTTTTATATTCCGCTAAATATGCCAGGTGTGTGTATCATAATTTGCCAAAATTTAATTAACAATTAAGAAAATGAAGAAGTTACAAATAGTTTAGTTTTTATTTATAAAATTAAGTTTGGGTTAAAAATATTGAAAATATAAAACGATTTTATTACTGAAAACTATAAGTTTGCTACGATCAAAATATATTCTAGTAGTATTAAATTTAATTTTCATTAATTAGAGATATCAAATAAGTTTGTTATCAAATTAAGCACCGTATGTATGTGACAGCCATCTTTAAATCTCAGATTGTATAAATCTGTATCAATGATAAGATAAATATAATTATATATAAAGGAAATTTTGCGTGTTAATATTTTAAAAGCTGTAACAATGAAGGTGACTCTCGTGATTCTGGCTTTGGCCGTTGCCGCTTCAGCACAAATATCCTCCATTGAGGATCTGTCGGTGTACGGCTATCACGCCAGAATCGGTATCCCCGAAGCCCGCAGGATTAAGAGGCTAGAAGAGGAAGCTGCTAAGGTGGGAGATTCTAGCAGAATTGTCGGTGGCTCCATTACGGACATCTCACAAACACCTTACCAGGTAAACTGAATTAATTTACCACTTTCGTGATTAACGGCTTAAGCATGTCGATAGACTGCCGAACTGAAACCGAGCCGGTTTCAGTTCCTGTCCCGAATTTGGGTGCTTATGTATCATATGTATTTATTTCAAAAGAAAAGTATATTAGTGTTCATACCACAAACGCTTTGTTGCTTATTTTGGGACTAGATGGCGATATGTGAATTGTCAGAATACATTAATATTATTTTTAAAATGCGGTTTAAGCAGGTTCGATTACTGGTATAGATATTTCCCGGTAACTTTTTGCGGTTCAATTGTTTTGGAATAAACCACAGACTATTACGTTTCATAATAGCCATACGACAAATGGAATATCTTATTAAAAGTAAGAGGTAACTATTTGTAAGTATCAGGAATCAGTTGGAATTATTTTAACCCAGAGCATGTGTTTCACAATTTTAGAATTTTAATAAAGAAATATCGTGGTATACTCGAATTATTGATCGATTATCATAAATAGTGATTTAAAATATAATACGAGTGGCATTATTCAGTGTTTTAAAGAACATTTGACACAGTATGACGTGTTTTAAAGATACGCGGCCAATTAATTTGTATCCACCTCCATTAAAAATAATCATTAACAGTTCAATTCGTAATATATACTAATATAATCATTTAAAATGCCCACTGAAAGATTCCGTATTTTACTGTAGTAAATTTATGTCGACTGCAGAGAACGCAAACTGTATTCAATGTGGGTTTTTATACCACAAATCATATGTAGGACTCACAAATAAAACCTAAGTTAACTACAGACTGGCGCTGCCCTGATTGCATTGAGTGTGATGCGCAAAATGACAGTAACGAAGCCCCATCTCAGAACACATTGGAAATAAAAAAAGTTAGTATTAAGGACTACACTATTACAAATATTATGGAAGAGTTACGTGCCATGCGCTTGGACCTTCTGAGTTTCCGGAAGGAAATCTGTGACTTACAAGTCAGGTACAAACGTATAATGATCACGTTGAAGACCTGGAGGTCCGGGTAGCGGTTTTGGAATTACGTGTCTTGACACAAGAAGAAACAGCTACAGAGATTTTAGATCAGCTCAAAGCAGACTTGAACGACTGTAATCAAGAACTTCTTTCAAATGACATAGAAATTAGGAACATACCAGAAACAGTAGATGAAAATCTAACTAAGTTAGTGATCTCGATTGCATCAAAACTGGATGTTGAAATAGAGGAACGAGATATTGTGAATGTGGAAAGGTTTGGCAATCGTAAGCACAATACACCCAATAAGGATGCAACTGTACATATACCTGCTAATCCCGCTCCAACACATGTTATGATAGTTCGCTTAGCCCGAAAAGATATAAGTGAGGAACTGCTTAAAAAAGCCCAATACAAAAGTACTTAAATTTTCTGGTAAGCCTAGTCGGTTCTACATAAAGAAACGGCTTACGAATACAAACAGATACTTATTTCGTATGGCACGAGAAGCAGGACACCAAAACGGTTGGAAATTTATACGGATTAATCGTGGTCGCATACTGGCTCGTCGCTAACCAGGGGATAGTGTTATCCAAATTAAGAATGAATGGGATATCACCCAAAATATTGTGTCATGCGCAAATGCTTTTTAATGTATATTTTTTCCTCTAGGTTTTTTGATATTATACAACTAGGTATATTATTTTTGACTGTTTATTATTTAAAGGGAATAGCTGAACGTTATAAATTACTATTAACATAACATATCTAGGGTATTTTTAGGGTAATTGCAAAATTATTAAAAGAATTTGATGAAAATTCATGTATTTGTTTTTCTTTTTACTTTCATGTAACATTTATAATTTTATCTTCTATGACTTTCACCAGTAAACTGTATATTATTAATTATATGAAATTATTTAATCAATTTCAGTTAGCACAACTTTTATCCAAATTTTAAATATGTTAACACTTTTCTTGTATATATTCTAAATAAATATTATTATTATACCTTACATATGTATAATGATATAAAACATTTGTATGACTTCTACTTGAAATTAAATATATATCTATATCATAGATATTATTTTATATTGAATTTATATTATATGTTCATGCTGATAGATACATATTTTGATATATTACTAATAATAATATTCTTTTATAAAAAAAAATTACTTTTCAATTTTTTTATAAAAATCTACAACATGTGGTGCTGCTGGGTTAAAACTGTTTATGTTGTCTGTGGAGGATGATATAAAACCAGCGATGTGCTTGAATAACTTCAGGCACAGCATAATATGCTGAGTGTTCAACCTCAATGGCAGAGGTATTCTATATTGTCTATTTGTTACTGCTGTTAATCTTATTTGTATCCAATAGCAAATAAAGCTTTCTTTCCTTAAAAAAAAGTCAGATGTATATAGTCAACAGTGATCAGGATATAATTTTTTATTAAATAATAAATTCTTTTTGGAAGGCAACGGTGAAAAAAATCTTAAAAATTAACGTATGCTGGGCTTACTTTTTAATCAAGAAAGTTTTTACGGCTTTCCAATTTCATGTTATAAACAATAAGCACTATCTTACCGTTAAATATTGGTTGCAACCGATTCTTCCACTTCTATAACTAGAGGCCCCTTTCCAAAATTTTCCTTCGTTTCGTCATTTTTGCCATCCCTGGTAGTAAGATCAGGCTCAGGAGCTATAAATGTTTACATCTTGACATACGCATGTTTACATCTTGACTTCTTCTATGCATGTGTAAATGAATGAACTTCTCCTAAAATGCGGGATAAAGTAGACAACGGATCACGTGAACGTAGCTACTAAATAAATACTTTTGTTTAGGTAATAAATATATATTATACATAAATACCAAGACTCGAAGTTGTTCAGACGTGCGAATGCTGTTTCGCTATGGAGGTAGTCAATAAATATTAATATTTTTCAGGCAGGTCTCGTTATCCAAATCCTGTGGGTCTTCACATCAGTATGCGGTGGTTCTTTGATTTCAAGCAATCGCGTGGTGACAGCTGCTCACTGCAATAACGATGGCTCGGGTATTTCCGCTCAGTCCTTCACCGTTGTCCTTGGATCTAACACCATCTTCAGTGGCGGCACCCGTATCGCAACAACCAATGTAGTGATGCACCCACAATGGAATCCAAGCAACGCTGCCAACGACATCGCTGTCCTCCGCATCAACTCTGTCAGTTTTACCAGTAAGTTTTGAAGTGTAGCTTCCTTTAGAACCGTTGTGATTTAAAAATTATATGAAATGAAAAAACGACATCAAAAAAGACAAACATATAAATAGGATTTAGCCTGCGAGAGAATGAGATAGAATACAATTATACAGTGTTCTCTATAATTTTCGTCTCCTCTTTGTTCGGGCTTTCATAGCTATTACACACTAATATATAAAATGTAATCTACTTTTTTAAATTATTTCTGCCGTACGTGAATTGCACACTCTTTTGAATTGCAAAGGCTATTGTATGTAGAAAAAGCCTGCAAAAGTCATATTCAATTCCCGTTTCGAGTCTGATTGTTCGTTTTAAGTATTTTTATTTATGGCTGCGGAACAGCTAACAAACTGATGGCCCACTTAATAATAATTAGTTACCGTCATCTATGGACGTATCCGACGCCATAGGCACCGCTGCGTTCGCGTAGGGATACTGGAACCACACTTATGCAGGTAGACCACGCAATATTTTTATGGTAACATATTTAGAGAACAGGGGTGGTTGCCATACGGACGGGCTTAAAGTCCTACCACCTAGGATAATAAAAGTATTTAAGTTGTCTAGTAACCCTAACAAACGCTCTGCTGCTTAGTTTGGGCCTAGATGGCGCTGTATGAATTGTCACAGTATATTTATTTATAATCTTGTGATTTATATGAAAAATTATGCAAATATGATTTCGAAGTCCTTATTCTGCCTTAAAATTATTAGTAAACATCTTAAATTGGACGGTAAACCAACCTGTTGTCTATGACTTATCTTCTATATAAATAAAATGATAGTTTTATTTCTTAGACACTTGGCCTAAAGTAAAGTTGCCATTTGGCTCAAAAGTAAAGTTATTAAAGTTTTAAGAAACAACGATTTTTATAAGCACTACGTGGTCAGTAATGTGTATTTTCTTGCCGCGGAGAAGTGGAGCGAGCGGTGTTGCGCATGGTTATGAAAACTTTTTCATTCACTTTTTCTGTTATTCGACCAGCGAAGCGGACGGGAACAGCTAGTTATTTAATACATGTACTCTTTACAGATGTAATCCAGCCCATTGCTCTGCCCAGCGGTAATGAAATCAATCAGAACTACGTAGGCTGGAATGCTTTAGCTTCCGGCTTTGGTCTTACAACTGATGGTGCGTATTGACTTTTATATCCATACTATACTATGTTATAAATATGAAAGAAACTCCTTCTGTCTATCTATTACATTTTCACGCCTAAATCGCTGTCACAATTTTGATGAAATTCGGTATAGAGATAGATTGGATTTTGGAGAAAGACATGAAACTTGAAAGGGGTAAAATAGAAGTGAACGTAATTAAGTTCTATTTTCGTTATTAATTTATATGGCAGAACAACGTTTGCCTGGTAAGCTTGTAAATATATATTTATAATTAATGCCGCATAAGTTTGTAGACTTACAATTGTTTCTCTCTCATTTGTACGTCTACAAAGAAAGAAAAAGACACTAAAGGCACCGCGAACACGCTGCTGTCCGCTTAGGAGGAACAGGAACTCGGGTCACTAATTCCGAAATACATCACAAGATTATTATGGCGACATTCTTATACACCTGGACCAGGGGTGATTGCCATCAAGGCAGGCTAGGGGCCACAGCAATGCGTGGCTGGGTCAACTAGTAAAAATTATATTTCATTATAAGATAGTGTAATTAAGCAATTTCAAAATAAGTAATTAATTATTGTAGGCGGCAACATCCCCACAAGCCAGCGTTTGAGCTCTGTCACTCTACCAGTCATCACCAACGCTGAATGCGCTGCTGTATACGGCACAAACTTCGTCCACGCATCCAACCTGTGCACTAGCGGCGCTGGTGGCAGGGGAACATGCAGTGGCGACTCTGGTGGCCCTCTTGTCGTCACTAGCAACAACAGGCGTATCTTGGTTAGTAATGCTTTATTTTCCATACTTTTTATAAATACATTTTAAATAGAACATAAGTAACATAATAATGCTGAACAGTAGTCTCTTATTCTGTCAGATATTAAAAATATTATATATATATATATATATATATATATATATATATATATATATATATATATATATATATATATATATATACATATATATTATATATATATATATATATATATATATATATATATATATATATATATATATATATATATATATATATATATATATATATATATATATATATATACATATATATTCTCTGTCATACCAAACCAAGCCGAAGCTAAGAAGGTTCAACGTATTTGCTTAATTCACTAACTAACCATAATATCCTTGACTCAAATAATAAACTATTTCACAAGTAACGCTTACTATATCGCTATTATTATTATAATTACAAGTATGAATCACCCATCAAGAGACATGATGTTTCTAAATTTTCAAAAATCATTCGCAGGTCGGTGTTACCTCATACGGTGCTCAGGCTGGTTGCGCCGCTGGCTTCCCTGCTGCTTTCGCAAGAGTCACATCCTACGTCTCATGGTTGCTAGCTCAATAAATCTGATAATATATTATGATATTTTTGTAAAAATAAAATACAAATATATTATAAATGCATTCAAGTGTTTTATTGTATTATGAACGATATTTAAACGTTGTATCGTCGACGTGTCTGAAAAACTACAATGTATCAATTTACTTAATAATCTTTTAAATTCGGGTGCCTGCCTGATGAGCCCTCGATTTATGTCATTAGACAACATAATAAGTCTATATCACCAACTTTACTTTTGATGAATTCATATGCTTAACTCTAAGTAATTTTAATACTTAATTTGTAATTATTTGACGTAATGAATGCAATTATTGAAATAAATTTGAAAACGGCTTAAAAGGCGTTGTAAGAATTTTATCTTCAACGCTATTATTGAATTTGTCCAAGATAGACATAATCCTGTAAAACCTCGAGAAGGGCACCGTCAACATGTACCGGCCCCGGTACGATATGGGAATTGAACATAACTTTTGTTTTGTCCAAATTCATACAGAAACCGACCCGCCTGGAAGAATAATTTAGGCCGTTCAGCATTGTAGTCAGCTCTTTTTTTTTATTGCTATACGACAGCAGACAGGCTGACGGCCCGCTTGGAATTTAGCAGTTACCGTCACCTATGGTTGATTGCAACGCCAGAGGTATCGCGAACACGCTGCTGTCCCATAAGGGTACAGGAACTTCAGTCACTTATAGACCACAACACAAGGTTATTATGGCGGCATACTTAAGACCAAAGGTGGTCGCCATCCAGACGGGCTTGAGGCCCTACCACGTAGTTAGGATGGGATGTTTTGTCGGCTTTTACGACAGGCCGACCCCAGCCGCAGAGGTTAGTATTCTTTCTCCACCCCTGGACGGATAGAAATTGTTTCAGCGTCTCTGCAACGATGACAATATAGTTAGCAAATCGGAGATGCGAAATGTACTTGCCGTTTATATTGATGCCTCTTCCCGACCAATTTAATACTTTGAAGACATCTTCCATCGGGCTTTTGAACAGTTTCGGAAACAAAACATCCGTCATTCGACTAGGACGTCTATACGCAGATGTGATCTTGTCTTTTGGTCTCCAACTTGGACGGTCATCGTTGCGGCATTGTACAGACATTTCAGCACCTCAATATAGCGCCAGTCAACATGACACCGCTACAGGGACTCCAGAACAGCCCAGGTGTCAACAGAGTGGAAGGCTTTTTCGCTGTCCACGAATGCCATACACAGCGGGTGCTTATACTCTTCGTTCTTTTGTATAATCTGTCGAACAGTATGGATGTGGTCCACGGTACTATAACATTTTCGGAAACTGGCCTGTTCCGAAGGTTAGAATTCATCGAATCGTTTTGCAAAGCGATTCGATACAACTCTCGAGAACAGTTTGTATATATGGCTCAAAAGTGAGATTGGTTTTTAGTTTTTGAAGAGAGATTCATCGCCCTTTTTGAAATACAAGACAACCACACTTCTGACCCATGCCTTTAGTGTAGTCCACTGGTGTATGACAGAATTAAAAAGCTCAGCTTAAACCCTGAGAATTGGGGCTCCTCCTGCCTTAAGTAACTCAGTCGTGATTTTATCATCGTTACATCATCTGAGTGCTGCATTAAACTCAGCTTCGTCAACATCCGGGCTCGTGGATCTTCAGCGCTTTGGTTCATTGTTTCCACAATCTGTACAGAGTATAAGCGCACATAGAAGTTCTGTAATCCATCAAAATCTCCGGCCTAGAAGATACTATTGTACCATCCTCAGTTTTCAGTTTTGTCATATGGCTTCTCCCCAGCTTTTGGGCAAATACTTTGGACCTCCTATTTTGCTCGACCGATGTTTGTCCCGTCTTGTATACTTTTTTATTTGTTTGGAGAGAGCCTGATATTCAGACGTACCTATTTGTGAGGACAGCATCTCCCGTCTCCTCTTCATTAAGTTAAGAGTCTCTGGTGAAAGTTAAATATGGATGAGAAGTATTTACGGCCCAAATGTTGCACTGTTTTCAGCACACTGTTGGTCATCTTATCAATGTCGCCTGTGGTTTCCAGCGATTCGAATTTGCTCCGTAGTTTTAACTAGAACTGTTCGTAGCTTGCGACGATTTGAGGATGCGTTAGTCTGACCTTACCATGCGAACTCTATTTTAAAATTAATATTCAAAGTGCCTCTTACAAGCCGATGATCACTGCCCGTATTGACGCAGTTGATCACAAAGAGATCTTTGAACATATACTTTTTGTCCGCAACGATAAAGTCTATTTCATTTCTGGTCATATTATCGGGGCTACGCCAAATCCATCTCCTTTGGGGCTTTTTATTGAAGAAAGAATTCATAAGATAAAGCTCCTACATTTCTAAGGGGTTGAGCAGCATTTGGCCCCTGTGATTTCGGCTCCCCAAACCATAAAACCCAATTTGAGATTAGTCGCGTTTTTGTACTCCCACTTTGACGTTGAAGTCCCCCATCACAATGCTGCAATGTACGGAAGGGGAGCCCTGTATGGATTTAGTAATATATCTACATAGCTTCTACCTCTTCATCAGGGTGTGTCGAAGTGGGTGCATAAACCTGAACTACCTTCAGAGGGTATCTCTGGGTGAGTTAAATTACAAGATAAGCATCCCTGTTCAACACACTAGCAAGTTCTACAACGTTGCCTGCAAGGGATTAATAGATGGGAAAACCAACACCTCCCTGGGATACCTGATCACCTACTCGAAAGTAAAGCAAGTTACCCGAATCTAGAGTTATCATATTCTCTCCTTCCCTTCGAACTTCCGATAACCCTAGTATATGCCATTTAATTTTAGTTAGCTCTACTTCAAATTCTACAACGTGATAATCCAGCTGAGCGGATCGTCCATTATACTTAGCCAAATGCAATCCTGAATTGAAGCCTCCCGTAGCCCGGAGGTTTGTAGCACCCTCTGCCCCGTTGCTGCTGTAACCAGGACTAATAGTACTACCGGGAAATGGGGACCGGTTATTTGGTACAATATTTGTGGGGGTTTGTTGCCCATAGTCACCACACTGGGCAAGCAGTTTGGTGACCGCAGTGTTGGCTTGTTTGCATCAGATGCGCTGCTGTCCTTCTCTGATCAGTGTATTTATATAAACTAGCTTATTTTTAGGGTAGATATACCGCCATCCATATCGGTAGCCAGAGTCTCTGGCTTAGGTTGACTTAGGTTTCCTAAAGATGCTGCGGAAGAATTTGGATTCCCGCGGCCCCGCGCGCACGTGTGAGGAGACACCGGGGCGGTGGTTTAGCCGGTAAGAGACCGGCACGCCCCTCCGCCTTTCCCCAGGCAGAGGTAGTCCATGAGGATTTCCCCACCCCGTAAAAAAAATAAAGGTTTTCTAAAGATGTTATTGTGTAGCAATAATTAGTAAATAATTTTAGTGTACATATTGTTATTATACAGCTAACAGTTGTGTTTGACAAGAAATATCTAAATATTGGAGTCGATAGTAATGTTATTGAAGATATAGATTCAAAAAGCAGTCATTCAAACTAAATTTTGCCTTTTCTCATATCAAAAGTGACCATCACGGAAGTATATCAACTTGTAAATGCTTATTTCAAGATGAAATATTTTAAGAAGAATGAAGAAGTGGTATATCTAAAACCTATGTAACATATTATATCAAAATTACTAAAATTCTATTTTGCTCATATCGATTGTTTGTTGAGGCCGTATGTCTGCTTCCATACATTATTAATGGCACTAAAAGCGGCCACCACAACCTGCACTTAGTGTTACTATTACCCGTCTTCCAAAAGCCACCGAGTACCTACTTCAATTAGCTAATATCCCGTTAATAGTTTGTATGAAGCTATTTTCAACATATCCGCAACCAAAAACAATACTCTCTATGACTAAATCATAGTATATCTCAATAAAGTTGAATGGACATTATTACTATTATATTCATTACTTACATTTAAGAAGTATTTGCTTCCAGATCTATTAAACATTGCTCTCGAGTCTAAACTTAATCAAATCAAATACAGGGATCCTATATTACACTATTTTTAGTTATTTTTGTTACGTTTATAAAATTATAGAGAATTATTAACAATGACGCCTTGACATTTTTACACTTTGCTAAAACACTTTGCTTTTGAAATTTTGTAGTTTTTAGTTTTAGCGCCTATACAATTTCTATTCCAAGCCAAAATAGGGTAGACTAATTTTAGTCATCATAACATTATTTAATGTTAACATTTTTCACTTAAGATTACTATCCATTGTCAATTGGTGAAAATCGTTCTTAAATACTACCAGAATGTCATTAATGTTGAAAGTCTTTTGGATCATCACTAAATAGCTGATTTCTTTCTATATCCATTTCTCTCCGATCAGGGGAGGAGTTAGAGTACTGAAACCTGTAACTAAGGGCGACCTGTCGTAAAAGGCGACAAAACAACCCTAGCTGGGTGGTAGGGCCCCAAGCCTCCCTGGATACCATCCACCACTAAGTGGGCTGTCTGAAATTAACAAATATAATTTTAAGAAATTTCATTTCTCGTCTGGTTATTTATGTATAATATGATTTTGTTTTTCAAGAAAGGTATATATGTAGTATATCAGTTGTCTAGTGCCCATAATACAAGTGCAATGCAAATTAGTTTAGGACTATCTAGTCCTACCAACACCATCTGGTGTTGTGTGAAATGTCCTCAAAAATATAAAAGAAAAACACGCTTTTATAATTAATCAAACTAAAAAGCAAAAAATAATTCTTAACATAAGAATAAAATTATTGACGAGAAAATTAATGTGACATTAATTTTTCTAAAAAAACGTCGACACAAAGATTGATGAGTGAAAATGTGTTTATCTTACCACACCTATAGGACTGATTACAATAAATTGATACGTAGTTTTAGGCTCTCTACATAACTATAATTTCTTTAAACTGCTTTAAAACTTAAGCTCTGCTTTTATTCAATTAATTAGTCTTAGAAACGCTTTATTCGTAGCTCTTGTGGATTATGTATTGTTTCAAAAGTGATTGATCTTGTTCTCACCAATCACATCTTGCTCTTCGATAACTCTGTCACATCTAAATAATAACTTCTTCAAGTAATGCATCATTCTTCTTACAAATATTTTTATTTAATCGTGTGCCTACAGCCAAAACATGTTTAATTGATGACTATTCCACATCTGGCATTAATTAATGTCGTCACGATTCTCTTATCAAACGTTTGCGGATATAATCCAAGTACTCGAAGAGTCTAATCATTAAGTCAGTAATCAACATGAAGATTGTTGCTGTGGTCTTACTTTTGGCAGCTCTTGCCAGTTCTTTTGAAATTCCTTTAAAAAAACGTTCATTTACGTATGGCGTTTATGATTATCTCAATAGAATTGGAATACCAGAAGCACAGAGGATAAGAAAACTTGAAGATGAGATCACAAAAATTGAGAGAGTTGCTGGTGGATCAACGACTACTCTCCTATCTGTTCCATATCAGGTAATTTCATTATTAATTTTTACCACATTTTTATCATTATCAGCTCATCGTTTTTATAATTTTATATTCTCTCATAACATTGTTCGACATTAACATCATTATAGTTTGTAACAACATTTGCAAACGTAATTTATTCCAGACAATACATGCACAGAATGTTAGAAGGTTAGTTAGAATTGACGGTTCATTAGCCACTTACTTATTATACTATTACTACCACTGGACCATAGGCAGTGTGCCGTGTGGCCCCGACCGGTGAGAAGATTAGGGTCACCCCAATTCATTCCAGGGGAGTTGTAAAAGGCGACTAATGGACTGTTCCCTCTGCTAGCTTGCATGCAACGAGGAAAGGATACCAATCGGTTTTCCTTTAGAGGTTGGGAGGTCAGACGACAGTCGTTCCCGTAAAAGCCAAAATTAGCCAAATAATTAAAATGGTGCGTACAAGAAAGGGCTTGTTCACGAATAGAGCGTCACCGCAAAACGACGCGCAGGAGCTTCGCCCGACTCCTGTGATAAGTGGACAAGGACTGCCGTGCCACGAGCGAGCATGGCTAAAGACATTGACCTCATCCAAAGGAAACTCCACTTCGCAACTTGGAATATTGGCACGCCTACCGGACGTGTGAGGGACCGATGTACTCTGCAGACGGAGGGTGGGCGTGGCGTTTCTGCAGGAGACTCGGTTGAAGGCCAGCAGATCCCGGTTCATTGGGAATGGCTACAAGCGTCTACACAGGTACACTTGGTGTGGAGAATAGGGACGCCATAGTGCTCTCAGAAGAGCTACAGGAATACATCTTGGAGGTGAAGCGATGTAGCGACCGGCTTATGGTTATGAGGGTGCTTATAGGTAGGGTAGTTACCCACTTTATAAGCGCCTACGCGCCACAGGTCGGTTGTAGCGACGCCAATAAGATAGCGTTTTAGAATCTACTCGGAGAAGTGCTTCGTGGGTTTCCATTGTCACATGGGATCGTTTTAGGTGGTGATCTGAACGGTCATGTAGGTAATGTGGGGAATTTGTTTGTGTTCACGGTGGATTTGGGTATGGTAGCCGCAACGTGGAAGGAGAATTCATTCTCAATGCCTTAGTGCCAGTTAGTACCTTGCCATAGTGAACACGTATTTCAAAAAGAGACCCGAGTATCTCATCACCTACAAGAGTGGGAAGAATCACTAGGAGACACCACATCAGCAAAGTAGCCAACCACAAGGTCATATCCGGTGAGTGTCTCACTATACAACACCGTCTCCTTGTCATGGACCTCTGCACGAAGCCCAAAGATAAATATGTCAAGCGCTTTCAGTGCCAAATCAGGTGGTGGCTGCTTGACGAAATCAACTCCCAGGAGTTCGCTTCAGTCATCGACGACAAGTGCGACGGTGGTGAAGGACACAAGCGTACAGGGACAGGATTTAGGCGACTATCATTGAGTCGGCGAGGAAGCTGCTTGGTGTGCCTAAGGGCGGTCCCAAGTGTGACAAGGAGACATGGTGGTGGAATGACACAGTGAAGGTTCGGTTGCAATCGGGATTAATAACGGTGATGATGATGATACAGCCAGTGGTGCTGAATAGGGCAGTCGAACCTGGCTGTACTTGCTTGCAGGAGGCTGTTGGTGCTACCGTTTAATCGTTGGAACATTGAAGAGCATTTTTACGTATAATTGTTTTATAGCCTTCCGTATATGCTTTAGTAAACATTTTGGAGACACAACATCCCAACAGCCTCAACAATATCCTGAAAGCATTGTAATATTACAATTTTATGCATGCATGTATGAATATCACTTATAATGTGCGTGATGATTTGAGCTTTATTCCCAATTATCTGATTGTTGAGCTAGATTGATAGGAAATACGGTGTTTCATGATACTTGCTTGATAATATTGTATAATCCTTCAACCAGCAATTAAAACGCAGATTACATTTATTTACAAATTGAGAATGATATATTGGGGCTTTCAGTTTCTACGTGATTATTAATACGTAATCTTACATTATCGAGATAATGACACAACTGATTGTCTAAATTAGTTCACCAATACAATTCAAGAGTGCCTTCAGAATAGAAACAATTTAGCTATATTAAACTTTTTGGTTTGTACATTAAATGATTACATTTCCTAATTTAAAGAAACTATTTTTTAATTATCAATTTTTTAATTGCTTATATATTCTGCATATTTTATTTCAGGCTGGACTTATTCTCACTATCAATGTCTTGAGAACAGCCGTCTGTGGTGCGACCATCATCTCTGATATAAGGATTTTAACCGGGGCCCACTGCTACAACGATGGCAACAATGTCGTTCAGTCTATCACTGTCGTTCTGGGATCCAACCTTCTCTTCTCTGGAGGGACAAGAATTACTGCTACAGACGTCGTTATGCATCCCGGATACAATCCTTGGATCGCTGCGAATGATCTAGCTATTATACGTGTCAGTAGAATTACTTTCGGCAGTAAGTATTTCGTAAAAATTTTATAAAATTATATTCTTTAAGGATAAACTTTAAGAATAATCTAGTGATCCCAGCTAAAAATTACGCTATTCTACTACTTTCCTAAATAGTCGTATAAGACAACTAATCTCACTTGCTAATTGTTAATTTACCCTAGAGCGAGGCAATGAATGATTAATTATGTGTATTAGATTTAATTGGCAAATGAAGCCTGTTCTTTGTGAAATCTATACAAATAAATAAAATTGGCGGGTCTGTTTGTAATATTAAAATAACCGCTTTTTACTAAGTACATTTGTATGTATACACGGTACATATACCAAAACAACATTTTTTACAATTTTTGCCTGTCTGTCTGTCTGTTTGTTCCGGCTAATCTCTGAAACGGCTGGACTGATTTTGACGGGACTTTCACTGGCAGATAGCTGATGTAACAAGGAGTAACTTAGGCTACTTTAGTTTTAGAAAAAAAAATAGTTTTAGTTAAAAGTGATGTTTCGGATTTAATTAATCCAATTTAAGTTGACCTCGGATTTATATCATCAATCATACAAATTAGGGTTCAGCTTAGGCTGGACTATGCAGGTTCGTACCCAACTTGTATATTTCATTAATTTATATTTTAGGGTTTATAGGGTTATTAATTCAAAATAAACCATAAGATATATCCAAAAAAATGCTGCCCAAAGTCACTATTCCACGCAGACGGAGTCGCGGGCACAGCTAGTTACATAATAAACTAACCAGACTCCAAAATGTTAGGCTTGAATATAACTGAGATAGAAAAATCTCTAAAAAAAACTGGGTCCTATAAAAGCAATCTTCATCATAATTATGCTAAATTATGATAAAGAAATAAAATTTTATGTT
Source organism: Malacosoma neustria (assembly GCA_963693495.1). Classification (NCBI taxonomy): domain Eukaryota; kingdom Metazoa; phylum Arthropoda; class Insecta; order Lepidoptera; family Lasiocampidae; genus Malacosoma; species Malacosoma neustria. The sequence goes on along the minus strand of OY856385.1, from coordinate 10,662,105 downwards.
ACTAGTACAAATTTGTATAACTAAAGTTTGGTACCTATGTGTAAAAAATGTTTTTACGTTTCTCAAATTATAATAAAATATTTTTAAATTCTATACTTATTCTTATTTTAATATAACTAATAAGACTTCCGTCGCAGCCAGAAATGCCCATACGTCCAATTCCATTGCTTAGGGAGTCTTCGAGAAAAACAATAATAAATGATTAACCTTTTTAGCCTTCATCCAGCCCATAAGTTTACCATCAGGCAGCGAATTGAACGACAACTTCGCTGGTAGAACAGCTTTGCTGTCCGGTTATGGAGTGACTCGCCAATGTAAGTAGCTAATGATTTTAGATTTATCGTTGATGCGACTTATTAATTAAGAATTTTAGAAACAGTATTTATTATTCACAATGGAATTTAAATGTATCTTAAATTTGTACATACACCTTTTTAGCACGCTTTTATTAGCTTGTTATATGTGTATCTATATCTAAGTAACGGAATTTTTAAACGTGATTTTCACTTCCTTCAAAATGTCGGATTGATTTGAAATTTTGCACACTTATCAAGGACCGATGACAATTCAATAATCTGTATAATTTGTATCATTATCCTTACTAGAATCCTCAGGATTAATGAATTTTTAGACTGGTTCTCGTCCGATCATCGAAGTTAAGCAGCACCATCGGGTGCGGACAGTACATGGATGGATGACCGCCTGAGAAAATCGCGTGAACGTGGCTTTTTACTTTTTTTACACGCTTTATACTAGCTTGACTTGTATGTAATGGAATTTTTCGTTTTATCGTATTTCGACTAGATTTTTTACCCGCTTTGAAAAATCAAAAAAAATCAAAATTCTGCCGAAACACCATCTGGAGTTCAATTAATAACACTGCCGGAAGATGGCGCTAAATTAATAAAAACATTTACCAATTGACAACAAATAAATTATATTACCACGCTTTTATTTTATAGTTACTCAAACTAAAAAGTTAAAAATAAATTATAGTTTAAAAAAACTAAAAAACACGCTTTTATAGAAAACTAAAAGGTAAAAAATTGTTTTCAATAAATTTAAATTAAGGATGGTGTGATTAACAAAAAAATAATTTTATTGTATATGTACATTCTATAAAAAATTATGCTATAAAAGTGCATAAATCTACTTTAATGTATTTTCAGCCGACTCGGTAGGCCTCCTTCAGACAATCAGTTCCGTAAATCTTCAAGTGATGAACAACGCTGAATGCGCACAAGTGTACCCAACTATAGTCCAAAGCCACCACCTGTGTACAAGCGGAGCTGGTGGCGTTGGAGCCTGTCCTGGAGACACTGGTGGTCCACTGGTTCTTACTAACAACTTCAGGAGGATTTTGGTAAATACTATATAAAAAAGATTCATATTCAGCCAGTCTGATGAACGAAATTCAACGAGAGTTTTGCCAATCAGTTCGTTTAGTGACCCATAAGAGACCAGCCCTAGTACGTAACTTAAAAATGTTTGTATATCTTCTTTCCGCATGATAAAGTATTTGTATTTTTAATATACTAAACGAAACCCCAAACAGTGAGATGACTTATATACGGGCAATTTAAAGCCTGCATGTAATAATGCTATGTAGTAATTTATATATCTTTAAAAAATTGTGTACAAGGAATCTCCTAGTTAGAAAAACTACAAATAAAATAATCTACCGAGGTAATTGATATTTATAAACGGAGATAGAAAAGAAACATGAGTAATACCGGAAAAGTATGTGAGTATCCTAAATAATATTATAAATGTGAAAGTGAGTTTGTTTGTTTGTTACGTTTTCACACCTAAACCGCTGAACCAATTTTAATGAATATCGGTATAGTCATATAGGCTATAGGCTACTTTTTTAAATTCACATGGCAGAACGTTTGCTGGGTCAACTAGTATTTATATAAAAAGTTATTACCCATAAAGAGTTCCAATGGTACCTTTTAGCCAAATTGGGATGCAACACTAATTTACCGTCATTTCATGTACCTCTTAAATGGTTTTTCATGTCTATTGTCCACTCCTATTAACATTTAACATAATTAGGCACTTCCAAAAATAAAGATGTTACCAAAAGAGGTGCTTAGAAAACCAAAAATGAGTCAATATAATCTTAAATAATGTAATATCCTTTCCCACACAGGCGTTGCTCAACATTATAACAAGTGTGTAATAATGTATAAATAGCTTAAACATATTCATTCATATTCAGCCAATAAACACTGCGTACGGTTTACGTAGTAACTATTTATTAATCTGTAGTACGGTTCACGACCCTCAAACAAAATTTCAACCAAAACGCCTGACATAAACATCATATATTTTACACATCATAAAGTTTTGCTTGTTATGAATTAATACTTTTTTAAATTACAGATTGGCATCAGTTCATTCACTTCACCCAGTGGATGTCAAGCAGGCCAGCCATCGGGGTATACTAGGATAACTGCTTTTGTATCCTGGATTCTTTCAATATAATTTTCATAATAAAATTCTTATCCAGATTTAATTATCTTTATTTATTATATTACTCTTTACCTAAACGTGAAAGTACAGCTTAACAATCATCGAAATTATTTGTGTATTTGTTTGTGATAAGAAAAATCGGTCTATAATTAAATCCACTTTTAAAAAAATCTATAAAATATCTTTAAGCGTAGTTTCCATGTATACTATTGTTTAATAAACTCAGATATTCCCTACAATGTATGTGTTGATATTATTTCATCTAAATTACAGATAGCAAAATCTTTAAAATCAAAAACTCTCATTCATATTTTAACACATTTGTATTTAGAAACCAAATAAAAATTTAACTAGGTGGTAAGGCCACCGAGCCCGTCTGGGTGGCAACCAGATGGTCTATAAGTTTTCCGCCACAATAACCTTGGGTTGTGTTCTGTTATATGTGACCAGATACAAGTACCCCTACGTGGATAGCAGTCTGTTATGGAGTTCTCCTTGCGTCGGAAACATCCATAGGCAATGATAACTGCTAACTATTTAGTGGGCCGTCAGCCTGTTTGCTGTCCCACTGCAATAAAAAGTGGTTTTAACTTCAAGACGGTTTTCAAAAATATAGTAATATCGCAAATCGCAACCTTAATACACCAACGAGCCAATATAACCATTTGAAAAATGAATAAAGTTATCAGAGGTGATATGGGAATAATTGAGAGCTCGGCTCAATCGGGATATGATGGATCTCTCACCTCGCGAGCCCATCAAATACCTCTTCCGAGTGTAAATCTATATTTAAGTGGCCCGCGAACTTCCCACAAACTTGTAATTACGTTTTTATGTTGTGAAGGGCTCGGCTCAACTAATGCCTCGTACAAATGCGAATATAATAGACCGGTAGGGCGGTTTCAGTAGCCGAGTACTCGGGACTCGTCTGCGGAATCCTTTGTGTACACACACTCAAAGAAAAGTATTACGCTTATTGGATAATGTAATATGAACTTCCTTTTATTGTTATTAAGGCTAGATTCCGATTCAGTGTGTATTTAAAAATATATTATTGGAAATTATGCCTTGAAATGTTCACTTCAGAGACTGATGTCCAATGTTGAATACTATGACTATATTTAGCTCTGTAGAGCTAAATGTATAATAAAAAATAAATATTATCATCATCATTTCAGCCGGAAGACGCCCACTGCTGGACAAAGGCCTCCCCCAAAGATCTCCACGATGATCGGTCCTGCGCTGCCCTCATCCAACCTATTCCGGCGATCTTGACCAGATCATAAAATAAATATACCTTTACCTTACTTTTACAGGCTGTTAGCTAGCAAAAATAAGTTAGTTGCTTTTTACGATACAGTAACAACGGCTCTATTCCGTTGTATATTATATCTAGCAACGGCGGGATAGCTAGCACCATTTATAGGATTAGCACTTTAATAATTCTCGCGGTGGAATACTAACGCCATCTATAGTGTTGGCACTGTAATATTTCGGCAAAGATACAGGAAAGGAGTTCTCACCTAATGGCGATGTTTGGAACAAAAATGATAGCCATATCGGGTCGAACTGGCGAATGGTGTGTGCTCGTGTGCAAGTATCGTAAGTTCCAGTTAAAAAAAGTAGTATGCGGTGCGTTTCTTTCAAAAATATCAATCGATGGGTAGAATGGCAGACAACGAGGGTATGCGGAACAAAGTTGAAGGTACGCCTTTATATTGTCCGACACGTGTGATTTTTTTTTCACAATCATGATCAACTATTTTTTGTTCAAAAAGAGTATACCCTTTGCAAGTATTTCATATGTGAAAAAAGAAGAAAAAACATACTTTTATCAAAAATCAAACTAAAAGGTAAAAAAAATTTTTTTCAGTAAATTTAAATAAAGGATAGTGGGATTAACAAAAAAAAATATTTTATTGTAGAAAAGTGTGGGGTGCTTGTTGTCAATAATAATTGTTATTTTGAAAATATCTTAAAAAGCACCCCACACTTTTCTACAATAATTTTTTTTTTTGTTAATCCCACTATCCTTCATTTAAATTTATTGAAAAAATTATTTTTTAACTTTTAGTTTGATTTTTTATAAAAGCACGTTTTTTTTAACTAAGTTTTTTTAACTATATTTTATTTTTAACTTTTTAGTTTCATTATCTATAAAATAAAAGCGTGATAATATAATTTATTTGATGTCAATATCCAATCGGTAAATATTTTTATTAATATAACGCCATTTTCCGGCTATGTTATTATTAATTTAACGCCATCTTCTGGCAATGTTATTAATTACGCTCCAGATGGCGTTTCGGCAGAATTTTGATTTAATTGTTCAAAGTAAGTAAAAATCAAATCAAATTCCGAAAAATTCCATTACATATAGGTCAAGTTAATATAAAACATATAAAAAAGAACAAAAATCCACCGTTACGCAATTTTTCTATACGGTCACCCATCCAAGTACTGACCGCGCCTAATGCTCCTTCACTTTGGTGATCGGACGAGAACCGAAAATTCATTAATCCTGAGGATCCTGGTAAGGATAATGATACAAACTACACAGATTATTGCATTGTCATCGGCCCTCGATATATCTACAAAGTTTGAACGAAATCTGGCCGTTTAAAGTGGGTCAAAATCGCTCCCAAAGGAGTCGGTTACAAACATACAAATGAAGCTAATATAAAGCGTGTAGAAAAATGTATTTTCTTTTAAAAACATATTTTTCTTCGGAGTGGATTTTTTTTGCTAAATAAGGATGTTCGTCTAATAATGTAGCCACATCCGAACAACTTTCATTTTGCATACTAAATTTGACTAATAAGACGGCAGATAATGTTTTTACAGAAAGTTGAGACTTCTCACTGCTCCAATAATCATTCCCTAGTGAAAATACCCTTTCAACAGCAGCATTAGTCCCTGCACAACATAAGGAAATTTCTACTAAATTTTAATAAAAATGAGTACTTTCATAATACAGGATTTGAAAAGAGTACGGTTTGCGAAAAAAGAATACAAAACTCAGTAATTGAGTATAGTTGGTCACCTTAGTATAAATGAAATAAATAAATATACTATGACAATTCACACAGCGCCATCTAGTTGATTTACTTAAAATTAGTATAAAATTACTTACGTGTTTATATATGATGTGTATTTATTACTCGTGACTAGAATCAAACCCCAGCAGAGGTTCCGATGTACGAAAGCCGTTGCATTACGGAGTTCACCAAAATAATAATATTACAATTTAACATTACAATTCACGACTCCTATTTAAAATGTATAAGTACCATCAGCTGTCCACAGGGCAAGTATGTTTATATGTAAACAACTAAGTTCAAACGATAAATCCTGTTAATTCGCAGACGTGTTCTATTCATCAACTTACATAGGGTTGCTAACGCGTCAAAACACCTTTTATACAAAAAAATTATTAGATTATCGGTAGTTTGAGTTACAATTCGACTTCCTATACAACAACTGAACTATATAGATAAATAGTTCTTCTTTTTTTAAACTGATTTGTAAAAGTTTATTAATTGTATTAATTATTGTTATTTGAATGTCCGTCCGTCAACTTCTCGTAGCAACACTTGCAATGCAAATTCTGGTAGGTCAAATATCTACAAATAAAACCTTTTCCTCCCAAATTAATTTTAACTTATTTTATACAAACTTACACCAAAAATCCTAATTGCAACGTTCTGTAATAATAACTTATTACATACCATATATTTGTGTATATTAATTTTATTAGTTATATGTATAATTTATTTAATAAGTATATATTAGAAGATCTTGTGAATTCTCAATTTACGCTTGTATTACGTATTATGTTAAATGAATAATCTAAAAAAACTAGACTTAATACCTAAGTATATTGCGAAAATTAAACTTAAAAAAAATAATTAAACCTAAACAGCGCACTCTTCTTTAAATAATTTAACTCTTTAAACACTCAACCAGAGGTCATATATCAGGTCTATATATAAATAGTATTACTGTTTTATACAACTTGTCTCAATTTTTTCTATACTTCTTTGTAATACTTGTTTAGAAGCACAAAACTTTGATTAAATATTCGTATATACTTTTTAGAACGAAGTTCTTTTATGCAGCTTACAATAGAGAGAACTGGCAGAAATCGTTACGTAACGAAAAAGCGTTATACCCCCTCCAAGCGATCATCCCTTCTTTTATCTTTATTACTATCTCTGTTTTCCATAACTGTATGTGTATGTATGTGTGAGAGTTTGTGAGGAAAGATTTAACAGTAAGCGTTGTCTACTTTAGCTAACAACTCCAATATAGACCACATTACTGTGCATGGGCATGCGATAGAAAGAGTTGAGGAAAATGTCTACTTGGGACAAACCTTGAACCTTGCCAAATTCGGACAAAATAACGAGATTGAGCGCCGCATCCACCTAGGGTGAGGTGCTTTTGGCAAACTGTCCGAAGTGTTCAAGAGCACAAGCATTCCCATTAACCTCAAGCGTCGGACCTTTGTACAATGCGTCCTACCAGTCATGTTCTATGGAGCCGAGTCATGGACGCTGACAAAGCAGGTGATACACAAGCTCCAAGTCACCCAAAGAGCCATGGAACGGGCTATGTTAGGTATCTCTCTATGTGGTCGAATCAGGAGCACAGAGATCTGGAAGAGAACGAAATTGGTCGACATAGCCCATGTGATCGCTAGCAGAAAATGGAAGTGGGCGGGCCATATACGCCATAGACAGGACAACAGGTGGGGTAGTCGGGTGCTTGAGTGGAGGCCTAGAGTAGGGCATAGAAATGTAGGCAGGCAACCGATGCGTTGGACTGATGACCTTGTTAGAGTGGCCGGTAAGGACTGGATGCGAAAGGCGCTGAACCGAGAAGAATGGCGTGCATTAGAAGAGACCTACACTCAGCATTGGGTGGTGAAAGGTTGAAAAAGAAATAAGAAGAAGAGATTGTCTACTTTGTGACAATGTTTATAGTGAACCATATAACCTTAATTCTATAACATGTAAATAACATTTATATTTTATTTTTATTACTATTACTATTATTTCCGAATATTCAATGAAATGTATTAATTTAAATCCTTACTTAATTTTTTTTATCGAAATAGTGATAGAAAATGACAAAGTATACAAATTATCTAGAGTTGAATAAAGAAGGACTGCACTTTTTTTGCTATTAAGCTTTAAATAATTTTTTACCCCTAGAATGTCACTTTAAACATTAATATAGCTGTATATTATATCGCCAAAATATTCATAAAATTTAATCAAAGCGTAGAAGACCGCAGACATACCTAGCAGGTAATCAATAACATAATAATATAATTGAGTCGAGAATTGAAAGCAACCCTAATGTGAAACCATACGATAATGTCGCGTCGTGGTGCGACAATGTAAAATGTTCAGTATACTCGTTGTTATATTATTTCATGTTTTAAACCTAGCGTATAAATTTAATGTGTATAATTAAAATCTACACCATTACTTATCTTAGGATCCATTTGCTTTCACCTCTTACCTATCACCTTTCATTCCTCTCAGATGACGCACGAGTCGGAGGCGTAGCAGACCAATGATAAATAGTCAATCCTGTGACACCCCCACATAGACTAAGGGAGGAGATGGTTGGAGGGTCGTTATCATATCTCGATATTGACGACCCCCGTGGCGTAATGCTTAACCTAGTTACTTCGGTACGCTTACGGAGGTTACGGGTTCGATTCCAGTCTCGCGTCTGGGTGTTTATGTATTATGCATTTATTTACAACTAGTAGAATAGTATTTTTTTTTTATTTATTGCGTAGGACAGCAGACAGGCTGACAGCCCGCTTAGAATTTAGCAGTTACCGTCGCCTATAGGTGTAAGCAACACCAGTGGCATCGCGAACACGCTGCTGTCCCATAAGGATACAGGAACTTGGGTCACTAATGCCGGAACACAACACAAGGTTATTATGGCGGCATACTTAAGACCAAAGGTGGTCGCCATCCAGACGGGCTTGAGGCCCTACCACGTAGCTAGGTTGGGTTGTTTTGTCGCCTTTTACGACAGGCCGACCCCGGCCACAGAGGTTAGTATTCTTTTTCCGCCCCTGTACGGATAAAAAGTATAGTAGAATAGTGACTTTGGGCAGAAGTTTTTGGATATATCTTATGGTTTATTTTGGATTACAAACCCTATAAACCCTAAAATATAAATGAAATATGCAAACTACATACTACTGAAATGAAAACATTAACAAATGCAACTGTTAAGCCATACGCCTCCGGAATACGTACGGTCGAATCTAAAAGTCCAGCCTAAGCTAAACCCTATTTCATATTATGATTGATGACATAAATCTGAGGTTAACTTAAATTTCAAATTCAACCTACAATGTCCAGCCTAAGTCCCTATTTCATATCATTGATGATATAAATCTGAGGTCAATTTAAGTTGGAATATAAAATTTCAGAAACTTATCATTTTTAACAAAAGCCTAAGTTACTCCTTAATACATTAGCTATCTGCCAGTGAAAGTCCCATCAAAATCGGTGCAGCCATTTCAGAGATTAGCCGGAACAAAGAGACAGACAGACAGACAAAAATTGTAAAAAAATTTGTTTTACCGTGTATACGTCCGAATGCACTTAGTAAAAAGCGGTTATTTTAATATTACAAACAGACCCTTCAATTTTATTTATTTGTATAAATATAAATTAAATAATGTATAGTGGTGCCATCTCTTGACGGAGTTATGAACCGTGTTCTCTTTTCAAATCCACCCCTCGTGAGCGTTGTGACAGTTTTTTTTAATGCTGTAGGACAGCAGACAGGCTGACGGCCTGCTTAGAATTTAGCAGTTACCGCCGCCTATGGGTGTTTGCAATGCCAGTGGCATCGCGAACACGCTGCTGTCCCATAAGGGTACAGGGACTTGGGTCACTAATATCTGAACACACAACGTTATTATGGCAGCATACTTAAGACCAAAGTTGGTCGCCATCCAGACGGGTTTTGAGATCCTACCGCGTAGCTAGGGTGGGTTGTTTTGTCACCTTTTACGACAGGCCGACCCCGGCCGCCGAGGTTAGTATTCTTTCTCTGCCTCTGCACGTTTCTCTCTGCAAATTTGAGGTAGGAGGGTTAGGACTTGAATATTTTTTTTATTATACGTGTTTTTATATTGTAAATAATAATAGTAGAGTCTTGAAATGCAACCCTTACTAAGCGACATTGGGTGAACATTCCAGGAAATAAACTCCTGTACGAACAGCAGTGTGTTCACGGTGCCCCTAGCGTCGCAAACGTTTATATGTGATGGTAACTGGTTATTATTAAATGGGCCGTCAGCCTGTCTGCTGTTCGTGAGCAATAGAAAAAGGAAAGGGATTTGAATTTCAAATATTTAGAAAACAAAATATTATAAATCACCTAATTGTTGGATTTGAATGATTTTCTGATAGATCAATTCTCAGTTTCTTCATGCGGGGTAAGAATACTTACCCTGCGGCCAGGGTCGGTCTGTCGTAAAAGGCGACAAAACAACCCTAGCTACGTGGTAGGGCCGCAAGCCCGTCTGCATGGCAATATGTATTTATTTACTAAAACAACTATTTAAGTAGTGTATCAGTGTTGTAGTACCTATAACATAGCTCTTCTTCAGTTTCATTGCTTCGAAAATTCTGAACGCGTCTTGCATCGCGCGTGCGACATCCGATATTTTGACGCCTCACTAGTAGCATTTTCTTATTGATAATAATAAATATCAATATGATAAAACTCTAAATACACGAAACACTTCGAAGCATTGATGTATCAGTGTGAAATTTGAAGTCAACTGTCCCTTGATCTGCTATCCTGAGTGCGACTATGGTCTATTACATACATACATTAAAATAATTAATAAATAAAATACATTTTTATAATTTTCATGTTATAGAAACCTTGTCCGAACAATAAAGAATACCATAAACAAAGAATCAGCCAATTTGGTGCAGTCATTTGAAAGTTATGAGCGTACATACATTTCGAAGATCCATTTTTATTTATTTAGATATATATTAACAACTTTATTTCTGACTAGATAACGTTGTGTCAAATGTCCCAACATATTTATAAAAAAATACCAAGATGGCCGTCGTAAAGTGAGACCATCTTCAGTTCTTCAATATTGAGGTCAACAAATAAAAAGGGGTTGCAGGTATGTAGTCGTTTTATTGCCGTGAAGCAGCAAAGCAGGGTGACGGCCGACTTAATACTAGGAGGGGTCACAAAGTAGTGAGAATGAGATGGAATATAATGACTATTGATAACATAATAATTTATTTTTCTACATAGTCTCCGATTCTCTCTACACAACGAGTCCAGTGCTTTTCCAAGACTTCAATCCCTTTCAAAAAAAAGTTTTGTCTTGGTCCTGCAAAAAGCTCTCCACGGCATCCATCACCTCGTTATCGTCTTCGTACCTGTTTCCCCTTAAGTATTCTTTCAATTTAGGGAACAGATAAAAATCGCTAGGCGCCAGATCTGGTGAATAAGAGGGGTGGTCAACCAGTTCGAAGTCAGCTTGCTGAATGACAGCCATCGCAACTGCCGACCTGTGCGCGGTGCGTTGTCAGTGCGTTGTCATGATGAAACAGCACGCCCCTTCGAAGTTTCCCTCTCCTCTTTCTCTTTTATGACATTCCTCAACTTGGGAATTAAAGCTGCATAATATGGGCCTATAATAGTGGTTCCGTAATCAATCAACAATATCCCTTCTGAGTCCCAAAATATTGAGGCCATAACCTTGTTAGACAATGCCACGGCACGAAACTTCTTCGGGGTCGGTGATGATGGCCGTTTCCATTGCGAAGATTGCTGTTTTGTCTCGGCATTAAAATGATGGAACCCATGTTTCGTCGATTGTTACGAAACGAGACAAAAAGTTTCAGAATCTTCTTGAAACTTGTCCAACAATATCTTCGAAAATTCTCGGCACTCATCTTGCGGAGACTTTTCTCATATTCAAATATTGTTTCAATATGGATTGAATACTTCTATATGAAATGCCCGTTTCTTGAATTAAGTATCGGATGGTAACTCTTCGATCGCTCAATACAATTTTCTCGACTTTCGCAATATTTTCTTGGGTGACTGACGTCGATGGACGGCCGCAACGATGTTCGTCTTCCGTGCTCGTTCTCCCTACTCGAAATTGAAAAGCCCACCTTGCGACAGTGGAATACGGCGGAGCAGACTCTCCTAATGTTGCTTCCAAATCGCAATGAATCTCTTGCGTCGTTAACTTTTTTAAACAGAGGTGTTTAATAACGGCTCGCACTTCGTTTTTCTCCATTTTCGAGAACACGTTCCGACACGAAGCAAACAAATGACTACATTTAGAAAAAAACAAAGAGAATCGAAGATTTTTTTTCTTTATTAATATTACAAATATGTATCTGAGCTATGCCTGCCAGTATTTATTTTTTTTTCTCACCAAGGAGTATGTCGTTCTCACTATTTTTTGATCCTCCTCGTAGTAAGCAGTTACCGTCGCTTGTATTGCTTGTTTTTATTGCCTTAACTCCACTGAGTCTACATATTATTAAAAAAATAAACAAACATCGGAGTTTAAAAAAAACTATATAATACTAGCTGTGCCCGCAAATCCGTCCGCGTGGAATAGTGACTTTGGGCAGCATTTTTTAAAAAATGTTAAGGGTGGACAACCCTTATCACTAAGGGGTATGAAAAATAGATGTTGGCCGATTCTCAGACCTACTCAATATGCTCACAAAATATCATGAGAATCGGTCAAGCCGTTTCGGAGGAGTACGGGAACGAACATTGTGACACAAGAATTTTATATATAAGATGTAAGTAGTTATTTAATAAAAATATTTATACAAATATTCTTCGATCACATCGAAGCAAATATTAGAAAAATCCTTTGTTTATAATCTAATAGAACAAATACAGTATGAATATAATATTAGAATATTTGTTTACATTTAAGATAAGTGCGCAATGTAACCTAGGTCAGGCTTGATAGGCAATCGCTTCCCGTCACATCCCGTCTCGCCTTCGCCTTTACAGTTCAATATAACAGTGCGCACCAAAGAGTATGTAACACTATGCGCACAACTAATACTTTGTCACGTATTGTCTTTCTGCTTATTGAGTAATGAGTAGTAAACAAAGCCAGTGTTTGTGTTGTGTTGCACCTCAACGGCCGTGCGTTCGTCCGTTTCCATTCTACTAACTTATAAGACAGAGTAAAAAACACAGACAGTAACATCTCGTCTCACGCTCATATACTAATTTTTTTTAAATACTACTTATAAAATATCCTAATTATTAAAAATATTTATATAAATCTATCGAGAAATCATTTATTAATTCAATATATTTTATCCTTCAACACATTTTCCAATGAGGTCACGATCAATGCCATCTCGTGAAGTCACCGAAATATTTTGGAATCTTACGAAAGCCAGCGTGACGTAAGCACAACGATTGCCTCACAAATTCTACCTATTATTAGGTAGCTACGTAAGTGAGTTTCCATTTGTGCCAGTCCCAGTAACCAACGTACCGTGTATCGATTCAGACGCGTCACCATTAAAATGTCAAAATACGCGGTCTTCGCGTTTTATTTCACCGCAACGTTATTTGTTACGGACTGTTACAAAATACTTGGTATATTTCCCTCCTTGGACCGGAATAATTGGCTGACATATCGCAGTTTGTTTCGAGAACTCGCCACTCGGAACCATGACGTGACATTGATCAGCCACTTTCTAATGCCGGACGCCCCGGAGTCTTATGAAGATATACTGCTCAGTGAATCACAAGTGTACAAAGGCTTATCATTCGAATCAGTGATAACAAGTGAAGTATCGCGTGTCCCCTTCGAGACGTTAGTAGCGACCAAAGCCGGCAACGATGACTGCAAGAATCTCATGAATAATCACCATGTGCTACATTTACTGGCGACGCGACCTCGTTTCGATGTTATAATCGTGGAATCTTTTAACAGTGATTGTGGCCTGGCACTGGCGGCAAATTTGAGCGCACCCTACATAACATTTAGTCCACAACCTATTCAACCGTGGCAGTACATGAGATCGGGTATTAATTTCAATTCGGCATATGTAACCCAATCTGTATTACCGTACGGCAAAGAGCCATGGTTCCTTGACCGATTGAAGAACTACGTATTATACTACATTGCAAACTGGGTTTATTACGTGGGCTCTCAAGTAACGGACCATGTTTATTTATATAAGTATTTGGGAGATAACTTGCCGCCATTAGAAAGTATTGCAGCCAACGCAAGCCTTGTGTTTGTAAACACACACCAGTCCGTATTTGGCGGTGTTGCCAGGGCTGATAATGTTGTTGATATTGGTGGAATACACGTGCGACCTCCGAAAATACTTCCAACGGTAAGATATTTATATTATGTTATAACATTAAAACACTTAATATGCAGTCATCCATAGTTATATTTAATTTTACCGGTCGAAAATAATGTAACCAAACGAAATCAGCTGTATAATAGGTATATAATTTATATTCACCACTGTGAATTATTATTGTTAATTGTTATAATATTTTTGGTATTTTGTTTATATTTTTGGGTTAATTGATATCTAGAGAGTAAAATCATATAATTACTAGAACGTCGTTAAAGGCAACAAAATGTCCCTTTGGGCTATATGGTTAGATGGTAGATAGCCTTATAAAGACCGAGATTGTACCTCGTCAAGTCACGAAAGAATACCCCGAAGCTCAAAAAGAAAGGTACAGGATTGAAAAGGGTTTAAGAAACAAACTCATTTAAAAAAAATCCATTCGAATTCCATATTTATGAAAGATGTCTTATGTCCCATAATAACTCTTTATTAACATTCTAAGATAAATATCGAAAATTATATACATATAATATTAAAATAAGAAGACAAAAAAAATAAAAAATGAGATCAGAACTATTTACCTATACCTGCGTATCAAAAAAAGTATAATCAAAATGTGTATGATTTCAGGAGATCGAAAGATTCATAAACGAAGCGGAGCATGGAGTTATTTACGTGAATTTGGGTTCCACTGTGAAAGACTCGACATTGCCCGGTGATAAATTAGCTGAACTGTTATCAACCTTCCGTAAATTGCCTCTGAGGGTCTTGTGGAAATGGGACGGAGGCGTGCTTCACGATCTTCCCAGGAATGTTATGACAATGAGATGGTTACCACAATATGATATTTTGAGTAAGTACTGTACTTTACTAGTATGGTCAAGTTTGCTTGACACGAGACCTATATTTTGTTATACTGCCATTTATTACTATTGTCAAATTGTATTTGTTAAAATATATAAGATGTGATATTCTTTATATGGTTAAACTGAAACTGCTGTACGAGTAGTTATATGCCATTTAACAACCTAAAATATTCTCTTAATCTTCTTCCTACCTACGGAATCGCCACAATATGTTCAACGGCTAAAATATTATCTTAATATTAGTTACATAATCAAAACTTAAAAAGATACTCAAATTAAAAAATACGATCGCTGCAATATGTAAGTACAATGTGTAAGTAAATAGACATTGATGCAATTAAATAATTAACGAAACAAAGATGTGATTGACCTCATCAAGGTTAATCAGCGACGCAGACTATATACTTGGATATCGCCGGCACGGCAAATATCGCACTCAAATTGATTATATCCTGATTAGATCGCGGTGAAAAACATCCATCAAGAATATTCGTACTCTAGCGGGAGCACATTGCGGGTCAGATCATCAATTACTGGTATCGAAAGTGCAATTAAAGTTAAGAGCAGTTAGGACTCTCGACACGACGAAAGATTGACGTAACTGACAATGCGGAGCAAGCCATGATACCGTAGACAAATGTGGACTCCAACACAGAGACTCCAGATCCGTTATGGAATCGGGCTAAAAACGTTATAATGAGCTTGGTCAAAGAGTCTAGTGTAAGCGTACAGAAACGGCAGCATTGGATGAGTGATGCAACGTTAAGTCTTGTGGAGGAAAGGCGAAACGTGAAAGCATCTGGAGCTGATATAAGGTTCCTTAACGAAAAGTCCGCTAGAATTCAGGGAGAACGACCAACTTCGGGACATTTGTGTAGAAGTGGAAATCCATGCAAATAAGCATGAATCTAGTAACCTACACCAAAAAATTCGCGCTATCACAAAAATCCTGAGTTGCAAGACCTGGGCCATCGAAAACTTTACTGGAGAGACGGTGACGAACATAGAGACAATAGCCGAAACGTGGAGATATTACTTCCAGTCCCTCTTTCAAGACCCGCAATCAGAGTGTTACGCCCCTACGGAATCCGGAAATAAAGATCTTGAGCCCGATATTGTGAAAAATTAAATACGAGCCACTATTAAACATCTGAAGAATAGCAACGCCACAGGGGCAGATGCCATACTGATCTAGACGATCAAGGCATCGGGCGGACATGGTGTCCAAATCTTCCACACCCTGTGCAATAAGATATGGCTCACGGAGCAATGGCCGAAAAAATATTTTTGTCCCCTTGCACAAGAAGGGTTCCACCAAGACGTGCAGTGATTACGTATTGCTCTTATCTCTAACGCAAGCAAGATTTTACTGTACGTACTGAACGAGCGTCTAAAGTCCTACTTAAGCAAAGAAATTGCTCCTGAACAAGCTGGTTTTGTTAAGGGGAAGGAAACCTGGGAGCAAGCAACAAGCCTGCCTACATATTCTTTGTGGACTTCTCTAAGGCATTCGACTCTGTCAAGTGGCCCAAACTCTGGGAAACGTTGACGGCGATGGGTGTTCCAAAACACCTGGTAAACCTCCTGCGAAGACTGTATGAGGATGGCACAGCCTCAGTACGCGCAGATGACGTTCAATCCAATCACTTCCACCCCAACGCCAGAGTCCGTTAGGGATGTATTATTTCTCTACTACTGTTCAATGTGTACACAGAGCTCATAATGAGGATTATACTTGAAGACTGGACAGGTGGTACTCGATCGGTGGCTTGAAGATCTACAACCTGCGATATGCAGACGAAACCACTTAGTTCACTACCAGTACTTAGCACATGGAAGAACTTCTTGGCAAGATAAAACGCGCTAGCCTTGAGTTCGGACTTAAGATATACCGGAATAAAACAAAAATGATGATTGTCGACCGCATGAATAACAATTGTCCAGAAACTACACAAATTGCTAAGTGTGATGTGGTGCAATCATACATTTATCTGGGAGCCTTAATTACGAACAACGGTGGATGAAGTGAAGAGGCATATGGCAATTTCTAGGTCTGTAATGGACAATTTGAGGAAAATATGGAGAAATCTCAGCATATATAGAGCCACAAAAATCCGGCTAGTTCGGGCTCTTGTATTCCCCACATTATTGTACGCAGCAGAAATGTGGACCCTGCGGGAAGTAAAAAAGAAGAACATAGATGCCCTAAAGATATGGTGCTGGAGGAGAATGCTTGGAGTATCGTAAACTGAATTCCGTTCCAACGAGAGAACGTTACTTCGAGAACTCGGCATCAAGCAGCGTTTATCATCTTTGGTACAGTCTCGTATCCTCACCTTTTTTTGGTCACTTATGCCGCCGAGGGGAGGTGGCTATTAAGCGACTTGTGGTCCAGGGAAGGATTGAGGGTACCAGGCCACGAGTCCACGAAGTGGACTGACCAGATAAAAGCGGCAGTAAATGGCTCATCATAACTACATGAATTCACGAGGAAGGCGACCATCAGAGAAAAGTGGCTGCGTGTTGTGAAGCTTGCCACCAACACCTGAAGTGATGACCATGACCACTCTGTCAAGAGTGATACCGACAAAGAAGAAGATTACTTATTATTATTGTATTTACTATATTTCTTTATTTCACAAATTTTTTATATTTTTTACAATATCTTACATTTTTTTTATAAAAACAGTACCATAATAGTATTACTTTTATACAAAAATCAATAATAAAATATCCTAAAAAATATAAAAAATCGTCTTCCAACAGCAGCGGGTCCTTGCAGTTCCAAACTACCGGTGGTCAGGCTACAGAGTAAGGAACCTCCTCACAATTCGTTATTATTGTTATTATTAACTATTGTTAATAATAACAATAAGTATTGTCTCGACTTAAAAACTAAATAAGTAAAGGAAAATAGTTAAAAATCTAAATTACGGATGGTTGCATCATCAGTTATTTAAGAGCACCGCTCTTGTCGGTGAAGCATCTTCCAGTCCTCTGTACAAAGCGCCTTTTCCTTGATTTCTTGATAAGACACGACGTCCAGTCTTTCCTTTAATTGTTCTATAAAAAATCTGCCTTGGTCTCCCTCTCTTCTACGTTCCTTCAATTCTCCCTTCCATGATGGTTTTGATTATAGATCGTCATGTAGTATCAAGTGTCCCAAAATCTGTCCTCTTTTGTCCCCAATAATTCTCTAGATGTTCTTTTTCTCCTTCGCCATGCTCAGCACTTCCTAGTTGGTCCTTTTCTCCGTCCAGCTTATCCTCAAAATTCTTCTCCAACACCACATCTCAAATGCTTCTAATCTTTCCCTGTCCCTGTCTAAGGGTCCACGACTCACATCCATACAACGCAATACTCCAGATGTAAACCTACATTAATTTTCTGCGAAAACGCTTTAATATTTTCACGTTTAACAGATGTCTCTTGTTGTTCAGTTAAATATATTTGGTTAGTAAATATAAATAAAAGTTTAATAATAGATGGTTCAGTTTAATATTCTTTAACTCCAATCAATTAGAACGTATTAAAATTTCAAATATATATAAAATTCAATATATTTTTTGTATATTTCAGAACATGATAATGTAAAGGCTTTTGTGTCCCACGCTGGCATTTTAAGTACAATTGAAGCAATCGACGCTGGAGTACCAGTCGTAGCAATTCCTCTCTTTGGAAATCAATATGGCAATGCTGCAGTATTACATGATGCAGGGATGGCAGTTATAATTCAGTATGATCAATTGAAGAAACAGTACCTTCTTGACGCTATTAATGCCGTTTTAGACCCGCAGTAAGTTGTCATTTCGTAAGATAATCTAATTTTAATTCCGTCTTCTTAAGTTGCATGAATATTTTAACGCCTCTTTAGGTCGTAGCTTCCATACTTTTGGGGCGATTTAATGTAATTTATTATTCGAAGCCTGCTGTGATTGAGATGGTATTCAACTGTCCGTTCACTTCCATTTTCCAAATTTGAAATTTCATTAATAGAAACCCAGTTAATCAAAGCAGGTTGCGAATGAATTTGTTGAAAATCACAAAACAAAAATAACCACTTTCAAATTTTTGCTCATCCTATCAATAATTAATAACGCAATTCTTAACAATTTACAGGTTAAAGCTATTAATGAAACACAATACCTGATACACTTTTAATACTCAAAATCTTTGAAATCCTAATTAAACAGAAATAATTTTCATTTCCTAAGGATGACATGGACCTATTATATGCTATTGATTTTTAAATATTTAGGTGTATCTAATAACCAGCACCATTGTGCAATAAGATTACTGGAGTATTTTTTTATTATTTTTTTAGTATTTTTTATTATATAAATATATATATATACCTAGTCAGGTCATAAATTCTGTCACATGTTTAATGTAAAATAATTGTAACAAGTTTATTCATTATGTAACCATTCATATACCAAAATGAACTTAACAAAACATAGATTCTTATGACATTAAAGTTTATTCAAAATGACCTCCGTGATTTTGAATACAAGCCTTCAATCTGCGCGGCCAGTTGTCTATCGCAGCACGAACGAGGTCCATGTCAATATCGGCGGCTGCCTTAATCAAGGATGTCTTGAGTGACTCCAAATTGGGATGAGGCTTTGAGCACGCCTTTTCCTCCAAGTGTTGCCATATCTTGTAATCTAACGGATTCAAATCTGGACTGGAGGAGGGCCAGTCTTCGTGCCGGATGAAGTCGATTTCACGCGCCGCCAGCCAGTCTTGTGTGCTCTTCGCTCTATGAGCTGGCGCCGAATCTTGTTGGAATACCCAGTGCCTGTTATTGAACATGGTATGAGAAACAGGTTCCACAAGGTTCGTCAGGACTGTATTTTGATACACAACAGCATTCGTTTTTACACCTTTCTCACAAAAATGTACCTCTGTTAAGCCCCAATAAGAAACTCCCAACCATACCATGAGCGAGGATGGAAAATGATCTCGTTGGGCACGCGGAATACGGTTGCTTGCTTCTTTACTACTGTGTGCGTACACCTTATCATTTTGTTTGTTGTAGCTCTCTTCTACGGTAAACATTTTTTCCCGCGTACCGCTTCAACAAAGCGCGGCATCTCTTCAGTCTCAGGTCCATTAGACGAGCATTCAAACGATGTCCTGTTTTTCTTCGATATGCCCGAAGCCCTAAGTCTTCATTTAACACCCTTTTTACCGTGGTTTTGCTTAACCCCATCTGAAGGGCCAACAGTTTCTGCTTACGTTTGGGATTTCTTTGAATTCGTGCCTTCACAGCTTTTATCACTGCTGGAGTCCTAACAGACCGAGGGCGACCAGTTCTTGACCTGTCATCTACACTAGAGTCTTCATTGTATCGTTTGATGGTACGATAAACGAATCTTTTGGTTATATTCAAATTTTTCAGAATGTTAAAAATTTGAATTGGCGCGTAACCGCAACGATGCAACGCAATAACTGCAACACGGTCTTCTTTAAGCGTCCACTCCATATTTAAAAATGAGTAAAATTCTAAAAGTTATACATTTTTATTTTCATGAACAATTCGAGATTCGAATTCAATAACTTTTTTTGTGGCCAGCATTCTAAAAGAAAAGTTTTTACTTTGTGACAATACTTATGACCTGACTAGGTATATAATTAACTTTTTATAATTTTTACGTTTACTGCACAATAATATTTTCAATTCTAAGAAGATATTATAAGACATACTTTTAGAATTTATATTATTTTAGGTGGCAGCATCGTGCAAAGGTGGTTTCAAAATTATGGCACGACCGCCCTATATCGCCCTTAGAAACTGCCATCTACTGGACCGAATACGTAGCTAGATATCGGGGAGCTCCCAATCTGCAAGCAACCTCGGCGAAAGCGCCTTTTTACCAGCAATATCAACTAGATGTCTTAGGTTTTCTTGCTTTAGTGTCTTATATTTTATTGTACGTATTGTACAAACTTCTTTCAACAATATGTTGCTGTTGTTGTCAAACTGAAAAACTTCAGGAAAGTACTGAAGAAAAGAGAACAAAGAAGGTAAAGTTCCAATAAGAAAAGCATAAATAAGAAAATACGAAGTAAGGAAAGGTCTCGTGTTTAATCAGAGCTTATCTCTGAAAGATGTATGTTGTTCTTGACTGGTGTTAACCGACCTCTTTAAGTAAGCATTTATATAAGTTAATAAATTGTTATTGTTTGGTATTTGTTTTATTTTAATTAATAGCTTCTCATACAATAATATTGGGACACCGCTAGCCCATATTTTCATCCATTTGATTACAAAGTGTTGCCACTTGTAGAGGATTAAATGAGTTCTAAACCGCATAAAACCTGGAAAGACTTTCGTCTGCCACTGCATTTGTCAATGTTATCTTTGGCGAAAACAGTAGTAGATATAAGATGAATATGGTGCGTGTTTTCATTGACGATTGGCCTAGAAGATTAGGAGAGCGCATAAAAAATAGAAGCGGACATTTGGAATAAATTTTATGATACATTTATCCTAATTTAAAGCTTTGAACAAACACAGCCATTTTTAACTTGATCTTTATTTTTATGTGACAGTATTTAAGGAGCGACTAGGAATAATATGAGTACGCAATTTTGATTTCCAATTAGGTTTAAATATCAAATGTAAATTATTTCATTTTTAAATAATACTCTCATCACACAGTGTAGTTTAACAATACGACAATAAATTAAAAGTTAATAATAATTTCTTATATTAGCTATAAAAATGACTTTTTCAAATAGCTCAAGAGTAAACCCATGGATTTCGTTAAACTCAGCACTAAAACTCGGCATGGTATCTATTCGAATAATGCTTTAATCATTGTTAATTTAGATTTTTAGATTAGTCTGTAAATCCTAGGTATTATCTCCAAGTTAGAGTATATGGAAGTAGCTGTATTTTTTTGGTGCACCGAGATGTTTCGTATGGTTCGATTCGTCTTTATCATCATTTTATTATACGTGTTTTTATATTGTAAATAATAATAATAATAGTAGACTCTTGAAATGCAACCCTTACTAAGCGACATTGGGTGAACTTTCCAAGAAATAAACTCCTGTACGGACAGCAGTGTGTCTGGTCATTATTAAATGGACCGTCAGTATATCTGCTGTTCGTGAGCAATAAAAAAGGACAGGGATTTGAAGTTCAAATATTTAGAAAATAAAATATAACTCGCCTAGTTGTTGGATTTGAATGATTTTCTGATAAATCAATTCCTAATTTCTCCGTTCAGGGGCGGGGTAAGAATACTAACTCCTGCGGCCGGGGTCGGTCTGTCGTAAAAGCCGACAAAACAACCCTAGTTACGTGGTAGGGCCGCAAGCCCGTCTGCATGGCAATAAGTATTTTATTTACTAAAAAAACTATATATGTAGTGTATCAGTAATGTAGGAACCATAACACAGCTCTTCTTCAGTTTCATTGCTTCGAATATTCTGAACGCGTCTTGCGTCGCGCGTGCGGCGGCCTATATTTTGACGCCTCACTGCTGGCATTTTCTTATCGATAATAATGAATATCACTATGATAAAACTCTAAATACACGAAACATTTCGAAGCATTGATGTATCAGTTTGTGTTTGAGTTGTTATGTATAGTTCGAATATTAGAAGAATAAAGATTGAATTTGTAATTGACAAAGAATGACTTTTAGGAATAGTATAAATAATGTCTCATTCTGCTAATACGCTCACTTGTTATTTTGTTATCATATATTATACATTACTATATTTAGAGAAGTCGTTTTTATTGCTTCCGCTGCGTGCCTCCTTCTTCACACCTTCTAACAGTTTGAAGTCAACTGTCACTTGATCTGCTATCATGAGTACGACTATATTGTAATAATAACATTAAAATAATTAATATAAAACACTTTTTTTATAATTTTCATGTTATACTAACCTTGTCCTAACAATAACGAATACATAAAACAAAGAATCATCCAATTTTGTGCAGTCATTCGAACCTGATGAGCGTACATACATTACGAAGATCCATTTTTATTTAGATAAAAGATTAGAAAAAAATTAATACCCTCCTACTTTTAAATTACTCGGTGAATGGCTTGCTGATATCTTTTGGCCGCAACTATTTATTTTTATATTTTACTAATCTTAGTCAGTCCATAAATTTTATTGTATACGTAAATTCAATTATTGATACATTATGAGACATCTATGAGAACAGAAAAGTATTTGAAAGGTTTTTTGTATTACAATCTTGTAAAAGGCTTAACATCTCGTTCATTAAGCTCCATCAAGAGGCGAATATCAATTCTCTAAATGATAAATTTTACTATTCACACAATTAAAAGAATAATTAGTTATCGTTGTAAAATCGCCATAAATAAACTTATTTGCAGACAGAAAATTTTCGTTAAATAATAGTCCATTTTTATTATAATTAATTTTATAAAATGTTTATTGTTGATGTTTTTATGTAAGACAATAATAATATACATATTTCTCAGAGGAATTTTATAAATAACAGCATTGTATGTAGATTATTTTCAGTATACAGTCTATAATTATGCAAAAATGTGTGGAAGAGTATTAGTTGTCATTTTATGTCCAAAGATAGGTCCGGTGTTCGGACTAAATACTTTAGCATTATTCCCTTACGAAGGAAAAAGTCATTTTACTATTTTCAAACCATATCTCGGAAAACTGACGATAATAGGGCACAATTTAACAGTCGTTTCCCACTTCCCGCGACAACAGCCAATGGAAAATTATCTTGACATTGTGATTTCTCAAAAGTTTTTTCTCAGTGTCCAGTAATTTTGGAATATAACTTAAGATATACTTCTTAGCAACCGCCGGAATCAATTTATTACTTTCTAATCAAGAAGTTAGATATGTTTGGCTGAGGAAAGTAAAATATTATATGGTGTTGGTAGAATTATTTAATTCAGACTGCTCGTTGGGTTCAGTTGTTAGTTTGACGACCCACATGCTACTACCGTGACATTACAAGAAGTTTGGAATTACTAATAATCCTTTTTATGTTTTACATCCTTTAGCAGGAGGTGGGTACAGAGTGTACAGACCTACTTTATGTGACCGCATTTAAAGGATTGCCATTAGTGTATTGAGTAGCATCGCCTTTGCTTACATCAATTTAAAAAATTTGAGAAAGTTATCTTTATATATATGTATAAATGACATTCCTCCCTTAAGACGAACTGGCGAACTTATCATCCCAGCGTTGTATCCCGGTTGCAACCCAAACTTTCGTTTCGGTGTCCGGGTCCGCTTTCCGAATTTTTTTACTCCACTTCACACGGTCTTCAGCATCCCTGGTAGTGAGCCGAATCCGAGAATCGATAACCCTCTCGAAGAGCTTCATGGTGTGGGACATGAACTTTATACCACGGTAGTTACCGCACTCCTGCACCGATCCCTTGCCTTAGAAGACTGGATTAATGATATTCAGCCTCCATTGGTTCGGGATCGTACCGGTGAGGAGTGTCCGGTTAATAAGATTGGTTAAGATGCCCACACCACGAGAGCCCATCGCCTTGCAGACTTCGAAGGGGACTCCATCGGCTCCGACAGCTTTCCAATTTTTCATGCGGCGAAGACAATTTTCGACTTCTGCATGCGTTACCGGTGGCACTAATCCTTGATTTGGAGGAAGATCTGGGGGCTGACACCTCTTTATCCTGCTTGTTCAGCAGCTCGTAGAAATACGAGCACCATCTCTCCTTCACCGCGAGGTCCTCGTATAACAGGTTGCCCCCGGGGTCTTTTACACAGCGACTCTTGGAGATATCCTGTGCCGCTTTGACCCTGGAGCGCGCCAACTTACATATGAGCTTCTACCCCTCAGACGATTCCAATTTATCGTACAGTGGTTGTAAGTGGTCTCGTCTGGCTCTGGCTACAGCTTTCTTAGTGGCGCGCTTGGCAGCTCTGTATGCGTCGCGATCTTCAGGAGATCTGGACGCTTGTCACTTCTTAAATAGGGCTTTTTTTATCCTGGTCTCCCTCTGGGCTGAGTCGTTCCACCACGACGTCTCCTTGTCACACCTTAGACTCACCAAGCACCTCCCTCGCCGACCCAAAGAAAGCCACCTGAATCCTATCCCAGTAAGCTTGAACCAGTTCACCCTCACCACCAGCGCACTTGTCGCCGATGGCAGGGGCGAACTCCTGGGACTTGACTTCATCAAGCAGTCACCACCTGATTCAGCATAGTTTGTTTTTTGTTTTCATACGTTTGCCTTTGGGCTTCACACAGAGGTCCATGACAAGAAGACGGTGTTGTGCAGTGAGATTCTCACCGGGTATGACCTTGCAGTTGGCTACTTTGCTAATGTGGTGTCTCCTAGTGAGTAGGAAATTGATTTGGGTAACATTCCTCCCGCTTTTGTAGGTGATGAGATGCTAGGGTCTCTTTTTGAAATACGTGTTGACAATGACAATATCGGCAATCGCACACGTATTGAGGATGTCCTTCCCTTCCACGCTGCGGCTACTATACCCGAATCCACCGTGAACACCCTCAAATTCCCCACATTCATCACCCACATGACCGTTTAGATCACCACCCAAAACGATCCACATGACAATGAAATCCCACGAAGCACTTTTCCGAGTAGA
The DNA here is from genome assembly GCA_963693495.1 of Malacosoma neustria. Classification (NCBI taxonomy): domain Eukaryota; kingdom Metazoa; phylum Arthropoda; class Insecta; order Lepidoptera; family Lasiocampidae; genus Malacosoma; species Malacosoma neustria. The sequence goes on along the minus strand of OY856385.1, from coordinate 10,636,757 downwards.
TTCCAAAACGCTACCTTGTCGGTGTCGCTACAACCAGCCTGTGGTACGTAGGCGCTTATCGAGTGGGTGACTACCCCACCGACAAGCTCCCTTACAACCGTAAGCCGCTCGCTACATCACTTCACCTCCAAAATGTCGTCCTGAAGCTCCACTGAGAGCACTATGGTGACCTTATTTTCCCCACCAAGTGCACCCGTGTAGATCAGCTTGTAGCCATTCGCAATGAACCGGGATCTGCTGCCCTTCCACCGAGTCTCCTGCGGGCCATCCTCCGCCACGGCCAACTCCCTCGTGCGTCCGGCTAGCGTGGCAATATTCCATATTGCAAAGCGGTTCTTGGATTGGGCTGACGTCTTTACCCGTGCTCGCCCACGGCACGGCAGCTGCACTTGTCACAGAAGTCAGGCGAAGCTTCCGCGCGTCGTTCTGGGGCGACGCCCTATCCGTGACTAGATCTTTTCGCGTTCTAATCATTTTATTGCTTGACTAGTTTTGGTTTTTACGGGAGCGACTGCCGTCCAACCTCCCAACCCCTAGAGGAAATCCGAGAGGTGCACTTCCTTTGCCGCTTGCAAGCTGGTAAAGGAGTAGACCATCAGTCGCCTTTTGTGACTCCCTTGTAATGACCTGGGGTTACCCTATTCTTTTAACTGGCCGGGGGCACACGGCAATAGAAATAATACTCTAAACTACCACAAAACAATATAATTCAAATAAATCGGGTAGTAGTAAAGGTAAATATATACATGTATATTTACCTTTACTACTACCTCTATATATATATATATATATATATATATATATATATATATATATATATATATATATATATATATATATATACCTATATATATATATATATATATATATATATATATATATATATATATATATATATATATATATATATATATATATATATAATTGAGAAAATCATAAAAAGATACCTTTTGTTAAAGATTTAATGTTTTGATTACATTAATTTATTGGTTATACGAGTATTTAAAATTAATTTATCTTTTTCCTTATTAATCTATCATTTTATATAACGACATGTGATTACGGAGTTTTAGTTTATCTGAGGTAGATGACTTGTAGAAATTGGAACATCAAATGATGTAATATTTTAGAAATCTTGCAGATTATATCTATGATTTAAATAGTTTGAATCTGGGCTCGATGTTCTAGACATACATCTAGATTATAAAAATGTACGCATACTAATCATAGTTTATATATATGGACCTAGAACCCTATATGTTATCGAAGCGGAAGTTGTGCGTAGCAGCCTACTCTACGTATAAAGAAAGCATTTAATATAGTATTTTTACGATATTAAATACTTAGGGTGGTTTTGAAGTGCACTTTTAACGCCTAGCTCCGAAACAAATTCGGGTGCCAGCAGTCCTTTCCCACTTACTGACCAACATCAGAGAGCCAGACTCAGTGTTACGTAGACTCATCGAGGAGACCGTGTGATGCGAATTGAACTCCTTGTTGTCAGTTGTCCCCACCGTGGACCTCAGCTTGCATCCTAGCGCTAATTAATCAGGTACACAGGGGGACGAGCATGGCTTCCGCCCCGCGCCACTCGAATTGGAGGTGAAGCTCTCTGAACTGCGAGATGAGGTTCTCATGGTGGGTGTACAGACATTGCTATTTCGCGTGCCCCTCTAATTCCCGGATTGACATAAGAGAGTTCCGAGGAGGTCAAAATTTAGCGCACACCATCGAATAAGCCCAGCACTGGCTTAGACCGCGGTATTGGCCAAGCCAGTAGTCCGTCAGCCCAGGCACTAGGTGAGAGAAAAACAGCGGACTAATTTATTAGGTAGTTGGTAATTTCATTGAGTCAAAAGCCCCAACCACGAGTTTTCCTGAAGATGAAAAAATGTAGAGAATTGAATATTGTGTCGTGATATAACAATAACCTAAGATCACGATCTTAGAGAAGCCTATATCTATATCAGAAGCCTATATCTAGCAGTGGGCGACGTAAGACTGTAATCATGATGAGGACTTTATAGTCGCTAAAAATACAATTTTGTAATATATTTTACCCAACTTAGACTTTTAACTTATGAAATCTAATGATCAAACATATCATTGTTTAATCATCATTACATGGGTGACAAACTCATTGTTTCAATTCACTTGCATTTGCATTTAATATTTGTTATTTATTTTTAACACATCAACTTTAATTAATTTGTGAAAATAATTGTTAAAAAATGACAACTGATATACATTCCTTTTGTAAATAAATACATAATATATAAATAACAAGGCGCTGGACGAGAATCGAACTCGTGACACTCAGACGTTTTGACGTGCGTAAACTATTGCGCTATTGGGATGGATAATGCGTTTATTTTCACTATTTTCCGATCATTACCTTCTACCCATTTCATCCATCGATTTCCATTGCATTAATCTGATCATCTAAAATATTTATTTTGAACTAATTTTTAATGTTTTTCAAGACTAAGTATAATTAAACCAATTTTCTTTCAACAAACAAATACAGAAAGTACCTAGTTGAAAATGCAAAATTCTAACTAACTACTAACTAATTCTGATGAAAACTTAAGCTTCATAAACTTATATTCTTATCAAGATAACTATTTTCTCTGAATTAATATTATAAATAAAAATTAATTAAGATAATATTCAAATGAGAATTTACATAACTTTATTCATTTTAGATAACTGATATTCAAAGATTGATTATTCCCGTTTATGTCATGACCATACATACATTGCAACATGCTAAATAGATTTTATGCAAATCATGCTTATTTTATTATCTATGCAAATTATATTTTCGCATAAATCAACAGTCAAATAGCAATAATCAGGAATTTTAAGTAAAAATAACTTGCTCGGTTTAACAAAATGTTTACAAGAAAGATATATTAACCAATAGTGTCCCACTTCTGGACTCGAGCCGCCCGTTAGAGAGAATGGACAGAATACTAGTTACACTTGTCCATGTCGGATTGGTGGGTTTCACATACTGATGATATGAAGGTTTTCTCTCGATGTTTTCCGTCACCGTCAATACATTGCAAACTGAATAGCAATTTACAAATGTCATATCATAAAGGGTTTACGGCTTCCAAAACAAATCAACTTCAAATTCCAGGTTTTGCTCTCTAATTAACGGATGAGGTGTGATGTCAGGTTTTCTTTCAAGATTAGGGTATTGAAACAGCAGCTACATCTAGTCCATTTATTTTCTGGGTTGAGGAAGAAAAAGGTAGGCAAACATCATCCAAATGAAGAGCGCAGAAATTTTACACTATGTTTGATAGACAGTGGATACTGACCTCAAAATTGCTGTTGCTGTCAGCGTAGGAGAATCGGAAGCTGGGTCACTTATGTCGGAACACAATACAAGGTTATGATAGCAGCATCTTTAGAAACCAGGGGCGGTTGCCATCCAGTCTCACTTAGAGCCTACCACATAGTTGGGTTATTTTGTCACCTTTTACGACAGGCTAGCCCCGTCTGCAGGGGTCAGTATTCCTACTCCGCCCCTGCACGGAGAGAACATATTTAACCAACGATGTGACAGCAGATAGTAATGGAGACGAAAGTAGAGCAAATCGATAGTTGGGTTAAGTGATATGCTGTTGGCCTCTTAATTGTTTAATAAACATATTGTGACGAATACGCGTAGCGGAATTTCTTCCTCCTAAGTGTATGCTGCGCCTTAACAATATCGCCGTAGAATGCTCCATAAAATTTAAAAAATTAAGAAACACAACGAGTAGGACGGAGATATAGGACCAGACAATTGTTAGCGCGAGATAGATATAGTTTCTGGAAACAAATAACAAAGACGGGAATACTTGTTAGACAAGGATACACATACAGTTGAATGGCGCAATGGGGATCATTCTGGAAACTTATACGGGTATATAAACGCGACAAGCGGCACACGAGGCAAACTGGCACGGGCTAGCGAAACGAAACAAGGAAAAGAAAGTAAAGGAATCGAAAGGACTTTGAGACTGCGCGACAACGATACGGCGAAGCATCGAGACAGCGAACCTGCAACACTACTTCGTCACGAGAGACTGGAACGTCGGCTGGATGGATCGAAACGCGAGTGTATGGAGAGAAGCGTATGCGTCGTCTAAATAGGTGAATTCTGCGTTAATTATAATTTTTATTATTAAATAAAGGCATTTACTCTTCAACTGGTATTTTCTACTAAACCCGGTACCCACTACACGTAACAATATTTAAAACAAATAACCGTTGTGACGTACATCGGTTACTACGGTACGAACATAATTGGAACATTCGACATATCTGTGTCACCACTTAATAATATATTTGTTTAATTACATAATAATACTCGGAATAAATACGTAATAAAACGTAGGACGTGCCAGTGAACTCATTGATCAGCAGCCATGAGTCAGATAGCCGAATAGCTAGGAACCGAAGGGGAAGTTTGGTTTAGGTTTGGTTAGATGAAAAGTAAATAATAATATATCAATTCACAGTACTAATTAAATTATCACTTACTGAAGGCCAAGGAAAACATCGTGAGAAAACCTGCAAACAAATGACATCGTCATTCCAGCGTTAAGTCCGACTTTTTCTTCTCCACTTCTCACGGTCTTCGGTATCTCAGGTAGTTAGTCCATTGGCACGCATATATTTTATGATAACATGCCAGTACTTTTTGGGTCTACCTCTTCCTTCTCCTCTTCCAGCCATTGACACCCTTTTACTTAATTGGGCACCAATATGTAATTATATATATAACCTCTGCGGCTGGGGTCGGCCTGTCGTAAAAGCCGACAAAACAACCCACCCTAGCTACGTGGTAGGGCCTCAAGCCCGTCTGGATGGCGACCACCTTCGGTCTTAAGTATGCCGCCATAATAACCTTGTGTTGTGTTCCGGCATTAGATATAATTTAAGAAACGAATTAGAACAAAAAACTGATAAATGCTTTGGTTATCAATGAAAAATGAGATTACAAAAAATTTTAAAGTCATCACCCGAAACATTCAATACAGTTATCAGTATTATTTTACTTTTTATTGATATGAGCTTAAATTATATGACAAAATGGTTTGATTTTAGTGAAGATAACTGGCTTTTAATACTTCCTAACATGTCTTTGAAAAATGAGGTTAAATTTGAACATTTTGAAATGATAATTACAAAGGCTAAATTACAAGACATTAAATATTAACATGGATGATATTATTCCGAGTCAATAAGACTTAAAGAGATCCAAAGAACTAATGATGATAAAGAATTTTTAGTGAAAAGTACAGTTGACAAATGGCAATATATACTTAAAAATGCATCTGATAGCTTACCAAATGTAAAAAAAATATTTCTTATTTACCCTCCGTTCCCGCCACTTCAGCTTTCACTGAGAGTTTTTTCAGTAATGAATCTAATGTAGCGAGAAGAGAAAAATAGAGCGTCAATAAATTTAATTAAAAACGAAAAGTTTATTTATTTAAATTAAAATGTTGATTGGCAAACAAGCTTTGAAATATATAAAGACAGCAAAAAATTGTTAGCTCGTGCTAAAAGCACACAAAAATGCGTTTTTAAGGCAATAAAAACATAAAATTTTAAAAATACTTTTTTTCTTCTAAATACTTTATCTTTTCCCATCCAAACCATTTTATACGTTTTTTTGTCAAAACAAGTTGGCAACCCTAGTTGTAGCTTGTTGTAGTTTTTGTATTAATAATTTATAATCTTTCATTTTCTCTTCCAACCGCAGGCCATATGAAGAAGATCGTATTCAGATACCCTGGGTCGTATTAGTTTTAAACTAAATTAATTTGTTATGTAATCAAACTGTCTGATTAACTGAATACTTAATCTTTTCGTCAATTTGGTTCCGCATCTATAATATATTTTTAAAATCATAATATAAAAATAAAACAACCTTTATTACACATAGATTACAGAATATAAACAAATAAAAATAACGCGTTTTACTTTCTTTCTCCTGACACTGAATTATTTCAGTGATCCGCACCGTTTTAATAAGAGAACCTTCTTTCTTGTAATAATGACGCTTCGATTAGGTCATTTATCAACAGAATCCCAAAAAAGAAACTAGATAGTCATACATAAACAAGATACCGATGCAAAATGTACTTGGTCATTATAGCATAATCTTATCACAGTATAAAATAACTATGTAATCTCATACTAGTGACAGTCTGACTTTGTTAAGTGTAGCGTACCTCACGCTTTGTGAAACATGAATCCAGCCGTGCTTATTAATATATATTTAACAATATTAACGTTTTTATTTAATCAAGTGTTAGCGCTTAATATATTAGGAATATTTCCGTATCAAGGCAAAAGCCATTTTTTTGTTTTCGAAACATATTTGAAGGAGTTAGCGCGGAGGGGACACCGTGTTACTGTCATATCACATTTCCCACAAACGGAACCCCTTGATAATTATCAGGACATCAGTTTGGCTGGAAAATCAAAAATCCTAGAAGATGTGTTCCCGATAGAGAGTTCGTATTTAACTGTTATAGGGATTAGTTTCTTCCTAGTGAACAGTGGAACGGATAATTGCAGGACATTATTAGCAGATGAGAGGATTCAGAATTTGTGGAAGTCAAAAGCCAAATTTGATGTAGTGGTCACTGAACAATTTAACAGCGACTGCTCACTGGGGCTCGCGTATGTGCTAGGAGCACCTGTTGTTGGCATGACGACACACGTGTTCATGCCGTGGCATTACGAACGGTTCGGTATTCAATTCAACCCTTCGTATGTCGCAATGGAATTTTTCGACGGAGGCACACATCCCACATTCTACCAACGCGTAGAGAGGCTAATTTTCCAGACATATTTCAACACATTGTATAAATACTTCTGTCAAAGGGTTGATGAGGCTACATTAGCTCAATATTTTAATGATGTACCACCCCTCGAAGATCTAGCTCGTGAAATAAAATTCTTCCTTTTATACAGTCACCCAACCTTATTTGGGCCTAATCTCTTCTCAAGTAACATCATAGAAGTCAATGGTTACCACGTGGCTAAACCAAAGGAATTACCAGGCGTAAGTTATAATACTTTATCATCTTGTAAATCAATACTAAATATGAAATCGCATTTAGTTTGTTTATCTGTGTTTAATCAAATTTTGTTTTTGTTATAAAATATGTCTATTTTCAACAATTAGTACTCAACTTTTTAATTAAAATTAAAAATGCGAATAAAGCAAAATAGCAATATAATAAAGCATATAGGAATCAACTCGTAGTTCACTGAAAGGTTCATGAAATTTTGTAATATTTTTGTATTGAGTAGTAAAAATTATACAAAAAAAAACTTAATTTTCATACTTTTATAAATTTATACTATTTTTACATTTTAATACATATACTTTGTATTGTAATATGCTAGTCATCAATTTAAATAATAAAAACAAATATTTAACTAACAATAATATGTTTCAATCATGTATTTAAAAAAAGCATCCTTATATTAAATATTTAAAAAACCCGGAAAGCACCTGGTCTGGACAATAAGATATTAGAGTTCATAGTTTAAAAATAGGGTGTGTAGGATAAGAACATTTTTAAAAAAAATGAATCTAGATAACTATCTCAATTATCGTCCTTTGTTTTCATCCATACAACAAAATAATCAAAAAATATATACATGTATGTGACCAAACGCAAAAGTAAAAATCATATATTGTAATCAGTTTGGGATTCAATCCACAAAGGTATATATAGTCTTTTATCAAAATTTACGGATGTTATTAACACATACTTAAATAAATCGCAAATTGTTTTAGCTTTGTTGATAGGCTTCTCGTTTGTTTTTGACATCCTTGACTACCAAAGACTGTCAATTGAAAGTTAAAGAATGAAGTACTTTTACTGATCCCGTGCTAACGAAAGTAGGTATAGCCCAAGGTACAGTAATGGGCCCTCTCCACTTGCTAACATTTGTTAAAGATGCATGTCCTGATAATCATAAAAGCATAAAAAAGTTAATGAATTAATGCATAAAGCAAGCAGTTATCAATTACCCTACGATAACTTAATTAGTTATTGCAGGGAATAATTTGCAAATTACGGGTAACCTTTCGTATTCTGACTTTAATACGTTTAGTGAATGGCGTCATGATGCTGGCCTTGTATTATTTCTAACACACCTAAGTTACTAGTCATCAAATCACCCTATAAAATGTACTCTTAGAAACATTGTTGCACGCGTTTACGGCGGTTCAGAAATAGAAGTTATCAATATTCATACCTGTCTTTGTCTTATTATCGACAATAAATGAATGGGAAAATCATATAGATTATGCATGCAATAAAATAAGACAGTTCCTATCAAATATTATAATTTGAAAGAACCTTTACCCTTTAAAACTGAATTAGCGCTTTATAATGCACTAAACGAATCGCATTTTCAGTATGGATAAATGAAATATGTAGACTCGAATATATAATTTTAATAAATACGGTTTCCCCAAATATCAAACATAAATTCATAACTGATATGTAAATGGACTTAATAAATACTGCAATATTTTAACTGTACAAATGCAAATAAAAGAAAAAAAATGTTTTAACAAAAACAACTGAATAAAATTAAACAATGTGTATATTCGCCAGCCAAACAATATTGAAGACAAACGTACAATATCTTATTTAGTTCCAACATTATTAAATGAATTACCAACAAATATAAGAGATAATATAACGTAGAAAATATTAAAGTCTTGCTTAGAACTAAAAATATTACACCCGTGACCGACCCGATATTTACGTCATTCTCTTAATTTGGGTGAAGATGACGAAAATCGCACGTCACTAGAAACGCAAACATCGATGCATAAACACCTAAACAGCCTAATATAGAGACAACATAGTCTAGTCACGATAACGAGTGTCACATGTGCATACAAAATTTACTTTTACAGTTAGCCGCATACTACGAAATATCTTCAATCGTTATTTTCCTATAAGTTCTACCGCCCCAGCTTCGCACGGTTTTTCATTAATTTAAAAAAAAAATTCAATATTTCTGATAGGTTGTCTGGAAGAAATCGCTATTTACTATAGTTATAAGACCGCCGTTTGTTCACTATGTTGTACTATTACTTCTTTTTTCTGTAAAATTGTATGGTGGACAGTAAAGAATTATCTATCAAAATACATAAGTATATATATATATATATATATATATATATATATATATATATATATATATATATATATATATATATATATATATATATATATATACACATATATATATATATATATATATATATATATATATATATATATATATATATATATATATATATATATATATATATTGTTGTTTAAATTGACATTTTTAAATTTGTGATATCTTTTGGATGGAATATTAGATTTAAATAAAAAAAATAATCTTCATGTACTGAAACAATTTTAGATAAGAAATGATTTATTTGGATAAGAATTAATACAAAGGTACGCATAACATAGTCTGATTTTGATCGGCATTTCTATCAACTTTTAAAATGTACACAACTGTCAAAAGTAATAATAATGACATAACTATAATATAGTATTTATTATGGTATTGCGAATTCTTTTATAGATATTGATATGTTCATATTTTAAAACATGTTTTTCTTCTAACATCTACTACCATCTATCTATAGTTTTCGCAGCGTATACGATGAGAAACATTTTCCTGTGCGTTCAACATAGTACTTGTGTCAGTCTGTGTGTCTCGTGAAACGACAGTGACAGTGCCGTACGCCTGTCAAGTAGGGATGACCGATATTAGAAAAACATCTATGTTGACATCGATGTTAACATCGATTTAAAAGTATCGATGTACGATAAACATCGATAGCAAAACATCGATGTCTAAAAACATCGATATTTTTGGTAGGAAATAAAACTGTCTATTTTATTTATTAAACGTGTTTATTAATTAAAACTACGTTTTACGAATTATAAGCGGGCGTTTAATTATTGGACTTGACTCCGACATTTCGGTCGGTTTTCAGCAACCATATTCACGGAATGACTCAGATTACAAATGTCAGAACATTACAGTTATTTACATCTACCCTCAACTTATTTAATTGCTATTTTAATTTATTTTGCTTATGGTTACAATTAACTCTATGGGGACCTAGTCGATTATATAGCCATCCTCATATCTAAAAAAATAGGAAATACCTACAGTATTTACCTACAGTATCTTACCTACAGTAAGCAAATTCATGGTACCCACCTAGTTACAAAATCCAATCGTAGTTACAGAATAAAGATTTACCATACCTGTTATTTCGTTGCCGAAGTTTCATTACTAATAACATCAATGCCTATAAATTAAATTCGCTTCCGCTTCACAAGTTATTCACGAGTTCACCCACAAACACACAACTTACAAGTTTTTGTTTGTTTTTTAATTTGCCAATATAGCAAGCAAAGGACAGTGTCTATAGAGCCTTATCGCATGACTTGAGTCTTCGAACTTCGTCAATCGATCGCTGTAGGTACGTTGTACGTAGGTAGGTAGGTTGTAGGTAGGGACTTTTTGAGGCAGCCAGAAAATCACATCACACTTCACAATTTACATTTTCTTAATTTCACACACATTTAAGTAGTACGGCTATCTTCGGTTACGTTAATCAGTGTCATCTAGTTTAAAATAGTTGTACTACCTACCTAGGGACTCACTAGCTAGAAAGTACATCCACCGTTAAATGGCCCTAAAAGATATATGGACGTTTCGATAATTCGATATTTTGTTCTCATAACATCGACACATCGATGTTATCGAAACAAAAACATCGATGTTTTCCAGCTAAACATCGATGTTTATTCAACATCGATGAATATCGATCATCCCTACTGTCAAGTAGTGTCAAGCTCAGTGTGACCATATGTGGCAGTTTCCTGCCATTTTGGCAGGATTGAGCCCTTATTTTAAGCTGTGGCAGGATGTGTGGCAGTTTTTAAAAATTCGGCAGTATTTGGCAGTATTGGGATAAAATGTTAATTATGGCAATACTAGTTCTTTAGTTACCGGTATTCCCTTAAACCTCTCTTAGAATTTTTGTGTGACACTTAATTGTGAACTCTAATGATTCATCTATACGGTCTATAACTATAAAACTGATATTAGAGTGTAAATTCTTTTTGCAATGTTGTATGTACATTTCAAGCAAATCAACCATATTAATATTCATATAACTTTTGTCTTTTATTCTGAGTACACGACTTTAAGGAGTATAAATATATAACTTGAGTGTGTTTTGGTAAAATGAAGCGAAAGTAGGAAAGAGCGTACAGGGCAGAGTGAGAGCAAGACCCATTACTGGCTTACTAAAGCTAAAGACAATGCTGACAGGGCATTTTGTAATGCATGCAATTGTAAATTGCCATCGCGTCTATCTGCCTTAAAACATGCCTGTATAACAAAACATAAGAAAAATATGGAAGAGTATCACTATAGGGGGTAGGCAGTCACCAGTGAATTATCTTTTAATTAATTAATTTTATCGTATCAAACTAAAAAAAATTATTCTTTGCGTTATGTGTATCTAATGTAGGTTTAATATTCGCTAAAATAAAGTAATAGCAGCAACTTCTGACTAAAATACTCTTACTATTGCAAGATTTTATACGTGTTTTTTCCTAAAGTAATGTTGTTGTAGGTTAATACATTTTTCAAGATTTGTGTTTCGTTTCAACCAACCAAAAAATGGTCAAACGGATGACTAAAGACATGTAGCGATGAATATAATCTTTATTGTGATATATGATCGACATTTCATATTAACAATATCAATAAAAAATATTATTACTATACTGGCATTATTTTGGCATTTTCATTATAAACTTTGGCAGGATTTGGCAGGATTCTATTCAGTCTAAGGCAGGATTATAAATTTTGAGATGGTCACACTGGTCAAGCTATTGTTGATGAGTAATGGAGAGCGGACCGCACCGCTGCGACGGTGTTTTGGCCCGCACTGGATTACGCGTCTTTATTTCTAAACGACCTTAACGACCCGAATTCCACCCGATTTACCTCTATTTCACGAGGCACGGGGCGAAAACCTCGAGCGACAGCCTAGCTAGCCTATATCCTTCTCCAAGGTCCAATACTGAAATTCATCAAAATTAGTTTCTTGTCGCATATTCAGAGTATAAAGTATTAGTTTATTACTCAGGGTTAATGGAGTATTCTAGGGGCAAAAGAATTTTTTAAATCTGTCCAGTAATTTTAAATTTTATTTCTTACAAAAATACAATTATTTCCTCTTTACAATATTAGTGCAGACTAGCTGTGCCCGCGACTCCGTCCGCATGGCATAGTGACTTTGGGCAGCATTTTTTGGATATGTGAGGTCAACTTAAATTGGAAATTCAACCTAATAAGTCCAGCCTAAGCTGAATCCTATTTCATATGATTAATGATATGAATCTGAGGTCAACTTAAATTGGAGAATAAAAATTTCCGAAACTGATCATTTTTAAATAAAACTATTTTTTTTCTGAAATAAAAGAAGCCTTACTCCTTGTTACGTCAGGTATCTGCCAGTGAAAGTCCCGTCAAAACCGGTCCATCCATTTCAGGGATTAGCCGGGACAAACAGACGTCTGTCTGTTTGTACTGTCTGTCTAGACAGACAAAAATTGTAAAAAATGTTGTTTTGGTATATGTACCGTGTATATGTCCGAATGCACTTATTAAAAAGCGGTTATTTTAATATTACAAACACACACTCCAATTTTATTTATTTGTATGTATGTGTAGATATCGACAAAGGAAATTGAATACTGCATAAGAGCAGTGCAAGTTTAGTTCGCGGGCAGTTCATAGCAATTATGTCTCACTAGCCGTTCCCGACCACTTTGGTGGTCAAATAACAGAAAAAAGTAAATCGAAAAATATGAGATGTTTTCGTATGTATGCGCGCTACACCGCTTGCCCCACTTCCCCGTGGCAAAAAAAACTACGTCTCTGAACACAGGATCACGTAAACATCGTTGTTTCTTTAAACTTTAATAACTTTATATTAAATAAAGATATCGCAAAAATTATTTGTTTTTTTTATATAAGGGCCAAGTGTCTAAGAAAAAAAATTAGAATATTCAACTGAAATCTATACAGTAGTTTTGACGGAATGCGCGCACAACTACAGATCTCTATCATTTTATTTATGTAGAAGATTATGCACTTTATGCGAGAAAAAACTGCCTAAATGGTGCATTGCATCGGCATCGTGAGGATCGAACCTGACCTCTAAGATTGCCTCCGATTGTGATGCCAGGATACCTACCACATACTTATTTTAATGATAATGTATATATAAAAAAAATGTATATAATTTTCAGGAATTGAAAAAATTCATAGAAGAAGCAGAACACGGAGTAATTTACATTAGTTTTGGGTCTATGTTAAAAGCCACAACGACTCCGCTAGATAAACTTGAGTCTATTATTGGTGCATTATCTGAATTGCCGCAAAGAGTTGTTTGGAAGTGGGAAGAAAAGTCTTTGCCAGGGAACCCGAAGAACATTTACCTATCAAATTGGTTGCCACAGAACGACATATTGGGTAACTAGTATATTAAATTTCTTAGGTGTAACAAGAGTCGCGGAGATAATAATAATAAAACCTTTATCTATTCAAATAAATAAAATTGGAGTGTCTGTTTGTAATATTAAAATAACCGCTTTTTACTAAGTGCATTCGGACATATACACGGTACTTATACCAAAACAACATTTTTTATAATTTTTGTATGTCTGTCTGTTTGTTCCGGCTAATCTCTGAAATAGCTGCACCGATTTTGACGGGACTTTCACTGGCAGATAGCTGATGTAACAAGGAGTAAAAGCTGTTATTTTAATATTACAAACAGACACTCCAATTTTATTTATTTGTATAGATAAACTTTTTCTCCGTGTAAGGGCGGAGTAAGAATACTAACCTCTGCGACCAGAGTCAGCCTGAGGTAAAAGGTGATAAAAAAACCCAAGGTTAGGTGGTAGGGCCCCAAACCCGTCTCGATGGCACCATTGGTCTATAAATATGCCGTCATAATAACTTTCTGTTGTGTTCCGGCATTAATGACCCAGGTTCCTGTACCCCTATGAAAGAGCAGCGTGTTTGTGGTGCCCCTAGTTTCGCAAACATCCACAGGTGAAGACAATTGCTAATTATAAAATTGGCCACCAGCCTGTCTGCTGTTCCTCTGCAATAAAAAAATTGTAAATAGAATTAGTTTGCATTATGTATAGAAGCTTTTAAAGAAATAAATAAGTTCTAACCCAATAACTAAATGTAAGTGTTATATGTTTGTATAACAGTTACATTTAGTTACTAATAAAACTGTTTATTTGTTAATCACGCAAAAACAGACTGAACATATATGATAACAATGTTCTATTCATTTAAAACGTGACTACATTGATAAGTGATATATTTACCTTTTTTTTTTGGTCTCGGGGAAAAACCTCTCTTGACGGGTTCCTCCGGCCCGGGGGGACCGAGGGATATGTGGGACTCCGGGAAAGATGTTCGACCATCCGACTACCCACTAAAAAACCCTGCTGTTCTCCTATCGCCTACGCCCGGGCCCACGGATATATGGCCTGCCGATCTCGTGGCCCGGGCCGGCGCCGGCCCGCCCTTTGTCTTAAGGCAGGCCCCTTCTAAATTGTTGGCGCCGGGGGTCAGGATTTCGTCCCCCGGCGCTCTCCTGGATCAACAGTTGAGGGGGGCCGCAGAACAGCACACAGCCCTCTCCCTCGCGGCAATAGTGCGGGCGGCGGGTCCTCCCCCGAGGGGCCGCCCGCGGCCGCTTTTTACGGCGGCCGGAGGTCGTTACTGGGCCTCCGGCGCCGCCGGCGTGGCCTGCGTTGGCGGGAGGGGAGTGTGGTGGTCGACTCCCGCTCCCGCTCTGCCGCCTCCTTTGCGGACATGACTGCCTCGCAGAAGGAGGCGACAGCCGTCCATCCAGGATCACCCCCAACCATGGACAGAACCAGGGCCGGGAGCGACAGGTCCGCGCCGATTTGGGCGACGAGGGCGCGGCGCTCCTCGCGCCACGCAGGGCACACGGCGACAGTGTGGTCCACCGTGTCCTCCTCGTCGCCCGCGCCACAATGGTGGCACCCCGACGTCATCTCCCGCCCTATGCGACACAGGTACCTCCCGAAGCAACCGTGCCCCGAGAGGACCAGCGTCAGGCGGAAGGTCAGGGCGCCGTGGCGCCTTTCCAACCAGTGATATATTTACCACAGTCAACTGCCTTCAAGTTAGATATAAAATCCTTAGTTCCACATTGTAATTCAATAAATAGTGCTTTATAGATAATAAATATTATATTATGTAACCGACGAAAAAAGTGGAAGAGGTTCTCAATTCGGCGCGTATTGTTTTTTTCTTTTTTTGGTGTATGACCACGCATAACTTTTACAGAGTAGTCCGATTTTTAAAATACTTCTTTTATTAGAAAGAGTACCCCGAAGTTGGTCCCATATAAATTTGAAAAAAAAATCCAACCTTAAGGGTACGAAAACAGAGAATGATTGATTGTTCACTCAGTAATTATATCTATGACCACGCATAAACTGAAAAGAAAAAAATAATAAACCTTTTTTTATTAACTTTAATAACTAAGTTCTTAAAATAATGTAAGTATACCTAAATCATTGGCCTATGAGAGTTGGGAATGTTGGAGTCCAAATAAATATAATTTAGCCAAATGTGATGCAATCTGAGAGACTCGGGACTTTTAGTGTCAGCTTTTGATACAACTGTAGTTATTGTCATTTAATTATACTAAATAAACTACAGGATTTCGATTTTATGAACAATTTATGACCGATATTATAGTAAAAAGTATTCTAATCTTATCTGGATTTGATTATTTTTCAGCCCATCCAAATGTAGTAGCATTTTATTCGCATTGTGGTCTACTGGGCACAACTGAGGCCATACATCATGGAGTACCAATTGTTGGAATGCCGGTATTTGGAGATCAGCCTGGCAATGCCGCGGCGGTGGAAGAAAGCGGTTTGGGCGTGCAAATACAAGTCAAGGAACTGACCAAAGAGAAGTTACTCGAGAAATTCAAAATAGTCCTGGATCCTAAGTAAGTTTTTCTCCCTACTTAGATGGAAGAGGGATAATAAGAAGCTTTGATCAACATTTTATGATGCAGCCCCTAAACTACCAGTCTCCTTAAATATACGCGTAATGTACGTAATGAGTTCAAATTTGGTTTAGCTATTCTTTTCTCTACGGTGTATTCGGATTTATTTTTGGAGTTGGAGGGTTTAACGACATGTGTATCAGAAATAATATATTTAAAGATCTATTTCATGTACTTTTTATGTCTTAATATACAATAAAAAAAAACACCGCTATCTACGCTAAAATTGTGGTCGATACTAGCTAGCTTTTGCCATTACCTCGTGTGAAGGTAGTTTACAAAATTAGTAAAACATATCCGTTACTGAATTTGGAATAATAATTTCAAAGAAATATATAAATGTTAGACTTCTCATCAAAAAAATCGAAACACCCCTGAAGTTTGGTTTGAATGAGTTTATTTTTTTTACATTTAAAACCTAAAATATAAATAATGCCAGTTAATTAATTTAGCTATTGTAGCCGTGTGGTCCCGGCCGAAGAAAGAATAGGGCCACCCCAAATCATCCCAAGGGAGTCGTAAAAGCCGACTGATGGGTTACTCCCTCTGCCAGCTTGCATGCGGCGAGGGAAGGACACCTCTAGGTTTCCCTTTAGAGGTTGGGAGGTCGGACGGCAGTCGCTCCCGTAAAAACCAAAACTTGTCAAATAATATATGGTTAGGACTCGTAAAGGATTTGTCACGGATAGGGCGTCGCCGCAAAACGACGCGCAGGAACCTCGCCCGACTCCTGTGACAAGTGGACTAGGGCTGCCGTGCCGTGGGCGAGCACGGCTAAAGACACTAGCCCCATCCAAAAGGAAACTCCGCTTCGCAACGTGGAATATTGGCACGCTAACCGGACGCGCGAGAGAGTTGGCCGATGTGCTCTCCAGGCGGAGGGTGGCCGTGGCGTTCCTGCAGGAGACTCGGTGGAAGGCCAGCAGATCCCGGTTCATTGGGAATGGCTACAAGCTGATCTACACAGGTGCACCTGGTGGGGAGAATGGGGTTGCCATAGTGCTCTCGGAGGAGTTCCAGAACGACATTTTGGAAGTGAAACGTCATAGCGACCGGCTTATGGTCGTTAGGGTGCTTATCGATGGGGTAGTTGCCCACTTGATAAGTGCCTATGCGCCACAGGCCGGTTGTGACGACGCCGATAAGATAGCGTTTTGGAATAAACTCGGAGAAGTGCTCGGTGGAATCCCATTATCAAAGGGGATCGTTTTGGGGGGTGATCTGAACGGTCATGTGGGTGCTGAATGTGGGGAATTTGAGCGTGTTCACGGTGGATTTGGGTACGGTAGCCGCAACGCGGAAGGGGAGGACATCCTCAATACGTGTGCGGCTGCTGACCTTGCCATCGTGAATACGTATTTCAAAAAGAGACCCGAGCATCTCATCACCTACAAGAGCGGGAGGAATGCTACCCAAATCGACTTCCTACTCACTAGGAGACACCACATCAGCAAAGTAGCCAACTGCAAGGTCATACCCGGTGAGAGTCTCACTGCACAACACCGTCTTCTTGTCATGGACCTCTGCGTAAAGCCCAAAGGCAAATGTGTCGACCGCCTTCAACGCCGAATCAGGTGGTGGCTGCTTGATGAAGTCAAGTCCCAGGAGTTCGCCTCTGCCATCGGCGACAAGTGCGCCGGAGGTGAGGGCGGACCAGTTCAAGCTTACTGGGACAGGATTCAGGCGGCTATCCTTGGGTCGGCGAGAGAGGTGCTCGGCGTGTCTAAGGGCGGACGCAAGTGTGACAAGGAGACTTGGTGGTGGAACGACTCAGTCCAGAGGGAGACCAGGGCGAAAAAAGCCCTCTTTAAGAAGTGGCAAGCGTCCAGATCTCCTGAAGACCACGACGCATACCGGGTAGCAAAGCGCGCCACTAAGAGAGCTGTTGCCAGAGCCAGGCGAGACCACTTACAGCCACTTTACGATAAGTTGGAATCGTCTGAGGGGCAGAAGCTCATCTATAAGTTGGCGCGCTCCAGGGTCAAAGCGGCACAGGACATTTCCAAGTGCCGCTGTGTAAAAGACCCTGTGGGCAACCTGCTATGCGAGGACCTCGCGGTGAAGGAGAGATGGCGCTCGTATTTCCACGAGCTGCTGAACACGCAGCACAAAGAGGTGCAGCCGCCTGATCTTCCTCCGAATCAAGGACTAGTGCCACTGATAACGCCTGCAGAAGTCCAGAATTGTCTTCGCCGCATGAAGAATCGGAAAGCTGTTGGATCCGATGGAGTCCCCATCGAAGCCTGGAAGGCGATGGGCTCTCGTGGTGTGGGCATCTTAACAGACCTTTTCAACCGGACACTCCTCACCGGTACGATCCCGAGCCAATGGAGACTGAGTATCATTACTCCAGTCTTCAAAGGCAAGGGGTCGGTGCAGGAGTGCGGTAGTTACCGAGGAGTTAAGGTCATGTCCCACACCATGAAGCTCTTCGAAAGGGTTATCGACTCTCGGATTCGACAGGAGTGCACTGTCTCGGATTGTCAATATGGGTTTCGCCCTGGTCACGGGACAATGGACCCTGTTTTTGCCCTAAGGACTGTCGCGGAGAAATACAGGGCGAAGAATACGCCTCTGCATTGCCTGTTTCTCGACTTGCAGAAGGCCTTCGACTGTATTCCTCGCGCGATAATCTGGTGGGCATTGCGGTCCAAAGGGATTCCAGAGGCCTATGTTGACATCATCCGAGACATGTACCGTGACTCCGATTCCGTAGTTCGAACCGCTGTTGGCGACACCAAACCTTTCCCCATCACCGTCGGGGTGCACCAAGGATCCGTCCTTAGTCCGTTTCTGTTTAGCGTGGTATTAGACGTATTGTCAGACAGCATCAGAAACTCACATGAGCAGCCCCCGTGGTTGCTCATGTATGCTGATGATATCGCGCTGGCAGATTCGGACAGGGGTAGGCTGGTGCGACGTGTGAAGGCGTGGAAAGAGTCGCTTGAGAACGGTGGTCTGAAGCTCAATGTGGCGAAGACCGAGTACTTGGCCTGTAACTCCACAGATCCCACACCCGTACGCATAGACGGCAACAAGGTCGAGCGCACGGACCTTGTGAAATATCTGGGATCTGTGTTTCATGCATCCGGTGACATCGATTGCGACGTCAAGGCACGCATTGCTGCCGCGTGGGCCAAATGGCGTGAGGTAACTGGTGTCATTTGTGACCCCAAGATGCCGGTAAAGTTGAAGGGGCAGGTCTATAAGACCATCATTAGGCCTGTCCTTTTATACGGCTGTGAAGCGTGGCCGGTGTTAGAGCGACACAAGCAAGAACTGCGTGTCACGGAGATGAATATGCTGCGGTGGATGTGTGGAGTGACGCGGAAGGACCGCGTTAGGAACTCCCGCATTCGCGGTAGTCTTCATGTCCGTGACATTGCAGATAAATTGCAGGAGTGTCGGCTCCGTTGGTATGGCCATGTTTTACGGCAACCGGATGCTTACGTGGGAAACAAATGTCTGGCCATGCCGCCTCCGCCGGGCCCCGGCAGGAGGGGTAGACCCAAAAAGTGCTGGCTTGACGTCGTAAAGGGTGATATGCGTGCCAATGGGCTCACTACCAGGGATGCAGAAGATCGCGCGAAGTGGAGTAGAAAAAGTCGGAAAGCGGACCCCGGGCACCGAAACGAAAATTTGGGCAGCAACCGGGACTAACGCTAGGATGATGATGATGATGAATTAATTTAGCTATTGTGTTTTGTTCAACGGGTATGTTTTTACCCTTTAAGAAGAAATTGTTAAATGTTAGAAAAAAGATGTAAAACAGAAAAATGTTAAAACAAGTTTATTCAGTATCTCGTATTTCCTCCCCAGGCTCTTACCACTGCTTCCATACGGTTCCTCATGGAACGGATAAGCGTCACAGTCTTGTGTTGTGGGATGTTATCCTACTCTTCTTGTGTAGCTGTTTTAAGCTGGCCAAGTGTCTCCAGAATAGGATGTCTCATTCTGACTCGTCTCGTCAACTCATCCCATAGATATACTATGGTATTCATATCCAGGCTTCTTGCTGGCCAGCCCATAACCGCAATACCGACTTCACTCAGGTATTCATTTAGAATGCCTGCGGTATAAGCCATAGCATTACCCTGCATAAAAATGAAGTCTTGGTCAATAAAATGTCCGAGTACCACATAAGGCTCCAGACACTCCTCGATGTAACGTGACCAAATTAATGACGGTAACCGAGGTCCAGATACAAACGCAAGTTCGGTTTTATTATCGGCGCTTATGCCTCCCCAAACCGTCAATGAACCGCTACCGTAACTGAAACTTTCTTTAATGCAGCAATGTGCAAAATGCCCTCCCTCTCTTCGACACACCTTCTTTCTTCCATCATTACCATACAGCATGATCTTACTCTCGTCAGAAAAGAGAATTTTGCTACATTGAAGATATGATCAATGCGTGTGCGGCTGCCGACCTTGCCATCGTGAACACGTATTTCAAAAAGAGACCTGAGCATCTCATCACCTACAAGAGCGGGAGGAATGCTACCCAAATCGACTTCCTACTCACTAGGAGACACCACATCAGCAAAGTAGCCAACTGCAAGGTCATACCCGGTGAGAGTCTCACTGCACAACACCGTCTTCTTGTCATGGACCTCTGCGTGAAGTCCAAAGGCAAATGTGTCGCCCACCTTCAACGCCGAATCAGGTGGTGGCTGCTTGATAAAGTCAAGTCCCAGCAGTTCGCCTCTGCCATCGGCGACAAGTGCGCCGGTGGTGAAGGCGAACCGGTTCAAGCTTACTGAGACAGGATTCAGGTGGCTATCCTTGGGTCGGCGAGGGAGGTGCTTAGCGAGTCTAAGGGCAAGGACGCAAGTGTGACAAGGAGACGTGGTGGTGGAACGACTCAGTCCAGAGAGAGACCAGGGAGAAAAAAGCCCTTTTTAAAAAGTGGCAAGTGTCTAGATCTCCTGAAGATCGCACGCACCCCGGGGGCAACCTGCTATGCGAGGACCTTGCGGTGAAGGAGAGATGGCGCTGAACACGCAGCACAAAGAGGTGCATCCGCTAGATCTTCCTCCAAATCAAGGATATACCACAATCTAGTGAGGAGGTCTAGAATTGTCTTCGCCGCATGAAGAATCGGAAAGCTCTCGGATCCGATGGAGTCCCCATCGAAGCCTGGAAGGCGATAGGCTCACGTGGTATAGGCATCTTAACTGACCTTTATAACCAGACACTCCTCGCCGGTACGATCCCGAGCCAATGGAGACTGAGTATCATTACTCCAGTCTTCAAAGGCGTTGGTGCAGGAGTGCGGTAACTACCGTGGTATAAAGGTCATGTCCCACACCATGAAGCTCTTCGAGAGGGTTGTCGACTCTATAACACAGATAATAACACACTTCTATAACATAGTTTTTATAACTATTGTAGTGCATTGTCACCGTTGTAATAGTACCTTTGTATATGATTTAATAAATAAATAAAAAATAAAATATCTATCTTCTAGATTATTTTCCTATAATTTTCATAAACACTAAGGCCGACATTACGGCCATTGTCAGAGGCAATATTCTTCACCCCTCAGGGGCACTCCTCTGTCCGAGGAGTGCACGGGTGTGCGTACCCGAAGTGCCCGAGCATCCGTCGCCTCACTCCCCTTCCAGTCCGAGGCGACAGAGTCCTACCTTTCTTCCCATCTACCTCCCACATCCTTTCCCAAATTCACTCTCTGTTCGTGGCGCGGTCCCCGGTGGGATGGTTGCGGGTACTGGTTGGGGTTCCGGGTTCTGTCCCGGGCCCTGATTTGGTAGTCGAAACCATGCCCATTTCGACTGCGCCTGCACAGAGAGTGTTCCTGGGGCGGGAACGGTATCTCCGGTGTCCGTCGGTCTTGCTGGGCCGGCTACGGCGTTGGGCGACTCCCTGGTTTTTCCAGGGTGTCGTCTGGTAGTCGTACCCACGCCTGACTGGCACGCGGCGGAGATGCCAGTCCCGTCCCGTCCGGAATCCCCCAGCTTTGGGGGCTGGAGCTGGGGGACCTATAACAGCCCTCCTGAAGCTCAAGGTCCCGTGGCGCGCCGATGGGCTGCATGGCCGGGGGGTAAACCCGGTCCCGAGCGCCACACCTCAAAAAAGAATCAATATGAAGTCGGTAAATGCAAAAATACTACCCCAGGGAGGTACCACCCGACAGGGTGGAGAATCCTCCCCTGCGCCTTCGGGCGCTGGCATGGGCCCAACGTATTCTGGGGGGGCCCACATTTCCCGAGTACAATCACCTTTGGTGGTATTGGAGCGGTTGCCTGCGAAGGGCGGAGTTTTGAGAAACGAGGGAGAGGACTCGGACGGTTCGGTCCGCTCGGGGATGTCTTTTCGGACAATTCCGAGCGGCACGAGCTCCCGAGCGAACACTCCCTCTTGCGTTGGTCCCGGTTCTGTCCTGGGCAAGCGCAAGAGGGGATCTAGGAGGTCCTGGGATCGCTCCGGTGGGGGAAATGACCCCGGAGCATCAACGTCCGAGGAAGATGTTTCGGCAGACTCGGCCGCCACAATCGCCGGTCCGTCGAAGCGTGGACGAGGTCGCCCAGCGTCGACTGGGCAATACATTGGAATAGGGAAGGCTCGGAGGGAACTCCAAGCGGCCCGTGCCGAGGAGAAGGAGCTCGCGAAATACGAGGAGGAGCTCCGCCGCCAAGTCCGCAAGGAGGAGGTGGCACACCGGGTCCACTCCGAGCTTTCCCTAGAGGCATCCAAATCCTCTCGGGCCCAGAGGGGCAAAGAGAGAGGACACCAAACTGAGGTCACCGCACAAACGTCGGTTGACCTCCAAAATGCTTTGGATGGGGCCCTGGCCGCGATCACAGAGGTGGCCGGGGTCTCCAAGGGCCTTAAAGGGACCTGCCAAAAGGCCCTCAAACAGTCTGTAAAGACGGTGCGGGAGGTAATTTGCGAACTCACCTCCCGCACAGAATCGGAAGAGGTGGGACGGCTGGCAGCCGCCAATCGCCGGATGCGGGCCGAATTGGCCGATCTCCGGCAGGAGGTGGCTCGCCTCACGGCGCAGGTTGGTAAGCCCAGCCGCCCGGCCCTGACCTCAACAAGGAAAGAGTCCAGCCAGCCCCCTCCAGCAGCGCATGTTGAGCCGGAAGAGTACCAGCTCTTCATGCGCGGCGTCATGGTCCAGGTAGGAACCATGATCGACGCCAAGCTGGAGGGGTTGAAGGACCGCCTTCTGCCTGCCCCTCGCTACCGGCCACCACTGGCCCACGAGGTGCGGCGGGCAGCGGCGGTCACCCGGCCAGAAATATCAGTGGCAGATTACCCGCCTCTTCCCGCTTCGGAAAAAAGGGACAGGATTGCACAGGACCGAAGAGCAACGGCGGCTGCGCCCACGAAAAAAGCGCAGCCAACAGCCAACGCACGAGGAATAATGCCTCCGCCACCTCCTCTGGAGGAAGGATGGACGGTTGTGGCCAAAAAGAATACGAAGAAGAAGGCGACGACCGTCCCCCAACCACCCGCAGCCAGGCAGGCAGCAGCATCGGCCATACCACCTAGGCCCAAGCAGCAGCCGCCGGCTACTAAGAAGAGGAGGAAGAGGGGTCCCCGCAAGCTCAGGGCCCCGAAATCCGCCGCCGTCACCCTAACTATCCGCCCTGAAGCGGCGGATAGGGGGGTCACATACGGGAGCCTCTTGGCGGAGGCCAAGGCCAAAGTTGACATCGCCGCCCTCGATATCCAGGGCGGCATAAAGATGAAAACTGCGCGGACGGGGGCACGCATGATGCTGCTCTCTGGTGCCGACCAGGGGGCGAAAGCCGATGCCCTCGCCGCGCGGCTGAAAGACGTCCTCAAGGAGGAGGACGTCAAAATAGCGAGACCCGAGAAGTGCGTCAAGGCGCGCATCTCGGGCCTCGACGATTGTACGACGGCGCACGACGTGGCGGCTGCCATTGCTCGCGCCACGGGCTGCCCCACGGAGAAAGTTACGTCCGGGGGTATCCGCCTGGGGCGCGACGGGACGGGCACGATGAACGTGCTCGTGCCGGTGGTGGCCGCCAACGATCTGAAGAGGTTGGGCCACATTCTAGTCGGCTGGGCCTCGGCTCTCGTCCAGGCCCGTCCTGGCTGAATGGTTGGAAAGGCGCCACGGCGCCCTGACCTTCCGCCTGACGCAGGTCCTCTCGGGGCACGGTTGCTTCGGGAGGTACCTGTGTCGCATAGGGCGGGAGATGACGTCAGGGTGCCACCACTGTGGCGCGGGCGACGAGGAGGACACGGTGAACCACACTGTCGCCGTGTGCCCTGCGTGGCGCGAGGAGCGCCGCGCCCTCGTCGCCCAAATCGGCGTGGACCTGTCGCTCCCGGCCCTGGTTCTGTCCATGGTCGGGGGCGATCTTGGATGGACGGCCGTCGCCTCCTTCTGCGAGGCAGTCATGTCCGCAAAGGAGGCGGCGGAGCGGGAGCGGGAGTCGACCACCACACTCCCCTCCCGCCAACGCAGGCCACGCCGGCGGCGCCGGAGGGCCAGTAACGACCTCCGGCCGCCGTAAAAAGCGGCCGCGGGCGGCCCCTCGGGGGAGGACCCGCCGCCCGCACTATTGCCGCGAGGGTGAGGGCTGCGTGCTGTTCCGCGGCCCCCTCAACTCCTAGAGTTGTTAGGAGAGCGCCGGGGGGACGAAACCCTGACCCCCTGGCGCCAACACTTTAGAAGGGGCCCGCCTCAAGACAAAGGGCGGGCCGGCGCCGGCCCGGGCCACGAGATCGGCAGGCCATATATCCGTGGGCCCGGGCGTAGGCGATAGGAGAACAGCGGGGTTTTTTAGTGGGTAGTCGGAAAAATCCCGGAGTCCCACATATCCCTCGGTCCCCCCGGGCCGGGGGAACCCGTCAAGAGAGGTTTTTCCCCGAGACCAAAAAAAAAAAAAAAAAAAAAAAGGCAATATTCTTCAACTGACAAAAATCTTCATCACAATCACCAACATACAACCTTCTTTCTTTCAATTTAACACATTTTTTTAAATATTCCTTCTATATATTCCATGCCATAAATGGCTTGGAATATTTTCTATGCGAATGTAGCTTTAACCGCTTTTCACAGAGTGCTACATACAGCTGAAGAAACACTACAAAAAATTATCATAAATAGCTATTTTTTTACCTTCCAAGCTCTGTTTATTTTTAGTAATTTATTTAATTTTCAATCATTTTAAAGTGACATACAACAATACATTGTCTTTGTTTCATTATTTTCAGATTTAGAAGTCAAGTTAAACTACTATCGAAAGCTTGGCATGATCGGCCAATATCCGCCATGGACAGCGCCATCTATTGGACCGAATACACAGCGCGTTACAGCAATTTCACTTACAGGTCCCGAGCAGCTGATGTACCATTTTACCAATATCTTTATTTAGATATTATTTCTGCATTTATTGGTATTCTTGTAATAATTATTTTAGTGTGTAAAGTATTATTTTCATTGTTATCAAAAAAGAAAGGTAAAGAAACAAATTATTTGAAGAAGAAGATAAATTGAATAATATAAATAAACTAAATTGTTGTGTGTGTTTTAATTCTATATTGTCTCTATATATACTTTTTGTAGAAATCGTAAATATTGGTATTAACACATACGAGCTAATAATTATTCCGTAATAGATATTCTTATCATAACATTTATAATTTTTATGTTATACAATGTAGGTAACAACTAAAACTAGTTAGAATTCATTTATATTACCTGTACTTTGTGATATTACTCAAATATTGTAACCATAATTTTACATTGTGTATGTACACATATATTACATATTATTACGTTACATTGAAAATCTAGTGAACCCAGAACACACTGATCAAAAAATACAGGAAAGATCATTGTGTTCTGCTGTAATTCAAACTTTCAGAATCCAGCAAGCTCTACAAAGATGAACTCTACCAGAGAAGTCAATCCTTTTATGTTTTAGCCATATAGCAAGATGAGGGGACAACATCTTGGAAAGACTAATCATAGTCGGAAAGGTAGAGGGAAAGAGAGCCAGAGGGCGATCCCCGACTAGACGGTCAGACCAAATAAGGGAAAGGAGTGCTACGGGGTACGGGGTTCCAGGATATCGTGATGGCGACACTTAGGAACCGCTGAAAAGATTTCATTCGTTCCCGTGTGATCGCGTCATGTAGCAATCACGATCTTCAATCATGAAGGACCGACCAAAAAGAGATTCATATCACAAGAGTAGGAATTCTTCTCCAGGAATAAGGAGTAAGAATACTGACCTCTGCAACAACTGCTACAGAACTCTAGCTAGTGGTAGGACTCGAAGCCCGTCTGGATGGCAACTACCCTAGTCTCTACATATACTGCTATAATAATCTTGCGTTTTATTCCAGCATAAGTGACTCAGATTGTAGTTCCCTTACAGGCACAGCAATGTGTTAGTGGTGCCCCTGGCGATGGTAGCTATTAAGTGGGCCTTCAGCCTATCTGTTCACTACAGCATTAAAAAAATTACCCCATTCTTCATCTCCCGAGTACTTTTGTGCCAAGTTCGTCTCTGAAGTCCTTGTCTTTCTAGTCTATAATCGCTTGTAGCCTCGTGCGTAATTATTGCACTGGTGTTTAAGTTAGATAATATCTACTAAGCCGTGACGGTATTTAAACGCTATAGCTATTTATGTACTAGCTATATATCATCACTAAAGTAAAATTAGGCGTAATGTTAAGTCTATAAAATATATATTTTTGTTGTATATATTATAGTTATAAGTTTTATTGTGCCCAAATAAAAACATTTCTTTCTTTCTTATTGTTTTTATATTAACTCTGATGAGATTGTGGGCGCTTCCTATCTAGTTTATGATACATTTGACATTCCTGGATTTAACAATCAATTCTGCTCGTGTGGCTTCGTATTATTTTTGTTTCACTAAGCCAAAACAGTATTCTGTCCGAAAGTACACTTTAATGGATCAGGAAATAGTTCATCGAACCCTAATAATTGCGTCATGGTGGCCGACCGGCGCTGGGTTGTTGTTTTTATATTAGGTGTTATTTATCAACCAGATAATTTAAAACCGTTTAAATGTTACAAAATATGTTTTAAAAACTAAATAGAGAGCAAATTATTTTAACCGATACTCATCCGTGTTTGTGATGTCATTACTACTAAGCCAAGGCCAAAGGGGATTGAAGAAATATATGCACGAAAAACTAGTTCGTGGCAGTTCGTATTTGAGCATGTAGCTAACGGACGAGTGTTTGGCATAATATAATTTTTAATTACGTTTAAAATGAAATATAGTCCGCTAGCTGTTCTCTTATCGGTGATCCTATTTATTAATCTCACAAACGCATTGAATATACTCGGAATATTCCCGTATAATGGCAAGAGTCATTTTTTCGTGTTTAGAATATATTTACGGGAATTAGCAAACAGAGGCCATAATGTTACTGTTATTTCGCACTTTCCCGAAAAAGATGCACCAGCGAATTACCATGACATTAGTCTGGCTGGCAGTTTGAAAGTTGTTGAAGATGATATACCTGTGGAACGGTCATACAAGTCAATCTTAGAAATATGCTTATTCCTTATGTATTCTGGAAGAGATAACTGTAAAGTGATGCTGGCAAACAAACAAGTGCGAGATTTGATTGAAGCAAAACCAAAGTTTGATGTTGTTGTTGTGGAACAATTTAATAGTGATTGTGCTTTAGGGCTGGCATATAAATTAGGAGCACCAGTGTTAGGCATTACATCGCATATACTGATGCCATTCCATTATAAAAGATATGGAATACCAAACAACCCGGCATTTGTTCCCTTCCATTTTCTGGAAGGAGGGACCAAACCAACGTTGTACCAAAGGGTTGAGAGAGTGTTATTCGATGCCTATTTCAGAATATTTTACTACCTAATTTCGCAGAGAAGCAACCAAAATACCTTAGCTGAATATTACAATGATATTCCACCGCTAGAAGATTTGGGTCGTGAAATAAAATTTTTGCTCTTATATCATAACTTTGTATTGACTGGTTCACGTCTCTTTCCGTCAAATGTGATCGAAGTCGGCGGATATCATGTGCCGAAATCTAAATCTTTAACAGGGGTACGTATTTCTAAAAATCTGTTATTACTAGATATGAAAATGTTAATTCCCTATTAATAGGTATAATACAACTTTGGTTAATTTTTAAGGGTACTTTTATAATAATAATATAAATTTATTTCTAAAAAAAATATTATATACATATATTATATTTTAATTCTCCTGGCCCCTAAACTAGTTTACACTGTATCTCGGGGGCCAGGTTCCTCTCTAGTGTTCAATAATATAATGCATATGATTATAAAATTACAAACTATACTAAACGGCCCCATATCAAACTAATGAGCTCGCTTGTGTTTGTGTATGTATGTGTGCGTGTGTATGTGTGCGTGCATGTATATGTGTGCGTGCATGTATATGTGTGTAAGAGAGAGAGAGAGAGAGACAGAGTGTGATATTACATTTCAATTCCCTATTTTAGTAGATTTTCCACATCATCATAAGATTCACTTTTTATTGGTTTACTGTTGAGAATTTTATTATAAATAAAAGGGGCCGTGAAAAATATATGTTTTCGTGCTAATAATGTCCTGAGTCGTGGAAGCGGACACGTGTCCACACGTTTAGAACTAATAATCAGGTTTGGTACAAATTTCTTGTGATACAGTCTAAGCATTTCATATAAAAAGGTTTTCCTGACCGACAAGACTTCCTCCTTTTCGTACACACTGTGGGATATCTATAGGGCAAGTACAGAGGAGCATTTTGAGCAGCGCACGCTGGGCACATCCTGCTACAATCAAACGTGATTTGGCTGCATTACCCCAAGCACAAATGCAATATCTCACAAGGCACCCACTAAGTGCTTCGTATGTCTGTATATATATATATATATATATATATATATATATATATATATATATATATATATATATATATATATATATATATATATATATATATATATATATATATATATATATATATATATATATATTAATTTTCTGATTCTGGTGGCTACTGTAGTCAAATGATCACTCCAATTGAGATTCTCGTCAATAACAACACCCAAATATTAAAATAGACGATACCCGGAGACAAATTAATTATCTGATTGAGAAAAATAAGTAACGCGTGCAAATAATTATCGGTTCACTTGATAACTAATATTTACATTAATACTCTAAATTAGCAAAACTACTAGTTTAGCAAAAGTATTAATAAGAAAAAAATATATATCAGAACAAACAAATCGAATTTTAAAAAACACCTAAACTTAAAATTAGTCCTAATTTAAATTATATTTATTTTCATCAAAAATTCTGTACTTTTTAGGACCAATTAATTCAATTATTAAAAACTAACTACTTTTTTGCAGAGTCTCAAAAAGTTTGTTGATGAAGCAGAAAATGGCATTGTTTACATCAGTTTTGGTTCAGTTGTTAAATGTTCTACAATGCCAGAGGACAAAGTTCAAGCAATTTTGAGAGTTATGAATGAACTTCCACAGAAGTTTATTTGGAAATGGGAAAACAAGAGTCTTACTTTCGATAAAAATAAGCTTTATATCGACGATTGGCTTCCTCAAATTGATATATTAGGTATGTGTTATATATACAGAGCAATAAACAAAAATCAATCCTGCGATATATCCACCTAAGGGTGGCGACCGAGGTTTTAGTTGGTATGTCGTTGCGGCCGCCGCTGGCCATCACATCTCGGTTAGCAGCACGAAGGCGGGTTCGAAGTCCCGCCTTCGTGTTCCCGGAGTCCGTCGCGGCACTGGTTATTTGGTTTCTCCAGCACAGAAAAAAAGGCATATGTTATATTTTATGCTAATGATAATATGCTTTATAAAACTAGGTATGTTTTAATTCGAAATATTCAAAATTATGGTATTTTCCGTGCTAAATCCTAGTAATAAATAATGAAATATGTTAATTTTCTTATGAACATTTTTTTTTTGTTAATGCACGAAAACGGTCCATAGCCAGTACATTACATTGTTACATTAAATAATAATTGTTGATACTAAACTATTTGAAATAGCCTTATGACACCACTAAATTTACCCGTATTTGTTACTGTTTCATCAACTCCAATAGCCAAGAGATCATCAGTACTAATATTTTTAGCGAAAAGAAGTGTTTATTTATATCTTAATGGTCTTAGCTGTTCCCTGTGATTGTGTCACATACCCTAAATAAATAGAATCGCGTTCTTTAATGACAGATACGTGTCCTTCAATAACTAATTGCCTGTCCATTAAAATATAAAGCATGCAAATTCAGAGCCGCTTGATTTTGCATAAGAACGTCTCGTGTTTTCCTTCTCTCGCTTCCTAGTTTTGATTTATCAATTACGACATCTGACGAAAATTCGTGTAAAACTGCAGATGTAATCGCAGTGCCAGCTCTGCCGGGTACTCCATATCAGTCACATATTTGGGACAATGCCGATAAACTTTTGCTGCAAGAACTCCGTTTTTTTCTCATGTGACAAACTTCAATGATTTAATAATATTTTTTATTTCAAATAATGGGCTTTCAGGAGCTGGATGATTACAGGAATTGATGCTTTATATCATACTCATTCAACTGTGGAGTGACGCGGAAGGACCGCGTTAGGAACTCCCGCATTCGCGGCAGCCTTCATGTCCGTGACATTGCGGATAAATTGCAGGAGTGTCGGCTCCGATGGTACGGCCACGTTTTACGGCAACCGGATGCTTACGTGGGAAACAAATGTCTGGCCATGCCGCTTCCGCCGGGCCCCGGCAGGAGGGGTAGACCCAAAAAGTGCTGGCTTGACGTCGTAAAGGGTGATATGCGTGCCAATGGTCTCACTACCAGGGATGCTGAAGACCGTGCGAAGTGGAGAAGAAAAAGTCGGAAAGCGGACCCCGGGCGCCGAAGCGAGAGTTTGGGCTGCAACCGGGATTCATCGCTGAGATGATGATGATGATGATCATACTCATTCAACTTTCTGGGTTACTATTTTTGCAATTGCGACAAACGTGGGGCTCTTTGTTAGTGCCATTTTTAATTTTCCATCCTGGTATTTTGGTAACAGATTATAGTCCTCATATCTTGTATAGTTCCAAATATAGGCTATTTGTACTATTGTCTATTATCCAACATGACAGATAGATAAATTTAACTCTAAGTTTTAAAACAAAAATGACAGTTTAACGTAATTTCGCAAGAAACTAGTCACATTTTCACAATAATTTTTTTAATGTACTTATCTCAAAACATATTTTTTAGAATAAATAACACAATTTGAATATCAAAATTGTCATGTATTTCAGTGAATTCCAATTAAACCATTAAACTACACCCAACCACCAACGTGTAACTTGATATATAAAAGTACGCACTGGAACATTCTTTTTAAACTTCAACGGCTTTGCGTGGGTTATTATTCCACATAAAAAAAATTCAATAATATTTTATAGGGGCAATAAAGATACCTCACTTCAACATATTTTCGCTATTAGAATTTGATTACAAAAAAAAAATTTACCCAATTTAGTGAATATGTTCGTCAATTTTACGTTTGTAATTTTACCTAGTGCAGGAAATTCTCATTTTACAAAACATAGAATAGAAATATAATAGTTTGCTTGAACGACAGTATCAGTAAAGATCCCATATCTCCGTGGCCCTGGCGTAGGTGATAAGAGAACAGCATGGTTGTAATGGAGTTATTTTTCAAAAAAAAATATTATAATCTTCGTCTTGGCTTTAAAGCCTGCTAGTAACCCAAACTTCCGCTTCGGTGCCGCAGGACCGCTTTTTCTTCTCATTCATCTGCGTGACACGTAGTTCCTGCTTGTGCTCCAACATCGGTCGACAAAAAAAGTAAATGGTGGAAATCACGTGGGTGTTTTCTGGTACAGGACACCCAAAAACAGTGGCATTCTTATCTCATGCTGGTATGGGAGGAACTACCGAAGCTATTCATTATGGGGTGCCAGTTGTAGCTGTACCAATCATGGGAGATCAGCCGGCAAATGCAGCAGCCGTGGAAGAAAGCGGACTAGGCGTGCAATTACAAATTCAAGACATTACGAAGGAGAACTTACTTGCTGCTTTCAAGACTATTTTAAATCCCAAGTAAGCTATACATTAGCATCAAAAGAATCATCCTTTGACACTAGGAATATAATGTCCTCTCTAGCAAATGTTTCATATTACAAGAACATAATTATAAAAAGTAACAGACAAAAGAATTTTTTTTATTGCTGTAGGACAGCAGACAGACTGACGACCCGCTTAGAATTTAGCAGTTACCGTCGCCTGTAGGTGTTTGCAACGCCAGTGGCATCGCGAACACGCTAATGTCCCATAAGAGTACAGGAACTTGGGTCACTAATGCCGGAACACAACACAAGGTTATTATGGCGGCATACTTAAGACCGAAGGTGGTCGCCATCCGGACGGGCTTGAGGCCCTACCATGTAGCTAAGGTGGGTTGTTTTGTCAGCTTTTACGACAGGCCGACCCCGGCCACAGAGGTTAGTATTCTTTCTCCGCCCCTGCACGGATAAAACGGAATTTTAATTATTTAGGTATAGCAGTTGACAGTGCAAAATGTATAGTATCTACATATTTTCACTACATTAAATTTTTCGTTTAATTTTGTTAATTTATTTACAATTCGTCAACTATGAAGTGATAAAACATTAATATTTCCACTTGGATTAAAACAAGATCAAATATTCTTTCAGATTCCAAGCCAAAGTGAAGAAGGTATCTCAAGCCTGGCATGATCGCCCCTTGCCTCCACTGGATACTGCCATATACTGGACTGAATTTGTTGGAAAATATCCCGAATTCACATTCCGAACTGCGGCTGCTGACGTCCCATTATACCAATACTTGAATCTGGACATTGCTGGTGTTTTCTTATTAATATTCATAATTGTTTGTATATTTTTCAAAATCATTAAGCTTATATGTTGTAGGAAAAAAGACAACAAACCTATAGCAGCAAAAAAGAAATCTAAACGTCATTAATTTATCTAAAGAATCTCATTTATTAAGAAATATATAAAAAGTTTTCATATCAGTCTCTTTTAATTTTTGTTTCCATTACTCTCAGCTGACCCAATTTCTTAATCAGTTGTAATGTCAAGTACATTAAAATTGTAACAGTTAACAGTAACAACAAATAAACATCGATCAGTAAATATTGATACATAGGCAAATTGACTGTAGTGGGCTTCATTTGGATAGTTCCTTTGTGTTTGGCTACATATTCAATCCAATAGACAGCTGTGTTCATTGGTGATAATGGCCTATCTCGCCATACTTCTGATAACCGTTTTGCTCTCCATTGATATCTGTAAACATGTAAATAAATGTGATATTATTATATTTCTTGATAATAAATTTAACATTTTTGCTAAATCAGTATTAAACCACTGACACAACGAAAGGTAAATTTGGAACACTAGCTGATATCATTGTAAATATTATACCGTAATTCATATTTTATTTCACGTGTATCATCATTATTATTGTTCGAGTTATATTTTATGCTTCAGGAAATAATTATTTACTTAATATGCTTTATACCTTTTTGCTATTATTTATTTCATCATTATTTATAAGCCAATTGGATAAATAAATTCGTTTAAACATGTCCGAACCACCACCGACCATTAATGATCCCCACCAAAGGGCCGATGATATAAGGGCAAAGGCTGGTGGAGATTAGAAGGTGAAGGACTGAATGTGTGGATAGTCTTACACCTAGAAGAGTACGAGGATTAGAGATTATTAGGACCTTTGTTATTCGAATAAAACACTAAAAATCATACATAGCTACTTCAAATAAACCGGTAAGCTAATTTGCAAAGTACTTACAAACGTATATATAGTAGTGAAAATATAAAACCATCTGCAACATGTTTTTCTAACTTACGTTTCATTCATAATTATTGAAATTGCCTCAGCTAGAGTAAACTCATTCAGAGCCGTGATATCGAGGGTAACGCCCAACCCATTTTCCACAGCAGAAGCCGCATTAGCAAATTGATCTCCAAATAATGGAACACTAACAACAGGTTTGCCACAGTGCATTGCTTCAGAAGAACTTAACATTCCTGAATGTGTTACAAAGGCTTTAACTTTCGGATGACCTGGAATCAAAATAGTTTAGGATATTATTATTACTGTACAACAACAGACAGGTTGACGGCCCACTTAATAATAGGCAGTTACCGTCGTTTATGGATTTTGCGACCCTAGGAACACCGCTAATACGCTGCTGTCCGTATAGAGGAACTGGCAGCTGGTTCACTTGTGACGGAACACAACACAAGGTTATTATAGCGGCAAGAACGGGGGTGTGGACTCAGGGCCCTACCAGGAGATACCTAGTTAGGAAACTAGGGTTGATTTGTCGCCTATTATGACAGGCCGTCCCGGGCCGTATAAGCCAGTATTCTAGTCCGCCCCTGCAAGGAGAAGAGAATCTGATATTCTTCTCAAAACAAATAAATTTGTTAAAACTCACACAAAATAGGCAATTGTGGCAACCATCCTCTCACAAATACATGAGCAGGCATGGACCATTCAGGAATTCTATCAGCTTTCCATATAAATGTCATGTTGCTCCATTTTATCATCAACTTCCTAATTTCATTTATTACTTTAGATGGAAATCTCGTAGCCACTGTGCCAAAACTGATAAAAATCACGTCTGTTTCTGTCTTTTCCAAAAACGAATTTAATTCCTAAAATAAACGATCAAAAATTAAAATGCTGGCAAATTTCATTGAAATTTATGAAATATAAACGCTGTAAGAAAATTCCAACCTTATCTATCGTTTTATTTTCATGTTTAATATGCATACCCCCAATTTCTATCACATTAGCGCCATATAATCGTGACCCAGTTAGAGGAAAATATTGGTTCAGCATTATTAAAGAAATATTTTCTCCCAATGATTCTAAATTTGGGACATCTAGGAAAACTTCGTTAATTATCTCTTGGTCCGTGCTTTGAATGATCCAAGAATAGTACACGTTTAAGTAAAAATTAATAATGAAACTTTGTATTTTATTCCACAAGTTGGGCTTAGATCCGGTACCAAAAAAGTGGTTGGGTACATAAGCCGGATTGTTTATTATACCTAACCTTGAATAAGTCCACGGCATCAAAACATGCGCAGTCATTCCCACTACCGGTGCGTTCAACTTGTGAGCAATTGCTAGACCACAGTCCGTTACAAATTGCTCAACGATTACTAAATCATATTCAATCTTAGAACTTAATATTGCTTGCACGTCCTCGTTTGTAACCAACCGTTTGCAGTTAATATTAGCTATATATTTAAAAGCTTGAGCGGAATTATATGCTTTATAAAAATTAGCAAAAAAATTTGGTGAATTCTTTAAATGCTCTTCTATATTAACCATATCACTTTCGTTGGCATCTTTTTGGAGAGATATCTGGCGTAAATTGGAAAATTTATTTAAAGGAAAATAGTTGACAACAGTGACTTCATGGTGTCGCTTTGCTAATTCTTCTACGATTGTTGAAAAAAAGATGTGATGGCTGCGCCCATTATACGGGAAAATAGCTAAAATGTTGTATTGATCTGATTTACAAACTGCAAAACATATTATAAAGATAATAAGCTTCATATTTTATCGTCACTTTTAGTATTCGTTTTCAAGATATTTATAAATAAAACTAAATCACAAAACGCGACCTTATTTCTCGGAATGTTCTAGTCGACTAACTGAAGACGATGCGTGGGCGTATCTTCACAACCAAAATTGAACCTTATCTATAATTATTACACTCTAAAGTTCCTTATTTTTTGCTTGGATTGAGATGCCTGCATAAATTGTAAAGAAAAACGTAATTTTGTAAAGATTACATTATATTTCAAGGCCTAATGCGAAATCAGTAGTAAATAGACTGACATTCTATTTTTACGAAGAGGCACGAAGAATAGATAGAAATAGATGACATTTCTTTTCTTAACATTATAGGGGGTACCTGGTAGCTCGGTGGTATTTTTGATATTGCTGAGGAACAGCAAACAGGCTAACAGCCCTCTCAATAGTACTTAAGCAGTTACCATCACCTATGGATGTTTGAGACTCTATATGCACCGCGAACACGCTGCTATCCGCTTACAAGTACAGGAATCTGGGTCACTAATGCTGGAACACAACATAAGGTTATTATGACGGCATACTTGTAGACCAAGGGTGGGTGCCATCCAGACAGGATTTGGGCCTTACCGCGTGTCTAGTGTTTTTGTCGCATTTATCGTCAGGCCGACCCCGGCTACAGAGGTTTCTATTCTTACTCCGCCCCTGCGCATAGAAAAATTTTGCCCACTATGTAGCTGCTCTAGACGAGATGCGCGGGAGAGACGATGGATACCGAGTCGACCAGGCCACAGTTCGGGAGGCTCATTCCGTAACTCACATTTATTTTGTCACTTCGTCACACTGGCGTGTCGATCACTCATACGCACCGTGTCCATAATTGTTATAAAAACACGCGAATAAATACCTAAGAAGAATACGTTTCTCTAACCTTAAATGTCTTATGGATGTTTATACTTCTCATAACACCACTTTAGCGTTAAACTTGTAGGTGCATCAAAGAGTACCAATATATGTGATAGAACTTCCTTGTCATAAACACTGAGTTGAGGATATATTAGAAACAAGACGGCCAGTAATAAAAATAATAACAAGTTCGTATTTGTTCTTATAACAAAAATACGATACTGTCATCTCCGTAGCATATTCATGAAATAGATTGGGACATATGAATAGCTAAACTGACTGATAAACGAAAATGACTAAAAATAAAGACATCGACCCAGCCTTCTAATGGACCACCAAATAAAAACAAAAATGTCGTTTTTAACGTGTATTTCTAAACAAGGTACGTAGTTATTGATTCCATCATTTATTTTCAATTTTAATTCAGTTGCAATAAATTTTACAATATTCGAAAGCACAGGATTTGAAGTCAAAGCTTAGAATACATTAAACTCTGGTTCAGCTCTTAAACTTTTCTTCCGGTTTCATCCTTTTTAGTTCGGAATATTGTCCCAGGTCAAAACTTTAGCGAGACTTCTTATATCGATGCAAGAGGCTCAAAAGTGATAGAATTAAACAAAAGATGCTCTTTACAATAGTAAAGAACACCTTTTGGTTACATGAATACGTGACCTAGCAAAATCAATTTGTCCCTTAAATAAATAATGTAAAATGATTCACATAATTCACATAACTCATATCCTTTCACTCGTTTACAAATTTATCTTTTATCCAAACGCCCCTATTTACCTAAGGAATCAATTCGAGTTTCTTAACTCGTCTGGCCTCCGAAATTTGCGTACATCTACTGAACTATCGCTTAAAACTCCTGTTCATACTTCTTCTTTTTATAATAACTCCTTCATTGTTCATGCTATCAAACTCTGGAATGCACTGCCTATTGCTATAAGACAAGCTAAGTCACTACCAACTTTTAAAAAATTGGTTAAAAATCACTACTTATCTTTAGTGTAACAACAAAACATATATTTATTTATGTATTCTACAAATATAGATATTTAAGTATGTTTATCTATTTATTTATTATATTTTATATGTATTATTGAATTTTATGTATATTATCTATTTATTATGTAAATAAAATATAATTATTATTTATTACCATATCTCCCTTCCACATCAATGTAACACCAATAATGTTCTATAGCCCGGGTAGCCTGGAAGAGATCGCTCTGTAGCGATAAGGCCGCCCATTGTAA
Organism: Malacosoma neustria; assembly: GCA_963693495.1. Classification (NCBI taxonomy): domain Eukaryota; kingdom Metazoa; phylum Arthropoda; class Insecta; order Lepidoptera; family Lasiocampidae; genus Malacosoma; species Malacosoma neustria. The sequence continues at coordinate 10,598,725 of OY856385.1, read as the reverse complement.
GTCAAGTACATATTGATTGTGTAAATAAGTTTCATTGTGTTTATATAATTGGTTTACAATAAAGTGTTATCTATCTATCTATCTATCTATAATTCATCATTTTGTATTCTTGATTTCAGGTCGACTTTGTAACTAAAAATGGCATGTTGCTGCAAACCCGGCGGCCGACGTAAGCAATTATTAATTAAGCGATTTTAACGCTCCGCTATGATATTCGATTAAATATGTATATTGAACACTCTTATGGCAGTAGATGTTTATGGATTTTTGTTTATAAAAGGAGAGGTAGACCAAAGAAAAGATGGATGGATTGTGTAAAAGATGATATGGCAAAAAAGGTGTCAATGTTAAGATTACGACTACTAAAGGAGAGTGGTAAGAGAGAACATACTGTGTCTACCCCACATAGTCTGGAATAAGGTCAGGTGTGCCAGGACAGTAGTCATAGGATACCATTTGTACTTTTCAGCTAACAAGTCTTCAGCAAGTTGTTTAGGGCGATGCGATCTGCCCAAGCACAAATGTCTGAACAAGGCGGATGTAAAACCAGGGCCAGTTCCTAAAAATATGGGATGGTTGTACACCGCTCCAGATGCTCCTGAACATCAAGTAAGCTTCAAAATTCACTTTCAAAGCTCGTACTTGACTTCGGATCTTTTTTTCGTGCATAGGCGAAATAAAAATACTATAAACTACGGGTCGGCCTGTCGTAAAAGGCAACAAAACAACCCTAGCTACGTAGTAGGGCCCAAAGCCCTTCTGGATGGCAAACACCCTTGGTCTATAAGTATGCCGCCTTAGAACCTTGCGTTGTGTTCTGGCATTAGTGACCCGGGTTCCTGTACCCCTATGGGACAGCAGCGTGTTCGCGATGACCCTAGTGTCACAAACATCCATAAGCGACGGTAACTGCTTACTATTAAGTAAGCCATCAGCCTATCTGCTGTTCCTCAGCAATAAAAAAAAATAGAAAATCTAGCTAGGCTGTTTTGCATCGCCTGTGCAGACATTCAAAGATAGGTATGGATGTATTTAGAAAGAAGCTCGCCCCGACATGTCGGGCTAGTGCCGCCCCGGGCCACGAGATCGGCAGGCCACATATCTGTGGGCCCGGGCGTAGGCGATGGAGAACAGCGGGATTTTTAATGGGTAGTCGGATGGCCAAACAACATACCCGGAGTCCCACATATCCCTCGGTCCCCCGGGGCCTAGGAAACCCGTTAAGAATAGGGTTTTTCTCCCGAGACAACAAAGGCATGGATACATTAACAGGCGGTTTTCGCTTATCCCCAGTCCTCCTCTGTTCCTGCGAATGAGCTAACAAAATGAGATTGTCACTCTAAACAACGTAGACGTTAAAAGTGATGTCTGCTCTTATTTCTGACCAAACAGTTTATTTCTTAATAATATTTTTCTCATTTATCCTTTCTAAAACTTATTTTAAAGGTAGTCTTTGTTTCCAGAATTATTATTAGTCTGGGCGTTTTCGCAACGGCGCTAAAGATTTTCCTTGAGTAACACCCATTACTCAGTAACAATTACCTTACTTTTTTTTTTTTTTTAAATATACGCAGCCGTGTGAAAGGTTGTTGATTATAATTATTTTATCTTAGTAATTTTCATAATATGAATGAATAGCTCTAACTGTAGTAAAGAAGCCGTTTACTATTTCAGTTAAGATGCGGCTGGCGCCCAGGTCACATTTCTTGTCCAGTACTCAGACGGATAGAACAGCATAACTGCATGAAAGCCGGGGAATGTAATCCTTGTTCATCGACATGTAGTCGCCCACCGTGCGTCAAACCTTGTTGCATGCCCCCAAAATGCCTTGCTATGTGCCCATCTTCAACGTCGTCCTGCTGCAAACCACCGCCTTGTGGTGAACAACCACTTATAAGAATCATTCGACACGCCGGCCAGTATACCATTGTGACAAAACCCTCAAATATGAACAATGCTCCTTCCGGTCCTTTTCCACTAAAGTACGTTCTCGATACAGACGATCAAGGAAACCTGACTGATAAAACTAAATTTAGTATTGAGGCGAAATTTAATGATTACCACTTTGATTACACAAGCTCCCAAACCTCTTTTATTCTTGATTTCGCGCCACCAGAGCCGAAATGTCATAAGCCTTGTCCTAAAAAAAGTTTTATGTCTATGATGTGCCAAGCATAGAATAATCGCTGAACCCTAACCATATCATGGTGGGCGATATATTTTATACAATTCCGTATTAAGTATGCCAAATTCAGATTTAAATAAGTTTTATTACAGGATATTAATAAACAACAAAGTGAACAATAAATAACTGTTTTAGTGACTACATTATTAACTTGTTTTATTATTAGATTTTACTCTATACTGTATTTTTGAATACAAATTACATATCTGAGCCAGCCATGCGTTGTTGTGGCTTTTCATAAATTAGCTCATTCACAAAAAAATACAGTTATATCGTGAATTTAATCAAATACATATAACGTGCAAATAGAAAGTCCAGAAATTAAAACAACGCCATCTACCGGATGTCTACATGTCAAACAATGTATCTATGAATTAACGTACACCGTGATATATTAGCAATTCCTATAACCACAAAGTAGATAATATACTATAACTAATAAACAGATATACTATTGTCGTATAATAAATGTTTATGACTCACTCCTTTATTTAACTCACAGATAAAAATATCGCGTGCGGGGTTAAACAGCAATTTTGATTCTACTTCTATTGCCATGTGGGTTTTCACTCGAGAAAAATGTCACAGAATGGCACCAATCCAAATGTGCAAATGTTTAGCCCCAACTGTGCCATATACCTTGAACTTGAAAATATACAAACGATCTATGAGTGAAATTGCTAGAACTCATTCCTTTGTTACTTTTTTAAAAAACGAAACTAGTAATTATGAAATCAATTAAAAATACTTCTTCAAAGTTAACTATTAATGGTAAGAATAAATTAAAGAAAATATAATTGAACAATACTTTATTAGTCGTCAACATTTGGAGCAAATAACCTAACAATAATATAAATTAACTATGCACATTCTTCACTGAGGTACTTAGCTGGGATTCCCAGACTTTTGTGCTAAAGCTAGCATATTCTCGTTTGCTAACATTTGGAACTCATGGAACCTCTGTGAAACTCTTTGGTTTGTTCTAAGGTATTTTTCCATACAATTCAGTGTGCATTTGTCCTATAACAATGAAAAAAGTGGTCAATATTTCAAACATGTTGTTACAAGATTTACATGTTGTAATACAAGATTTTTTATGATAAAGTGAGAAAAATACTGTTAAATAACAGATCAAAATTAATTTAAAACATATTTTGTACTGTATATAGAAATATTCAAAACACAACATTATTAATTAACTATTTGACCCTGCAAATGTTGTCCTGTCATATGAATTTAAAATTCTTCTGTGCATGTATATGTGACAGAACTCCTAAACAGCTAGACCATATTAGATGAAATTTTTCATGTCTGTCCAATTTGGTCCAATTAGATTTGAGAATGGTTTCCATTCACAGTTCGGTCGTCTACAATTTTTTTTTTATTTACTCAGCAGGACAGCATTCACTAGGTTAGCTAGTTTGTTTATAAATTTATGATACAGTTGTGATGCAGTAGAGTAGAAAAAGTTGGTAACCAGATCCAGTGTACCAAAGCAGAAAATTGTATTGCAACAGGGATTATATTCTAAGATGATGATGATGATAATACAGTTACAGTGGGTTTTTTTCAATAGAAGTAAGTAAAGAATTATAAATTTTACCTCTGAAGACTTCAGTGACCGGGATGTGAAATCATGGACACAGTCATTAAAACACAACTCTGATAGCTTGTTGTATTGGACCAGAAAATCTTTGAACTGAAAGAACATAACAGCTTGAAAACATCATTATGAATCACATGAATTCTGAAACTTATTATGGTTACTAGATTTATAAACAAAACATTAAAATTTCAGCATCATTATAATTTAGTGACACTTCATCTTCTTGTGCATGGAATAACAAGCAAATAAATGTGGCAGAAATTGCTACTTATGGAGAGTAACTGATGACCTTTAGAAGAAATATTAGAAATATAGATAGAATTAGGAAAACCAAGAGGTGTTGTTATTTGCTTCCTACTAGTTAGCAAGAGAAACAATCCATTTGAATAATTTTATGATACCCTAAAAACGAAATAGGATCACACAGTTCTTTGCTAGCCCATTAAAACAGTAGAATAACCGAATAAACTGATTTTTTTAGTATATTTTCCATTAAAATTACGTATTTTCACAAATATTAGAAATATCGTTAACCTCTCCAAAAACTCCAGCTCAGGTCGATCGTTTAACAGCCAGAACAACTTAAATCCTATATCACAAACGATTAAAAAAATATAAAATAATGTAGAGGTTTTTATTATTCTTAATATAAAATTGGATTGTTGAAATTATTCTGTTTTAATATACTAATGTTCAATATAGGATATCATTAAAAAGTCTAATATAATAACCATGGGGATTTTTTACGCACCGTTTTGATCTGATCAGCTTCACTCATTTCCTGAGGGGCTGCCATTTTCAAACTGCTTAAATTCGGAAATGCAAGATAATAATTTCCACTTGATTACATAAAGTAATTAAATAAAATTCTAACGATTTTCAAAAAGTTCTCAGGAACTTTGAGGTTATAAAGAATCTATTTATTTAAAATTTGGATTGGATCCAGGGTTGCCAACCTTTGAATATTTTTCCTCGTACAGAAGCAGATAAAAATCTCGTACATTGGCTTTCGAATCTCGTACATTCATAATGCGCGTAAAATGTAATTTTACAAGTTTGCTACAAATAAAATATCTCTATCTATTAAAAATACCATCTATTATTATAGGCTTAGTGTATCATCTCCAAATATGATATCAGGCGTGAGTTTTTAAATTAGCTATTTCAGCGACCATTGATGACCCTAGGCAAAATGCGCACTTAGCTTTTAGTAATATCATTGGTGTCTGGCAAAAGCCAGTCCTTAAAAACAGGATCCTTTAACCACTGCTGCCTAAAATTTTGTGGACGATGCTGCGATAATGTATTACATTCCTTTTTTTTTTTTTTTTTTTTTATTGCTATAGAACAGCAGACAGGCTGACGGCCCGCTTAGGATTTAGCAGTTACCGTCGCCTATAGGTTTATGCAACGCCAGTGGCATCGCGAACACGCTGCTGTCCCATAAGGGTACAGGAACTTGGGTCACTAATGCCGGAACACAACACAAGGTTATTATGGCGGCATACTTAAGACCAAAGGTGGTCGCCATCCAGACGGACTTGAGGCCCTACCACGTAGCTAGGGTGGGTTGTTTTGTCGCCTTTTACGACAGGCCGACCCCGGCCACAGAGGTTAGTATTCTTTCTCCGCCCCTGCACGGATACAAATTTTTGCTGGTCCATCCGCCTTTTTTGGGTAATTTCCTAGGCGGAGTCAGAGTAGGCGAACAATCGCTGTCTTCGTTGCTATCACTCATTCTGATATTTCTACCGCAACTAAGCAACGAATGACGCAAAGAAAATATAGAACTAACACCAAATAACTTCTTCTTAATACAGAAAAAAGAACTACAATTAACTAGTGCACTCGTGACTGTTGCTTTAACAAGTAAGGTACAGAACAAATAGAGAGAGAGAGAACAGTAGATATTGTATTTGATGTGACAGAGATGGCTAATGAAAAGAATGAAATGTTTTATTTCTCGGGGATTTCCCCGTTATAGGCCGTTCCTATTTATTTTATTCATTTATATCATTCGTTCATATTTATTCGAGTGAGATATTCCTGCAATAAAATTATTTTTTAAAGTTTCATATATCAAAATCTCGTACATAATTGTACGAGGCTAATAACTTCCTCGTACCTCGTACGGAAGACCATAAATCTCGTAATTGTAGGAGAAACCTCGTACAGTTGGCAACGCTGATTGGATCATTGGACAGACACAAAAAAATTGTCACTATACTGTCAAAACGAAATAGTGAATGTGACATCAGTAGCCCAAGCACGAAAATTTAACGAATTCGTAACGTTAACGTATCGAGCCCTCGATACGACGACGATACTCCACAGCACGAACAACATTTTGCCCACTATCGTAAGCTCGATTCGAATACGTTAGTGACGTCATCCTAACGTAAGTAGGGACGGTCCCTGTGGAATAAAATTATTAGCTATGGATGAATGATTCGTTCGGAAACTTAACCAAGTTGTAATTTTATTTTAAACTTCTGAATTTACGGTTTATTTATTTAAAAAACAATTAACTAGTGCATGTAAAGTGAAGTACATATAAACAAAGATATTTAAGAACATGATATGTCATTAAAATCGAAGGAATAAAATAGTGTCTTGGATATCAAAACAAAAAATTTCGGATTCCGAACGAATCCATTTGACATCGGCCAAGTCTAAGTTTTTTTATGTTTACTTTACTTCTTGTGAAAAGCGAAAGTGTACTTATTTTTCAAGATTTATTTAAATACTATAGAACTAGCCACTTACAGTATTTAACAAGGGTGGAATTTATGGAAGCGTAAGTACTTATAAAGTTCTAACTTATTAGAAAGGTTTTATTATCTCAAGTGTTTCAGTCAATATTTATGTAATGTGCCATACAATTTATATTCCAGAAATGGAGATTTATCAAAACCATCAGGCGGTCCACGAGGTCGCAATTTTATACAGATGAAGTGGAAAGAGTTAACGGGTATATTAGATAGCGATTCTTCAAGAGATCCTAAGAGTGAGAACAAATGGCGTAAGGTATGTCAAGTGTTAACTCAAGGGACGTTATTTTTTACTGCTGAAGCACTTGACTGCATCTACTAACTTTGTTATTAATCTTTCTTGTTTTGAAATTCTAATTTAATGTTTGTTTGTTAATTTTAAGGTGTGGAGTGATTTTAAGAATAATTGCAAGAAAAAATGCTAAAATTAATAGAGCTGCTAGTGGCACTGGTGGAGGACCAGCGCTCCATTTAATATTAACTGACCTAGAGCAAAGGGTCATGCAGATAATTGGAGTGCAGGCAGCTACTGGAATGGGGATAAGAGAAGTTGGTTTTCCTCATGTTAGCTATACTTTACATTTAAATTGTGCAATAAATATTGAATGTAGTAAGTATTTTTTTTTATTTCAGGAAGAAATATCAGAAACTTCTCAAATTGAAACTGAGAGGCCAAATGCTGAAGTTGTTTGAAAGTAACCAGAAATAGGTGCATAGCACTTTTAATTTTAGATTTATTGAAGTTCATTATTTCTTAATACTGTATCTTTATACATAATCCATAAAATAAGAAGGATATCACAGCTATGATATGAGATTAATTGTATAAACTGGCTTATTACATATTGGAATAATTTATAGATTGGAATACTCCAAGCACAAGCAGCCAACCAACAGTGGCTCCACCGCCACCAACTGAGGCTCCCTCCAGTCATTAGCGAGGAAGAGGAGTGGAACCCTCCGCCACAGAAAAAAAAACGATTTGACAAAAATGTTTTTAGACATAGACAGAAAGGCAAGGGAGTATGCTTCAGAGCGTGATGGGTATATGAGGAATTAGAGAGAGATCGGTTTCTAAACCGATCTCTCTCTAATTCCTCATATACCCTCAAATTCTCTAGCTCTAGCTAGAGAATTTGAGGTACAAGAAAGAGTAAGATAGAGAGATGAAGAGCTACAGATGCAGGATCAATGGCTGGAATTCATGAAAGAGGCAATGGAAGCTTTTGTGAGGTTTATGGAGAGAAAGTCTTAAATTAAGCTTAATATTTAATTACTATATTTATACAAAATTAATAAACAAAAGTAAAATTATGTATGAAGTCTATTAATTTTATCCACTAAAATACTTCCTATAGCTCTACCCCTAATTAACCCATTTCCTGTAGTATTCTCTTGGAAAATATGTTCAGAGATTGTTATAGCCATTTTTGGGTTTTCAATCTCTGCTGGTTCTGGTTCCTGTACGTTGAACTCAATGGCTAAGTTGTGCAATACTCAGAATGCTGTTATGATTTTTCCACATTTTACTGGAGCATAGTGTAATGTGCGATCCTTACACAAACAACGCCATCGGTTTTTTAGTCTCCCAAAAGTATTTTCAATAGCTACCCTGGTCCTTCCATGAACTGCTGTATATTTATAAGCTGGAGTTCCCTCAACAGCATTTAAAATTGGTGTCATTAACCAGGGTCGCTGTGGATAACCAGAATCACCTGGAAATAATTAAAAAACCTAGTTAAAACAAATTAAATTTAGTATTAATATTTGTAAAGGGTATTAATAAATTATTACCTAACAACCACACTTGCTCATTATTTCGATGTAAACTCTGTATATAATTGTTGACCACGCTATTTTCCCAAATAAAAGCGTAGTTGGTTGGCTCCTCTGTGTTTCGCATTTATGTTTAAAATACGACAATCACTTTCACAAATCTAAAATTGAAAAAAAAAATCATTACACCAGTTTAATTTTCTACTTCATCTCGACACGGCGGCGGAGCTGATATTGTAAACAATTGGCGCTTACCATTTGCACATTTAATGAATGGAAATGCTTTCTACTATAATACAAATGTTCGACTTCTTTTTTGGGTGTGAAAATATGGAAATGACATCCATCAATGTATCCTATAACTCCTGGGAAACCATACTTTGCAAAAAATCTGTAAGGTAAAAACAAATAACAATACTACTTTGTCGCTATAACTTTACACCAAATCGTGATAATATTAAAATGAATGTTTGTAATAAAATTATATAGTTCACACTTACTTGTTTCTTAATACATCTCTATCAGCTCTGGCATAAAAATTTTTATGAAAGTATTTAAAATTGCAGGAGCTACAAGAGCATCTGTTACTTCCTTCACACATTTGCTTACAGTCGTTTGGCCTAAATATTTAGCCATTCCCACTAAGCGTTGGTAAGATCCAGTGGCATAAAAAGATAGCGCGCAAAGAACCTGAAATGTGTGAATTTTATGTTACATTTAAGCTATTCTCTTATATCTACTGAAATAATAAAAGCAAACTTACCTTAAGTTCCAAACTTATCCTGGAACTTGCTTTTATAGATGTTTTTGCTCAAGTTGATTACAAAGAAACTTGAATGATTTTTTATTCAACCGGTATCTATTTTTGAATTCCGCGTCATTTATGTCCACAGGATTATTTTTCTTTCTCAGAGCAACGCTGCGTGTAATTTCTCTATAAGTAATAAAACCAATTGATTCGCAATTTATGTTTAAAAAATATAACAATATAACGATTGATTGAGGTAGGTACTTACCTAACTTCTCTTGATGAATATTCTTCATTTTCAAGTAAACTTGAAGCAACAAAATAATATAAAGGACTACGCTCGTACAACGGTGGTCTTTGCATTTTGAGCAATTTATTAAAATAAATTGTTTAAAAGAACTAACTAAAGTGATAAGAAAACACTATTATTTATAAAAATTAACTTAAAAAATAAAAACACGGATAAAATTATATTTAAACACGTTACGAAACCTTTCTCACCAACAAATTTTAAGTGAATAAAGTTTCGACAATACTCGATACCCAGCCTTCGATATTTACATTACCGTACGTCAAAACAGCGTTCGTGCTCGCAATTATAGCGTTTGATGGTTTATATGTCAAGTATGGTTTACGTGACGATACGATTGCGATACGAAATTTGTTCGTGCTAGCAAAATTAGTTCCTTTTACGTACGATAGGGGCGCTGTACAAATCTCATACAAATATAATTCGATAACGATACGAATACATTTTCGCAAGTTATTCGTGCTAGGGCTACTGTACCATTAGCAACGTTGATTATTGTTTTGTTGAAATGAGTAGAAACATTTGGTTGATTAATTTGATTCACAGTTGAGCTCGTGAAATCATTATTAACGTGGATGATTATTTAGAAAAAGAGAAAGAGGACACTAAGGTAGTATTCCAATTACAGAGCATAATGCGACTCAGTTGCGCGCAATGCCGAATTATGCTTATCCGCTGCACTGCCCAAATGACCGTTACAAATTAAAAATGCGGACCCTACCTTGCCCCATCCATTGTTTATCTTTCGACGCGCCGCGCCGCGGCGGCCCCATTTCGATTGCTTTCAATAAACTATTCAAGTGGTTTTGTTAATATCAACATGTGTTATGTTTTTCAAGCTTAGTATGAATGGAGCTATTTATTTAAGTGTTTTGTTTATTATTATTCAACTATGGTGTAGAATTACGAGACGCTGAACACAGAGGTAGCGCGTATTTGAGCACCACTTATGTTTATACGATCATAATTCAAAAATTAAATCGATGACATAGGGTTTTTTATTGTAAATTACAAAGATTATTATTTATACATTAGGATAAAAAATAAAACAGTACACTTCTTGATACAAAATAATTTATTTACAGCCGTTTAATTTTGTACAAAAAACTGGCGGCGCGAGCCGTAATTCTAGATAGACTTTACATGTCACAAATAAGCAAATACCACATTTATATTACAATTAAAATAATTCTATATAACTCTCTCATATTCTAACAAAGTAAATATATATAAATAGTATCATATTCTTACAAAATAAACAAACATCATAGCAATACCATTTACCATTACTGAGAAATATAAAAATTCACACGGTGAAATCACTTTGGTTTTACAGATGTTTTTGTTCTACTTATTGTACAATGCAAAAACAACAATGATTAAGAATCAATAGTACTTTTAAAGCCATTTTTAGAAAGATATCACACTTGTATAATTGGATCGTTTTATAAAACAAAATAAAAACAACCACTTCACACCAGCCCGGCGGCCATGACGCATTCTCAGTTTGACAACATGACTACGTCAAATACGTTTCTTTGTATTTTTTTCTATGAATGAAAGGATGGCTTGTGGCTTTATTTGGCCAGAAATTTACCAGAAAAGCAGGATAAATATATACAAAGACACTAATGAACAAGCAGGACAGACGCCAGTCCGGGAGGGCGCTGGTCGACATTTGGTCGACCGGGGCAATTTAAGGGGTGCAATTCTGTCGACCTGTGGTTGTCCGGGGCAGCTCAGTGGTTATGGTTAATTGGAACTTGAATCCATACTTATATTTATTACTAGCAGCCCGTCCCAGCTTCGCACGGGTATTTAACAAAAAATTAAAAATTAAACCCTTCTATTTTTTTCGGTCTCGGGGAAAAACCTTGACGGGTTCCTCCGGCCCGGGGGGACCGAGGAATATAAGGGACTCCGGAAAAGATGTTTGACCATCCGACTACCCACTAAAAACCCCGCTGTTCTCCTATCGCCTACGCCCGGGCCCACGGATATATGGCCTGCCGATCTCGTGGCCCGGGACGGCGCCGGCCCACGCTTTGTCTTAAAGCGGGTCCCTTCTAAAGTGCTGGCGCCAGGGGGTCAGGGTTTCGTCCCCCCGGCACTCTCTTGTAACAACTCTAGGAGTTGAGGGGGGCTGCGGAACAGCACGCGGCTTTCTCCCTCGCGGCAATAGTGCGGGCGGCGAATCCTCCCCCGAGGGGCCGCCCGCGGCCGCTTTCTACGGCGGCCTGAGATCGTTGCCCGCCCTCCGGCGCCAACCATGGACAGAACCAGGGCCGGGAGCGACAGGTCCGCGGCCAATTCCGGACGGGACTCGCATCCCCGTCGTGTGCTAGTCAGGCGTGGGTACGACTACCAGACGATACTCCAGAAAAAGCAGAGTCGCCTGACGTCGTAGCCGGCCCAGCAAGACCAACCGACAGCGAGGATGCAATTCCCGCCCCGGGAACACTCTCTGTGCAGGCGCAGTCGAAATAGGCATGGTTTCGACTACCAAATCAGGTCCCAGGGTAGAACCCGGGACCCCAATCAGTATTCGCAACCATCCCACCGGGGACCACGCCACGAACAGAGAGCTAAGTTGGAAAGGATGTAAGAGGTAGACGGAAAGAAAGGTAGGACTCTGTCGCCTCGAACGGAGAGGGGAGTGAAGCGACGGATGCTCGGACACCTCGGGTACGCACACCCGTGCACTCCTCGGACAGAGGAGCGCCCCTGAGGGCAAACCCTTCTATTTGCGTCAGGTTACTAAAAAAATAAAATTATAAAGAAAGTTTGAACATTATTATTTCTATGAGCTTTTATTTTAATGATTTTTTTTTTGTTATTACTTTTTATTTATTTTTCGTTATTTTTTAATAAGTATTCTAATTTTTGTAAAAACCCCAGTGACGCACGCCTACATTGCTTAGGGTGCTGCCTAGCTAGCCGAACAGGGTGAGCGACTACGCAACATTTTTCTAATACTTACATTTTTAAACTCGTGATATCTTTCGAATGGAATATCCGAATTGAATAATTCAAAAAGTTATATAAAGGTATTGAAACATTTTTGAATATGAAGTGATTTATTTTGATAAGGATTAATACCAAGATCCAAATAAAGAGCCTTTTCTAGGGGCGGCATTTCAATTAATTTTTTAAAACGAAAGAACACTTATTGTGGCATAACTATAATAGTTAGACATATGCTGTCGCGACACTTTTTGTAAATAATGATGTGTTCTGCAAAGTTGTAGTACATTATTTTATTCTATCATCAATAGTTTTCGCAACGCACGCGATTTAAATAATATTTTAGGTAATTTTTTTACACTTTGGGTTACATTATTGAAGTTTTAGTAAGGATCCCTAATTTTTTTGAAAATATAATATAGCCTATGTCACCCGGGGATAGTGTAGCTTCCCAACAATGAAAGAATTTTTTAAATTGGGTCAGTAGTTTCGGAGCCTATTCAAAGCAAACAAACAAACAAACAAACAATCAAATCTTTCCTCTTTATAATAGTAGTATAGATATAGATAACACAGTTTGAATCAACTAAGCTTTGATTTTTTCCAAAAAAACTACGACAAAACGAAAGCTTTAAATTTTTTTCAACAATATTACTAACGTTATAGTACATAAATAAAATTTCGATCAATGCCAACTTAAAGAAAAAACAGTTTTTAATTTTCTGCACGATTCACTTTTGAGAGTGCTTGATTGATAGATTGTGCGAAGCATTGCTGTTGTTGAAACATCAACGTTGAGCATTATGTCGCATAATGCGCTAAACAAGGAAATAATCAATATACATTGAGAAGTATCTGATTTGAACTATAATATTATATCAAATCAACAAATATGTAATCTAAGTTCTGCAGAAATTGTAATCATCATTTCAGCCGGAAGACGCCCACTGCTGGACAAAGGCCTCCCCCAAAGATCTCCACGATGATCGGTCCTGCGCTGCCCTCATCCAACCTATCCCGGCGATCTTGACCAGATCATCGGTCCATCTTGTGGGGGGCCTACCAACACTGCGTCTTCCGGTACGCGGTCACCATTCGAGGACTTTTCTGCCCCAACGGCCATCAGTCCTTCGAGCTATGTGCCCAGCCCACTGCCACTTCAGTTTTGCAATCATCCGGGCTATGTCGGTTACTTTGGTTCTCCTGCGAATCTCCTCATTTCTGATTCGATCTCGCAGGGAAACTCCGAGCATAGCCCTCTCCATTGCTCTCTGAGCGACCATGAGCTTTCTCATAAGGCCCATAGTTAGCGACCACGTCTGCGTTCCGTATGTCATCACTGGCAACACACATTGGTTAAAAAAATTCTATGAAATTGTAATAATTTCATAGAACTTTAAATTTTTAAGTTTTTCAATACCTATTTCATTTTCGTTTAGCTTTATGACTTTGACATGTCAAAAAATGTGTAATGTCATTTTAACTGAGTTGCATTTTTCGGAGTTCGTTTTTGTAATTATACTCAGAAATAAGAATTTGTTGCAGAATGGAAGAAATTGGAATTGTATTACCCGAGAAGGTGTTTTTATATTGTTTAAACTTTCAATTTTGTTTTATTTACAGTTACTAATATTGTACTTATTTTTATAGGATGATCAAACAATTGATGCGAAGGCTTTCACGGGCCCTCAATCCTTTGATGAGCTCGAATCAGAAGATTTGTATACTAAGTATAAGGTATAAATTATTGCAAATATCCCTTTAATTTTCTAAATTTATTACGTAGACACTAAACATCACCTTTAACTTTTACAGAAACTGCAACGCATGTTAGAATTTTTAGAAGTGCAGGAAGAATATATAAAAGATGAACAAAGAAATCTAAAGAAAGAATATTTACACGCTCAAGAAGAGGTTAAGAGGATACAATCAGTTCCTCTTGTTATTGGCCAGTTCCTGGAAGCTGTTGATCAAAATACTGGCATAGGTAACTAATTTGTCTGACGGATGTAATTTCTTTGAATATGAAGAATCATTCTTTTCCAATAATAAACAAACTTCTTTTGTTCAAGCTGATTTACACAAAGTATCACCATAATTTTTATTTAAAATAAGTTAATAATGTAAATTGACGGACTCATAAACTGCATCAAAGTTCAGGATTACTTTGAAATGATTTTTTTTAATAAGTATGCTAACTTTCTATACAGATTTAAATTGAAACCTCTAGATTGATTCGTGAACTTTAAAACAGCGTAGGGTCATATCCTTAAGTTTAAGTTTGTGTACTGGAAAGGACCTTAAGACTTTTTTGAAGAAAAAACAGAAATTTAAGGAAAATTGGTTTTAACAATAGACACAAACTTTATGCAAGGGTTTATTTATGTTTTAATAAGGTGTATTTCCTCCATGTGCCCTTATTACGGATTCTATTCGGTTCCGCATAGATTTTATTAGGGTTATATTGTAGCATTGGTGATTGGTAGAAATTTAAATTTAAACCAGTCTACGGTTTCTAGAATATACAGAAGGTTTGTGGAGACAGGTTCTTACAGAAGGAGATATGGTACAGGCAGGACTCAAGCAACCACCGGTCGTGATGACCGATTTATTGTTACAACTTCCCTGCGAAATTGTTTCCTCACGTCAGTTAACAGAAACAAAGCTTAATGAAGTGCGTGGAGTAAACGTGAGTGCACGAACAATAAGAAGAAGGTTAAAGGCAGCAAATATCACCCCTTTCAGTCCAGCAAATGGTCCAAAGTTGTCTGTAGCTCACAGACAAGCTCGCTTAAGATTTGCGCGTGATCACTTGAATTGGACAGAAGAGCAATGGGCCTCCGTATTGTTCACGGACAAGTGTAGGACATGTTTATACGGTGCAGATGGTCGCAGAAGAGACTATCGTCGACGTGGGGAGCTATATGCTCAAAGTTGCATCGAGGAGCGTGTTCCTTTTGGAGGCGGTTCGTGTATGGTCTGGGGTGGCATATCGATGAACGGGCATACAGAACTTGTGTTCATGGACATGGTCCGTCAAAACAGTAATAGAGGGGGTTTGACTGCACATCACTATATAAGAGAGATCTTAGAAGATCACGTGGTGCCTTACATGGGATTCATAAGCGAAAATTTTACTTTAATGCAGGATAATGCCCGGCCGCACGCTGCTGCACAAGTTCGACAATATTGCAAAGAAGATGGGATACGTACAATGAATTGGCCAGCATGCAGCCCGGATCTTAATCCCATTGAGCATGTTTGGGACAGTTTAAAAAGAGCTGTATATGCGAGAAACCCCTTGCCCACGACAGTGGCAGCACTAAGAACAGCACTTTCAGAAGAATGGGACAATATTTCGCAAGATCTTTTAATAACCCTAATAAAATCTATGCGGAACCGATTAGAATCTGTAATAAGGGCATGTGGAGATAATACACCTTATTAAAACATAAATAAACCCTTGCATAAAGTTTGTGTCTATTGTTAAAACCAATTTTCCTTAAATTTCTATTTTTTCTTCAAAAAAGTCTAAGGTTTAAGGCCTTTCCAGTACACAAACTTAAACTTAAGGATATAACCCTACGATGTTTTAAAGTTCACGAACCAATCTAGAGGTTTCAATTTAAATCTGTATAGAAAGTTTGCATACTTGGTTAAAATATTTATTTCAAAGTCGTCTATTACTTTGATGCAGTTTATAAGTCCGTCAATGTAATTATGTATCAGATAAGCCTTCAAATGACCACCAGTGAAGCCAGATCGGAAATAAAATTAACCTCCACTAGTATTTACAGCATATTTGTCACACAAAAATGACCAACTGTGTATCAAGAAGTGTAAGCGACCCAATGCTGAGAAGCTGAAACTTTTGTACACAGATGGTAGCTTAACTTGTGATGTGCAAATGGTGCTAGAGTGGAGGTTCATTTTACCTACTATCTGGCTGCACTGATGACAATTGTAAAATAATTCTGTGTTATATGACCAACAAATATGCTACTCCTGGTAATGGGCAGTAGTATAGTATATTCCAATCATTGACGACTGTAGATTGATGAAGGGAATATATTTTATATTTATTTATCATCTGCCATGGTATACAGACTCAAAAATTTTATTATTTCCCCATTAATTTAAAGTTATGTTTTATTCTCTTTAATGATGTATATCTTTCTACTTCAAGTTTTCTTAGTATTTGTACAAATATATAAGAAATGATGGAACAAGATATCTTATACCTCATAGTCAATAAATTATTGAATGTCATACCCAACCAAGTGTTTCTGCAGCTATTAGAGGGATTGAGATGGATCCATTGTTAAGGCAGTCAAAGAGTCAACTATTTGCATCAATGACTCTCAATGACTTATTTTATTTACCAAGAAGGCTACTAGTGAAAGCTGGAAAATGTTATCAATTACATATATTATATTCACTTACAGTGGGCAGTACAACAGGCTCCAACTACTATGTGCGTATACTCTCAACCATTGATCGTGAACTGTTGAAGCCTTCTGCCTCGGTTGCTCTTCATAAGCACTCTAATGCTTTAGTTGATGTCCTGCCACCAGAGGCTGACAGTTCTATATCAATGTTACAAGCTGGTAAATATTTTAGCACCTTGTGTGCTATTATTTTTTTTATTAGAACTATATTTTTAGACTAGAAGAAACTATTTTTAGATCATAAATATACTTAAATCAACTCAAGTATTTTTTTAAATGTTAATTGATAATTGGGTCTTACCATGCTTTTTTTTTGGTTGCATAGGTAGTTTTCATTGGAGAATTTAGGTTTTGGTGTTGATTATTGTAATATTTCTGTGTACTTTTTAATGTCTGTGCTACTTCTACTACTTCTGTTGTAAAAATCTAAATTTTTCAGTAAAATATACATTTTGTCTGTAACCCTTGGCTATCTGCTAGCCAGCAGCAAAATTAATTGATTTGTCACCTCTTATATGTTGTCAATCAATTATACCACAATATATATTCACCCTATCTGGTTGTTATAAATTTTTTATAAGTTGTTAGTAATAGGAATCTAAGGTTCTACCATATAAAAATAAGATCATACAAACTAAATGGTTTGAAAATACACTAATAGTATTTGATTATACTTGGAGTTCAGCAGTCATACAAAAGGCCCACCTGATAGCAAGGTCACCAATGTCTATGGACATTTGCTACACCTGGGAGCATTGCCAAAGCTCTGCCGGCCTTGAACCAATACTATAATACCCCATATTCTATTTCTTACATTTAGTATTTGTGACATTTTATTAAATTATGGTACAGATGAGAAGCCCGATGTCCAGTATTCAGACATAGGCGGAATGGACACCCAGAAGCAAGAGATCCGTGAGGCAGTCGAACTGCCGTTAACACATGTGGAGTTATATAGGCAGATTGGTATTGAACCACCCAGGGGTGTGCTCATGTATGGGCCACCAGGATGTGGCAAAACCATGTTGGCTAAGGCGGTCGCACATCACACAACAGGTATAAAGCATTTTTTTACCATTGGTAGCCACTAGACAATGTAAAAGTAGGTAGTTTCTTTCGATATTTTTGTTTTTCTATTTCATTTTCATTGATATTGCGATTCATGTTCGTACCACACACTAAGAATTACTATCGCTGTATTACTATCGCTTACAGCCTGGACTGATGGATAGGTGACTTACCCAATACCATGAAAATGTCTGATGTTGATTATTATTCTATTGATATTATTGTATGTTATAAGCTGGCAATAAACTATTAGAATATGCAAGTTAAGATTTATGTTACATTGATTTTCTAATAATGTTATTATTGTTTATGGACATTGCTATTGTTATGATTATTAAATGAACAAAACAGATGTGTTGAGAAACATCTGCTCATAGTCTAGCTGACTGATTGCAAGATAAAGACTTAAAAAAAATTATATGAACAAAAAGTATTTTCTAAGTCTATTTTGGTTTGTTTTAATAGCGGCCTTCATTCGCGTCGTCGGTTCGGAGTTTGTGCAAAAATACTTGGGTGAAGGACCACGTATGGTACGCGACGTGTTCCGTCTTGCCAAGGAAAACAGCCCCGCGATCATTTTTATTGACGAAATTGATGCTATTGCCACCAAAAGGTAGAAAAATTTTGTCTCAAATTACCATTATTCTTTGTCATTTGTACGTCTAAAATGATTTTTGTTGTGCTTTTTTTAACATTATCATTAGTTTAGTGGTGAGGCGAATGGAATTGAGATGTTGTTATGGTCTAACCAGACTATTGGATGGACGGATGCATCCTCAGAATGATTATAGACTTAGGTACAGTTAACACTTAACTGGTATGACAATTTGGGATTTTAGAAGGATATTTGCCAGTTGAATCACTGAACTTAATACACAAAACTTATGTGAGAATTCTTAGTTTTTCTCTTTAAATAACAAAAAAATTATATGCTTGATATGAAATGAAATACTGTTTAATATTAATAGGAAATCTTTAAAAAAAATTTATCCATGTAACAATTCTATCTGCGTCTATTAACTAAATCTATTTTTGATGCTTTTATTAGGTAAGGATGTTTGTTAATTTAATCACTTTCAGATTTGATGCCCAAACGGGTGCAGACAGAGAAGTTCAGAGAATCCTGCTAGAGCTTTTGAACCAGATGGATGGTTTTGATCAAACAACTAATGTTAAAGTGATTATGGCCACCAACCGGGCCGACACCCTAGATCCTGCTCTACTCAGGCCTGGTCGTTTGGATAGAAAAATCGAGTTCCCGTTACCTGATAGGTAAGTTAAAATGAACAATAATTAAAAAGAAAAGGTTTTTTTTTTTTTTATTGCTATAGAACAGCAGACAGGCTGACGGCCCGCTTAGGATTTAGCAGTTACCGTCGCCTATAGGTGTATGCAACGCCAGTGGCATCGCGAACACGCTGCTGTTCCATAAGGGTACAGGAACTTGGGTCACTAATGCCGGAACACAACACAAGGTTATTATGGCGGCATACTTAAGACCAAAGGTGGTCGCCATCCAGACGGGCTTGAGGCCCTACCACGTAGCTAGGGTGGGTTGTTTTGTCGCCTTTTACGACAGGCCGACCCCGGCCACAGAGGTTAGTATTCTTTCTCCGCCCCTGCACGGATAAAAACGGATGTTGCTAAGTGCACAATGCATTAAGACTATTGCCTTGTCCCGTCGCTCTTTTATACAGAGAATAAAGTATTTCATCTAGTTTTTTTATTCCTCGTGTTTTGCAAGCTGTCACAATAAGACATTCAGCAACTCTTGGGTATTTAAAATAGATCTTGATTGGCATACATCCAGAGATATATCGAAATTCTTGTATTTACACAAGCAATTCATGCTGTGAAGTTTAATAAATCCTGAACTGTCTTCTTTTTTTTAAACTTGTGAATGCTATCTTATCCTCTACCAGGTTTTGTATAACTATATTAGTATCTATGGTAAGTTTCCCCTAATAAAATATAATTGCTCGGTTGTGAATTTCCTCTTTGACTGTTAGAATTCCAAGTTCCTTGTGTAGCCTGGTGTTAGTAACAAACCATGGAGCGTCCACTATCATATGGAGAGTTTTTGATTGAAATCTTTAGAGTATTTCGATGTTAGAGTTTTCGGAAGTTCCCCACAATTCTAGTCTGTAGATCCACATTGGTATCAAAATACATTTATATATTAATAGTTTATTTTCCTCCGTGAGTCATGATTTTCATTAGCGACGTTTCATTAGCTAATAGAAATTTCGTAGTTGTAGACCTAAAGCCATCCGTTTTGGTTAATATATGTTTCTTCCATGTCAGTCGCCTATCCAAGTATATACCTAAGTATTTAACATTGTCACTTTGCTGTATTTGAGTTTTATTTAACGTTACTGGTGGGCATGCTGTCTGTTTATAAGTGAAGGTGACATGTGTTGACTTTCTTTCGTTTGCTTTAATGCGCCACTTTTATAACCCCTCGGAGATAACATTTAGACTATTTAGAAGTTTTTGTGATGCAGTTATAGGACATTTGTCTGCTGCTAAAACTGTTGTATCATCGGCAAATGTTCCTGTTACAATTTTGCTAGAGACTGCTAAATCGGCTGTATTACGAGATACAATGTGCGACCGCAGCTCTTATTTTGTATAAATTAAATAAACTTCATCTAGTAGTGATTATATTTTATAAAAACCTATGTATTCCCATTGGTGCCTCACTGGCACGAGCTATCGACGACGACATATACACAATCACATTACATACATATATCACTTTCCGTTGTGCTCTGATTTTCACGAATATACATAGACAAACAAGACAGCCAGTGGCGTAGCGAGGGGGGGGGGGGCGATCATCATGCCCCGGGCGCTACTCACAAAGAGGCGCCAAATGAACCGCAAAACAAAAAATTGCTAGATAATTTTTATAATTGTAATCATAATATTCATAATAGAAATGGCACGTCTTTTCTAATTTCTTTCTACTTTGAACTGATTCTAGGTGATACTTATTTCAAAATCTAGTCTTGTTTTCTGTACTACATTTTTTGTCTCAAATTTAAAGCCTAGCTTGAGCCTATGACTTTATTTTACTTTATTTATTTGCGAGTATATTTTACATATAATATTAAATGGTTTTCGAACGGGGTTGGCGCTAAAAATGTATAGTGGGGCGCGAGTTAAGCTCACTACGCCACGGAAGACAGCATATGTATTCTATAAATGCATACCATAGACTAAATCGCATACACTAGAAGTACCCAATATAAGCAAATTTTTTATGTTATTTTTAGATTTGGAAGTCAATATAGGTATATTTAAAGGAGTCCGAGAAGGAATATGATGAATACAAGTTTCAGAGTTAAAAAGAATTAAATGGCAGCAAGAGCAAAGTTCATAAATATATAGCATACATTAATGACATTTTCTTAATCATTTACAGGCGTCAAAAGCGTCTGATCTTTTCAACGATTACCGCGAAAATGAACCTGTCGGAGGAAGTGGATTTGGAGGAGTTTGTGGCCAGACCGGATAGAGTTTCGGGCGCAGACATCAACGCAATCTGCCAAGAGGCTGGCATGCATGCTGTGCGGGAGAATAGGTTAATATTCAAATAATTACTAAATTTTTTACAGATTTCAGTCAGTCTTTATTTGCACAATTACAATTTTTGTGTTTTTGTATAAAATCATGTTGTTTAGTGATAGCTTATTTGTTTTATATGAATAATGTATTTACCTAGCTACTAGCTCGATGAGCAATTATCAACTATAGAATTATATTACCACCTGTTTTGGAAGAAATTGTAGGTTTTGGAACTTGCAGCTGAGTATTACCAATTTATGCACCCCTTACAGAACAATGGTCTGTTGTGATCGTTTCTTTGGGTTCAATCCCTCACAGACAATAGCAAAGGCACAAAGTAATATATGGTGCAATATTTTCTTTTGATTTTGATTGATTATTATTTGTAAAATAGTTAGGTAATAAATTAAGTTTAGAGTTAGAATTTAGGTCTATATAGACCCTTCTTAAACTGCCAATACAAATATAACTTCAAATCCCAGTTACAACCTGAACTTCGTTTCCGGGATCCGCTTTCAGACTTTCTGTTATGTTGTATGTAGTTGCTGAAAGTAATTCCCCATTTAACGTCTAGAAGACTAGTAGCATCTATTGTTTAAGATGATAACTCTATAGAATATAAATATTTTATTTGTAAATTTTCTTCACCAGGTACATTGTTCTGCCGAAAGACTTTGAAAAGGGTTACAAGAACAACATCAAGAAGGATGAGAGTGAATACGAGTTCTATAAATAATTGTTAATATTGTATTGTACTATATTCTGAAATGTATTGATAAAAATTGATAAATAATTATATAGTAATTTAATTTAAAGTGTCCCTAAAACACATATTTTTATCCGTGCAAGGGCGAAGAAAGAATACTAACCTCTGTGGCCGGGGTCGGCCTGTCGTAAAAGGCGACAAAACAACCCACCATAGCTACGTGGTATCTCAAGCCCGTCTGGATGGCGACCACCTATGGTCTTAAGTATGCCGCCATAATAACCTTGTGTTGTGTTCCGGCATTAGTGACCCAAGTTCCTGTACCCTTATGGGACAGCAGCGTGTTCGCGATGCCACTGGCGTTGCAAACACCCATAGGCGACGGTAACTCCTAAATTCTAAGGGGGCCGTCAGCCTGTCTGCTGTCCTACAGCATTAAAAAAATAAATTCTCGGCTTTGTTTTTAACACGTTAAACGCGAGACTGGAAACAATGGTTATGTCCCCAGTGGGGACCGCGTCGGTCACCGTGTGTCCGCTTGTCCTCGATCACTGCAGAAAGCTCGGCTGACCTTCGTCTTTTCACAAAAGCAAGGGACCTGTGCGGCCTCACAGTACAGTCTGGCCACTTGGCACAGTAAAATTCGTGAGGACGTGAGGAGAATTTAAGGCCTTTTCAACAAGTTGTTTTCAAAAATGTCTGCCATTTGACATCGCGGAAAATATAACACTGTTTCCGAAAATCTCCCATTATCTTTATTTCCCAAAAATATTTTTAGAAAACCAATGATTTTTGAACGGTTCTTTAGATATTTTTATATATATTCGATATATTGATGAGACCCGGGGGAAAGTATAATGACGGGCACATGGTGTCCGGTGGTGTTTTTTTATATCATCGTATTCCTTCAATTTATTTTAGAGAATACTATTTTGACGACATCCGTAGCGTAACGGCTAACGCATATCGGTGTGCTTGCGGAGGACACGGGTTCGATTCTCGTCCCGCGTCTGGGTGTTTACGTATAATATTTATTTATTTACAAAAGTATATATGTATTACATTAGTTGTCTAATACCCATAACACAAGTGCTATGCTACTTAGATAACACTTTATTATAAACCAAATAACTTACAAAAACAATGAAAATTATTTACACAATCAATATCTACTTGACTTACAATAGGCTACAGAGCGATCTCTTCCAGGCAACCCGGGCTATAGGACATTATTCCTTTTATATTGATGTAGAAGGGATGTATAGCAATAAATAATAATAATATTTTATTTACAGAATAAATAAACAATATACTTACATAAAATTTATAATACATATGATATATAAAATATAATAAATAAACATACTTAAATATCTATATTGGTAGAATAAATATTTGTTTTGTTGTTACACTTATAGCCACCATATATTAGAGATAAGGAACAGAAAAAAGAATTAGCTCTGAAAAGTCATAAATCAATGTCGGCTACGTCGCGAATGCTACTATCCACAAAGCATCGCCCTCAACTGGATCACATTTCTCGGAAGAAGCTTCGGGCGACGACAATGACAGCGTAGGTACATAGATCGACAGCGCGATGTCATAGCCAGAAACACAGAACATTATGAATGACGGGTTGACGGGAGCACGCTGCGAACCCGCGTATTTATATCGCCTGCGGAAGGAGGCGGTTGCGCGGGACGAGGCCTCAACCAATTTCCTAGAACTAGTCTCGTGTACGAACACAAACCAAACCGTCAAGCATTTTTTGAACTAGTCTCAGGTATATGATATGTCTCATAAAAATATGGGGATAATTAATAAAAATAGTTTTCTTTTTCTACGTATTAAGTAGACAGATGTAACCAAGAAAACTCGAAGCTCAACCTAGAGGACATGCGTTCGATTCCCACAAAAGCACCTCTTAGGCAGTTTTCTTGCTCAATCTGAACTTCCATGTACTGATATTGAAGAATAACATGGTGAGCAGGTTTCCTTACAATGACAATTTTCCTCAATATTAATATTACTTGTTTAACTACTATCTAGAACAAGTATAGCTTAACTGCCTGTACCTTTTACAAGTTATGGGCTCTTTTTTGTTCGCTAAAATATTATTACTTGAACATAAACCCTATTTTGATCGGCTAATGAGAATAGGGTCCACAAGTTCGTTCCATACCTACGGATAGTAATGAAATGGGACCACCACTTGGTTTCCCCTTTTAGATTCCCAACTCTAAAGAATTAGTTTTACCCCAGGCAAAACAACAATCATTGTATAAATCAAATCTTAATGATTTATTGAACGCCTGTAATATTGTACAAGTAATGTATATTCCTATCCTTTATTTCTATTTTATTGTAATTTGAGAAAATCAATGCTTATTTTGACTACCTCATACGCAAGAATACACAAAAATAAAAGACAACAAATATTTCAAAATCTATTATATTTCATAACAGTTTTTATTAACAATGTGATTTTAAAATATTACAATATATTTGGCATACTACCTTATACAAAATTGATGTTCATGCAAAACAATAAATTACAAAAAAAAGACACGATTATAAACGAATTTGTGAGGAGAATATACAGTTCTTTAGGCGTGTCCTTTTTATTTTGTTTTTCATTTACAATATTGAAATTATTTAATGCGCGTGAGTTGTTTCGAGCGAATTGATTTCTGCAGCGTTAACTTTCAAATACTTACAATTCCCCCTATAATGCGGTACTCTTAATGCGTTTTTATCTATAGCGATTTCATTTCCTTCGTATAACACATGTTTATAATGATTTGTACTAATAATCAATTTCGTGAACGTTTGCAATAGTGTCAATTGTGTTCGTATAAAATTAAATTAATATTCCATTTAAAACCCCTTTAACGAAAAATGTTGAACCTGAATCATTTGTACATATCACGTTATACGGGGTCATATAAGAGCGTTTTAGTATAACGCAGAACTAATCTACCGGGATACAGGGGGATTACTGTTTAAGTAGATTTAAGCGGTCTAAAGGTGACCTAGCCTCTTTATATACCAAATTAAGCCAAATACAAATGATCGTGTATCATGACAGCACGAAAAGTATCACAAAAGGATAGACAAAGTGAAGTAACAACACAACAGCGCACCCTGTTTATTGCATTGAATCTTCGTGCTTTTTAAATGATCTACAAATAAAATTGCACGAATACACTTCACTTAAAAGCCATTATATTAAGTAAACTTCTTTTTATAATGTAATAGATCCATTATGCATCGATTACAGCAATCGGACACAACCAAAAGAACCCTTCGTCACACATTTCACAACAAAGTGAATAAATTTACCTAATCTACGTTAAGGCACTAATTCTATTAAGGCTGATTGATAATATAGTTAGTTCTAATCTCAATTCTAGCTGCCTAGCTCTTCAATAAAGACATAAATACAACAATATATATAAACTACGTCTAGCGATATTATATTGGGTTTGACGCACACTTAAAACAAAAATTTATTAATTGATTTTTTTAAGTGGCCACTGAGATTTTCGGAAAGTCAATAATAAAACACTTGTGATGGTTGGGTTGGCAACTCCAGACCACATTACTGTGCATGGGCATGCGATAGAAAGAGTTGAGGAATATGTCTACTTGGGACAAACCTTGCCAAATTCGGACAAAATAGCAAGATTGAGCGCCGCATCCGCCTAGGGTGGGGTGCTTTTGGCAAACTGTTCGTAGTGTTCAAGAGCACAAGCATTCCCATTAACCTCAAGCGTCGGGCCTTTGAACAATGCGTCCTACCAGTCATGGTCTATGGAGCCGAGTCATGGATGCTGACAAAGCAGGTGATACACAAGCTCCAAGTCACCCAAAGAGCCATGGAACGGGCTATGTTAGGTATCTCTCTACGTGATCGAATCAGGAACACAGAGATCCGGAAGAGAACGAAATTGGTCGACATAGCCCATGTGATCGCTAGCAGAAAATGGAAGTGGGCGGGCCATATACACCATAGACAGGACAACAGGTGGGGTAGTCGGGTGCTTGAGTGGACGCCTAGAGTAGGGCATAGAAATGTAGGCAGGCAACCGATGCGTTGGACCGACGACCTTGTTAGAGTGGCCGGTAGGGACTGGATGCGAAAGGCGCTGAACCGAGAAGAATGGCGTGCATTAGGAGAGACCTACACTCAGCAGTGGGTGGTGAAAGGTTGAAAAAGAAAAGAAAGAAGATGGTTGGGTGGGTACCAAGCACGTGCTTGGGTCCAATTTCTTACCACCGCGAGATATGTCAACCTTTTTGCAACTTTGTATGTCATATTATATGTGCTTGACAAAACAATAGTTTTCGAACTTATACTTTTGGAGCGTTTAGAAAAAATTGAGTGTAAAATTTTTAGAATGCACGCGCACATCGACAGCCAAAAAGCGACATGATGAAGTTAGCTAATAACTGGCTATCAAGTTTTGTGAAACTCATAACTATATTCACAGTAGTTTCTCAAATATTCATAAATCTACAACGTGTTTTTTTTTTTACTTTCTTTTTTTATCTCGAAGAAACCAATTTACTAGTGCCACTCGAAGGACGCGACAAGATAATATGGCACTCACCGTTACCACTTTAGTTGTTCACTTGGCTAGCATACGATAACCTGAGGTAGCCGCCAGCATACCCACCAAGAATAAATTCTAATTCAACTTAAAATAATCTAAAAAAATATTTATGAACAAACAAATAATTTAATGAAGTTTTTATATGAATCCTTAACACATCACAAATTTCTATAATTACTTTTAAACAATACCATCGCTTTCAAAATAGTATTAAAACCAAATTAGAAATTATCGAAATCTTAAATACTTTCGTTTTAAGTGTGCGTTTTCGTTATAAATTGAATCACAGGTTTAATTATAAAAAGGTCGTTTGTTTAATACATAATAATTGGAATATAGTGTATTCGATGTTCGTAAGATACTATTATAACAGTACATAAATAAATATAAATAATTACGGAATGTTGAGCTACTGTTAGTCTAAAAATACGTAAGTACATTTAAATAGATTGTCAAAGAACCTCTCAATAAAGAGGTTCATTAATAATTTAGAGTCAATTCATATTAATTTTAACAAATAGCGCCTAAAATAAACAATTATTATTGTAATAAGTACATAAAGTTTAATACTGATTCAGAATGAAGTTTCTGGAATTTTATGTGTATATACACATTATTATTATATTACTAAAGAAAAAAAGACAACATTGGTAGAAATGTATAAGTTGTAACAATGTAACATTATTAACTCAGTAACACTAATAGGATAAAAGTTGATAGCAAATCAAGGACATTTTTCTAACGACAAAGCCTTAATAAAAACAGGTATATTTCATTAATTGGTAAAGACGGAACTATATATTCGATACATTTTCATACATACAAATAAATTTTTCCAAAATTGTACTTGGGTAATTTTTATGCACACGTATTCATCACGATTATTGACAAATAACGTTCAAAAAAATACTGTAGTAAGAAACGAACTATACGTACGACTGCCCTTCATTTGCTACTCAATATTAGTGTTTATTGACAAGTAACAAGTGCTAAAAGCACAGATGTAACGTTCCAACGGCACGTCAAAAAACATTAGCATTAATAACAATTTTTAATTGTTTTATACAAATTTTTAATCGCAAAAAGGTTATTATGATGATAGACCGTACCCTATACGCGTATAACCCTATTACATCGATTATATGGGGGTTAGGGGTAGGGAAATCTATGTGTTTGGAGTGTCCGTCAAAATGCGTTAAATATACATATCTATGTGTTGATGCTATTGTGGCGCCAGATGGCGCCACAATAGCATCAGTGTAAATTATAGAGGAAAGCGCCAAGTTATTAGAGCGGTATCGAGTACTTTTAACTCAGCATATTTCCATTCGTCTAAAACTTCTACGTTCAGAGCATTGTAACTGCACTAGCCCCACATACCGGCGGATTTTTGAACTATAACTAACAGCGTACAGCTGACTTCTTCATAACTGATTATAAGACAACACTGTTTATAAAATTTAACATGTACCATAGACAAAATTTGACAGTCATCGATCATCGAATACTGTCATTAATTTAATTACAAGTCAACTGCACACGTCAGGTGTTTACGTATCGTTATATCTGGAAGCGCTATTATCGCTATAGAGTATTATCATGGTGATTTAAGACGCTAAATCTCATATACTCGATGTAATAAGGTATATGCAATTGTTACTTGACACGAGTTAATAATAAGATATCAAAGTCATAACTTCGTAAAATTGAAATATAGTTGTACTAAATATGGACGGGTAAGGAATTTCTAAAAGGCTTTATTATCATTAAAACTATCGAGACCTTCAGATCAGGTGATCTGGGGCCTGGCCTGTATCTCGACATGCTTATAAGCATTGCTTACCAGAGGCAATACAGAAAATGTTCTGGGAACATTCAAAACTGACGATAGTTTGGGGCCCATCTTTAATTTATAACTGGTTTTCTTCTTATGTAGTTTTTAGTTCGTGATTTTACGAGTAAGTCATTTTTTTATTACATTTTAATACATAAGTTTATAGTTATGTATTCTTGTTATGAACACATGAGAGCATTAAAAATTTAAGAGGAATGTAAATACAAATGTAATCACATTATTTAAATATCGGTTTTAATACCAACCTCATCAAAGTAATAGTATGGAAACTAACATTTTATTTATTTACTATTTACCAGTGGTTTTCACACAATTTATTTATATAACTTGATCCGTAAATATATGAACATATAAACCAGTTATATAACCTGGTCCATATAATTGACCGTTACGGTTGTGTATATGAAGTTCTGGACATGTTAGAAGCCAAATCAAACAAATAATATACTTATTTGTATGAAAGGAAGGTTAAATTGAAATTAAATCCATATAAATATTACAAGTAAATAATACTAAGTATTAAAAACGGTCACCAATTAATAGAAGTAAACATTTGGACAAGCGCTACGGACTTATATCAAAACTTCTTATAATTTTCTAAACTTACCACTATAAATAACAATTTTATGGCAATAAAATTCCAAACATATATTTTATAAAAGAATACAAAATAACGATTGTGAAGAAATATGTATAAGTTAAACAAGGAATGTATAGATGCCTTCATTAATAGAATATATCATTAAAATAGATATTTCATATTTTAAAAATAGTAAAATAAATGTTAACAAGAATGTGGAATGAGACCTCGTATTTAAGTAGAATACTTAAAGCCTATTTTTCGTTTATTAAATTAAATTTATTTAAATAGTTATATCCAATGCTACCTTTTAGTTATAACTAGCCGCGCCCACCCGCTTCGCTGATCGAATAACAGAAAAAAAAATCAAAAATATATGAGAAGTTTTCGTACGCATACGCGCTACACCGCTTGTTCCACTTCTCCGCGGCAAGAAAACACACTGTTTCTTAAAACTTTATATTAAACTAGCTGTGCCCGCGACTCCGTCCGCGGAATAGTGACTGGGCAGAATTTTTTGGATGTATCTTATGGTTTATTTTGGATTATAAACCCTCCCTATAAACCCCTCCAATTTTATCGTATAGACGATTTTATGGATAGATAATAATAGACCCTCCAATTTTATTTATTTGTATAGATGAAGATATATTATTACAACAATATTTTTTTATAAGGACCAAATATGTAAGAATTTTTTCAAATAGGGTGACCGGACGGACCTGTTCAACTACAGGCCTATAGCATTAACTTCTTTGCTCTCAAAGGTGATGGAGCGGATTATCAACGCACAACTCTTGGGTTACCTGGAGTATTCCCAGCTGCTAAATGATTGCCAATATGGTTTACGGCATGGTCGGTCAGCTGGGGATCTCCTGCTTTACCTAACCCATCGTTAGGCTGAAGCCGTCGAGAGCAAGGGAGAAGCCCTGGCTGTTAGCCTAGACATCGCTAAGGCCTTCGATCGGGTCTGGCATAGGGCTCTTCTTGCGAAGCTTCCATCTTACGGGATACCTGGGAGTCTTTGCACCTGGCTACCCAGCTTTCTCGTTGGGCGCAGTATTAAGGTCGTTGTAGATGGTTGCTGCTCCAGTGTGAAGCCTATCAATGCTGGTGTGCCCCAGGGTTGTGTGCTGTCGCCGACGCTATTTATTCTGCATATCAATGACATGTTATCTATAGATGGCATTCATTGCTATGCGGATGATGGCACCAGCGATGCACGGTACACTGGTCGTGTAAGTCTCTCTCCTGCGTTTTTGGAAGATAGTCGGGTCAGACTTGTCTGAAGTAGAGAACTCTCGGGAGACTCTGAAAGGGGACGATAAAACTTTGTCCAGTTCAACCCTTCGAAGACGCAAGTCTGTGTATTCTCTGTCAAGAAAGCCCCATTCGCACCTGAACCACAGTTCCTAGGAACCCCTCTTTTCATTTCAAGCAGTATTGGGATCCTTTGTGTTGACATCACTAACGATGTGCAGTTTAGGGGACAATTGGAGGGCAAAGCCTTGCCTCCAAAAACCTGGGTGTGCTAAACCGGTCCAAGCAGTATTTCAGTCCAAGGTAAGGGCTTGTACTACACAAAGCACAGGTCACAGACCGCATATACCACAGACCGCACGCGCCTGTCAGCTCAATCCCTTAGACTCGATCCAACGGCGCGCAGTTCATGTTGTCGGCGATCCCATGCTCACAGACGGTCTAGACACGCTTGGATTTCGGAGAGACTTTGCGTTTATTTGCGTATTCTACCGTCTGTACAACGGGGAGTGTTCTGAAGAACTATTCAGAATGGTGCCCTCGTCGTCTTTCTACCACCGCACTGCCCGCCATCGGCTGGGCGTTCATCCCCATTTCTTGGAGCCTCTTCTTTCTTGTACGAAACGGTTCTCAAGAACGTTCATGTTGCGTACTCTCAGCTCTCAGAGGTTTTCTCAGCACGGTACAATATGGAGTTCTTCAAAAAAGGCGTTACAAAACTTCTTCGAGGCCGGCAGCGCATTGGTAATGCCTTTGGTGTTACAGACATCCATAGGCGACGGTGACCACGTACTAGGGTGAGCCGTTTGCCTGTCTGCTGATCTATAGCTATAAAAAAATTGATATAGGCAAAAGGCCTTAAAGAAATAGGCAAAATGTTTATATTTTATAAACTAATTTATTTCCTACCTAGAACTTTCAATAGTTTTTTAAATGGAATATAGATTGTTTATAAAATTATACAAATATGAATATTTAATTTATTTATTTTTGTTTCTGCGACAAAAGCATCACGACGTGCGTGGCACGTTTTTCCAACGCAAGTAATTAAACGCAAATTTAATATTTTTAATAACTGTGTTCCTTCTACCTTCTGGGAATAAAATTTATTTGATAAACAAAAAATAGGCCTTCAAAAGTTGTATAAAAACAACTTTTTTCGTTTTAAAATAAACACTAAGTTTTGTATAAATAAACAACTTAAGTAACTACATGCTTTTAGTTCATAAAGTTAATTCATTGAAAATATCGTAAAATTAGATATATGCCAACTCGGTCTCGGCGATATATATTCGGAGGTAATCGTCGAATATAGTAAAAAAAATTTTAATATTGTGATTTCATTAAAAATTCATTATTTTTCGTTAATTCATTTAGTTAATAAAATTTTAACATCCAATATGATATATTTGCCATACTCTACAACCTAACTTTTATGATTTTATTTCTATTTAAACATTATCATTTATGGAATTAAAAATCAGTTTCAACATTTTGCCATTTCACTAGAAGAGTTTACCCATTCGAGACCGACTGTAAGTAAAACTATTTTGAATTAATATCATCTGTAATCTATAAGAAAAAGGATTAGTTTGTTGTGTACAAAAAAAGAAACATTTTGTTTGGATTGTCTTAGTTTGTTGTGTACAAAAAAAGAAACATTTTGTTTGGATTGTCTTAATAGCTCCTGGAGACCGGGTACAAAAAAAAATTGTTGTCTCGAATGGGTTATGCGACTTCGATCAACTTATACCGGCGGGTAAAGGTATCTTAGTTTGAACATATTCAAGTCACTAGGCTTACGAATTGCATGGCTCCTATTCAATGTTGTTCCGATGTGTGAGCGTGTGTCGTCATGGGAGCATCCTGCTGGGCCGGTTGAGAGGGCATGAGTGGCACGAGGAGCGCAGGGGGCCCAGCGCGCCGGAGAAACGGGTGGTGCAGGAGCCGCGCAGCTGAGTGCCGCTGGGCGGGGTCTCGCACCAGCGCGCACTCTACGAAAGCGAGTAGGTCGGGCGGACAGCGAGCAGCGCCTCGGGGGCGGGGCGGAGGCATGTCGCGGATACGACGCATCGCCTTCACAAATATTCAATTTTTAATTACACCAGAAACAATACATTGAACTCACATTAAATAAGATATTGTTTTTTTTCTGCTAGATACCGAAATTTTGCTAACCCTTAACTGGTGACATGATAATCTCACAGGCAATTCTTTTTTGTTATGAAACTCAACTTGGGTGTTTCAAAACTGTCTTAATATTTTACAATTGGTATGTAAGGAACAGAAAAAGTTTAAAATGAAAACTTCTTTTTCTAATATAATATTTAAAAAAATACCACTGTTCCTCGATCGAATTAGATTCACATCTGATGTTTTAGTCTTTGATATAGAAAAAAAGAAAAATAACAAAAAAAAAGGAAATATAACGAAAAGCTACTACGACAATCGAACGCGAAGTCGCAGCGAGTGAGGGGGACTGGTTAATTCTAAGAACTATCACATAACCACGCGTTACGCCTGTGTCACTGGTTAAGGGCTATTAATGTTTGGGTTAATAATGTTTGAGACGCCACTTTACTTCATTACTATAAACCTCCTTTAATTGTTGGTTATATTAATATGCTCATATGAGACATTTTCCTTGACGAAGGATTATTATTCCCTTAAACATAATGAGGCGTGTAGTTGCAAAAATCGCTATAACGATATTTTTTGGAAACTCGTAAATCGAACTAAACCCACGCTGATTTAGTGGGACTTAATTTGAAACGCAAAACAAAAGGTTGAATTTAGTATTCGAATATACAGAATATAGAGGCATTTGTGCAATAAAGCGTTGATAGTCTATGTAGCTAGTTCAGAGTGTTTTGAAAGGATATATCGTCATTTTCTCAAAAAACGTTTTAGCGGGTTTTGCAACTACACGCCTTATATGTCATTATACTTTTAAGCTCCCGGTTGCAAGTGAAATCACTTAGGAGCTTTCATATAAAATCTCAGCATACCTTTTTGCGTCGATGCTTCTCGAAGATACTTCTCTTGACACTAAACCTACCGATACTTCATGTATACCCATTACTATTATAGCGATTTTTTTAACGTAGCAAGTTAATGGCCGTTTGGGTCATTAGACCCAATTATTTTTTTCTGTTTTTTAATATAAATATACTGGCACAATTCACACAGCGCCATCTAGTCCCAAAGTAAGTAGCATAGCACTTGTGTTGTGTACTAGAAAACTAATATACTACATGTGTATACTTTTAATTTTGTAAATAAATACATTTTATACATAAACCTGTAACGGAATCAAACCTGTAACCTCCGTAAACGTACAAGTACGTTAGCCGCTACGCCACGAAGATCGTTAAAGTGGTGTTAGGTTCTTTAGGTGTTAACTAAAATGGCAAAATTAAATCCAAAAGATATACAAATTACGAATACAAAAATTATTCAATCAATGTTCACAAAAGTGAATGATTTGTGACAACAATAACAATTGAATACAAAATATTACCTGCAAAGGTGGTTCGTTGAAGAAAGGCGGTTCGCCATCGACCATCTCAATGACCATAATGCCCAAAGACCACACGTCCACTTCCGGCCCATAAGGCAACCTCGATATCACTTCCGGGGACATCCAATACGGCGTCCCCACCAACGATTTCCGTTTAGGTAATTCCTGTACGATGAAAAAGAGAAATTAAACTTAATTGTATTGTGATAAAGTCCATAGTCTATTGGAGCCGTTAGTTTTGATAATCGATACGCTTAGACATCCGAACAATATTGAACAGGAGCCATGCAATTCGTAAGCCTAGTGACTCTGATATGTTCAAACTAATATAAGATACATATAACCGCTGCACAAGTTAATTGAGGTTGTTAATCTATTGCAGGCTTTGATTTGACAATCCGAGAAAATGTACTGTATACCCGACACGATTGCCCAAGGAGTATTGATGGGTTGAGAATTCCAGTGACTGCAGTATGCGGGCTTCCACACGATATTTTTCCTCATCGTCAGTACATTTAGTCATGCAGATGTTATAATATGCGCATTTAACGAGAGAACTGCCTAAAGAGCACATGCCATAGTGGAATTGAAACCTGTGACTTCTACATTAGCCTCCGAGGGTGATACGAGAAAGCTACCAGGTACCTCATGACAGTTTTGATATCACTGTCAAATTATTATTGAAAGTAATTATTGGTAACACATATTATGTTATATTTTACTTCACAGTTGAGCTTCTAAAAATATATATAGTTGACTCTCGCTAATTTCAAACTGCGACAATTCGAACCTCTTTATAATTCCAAGTTGTCACGAGTTCCATAGAACATCTCTATATTTCGAAACAAATCTATACATTTTTAAGCACTTAGTAATTCGAAGATAAAACCATCACTACGTAACAAAACGATGCGTTAATTCGAACTCATAGGCGTCAAAAACTCGACAATTCAAAGTTATTAGATTGGATAGAGTTGCATTTTGACACAAGTTCAAACTTACGTCATCATTGCACACGCATTTCTTATTGTAATTATTAGTTTGACACATACTTCCGCACTAATTTGTTTGGTTAGTTTCATTTCAATTACTCTTTCATTGGTTATTATGTAGGTATACAGAATAAATGTTTCTGACAGTTATGAGTTAATCGAAAAAATAGATAGATGTAGTAAGAAAAGTGATGTAGCAAAAGAATCTATATTACTCAATAATTGGAATGTCCATATTTATTCTTTCGAGAACGAGCTGTGTAGGGCACATGCGTAGAAGTGGGGAAGTCTCTTTTACCTTTACCTCATGTTGAAAACTTTGATAGCATACCAAGCAACACGAACGAAATCGCGGGTGTCAACTAGTTATTCATATAAATAACAACAATTATTGCGTATAGTTTGTTCTCTTCGTCTAAAGTTTTGTGCTGCTCCAATACTTTTATTGTAATTTCTTATGTATTTTACTCATATCTTGAGATACTAGAACTTGATTATATAAAAAGTATTGTTCTATATATTCTATATATAGTTTCGCTTCGCATCAAGTGCTTGTTGGATGCTTGGTGGAGGGGCAGGATCGTCTGTTTCATCTTCTTCATCCACTTATTGTTCCTCAGTGTGAGTTATAATGCGGTATTATTGTCGTTAAAAAGAGTGAGCTTGACGCTATATAGATTGTATTATTGTATAGAAAACAAGGTAAACCAACCAAAATCAATCAGTTTCGACGTTTTAAGAAGTTTGTCATTAAATCAAGTAACGTTATGGACTTTACGCTGTATTATTTTAATATTCAAAAACTTGAACAAAAAAACAAATCTTTATTACTGAAACCCATATAAGCTGAATCTAGAAGTTAGAAAAGGAGAAGAAACTGATGATATTATTATTATTATTTTACTGACCTGTGATACTTGAGCACAAAATCCAAAATCTGACAACTTGACTCGTCCATCAGCTGTCATCAATATGGAGTCCGATTTGATATCTCTGTGAATGACTCCTTGGCTGTGCAAGAACGCTAACGCCTGTAATAAAATCATTTTCATCTAAACTCGTAATTTTAACACCACTTTTAATTAGCTGATAATTAAATAAATATACTGTGACAGTTCACACAGCGCCATCTAGTCCTAAATTAAGTAGCAGGGTATTTGAGTTATGGGTACTAGAAAACAGATGTACTACTTATATACTTTGTAACTATATACATATCATAAATAAAGATAGAAAATACAAGGAAAATGCTAGAAATGAAAGTGAATGGATGCAAAAGGTGAGGTAGACCAAAGAAAAGATGGCTGGATTGTATAAATGATATGGCAAAAAAAGTGTGAATGTTCAGATGACGACTAATAAAGGAGTGGAAGAAGAGGACATGTGCCGACCCCGCATAGCTGAGATAAGGGCAGAAAGAAGAAGAAATAACGATCCAGATTTGGGGCGTGAATCGAAGTCTATATCTATTAACTAGTCTATTAAACTAAGCTTCAATGCCAGTTACATCGAAAACTTCCATTTTTTTTTTCAATATTATTTATTAGTTCACCCTCATTTGTACAAACTAGGAAAATTGTTTACATCTTAGTTTGTTAAATTCCACTATAGTTGGGTCTGGAAACTTAAATCTATCTAAACCAGGGTTTCGACAGTCGACATAAACGAAAACGAATTTAGGTAGACGAGATTTAAAAACCGACCCCTATTAAAATTTATTAACACAAATTCTTATTTGAAAATTTCAAGATAAATTACTACTAACTTGTGTTACAAGCACCGACCTGTTATAAGACTAATATTTTGTATCAATAGGAAAAAACTAGTAATAGAATTTTAACTTGGCTATGGGGTCTATCATTGTTACTTACACAGATAAGGGTATCAGGTAAGGTATAGTTTATTATGGAAAAAGGGTCTCTCATCCAAAATAGTTTGAGAATCCCTGATCTAGAAAAAAAAAAACTATAAGCTGAATGTTAATCTTATATAAAATATTGATTACCTTAAGACACTGTTTGCAAACAGTCGCGATCTGCTCGGGGTCCATGGAGGCGCGCGTGACGATATCGGTGAGCGCGCCCCCCGCCATATACTCCATCACCACCCACAGTTCGTCGCCCACGAGATACGATGCATGCATCTCGACTATGTTCGCGTGCGGGTAGTCGCGCATTATCACCTGAATATAATAAAAGGTTTTTTTTTTATAAAAGCGTTACAACATTTCTTCGAGCCTGGCAGCGCGTTGGCTAAGACTCTGGTGTCACAAACGTCCATAAACGCCGGTGACCACCTGCTATCGGGCGGGCCGTTTGCCTTTCGGCTAAACTCTAGTTATAAAAAATGAGGTATAAATATAAAATTAACTTTTATGCAAACAATTATTATTAACAATAAGAAAGGAAATTAAACCTTAATGACAGACTTGAAAATGAAATCACTCAACACCCTTTTCACTCAAAATCTTTACCTTAAATTTTTTTTAAATGACATAATGTTCGCCTTAATTTTAATGTCAAGATTAACAGACTAATTTTTGAAAATGAGTTACAACATGATAATTATGCAACAGAAACTGATCATAATGTGTTGTAAGAGAATGAAAAAAAGGACTCAGCCTTCAAACACAAAGTGCACATCAAGCACAAGTCACATTATAAGGAGAAAGCTAAGCAATAAACCACAATAAGACAAGACACTAAATTATCCGTATTAAACTATGAAAAAGCTATTAAAGTAGTTTGACATTACTATTGAGTAACATAAAAAAACTTGGTAAAGGGAAGCCTCGTGATTTTACAGATATGCATTGAATCTTACTTACTTTGTTAAATATTAAACCAGGACAAAAATTAAGGAACTTTGGTTTAAATTATTGTGTATGAATATGAAACAGCTTACATACAGAAAATTACTTGTATTTTTAGTCATCAATAAACGAGCTTGTAAACATAGCTTGGCAGAAACAGCAGGATCCAACAAAGAAATTAAGCGTAACCACAATTACAACAAC
The DNA here is from genome assembly GCA_963693495.1 of Malacosoma neustria. Taxonomy (NCBI): domain Eukaryota; kingdom Metazoa; phylum Arthropoda; class Insecta; order Lepidoptera; family Lasiocampidae; genus Malacosoma; species Malacosoma neustria. The sequence goes on along the minus strand of OY856385.1, from coordinate 10,560,734 downwards.
GACCCCACTGGGGAGGATCCGCCTCCTGCACCATTGCGGCGAGGGTCAAGGGACGCGTGCTGATCCGTGTTCCCCTCTCAATCTTAAATTGACGCGGAAGCGCCGTGGGACGAACCGTTGACCGTCGGCGCAAACCGTGGAAGAGGCTCGCTCTGACACTAGAGTCGAGCTGGCACCAACCTGCGCCACCAGATCGGCGGGCTAGTTTATCCGTGAGCCCAGACAGTAGGCGATAGGAGAGAACAGTGGGTTTTTTTAGTGGATAGTCAGATGTCGGCCATCTTTCCTGGAATCCCACATACCCCTTGATTCCCCCGGATCGAAGGGACTCGTGATTCATTAGTTTTTCGTCGATAAAAAAGCCACACTTACAACTTCATTGAAGAGTAGCTCCCTTCGTTGCTGTTTTCTGAGGTTCATCATCTTTACGGCAACGCGGCGACGCGTGCGTGTATCAGTGGCCACGCAAACCACACCCGTACTGCCCTTGCCTATCTTCGTGAAATTCGCCAAAGTCGCCCGAGGGTCGCCCTCGCTCACCACAAGGCGGAGCGCGGCACGGAACTGCAACGTAACAAGATATATACATGAATCATTAATATATAAATGTACAAAATTCACACACCGCCATCTAGTCCCAATGTAAGTAGCATAGCATTTGTGTTATGGGTACTATATAACTAATATACTACACATATATACTTTTCTTTTGTAAATGAATACATATTATATAAAATATAAACATGGGTGTGTACCCAGATGCTAGACGGGAATAGAATTCATGACCTACACAAACGTACCCAAGTGTATTAGCCATTACACCATAATGGTTATAGTTAATTTGGCAAGTATCGACTTCTAACCTACAGTCCTTAATAATAATAAGGTTTTTACTAAAAGCCTTACACCATGTGGAAACATGTATTACAGAGCTTTTTCATAGATATATGGTATAACAATATCAACATATGGGACACATTCACCCAGAGTAAAACAGCAAATTTTGTCATCTGTGGGAATAAAGCCACAGATACGGATGTACCAGGCCATCTACACACACTTGACTAACCACTGAACCATGTCGTCATATAGTAGATAGATTAGTAAGCTACTTATATTGATTGAGATGAATACCTCAGTCTACAATTTCTCATAATATTAATATCATGTCATGTATATGCTGAACAAAACTTTGTAATTTTTTAATTCTCCCAAAAATTTATTTTTAGAATGTGTTATTCAATGTATAACACAGCAAACAATTCCCACAGCATGACTCAGCATCACCATAATAAAGATTACATGAGTGATTAACATAGTTTTAAGGAAGCTATGAATATATAAATAATAATACGTGCATGTGGGAAGGACTAAGAATGCATTGGCTTATTAATTCATAAATAATATCCTTTAGCATTTTATAAGGCAGTAGTGGTACAATTGCAAAAATAGTAAGTTATGGCAGTGTCTCCATGCTATTTGAAATATCCTAACTAATAATTACTAAATAAATACTAATATAAATGCGAAAGTGAGTTTGTTTGATATGCTTTCATGCCAAAACCGCTGAACCAATTTTGATGAATTTTGGTATATTCATAGATTGGACCTTGGAGAAAGACATAGGACTTTTTTTTTAAATTCATATGGCAGAACAACATTTGCCAGGTCAACTAGTCTTTTTTTATAAATACAAAAAAATACATACTAAATTTATATAATGAACTGATTGTACATACTGATAAGAAAGAAAATTATTAAGAAAATCTGCACATGAAGATCGCCAATAAGTAAAAACCACCAGAACAACTTAAACAAGCATGGCAAGGATATTCATTCCCCGCTCATAGAAAAAATATTGGCATGTTACAAATTATTATATAAAAAAAAAATATTCATTAATAATACCTGCTCATGGGTGAGTCTCAATTCATGTTTTGATGCAGCAAGGGGCAGGTGAGACGCACCACTAGCACCTGAACCCACTCTTGTCATTGGATATGATTCACCTGTACATTATAATCAAATAGAAATTCATAGATATCACACAGCTTTTGTCCAAAAAAAGTTAATTTTGAAAAGATAAAAAGATCTATATTACATAAATTATGTACTTCAAACAAACCTTTAGTCTTACTCTGAAGAATTTTTTTTATAGCTATGAGAGTGCAGACACTAAAACTTACTTAATAATAAGCAATTACAGTAACTTATAGATTAGGGTGGGTCAAAAAATAGACTATTTTTTTTACTTTGTACTCTGAAAAATAGTTTACTAAACACCTCTAAAAAATTATCTCCAAATATAATCTCTTAATTTTAATAGGTAGGTGCTCCACTTTACAGATTTCAATTTTTCTTCAGAATTAGAAAAAAAAATTTATATCTCTCTACCAACTGTGCATTAAAAATATCTGTTCTCCTATACTTGAAATTGAATGCTCTACAAAAAAGCTGTATCAGTTTTTTCATAAACCTTACCATTTAAACGATATTAAAATTTTAAGTTTGATTATTTTAAAACAATTTTTTTTTCAGAGTAAAAAGGTAAAAAAATAGTCCATTTTTTGACCCGCGCTGTTCTAGATGTTTTCTATACTAAGGGCACCGCTTACATGCTGTTATCCAGATATGAGAACTGGAACCTGGGTCACTTATGCCAGAAAACAACACAACACGCTTAGAGATATTTAGAGACTAGTTGTGGCAGCCATCCAGACAGGCTTAGTGCCCTACCACCTAGCTAGGGTCCTTTATCACTATGATGTAATAAAATAATTAAATATTATCAGAGTACTTATAAATAACTGAATGCAGTTTTAAAACATGATCTAACAAATGGTGTTAGAAAAGATAAAACTAGAAAAGGTTTCATCTCTACAAAGTTTTAATCATAGACAAGTTCCTAACAATATTAGTAAAATGTTTGAGCAGTTTTTATTAGCCTTATCAAGAAAAAATAGGTCAAAATAGTACTTGTTTTAATTACCATAGGATAAGGGGATAACACACCCAGAATTTACTGTTTGACTGAAACTATAAACACCTAAAGGCTACATATATGTAATAGCTACACATTTAATTTGTAAAATAAATTCTAAATTTTTTAGAGAACCTAATGTCATCTAACAATGCATTACTTAGACATAACTAAGAGAAATGGAGTCAAAACATTACAGAATAGTATCAAAGAACTACAAAAAAAGAGATGGTCATTATAAAATATGATACCATAATGCAAGATCGCAAGAATAGAGAATATCAGGGAGGTCTTTGCCAGAAAGCAAACAGACATTGTCAACTTGAATTTATTATAAACTAATCATATTAGTGTCTGCATAAAGGCTGTTATTGTTACTACATAACACTAGCTAATTTAAAATCACACAAATTCTACTTTATTTCAAACAATCTAATATTATATATATACTAATAATATAAATGTGAAAGTGAGTTTCTTTGTTACGCTTTCATGCCTAAACCACAGAACCAATTTTGAGTAATTTCAATATAGTCATAGATTGGACCTTGGAGAAAGACATAGGCAACATTTTTTTTAATTGACATAGGAGAACAATGTTTGCCGGGTCAACTAGTATACAATAAATGTACATACCAATATTATTAATATTGTTGCCATTAAGCCCATGGTGCACTGGCTGCATTGGCTGAGGTGGATGATTATGTTGATAAGGCACATTTGCATTTTGTACATTTTGGTAAGTTATCGTTCCATGATGATTGTCATTTATTTCTGATACCGGCCGCACTGTAGCCTCATGAGTATGGAGTGTCCATTCCACTGGAGAGTCTGACACTGGCTTATTTAGTCCGTAATTACTTTGTTCACGTCTCAAGCTAGGGTACTGTTGAGGTGCAGGTGGAACGGGTGGAGACTCTTCTGGAACAGCTGGAGGCACATTTGGTTGGTTCCGGAAATCTCTCCTAATCCTTGGTGGACTGGTACTCCTTAAAGAGTTTGATCGAGCAACATTTGATGTTTTGGGCAACACCATACCATTTTGTATAGGAGCTTGTACAGGTACATTGTTAGGTAATGGCCTGATTACTGATGACACAGGTGTGACACGATGGTCTCCCCTTACTATTGTTTTTAAATCCAATATTTCAGTTGGTGTGATTTCTGATGGATCAACTAAGGGCAATGGCCTATTTGTTGATTTTAATATCTAAAACATTTAAAGTAATTACCATTCACAAATAATTGGAAACAAAATTTTGTGTAAGAAATAATTAAAAGTGGAAGCTAAATTTAAATATTTTTTCATTCAATATTTACTCTAGGTTCATGCAAAGTATTAAAAAAAAACTGACATTTATAGCTTATATTTCTAAAACACCAGCATACCTGGTTATTACCGACGAGAGATGCCCATTGCAAAGGCAGTCCTACAAACTTGCCCTCTCGTTTATCAAAACCTGTGTGCACTCTGTGCTCAAAATTACTAGGTGGTGAAATCAAAGGCTTTTTCTTTTTCTTAGAAAACATTATTGGTCACTTCAACTAAAAATACACAAATGAACTCGTTATAATTAGTAACATCGATAGATTTCGAAGGTTTATGTAACGTTGATTAAATGGAAAGCATACCAACACTTTCTTTTATAACACGACGTAACGACATCGACAATTGATGACAAGAACACTGCCACTACGCACAACAATAACAATTTGTAGCACTTCAATACACGTTACCCGAGTACACAAATGGAATACATAATCAAGAGCACAAATTCCGACATTCCTTATTTCACGTATACACCGACCAGCTACAAATTGAATTAGCGTAATGTTATTAAACTCCCCACTACTTGCTAAAGTCTAATAACCCACATTTGAAACCAATTGATGAATTAAAAGTTGGACATACTCGCGTAAATACCAATTTCCTGTATTGTTTTATTTTTAATGTAATCAAAATGAAATTAATTAAACTGGTGAGTAGGGATGTAACTTCATAAAATCGGTGCCTATATGTTTGTCCACAACGTCCACATGTAGTACTAAATTTTATACGAAATCGATTACTGTCATTTTCAAAATGAAATTTACTATTATTTATCGGGTTTATTAAATTAGTAGCTTAAAAACTCCTTACAGTCGTGATATTTAACATAACACAAATAAGATACTAGATATTTTAGAGAAACATGTTTATTTCCTAGTTGAATTGCATTTTTCAATTTACTTTGCGTTATATGTCCTTGTTTTCCAATTAAAGCAATAAAGCGCATTATGCGACATAATGCTCAACGTTGTACAGCAACGCTTCGCATAATCGATCACTCTCAAAAGTGATGCGTGCAATCGAATTCGAATACCAACTCAGTGACAAAAAATTAAGAAGTGTTTTTTCTATAAATTGGCATTGATCGAAATTTTATTTATAATATCGAGGTTAGCCTTCTATTTTCGACATTTTTCTATTAATTCGTTTGTTCGTCGTGTGTTCTTAATTGTTCGCTGTTAATAATTGTGTGTTCCCCATTTAATTATTTAAAAAAAATTAATTAATAATATACCTTCAAGTTAGCCTCCCAATTGCAATTTTTAGACTTTTTTTCTATTTGTTTGTTCGTCGTTTGTTCTTACTTGTTCGCTGTTAATAAGATAGTAGTTAAATAAATACAAGAAAAATGAAAAATTTCCCTTCATACTTTTTTATATTAAATAGCTAACTCCACTCAATTTGCTGGGCATTTAAAAAAATCTAAACAATCCAAAAAATCAAAATAATTGACGAAAATCTCCTCACGCGAAAATCACTGTGATTATTTATAGCTGGATAGCAAACAATACATTAAAATGATCCAATGTGTTGTTTTGGCTATCGTGTGGCATTCAATAATTAAAAGCAAAACCAATTTAAAACTTCAAGAAAATCGTAAGTCAAACACAACCTTTAATCAAGATAAAGTTGAAGTATAATAACATTCATCGTTCAAATTCTAATGAACGTTACTGCATAAGCTACCGCCACGTCCATTTCAGTTTGACCTGCAAGTTACTTTACTTACACCTGATTTTTTATGGCGTTAAGGTGGTATTTAGTTTGGCAGTCTTATGAAAAGAAAAGTAGCTGGTTTTACTCGCCAATATTCGCTCCATCTCTAGGACTCGCTTAAGAAGGGAAAGAAAAGATATGGTGATTTTCAGTTATTTGTTTCATAGCGGCGCGGAATAACTCAGCTTGGTTATTGTTTAGTTTTAGTTGGTTTAGTCGGTCTTTGGTAACTAATAAATAGCCATCGTTGCCGATTCCAATATCGATAGGGTACGCTACCGACCGACATGACAACCGTTTTCAGTTACGTTTTGTTTTTCGTTATAGCGGATGTCATGACGCATGTTTACCTACTGTCTCCTTACTGGCCCCCGTTGTAATCAAATTCAGATTTTTAAGTTTATTTTAATGCGATTTAATCATCAGTGAGATATAATGAAAGAGAAGAAGCATAAAAAGGAAAAGCGCATGAAGTCCCACAAACCGAAACATAAAAAACATGACCGAAAGCGACGTAGTGTAAGTTTATCAATTTACCTTTTACAAAATTAAATGTTTTTGAAGATTTCATGTCTATTCATTATTACAGATTATAAACGCGTTTTATTTTTTGAGTATTCTTTTTATATTTATGTGCCTAGGAAGTCGTAATTGAATAAATCCTTTTGCTAGTTTTAATTTCGTGGTTGGAGGCTTGGAGGCACTGCAGTCAACCCTGTAAAACAATAAACAAGCCTTAGCTACACCTATTACATCGATCCTGTTGTGGCTTAGCATGTGGTTTATAAAAGTGATTTGTCAGGAAATGAGGTTTTGCAAGTATGAATTTTCCTTGACTTTTTTTACGTAATTAAAAATAACTAAACATGTATGTCAGAAGTTACAAAGCAACTACAAAAATATGTTTTTATGACTGTTTATAGTTTTTTTTTTCTAATTTTAATTTATTCCTCAATGGACTTTAATTATGAAAATAGAAGTGACCCAATTTTTCACATGTAAGACAATAAATTCTTCGAATAATTAATCGAATAATAAATCCTTTAATTCATTATTTATTTATTACCACTATAGTTCAGCACTTTGTAGCAATGCTTAGTAGTTTATAAGTAATAGGTTTTATCAAGAAGGTTCATACGTATATAAGCATGCAGAATTACAAGCCACTGTAAACCTTGGCACTAAAGTTGACAAAAAAAGTAAAAAGATGATGTACTGACATTACTACCAATTTTTTGCTACTCAGTGTGTATTTTTATAATTAAGTCTTCTTTTTTTTTTTGCTGATCAACAGCAGACAGGCTGATGACCCACTTAATAGTAAGCAGTTACCATTGCCTATGGATGTTTGCGGCGGTAGAGACATCGCAGACACATTGCTGCCTGCATATAGGTATAAGAACCTGGGTCACTAATGCTGGCACATAAGCCACGGTTGTTATGGTGGCTTCTTATATTCCAAGGGTGGTTGCCAACCAGATGGGTTTGGGGCCCTACCACATAGCTTGTGTTGTTTTGTTGTTTTGTCATTTATGACAGGATGGCTGCAGGAGTTTGTATTCTTACTCTGCCTCTGCATGATGAGTATGAATTTTTGTAAGTAATTGTATTTATTATTATTTTTTATTAAATTATAGTCTTCTGAATCAAATAGTACTGGATCTGATGAATGGGTTGAAAAAGATGCTAGTATATCTAAACCAGAAGTAAGAGAAGATTGGATGTCCATGACTGGAATGTTGAAAACTTATACAAAAGATGATGTTCGGCCTAAAAAAGAAGAGACTGAAAAGAAACACATTGATTCCTATAATCCATCAACAAGTAGTAGAGAACTCAATCCCTACTGGAAAGATGGTGGATCCGGTTTGCCTCAGACAACAGAAAACTTCAGAAAGTCAAGGCAATTCATAAAACCATCAGAAGATTGGGATTATTACAAGAAATCCAAGAACCCTGATAATCATAAAGAAACACAGGCTAAAAATTATTTAAAATATGAAAAAGAAAAAAGTAGTGGTGATTCCTATAAAGCCAGATCATATGGTTGGAAAAAAGATGAAATGAAAGAAAAGCAGTCTCATAGGAATGAAGATGATGAAAATGATAAAGACAATCATAAAACACAAGAACCAATTATTGGTAAAAGTGTTGAAACGAAGGCAGATGTTAAGAGTGGATATTTGAGTGATGAAAAAATGAATAAACTAGCAGCAAAACTGGTTAAAGCAGAAATCATTGGTGACATGAAATTAGTGAATGAACTCAAATCAAAGTTAGAGGCAGCAAGAGAATATAGAAAGCAAAATCCTGATGCATTGGAAGATGATAGAGTTATGTTAATTAGTACAAATAGTGCTGGCAATAGTAGACCACTAGCAAATCCTGCAACAGGTGATGCTAGGAGCAAAGGGGGTAAAAGGAAAGCTGAAACACATGTTTCAGGTCAGAGAACCAAATACTTTGGTAATGATGATAAATATGATTTAGCCCAAATGGTAAGCATGTAACAATTATTTAAATTAATTTACAATTTTTTTTTTATTGCTGCTGTAGGACAACAGAGAGGCTGACGGCCCACTTAAAATTTAGCAGTTACCGTCGCCTATGGGTGTTTGTAACACCAGTGGCATCGCAAACACGCTGCTGTCCCATAAGGGTACAGGAACTTGGGTCACTAATGCCGGAACACAACACAAGGTTACTATGGCGGCATACTTAAGACCAAAGGTGGTCGCCATCCCGACGGGCTCGAGGCCCTACCACGTAGCTAGGGTGGGTTGTTTTGTCGGCTTTTACGACAGGCCGACCCCGACCACAGAGGTTAGTATTCTTTCTCCGCCCCTGTACTGGTAGATAAATAAAAGTATATGTACTATACACTTATTATGTGTATAAATTATGAACAGCATTTTAAGATTTTTTGGGCCATTATAGCTACTCTGTCTAGAATTAACCATCATACATACATATAATCACGCCTCTTTTCCGTAGGGGTAGGCAGAGACCACTTCTTACCACTTGCGACGATCCTTACATACTTGTTTTGCTTCGTCCACTTTTAATTAACCATCATACAAGTGATTAATTCCAGTTGAATCCAAAATTTGGAACTTAGGAGTCTGGTATCCACTGCAAGTTCAATTCAAGGTTTCAGTGAGCTTTTTGAGACCTCCTACCTCCACTTCTAGTGATTTATTTCTTGATGGCATAGGAAGAAAGCTGAAAGAGATATGACTACATTTTGTTTTTACATGAGAAACTTCTGTCTGTCTCCATGTTGTCTGTAAACAAGCAGTCACTTTATATGAGCCCTGGTGAAAATGATGGTTATATAAATATGAGTTAGGCCTAGGTAATTTTTGTTTCTTTTTCTCCTGTCGCCTATGCCTAAACAAGGAATGATTGTTGATATCAAGGCAATAACCCACTCCCATTGGCATGGCAGGTCTCTTCCAAAGTTAACATAACGGGTTATAAAATTAAACCCCCCCCCCCCCCCCCGGCCCATTTCCTGTCAATCTGGAATTGATCAGGGACATCTGTATAAAATAAGGTGAAGATGAAATAACACTGTTTAGCAGTACTGAGTAAGCTAAATAAAATATTAGTAAAACTAATTTCACCTTTAACTACATATTCTAAAAAAAATTGTTTCTCACTTCTTTTCTTTTATCAGACTAACAAATAGATTACTTTTAATCAATAAAAAAAGTAACATCTTAAGTCTACTAAATACAATACATTTCAGTTCCAGCAAGAAAAGTATGGAAATAATTACAATGATGAAGCTGAACTGGCTAAAATTGCCAGCAAACACACAAATCCAAATGATGACCTCGAAGACATATTCATGGATGAAATTACGAAAAATAGAAATGCAGCCAAAGATAGTGAATTAGAAAAACAAAGAGCAATTGACCAACACAAGAGAATAGAGAGATCTCTTGAAGGATGTGAATATTGTATTGATTCAAAGAATATGTTGAAACATCTTATAATTAGTTGTGGGAATAAAGTGTATTTGGCAGTCCCAGCTCGAAAGTCACTAGTCAGTAATCAGTGTATTATAACCACAATTCAGCATAACATATGTGTGACAGCTTTGGATGAAGATGTTTGGGAAGAAATAATGGTAATTCGTAATACAGTCCTTGTACAATTAATATTTTATCACAAATTTACTGCTGATAATCATAATTGTTTTATGAGGATACTATTTATTCTTACTGCTAATTTATTCTGTATTGAAATGCTTTATATTAAACTATGTTTTTTTTTTATTTCTGAGCACCAGTAGACAGGCTGACGGCGCACTTAATAGTAAGCAGTTACCGTCGCCTATGGATGTTTGCGATGCCAGAGGCACCGCGAACACGCTGCTGTCCCCATATAGTTATAGGAACCTGACTCACTAATGTCGGAACACAACACAAGGTTATTATTTTTGTTTTATTTGGAAAACAAACAGTGATAGATTGCTAATAACTAAAACTTATATAAATCTATTACTCTATTCTTAGAATCTTAGAGAGAGTGAGTTCTGTCTATAGTTGGTAAAACAGTGGGGAACATTGAGAACTGATCTCGTGGCCCGGGCCGATATCTTTAAACACCTAAACTAGGACATTATTTTGCATGGGCTATTAATTCCTTACATTTGATAGTTCTTAGTTTTTAATGTAGAGTTAGTAATAGTTACATTAACAACAGATTTATATTCAATATTTTTCTTCATTCATTTATTTACATTTATAAATATTTGAGGCACCTACATCACAATATCCATCAGTATAAATTTTTATTTTGTTTTAGACTTACAGGAAAGCTTTAACAACATTTTTCAATTCACAAAACAAAGATGTTGTGTTTTATGAGACTGCAACAAAATTACACAGACATCCTCATTTAGTTATAAACTGCGTGCCAATGGCCAGAGATGTTGGTGATATGGCTGCAATATACTTCAAAAAAGCTTTACTAGAATGCGAAGCGGAGTGGTCAATGAACAAGAAAGTTATTGACCTAAAAGGAAAGAATATTAGAAAAGGTGTTCCGAAAGGATTGCCTTATTTCTGGATTGATTTTGGAATGGACCCAGGGTTTGCTCATGTTATTGAGGATCAGCAATTATTCCCTAGAACATTTGCAGAGGTAATTAAATTAGACTCATTTATTTACATATTTTGTGGCTAATGTTTAATTTATCAACTTATTGAAGTCCATTTCTTGACATAAGCCTCTTCTAGGCTTGTTGTTTTTCATTGGAACAAATCACATAGCGTCATCTAGTCACAATGTAAGAGTTTGTAAGATTACTAGGCTACAAGACATAAAGATACTAGCTGACCTGACAGATTTTCTGCCAAATAAATAAAAACATTTTTTAGTGAACAGAATTTTAAATCTAAACCATTCTCGAATGCACTTGAACAAACACGAATATTATCATCAAAATCGGTCCAGCCATTTAAGAGTTCTGTTCACATACACACACAGAAGACAGTTATATATATTTCAAAGATAATATGTAATACTTTTATGTCCTTTAAAAATCTTGTTCATTTTCAGGAGGTCATAGCTGGAATATTGGATTTGGATCATAGATTATGGAAAAACCCCAAGAAGGATTATTTGGATATACAAAAAAAGAAAGTGCTAGAGTTTATCAAAGAGTGGAAACCCTTTGATCCTGTTAAAAATAAAGATTGATCTCAATTAAACTAAGAATTCACAATTTTGTAAAGTATTGTACATACTGATTAGTGATGAAACTAATTAATTACTAATTTTTATTAAAAATATAAATATTCAAATATCATATCTGAAATATCGTACGATTAGAGAAGAAACCAACTATTGAAAGCTTAATAATTTGTCTATAGAATTGAAAGGATAAAATTAAAAGCATTAAGCATATTACGTATATTTTATTATGTAGTCTCACTTTGTTCTTCCTTCATCATTTCTTCAATTAGCCTTTGTCGTTCTGCAGCCTGCCTCATTTTTGTCAGTACTAAAGACTCATAATCTCTATCAGATACGAGTGATGGCCCTATTTCTTTTTTTGTTGTCAGTACTGGTCTTTCATTTAACCATTTTAATTCTAATGGATTATTTGGTAAACCTGAAAAATATTAGAATTTTACAATACCACACCATGGACATTCATTAGTATAATGTCACATTACATAAACACTATAATGTAATAGTAGATTTTCTCCATAGAGTTCCTAGGCCTTCCTAAGAGTGATTCCTAGGATAGCAACCACCCCTGCTTTTAAGAATGCCACCATAATAATCTAGAGTTTGTTCTGGCATAAGTGACCCAACTTCCCTACACAGATGGCAGCATGTTAGCAGTACCCTCAACATCACAAACATGAGGCAATGGTAACTGATTACTATGTTGCGGGCCACCAATCTGTCTGCTGTTCTACAGCAATTACAATAGTAATATTGACACAGTCATATGACACTTGCAAACATAATGATCATCTCGTGTTAAATCCAAATAGCATTCCAAACAGTTGCATTTGATGCCCACCTACCAATAGCGAAAACACTCCTCCAGACACAAGAATCTGAAGATTTGTCATTCTTTATTTATAATGAATGTGAGAGTAATATATAGTTATAATCTCAGTATAATCCTAGGATTCTCAGGTCAAATAACCTTCCTGATGTCAAACCCAATTTTTAGTAACCACTGTGAGAGGAGGTATTGATATATAGATTTATATACATATATATGCAATCACATACATCATCATTTGTATCTATGCAGGAGCGGAGAAAGAATACTACAGCAATAAAAAAATTAACTTTAAAAGCTATCCAACTATTAACTTTGTTAGCATTGCCATATCATGGGACGCATATAGGGATTACAGACAGCCTTAAACTTTGCATTTGAAGTACTTAAAAAATAATCAATTTTGAACTGATTCATTACCTTTTTCAAGCTCCACAGCCATTTCAGACCCTTCCTTGGTAGCAAATTCAACTAAAGCACTCCCTTTTTTCTTTGGGGACATGATAAGTGCTATGATATTGCCATATTTCTTTAAAATCCTCCTCAAGCTTGCCTCATCATAGCCACCATTATCTGGATCACTTTTATCTACTTTCCATTTAATCTTTATTCTATTCAAACTGGAATCCCAAACAGGTTCTGAGAGGTTTTTAAATGTTCTTTGTATTTCATCTTTAACTCTCTGCAGTTCTTCTTGCAGTAATCTACTGCCTTCTTTCTGTAATCTTGCAATTTCTGCAGCAAGTTTTTGTTCATCTGTGAGATGGACAGCACCCTTCCCAGAAACAGCTTCCTGTTCTCTCCTCTCTAAATCTTCTTTCAACTTTTGACGCTTACTGTCTAGTTCTTTGTGCCGTAATTTAGCAGCTTCTTTAGCTCTTAAAACTTTATCATATGCAGCTCTAGCAGAAACGTCAGTCAATATTTCTAATGCTTGGGACAGTTGGTGGAAAGTCTCAGCTGCTTTTGGATCATCTGGATTTTTGTCTGGATGGCATTGAAGTGCTTTCTTTCTGTATGCTTTTTTTATCTGAAATGATAAATTTAAAAATTTTACCAGTTAATTCTATCTTAAAAAAAGTTTGATGTTGAAATGAGCTTAAAAGTTGATACTTATGGAAGTGAATAGTAACAGAAGTGTGTACTGAGTATTTTGTAATAAACTTTTAATTAAATACTGTCCTGTTTATATGGGAAATGAAGTCTTAATTATCATTAATCTAACGTTAATTAATTCAAATACTTACCTCAGATTCTGTAGCTGTAATTTGCAGATCAAGTATTGCATACAGATCCAGATCTTGAATATTTTGTTTCGCCATGATGTATTTAAAAAATAGGAGTAATTGAAATACAAAAAGGGATATAATAATGTAGGTAGTTATTTTATTACTATAATGCTCGCCTCCAAAGTAACTAAATTAAATAGGTACTTATTTGTAAATATTAGTGCTATTAGTGCAACTGCAAGTGCAGTGACAGTCAGTGTGACCATCTCAAATTTTATAATCCTGCCTTAGCTTGAATAGAATCCTGCCAAATCCTGCTAAAGTTTATAATGAAAATGCCAAAATAATGCCAGTTTAATAATAATATTTTTTTATTCATATTGTTAATATGAAATGTCGATCATACATCACAATTAAGATTATATTCATCGCTACATGTCTTTAGCCATCCGTTTGACCATTTTTTGGTTGGTTGAAACGAAACACAATTCTTGAAAAATTTAGTAACCTACAACAACATTACTTTATGAAAAAACACGTTTAGTCTCGCAATAGTAAGAGTATTTTAGTCAGAAGTTGCTGCTATTACTTTATTTTAGCGACTATTAAACCTACATTAGATACACATAACGCAAAGAATAATTTTTTTAGTTTGATGCGATAAAATTAATTAATTAAATAATAATTCACTGGTGACTGCCTACCCCCTATAGTGATACTCTTCCATATTTTTCTTATGTTTTGTTATACAGGCATGTTTTTTAGGGCAGATAAATGGCAATTTACAATTGCATGCGTTACAAAATGCCCTGTCAGGATTGTCTTTAGCTTTAGTAAGCCACGATGACAGTAATGGGTCTTGATCCCACTCTTCCCTGAACGCTCTTTCATACTTTCGCTTCATTTTACTAAAACACACTCAAATTATATATTTATACTCCTTAAAGTCGGACTGTACTCAATAAAAGACAAAAGTTCTATGAATAATAATATGGTTGATTTGGTTGAAATGTACATACAACATTGCAAAAAGAATTTACACTCTAATATCAGTTTTATAGTTATAGACCATATAGATGAATCATTAGAGTTCACAATTAAGTGTCACACAAAAATTCTAAGAGAGGTTTAAGGGAATACCTGTAACTAAAGATGTAATATTGCCATAATTAACATTTTTTCCCAATACTGCCAAATCTGCCGAATTTTTAAAAACTGCCACACATCCTGCCACAGCCTAAAATAAGGGCTCAATCCTGCCAAAATGGCAGGAAACTGCCACATATGGTCACACTGGTGACAGTGTCCCACTCTCCCACTGTTAAAAGGTTCAACTGTCAATGTTATTCCAGATTTTCTCGTTTTTTTTTTATAAAATGATTTGCCAATGACAATATGTGTTAATTATTTTTATGAATTAAAAAACGAGTATGAAGCCCAAAAGCTTAATGTAGGTAGCAATACATTATTTATGAAGCTTGGAAATGGAAAACATTACGCAGCAATATGAAACAGGAAAACTCGTTATTGTCAAAGTTTAAAACTACGTTTTTATTACATAAAGTGCATAGGTGTTAGGATATTTTATGTGTATACATATATGTACATAAAAGTTTGGTGGTTAATAATATAAATGAATTGCTTTTAAGAAACTAGTCACTAGTCATATATATAGGTAGGGTATATCATTATAACCACTCTTTGTTTCCACATAATTTCATTTTTATTAGATTATATTAAAACCTTATAACCATGCCGATAATTTTTAAAACAATATAATAACCAAATAATTAAAAATAGAAATAAATACGAACGAAAATGTATTGTATTGGTATTTCTACAAATAAGTGATAAAAAGTTTTTTATGAGTATAAAGTTAAACACTACTACAAGATTAGAATAACCTATAAAAATGATTTCGAATAGCGCAAGTGAGTGTTTTTATTCATGTATTGTGTTGTGAAGTACTAAAATATTCCAGTACTTTCATAATCAAATTGTACTAACAATAATTTTCTATTTCTTTAGGAAACCTTGCACGCAAATGTGGCATTTATACTTTTATGCGATGTAATTCAACTGCTCCAGTGGCTCAACCTACAATTCAACATGTTTCAGAAGGTAAATAATTATTTGATTAAATTATACAATTAATAAAACAATCTGTGCTAGTCTCGTTGTCATTAACAGACTAGCTAACGCAAACTTACGCTTCGGTGCTAAGTTCTGCTCTAGGATATTTTCCTCTCCACTTCGCATGATCTTTGGCATCCCTGCTAATGAGTCCATTGGCACGCTCACCGTCTTACGAACCCAATAAAATAAGAATTATAATAATAATCAGTATTTGACAATATGCATTTTTACAACACAGTATTTAATGGTGGTGACTTCATTCTTAGGGTATATGGCTTAAAAATAAATTCTGTGTTAAAGTATGTACATGGGTCAAGAAATTTGTGTCTAGAACTACTTCTGTCTACACAGAACAAAATGTTTATCTGTAGTGTCTAAGAAATGGCAATAAGCCACGTTCTCTCATGTAATCTAAAACACAACTGGGTTGATGATCAAAAGCAAAAACATAAAACTTTGTTCAAATATCATAACTACCGTTCTTTTTTTGAAACACTGGGACCATGGAGGCTGTCAGCGAGATGTCTTCATAAATAGGTAAAATACGGTACACTACATCATCATCATCTCAGCATCAATTCCCGGTTGCAACCGGAACTGCCGTTTCGGTGCCTGGGGTCCGCTTTCTGACTTTTTCTACTCCACTTTGCACAGTCTTCAGCATCCCTGGTACTGAGCCCATTGGCATGCATATCATCCCTTACGACGTCAAACCAGTACTTTTTAGGTATACACCTCCTGCCGGGGCCCGGCGAGGGCGGCATGGCCAGACATTTGTTCCTCACGTAGTTAGTCGGTTGCTGTAAAACGTGGACACACTTGCAGTTTGTCCGCAATGTCATGGACATGTAGACTGCTGCGAACGCGGAACTTCCTAAAGCAGTCCTTCCGTGTCACTCCACACATCCACCGCAGCATATTCATCTCCGTGACACACAGTCCCTGCTTGTGCCCCTTTAGCACCGGCCACACTTCACAGCCATATAAAAGGACAGCCTAATGATGGTCTTATAAACCTGTCCCTTCAAATTACTGGCATCTTAAGATCACAAATGACACCAGTCATCTCACGCCATTTGGTCCACACCGCAGCGATGCGTGCCTTGACGTCGCAATCAATGTCCCCAGACGCGTAAAATACAGATCCCAGGTATTTCACCTGGTCTGTGAGCTTGACCGTGTTGCCGCCTATGCGTACAGGTGTGGGTTCTATGGCGTTACAGGCCAAGTACTCGGTCTTCGCCACATTGAATTTCAGACCGTCGTTCTCAAGCGATTCCTTCCACGCCTTTATACGTCCTACCAACCCACCCCTGTCCGGCCTCGTCTGGTTCTGGCTACAGCTCTCATGCAGGAACGCCACGGCCACCCTCCGTTTGGATTGGGCCAACGTCTTTACCTTTACCCGTGCTCGCCCACGGCACGGCAGTCCTTGTCCACTTGTCACAGAAGTCGGGCGAAGCTTTTGCGCGTCGTTTTGCGGCATCGCCCGACCTTTTCTTGTTGGTAAATTTAAAATTTTGGCTAGTTTTGTCTTGCGGGAGCGACTGCCGTCCAACCTCCCAATCCCTAGAGGAAAAACCGAGAGGTGCACTTTCTTTGCCGCATGCAAGCTGGCAAAGGAGTAGTCCATCAGTCGCCTTTTACGACTCCCTTGAAATGATCTGGAGTGACCCTATTCTTTTCACTGGCCAGGGCCACACGGCCTTCTACAGATAATAGGTACACTAACTACATAATGGCCCCTAAACAAAGCTAGTCATAATACTACATGGATGCCATATCATTCATATAGTAATCTAAAATTATTCCCAGAGCTCTCCCAGGAGCATGAATATGAGAAAAATCTTGTTTTAAATGTATTTAATGTGATTGTAAATAACAGCACATAATGTCCCACTGCTGTCTCCGGCCTCCCCTTAACAGGAAGGGGCAGTATGCCTGCCATACTTTAATGTATTATATCATATTATCCAGAAGATTTACAATAATTATGAATGCATTTTTACAGATAAAATAAAGAGAAGAAACCCACTAGACTACCCAGACTATTTTAACGTCCATAATTTATTCACAGTCAAGGACCTTTTTGATGCGCGTGTACACTTTGGCCACAAAGAGGGTTCTCTCGATGATTACATGAGACCATACATTTATGGATCAAGGCTTGGTCATTTAATATTCAATTTAGACATAACTGCAGATCATTTACGTCGAGCGTTGAATTTCACAGCTCACATAGCATACAGAGGTGGAATTATATGTTTTTTCAATAGAAACTCCTTAAATGCTCATCTCGTTGAGAAAACAGCATTAGAATGCGGAGAATACGCTCACACAAGATTCTGGAGAGGTGGTATATTCACAAATGCAAATAATCAATTTGGCGCAGTTACGAGGTTGCCTGATTTGTGCATATTCTTGAATACGAAAAATAATATCCTTAGCCAGCATACAGCTGTACGAGACAGTGCTAAAATGTTAATACCAACTATTGGTATTGTTGATACGAATTGTAATCCCAATCTCATAACATATCCTGTGCCAGGCAACGATGACACTCCTGTCGCTATTGAACTGTACTGCAAATTATTTAAAGCTGCCATTCTTCGAGGCAAGGAGGAAAGGATGAAATTCTTAGAGGAAACGCAATCAGAATAACTTTGTAGCTACTTTAAAATAAAATAGATGTTTAAAAATATAATGTTTAATTATATTTCTTTCATTACAACATTTTAGTAACATGGTTATATAATATCACATAAAGTTTAACTTGGTCCCAAATAACAACAGTTGTACATTGATTTTAATAGTCTCTATATTTGGTACACAATAACAGCAAATAAACATTATATAAAATAATTATACATATGGCAAAAAATTTAAATACTGGCTAAAAATAAAACTAATAGGTATCTGAAATATTTTATAGCCTTTGTAATATTACCACATAGGATATAGTATTTATTTATAGCAGTGAACTTTAATTTACTTATATTTGATTTGTCCTTACAAAGTTGCTGTAGATAACACTATTGTCAGACATTGTAATAAATTGTCTTCGTTTAAACATTTCTTGGTATTTTAGATTTATACAGAAAACTATAAATAACATCTACATAAAATACTGAGTTGTGATGTAATATGTAGTTATTTTTTATAATTTATTTAGAAATTGATTTATTTCTCTGCTCATTTAGAGCGTTGTCTGTTTGATTTCGATTCCCGGTGAGATAAACACGGTAACAATTGTTTTATTACACGCTTTATATTAGCTTCACTTGTATGTTAGTGTATTTGTAACTATTTGTTTGTAACCGACTCCTTTGGGGGCGATTTTGACCCACTTTAAACGGCCAGATTTTGTTCAAACTTTGTAGATATATCGAGGGCCGATGACAATGCAATAATCTGTGTAGTTTGTATCATTATCCTTATCAGGATCCTCAGGATTAATGAATTTTCGGTTCTCGTCCGATCACGAAAGTGAAGGAGCGTCAGGCGCGGTCAGTACTTGGATGGGGTGACCGTCTAGGAAAATCGCGTAACGGTGGATTTTTGTTCTTTTTTTATTCTTTTTTATGTTTTATTTTAACTTGACCTGTATGTAATGGAATTTTTCGGAATTCGACTCGATTTTCACTTACTTTGAACAATACAAAATTCTGCCGAAACGCCATCTGGAGCTTAATTTATAACATTGCCAGAAGATGGCGTTAAATTAATAATAACGTAGCCGGAAGATGGCGTTATATTAATAAAAATATTTACCGATTGATTGACAACAAATAATTTATATTAGCACGCTTTTATTTTATACTTAATGAGTAATGGGTACTTTTAAAGATATTTTCAAAATAACAATTATTATTGACAACAAGCACCCCACACTTTTCTACAATAAAATTACTTTTTTTGTTAATCCCACTATCCTTAATTTAAATTTATTGAAAAAATTATTTTTTACCTTTTAGTTTGATTTTTTATAAAAGCGTTTGTTAGTTTTTTTTAATTATATTTTATTTTTTTTTCAATACTAGATTTACTGATTATATTCTTGTTTGATAACAAATCAGTCCCAGTATAGCAGACCATTTATCATAAATTGAATCGAGTTTATAGGAAAAGTATTTGTATTTATGAGCTAGTTACTAGTAAATGATTTTCGTTACTAGATTGTGGCCGTACACACGAGTTGCTAACGCAAAACGAGAAATTCCGAAGTGGCGAATACATTTGCATGAGTATCTCAATTCACCTGGTCGTAAATACGTCCGACATTTGTCAAAGAGTAAACGCGTATCTTACATACTAGAGCTAGAACTAAAGTGCGGCAAAAGACTAAACGTGTTTATGGACTAGGGGTATGGTGAAATAAACTTGTAATCACGGGATTAAACGGCCGAAATGTGTGAAACAGACCACATACAGTTTCACGCAATAATTACCCGGATATGAAGTGCTGCATTTTTTTCGGGTCGTGGTCAGGTTGATGGATTGTCTGGTTGATACGAAAGGCTATGCAAGTTTAAAATCACTCTCAGTGAATACAAATTTAAGAATGACTAGTTTTCTAAATAAAATGTCGAGTTTGTGACTATTAGTATTTATTATATCTAATATAAAGTTACGCCGTGACATATAGTTAATTAGATCAGTCAACTAAGTGCCTCGTTTTCAAGTAGCGCCGCCACAAAGGTTCTTCAGGTAAATGATATAGAGTGGAAAATGTACGCGGCTAATTACGGTATTTTCAATTTTGTTTTATGATCATCGATTCTTTAATGCTCGTACAAATGTAGTCGTAAAATGGAAACATATATCTTATCGCTGTAAAGCAAACAGATAACTACGATTTTACAATTCTGCAACTTTGTATGAACTTGTGTAGTCTAGCTATCCTATCATAATCCTCGTATTAAGATGTTTATTGACGCATTTACACATTTTGTATATGACGAACAAATGAATTTTGAATATAAAAAAAATTATTTGAATGAGAATAAATCATAATTATCTGTAATTTATCTATTATTAAATAATAAATGTAAATAATCCCATATAGGTACCGATAAAATTTTCCATCATTGTCATAACCTAAAGTTACTTAGTTAACCAAGCAGAACCTTCCTCATCATATGAGGATGAGGGTTGGTGTCCGTTTCGCGCGTCTCCCAGCTGCCAGTGATGCATTTCGAGCTGCATAAATATTGCAGCAGCGGAATGCGGTATTTACCGCAAAAGTCGACAAATTTAATATGCTCTACACGATTATCGAAGAAAACACCTGCAATAAAATTAATTATCAATAAAAACTAAGCAAATTTATTTTATATTACCCGTATTGTCTTCATAATTTAGTTTTGTTTTGTATTTTATCTAGTACGAATTTTTAATGCTAGATAAACTTACCAGATACTTGGCATATAATAATTTTAATAAACTGACTTAAAATTCTATTTAGCAATACCGTTAGTATTCATAATTTAATATTTTTTTTAAATAGTTTAAAAAATATATACCTTTGCACTTTGAGTTGACACAGCACTGCGCTGCGCTAAGGTACTTAAATAATATCGCCGGTATGTCTCCAGGCTGAATTGGGATCTCATGTAATTTGATCGTGCGACCCGCTAACTCCAACAATGACGGTGGTTGCAATGTCATGTCACTTACAAATCTTACAACCAACGGGTTGTCTCTTAGACTCAGCTGAAAACAATGGAATCATCTTACAAGATATCAAATGTGTATGTATAGTATGGTTGCTATTTTTTATTTTATTAGCAGCACAGCAGTAAAAGGTTGACGACCCACTTAATAGCAAACAGTCACTGTCGCCTATGGATGTTTGCGATGCTAGGGGCACCTAGAACTCGCTGCTGTACGCATACTAGTGAGTGCCATCCAGACGGGCTTGGGGCCCTACCACCTAGCTAATATTGTTTTGTCGCCTTTTACGGCAGCCCGTCTCCGGACGCAGAGGTCCATATTCTTACTTCGTCATTGCATGGAAAGGATAAAGAACTGATATTGACCGCAATATCAGTATATTTATCTCTAAGAATAAAATTTAACCCTAGATAAATCCCTTAGAGGCTACGACACGTTTGGATGGCATGTACGCTTTATATTGCAAGTTTGTCAGCTTACTACGTGATGTTGGATTTTTATAAGAATGAAAGAAAATGTCCAAGGCACGTGGACACAGGCCGAACTTGTAAGGGTATCTGAAACGGAAGCGTTTAACCCACATCCCTGTATATATAACCTTGGCTCGACTGTTGCATGAAGAAGACGTAGCACTTATAGACTATGAGCTCAGAATATTGACTCTGTCGAAGAAGACGATTCACTACATACATATATAGTACATATATAGTATGTCCCAAACATGTACAAAGTTGTCCCGCTGTCTGTCTGTCCCTATCGATTACTTCCTTACATGAACCAGCTATTAGCCCGTCATCAACATAGAGAGCTACAATCAGCTTTCCATTAGCTCCTTCTCTGTCAAATAAACATGGATCAGCTTCACTTTGTTTTAGGCCTATGTCCTTGAAAAAATCTTGTATAGTTTTATTCCAACATCGAGGAGCTTGCTTTAAACCATAAAGAATTTTCTTTAGCAAACAAACACGACCCGATCCATCATCATAACCTTCTGGTTGCTTCATATATATTTTTTCATCCGACAAAGAACCATATAGAAAGGCTGTTGAAACATCGAACTGACTTAAATTCATACCCTCACTAGCTGCGATGCTTAACACAGCTCGAATTGTTGCCATTTTTGCGACAGGGCTGAAAGTCTGGTCGTAATCTTCACCCTTTCTCTGTCTAAAGCCTTTTACTACTAGTCGAGCCTTATACTTGTCAACTGTACCATCAGGATTAAGCTTCGTTTTGTAAACCCATTTACACGGAATTGCTTTACGATTTTTAGGTAACTTCTCCAAAGTCCAAGTGCCATTTTGTCTTAAGGATTCCATTTCACTATCCATAGCATTAAACCACAATTTCCTCTTAGGACAAGCTATGGCTTCCCTAGATGAATTGGGCTCTTCACTACAACAATTTATATCAATATAAGAGACATAGTCATTGAATTTTACTGGACGTCTAAGGAGCGAACGATCTCTAAGTTGCATTCCATAGTTAGCTAATTGTTCAATATCTTGTCCTTCATTTTCTTCATTACTTGCAACATCATTATCGTTCTCCTCATTTCAAGTAGCCACCACCTGATTCGGCGATGGAAGCGCTCAACACGTTTGTCTTTGGGCTTCACGCAGAGGTCCATAACATGAAGACGGTGTTGTGCAGTGACAGTCTCGCCGTATATGATCTTGCAGTTGGCTACTTTGCTGATGTGGTGTCTCCAGTCTACAGGAGAATTTGAGTCGGTCCGTGGCCCGATAATGAGCTCTAGCTCATTATCGGACCGACTCAAATTCTTCACATTTATACGCACGACTTTTTGTAACATGTGCTATTATCATATGAAATTCTGTTTTATTTTCGCCAAGGAAATAATGGGGGTTACCGATTGTATGACGTAGATTGTATTAGTAGGAAAAGATGTAACGTTTCACCTTTTTGTGACATCAAATAAATTCAATATATTATGTTACCACGTGTTAATAAGTTTCATTTAAAAAATTACGCTCAGGCCGAGATGAGCGGGTTTAAATATGCGGGGCCCCCTTTTGCGCGGGGCCCGTAGCAATTGCTACTCTTGCTATGTGGTTAATCCGGCACTGCCTTAAATACATTGTGCATTTAATATATGTAGCTCAATATGGCCCTTTACAGCATGTATGTAATTTAAATGAATATTTTCAAAGATATTACAGATTTAAAATGCAAGGATACAGCGGTTGCGGCGGTACCGGCCGAGATTATTTATTTTGTCAGTCAATGTGTCAAAAATTAACTTAATATTATATAATAAATGCGAAAGTGAGTTTGTTTGTTACGCTTTCACGCCTAAACCGCTGAACCAATTTTGATGAATTTCGGTATAGTGATAGATTGGACCTTGGAGAATGACATAGGCTATTTTTTTTAAATTCATATGGTAAAACAACGTTTGCCAGGTGAACTAGTTCAATATAGGTACTTTTCGCAATTTGGGAAGAAACAAATTCTGTCAAGACTGAATAATAGTTTGTGATGGCTGTGCTAATAACTAATAATGTACATGTATATCCGAATGTTTGATGTGAAATTCGATGCTTCGAATCCTCAATGGTGATGCTATCGATCGTTCGCGCCCACCTCCCTGCACTTTGATAGGTTTTCAAATACAAGTTGCAATATTAAAATATTGTACAGTAAATAGTAATAGCGGTAGTGTTTTATTTACCTCGGTCAAGCATTTTAATTTGATGATTTGCGTGGGTAATGTCTTCAGCCTATTTTTGTCGATAAGTAGAGATCGTAGATGGTTCAAGTGAGCAATACTTGCTGGTAACTGCTCGATAAGATTGTCGCTCAGCACGAGTGCTTGCAGGGAAGTCAACCTGCCGACGGAGTCAGGAACTTCTGTAATTTGATTGCCTCCCACTGATAGAATTTGCAAACTGCAAGGAAATGAATGAATTTCTTTCAGCTTTCTGTCAAAATAAATTAATATTACGATACAATACTGAAAATAACACATTTTATTATTTTAGACCACTGATTCCCAAAGTGGTCTATAACTACCCCTAGGGGTCTATGACAACCTGCAAGGAGTCTACGTCAGCGAAAAAAAATTTGGGGGTCCATGAAATGAAAATGGGGGTCCACGATAGTGGATCTTAACACATACACTGATAGTACCTATTTACTTACATCATACTATCTTATAATATCAAAACATATACATTATTTATAAAAGTACATATGAAGTAAAAAAATTATTTAATGTTTATTTAATGTTACGTATATTTTACATAACAGATATAAAATTTTATTTTGAGTAGTTTTAATTTAAATTCAATTAATAAATGTATAAATTAACATGTGTTTTTACTTTAAGTTTTTAACACTAAACTTCACTACAGTTAGAAATTTACAGGAAATCAATATCAGGTAAGTAGGGGGTCTACCTAACACGGAAAAACATGGCAAGGGGTCTACGACACAAAAAAGTTTGGGGAACTCTGTTTTAGACAATCATATTTTACTATTATTCTAAAAACAAGACATGTTTTCTATTCTGTCATAAACCTTCTATTGTTCCTTAAATTTTAAATTTATAATAATAAAAAACATAAGGTAAGAAAAAAATTTCTAACACATCTTTAACTTATAGTAACAGGGAATCAAGTCAAACTCATATAATTTGGAACGCAAATTGTTAAGACGATTTTTTTAGATAATACTTACTTTGCTTAGAGATTTAAGTCTGCCGTCCCAGAAAAATATATGAACTATTTTTTTGGGAGGTGGAAATGCATGACGCACACCCCGCCGCGGGGAACGGGCAGCGGGTAATGCAACTCTCCGTGCAATGCGCCCGTACCTACCCTTCTCTAGGCTGGGGGACGCACGAAGCTGGTATACCCACTAAAACCACCCCGGTGTTCCTTCAAACGCCTTTGGTATTGAGGTCGCTGGACGCAACGAATTGTCAGGCGACGACTCCGACTGTCGCCGGCCTGCTTTCGATGGCCTCTTTAAAGCTGGAGGGTGACGAGTACCGGCAGCTTCTTTCCCACGCAGGGGTGAGCTGGGCCATGTGTGTGCAGGCTGCGGCCCTTTCTCAGTGAGCCGCGCGCGCGGCCGTTCACTACGGCAGTCTGTCGCCAACCTCCGGCAACGAGTGGCCCTGCGTGAGCTGTAAAGAAGCCTGGTGCGCTCCCTCTCTCTCTCCGCCTCCTCCTTCGCGGACATGATTGTCTCACAGAAGGAGGCGACGAAGTCCCATCTGGCTTGGCTCCCGAACATCGCTAGGATGATGGCCGGGAGCGAGAGGTTAAGACAAACTGGCTGCGACGCGGTTTCGGCGCTTCGATACCCATGTGGGGCAAACTTGGAGGGTGTGGAGCGTCGTGTCCTCATCGCCAGTGTCACAGTGATGCCACTCTGTCGTTTGCTCCTTTTGAGCGATGCGACATAGACACCGCCCGAAGTAGCCGTGTCCCGAGAGTACCTGTGTCACGTGAAAAAGTGCCGTGACACCTGTCAAGCTAATCTTGAAGGGCGGGCCACACCGCTGTGATGGTGCTTTGGCCCACACTGGATTGCGCAAGTCTTTCCTTCTAAACTATCGTGAGATCTCATTGGAGCTTTGTCCGCTTTATCTCGAATATACAACGCGGAGGCCGGGAGCACCGGGCAACGGCCTTCTGACGCCACCGTGGCACCGATACAGCGACCAAGAGTCGAGCTTCGAGATCCCACGGCATGGATCCAGTGAGGAGGGAGGCCGCATCGAAGGACACCATACGGTATCTTCTGATGGCCCTGGCGGCCTGCGTGCGAAGTGGTTTTCGTAGCAATGCAGCGCTTTTGGCCGTCAGATGCTCCGCCCAAAACGGAGCCCTGAAAAGGGCCATTCACCGTACGGTCTCTTAGTTTCCGCCACACTGAGTTCGGTCCCCTGATGTTGGGGAGCAGTCGGATGAATGCCCCGGCTGCCCCCGTGAGTCGAAGGGCCAGTTGCTCAAAGTTTGGCAGAAAATCCCATCGGCAGTCGAGGAAAAGGCCCAGAACGTTGCCCGTGATGTACAGGTCCCGAAGTGGCCCACGTAGTCGGCTATAGAATACTATGGCCTCGGACTTGTGCAGGGCCACCTCTAGGCACAGCCGCTAGATCCGATGTACAGCCTGCGCAACTTCAGCCGTGCCCTTAAAGCACGCCAGCTGGTAGGTCCCGCCTCGTGCTGTGACCAGCATGTCGTCGGCGTTGTTGCGTTGACGCCGGGCGGGACCGTACCACGAATCACCCAATCAACTGCGATGTTCCACATGAGCAGATCTATCACCAACCCAAAGAAATACAAACTGGCCTATCTCATCACTTTCTTAGGATTCGTAAAAGGCAACAAATTATATACTCATTTTTTATAATAGTTCAGAAAATAAATGCTAGGTTTTGTTTTTTGTTTCGGTATGGGTTGGGAGATGGCAATCGCACTTTTAAAATTTAATTTTGCCACACCGATTTTATTTTCAGGTCAAGTAAATATCACTAAGGGGCACCTACACAAATTGATGCGCAGTTTAGGTTTGAAACAGAATTCAGGGCCCCCCCAGGATCTGAAATGTTAGCTGAAGAAGAAAAAACTGATTAAGATTCAACTTATTAAAAATTTATTATTAACTTAAAAAAATTAAATTTTTAAATTAACAGTATTTTACCACGACTAAATTTCCCTTTCGACACCCGAAGACTGCTGTTGAAGGGTATATAACTTCTACATACCTTTTTACAAAGGTGCTCATTTGTGATGCTTTGGCAAAGAGGCATATCACGAACCCTTTTTTATTATTTTTTTTTTCCTTTAGTTATAATATTTTTTAGTTAAGTTTAAATCAATTTTATGTTTTAAATACAATCTTAGTGCTATTATTTAGAATGTTCTCATCATTTTTTTAAAACACATTGAAACGAATTATGTTGTGTTCTGTTTTGTATGAAGATGCGATGTAGCAAAAAGAACATTACAATGTATTTTCCTGTCTGCAAATAAGTCGTTACGATAAGATAAGAGTACATACTCGTATACTTTAAGACGTCTGAATCGCCTATTACTCAGGATGATATGTAGAATCAAACTAGAGCATGAGAGCAAGTTTTATTTCTTAGACACTTGGCTATTATTAATAGATAAAAATTATTGCGATATCTTCATCTTCATTTAATATAAAATTATTAAGGTTTTAAGAAACAATGATTTTTATAAGTACTACATGTTCAGTGATGTGTTTTTTTGCCGCGGAGAAGTGGGGCAAGCGGTGTAGCGTGCATATGTACGCAAACTTCTCATATTTTTTCGATTTTTTTTTATTTCGATTTTTCAGTTATTCGACCAGCAAAGCGGGCGGGAATGGCTAGTATAATGAATATTGAAAAATTGTCGTGAAAAGTGGAATATTCATAGACCAACAATAAAGACAATATTATCACGGTATCATCACATATTTGCTAAACAAGTTGGTGGGTCTGAAGGACCGTAAATTATGCGAGGGGGATGGCGGACCCGTAAAGAAATGGTGCGGCTTAGGCCTCGAAAGAAGGTAGCCGCGGTGCGGGAAACAGTCAGTGGTTCACTGATGTATACACATAACACACATATAAAAATTCGTGCTGATTTAATTAAGACTCGACGGTACGTGTCGTCGGCGCGGGCGCTCGCCAAGCAGAGAGAGTACGGCGTGGCGGTGGTCGAGTAGTTTTATCGAAAACCACCGTCAGGGGCCGCAGCATCTTAAACTAGGAAAAAAGGATAGGATGAGGCGCCTAACCACAAGTCATACTCAGGCCCAAGCAAGTCTTTACTAATAGACGTGTTACTGTGATCTAACTTATAGTTTCTACTATAATTTTATAGTAATTTATTTTTTCGATCAACAGTGATTATTATAATACAGACTAAAATTCTATGTACCTACAAGGTAATTTTATCAATCAGACGTTTTTGTTTTTATAGGAAATAATAGATCTTGCCCTTACGAAGAGCTCACAGCTCGTACATGACTGAAGAGTGGGCGCGTACAGTTTACCCTGCACAAGAAACAAGATGACCAACATCTAGCTCATCACCAAGAAATGTGAAGAGCTCGTTTGGGTCGTAATCGGATTAACGTCACGTCACGGGGCCCGACGCTTAATTGTTACAAAGGAGCACCGGGTTGATTTTAGTGGGTATACAAATGACGAGCGTGCTTTAGTCACGTGACATTGGAGGAGTCCCACACTACACCGCTGAGGATACCCTCAGCGGTGTTCCACATGAGGTATCTCAGCGGCTTGAGATACCTCAAGCGGTGGGGTTTGCGAAAAGCATTTTCATATAGGAAATAATCTAATATTTTTTAACTGACCCCGTGACCCCTACTGCCTGTTCGTCTGAATGTTTTGTTCGCTCATAAGCTCGAACTTTGTAAATATTGTTTTAAAAATGGTTATCAACAAAACAGTGTTGAAGTTTATCAGACTATATTATGCCAAAATAGATAAAACAATATGAGATAAAATCCATTCAAATTATTTCATTTTAAAATCAACAAAATTATCGATTCCATTTACCATATTAAATTCTTCTAGAAGTCAAACTTATGTTCTTATAGGATTATGTTCTTTATTAAAATTATTAAATAAGTAAATACCCCTCATAAATAGGATGTCAGTAATCAAAAGAAACATGTTTGTTATTCACATTAAATTATCGTTAAGCGCATTAATACCCAGATATAAATTTAATCACCTGTTTAGTTTCCATATATCTTTCGGTATGTTCACTATGTTATTGCTCCCCAAATATAAGTATTTCAAGGACGTCAACTCCAGGATTTGCTCTGGAAAGAAGTTCAACTGGTTGCCGCTTAAATTAAGCTCTCTCAGTGAACATTTGGAGGAGAAAAACGACTTTGGCAGTGACTCATTTGTGAGCTGGTTGTGTTTCGCTATCAGCGATGTGAGTGGGCAGTGTTTGAACACATCTGGGAGAATATTCAGCCTATTGTTACTAACATCCAGTATCTTTAGGTTGCTAAACCTGTTTATCGGCTCTGGCAACGACTGTATCCTGTTGCTGTAGAGCAGTATTATCTCGTAGTTATCTGCGCAGTCCTTTTCGTCAACAATGCTCTTTAATTCCGATGATAGGCTCAAATTGTCCAGTAGCTGGTTCGATAGATCTAATGTTTTTTGTTCTCTGCTGTCACTATCTCCACTGTCTGAGGTGTAACACTCCATTGTTATGTTATTTTCCTTCGCAATTGGATATAATTTTTATTATTTGATGTTATTTTTATGGCAAACAATCACATAATCAGTGACATCGCGTAGCAGCCACTTAGAGACTGCTCGCCTACTCCGCGGCGCACGCGCAACTGCTGCACGTTGTGTCGCTAGCGGGAGACAGTGCTTCGATATGAATATGACGTAGCGCGATGCCCTCCTATACAAAAGTAGCCAATTCATTATTCAACAGCAGACTGTGGGCGAGTGATAAATGGGAGCTACCTAGGCCATATTGCATAATAATAGTGTCATACACAAATACGTGCTTCAGATATCTCCTATCGATTGGATAGTGGCGTTAGCTCGAAAATATATTTCTTAAATGATAAGTTTAATGAGTTTTTGTATTGAAACTGAGTAAAACCTACGTAAAAACACTTAGTAGTAACACAAACGGCTAACTGTTGGCATTGCCAAACATTTTGCTAATAAATAAAACAAAAGATCTATAATTTTTATGATGTATATTTTTGACTTACCCAAGAGCAGATAGATCATTATACCTTCTAAATCCTAGTATATATATATATATATATATATATATATATATATATATATATATATATATATATATATATATATATATATATATATATATATATATATATATATATATATATATATATATATATATATATATATATACACAAACTCATTCACCTGTTCAATTTGTTCATCTCCAATCACAATATTGCAGCCTGTCACTGTTTCATCTCTTTCAAACACCATCACTTTCGTCTTCTTTACATTCATCTTCATTCTTCTATTCTTTGCTTCATTGTGAATAGGTCGAGGTTATCAAAAAGATCTTCATTTACTTTAAGGTTATCATAAATGTTTTTTCAAGGTCATAATAAAGGTTTATTTGGGTACATGGTAGTCCCTCCCAATAAAAACTGAAAGGCGCCAATAAGGGGTATATACCTAGTCAGGTCATAAGTATTGTCACACAGTAAAAACTTTTCTTTTAGAATGCTGGCCACAAAAAAGTTTATTGAATTCGAATTTCGAATTGTTCATGAAAATAAAAATGTATACTTTTAGAATTTTACTCATTTTTAAATATGGAGTGGACGCTTAAAGAAGACCGTGTCGCAGTTATTGCGTTGCATCGTTGCGGTTACGCGCCAATTCAAATTTTTAACATACTGAAAAATTTGAATATAACCAAAAGATTCGTTTATCGTACCATCAAACGATACAATGAAGACTCTAGTGTAGATGACAGGTCAAGAAGTGGTCGCCCTCGGTCTGTTAGGACTCCAGCAGTGATAAAAGCTGTGAAGGCACGAATTCAAAGAAATCCCAAACGTAAGCAGAAACTGTTGGCCCTTCAGATGGGGTTAAGCAGAACCACGGTGAAAAGGGTGTTAAATGAAGACTTAGGGCTTCGGGCATATCGAAGAAAAACAGGACATCGTTTGAATGCTCGTCTAATGGACCTGAGACTGAAGAGATGCCGCGCTTTGTTGAAGCGGTACGCGGGAAAAAAATATCGGGAAATTCTTTTTTCGGATGAAAAAATGTTTACCGTAGAAGAGAGCTACAACAAACAAAATGATAAGGTGTACGCACACAGTAGTGAAGAAGCGAGCAACCGTATTCCGCGTGTCCAACGAGGTCATTTTCCATCCTCGCTCATGGTATGGTTGGGAGTTTCTTATTGGGGCTTAACAGAGGTACATTTTTGTGAGAAAGGTGTAAAAACGAATGCTGTTGTGTATCAAAATACAGTCCTGACGAACCTTGTGGAACCTGTTTCTCATACCATGTTCAATAACAGGCACTGGGTATTCCAACAAGATTCGGCGCCAGCTCATAGAGCGAAGAGCACACAAGGCTGGCTGGCGGCGCGTGAAATCGACTTCATCCGGCACGAAGACTGGCCCTCCTCCAGTCCAGATTTGAATCCGTTAGATTACAAAATATGGCAACACTTGGAGGAAAAGGCGTGCTCAAAGCCTCATCCCAATTTGGAGTCACTCAAGACATCCTTGATTAAGGCAGCCGCCGATATTGACATGGACCTCGTTCGTGCTGCGATAGACAACTGGCCGCGCAGATTGAAGGCTTGTATTCAAAATCACGGAGGTCATTTTGAATAAACTTTAATGTCATAAGAATCTATGTTTTGTTAAGTTCATTTTGGTATATGAATGGTTACATAATGAATAAACTTGTTACAACTTGTTGTTGTTTGGGGTGTAAGGGGCCCTACCAACATCTTCGGGGCCCAAGTCAACCTCACCTGCAAGTCGGCGCACCCTGCTGAATAACGGACGAGGCTCTGACGACGGCTTTCCTTTTGGGGTTGGGGGGTCAGACGGCAGTCGCCCCCGTAAAAGCCAAATCTGCCAAATCAACATGGACAGAGAAAGATTACGAGATCGGCTAAGG
This sequence comes from Malacosoma neustria, assembly GCA_963693495.1. Taxonomy (NCBI): domain Eukaryota; kingdom Metazoa; phylum Arthropoda; class Insecta; order Lepidoptera; family Lasiocampidae; genus Malacosoma; species Malacosoma neustria. The sequence continues at coordinate 10,528,451 of OY856385.1, read as the reverse complement.
GCTAGGGCGCCGCCGCATAACGGCGCGCAAGAGCTTCGCCCGGCTCTTGTGAGAAGTGGACAAGGGCTACCGTGTCATGGGCGGGCACGGCTAACGACGCTAGCCCCAACTCACGCAGCCCAAACATCTCGAAAGATCCGCTTCGCAACGTGGAACATAGGCATGCTAACCGGACGCGCGAGAGAGTTGGCCGATGTGCTCTCCAGGCGGAGGGTGGCCGTGGCGTTCCTGCAGGAGACTCGGTGGAAGGCCAGCAGATCCCGGTTCATTGGGAATGGCTACAAGCTGATCTACACAGGTGCACCTGGTGGGGAGAATGGGGTTGCCATAGTGCTCTCGGAGGAGTTCCAGAACGACATTTTGGAAGTGAAACGTCATAGCGACCGGCTTATGGTCGTTAGGGTGCTTATCGATGGGGTAGTTACCCACTTGATAAGTGCCTATGCGCCACAGGCCGGTTGTGACGACGCCGATAAAATAGCGTTTTGGAATCTACTCGGAGAAGTGCTCCGTGGAATCCCATTATCACAGGGGATCGTTTTGGGGGGTGATCTGAACGGTCATGTGGGTGATGAATGTGGGGAATTTGAGCGTGTTCACGGTGGATTTGGGTACGGTAGTCGCAACGCAGAAGGGGAGGACATCCTCAATGCGTGTGCGGCTGCCGACCTTGCTATCGTGAACACGTATTTCAAAAAGAGACCCGAGCATCTCATCACCTACAGGAGCGGGAGGAATGCTACCCAAATCGACTTCCTACTCACTAGGAGACACCACATCAGCAAAGTGGCCAACTGCAAGGTCATACCCGGTGAGAGTCTCACTGCACAACATCGTCTTCTAGTCATGGACCTCTGCGCTAAGCCTAAAGACACGCATACCGAGCGCGTACAGCGCCGAATCAGGTGGTGGCTGCTTGATGAAGTCACGTCCCAGGAGTTCGCCTTAGCCGTCGGTGACAAGTGCGCCGGTAGTATGGGCGAACCAGTTCAGGCTTACTGGGACAAGATTCAGGCGGCTATCCTTGGGTCGGCGAAGGAGGTGCTTGGGGTGTCTAAGGGTGGTCGCAAGTGTGACAAAGAGACATGGTGGTGGAACGACACAGTCCAGAGGGAGACTAGAGCGAAGAAAGCCCTCTTTAAGAAGTGGCAAGCGTCCAGATCTCCTGAAGATCGCGACGCATACCGGGTAGCTAAGCGCGCCACTAAAAGAGCTGTTGCCAGAGCCAGACGAGACCACTTACAACCACTTTACGATAAGTTGGAATCGTCTGAGGGGCAGAAGCTCATCTATAAGTTGGCGCGCTCCAGGGTCAAAGCGGCACAGGACATTTCCAAGTGCCGCTGTGTAAAAGACCCTATGGGCAACCTGCTATGCGAGGACCTCGCGGTGAAGGAGAGATGGCGCTCGTATTTCCACGAGCTGCTGAACACGCAGCACAAAGAGGTGCAGCCGCCAGATCTTCCTCCGAATCAAGGACTAGTCCCACTGATAACGCCTGCAGAAGTCCAGAATTGTCTCCGCCGCATGAAGAATCGGAAAGCTGTTGGATCCGATGGAGTCCCCATCGAAGCCTGGAAGGCAATGGGCTCTCGTGGTGTGGGCATCTTAACCGACCTGTTTAACCGGACACTCCTCACCGGTACGATCCCGAGCCAATGGAGACTGAGTATCATTACTCCAGTCTTTAAAGGCAAGGGGTCGGTGCAGGAGTGCGGTAGTTACCGAGGAATCAAGGTCATGTCCCACACCATGAAGCTCTTCGAAAGGGTTATCGACTCTCGGATTCGACAGGAGTGCACTGTCTCGGAATGTCAATATGGGTTTCGCCCTGGTCACGGGACAATGGACCCTGTTTTTGCCCTAAGGACTGTCGCGGAGAAATACAGGGCGAAGAATACGCCTCTGCATTGCCTGTTTCTCGACTTGCAGAAGGCCTTCGACTGTATTCCTCGGGCGATAATCTGGTGGGCATTGCGGTCCAAAGGGATTCCAGAGGCCTATATTGACATCATTCGAGACATGTACCGTGACTCCGATTCCGTAGTTCGGACCGCTGTTGGCGATACAAAACCTTTCCCCATCACCGTCGGGGTGCACCAAGGATCCGTCCTTAGTCCGTTTCTGTTTAGCGTGGTATTAGACGTATTGTCAGACAGCATCAGAAATTCACATGAACAACCCCCGTGGCTGCTCATGTATGCTGATGATATCGCGCTGACAGATTCGGACAGGGGTAGGCTGGTGCGACGTGTGAAGGCGTGGAAGGAGTCGCTTGAGAACGGTGGTCTGAAGCTCAATGTGGCGAAGACCGAGTACTTGGCCTGTAACTCCACAGATCCCACACCCGTACGCATAGACGGCAACACGGTCGAGCGCACGGACCGAGTGAAATACTTGGGATCTGTGTTTCATGCATCCGGTGACATCGATTGTGACGTCAAGGCACGCATTGCTGCCGCGTGGGCCAAATGGCGTGAGGTGACTGGTGTCATTTGTGACCCCAAGATGCCGGTAAAGTTGAAGGGACAGGTCTATAAAACCATCATTAGGCCTGTCCTTTTATACGGCTGTGAAGCGTGGCCGGTGTTAGAGCGACACAAGCAGGAGCTGCGTGTCACGGAGATGAATATGCTGCGGTGGATGTGTGGAGTGACGCGGAAGGACCGCGTTAGGAACTCCCGCATTCGCGGCAGTCTTCATGTCCGTGACATTGCGGATAAATTGCAAGAGTGTCGGCTCCGTTGGTACGGCCACGTATTGCGGCAACCGGATGCTTACGTGGGTAACAAATGTCTGGCCATGCCGCCTCCGCCGGGCCCCGGCAGGAGGGGTAGACCCAAAAAGCGCTGGCTTGACGTAGTAAAGGGTGATATGCGTGCCAATGGGCTCACTACCAGGGATGCTGAAGACCGTGCGAAGTGGAGAAGAAAAAGTCGGAAAGCGGACCCCGGGCGCCGAAGCGAGAGTTTGGGCTGCAACCGGGAATTAACGCAGAGATGATGATGAATTATTTTACATTAAACATGTGACAGAATTTATGACCTGACTAGGTATATATATATATATATATATATATATATATATATATATATATATATATATATATATATATATATATATATATATATATATATATATATATATATATATATATATATATATATATATATATATATTTCAAGGTCATAATAAACCTTTATTATGACCTTGAAAAAACATTTATGATAACCTTAAAGTAAATGAAGATCTTTTTGATAACCTCGACCTATTCACAATGAAGCAAAGAATAGAAGAATGAAGATGAATGTAAAGAAGACGAAAGTGATGGTGTTTGAAAGAGATGAAACAGTGACAGGCTGCAATATTGTGATTGGAGATGAACAAATTGAACAGGTGAATGAGTTTGTGTATCTGGGTTCAAAGTTTAAAAGAGATGGAAAGTGTGAGAGTGATATTGAAAGAAGAGTGAATGCAGGAAACATGGTAGAACATGGAGCTTTGCACTCCTTTATGAACAGTCGGAAGGTGTTTAACAAGGCTCGTCTGGCTGTGCATGACGGGGTGTTGGTTCCGACACTCATGTACGAAGTGAAAGTTGGGTATGGCAGAAGAAACATGAAAGCAGAATAAATGCAGTTGAGATGAGAGCGTTAAGAAGTATGTTAAGAGTTAAACTGAGTGACAGGATAAGACATAGTGAGATAAGGAAACGTTGTGGTCTGAAAGAAGATGTAGTGACAAAAATTGAGAAAGTTATGCTGAGATGGTTTGGCCATGTTGAGAGAATGAATGAAGAACGATTGACGAAAAAATTGTATAAGGCGAGTGTAATTGGAAGTGTTGGAAGGGGTAGACCTAGGCGGACGTTTCGAGACCAAATCAGGGACGTCTTGAAAAAAGACCAGGTCAAGAGTACCCTAAACCGAAGGGCATGTATGAAGGGAATAATGAAAGTGGACGAAGCGAAACAAGTATGTAAGGATCGTAGTAAGTGGAAAGAAGTGGTTTCTGCCTACCCCTACGGGAAAGAGGTGTGATTATATGTATGTATACTTTAATGCATATAATTTGAAGATGTGTTTGGTTCTTAGACGTCATAAAAAAACAACTACCTAATGGATATCTCCTTCTAGTAGCTTACATCAGGGCTTTTTTTAAAGTTGGGGTATCAGTTGGTTCTGGCCTCTGTAAAAATTCAATTTATACCATAAATACCTATCTACTTAAGTATATGCCCATGGAAAACTAGTTTTGAAGCAAGAAGTGCTCACAAATTATCGCCTCTAACACACAGCAGAGAGTATCCAATATTAGAATTTAGGCTCCAAAATGAAATCTACGATATGATCGGAACGCTTAAATAAAGATTTTGTTTATATTCTGGTCAGTTACACTTTTAATAGACGTGGATGTGTACACATAATTTTTTTTCGTATGATGCTTTATTGCTGAGTGAGCTTTTATAAATTTACTAAGAATGAAGTCATGAATTTTTGGATGCTTTATTATTTGTATCAAATAATTTGTAAAAAAAATTTAAAAGTATTGTTTCATAAAGTTAAAAAGTTGAAAATTTTAATTTTTTTGTCGAATTCTAAATTAGAATTTTTTTACGTATAGTAAACCGGAAGTGAAAATTTCAAATCGATTTTTTAGTAACTTCGACACTTTTTTTAAATATTTTAACCTTGAATTAAAGCTTTAAATGTACTAATTCTTCACAAAAAAAAAACTAAAACGTGATCGCCAATAGTTTAAGACATAGAACATATTATATTATAGAGTACATACACATAGCTATGAGCACTTTCTAAGTAATCGGATTTACGCGCTAACATGCTAAAATACTATGCTATTACTATTTTATACATTCATTTTAACGTGCAAAAATATAAAAATAAACGATTCCTTTAATTCTTCACAAAAAAAATTAAAACATGATCGCTAATAGTATAAGACTTGAGCGATTTTATTAATTGAGATTGAATTTTGTAATATTAATTAAAATAGAGAGATTTATTTTGTAATTTTTACAATTTTAGTATTTGCACTAACACCTCTTTAAACATAAGCCCACATTGGTTGGAAAAAAATCAAGCAGTTTGTTTAGTAGTTTTGTATTATTTTTAACATTCTACCAAATCAAAGCTTCTTTTCATCATATTTAAAAACTGGCAATACGTAACAATACTGTTTTATCGATAAAATTTAATTTTCTTTTTGGTAGATGTCACTCTATGGCGTTTATGTGACGTCATCCTCGCTCGTTCAGTGATCGAAGACCCGAACGTTTGCCGAAGGCAGCCGATTGTACGAATAGAATAAAAGTCAAGTCTAAAGAAACTAAAAATCTGTCGTATACTTTAGTGATGTAAATTTTGAAAAATTAACAAAATGATATTGTAGAACCTATTCCGTATTTTCTTATTTTGATTCCTGCTATAAAATAGTGAAATCTTTTGACTATTCCATCGTTATCATTGTAATACGACGGCGAAGTGAGTTCAGTGCGAGTGCAAGGGTGGTAACGAGAAATGTGAAGTATCTATGAAGTTCAGGATTTTAAGGCCGTTTATTTTATATCGTTAATAATGAGCGGACGCCCTAGGACCACGTCATTCGCCGAGGGCAGCAAATCCGTTCGAAAGACTTTCGATAATCAACCACCGAAACCACCTCTTGGAGGCGTAAAAATTAGCAGTGAGTACCTACTACCTAACCATTCTTTTGTCGGCCATCGTGATTTCTTACGCCTGTGACGTATCTCGATACTGACAATTTTAAAAATGGCTGCAAACTGCCACAATTCTTTATCCAGAAGCGTAACTTGCGATAATTTAAGGAGAAATCGATAACCACAGTATTTAATGTCTGCAGCGCTTAAAAAATGGCTACAGGCAGTCATTTTAACCTGCCACATATGCCTAGCCTCACTGGGCTGTCATTCATCATGTCAAAATACGTGATTTTGGGGAAATGCGACGCAATTCTGTAATAATTTGAGTTAATTCCGAGCTTTTCACTTTGTCCTGGAGATCAATTTTCCCGTGTCCTTTATTCAGGATACGTCATCAACCCATCCAGATGCGTAGTCTCTACTGGGTATTAATAATGTTTAGAGGTTACTCTTCATATTTAATGACGTAATTTCATTTATTTCTAATTAATTGTTGACTAAAATTGTGTTAATGAAGTCTTAATTAAATGTGTTAAATGTTACATTATTATTTGAAAATTAAATAAACCAAAATGATAATCCTGACATTTGATCAGAATTTGGTCTTAATTGATTCACTTTTTATCTATTTTTTACTTTTTTTAAATATGCAGGCCCTGAAATAAGTGTTTCAACTATGTATGGATTTTATTTATCATTTATGAGAGAGATTCATTCATAAAAGTTTTTTTATAATATAAATCTTAAACCTGCTGATGTTTAGGAAACTGGGTAAAATCCTCTAAAACAAATTAATCCAAGGTCACATCTGTTCTTTAATTAGTCCTAATTTATTTTCTGAATTAAAACATTATTTTATTTTATATAGTTTATAAAATCGTCAAATTGTGACATTTATATTGAATTTATTATATTGTTATTATGTTTAAGGTAACAGGTCTTGATTTTAGTCTATTCTAAGTTAAAACTTTATTTAGATTATCAATATTCTGACTACTTACATGGCTGCTCAATATATTCACAAGGACATCACATAATTAATACACTGGAACATTTTTAAATAAGAGTGTATTTCTCTGTTGAACTGTTCCTGATAAATCTGGAATAATATTTGTGTCCTTTTGCTTTTATACTACAGTGTGGATGATCAACTTAATCACTTTTCTTGCACTCTATTAACCTTCAATTTAATCATTAAAAATTTTCTGTGAAGCTTATGGTGTCTGTTGAGTACAATGCTATTTTCAATATACCTTTCTTCATAATAGCATCTTGGTGATTCTACCTTTTGATGAAAAAAGCACAAGAAAAGCCTAAATTAGCTTCTTCATGGTAATTAGCTAAAGCAGCAATCTATTAGGCAATTTTCACAATTCCCTAGGTGATGGGGTTAGTGATATTTTTGCCTGGGTAATACACATTTCTTATTAATTATAAAAAAAAACTTATTCTTCTTTCTTTCTTTTGCCACAGTCGGAAGATTACATATGCATTGTATAATATAGCATGTAAGTTGTAAAGTATTTGCTAACCACAGAAGCTAACTGCTTAAGGCAAATGGGCTGTTAGTCAAATGAATTGATTTTATTTTTTTGAAAAATAAATGTAATATAATAAGATAATTGGAATGTTTTCCAGGAAACATCTTTTAGCTTCATTATACTTCTTTTTCTTTTGTAAAAAAAATAAAAGCAAAAAGATACAACTGAATTTATTTAAAAAGACAGTTGCTTCTTTTGCTTTATGTGCAGAATGATTAATTCATTTGCACTTACTCCAGCAAAATAATAGAATGGTCCTATTTTTTTACATGACACATTAACTAATGTTTGCAATATGAAAATTATATCCAATCAATACTGGAAAACAATATCAATTGTGATACCTGTATATATATTTTATCACAAAGCATTTTTATTGTTGCAGAATATGATAAACTCTGAAATTTGTTGATTTACATCTATAAATGGGTATTTCAATTTATTCAGAATATCATTATTATTATTATGTGATAAAAATTGGCTTAAGATTAACCTGCTTTCCTTGGGAATACACAAAATATCAAATATTTTGTATTTATTTAGTTTGCAATTCAATGACACTGTTACTAGAACTTAGCAGACAGGTTCATCACCATCATTATCACCTTAGCATTATAATTCCAGTTGCAACCCAAAACTTCCGCTTCCATGCCCGGGGTCTGCTTTCCGACTCTTTTTACTCCACTTCGCACGATCTCCAGCATCCTTGGTAGTCATTCAATTGGCACGCATATTACCCTTTACTATGTCAAATTAAATTAAACATATGTAGCACTACTAAATAAAATGTAACATTTTATATGTTTGTATCTGTAATGTATAATATCTGTTTCATTTCTCTTTACAAGTATTTCCTCAGAAGCTTTTACTTTAGGTATGCTATTTTGTGTAGGAATAGGACAAAACTTCTAAGTAAAAATTATTGGTGTCTTTTTATTACAAATTTTTCCTGGTAAAAAAAACAGTCTATGCCATAAAAGAGCTCAATTTTTCCCTGTTTAATAGTAGCTAGCTTTGAATGCTACCACTATCATTGAGGAGGGTGATCATTGTTTTAGCTCTCTATTCTTGTTGCATGTTGAATTTTTGCCATGCACCTTGATGCCATATCCCCCATGAGTTTTGTGCCATTCTAAAAATAATCAGATCTGTTAAGTACTCAATTGCGCCACACTACTAGGTGTTGTCCGTGGATGACACAGTGAATTGCAGTTACCTCTGGTATAATTCTTTTAAAATGGCTTATAAACTCGACCATAGCAGGAGTTCTATCTGTTAATTTCTTCGTCCATAACAAATCGAACATATGCCAATAATAAATAATGCTTCGTTAGCAGGTAAAGTTGTTTCGCCCAGTTGAATAGAAAAATTAGTTGTATGCAGATAATTACACAAGAAACTATCAATATCAGAGCTCATTTCATCAATACGTCTATGTACAATGTTGTTACTCAAAGGAATTATTTTGAGTATATCAAATGGAGATTTGTGCAGAACAGTTTTAAAAACCTCTTTAACAGTGGGTAAAATTAACTGTTCTCATTAGATACCATTACCATTAGGTAATGGTGTGCGGTTGTGCAGCCAATGGTGTGGGCAAATGCTTATCTGCCTTCGATGGAAGAAAACCAAATTTTAAATAATCAACACTATACTGTCGAGATTTCTTCTTAGATTCAGCTATGTTTTTGTAAATTCCATAGAAAATACTTTTATTTATATTATTGTATTTCACGCATCTGGTGACATTGACTGCGACGTCAAGGCACGCATCGCTGCCGCGTGGACCAAATGGCGTGAGGTGACTTGTGTCATTTGTGACCCTAAGATGCCGGTTAAGTTGAAGGGACAGGGTCCTTTTATATGGCTGTGAAGAGTGACCGGTGCTAGAGCGGCACAAGCAGGGACTGCGTGTCACGAAGATGAATATGCTGCGGTGGATGTGTGGAGTGACGCGGAAGGACCGCGTTAGAAACTCCCGCATTCGTGGCAGCCTTCATGTCCGTGACATTGCGGACTAACTGCGGGAGTGTCGCCTTCGGTTCGGCCACGTTTTACGGCAATTGGCTAACTACGTTGAGAACAAATATCTGGCCATGCCGCCTCCGCCGGGCCCCGGCAGGAGGGGTAGACCCAAAAAGTGCTGGCTTGACGTCGTAAAGGGTGATATGCGTGCTAATGAGCTCACTACCAGGGATGCTGAAGACCGTGTGAAGTGGAGTAGAAAAAGTCGGAAAGCGGACCCCGGGCATCGAAACGAAAGTTCCGGGATTTGACGCTGGGATGAAGAAGAAGAAGATAGAAAATACTTTTAAATAATATTTTGTTATCAAAACTTCGCGATTTTAATTATTTATTACTTTGATGCACCTTACGGGTATGTAAAGATGCATACAATATATTTATATTTAATTAAATCATTTAGCATTAGGAACCTGAAAAATTTACAATCATGCAGGTATTTACCTGCATATATTACTACTACATTATACTACTACACTACACTATATTATATATCTCTCCTTTAGTGAACCACCACACAGTCGGGTAAAAAAAATTACTAATAAAGTAGGGACAAAAAGTTCAACCTTTCCTCGGCTTTCTGTTCTTTTATGGAAGTGTCTAAATATCTAATAATGACTGCTCAGTATTTAATTTTTAATATGCACCTACCACACGCAAACATTACAATAAAATAAATATACTTTTTACAACATAAAATAAAAGTATATATCAGTCCGCTAAGAATTTAGCAGTTACCGTCGCCTATGGGTGTTTGCAATGCAAGTGGCATTGCGAACACGCTGCTGTCCCATAAGGGTACAGGAACTTGGATCACTAATGCCGGAACACAGCACAAGGTTATTATGGCAGCATACTTAAGATCAAAGGTGGTCGCTATCCAGACGGGCTTGAGACCTACCACGTAGCTAGGGTGGGTTGTTTTGTCGCCTTCTACGACAGACCGACCCGGCCGCAAAGGTTAGTATTCTTCCTCCACCCCTGCACGCCTAGGGGATTAGCTGGAATGCCCGCACTCCAATGACCTTCCATCTGTCAAATCTCATCAGAATTGAAAGGTTTTCAATTCTTCATAGGACAAACTTATCATCTACTATAAAAATGTGAGCACCATCTGTTTATCCCCAAGTTTGCTGTTACCTTCAAAAGAATTCATGCACTTATTCTATTCTTACAATTACAATTCAAGGTGTTAAATGGTCTTTACCTGGTGTCTATAACTTGGAGAGTATGATATATACAGTGTTTTTATACAAAAAACACTGTTGGGTATATACATATATACCCAACTGATTAGTAAAATTCTTGAGATTCTTATAAATGAAATGCATATGAATTAAATTCACATTTTAATAAGCACATTAACAACCTTGGCTGCGCAATTTGTGGCTTACTAATTTGATTGTTACCATTTTACTGATTGGAAAAGTGTTATGTATGTGCACTTTATATATTTGTTTATTTATCACAAATTACAATAATGCATTACTGATAGTTTCTTGTCGTAAAATTGTGTCATAATATATTATGTGTGGCTACAATTAGATGTGTACAGGAGGCCTTACATGTGATAAATATACCTCTATTTAATCATTTATTAGTTCATTGATGTAATTGGATGGTTAAAAAAATTTGAGTAATAAGCATTTGATTAGTTCAATTAGAAATGAAGAGGTGATAAATTGATCTAAAATGTACGTTTGTTGTTTACGAAAATTAACAAAAATATACGTTAATCATGCCAATTACTAGGAAAAATCTTAAAATTATAATATTTAATTAATTACAGTCTGAGGAAAATACGGAATTTTAATTAACATAAATATCTAGTCTTGCCATTGTTTTGTAAATTATAATGTGAGCAGCAACTAATTTAGTTTATGAATATTAAATACTTATTCTACTTATATTTATATATGCAAAATTATGTACCATAAACTATGTTTGAAATATGCACGAAGCATTGCATTATTTCTTTAAAACTTTAATTAACAGTTTATAGAGTAGAACACTTATTTGTATTTAAAAAATTAACTCTTTTTATTTACACATTATCTTGATTACAAATAATTACGCCAAATAAGACATTTTTACACGTTTGAAAGTTCGTAAATAGTTTAAAATATATTTGAATGAGTGATCCGGTTTACGTTTAGTGTGCAGTGTTTTAGGCGATTGTCCGTTATCGCGGCATTATCAGTGGCTGTCGTCGATCTCGCTATCTCGCGGTCTGTGTGACCGCACCATCCTGCCATTCGCGGAAGAACCGTGCCAACGCACTCTCGGTTTTCGCTGCGCCTTTCGCTCGGCCAGCCCCTGTGCCTCGCCAGCGCCCGCGCCCCTGTCACAGTCGGACGACGCGGTCGCCGCAGCCGGTGCATGTTGCAAAATTACCATTTGGTTCGTTAACCCACTTCCTCAGTTCTTCGACGATGAGACTGTTATCCGGTGCGCGAGTTATTCGAAAACAATCCGCCGTTTTGTTTCTAGTGCTCCAGTGTAGTGCTATGTGATTCATATATTACGTACCGCTATGACTTAGTTTCAGCCGAATTGCAGTGATTTTCTGAAATGATAAGTAGTGCGAAGTGCTATTTGTTAATGAGCTTGTGCTTGCGGAACAGAATCGGTGCTCGGCAATCATGTTGCGACGTCGAGGTACTTATATTGTGAACGCCGACCCGGACGACAGGCACAGTAGATCGAAAAGCAACGAACCGCCCGCCTTCGTTGTCAAGAAAAGCAGTAAGATTCCATTATTCCAATTGCTCACATCACGTTTTATCTTAAAAGTACTCGAAACAGCATCTGATATACCGTTGTATCTATAACGCTTACGAATTGCAAGAAGAATTTCCAATCTATGAGGACAGGCTGTCTTATGACGACAGAATATTTTGTTCAAGAACATGTCACTGATAATAGCTTCAAGTGTTATATAAATGTAATTAGAATTTTAGATAAATACTAAATATTAATAAAATTACTCACTGAAATATTACTGTTAAATCGATGCACACTGTTAAATTTTTTTATTAGATTGCGTAAATTATTCTAAAAAATAATTAAACAATAGGATATTAGCATAATAAGGTAAAAATAATTAAATAAAACTGGCTTCTCCATATTTCGGCATTCGTAAAGCATTAATGTGATAAGCTTAAATGTTAACAACAACTATTGAATTCATTTTATGACCATAATTATTATATCATTTATAACTAATAATACGTCAAAATATTATTTTGCATTGATAATTTGATAAGATATTCAAGGTGTTATTAGGGATGCGATAGGAATTGATATGAAAAAAAATGAGAAGGTTTGAACGTTTGTAATATATTGCCTAAGAGGTAACATAGATCTGTCGGTAAGTTCAGAAGATGACAATTCTGAAACTATAAATATTAAATGATTTTATTTTTAGGTGACCTGATTGAATGATTCACAATATATTATTGTCATTCTCGTGTAAAATTTTGTAAGAAACAATTTCGTTTAAAGTTATTTATATCATTGTAATGATTAGCGGTTCTTATTTATCAAATTGATATATCACATAGTGGTTTTTATATATCAAAGTTTAGTTTGCCAACTAGTCATAATAAGTCAATATTTAAAAAAATGCACATAGCCGATTTTGACGAGGAATGATATTATGCTATAACTCCTACCCAACAGAGATTAAGAAAAAAAATGCAAAAGATATAATTAATTGTCTTTTTTTTATTGCTGAGGAACTGCAGACAGGCTAACGGCCCACTTAATAGTTAAATAGTTACCGTCGTCTATGGACGCTTGCGACACCAGGGGCACCGCGAACACGGTGTTGTCCCATAGGGTACAGGGAACCTGGGTTACAAGTTTGTTTTGTCGCCTTTTACGATAGACCGATCCAGGCCGCAGGGGTTAGTATTCTTATTCCGCCGCTGCACGGAGTCAAGCGTTTTATTGAAACATTTAAAGTGCACAATTTAATTATTTCCTTAATTCTGTTTTTATTGTATGAATTCCTTTTACAGACTAATTTAAAAAATTATTTTCGAAAACGCACAGTTTGGAAGGTTTCTTGTTTTACTATAATTACTCGCGGTATACTTATATCGTATAAATATACCATATTGTATAGAATAATTTAAGTACATAGATTTTTTTCTAACATAATGATAATTGGAGTCGTTTTATGTAATGTAAATTTAATTTATAATTGTCATGTAATTAATGCATCGAGAAAAATATATACACATATATACAAGATAGTGGATGGATACAAAAGGAGGGAAAGACCAAAGAAAAGATGGATGGATTTCGTATAAGATGATATGGCGAAAAACGGTGCGAAGAGGAGAGTGGAAAAATATAACATGTTGGGCTGATCCCATTTAGCTTGGGATAAAGGCAGAAAGGAGATCGTGTTATAAAACTATTTTGATTCACATAATGAAATTTTCAATACGTTATGTTCATTCTTCATCATTTTAGCTGACAGAAACATGAATTTCTTGTTTTTTTTCCTGGTAACGAATTATGTCAAGATTTATGGTAATATCGTCATCAGTGTCGTCAATATTTATTAAAATAACGAAAATGAATAGTTCTTGCTGTTTTTTTAAGCTAAAGTTTAATAACATCAGATTACTACCTACATTATATTGCACGGTATACCGTTCAAGGGTCGTGCATGAGGTAAAAAAGTCAATAACAGCCCATAGCGTCCCACTGATGGGCTCCGGCCTCCCCCTAGAGGGAATGGACAGTATACCCGCAGCTTGTCCAAGTGATCGGTATGCATGTTTCCTCACGATATTTTCCTTCATCGTCATGTATCCATGGCAATTATGCTATGTAATATGCACGTGCATGCCACCGTGGGATTCGAACCCGAAACCTTTAGATTGGTCTCCGAGTTACCAGGCACTTAAAAAAGGAAGGAGGTAGAAAAGTTGCTAGGCTAAAATTAATCTTCACTCAAACATAAAATCCACAGCGATAGGTCTATTGACTGAATGCGTGATAATGTTACTTATATTTTATATGATGTATAAAATGGATATTGCAACCTGTCGGACTGTTCATTAAACTGGAATGACCTGTACGCGTGCGTAAATATGTGTCATCGGCTAGCATCACAAAGAGTTAACGATTTTAGCCTCTGTTGGAAATTCGCCCAAAAATATATTGTACGTAACACAACTTTGCATTAGAAAGTTATAATAAGAAGATAGCGTAATAATTGAGTAAATTCCTTTGTGATATTTACATTGTTAGGTTATAATAATACACTTCCCACAATACGAAATAACCCTTTCAACCGCGAACATTGTCGAAGTTGACATTTCACCAAGTTTCAAGAATAGTTTATTCAACAATGTGTCATTTTATTAGATAAGTATATATTAGATATTTTTATTTATTTCACATTTATATACATTGAACTAAAACTCAAAATTTTCTCCGTGCAGAGGTGGCGTAAGAATACTGATCCCCTATGGTCTGTCGTAAAGAGCGACAACAACCCTAGCTAGGTGGTAGGGCCCCGTCTGGATGGGTCCTAATAGGGTAGTAATAAGGGTAATTAATATACTTGTGTTCTGGCATTAATGATCCAGCACCCCTATGCGAACAGCAGGCATTTTCGTGATGGCATGGCAAACATCTATAGGCGACCGTAACTGCTTACTCTTAAATGGGTCATCAGCGTGTCTGCTGTTTCAGCAATAATAAACTAAAAATATCAGTTTAGATATATAGATAATTAATTAATCATTGCATTTTGAAGTAAATATGTTTCATCTCCTTTAATCTCAATTACTTACCTAGAGAGACAAAGGCGTCCAATAGATTATTCCATTAACTTAGTTTACATACATCAAAGGCATGGCAATGTTTGGCTTTTCCTTCCTGGGTTGATAGTTCAAACAGCACTCGCTCCAGGTATCTGGGATTATGATTAATCATTTATTTATTGAATTATCCTAGTAAGTCCATATAAAAATTGTTTGCTTGTAATGTAAATTAAAGTTTAAATAGATCACGATTCTCGAAAGGTACATTATTTAAATACGAACTGTCGAAAAGATATCATCAAAACGGAGAAAATTAAATAAGATCGAGTAAGTCTACCAAAGACATACAAACCGACTTGATGTGGTGGAAACCATAAGGGACTTTGCTCCTCTATATTCCACAGTTCCGCTCTGGGCCATGGAGTTTAATCTAGGCTGAACATTCGTTGAAGATGAACTTAGCGTCTCTCATTGAAGATAATGTGAAAAGAGTCGAAGATTTCGTCGGCAGATCGAACAGACCATCGTGCAAATAGATGATATCACTGGGATTTTATACGGCAGTGTTCAAAGAATTCTCACGAACTAATAGGGAAAAGATCTTTGCGCGGTGAGCGCATTAACATTAAACGACGAGCAAAAGAAAAAACGAGTCAAGAACAAGAAATTAAAAGACGATAGCGAAGTGAAGATGGCCGCTGTTTGGGGTTTTGTAGGGCCAAGACAAAAGTTTTTTTTATTCTAAGGGAATTATAGGTTGAAAAACCTTTAAAAAGATTAACTGTAATCACCGTGTTTATTATTCATCATCTTTGCATTACCCCTTACCACTAACGCAACGCAGTCGCCAATGAGGTCCAAGCAAACATCAAAAAGAGCGTTCAAGTATTACGTAACGAATTTGGGGGGTGAGGGGGTGGAGTTTTGTAAAACTACGATGCGTTACAGGGGCGGGAGGGGCAGTTTGGGGGTTGACTACGCGTTACGTAATAGATTTTTTTAACCCTTCAGAACGGTCGAGTAGAGATTCTCTCACGCATTTTTCAAAAGGATTTTTTTTTCAAAATATCAAATGGAATGACCACTTTAAACTTTTTTTATCTTCACAAAATTACTTGCTTGGTTTAGGTACGGGATAGAGAATAAAATTTATTTTAAAAACTCCAAATGGAAAGAAAAAAAATATTTATCAACAGCTGTGATAGTTTCTCATCATTCCAGTAAAGTAGGTAACAAAAATACTGCAATTCTTTAGGCTTTTAGGTAAAAATGGTCACTTGGTGGTTACGTAACGTCTTACTAGGGGGGTACAGAAAAACGTTACGACGCGTTACATTGGGAGGAGGGGGGCCAAAAATTGCATTACTTGAACGCTCCCAAAGACGTGTAGGGAAAATAGGATGTAATATATAATGTTTAAGAAAAGTCGTAAGATTTTATAAGTTATTGTAGAAAGAATCCATGGTATGGTTTGTCCAAGAAATTCGTAAATGGGTCATCTTGAAGGAAAGGTGGGTCTCGCGACAATGAGCTTAAATAATTAGCTGACTAAAGTGAACAAAGAGTAACGTTCTGGATCAATAATTTCAATGTAAGTTACTGCCGATATTGTTACTCGTAGTTAAAAATGAGAGGTCTCGTTGTGTAGGTTTCCTCAAAATCATAAGATGATAACATCATCGCCATTACAAAATCGATTATGTCGGACTGGATCTCGTCTTTGTATAAAAAAGGAAGGTTATGGTTGCAACAAGGCTGACAGAAATTATTACTCCAATAATTCCGGGTTCCGATTTAAAAACTTCGGTTGACAGTTTTAAAAAAGATTAGGAAAACAGTAATGATTCGGATTACTATATTACAACATCTGCCTATGATTACCTACGCTTACTGATTATCCTGCTCGTCCCATTCCTTCTATATTTAGTAATATACTTTACTATTTAAACTTCGTAAAAACAAATTTAGTTATGCGTTTTCGCTAATTCATTCAATTTAAATTCATAAACTGAAATTACACGAAATTAAATTTTTTTAAATTTAACGCCTCACATCTTACAATTTCTATGCGTAAAGAACGCGACCGCGTAGCAAATTGGAGACCTGTAGCGTAGCATCATCTAATTGGAACTATTACTTCAAGTAACCGTAAGGGAAGCTAAGGTATATTATGTAGAAAATGTTTTATAAAGAATAAAACAGGGTTCTGCCTTTAGTAAATGTAGATGAAATGTAAACAATGTTAGACAAATATCTCGTCAGCGAGCGGTTTGGGAATGATCTAGCTCACCCTGATTGGTGGTACTCTCGATATATAAATTGCTTATTCAGACTTGCTAGATCAGTACTTCAAAGAGTCTCCGCTGACGTAGTAATTCGCTTACCGTTACGAATGAGGAAAAGATTCGTAAAGAGACGAAACTTACGAGTTATTGAAAGAGCCGTGCCAAGGAGCTAACAATTAAGATATAAGCGATTGAGCTTTGATAAAGTGAATGATGTAATTACAAATTTCCATCTCAGTTGGCTGTTTCGCCATGTTTAGAAATAATTAGGTTTTGTAGAAAGTCATAGAACACAGTTCTTATTTGTGATGTTCGTATTATTAGTCTTGACAGGTGGCATGTACTCGTAGCCCGGCTTGAAATAATTAATATATGATGTACCTTTTTTTTGCTATAGATTTAGCAAATAGATTGACGACCCACTTAACAGTAATCAGAAACTGTCGCCTATGATTGTTTACAAAGCCAAGGGCACCGCTGTCGTGATGTCGGTCGCGTAGAAATGTATGACGTTCTTTTTGAAATATACTATGTCATAGTGCGATGGAGAACTTTAACTGGATCTCTATACTATATATAAGCTTTGCGTGCCCAGTCGTAGCGGTTCCTAATTAGTGAGTCGTAGGAGGCCTTACTTCAATTACTCCTGTTACTACTACACAGGTAGCATAATAAAGGCACATTTAAGTTTTAGGATTGCTGTCACAATCCTGAAAACGCTCCTATAAAACGAAATTATTAAAATTTTAACATTAATTATTTCACATACTTTACTAACGTAAATAAAATATGAGAAGTTCAGCTGTGTGGCAGTAGTCAGACATGTACCTCGAGGTCCGAAGACTCCGAAGTGTTAGCTTAATGTTATAATAGTTATTCTAGTCATTCTAACAATCCATACTAGTATTATAAATGTGAAAGTAACTCTGTATATCTGTTACGTTTTCACGCCTAAACCACTGAACCAAGTTTGATGAATTTCAATATAGAGATAGCTTGGACCTTGAAGATGGAATTAAACTTAAAGGGAGTGAACGTAATTAAGTTCTGAATATATTTATTCTAATTTATATGGCAGAACAACGTTCGCTGGGTCAGCTATTTATTAGTTTAATATAAAATAATAGCAATGTAACAAAAAATAATTATAACCCGTTGTAATATTTGAACATTTTATCGTGGTGATATGTTTTTGAGATACAGGTATGATTATTTTAGTGGAATAACATCATCAATATATCAGTATAGCTGATAATAATATCTAACATGATTTATCTAACAAACTCCGAATGTACATATACGTGTATATATATAAATGAATTGTTATGGTATGTATAATGTTCTTTTTTCCGCACTAATTAAACACGCCACAAGTGGAATTGAAATGTGGAGTATTTCTAGCGTCGCCTTTCTTTTATCCATCCTTTCACTTTTACTAATACGCTCTTGATTTTAACTATTACTATTACATAGATAATGTTCATACTTTTCTCTCCGTGCAGGGACGGCGTAAGAATACTAACCTATATAGGTAGGAGATGGTTCTGGGCATGGCTGGATGGCAACCACACCTTGCCTCTGAATATGCCGCCATAATAATCTTGTGTTGTGTTTCGGCACTTATACCGGAACTAGGTTTCTGTACTCCTACGTGGAAAGGAGCGTGTTAGCAGTGGCGTTGGCATCGCAAATTAGGCGATGGTAACTGCTTATATATTAAGTAGCTGTATGTGAAGTAGCTGTATGTCAAACGTTCGGGAAAGATGGTCAAACAAATAATATTATAATAATATATTATAATATTATTATAATAAGATATTATAATTATTAGGGTACGTGGTAGTCAAGAGGTCTTGTACTCCTTAGATAATAATCACCGCTTACGCATTTTTTCTTCATCTAATGTACATAACTATACTATTGCCTAAGGAGGCGTCAATTAATTACGTAAGGTGATTTTAGAGATTTTTTGATCCCTCCCTCCGTCCTGAGGATTTATTAGTGAGATTTGGCTCAACTCCCTCCCCATTCCCCAATCTCATGTAAGATTTTTCAAAATGCATAATGTTTTGTAAATACATCGAATTTGTTCTAAAAAGAAAGATAATAATATGCTTTATATTTTTATTTAAAACTAAGGTTTCTGAGAAAGTAGACTAAAATTACAATGAAAAGTAAACAATGAAATACATAAATCGTTACTACTAAGATTCATTAAAGAATATTCATTCTAATTTAGTCCAGGGAGACTGGTGCACAGTCTCAAGAGTGACGATTGGAACCAACATGTCCACATGATTTTCAGTAAAATATCTGCTCCTTCAACCTCGTTCTGATTTAGCCACTAAGCCGTTAGCGCTTGCGCACAGCAACTCAGTAGCTCGTCTTGTGAGAATTCGTGAGGGTCGGACTGCACAATGTGAGCGCTTATTTTATTTTATTTTATTTTATTGATGCACAAAACAAATTACAACCAAAGAAATTATAAGTTTAGATATTCAACATAACAATCTGGATTGCAATTCAAAACAGGTGCATACAGAAAAATTGTATCAACAAATGCCTAAAACCTTGTGTGTATATATTGATACACACATAACACACATGCATTGACACATACTCACACACAAAGCACGCATACACACTCACACACATATAAATTACTATCTAATTAAATCTAATGTATCATTAACTGGTCAAATATAAATTATTTAAGAATATGTTTTACTAATTTACAATATTTAAAAAAACTATTTTCAAATATATCAAGATCAGTGCTGTTACTTGCCAATTCATTATAATGTCGTGCCATTCTAACAATGGGATTAAAGTATGAGATGTTGTTTTTGTGAACTTCAAGTGCAAAAAGATTAGTGCAATGTGATCTACGCGCAATATATCTGGTATTAAAAGATATTTGTGAAATTAAATCACTTGAGTTTATAATATAATGTATAATTTTGTACAAATAGACTAAATCAAAGTATTTACGACGAATAGATAAAGATTCAGTTTTAAATTGGGCTAGTCTTTGTTCATAATTAAGATTATTTCGACCTGGTTTCAAACGGTGAGTTAATACCCTGAGACATTTTTTCTGCACTCTTTCAATGTCATCGATATGAACTTTATAATACGGAGACCATATTGGTGTAGCATATTCCAAGAGAGGAGTCTGAGGAGTCACAAGTGAATAAAATAAGTGTAATACCGAATAAGGATTTTTGAAGTCTTTGCTTGATCTGAGAACGAAACCTAAAAGTTGATTAGCTTTAGAAGTTATATATTGATAATGTGAACGGAATGAAAGTTTCTCATCAAAGATAATGCCTAAATCTTTAGCAACAACGGACCTATTTAAGACACAATTATTCAAAAAATAATTATTATTAATTCTATTTCGTTTATTTGTAAATGAGATAACAAGACATTTGCTATTATTTAAAAACATATGATTAGCATTACACCATTTAACTAATGTATCTAAGTCTTGCTGTAAAAGGGAGCAGTCAGCTGGACTTGAAATATTATGAAATATTTTTAAGTCATCCGCATAAAACAAATGATTACATACTAAATATTCAGTTAAGTCGTTTATAAATATATTAAAAAGCAAGGGTCCGAGAACAGAGCCCTGTGGTACACCTGATGTTACTATGACAGGTGATGAGAAGTAGCCCTTCAGAGCCACCAACTGACTTCTCTTGTTGAAATAAGAAGAGATCCAACGAAATAGGTTCCCATGTATGCCATACAAGTCTAGTTTATGACATAGGAGACGATGATTGACCTTATCGAAAGCCTTGGAAAAGTCTGTATAGACAGAGTCAGTCTGGCCTCCAGCAGCAAAAGATTTACAAAGAAAATCCTTATAAACTAGTAGGTTGCTTATAGTAGACCTGTTTCTTAAGAACCCGTGCTGCTTTTCAGAAATTACAGGTTTGAAATGATTATAAAGGTACGTGTGAACTAAAGATTCAAAAATTTTTGCAAAACATGATAAAATGCTTATAGGTCTATAATTCTCACATCTCGATTTATCACCACTTTTATGGATGGGTATGATATATGCGGTTTTCCATAGATTAGGAAAAACACCACTAGCAAGTGATTTGTTAAAAAGTTTACATAAAGGAGAAGATAATTCATTTCTACACCTCTTAACAAAGTGGGGCGGTATTCGATCAGGTCCAGCACCTTTACTAATGTCAAGTAGTTTAAGTTTGAGAAAAACTTCGCCCTCATCAAGTACAATAGAAGATAATGTGTTACTTATGCGATCCGTAAAATACTTGTGCTCATCGAAAGAATAAGAAAAGTTGGCAGTTGTGTCTTTTTCATAAACAGAGTTAAAATATTGTGAGAAAAGCTCACTTATTCTCAATCCGCTAGTTGCAACCGCATCTCCGAACTTCATCACCTGAGGAAGAGATGTGTTAGATCCATGGACTCTTCTATTGTTTACAAAACTCCAAAAGCTTTTAATATTTGTAGTGAGTTTTCAATAGAAGATACATATCTATTATAACAATCAACTGCTAATTTCATACATCTTTTCCTGAGAAGTGAGAATGCGTCATAATCGCGTGGATTATTAAATTTTTTAAATAATTTGTGATACTTATTTTTCTCTTCATTGCATTTAATCAAAGACTTGCTGTACCAGATTGGATATCTATGATGTTTAACAATAGTAACCGGGGTATATTTATTGATTATGTCAAATAATGTATTGTAAAAGATTTCGCAACACACATTAATATCATTATGATTTAGAATTAGAGACCAGTCTATTAAATTTAATTCATACTTAACCTTATTTAAATCGCATTTGGAGAAATTTAACCTTTTGCAGGGTTTTTGTTTTAGAGATTTAGATATGCTATAATGAGGAATATTTATCAATATTGAGGGGTGATGTCTGTCTAGTAGACTTAATTCGGTAGTTTCATTAACAGTAATGGAATCCAAATTAGAAAGAACAAGATCAAGAATACGCTCATTTGTGTTTAAAATCATATTCACTTGCTTAAGACCACAAATAGTTACTAGATCTATTAATCGATGAGACTTTTTATTTAGAATATGTGATAAAGTAGTTGGATAGGAATATGAAGAAGTGGATGATGGCCAATGTATATCAGGAGTATTAAAATCACCAATTAATAAGAAATAATCATCAGGAAGTTCGTTTAAAATAATATTTTGGCAATGTGAATAAAAATAATCTATATCATTATAATTCATGTCGGGAGGCAAGTAACAAACACAGATATTAAGATTAGGAACATAATTTGTTTCGTGCCTAACGGTAATCCAAATATCCTCAAAGCGACTATCCCAGTGTGTTTGACGAATAACATTAAATCTTTTATGAATAGCAATTAGTACTCCACCACCTTCCTGTTTATTTGAGTGAGTTTCATCACGATCACGTCTATAAACATTATAACGATCATCAATAATTTCACCATCAAAAACACTGTTATTTAAATTCGTTTCCGTCAGGCAAACAATATCAAAATTTGAGTTTAGTGCATTTATATAAAACTGAGTTAATTTACTACGTATCCTATTAACATTTTGATAATATACACTAACCATAATTTATCATGTAACAAGGTTAAACGAAATATATTTCTACTAACATTTAATATGTTAACTTAAGATAACTTATTTAACGAGTCTATAGTCTTTACATGGATAGCCGGGGATTGGTCATCCTTTCGAATATAAATTTGCCCAAAGCGAATCCAAACAAACTTATATTTATTCTTGACACAAAATTTTCTGGCCAAGCTATGCAATTCTTTCGCATCTGGTGATAAATGTTCACATAAATAAATCCTACGGCGTTCACCATTTATACCCAGATGAGTAGTACTTAATTTTTCATTGGTGGAAGACTTATTAAACCGCGTAGTAGCTGAGATCAGTTGATCGCGAAGTCGCGGTGAAGATAGCGTAACCAAAATATTTCGTGGCCGAATCGAAGTAGTATTCATCTTGGCTACTCTGCGGCAGGCGCGAATATCATTATCGGAAATTACAACTTTTAGACATTCACACAGTTTCTTAAACAAATCCAAAACGTTTTCGTTTCTACTCTCAGGTACCTCATGAATTTCAATATTAAATCTCTTGAAATTTTTTCTATTGAAGCTGTGCGACTCTGCAGCTTGGTAAGGTCAGTTTGAGTTTTAAGAAGTGCTGCTTCCAGAGATTTAATCCGCTTATCTTTGTCTTCTATAGCCATCTTAAAGTCCCTTTGCTCCGCAGTAATGAAGTCAGTAGTGGTCGTTAATTCATTTTTAAAATGCTGCAACGCATGATCCACTTCGACAGCCACTATATCTTCAATATCCTTTCTTAGCGCTGAACGCAGGTTTGAGACGAAAGCTGAGTTTGGAGATAGTTTCGAATCGAAAAGTTTACTTACACAGCTAATGCAATGTTGGCCGCACGCTCGTGCTCTGCAGTTCTTGTAATAGATGCAAAGTAGATAAGTAGGTACTACATGTTCTGCAGCATCTTTTTCTAAATCATCAATTCAAAATTTTTCTGTTTTTGCGAAAAATAATATACGTGATATTTGCCGAGACTCCCTCCCCCCTCTCCCCAGCGTAAGATTAGATTAGATTCGACTCGACTCCCCCTTAAATACCTTACGCAATTAATGGATTATACCCCTAATTGCCACGTATCGACGGTGAATGTAAACATGGCGAGGAAACTTGCGTACCGAGATTAACTGTATATGTAACCCGCCAATCCACCTTAGACTAGAGTTATGGTTGAGTATTGTATTATGTACTAGCTGACCCGGCGAACGTTGTTCTGCTATATAAATTTTATCCGTGCAGGGGCGGAGAAAGAATACTAACCTCTGCGGCCGGGGTCGGCCTGTCGTAAAAGCCGACAAAACAACCCACCCTAGCTACGTGGTAGAGCCTCAAGCCCGTCTGGATGGCGACCACCTTCGGTCTTAAGTATGCCGCCATAATAACCTTGTGTTGTGTTCCGGCATTAGTGACCCAAGTTCCTGTACTCTTATGGGACAGCAGCGTGTTCGCGATGCCACTGGCGTTGCAAACACCCATAGGCGACGGTAACTGCTAAATTCTAAGCGAGCCCTCAGCTTGTCTGCTGTCCTACAGCAATAAAAATAAAAAAATACTATAATAAAAATAGCTTATGTCCTTTTGCAAGATTCACTCTATCTCTGTACGGAAATTCTTAGGCTTAGACGTGAAAATGTAACAGATAAACAGAGTTATATATTAATACAAATAAGTTATATATTAATACAAATACATACTACGTATTAAGTATTTTGTATGGCTTACACATAAAAGATAGATATATGCTGTCCCGGGCTTTTTATAGGACTATTTAAGATAAACATTTCCATGATACATTAAATACTTGTAACTCGTAACGGTTTTTGCAGCGCACGCCAGAATAGCTCGCAGATGGCAGAATTTTTTCCTACTTATTTGACACTTATCGTTATATTTTGGACAATTCAAACAACATCTTTATAAATTATAGCCTTTGTGTTATTCTTATGTATAAGCTATATTATTGTAAAGTTTCATTAAAATCCATTCAGTAGTTTTTGCGTGAAAGAGTAACATACCTATATTCTTAGAAAGTTTCGCGTTTATAATATTAGTAGGATTACGATAACTTATTAATTATGTATTTCGCGTAAGAAATATAAATAGCATGTCGTATATGTCGTGTCATTTTCTAGACGCTGATCTCTAGATTCCAAATTTTCTTGAATCCTATCGGCGCGCTTTATATACCCGCGCTGGCGTGTAGAACCTACAATATCCAGCCTAAGCTGAGCCATATTTCATATGATTGATGATATAAATCTGAGGTTAACTTAAATTGGAATATAAAATTTCCGCAACATCATTTTTAACAAAAACTATTGTTTTTTTTTAATAAAAATAGCCTAATTTACTGCTTGATACATCAGCTATCTGCCAGTGAAAGTCCCGTCAAAATCGGTGCAGCCATTTCAGAGATTAGCCGAAACAGACAGACAGACAGACAGACAAAAATTGTAAAAATGTTGTTTTGGTATATGTACCGTGTATACGTCCGAATGCAATTAGTAAAAAGCTGTTATTTTAGTATTACAAACAGACCCTCCAATTTTATTTATTTGTATATATATCATTGTTGTATGAGTATGGTACTGTTTTTTACCTCTAGAAGAAGGGCTGGGAAGCCCAGCACTGGGACGTTTTTTTTTGTATAGCTAGAGTTCAGTAGACAGGCAAACGGCTCACCCTGGCAGGTGGTCACCGTCGCCTATGGCTAGTTTCGAAATGCAAACTAAACTCACCGCTGACGATGTTGATGACTGTTTACTATACCGCTTTATTAGATATGAAGGGCCTTAGTAACAAGCAAGGCGCTGCATTTACTGCGTAGAGCGATGCGTCATAGAGTAGTGCGACCGGTTTCCCCCATTATCTGTGGTTAAACTCTTGCTACAATAGGACCTTGGTACAATTGAAAGGAGGCAAGCGTGCGCGTCGTGTACGGTGTTGTATACCGCAAGTATCGTTTTCAGGGAACAATGCCTTGATGCAGTAACCCATTTACTGAATATTATTGCTTACTATATTTATTTGCTATATTTTAAAAGGCGCTCAACGTATTAAGCAGAGTGTGACGACATTACGATTGAGCGCACGCAACAAGCCACATACGGAGAATCCAAACAACTCCAAAAAATTTAATCCAATTTGTAACGAGTCCTTGACACGGATAATTCAATTAAGACAATTTAATTGAATATTTTTGCCTTATGCTAATAAAATCAACCAAAATGGATAGTTATTTTGTAGTTTCCATGTCTTTTGTTAATAGATTTAAATTTTAATTCGAATAATGTTTCTTTCTAAAATGTATTCGGAATAATATGTTAAATGTTTAATCACTGTTATTAAACATCATATTTGGTTTGTGTGTGTTTCCATCCCGTATTTCTGAAAAATGGTAGTCAGGAGAACAACAACTTCATAGTCTTTGTTCGGAGAGTAGAATAGAATAGAATAGAATAGAATAAACTTTATTTTTTATAATTAATGTTACAATTCAATAGCCTGCCAAGTTCAGGCAATGTTATTTACCTATATGTCTAAACTAAGATCTAAGAGTAAAGTTAATAGGGCTCAGTTCACACATGAACTGGCTCACGCTTAAGCTATATATTTTATTTACATCAGTCTTAAGGCTAAAGGATAGGGATACGAGGAGGGACCGTTCGCTTGGAGAGCGGTTTGCCTCTTTCTTTTTTATCAACATAATCAATTTCGCCTGCGCGCAGGCTAGGTAATACAAGTTTTAAAATCTAAAATCATTCTGATTAATTTGAATAATACGATATAAAATATAAGTATTGCGGCAATTAAACAAGATATATTTTTAAACGCCTATATTTCATGAATATTTTTTTATTGCTGTAGGACAGTAGACATTCAGTTACCGTCGCCTATGGGTGTTTGTAACGCCAGTGGCATCGCGAACACGGTGCTGTCGCATAAGAGTACAGGAACTTGGGTCACTAATGCCGGAACACAACATAAAGTTATTATGGCATACTTAAGACCAAATCTCGTATACAAATTCGGAGGTGAAACTATTTTGTGTGACAATTTTTAATGTATATTTAAAAGTCGATATTATAGAATCAACAAAAATGTTTTATGTATAAAGTTTTTAAAAATCTTTTACTGTCCACAAGACTTCTATGAATTAAACAATATTAGGTCTAATTTTATTCTTACAAGCGTTACGTTACCGAGGAAAGAGCAATAGGAAAATGAATGTAATATAATAATATGTGGATAAAGTAAGCTTTTTGGGGATGTCCGATGACTAGTTCATCGCGTTCTACGGCCGCGCCGTTCAAAGAAAACCAAGGAACAGGGGTGGTTTTAGTGGATATACCATCGACGTGCGTCATCTTAGGACGAACAAACGGGGAACGGAACTCCTATACTGCGTGGGAACTTTTTTTTTTTTTTATTGCGTAGGACAGCAGACAGGCTGACGGCCCGCTTAGAATTTAGCAGTTACCGTCGCCTATAGGTGTTTGCAACGCCAGTGGCATCGCGAACACGCTGCTGTCCCATAAGGGTACAGGAACTTGGGTCACTAATGCCGGAACACAACACAAGGTTATTATGGCGGCATACTTAAGACCAAAGGTGGTCGCCATCCAGACGGGCTTGAGGCCCTACCACGTAGCTAGGGTGGGTTGTTTTGTCGCCTTTTACGACAGGCCGACCCCGGCCACAGAGGTTAGTATTCTTTCTCCGCCCCTGCACGGATAAAAACTAAACTAACTTGCGGCGGGGTGTGTGCAATGCATTTCCAACTCCAAAAAAAATAAAGGCTTTTCAGGGATGACATTTAGACCAGTCTGATACACCCACCAATCTTGAATTCATTTATTGTGTGCACTAGCAAAAGTAATTGTCGCCTTTTACAACTCCTTAGCATAGTAGTATCACTAACAGCTACCTCATAACTGTTTATATGCAAAATTGCACTTCATAGTTTTACATATTGTTGTAATGGAATGTATGGAAGGTTCAGGATGGACAGGTTATTTGTTTTATACATTTATAGCTTGGCCACATTGGTATTGCTACCTAACACATGGGAATCAAAGCAAAAAGCACACGCGTATAGGTTGCGTTTCCTCCATACAACGCATCGTGCTACTTCTAATAATCCAATGTTGCCTCCATTCGAACTTCGCTCGACAGCGGAATGTAATTTCTGACTTTATTCCTATTTTCCTCGAATGTGAGTGAAATATTTTATACATCAAAAAACAAATTGCGAACTGGTTATCGGTGTGAAGGAGCATGTCACGCCTTCGGTTCACGGACGTTATCCGCATCTCTCATGCATTATGTTGAAACAACGAATATTATATGTTGCACCTAAATTGTTGAAATTGAATTGAATTGAATTCTAGTGTATGTGTAGCATTTGTGTTATCATATTCGGAGACCAATTAACGGTCACGGGTTCGAATCATACGATTGGAATGCACCGTTTAGGCAGCTTTTCTCACATTATCTATACATATAAATAAAATTGGAAGGTCTGATTGTAATATTAAAATAACCGCTTTTTACTAAGTGCATTACCCTTACACGGTACATATACCAAAACAAAATTTTTTACAATTTTTGTCTGTCTGTCTGTCTGTTTGTTTGTACCGGCTAATCTCTGAAACGGATGGACCGATTTTGACGAGACTTTCACTGGCAGATAGCTGATGTAACAAGGATTTAGGCTACTTTTATTTTAGAAATAAAAATAGTTTTAGTTAAAAGTGATCAGTTTCGGATTTTTTTAATCCAATTTAAGTTAACCTCAGATTTATATCATCAATCATATAAAATAGGGTTCAGTTTAGGCTGGACTTTGTAGGTTCGAACGCAGTTTGTACATTTCATTTATTTATATTTTAGGGTTTATAGGGTTTGTAATCCAAAATAAACCATAAGATATATCCAAAAAATGCTGCCCAAGTCACTATTCCACGCGGACAGAGTCGCGGGCGCAGCTAGTTATAACATAATTTTAATGTACCAACGGTAAAGAAAAACATCGTGAGTAAAATGACATAACGAGATTACCGGTAAGTGATAGCCCAACAGTGGGATGTAATGGGTTGTAATTATTATGTATAGCAAATACAATAATATTGCAATTCGTATACAGTATTGAAATACATGAAGCAGTACTCATCAGCAGATCAATAACTACGGCTTCATATATTTTATCTTCAATTGTATTGTATAAAATCGACCTCATATTTAGTAATCATAACCAACAATTACATAAATAAACATGTATGTATATGCAAACATTAGCACACACGGTTTATCTTTTTGCGATTTGGAACATATTAATAGAGCTATGATTTCATATAGCTTTATTTGTGTAGGAAATTCAGATTGCACTAGTTGCGGTGTCATTGTTTCTTTGTGTACACAGGAATTTAAAGTTGAAAATTATTTAGAGACGGTCGGTGGTGTGTGACGTCACAGTTAAATTATCACCGTTTGTATAAAAGGCCAAACACGCGCGCATGCGACGCGGTACTGATCGGTGTACTACGTGACAAGCGGCGGTGTTACACTTGCTTGCAATGTTCCCTACATTGTTCATTCAATTCTTAGCGTATAACATGCGCTTTAATGAAGCTTTTTCTCTCTCTCTATCTATGAATACTTCTTGAGTATTGTCATAAGGTGGAATTAAATTTTGCTTTTGTGACATCCTTTTGTACTCTACCAGGTGTAAATATATAATTTTACGGTGGTGTCTGGCATTTCATTACCACTTACCTTAAAATTAAAAAGAGAAGTAACGTGCGTTGTAAATAGTTCCCGGTGTAAGTAATTTCCTTAATACTTGAATTATATACTATATTCAAATATATTCTACTAGCCGATCACCATTCTCGATTAACAAGCAAAATTCAATCGAAAAAAAAAAGAGATAGGGTATCTTCGTAAAATATAATTTTTTTTTAAATAAAAATATCCTATGTTAGGTACTAGGTACTTCTAATACCTCCAAGAATATGTGTACATAGTTTCATGATGATCGGTTAAGTAGTTTTCGCGTGAAAACGTAACAAACAAATTTACTTTCACATTTATAATATTAGTATGATTAGTCTTGTTTACATAAGGGTAGGTAGGTGAACACATATTTTACAACGAAATACAACCTCCTAAGTCCATCTCAATATATCTGTTTAATATTGTTGATAATGAAAAAGAAAATATGTATAAAATATAAATATAGTAATTTATTTACTTCTAGGTTACACAGGAATTTTTGTCCCATATTGTTTTTGTCGAAACATAACATATAAGTAAATAAATAAATAATTTATTTAGTCGTAAAATATGTATGATCGTTTGCAACGGCGAGAATCGCATGACAATAATATCACGTTTAGTTGTCGCGAAATTCATATTAGCACCATAATATACTGGTGTAACTGGTGTAATACGCGAAGGACGCCCTATTACGGGGCGGGGCGTCTGCACCAGTCCCAGCCGGGCCGACCGGCAGTCTATCAGAACGCGCGCTCGCGGGCGATCCTCTTCCAAGCTGGAGTGTTCCGCGGTGCCGGTATGCTTCGACAATTTAAGGGCCTCGGAAGGGCCTACCGCGGTGGCCCTGCGCCCCGTCGGCGAGGTGGCCGCGCGCTCCGAGCCCTCCCTGCTTCGTTTACTGGACACCGACAAAAGTGGCCAACTGAGCCGTGCTCGCGATCGGCTTTCTTCTTTCTGTAAAAAATTACGTCGTACTATCAGTGAGTGTTCAATTCTCTTAAAACATAATCCGAAAGTTATCAAGTCCTTTCTACTAAGTGTTTCTTTGGCTAGAGTGTGCATTGTACTTAATTCAATAATTGATTTGTGCTATAAATGTCGTCCAATATTTTAATATTGCTTTTGTGTTTGCCGCGACATGCAGGCGACGTGGAAACTCCTAAAAAGACTGAGCTGGCTCCAGATAAGAAGGCTGCCTCCTCCCATCGTAAGTTACAGCTTATGGCGCATTCCATACATCGATTTTATTTCGTTAATCTTTCATTTTGCATAAAATGAAGGTAATCCTCTCTATTTGAGAAATTAGTAAAAATAAATGTTACAGAAATGCAAGTAAAATATATAGTACATATTGATTAAAATATATTAAAAATAGATGAGGATTATCATCCCATCCGCTACGTTTGTGTGTTTTTTATTTATAGGTGTGATATATTGAGTTCTTTGATCAAATATATGAAAGTTTGAAATTTTCACATGAAAATATTGCTGTACAACTGTAAATATTATGTCATTTATTAACTAAATTAAAACTAGGTCAAAAATCGGAAAATACAGTGTGTTTTATTTTATTTTATCTAATTACTAACTGTTCCTGGTCTGGACCTGGCAAACATTGTTTTGCCACACAAATAAAAAAAAATTGGATACAATTTCTCTAAAATCCGTTCTTAGTGAGCGTCTATATCGCAAAATCACTAACTATGATAAATTTCAAGTGAATCGAGTGTATAGTATTATAGGTTTCGTGATGTTTCGCGTATATATATTATATAATATTGTACCGTGGTTATTTTTAAACACATTCTTGATTTGCGTTAAATTAATAATTTGAAACTATACATCCTCCATCACATTCTATTATACCAGGCTATTTTGTTTGGTTTCTATCATTAATTGCAACATTTAATCGCATTAGTCTGCTATGAGGTATATAAACTAAACTCGTGTCTTTAACTGCTTTTCTTAAAATATAATTTAAAGGTTTTGTTCTAATTAACACCATATTTCATTATAGGTTATTTGGTATTTATTTCACTTAACTAATTTTACGATTATCCGGTTTTCTGAATTTGTTTTCTCCATTGTTAGGATGTCGAGTTTATTTTTTAATCGTATATCCGTCGCTTCTATTTACATATTATGTGTTGGAATTAATTCGTAGCATTGGATGACAAAAATATACTAATGAAAGTATGTATTGCCCATCACTTTCTACTACTTTTGACCATTTTTCGGGCAGGGTACGAATGCCATGTCGGCAGCTCGTCTTTTGATGCAATCCACAAATCGACCCGTTTTTGACACTCTTCGTAAGAAGTGAAATTCTGCTCAGACTGACTATCAGCCATCGAACGAAACAAATGGTAATCTGAAGAACCGATATCTGGAGAATACGGCGGGTGCGGTATAACTTTCCATTTAAGGCGACGACAAGAGACTTTTAATGATTTTATTCTGAAGATCACATCTAAACGAGTGGTGTTAATGAACTGGAAAAAATATATGTTAAATTTGAGCATTTTCTCAATAACTTAATATGTGAATATTTTAGATTATGTTTATATTACATAGTGTAATTAATTTGTAAAGTTAGGTCTAACGCAGATAAAAATCTGAGAATCACGTAAAAACTATCAAGCGTATTTTTATGAAACCTTCACCATCTTAAACACAATTTAATTACCCATCTTTTAATATACGACTTTTTATTTCAAAGTAAAAGGATAATATACAATTATGCTTTTTCGAATAATCTTTATGCTCGGGTTAGCAGGGGCCCTTGCGGGCGACGGGCGGCAGTGCATCGCTGACCACTGTCACGGGTAGACGTTGACGCTCGGAGCAATCACTAAACGATTTAACTCTATTATAAGTTTCGCGCTAAAATGGCTGGTAAATCTAGATTACTAAAAAAGAAACGCCAAACGCTCGCAAAAAATAGATTACTAAGGTAAGTAACGTGTTCTCAATCATAATTATCATTTGTGTATTTTAGCACATTGATGTAAATTGGACCAGATAAATTAATCATAACATTTAATTGTTACATATATTATTATTTTTTATTTTACTAAGTGACATTATTTTCTTTTTAGGAGATTACATAATAACAAAGATAATCGCGACGTAAATGAGGAGACAGAGACGAGGTGTGTATTGTAGTGTAGTATGACAATACTACATCGTAGTCGGGACAGTCCGGATTCGAGTTTTAAAAATATTTGAATGCTATTACTATTGTCACTGTATAATTAAATATAAATACATTTATATTGTAGGTCTGAATTTACGGAAACGCTTGGAGTGATTAAAGGATCTTCCCATATTGACAATGAAAATGAGAACAAGATTGTTGACAAGTAAATGCATATCTAATTCAATATTCTGATTTTATTAATATGCTAACATATTCTGAATATGCTAACATATTTGAAACCTAATTCTATTAACTTATATTAATTACTATAACTGTTACAGTTCTCAAGTAACCGAAACGATATTTGCTGAGCAGGAAGAAAGCTTTCAAATGGATATTGAAAACGAGAAGTCAAATTCGGTCAGGTAAACGTATTATTATTTCTATGATGTCAGGATAGTCTGTCAATATAAAGTTTTATATAGTAAAACTCTCGATAAATAAAATTAATAAAAAAGGGGAAAATTTTCAATATAATATTGCAGAACCCGTGAGTGATAGCAAAGAATGTGAACAATAAAAGATATTACAAAACAAATGTTAAAGGCCTTATTCTGTTTAATATTGCAAAATTCTTATTATGTATATTTCCTTTTCAGAAATAATCAAGAAATAGTGAATGGAATGCGAATATTAAATATTAAACATTTTTTTAAAGAGCTTCAAGAAATATCTTCAAATGGTAATATAGACTGTGGTTTGAAATCTGTAGAAATTATATCTGAACGAAAACTGGGCCTTGTTTCTAAACTAAAACTAAAATGCAACATGTGTAACGAAACTTTTGTCATTTGTTGCAATGATCCTGAAATTGACTTAAATATTAATACAGTTGCGGGTGCAGTGGCAATAGGTTGTGGCTATACACAGCTTAATGAATTATTGGCAGCAATGGACTTGCCTCATATATCCTATGAGTTATTTAATAAAAGAATGGGAACAATTAACAAAGTTTGGGAAAAAGAAGCTTTGAATTCTATGAATGAAGCCGCTAATGAAGAACGTCAAATGGCTTTGGAAGACGGTAGAGTTACTGAAAATGGCATTCCATATATTGACGTTATTGCAGATGGATGTTGGGGAAAAAGATCTTATAAAAAAAATTACTCATCCCTATCAGGCGCAGCTGCGATAATTGGGAAAAGAACTGGAAAAATTATTTATATGGCAGTGAAAAATAAATACTGCTGCATATGCGCCCAAGCTGCCAAGAAAAATGTCACACCTAAGGAGCATGCTTGCTATAAAAATTATTCTGGTAAATTCATAATATTAAATATGTTGTAATAATAATAAAGAAACTAAAATTTTATGGTTGGAATAATTATTACTTTATTTTCAGGTCCTTCAACTGGAATGGAATCCACGATCTTGGTAGAAGGATTCAAGAACAGCATAGAAATGCATAATTTAATATATTCAAGGTTAATATCAGATGGTGATGCAAATACTTATGCAAAATTGTTACAGTCAAGACCGTATGAAAATATAACAATTGAAAAAATCGAATGCCGCAACCACCTGTTAAGAAACCTTTGCAATAAGTTACAAGCTCTTATCACTGACACGAAATATTTAATTAAATACAGAAAATATATAACAAAACAAAGAATACTGTCAATAAGAAAGGTAATAGTAACCGCTATAAGAAATTATAAAAATTCTGGCAATGTCACTAGTTTACATAATGATATCATGTTAGCCGCAGAACATGCATTTGGAGTTCATACTAATTGTAAGACATATTTTTGCTCGAAAATGGGAGAAGATGACAACATAGACAGAGATATTTTCACAAACAGTTTGTGGCATAGAATAAAATTTGAATTGACACATATAGCTGCTCATGCAAGAAGCTTGATTGAAGACGTTGACAGCAACACTGTGGAGCGCTTCCATAGTATTGTTGCAAAATTTGTAGGGGGTAAGCGGGTAAATTTTTCCCAGAAGAACCAATACCATATGCGTTGTAATGCAGCTGCTTTATCATTTAATACCCATAAACCTTTATCGTTGTTGCAAAAATCAATCACGGGCAGGAGTCCAAATGGTGAATTAAAAAAGATGGAAATACGTAAACAAAAACGCCTACATTTAACAAAAAATTATCATAGAATAAAGAAGAGATTACATGAACACTACACAGAAAGTAATAAAAACTATGGTGAGCAATGTTCAAGACCGGATATGGATGATGATATATTAGAGGAATCAAAAAAAATATTTTTAGCAAATTTGGCGGAAACTGCCAAACAAAGAGAACAAATAGAAAGGAAGACTATATTACAAAGTGGTTCTAGTGAGTGGCTAGAACTACGAAGACGGATTTTGACCGCTTCCAACTTTGGACGTGTTATAAAAAGACGCAATGACATAAGTTGCTGCAATTTAGTTAAAGATCTTTTATATAAAGAGTCTATAGGACACATTAAGTCTATAAAACATGGACAAGACAACGAAAATTTTGCGAAAGAACAATTGTCGAAACAAGAAAATATTAAAATAGAACCGTGTGGACTTTTTCTTGATGAAGAAATACCCTTCCTCGGCGCATCACCAGACGGTATTATTAATAAAAACACCATTTTAGAAATAAAATGTCCACTCACAGCTTACAAACTAGGACTAGATAAAGCCATCCATGAAAAAAAAATATTGTTTTATAAAAAACTGGTAAACGGTAATTACATAATAAACAAAGAACATAATTGGTGGTATCAAATACAGGGACAGCTGCATATAACAGGAAAAGATAAATGTATGCTTGGTATTTGGTCTGGTGAAAACTTTCCTGTAAAAATTGAACTAATTTACAAGGATGACGCTTTTTGGGACACTAAAATGAAAAATAATTTAATTAAGTTTTATACAGATTGTATGCTTCCCGAACTGGTTGATCCTAGATATACGAGGAATATGGTAATTAGGGACCCCTCTTATATAGTTAGTGCCATACACGGACGCAAAAGGAAAAAGGAAGAGGAAAAAGAAAATAAAAACAAACTAATAAAAAAACGAGCAGTGACGGCTGAAAAAGAAGACAGTATAGTTGCTGTGAAAGTATTAAATTTCGAGGAGTTTTAAATAAAATCCTATAAATACCTAATTTTTTTTTTATTTATAGTTACAAAACCTGTAGACAGAAAACCTGTGTTCGTTTGATATAATTATATTTTCCGTTTATTGAAATACCTATATTATATTATATCCTACCACAGGGAATGATATAAGATACAGAACATGAAACAATAATCCTAACTAATATTAAATAAGCGGTTAAAAATTTCATGATTATTAGATAGTCTTCATAATCTGTAACGTATGGTTACCCAACGAACTTCTCTAAAATATACAATTACGTCGCCTGCGAATTTTCAATGCGGGTTGCGGGGGGGCCCCGCGCGTGCTACTCTCACTAGCTCAAACTCCTCCCACTCGCTCAAGGTCGCTAGCACTTAGTGTCGTCTTAAGTGTTTTTAGGTACGTTTGTACTGGTTTGGCGACGTGCGCACAAGCATTGTCGTGCAGCAAAATGACTTTGTCGTGTCTTTCGGAGTATTCCGGTCGTTTTTCTTTCACAGCACGACTCAATCGCATCAATTGCTGTCGGTAGCGATCCCCAGTTATGGTTCCTTCGGTTTCAGCAGTTCATAATAAATCACACGCCTCTGATCCCACAATACACAGCAATAGCTTAGACCCTGGATGATATTTTCTATGATATATATGATGGATGGATATTTTCCTTTACCACTGATGTTGATGGTTGGCCCGGCTTAACCTATGACTTTCTGCGCGTCGGATTGTCGTAATCGATCCATTTTTCATCACCAGTGAAAATTCGATGCAAAAAACCTTTTCTTTCCTCCCGTTGAAGCAGCAGTTCACATGTCAAAAGACGCCTTTCAATGTCCCTTGGTTTCAATTCATATGGGACCCCAATATCTTTCTTTCTGGATTATGCCTAAAGTTTTAAGACGTTTTCCTAACGTTGATAAGTCAACTTCCAATGATATAGACAATTCTTGAAGTGTTTGAGATGAGTCTTCTTTGAACAATGCCTTCAACTTTATCTTCAGTTTTTTTCGGCTGGCCAGGTCGCTCCTTGTCTTACAACTCGAAATCATCAGCTTTGAAAGGTGCAAACAACTTCCGACATGTTTGCTCAGCTAGAGCATGTTCACTATACACTTCCACTAAAATACGATGAGCTTCAGCAGCACTTTTTTCAAAATAAAATAATGAAATAAAACTCCCCGCAAAAAATCTTTATTCGGCACAAATGTTGACATATTTAATAAATTATAAAGTATTGTTGATTACGATTCAAAGAGAGGTTATGTACAGCAAATGATGTTCAATATTAGCTGTTTCAAGATGAAACACAATACTGATGGTGACACCGAAATACTGTCTTACCTACGCCATTTCTCGTAAAACGCTACGAATTAATTCCAACACATAATAGTTGAATTTTCTATCCAATCGTGGCTGGAATTGACCCCAAATATTTGGATAAATAAAAAAAAATTTCCCCATACTTGCAAACTTTTATAGAGCGACAAAACCACATTATAAGCCACAGCAAATATTTGGATACAAAATGATACACACTCTATAGATTGTCAGCAATGTCACCTTCGGCACTGTCTCTAATACAATACGTTTGGTTCGAACCCTCGTAATTTTCGACGTTGGAGTATGTTTCCACGCCTAGCGTCACTTTGGCATTCAGAAAATGCCAATTAGGGAACTTATCACTTACGAATCTGCTTTGTTGATGTTACTTGGTTGTTTCTGTCTTACATAAGTTTGGTTCTGTGTCAAATCAATCAATTCAAATTAAAATAATTGTAATTTAAATTATTTTAACTGAATGCTTAAGTTTTCAAAACTTGTAATATTATAAGAATACTCTCAAAATGGCTATTGTTTTCAATATTCGATGGTTTATTTGATATAGATTATTGATGTCACTTTTCGAGATGGCCATTTTGACGTGCTCGTGTATTGACTTAGAAAAATAAATCTAAGTAGAAATATTTAATTACTATATTGTATCAGAGCATAAAAATTTCAAATATCGACGTCACCAATATGTTCAATAAGTGACGAATTTTCTCCTACTTCTAGTGCCATCTGCTGAATTCTACTGTGAACTAGATTTAGTAATGGAATGATTTCTTTTATATTATGTTACTTTAGGTTATAGACAGTGCATGTAATAAGGTTGATTTTGAATTTTTTTAAATCTAATTCTATTATTATTCGCGCAGGGACAGGAAAGAATGAATGAAACTGACTTCTGTGGTCCAGGGTCGGCCTGTCGTAAAAGGCGACTAAATTACCCAAGTTAGGTGGTAGGGCTCTAAGCCCTTCTTGATTTTTCAATCTGTCGCCATAATA
The DNA here is from genome assembly GCA_963693495.1 of Malacosoma neustria. NCBI lineage: Eukaryota > Metazoa > Arthropoda > Insecta > Lepidoptera > Lasiocampidae > Malacosoma > Malacosoma neustria. Next base: position 10,490,131 of record OY856385.1, on the reverse strand, counting down.
ACGTTGTGTAGTGTTTCGGCCACTTATTGACGTTACCCTGTCTGCTAACGTCAAGTATTGTGTTAGCGATGCCCCTGGCGTTTTGCAAACACCCATAGGCGACTGTAACTGATAAGTTCTACAGCAATAAAATAAAATACTAGTAGGATAAGTATACATATTTGTATAAGTGATATTTTAAATGAATGTCGTGATCAAGTCATCTCACGTGTGAAATTTTCTATAAAAATACTCGTGACAAACAAAGCAAAGATAAAGATAATTTCCTACCAAGTTGTGAAATAATAGATATTTGTATTGATGATTCTTGGGTATAAATTTTTTAACTTTCAAATTTTTGTGCGGAGTATTTCTGTTAATCGATATTAAATTATCGTCAATATTAGAAAGAAACCAGTCTCCTACTAAGTTCTAAATATGTTTTTTTTAGTGCTGAAAAGCAGTAGACAGGTTAACGGCTCATTTAATAGTAAACAGTTACCGTCGCCTTTGTATGTTTGCAATACTAGGGGCATCACAAGCACGCTGCTATAGGGGTACAGGAACCTGGGTCACTTATGCCGAGACACAAGGTTATTATGGCGCCATATTTAAAAACCAGTGTGGTGGTTGCCATACAAGCGGGCTTGGGGCCCTACCACGTAGCTAGGGTTGTTTTGTTGGCTTTTACGACAGGCCGAATCCAGCCGCAGGGGTTAGTATTACTCAGCCCCTGTACAAAACTTAATACGGTGCTATGATATAAATATTGTATAACTTGAGTAGTTTTAAAAATTTCATGTATATAAATAAAATGTTGATTGCATTTGTTTTTAAAACCACATTCAATTAGAGTGAGTTACCATAAATACAAGTGTTATTAAAAGATAAGTTGATTAAAAAGGGAGCATTTCGATGGAAAGTTGATAAACATGGGTGGAGTGTGGGGGGTTGCCTTCACGTCAACAAGGGTTGCCAAGGGCGTGGCTATTGTTACCGCATGTCTTTCGAAGAATGATTGATGTCCATTCTACAGACACACACCCCATGTTTGTGTAGCATCAATTACACTGTGCAAGTTCAGTTTAACGTATTTACATTTGGCCTTCGTTGTTTCCGTTCAGTTACATTGTCAATATTTTGCTCAAACTCTGTTTACGGAGTGTTAGAATAATTCAAGCGTCTGCCATTGTTTTTCTCTGTTATCATCAAATAGGAAAGTTGTAAATTGACCTACATTACGGCCATCACAATCCTACACAATTCGTATCCTTCAAAATAATTAAAACACAAAATAAACACCCATATGGTGCGGTACACATTTTGCTGTGATAGGGCTACGCGAGTCTCTAATTATGTCGCAATAATAACTATGTGTTTCGGCAAAGTGAACCAATGTTCCAGTTCTCTTGCACGGAATGCGGCGTGTTAGCGGTGCCTCTGACGTCGCTAATATCTATAGGCGACAGTAACTGATTACTGTAACGTGGGTTGGCTAGCCTGTCTGCTATTCCATAACAATTAAAAAACCTTAAATATTATACAAATTTCTCAGTGTTTTAAAAGTAACCCTATATTGGGCAATATTCAAATCTAAAAGTGTCCCTCATATCGATTCAGATTTATTGGCCTAGAATTAGTTATTTAAAGTTATCTGCATTCCTATTTTACGGGTAGATCACCGAATCTAGATCAAACTAGATCCTATTTTAATCTGCCTGAACATTGTATTTTCTATTCGCGAATATGAAGCCTTACTGCTGTGCATACTTTGTCATTCCATAGAAGATCAGTGATAAACTTGCATTAGAATATAGATCTGGTTAATACCTATCAGTAGATCCGTTCGGGTCAAGGTTCATTGAGACGATGGCGATATTCTAATCTTATTTTGAATGCATAATTGAGTTAAATAATGTCGGTTAGATTTTAAGCCATCGCTTTAAAAAAGCTAGCCTTGTGTCAACTTTTAAATGTTTTTACGATGCTAGTGCACGCCTTTTTTCGCTTTGCAGCGTTTTTACACCTTGTTTTGTTCCTTGACACCTTACTTGTGTTATCAACATGTACTATGAAATAGGCTATTTTTCAGGATCGACCTATGGTTTGCCTCCTCACATTGATCAGAATATTTTTCATATTTCTTTAATTGCAACATTGTTATTGTTGACATTATTCGAAATCAGGATGGCTATTATGTGTCTTACGGAATTTTCGCATTTTTAGTAATTAATTTTAGACCTTTAATAATGTTAAGTGATGGATAAAGAAAAGGTGTTATGCGAGCACGTAGATGATGACACCCCAAGTTCTAGCGGTTGGTTCATCGTTATGTAAGATTGTAATTAAAATAATGAGTGAATTTTATGAGAAATGAGTGCGTTAAAAGTGGATTAGCGTGCTCTTTTTACAGAGGCAACAGTATTATGAAAATAAATATATTCACAGAGCGCCATCTAGTGCCAAAGTACTTGTTTTATAAATAAATGAGATTAAAATGTATTTGTAACATCAAAGTATTCAGTACGTGTATATTTTCCCAGTACTTTAAAACAAATTTCGAGCAAAATAAGGGGTGTCTATTTTTTACAGTCGATCTTCTCAATGTATAGACCGATTTGATCAATGCAGATGTTACATGGTATAGGTAGTAACTTAGCATATATATAGAATAAAGGGGTTCCGTGCAACGTTAAATACCAGGCATATATTACTTGGAAAATCTAGTAAGCGATTCGGTGAGCACGGCTTGCTTTGAATAAGTCATTTTGATGTTCAATTCGTCATTGCATTGTAAACTTTAAATTCTAAAGCTCACATTTGCACATCAAATATTACTATCAATTTGATAATAGCATGTTTAAACATTTATAACGCGATAAAAGTCTTATTTATCAAAGCAGAGGGTGTTTATTAGCCACATCCACTTATCATCGATTACATTTTATGGCTAAAAGGGAAATAAACAAGAGCTATTCATCAATGTATGAAACAATACTGTTATTTCTCGTGGCTTCTGTGCACAAATACTATAAGAAAGACAATAAGCCATTCATAAGATGCCGATTGTCCAAAGTTTAGCATAAAAACTTTGTTTTTTTTTTATGGTATTACTCGTATAAGCAATGGCAAGCTCCTGAATATAGCAACACATTGACAGTGTTGTTCTAAAGAAGCTCTTTAAATTAATAAATATTTTGTAATTAGGTAACTGTACAGTGTCAGTCATGAACTAGCATTATGTATATTTATATATATACAAAACCTATACATGGCACCAATCCCTTTCCCCTCTGTCAGTAAATTTTTTCTTGGGATATTTACGTGTATACAAAATTAGCACTCTCAGTTTGGTTAACTGAAATAAAAATTGGCTGTCATTTAACAACACGAAACAATTTCTTGCTATTATTTCATTTATTATATACTTTAAAGTTTGCATATTTTTGCAAAATCAACCTCCAAGACAATATTTATTGTTTTATTAGATCGACGGATCTTGAGCGAAGTTGTAATAGGCATGTAGGGATCTTGCTAAACAGAGTAATGCCAAAAAGGCGATCCTGCGAGCCCCCCCTATAAGGCCAAGAGTGACGACCGGGGTTTTAGTGGGTAGGACCGGCGGTCTTTGCCCCCGGTCCGCCCGAGGGGAGTAGGCAGCCCCCTCGGGAGGTAATCCCACATACCCCACCCCGGAGGCCGTTGGAAACTAACAGTTTTCCTCGGTATAAAAAAAAGGCATGTAGGGATCTACTTGATCTGACATAAGTATTATATTATGATTTTAAAGTTTATTAGACCGTAGTGAAAAAAGTTTCTTCATAGCTATAGTCGTAGACTTGTCTACTTTGCGATATCAGATAAATAAATAGTATATATACAGGGTGACTTTGACAAACCCGTCCAAATTCACACAGAAGAATCTTTAGTAAAAGTTATGAGAAACATGTATTTTAGTTTTGTATCACATAGTACAAAAATGTTGAGTAATCAGCATCACAAAGTCATTCAAAGAACTCGCAATTTACGTAATACGGCGCGAGAGTGCAATGACCTCTCCATCTGACCTAGTAAAAGGCCGAGGACGGCGGCATTGAACCGGGCGAGCGAATACGCACTACTCATTTACGCGGGTGTGACAGAGACAGGTAATAACAGGTTAACGACGCTGTTTGCACCATATGATTATTCTGTACCATTAATGATCCTATATAAAATATTTTATGGTGAAAATTCAACATACAATTTTTTTTGCAAAAATGGGTTCCTTAAATGATGTTTAGTGCGTAAAAAAAATTTGGACGGGTTTGTTAAAGTCACCTTGTATAACATTGTTAAATTTTTTTGCGATGTCCAACATAGGCGAGAGGATGTCGCCTGCTGAGAGGTTGCCATTGAGAGAACTCAATGGCAACCTCAAAAGAGGGGCAGAAGCCCCTCAGTTCTGAAAATATACGTAGGTAGATTTTAGGACGCGTATATTGTTATTAAGAACTAAATTTTTTGTGTTAGGCAAGGACGGATCCAAGGTGACGACCGTGGTGGCGACGCCGGGTGCCGGCCCTGACCGGCCGCAAGAGGTGAGCTATGCGGACATGAAGCTCATCGGCAACGGCAGCTTCGGCGTCGTTTACCAGGCCAAACTATGTGACACCGGCGAGCTAATTGCCATCAAGAAAGTCCTTCAGGATAAACGGTTTAAGGTAAATCTTGATAATAATAATAAATAAATAAAAGTAAATCTAACATACGCAAATCTTAATAAGGTTCTAGGTAAATATTGGTAAACTTAGCAATGTGATATTTAAAAAAAAATATTGTGATGCATAAAAAGCATTTTGCTACAAAGAGATCCAGTGGCTAAGACCACGGACCATTGTTAAATCGACGTGAACTTAGTAGTTTACTAACCATTAAATACTGAATAAATTTTTGGCATTTCCATTTCTTGATCTAATTTTATTAAATCAATAGAATTAATTTCTTAAATATTGAAACATTATTTTGTCGAAGACTAATTTAAACAAGATATATTATTCACCATTAAAACAAGTTTGTCTTCAGCTATAATACAATACATTAAAGGACGGTTTTACCTGTTAGTTAAATTTAATTTGAGTTTCCTCAACTAAGTTTTAAAAAAATTAAAGAGAAAAAAATTTTTTTTTCAACGTAAGACGATCGTTTGTCACATCTGTATTTTTAAAAAAGATTGCTGAAAATATCCGGAACATCAAATTCAGCAAAATAAACACGCGTTTAAAAACTGTTGAACGCAGTTTTAATGGTGAATAATAGTCGTAAAAATATAAGAAAACTAGCTGACCCGGCGAACTTCGTACCGCCATATTTTGTTTCTCTAATCGCAACTGAGGAAATAAAACCCTTCCGGTAAAATCGAACAGCGCCATCTATTGGGTGTATTTGCAACCTAGATGTCAAACAATATTGAAGAATTTTATCGATGAATCAACGTACACCGCCATCTATGAGAACTTCATAAAACTGAACAGTAAATAAACACTTGCTTAAGAAACAATTAATTGATACATTTTATTCGTTTACATTCACGACATAAGCGAATAATTGAGATGATAACTATCCTATCCAGTAAGTTAGACCAAAATACGGGTATATGTGAAATTTGATTGAAATCGGTTCAGTGGTTTTGGAGTTTATTGGCAACATACATCGTGACACAATATTTTTATATATAAGAAAATATTATTATTATTTACAGGCAATACTCGCGCCCTTGCGATCTTTGAAATTCCATTTATTAATATATGTGTTTTTTTGTGTTCTAGACATATTTACGCAACATTGGGACCTATTGAATTGCAGTAAATGTTTTAAACTTGTGTACATTTTTCATTTGTATTGATTTTATAGAGCCATAATTATATAATGTTTCAGAATCGAGAGCTACAAATAATGCGACGACTGGAGCATTGTAACATTGTCAAACTGAAATACTTCTTTTACTCAAGTGGAGAAAGGGTATGCACTGACTTCTTAATTTAGCCATTTAATTCTACATTTTGGTCTACACATCATAAAGAAATATTTCCGGATTTATCGAAATGATGTGTAAGTCAGAAGTAAAGAGATATTTTATTCCTTAATGAGTTAGAATTATCTATTTTTTTAATCAACGAATGAACTTATTTTCCTAAATTTACTGTATAATAAAATTAAAGAAATATCATCATATATCCTACCCAATCTCTGAATAAGATGTCTCGTTTAGGATATCCCAATTATTATCTATGTAGTAACGTGTATAGAATGCTCTTTTGTATTATATACAGTTCATTTTTTATAACTAAATAAAACACTAATGAATAATCTCTACTTGCAAATTGTACGGAATCTATAACCATATTCTAAGAATTTCCACGCGAGTTGTGGGTAGTGGTTTAAAAAATGTTTTATTTTTTAATGAAAAGACACGAGTATAGAACACAATGATTAAGGGTGTTTTAATTTTTTGTGTGTTTTATTTGGGGGAAGGCGGCAGCGCCCGCGGCAGTGAGCTCTCTCTTAAACGCATTGCAGTCTCTTGATGTCGATGTATGTTTATGAACCAATCAAATTTGCGCTAGTGTGCCAACGCACAGATTAGGGCCGCCAATAATATGGCTTCGTTTACCGAACAATATTTTACGTATATTTTATATGTTTGTCTGAAAGAAATTAATGTATCGGTCGGTAATACGAAACGCCAGTCATGCAGTGTGCATAGAATTCGAACTAAGGTACAATCACGTTGTGAGCCGTTGATATTTTCAATGAAATGTTTTCCCTAATAAAAGTACCATTGTTTTCTTTCATCATCATCACATCGACATATTTAACCATCATAATGATTTCAAAATTGGCTTTAATTATTTGTTTCACCAAATGCATAGTTTTATTCATTGCCACTGTAACTAGCACGATGTTGAATTTCCTCATACAACGCTTTAAAAGGAGTGAATATTTGATTGAATTTGTAAGTGCAGTTTTAGGCCCAAGGTTCCGTGTTCAATAGGTTCATGATTTTTTAACGTTTGACCTTGCCAGTAGGGCTGTCTATTGAAACTATAATTTCACTCTACAACTTTTCAACTAACTAATAGACCGCGTGTCTGAATTTATTCCGCTTACATCCATATTATATTTATTTTAAAACGAATATTTTATTTTGTATCTTCATAATTAATACTTATAATATTTACTACCCATTTTCGGGAAAAAAAAAACATTTAATTTACGGAATAAGGAAATAAATCTGTAAAATGGGTAAAAAGTAGAAGATTTCTACATATTTCAACATTAGAATTGTCATTACCTGATATATAGAAAATAAGCCAAAATATTTGTTTAAAGATATATTTATTCACAATATTGTCATACTTGTTTTTGCCATACGAACAAGGACTTTGTAAGTTGTATTTCCGATCTATTTTTCTATACGTCAAAAAGGAAGCTAGTATGTATAGTAGTAGTATTACAAATGATTGATTTTATCTTACAATATATTGATTGAAGTAATAACTTGCTCATACAATTTGCTTCACTTCGTAGGTCTCAAATCTCGAAAAATAAAGACCTAAATTATATTTTTACACAATGAAAATTATGGGTCAATATCGAGGGCGGCAATGCGCTTTAAAACATCCTAAATTTAAAAAGTATTTATAATATTTTAAGTTAAACCATTCTACATAAAATCAATCATTTGAATCAATAGAAAGTACGCACTGTATGATAAAAAATAATATGGCTTATAAAAGAAATTTAGCTAGGTTCCACTGTCTATTTAGTTGTGTAATTTTTGTTGTTGTTTTGTGGATTGCAGAAAGACGAAGTGTACCTGAATTTGGTGCTGGAGTACATCCCTGAGACTGTGTATAAAGTAGCACGTCACTACTCCAAAGATGAACAAACCATACCCATTAGTTTTATAAAGGTATATTGAAATATTTCTTTATATACCAAACTAGCTGTATGTAAGTAGTATATTAGTTGTCTAGTACCCATACCATAAGAGGTCTGCTGCTTACTTTATTATTAGATGACTGTGTGTGTATATTTATAGATTAACCACTTATACGATAATTTGCATACGTTGAGAAACTCAGATTTTAGATAACATAAGATTATACGATTAAAATAAAAACATTTAAAGTCATTCACTAATGAGTTATAATTTGAACTAGCTGTGCCCGCGACTCCGTCCGCGTGGAATAGTTTTTGTATGTATAAGAAATTGCCAAAAAATTCTGCCCAATACTTTGGGCAGAATTTTTTGGATATATCTTATGGTTTATTTTGGATTACAAACCCTATAAACCCTAAAATATAAATGAGATATGCAGTCAGTATTATCGAAAGCAACTGTTACGCCATGCGCCTCCGGAATACGTACGTTCGAACCTACAAAGTCCAGCCTAAGCTAAACCCTATTTCATATGATTGATGATATAAATCTGAGGCAAACTTAAATTGGAATATGAAATTTCCGAAACATCATTTTTAACAAAAACTATTTTTTTTTTTCTAAAATAAAAATATCCTAAGTTACTCCTTGATACATCAGCTATCTGCTAATGAAAGTCCTGTCAAAATCGGTGCAGCCATTTCAGAGATTAGCCGGAACAAACAGACAGACAGACAGACAAAAATTGTAAAAATGTTGTTTTGGTATATGTACCGTGTATACGTCGGAATGCACTTAGTAAAAAGCGGTTATTTTAATATTACAAACAGACCCTCCAATTTTATTTATTTGTATAAATAAACCGTTATTGGACATTTAATAATATGAAAAGAGTCCTGTTCAAACTTTAAATTCAATTAAATATACTGGGACAATTATTCACATACCGCTATTTAGTTCCAAAGTTAGTATCTCAGCACTTGTGTTATGTGTACTATATTATGCTATTCACGTTACCAAAAAATAAAATGTAAACAAATCGTAAAAGGATTTTTTGGATGTCGATTTTATAATAATCAACATGATATAAAAATTATCATAACAACTTTTAATTATTTATTAGAAATATCTCCTTCCTATATTCTTATTTTTTTATATTACTATTCCTTACTTTTAGAAAAAAACAAAATAATTTTATTTTTACAATTATTATGAATGATAAATATCAATGCATATAAAATTTACATATTTACAACATTAATTGTAATAACTTACATTATAAAGAACCTAAAAAGACAATGTTTCCAAATCTCTTACTGGTTTTATATGCTGGTAATTATAAGTGTACTGTTCAAGGTATTATTGTCGATTGAAAGGAGTGTTTTATTATTACGGTCGGATTATACCCGCCATGTTGTTTTATTCTAGCTTTGTTTGAGAAACATTGGTTTGTTTGTTTACATTTTATTTTTTGGTAACGTGAATAGCATATAGATAACTGATATATTACTTAAATACTTTTCTTTTGTAAGTAAATACATATTATACATGAAAACCCAAACGCGAGATGGGTATCAAACCTCCGCAAGCGTACCAAAGTGCGTTACGCCACGGAGTTCGTCAACCTTGTCACTTTGAAGAATAACACAATTGTTTTAAAGTTGCTGGCCATATTATACGTAGAACCATTAATTAATCTTTAGTGGTTGAGGTAGAAATAGGCGGATGCTCATTATTTGCTTTTTGTTACGTCAAATAACGTCGCTATAAACGTGTATATTTAGCTAGAACAATTTTTGAAAGTTAAATATGTGTAAATGATTATTATTTATAATACGAGGCTGTTACATGGAGAAGGAGCGGCTAGAAGCTCTCCAGCTACAAGTCTGTCATCATAGATCATGTTACCTTAAAGCGTCGTATGGTATAGGGTGGTTATGTTAAAGTGTTGTTTGTGGTGTCGGCAGCTGTACATGTACCAGTTGTTCCGGAGCCTGGCGTACATCCATTCGCTGGGAATTTGCCACCGGGACATCAAGCCGCAGAACCTGCTGCTAGATCCGAAGACGGGCGTGCTGAAGTTGTGCGACTTCGGCTCCGCGAAGCACTTGGTGCGCGGCGAGCCCAACGTCTCTTACATCTGCTCGCGCTACTACCGCGCTCCCGAACTCATCTTCGGCGCCATCGACTACACGACAAAGATTGGTTAGTATACATCATCCGCACATAGATACAGGGTGACTGACAAACCCGTCCAAATTTTTTTACGCACTAAACATCATTTACGGAACCCATTTTTGCAAAAAAATTGTATGTCAAATTTTCACCATAAAATATTTCATATAGGATCATTAATTCAATCGTACAGAATAATCATATGGTGCAAACAGCGTACGTCAACCTGTTATTACCTGTCTCTGTCACACCCGCGTAAATGAGTAGTGCGTATTCGCTCGCCCGGTTCAATGCCGCCGTCCTCGGCCTTTTACTAGGTCAGATGGAGAGGTCATTGACACTCTAGCGCCGTATGTAAATTGCGAGTTCTTTGAATGACTTTGTGATGCTGATTACTCAACATTTTTGTACTATGTGATATAAAACTAAAATACATGTTTCTCATAACTTTTACTAAAGATTCTTCTGTGTGAATTTGGACGGGTTTGTCAAAGTCACCCTGTATATAGATTCCTTATTGTTTACCACCCAAATTTCCAAAAAAAAAAAATCTACAGGAAAAATATATTACAACATATTGAACAAACGGCTGTCTTAAAACAAAATAGAGATCTCTTCCAGATAACCTAATCAGGAATATTAAAAGTACTATGTGATATAAAACTACAACAGATATAAAAAACAAGAAATAGTAACCAGTATATACCAAAAGAATTAAAATAATCAAGAAAGTAATAGCAATACAATAAAGCATATATTTAGATTGCTGTGAGCCACCACCAAAATATATGAAGATGGACGCATTGTGCGCAAGCTGCCTGTGTCTGCATTCAAGCGCAACGGAATGCAGAACGAAGAGCATTCAAAGATGCTCAGCACCGAGAATTTCCTATTTAGAAGCCCTCGTGACTTAGTTGTCGAATTGTGCACGGACCCCGTAAAAGTCGGGGCGACCCGGCAAAAGTGCCACCCCACGCCCAAACCGACACTCGGATGTTATTTACTCAAGAAGAACCAATAAAAGTGTCGCTTGAGGATATGTTAGATAATTGACAACGATATTTCGTGTCCTACTTTCAGTGTGACACGAGAAAAATAATTTAAATAAAGAGGATGACAGATTTTTCCCCAAAAAGGGTTTGACGTCAAGCAGGCGGCCGGTTGTAAAAACTAAGCCACAACTATTACAACATGTAACATGTTGTGCCGACCCCATATAATGTGGGATAAGGGCAGGAGGAAGAAGATTAAACATATCATTAGGGGCCATCCATAAATTAAGTTCACGAATTTTAGGACCTGAATTTAACCCCTCCTCCCGTTCTTGTCACTACGACTTATACGTAGACTGCTTTTTTTTTTGTTAAATATTGTTTATTTCTCTTCTACAATCTTATACATACAATATTATGTTTATATGCATGGAGATTTATTTACAATTGAATAACCGAACGCACGTAATTAGGTCAGGGAGAACAAACTGTGTCACAAACAAGCTATTATATGTATATCTGTCGTGAAAGGATGAGTGCTGTCGTATTTTGCACGGTGAGTTAGTTCCGATGCGTTTCTTTGATTTTAGCTAACTCATATATTCTGTCTCATTGTTGTCTTCTTCCAACCTTATTTTTTTCTTTTCATTGCGTTTCTTTATTTTTTCAATGTCAAACACGGCCATTCAAACGATCGTAATCATTCAGTGTCAAAAAAATGAACAACAGTGTTTGAATTCGTCTATTATAAGGATCATTTCCAATTATTTCCCAAAATCTAAATCCTTTTTTCATTCTATCTAGATATATAACTCAACAAGGTCCTTTTTTTAATTTTTTGCGCTAAAGGGAAACAATCAAAAATGCCTTAAACTTATCTTAATATCTACGTTGGATACCAGGATCACAAAATAATCGTAAACGAATTAATTAGATATTTTTAGATAATATCTAGGCCACATTAAATTTAGATTTCATAATTCGATAATAATTAATTACACATTAATTATTTGCTATAATTATCGATAGTGACTGTGAATGACGGCCAATGCCGGTGAATCGTGATAGTAGTGCGCGTTTCTCGGTCATCCGATCAAATCCTTCCAAGGCGTAAATATATTGATAATTTGTTAAAATTAGATTATCGGAACATTCTATTAATTCGTGTTCCCATTAATGCATTATTTTTAAATTTTTTAACAGACCCAAAGAAGGATCTTGTGCAAGTTTAAATTTCTAAAACAATCAGTTCAAAAATATTTTCTATGTGTATCGCCAAGCCAATAAATTAGATAAGTTGCCCTTGTTGTCAAAAACTTACGAAATATATTCCGTATATACCCTTTCGTTTGTTGTGGCAAAAAAGAAAGAATGCAAGGGACTTGGCGTAAAAAAAAACATCTAAATGTAAACTGTAAAATTCAACAGATGGTTTGTAGGCTCTAAAAGAACTTGTTTTACAATTAACCTTCAATTTATCACGGAATAAAATTTCCCCAAAATAAAAATTGATCGAAGTATAATTTAAAAATCAAGGTAACATCCCAGTCTTGGGCTCGAGCTTCTTTTTATTAGTAGCGCATGGGTTACAACACATATCAGTGCTCAATATATAATTCAGTTTTTTTTCTCAGTATAATAGTATGTATGTTTCCGCGCGATGTGCTCCTTCCCCGCCGGTACGCGTTGGCTATTCTGGGAATGGAAACCGTGATATCTAGATTGGTCTCCGAGCGTGATACCGCTTGGCTACCACATACTTTAATAATTAAATTAATAAATAAAGTTTAAAAAATAATAATGATAAACCAACACCAAAAACGATACCGCATCTACCGAACACACATTTCACAAGAAATATCTGAGAGTCACATAATATCACACACATTTACATTAAATCAAGTTATATTATACCGAGTTATATTCACACAGTGCAAGAAAACATGAGTTGTTGTTATGTGAAAATTAAAATAATTATTGTATTTTAAATTTTTTAACAAGCTCTAAATGGTCTTTATCTGAAATTTTTAAAAACATTTATTTATTGTTAGAACTGTGTACATTATAATGTTGGTAAGTACATTTTGTATCAACAGTTTGCCTTTTTAAGACGTACAAAATTTATAAAGGTTCTTTCTTCAAATTATTAGAAAATATTAGTAACATATTCATTTATTAGCAATTATAATTTTATTATATCTGTTTGAAACACAAAAAGTATAGAATTAAATTAATTTTAAGAAATAAGAAAAAATTATCATATTTAATTATATTATATCATATTATATTCTTCACTATTCTATAGTAGTAGTAGTATTGCTAGTCACATACTTTAATTAAGTATGTGACTAGCAAATCTATTCATGAAGTGTTTAGGTGTTTGAAACAATGACATGATCTATCTATCTACCACATAGCTTAAATCGTAGTTGCTTAATACTATTACTATTTAACCAAAATGCTTGTATCCCTTCTTAACATTATTTCCTCATAAGTTGGAAAGAGAAAAGGGTTCATTCGAACGTTGTGGCTGGGAATAGGAATGGATATTTTAAATTTATAATGTTTACTAATGCAATGGGGCGTACATCACAATAATAGTAATTGTAATTATTCAAATGTTAATAGTCAAAAGAAAATTATAATTAATTTTTTTTTGTTGGTAGATGTGTGGAGCGCGGGATGTGTGGTCGCGGAGCTGCTTTTGGGTCAACCAATATTCCCAGGCGACTCTGGCGTAGATCAATTGGTTGAAATCATCAAAGTATGTAGAATTTTATATATATTAACTAAAATTTCGGTTTTTTAAATGGACTAGAGTAAAAATAATGGAATTACTGCTAATCATTAGGCCTGTCCTTTTATACGGCTGTGAAGCGTGGCCAGTATTAGAGCGACACAAGCAGGAACTGCGTGTCACGGAGATGAATATGCTGCGGTGGATGTGTGGAGTGACGCGGAAGGACCGCGTTAGGAACTCCCGCATTCGTGGCGGTGTTCATATCCGTAACATTGCAGATAAATTGCAGGAGTGTCGGCTCCGTTGGTACGGCCACGTCTTACGGCAACCGGATGATTACGTGGGAAACAAATGTCTGGCCATGCCGCCTCCGCCGTGCCCCGGCAGGAGGGGTAGACCCAAAAAGTGCTGGCTTGACGTCGTAAAGAATGATATGCGTGCCAATGGACTCACTACCAGGGATACTGAAGACCGTGCGAAGTGGAGTAGAAAGAGTTGGAAAGCGGACCCCGGGCACCGAAACGGAAGTTTAGGTTACGCTTAGATGATGATGATGGAATGACTGCTAATAGTGGATAGAATGTTTTTCTAGAAACAGTGAATTCTTGGAGAAAAGTGACATTCTGTTTACTAACAGCTTATTATGTCTTAGGACTGGGCTCAGGTTACCTCTTAGAGGAAATGCACAGTATACCTGCCAGGCTTGTCGAGTTATACTTACCAGGGATCTTGTTATATATTGATGACCTTTACCATCGGTACGTGATAAATATGTGATAATGCGAAAAAAACTGCCTAAGTGGTGCATAGTTAGATACGAACCTGTGACCTCTGACTTGCTCTTCGATTGGTATACCATTTGGCTATTACGGACCTTATGTTTATTTTAGCAAGATTTTATAGCATTGTATTTATTGATAGGTATTGGGCACACCGACACGAGAACAAATACGAGAAATGAATCCAAATTATACTGAATTCAAGTTCCCACAGATTAAGAGCCATCCATGGGCGAAGGTGAGTTGTTTTCACAATTTTATCTCATATTCGTAAGCTATAGATATTCGTGAAAACCCTATCTCTAGGTTTGTTTGACAATATGTGGAATAGTTCACTAAAAGAAATAGAAATACATTACTTTTAAGCTCTATAAATATTGTGATCATCGGACAGAGCTATTTTTAATTTTTGTGTATTTTTTAGTAACTCATATAATAGATCACTTATTAGTCAGTGACAGTTCTTTAGCTCTATTGAGTTTGCTTGACTTGCAAGCTAAAAAGGATATACATATACATACGTACATATACATATTTGGTCCTTTGAAATTCTGGGTTAGGTTGCAGTATTCATCTTGAAAAATCACCTAAAATTAGCTACACTTTTCCATTTAATTGCCTCTGACTGAAACAGACCAATGCAAAATATGCGCAGAAATTTGGCTCTGTGACAAAATTTCTGCAATAGGTCCCAATGAATTCCAAAGCTTTGAAAGCAATCGGGATAACAAGCTAGGAAGAAGAAAATATAAAAATGTTTATATTTTGTGCATGAAGATCTGATTAAAATCGGTCGCATAATTGCAGTACATGTTGGAGCGTATGACCATGCCCAAGAGTGCCACTGACCACCAGCGTATCCGAGTAAGGCAGCCCTCTCTGTTCAAATTAAATGCTTCAACAAACAAAACATTGAAATATACATGATTGATTAATATTGATCAAGTTATGATAAAATCAAAACCTATAAGTTGAATGCATTTACTGACCACAGATGGCAACACAGAAGCAGCCTTTAGCATGATTAAAAGAAATATAGCACTGACTAATCGGTTGATGCTGTCTCTACTGTTTGTTGGTGTTCAGTGTGCATACGGAACGTGCCACTCTGCAGTGACTTACTCTAGAATAAAATGACATTTCTAAAATCAATTTATTTTTCATTCAAATATGAGACTGTGGCGTGGCACATGACATTTTCGTATTATCTTAAAGTAACTATCATCATTATCATCACTTAATGAGTTCTAACTTTAACGTTGTGTACATATCAATTTAATATGGATTCATGTCTATTTGATATTAACGATTGTGATACATTTTTTATTTAAGAAGTATCCTTTCTATATAAGATATGATCACACTAGTTGCTGTTAACTGTCCATAAAGTGGAGAATTTTTGAAATCAAAAGCAATTATTGCAAATTTACAACTTCTTAAATCTAAGAAAATGTCTTTTACATTTATCCTATTTTGTGATTGAATGTATCAATTTTTTTTCCTTATTTGAACGCAGCAATGTATTTGACTGCACTTTTTATGTTTTACACATGACTAACGTTGATGTTATACGAGGAAGACATGAAGGTGCGCTTTGGGTTCAGGTGTTCCGCGCGTGCACTCCGCCGGACGCGATATCGCTGGTGTCCCGGCTGTTGGAATACACGCCGGGCGCACGACTCTCACCGCTGCAGGCGTGCGCACACAGCTTCTTTGACGAGTTGCGCGAACCGAGCGCGCGGCTACCCAATGGGCGATCCCTGCCACCGCTTTTTAACTTCACCGAGTATGAGCTAGGTATTCAGCCATCGCTGAACGAGTTCTTGAAACCCCGCACGGCGGGTGGCGCCGCAGCGGGTGCGGGCGTGGGCTGTGCCAGTGGTAGTGCGGCTCCGAGCGGCGGTGGTGCCGAGGCGTCTGGCGCGCCACCCGCCGAGACTACCGAGGCGGGTGCGCCGGCTGACTCGCTGACCCGCTAGCCCGCGCCTCAAGAGGCCCCTGCGCCCATCGGGACCCACGAGCTCCCCGCATCCCTTGGGACCCCCGCGTCGTGAGCCCCTGCGCATCCATGCTCCTTAGTGATAGTTACTTTCGTGTTGGCCATCGGGAAAATTACATGCATAATTTATGTGTTTCGGCGAGTAATCGTGTGATACCGTAGTGTAATTGTCGATAGAGCTTGAGCTGTCGTAGTCGGTGAGAAGGGTAAATCCGCTGTAGAATCTGAACCGTCGCGATGTGATCACTTTGTACTTTTGTAAGCTCAAATTATCTCCATTTTGTAAATAACTTTATTTTGAATTTGAATACTTTTATTTTATAAACGACAAATTCATGTCCAGACGATAAGTCTATTTTATTTTATATTTTATTCTAATACTTTATTAGTGACCTTTATATGCTGACATGGCTTTTATCAAGTGAGTGACTGGGATGCATACACTCGCGCATCGACCAGACCGCTGATGCTCCCGCTCCATCCGTGCTAATGTTAACGGCTGTTTCAAGCGACTGCCTTAGATGAATTTAGATATCTGCTGCAACTATTAGGCGTGCTGTTCGCACTCGTTTACGCATTTTTTCATTTACTACATGTTTGTAATGACTATTACAGTACTTCTTAATAGCGTAGAGCAGAAGTATGAGAGAAACGTAAAATAAACACTAGTGGCGCCACCTAGCTGGTATATGCCATTATCGTTAACGCATTGGCATATATCTTATTGAAGAGCATACTATATTTGCAACATGCGGGTATAATTCAAAAGAGTTCTAGCAATAGGGGACCGTCATAAAAGTAACTAAAATATATTTAGAAACAATTTACATCACATTAATGTTGTAGTTAGTATTGGAAATTTAGAATAAAACAATGATATTCTCTCTGTGTGTAGTGTTTTCTTTTTAGCTTATCATACATTTTCCATACAAGTGATGTGACATATGTAAGAAGGTGGTGTCATTAAATACATATTACACTTTAGTTTTCTATTGAAGTTCCAAGATAATGAAGTGTATCCAAAATTTTATTTATAATATATATCATGATTGTTTTTATCCATTGCCAAGTTGTTTGATCAGTTCAGTTTTTATGGTTATGGCTCCAATGTCTGGCATAGACTTTGCCAGTATCGAAGTTATAAAAGTGACAGGTCATGTTTGGTCCCCTATTTGACATAGCAATTTATATATTTCGTCGCGTCAATAGATGCATCCAAGGTTCTTTTTATTATCACAAACTGATCTCTCATGGTTATTTATAATAATTATATCTAAAAATATTTGTATTATATAAACATTTCAGATTATATAAACTTTTAGACATAACTATATATATATAGATTACTATATGTATGTTTTTTGGCAACTTGTATGTAGATTATTGTTTTGCGCTGGTTAAATTGTAATTTACCTATATAATAGCACTGTCGGTGTCCTAATATTAATGATATAGGTTTTCGATAGTATTCTATATTCAATAAATGATATTTCTATTAATTATAAAATTTGTCATTGCGAACACTATGGTTATTAGTAGTCATTTATGAGAAAAAAAAATGTTATAGTAATGCTATAAATTTCATTGTCATAGTTATTAAGTATTTAAGGTAAATTCCTTTTGCACTTTTTGAAATACAGTAACATACTAGGCAGGTATTCAAGTATACCTTCATCGTAAAAACTAGATGTGTAATGTCGATTGAATAAAAACGTTTCCCCGAAGCTTACTGTTACTTAAAATCACTCCCGATTTACGTAATTGTTAGCAAACTAAACAAGTCTCTATATTTAATACTCTATAAAGCATTTATTGTCTATGGGAAGTCAATTTATGGAATTGACTATGGTCATCTGTAGGGTAGATAAATCTATGGTACAGAGATTTGAGACTACTATGTTTAAGGGAGGGAATTTAAATAACTTTTACACACATTAAGGGGAAACTTAAACCAATGACTTCCTGCAGAAAAATCTTTCACAAGTAATATAGCATCGAAAAATTGAGTATACTCATTGTCCATTTATTCAATGAATAGATCAGCAATTACTTTTATTCTGCTCGCGATTACAAAACATGTTATGTCTGAAGGGCAGAAATTAAATAACTGACTCTTGATAAATACAACTTACATACCAGATGGTAATCGGCCAAAGCTAATATCGACATTCACATTAGATGCATTTGTAATTAGATTATTTGAAGTGTTCTAATATAAACTAATACACTTTGTAGTGTTATTATACTGTAAAATGCAATCAGACCTGGATCCCGACCATGCAACGGTGTAATTCCTTGTGTATTATTATGAACCAATATACTAAACTAATTAATTATAAATTACTATCGTACGATAAGAGGAGCCCTCGGCGCATCGATTTGAAATCACACATAGTGAAGCTTAGTTGTGGTCGTTAAGGCTATTCATTTGCTACACCTTTATAATTCGTGTAAATATATTATAATTATATATTAATGGTATGACTCGGGTGGTGTTCGCTTTGGTGGACGCGCTCGCAGACACGGTAGTGTTTAGATACGCATATTTTTATTAAGTCTAATATGAATTTTGTAATCGACGTTGCTTCTAAAGACCTTTGTGTAAAAAGTTATAAGACATTACTAGTGACCTGAATGCTGGCAACAATGTTATTGAGACGTCTTTATTCCACTGAATTCTCACTTCACGATTTGCGTGCACATTCACTACATGAGAATTTCTAGATTCAAATGCATAGTTTTGGATTATGGAGTTATGACATATATAAATTATTTAAAATAAAGGGATTTTTCTTATTACTGTAATATTAAATTTTAATAGTGAGTGAAATTTGTATTTTGTTTTGTTTTACCGATTTGAGTACGTCGTAACCCATATCGTTGTTAGTAATGATGGAAAATAACATACCTAATTATAAAAGTAAATATAAAATGATAGTAATCATGGTTTTTTATTTCATCCTGCTTCAATTCCTTTTGATCAGACCGAGAAATGAATTATTTTACGGACAATAGTAAGCGACTGATTGTAAAATACAACAACAGGATGAAATTTGATTCTGCGTTGTATAAACTATGAAACAATTAATAAGATATAATTTGGATTCGTTTCGCTTTCACTTCAAAACCTATGATTCAAGTGATAAGTATTGCTAAAGTACCTGTGCGTCAATTTTAGTCAGTTCTTTTTCAGTACTTCTTAGCCTTTTAAAATAAAAGCAATACAAATATTTGAGTCTGGCTAAACTCATGAATGCTAAACAAAGCTACAGTTACAAAAAAAAAGAATAAATGACATTGATATTCAGTGTGACCGTTTTTAGTATAATCAGTACCAAATTGGTATAATTTGGGCTCCGTAAAACTTTAATTTAGTTTTTTTTTGGTATCCTTTCATATTCTGGTATTTTTTGGTATATTTTTAAACTTTAAACATTTTTAAACATATTATTGATATATTTTTGGGTTGGGCGGGCAACAATAATTTCCATTCGTTCGTATTTCGTTCACATAATTTTGTCTTTGTCCGATGTTTACCGCAACTGCATCTTTTTGTCTCTTTCGAACGGTTAATGCTAACAAAACCGCGGATCGTGCTTTAGCTACATATCTACGTTACATGCTTTACGTCGCGGGTAATTACTGAAACTTAAAAAATGATTACTAGCAATAAGTATAAAATGAACTACGGATTTTTTTGTTCTTTATTTATGTCTCTGTGTTATCGTGCGTGTGTATTGAAGATAATGGAGCGCAAATACGATCAGAAATATAGATCTGAGTGGGAACAAAGTTTTCTGAAAAGTTTGTTATGTACTCAAATATCGATTTCCCATTAATGAAAAAATATTTTCCGAGTTACGTTTCACAGACCCACAAGTAGCGGCTTAGGAAAATTTTACATCTCATATCAGCGTTATGGACAGGTTTCCGAACATTACTACAAATGATACAGTAAGACAATTAATCGACGAGGAATATCGTCAAATTAAGTATGATTCAGAGGTACAAAACCTGATGTGTGGTTCTAGTGGTAGTGCTAGTGCTGTAAATGTTGAACAGTTTTGGAGCAAATTAAGTTGTATTGTTAACAGTAAAAATGTTCTTAAGTACAAAAATTTGACTAATTTTGTAAAATGTCTAAAATGCATACCCATTTCAAACGCTGAATGCGAAAGAATTTTCTCAAAAATTAATCATATAAAAACTAAATACAGAAACAGGTTTATAGCTAAACATATTGCGTGTTGCATGTTAAGCAAGGTCTAAGGGAGTGTAGGTTGTGTCTTATTTGACCCATCGA
Organism: Malacosoma neustria; assembly: GCA_963693495.1. NCBI lineage: Eukaryota > Metazoa > Arthropoda > Insecta > Lepidoptera > Lasiocampidae > Malacosoma > Malacosoma neustria. Next base: position 10,469,240 of record OY856385.1, on the reverse strand, counting down.
AAGATATGGTAAAAAATAATCCGTCGAATACTGACTATTTGGAATAAAACTTATTGTAAATATTTATTATTATTTTAATATGTCTGTATAATGAACGTGTGTAATTGGTAAAATTAAAAAAGTAACTGTTATTAAGTGTTATAATTAAATTTTTCCTCTTCTACATTTTATTTTTATTTTAATATATTTTTAGTATAATTCAGCATGTGTTTTGTTATTATTTAGTACCGGCACCTTGTAGTTTTAGTAGATCACGATTTTTGAAAACGGTCACACTGTTGATATTCGACTGATTGTCATTTGTCATTGTCAATTTGTCATGTAAGCCACCTATCAGACAAACATTCATTCAGGAGGTAGATTTTGTTAGTAAATTGATTAAATTTAATCGGATCTCGGCTTAATTTTCTTTTCGTGAGATTCTAGCAGTAGCCCCTGAAATTGCGGTTAACTGTAACTGTGTGATATAATTATCGAACGAAGAAAAATAGTAAAATAAATTTAAGCTTTAAATTCTTTATCGAATGAATTCTGTTTTAGCTATTGGTTGTTGCAGTGAATATATATTTATTTAAGATGCATGATGCGTATGAAATTTCTCATTTACTCAATGCTACTGTACAGATTGAGGCTATAGCTGCTTATGGTAAGATTTAGATTTCTTAACATAATTTAGTTTAAGGGGCGTAAAGGAGCAGAAATCTTATAAATGACAGGGTATTGGTATGAAAATAAGCTTATTTTTATAAAAATGTTAAGATTTAAAAAAATACTGGGATTATATTTACTGAATTATATTTTATGATTAAAAAGCTAGATGTATAGACACACATTGAGATAAATAGAAGATAAGCCAGTAAGGATAAGTAAAAGATATAACCAGTAACGGGTACAGAGTAAATCTTAACAAAACTGGAATTGGTAAAAATGGGGAATAACAAAGCAGCATGTTTGAATAAATTACTATCAATATATTGGATATTTTAATTTTAATTACATATTTTTATTAATTAAATATATTTTATTCTGTATCATGATTTCTATTATTACAGTTTCAATTGAGTTATGAAAAGTTCTAATATTGTAGAAAATAAATTAGTAAGACTTCAGTTAGATAAATTCAACTATAATAGAAATGTGGTCTAAAAGTTTATTTTTAAAAATATGTTGAGATAACATCTAAACTTAAAATTTTATGGAAACATTTCATGAAGTTTTTAATTTAAACATAATGTTCATTTATAATTTAATGAAGTTGGTTTTGAAAAGAGATTTAGGGTTTCTGAGATTCTTTGACTTCCCCAGCCTGGAAAGAAACCTTTTTAATTTTGTGATTTACCATTTAAATGTGTCTTTGTTGTTTTGCTATTAACACATGACATTAAATATGTTTTCAGAGACCAACCTGTTATTGGGGACCAGACAAGGACATTTGTTGATGTACTCTCTTTCTCAAGATGAGGGCTCTCAAAAATATCAAGTACAGTTGCTGCGATATAGAAAAAATTTCAGTAAAAAACCAATACAGCAAATTGAAGTGATTCCAGGTGAATAAATTAATATTTAATCATGATGTTACACGAATATTACAATTTCAGTCCCTGCTATGGCAGGCTCCATGTTTGATTTTTTTATCACACAAGATAAAATAATTGTCATTTATAGAAGGGAGTTGTAGTATGGAAGGAAATGAAGGCACATCATTTTAGGAAAGCTGCCCGTTTAGATCACTTGTCTTTGTGTAAGTTGCCATTTCATATTATACTAGATAGTCACTAGTCTGAAAGAAGATGTAGTGACAAAAATTGAGAAAGGTATGCCGAGATGGTTTGGCCATGTCGAGAACATGAATGAAGAACGATTGACGAAAAAAGTGTATAAGGTGAGTGTGAATGGAAGTGTTGGAAGGGGTAGACCTAGGCGGACATTTCAAGACCAGATCAGGGACGTCTTGAAAAAATGCCAGGTCAAGAGTACCCTAAACCGAAGGACATGTATGAAGGGAATAATGAAAGTGGACGAAGCGAAACAAGTATGTAAGGATCGTAGCAAGTGGAAAGAAGTGGTCTCTGCCTACCCCTACGGGAAAGAGGCGTGATTATATGTATGTATGTCACTAGAATTTTGGATATACTTGTCGTTCCTTATAAGTGAGATCTGAGCACAGAGATTTTATGAATTGTTATTATTTCACAACACAAAGCACCTTGTCCTATAAATAGGAATAGAGACCAATTTCTTTCTTAGTGAATCATAAAAGGCGACATGTTACTCCTACGAAGTTAAGGCATAATTTAATTTCCTTTTGGCACTCAAGGGTTTAATGACAGTCACTCTATTTCAACTAAATTTAATCACATCTATACATTTCTAGTGCCTTTTAGTCTAAGAAAGATCAATTGCACAAAAAGGATATTTGTCAATATACTCAATAATGTGCTTCAAAGTGCAAGTTTTGGATACAATTGGGATTCACACTTTATTGATGATAAGTTTTTCATAATCTTCTACTTCATCTTCTTGTGGTGTGTATACTTTCTACATTTGTACAGTGATCTCAATGTTCAGATTACATCATAATATTTTCCTTTACTATCAGTATATGTCAAATATTCTATAATATCCACATTAGACAAAAAGAAAACCGCCCAAGAGGTACATATCATCATGGAAATCGTTTTCCTGACCTCTGGATTGAGTGTGAAACTTACTCTCAATGTCCTTTAGAAACAAGTAGCAAGACTTCCTAGTGCAGTGTTTTTCAATCTTTTTGAATACGCGACCCTTTTAAGGGTTGAAAAATTCTGGCGACCCCCTTGGGCCATAGAGAAACAAAAAGTTAGTAAGTAATTTATAAGACTATGTTTATGATTTTCTCTATTTTGGTACCTATACTCATTATTAAGATCACATTATGTAAGAAGCCGCGCCAGCTTTGATAGTAAGTACGAGGTAAGTTCGTAAGGCTGCGTGCGGCTTTGATTTGGACGCCAGTTTGCGCGAACCTAATTTCGCGGCGTTGCCACACCGCATCATCGTCGCGGGCGAGAGTTTTTTCCTTTTGCCGGTGAACCCCGGCTTCGCGACCCCCCAAAGGGTCGCGACCCACAGATTGAAAAACACTGTCCTAGTGTATTAAAAAAACAAGTAATTCTGTTTATCTACTTCAATCATTACAATAAAAGTGACTTACTTACTGATGGGTTCTTTCTACAGTATAGAAAGTATTATGCCTGCCTAGTAATAGGTAAACACATAAAGTGGTGAAATAGTCATTGTAGGGATAGCCTCCCCATGTTGAGGGCTTTGTGACTATTAGAAAAATGTCCCTACATGTACCTCCATGACATTGCTCCTCTGCACGCCCGGCCACAAGATCATTGAAGTAACAAAATCATCAAGCCACAGACAGGCCAACAGAAGACACTAATGGCCTACAATAGCCAAGATTGGCCTACTAAGTCAAGATGCGCCTATATAAAGCTGCGGTGAAGCCACGCCAATCGTGGGGGTACGCTCCCACGGCTGGAGCTGTGGCTCCATGATGTGTCATGAGGGCGTTGTCGCTCCCTGAGATTATGCCGGTGTAAAGAGACCAACTCAAGGCCATAAACTTTCTCCATGAAAATGTTGTGGAGAAGAAGACCCAAATCGAATGGGCTCATACTTATGGTCTTATAGTACTCAGCACAATTTGTAATGGGTCACTACCATTAGGTTTTTTTATAATATATTTCTTTTTTGTTTCAGAGGACAACTTATTATTGTGCTTAACAGATTCAATATTTGCGACATACAATATAAATGGTGTAAATTTTCCATTAATAAAATCATATGAACAAACAAAAGGTGCTTCATTGTTTGCTTTAGGAAAAAAGGTAAATTGTTTCTTTTTCTATTGTTATGAATATTGTATCTTTAATTTATTATTAAAATATATAATGTTTATGTTATTAAAAAGTCTGAACAATTTTTCATTCAGTTTTCACATCATGAATTTTATGATAGTTGGTTATTTGTGATTTTCTTTTATCTATGTAAGTTATTTATATTTTTATGAGTATGTGGTGAAAAACATCGATCCCATCCCAAATCCAACTGCCTGCTAGTGCACCTTGCTACTAAACAATGAATGAATTTCTGATGCGAAGTTTTCCTTTCCCAACTGTGTGGTCAGACTGTAAGTAGTCATCCGCAGTCTACAACTAGTTCCGCCCTATGTTATTCAACTGTGGACAGAAGGGTTCAAAGTCTCGGTCTGCGGCTAACTTTGGCACTAGATGGTGCTGTGTGAATTGCCTCACTATATTTAATTTATAATAAATAATTTTTTTGAATGGTGAAACACATCTTAGTCAATAATATTATTATTTTTACAGACAATAGTATCAGAAAGTGGTGTAACAACAATAGACATAAGACTATGTATAGCTGTTCGTAGAAAACTTCTAATATACTATGGTGAAAATGAGGATTTTCGTTATCTCCTTGATTTTACTGTGTCAGATGTGCCTAAGGTTATGTCCTGGGGACATCAGTACCTTTGTGTGGGATTCAAATCTGAATATATGTTGTATGATGTGAGTACAATATTATTATTACTTGTGTTTTTGTCTGTTCTGAGGAGTAGTGTGTATTAGTGGTCAATCCAAATCATCAACACAAATAAATTATATTTTATAGTTAATCAAACTAAAAAGTTTAAAATAAATGTTAGTTTAAAAAAAACTAAAGACACACTTTTATAATTATAATCAAACTAAAAAGTAAAATATAATTCTTAACATAAGAATAAAATTACTGATGCGAAAATTAATATTACTGTTCTAATGGGACTAAATGGCGTTGTATGAATTGGCACACCATATTTATTTATTTTTAGTTGATCATTGAATATTAATTAATTGTTCTAGATCGAAACTGGCAAGCCGAAGGAACTATTTCCTACAAGCAGCTCCAAATCCTTGGAACCATCAATAGCCAAGTATTCGGAGACTTCGTTCCTTCTTGGACGTGATCATACCTCTGTGTTAGTTGAGGAATCTACTAATATAGATATTAAGAAAACTATAAAATGGACAGAAGCTCCGATAAGTGTTGGTAAGGAGTTTTAAATCTATTTAGAATGTTATTTAAACAATTACATACATACATATAATCACGCCTCTTTCCCGTAGGGGTAGACAGAGACCACTTCTTTCCACTTGCTACGATCCTTACATACTTCTTTCGCTTCGTCCACTTTCATTATTCCCTTCATACATGCCTTTCGGTTTAGGGTACAATTACAACCAGTATATATAAAAATAATGTTTATGTGTGCGAGTCCTTTCTCACTTAATAACCAAAAATAAGAAGTCTTAGTTGGGGTTTTGTTCGTTCTTCAAGAAGACTCACCTGTTTGCAGATGAAATTGACCTGACTTTAGAGGGTTGTATTGCAAGCATATCTTCTTTCTCTTTGGAGCGACTACCGGTGAGGTTTATTTAGCCAGCCGGGAGGGTTGGGGGACCAGCTTAATACTTGATGGGAAAGTATCACCCGGGATATCCCATAGGTGAACTCACCGGCCAGGGGTGTCGTAGAGAAATGACTAAATGTCGATCCAGACGCAACACGACCCCTCCTCATAAAGGCTTAAGGTGACTGAGGTGTGACTGGGCTTTTTAGTTGAGTGATTGCAGTTGTAGGGCGGAGAACCCCACAAACCCGCTTCGACTTACTATTAACCGTCTGAGAAGTATAAGTAATTGTATGAAAATCCAAATACAGTAAATACAAATTAAAATTGAAGAAACAGTTTTATTCAAGTTGACAAATATGTACATCGTTACATAGTTCTTTATGCTTTAATTAGCTTTTAGTTGAATATTGTGATCAGGTGCAACGTACCTAATTGTTGATTTATTTAGTAGCACATGAAAATATTTATAAACTTAAAGACTACATTCCTTCAATTTTATATACTAGCTTTTCAATTTTACAAATATACTGAAGAGACGACATTGTTCTTGTCTATTTTGCTAATGGTTTAGTATATTTATATAAACTATTGCAAGAGAATAGACAATATTTTCATTTATTCATGAAGGGTCGGAGAAAGAAGACCTCTGCGACCAGGGTCGGCCTGTTGTAAAAGGCGCAAAACAACCTACCTTAGCTACGTGGTAGGGCCCCTAGCCCGCATGGATTGCGGCCACCTTTGGTCGTAAGTATGCCGCCATAATAACTTTGTGTTGTGTTCCAGCATTAGTGACCCAAGTTCCTGTATCCTTATGGGACAGCAGAGTTTTCGCGATGCCACTTGCATAACACCCATAGCCGACGGTGACTGCTAAACTCCGAGCGGGACGTCAGCCTGTCCTACATCAAAAAAGAAATAAGCTCTTACAATTTTGTCATAGTGTAATTTATTAAAACATTAATTAATATTTTTAGTATGGGATGAGCCATACATACTTGGTCTGTTGCAAGATCAAGTGGTAGTTCAAACAGTGGAGCCCACGGTATTTATACAGTCATTAATGGAGTTGAATAAAGCAAGACTAATGTATAGGTGAGTTATTAGTTTAGCACTAAAATAGCTCATTTATTACATATTTATTATTAGATCGATTGTACTTGTCTACATTGTATCGTACTCGTATATCGATTTTACTAGGAATGTTAAATAAATAAATATCAAAAGGATGAGACTATGGGCATTTTGGCAATGCATCGCCGATAAATACCAAATAATAATGTTTGGGATTTTCTTTTCGCAATACACTTCCTATAATATACGAGGGTGGTCTGTAAAGTTTCCGACCTCAACATGAAGATAGCAGCACTCATAAAAAAGCTAGTGAATTTCGTTGTTAATCTGTTGACAATTACTCACCAAAGTTTCAGCCATTTTGGACGCGCAGTTGTTATGTGACAGTCGTTTGAGTAAGTTGATGTGTGTTTTTATGAAAATGGACAAAATCGAGTTTCGAGCTGTCATTAAATATTTGTTTTTGAAAGGCAATACGCCTACGCAAATCAAAGATGAGTTGGATTCTGTGTATGGGGAGGGTACTCTGCACCATCATTTACCACAGTGACATTTTGGGCAGCTGAATTTAAACGTGGCCGTAAGAGCTTGGGAGACGATGAACGTTCGGGACCATATGCCTTGCCAGATTTAGCCCCAAACAATTTTATTTGTTCCTTCATCTAAAAATTGCGCTCGGAGGACAGGGATTTGCGTCAAATGAAGAGGCAATCACCTTCGTGAACAATTATTTTGCAGATAAAAATGCCGAGTACTATTTGGACGGGTTACAGTGGTGGGAGGTAAAATAAACAAAAATCTGGAAAATGTCTTGTATCTTTGTTAGGTAGGAAACTTTTCAGACCACCATCGTATTAACTCTATTTCGTGACCATAATCCTTTAGATCAGTTTTATTTGGAATTTGGATTGGGAATCATACGCTAGTTTGTAGGGAGCAAGGAAGGACTTTTCGGTATTTGACGGTCGGATAGCAGTAGCCCTATAAAAACATATAGACACACTTGTTACATTCTATTATGTGCATAGGAAAAGGAAACGTCAGAGAAGGACACTGATAGACGTGCGTTTTGTTTTACAATCGAACCAGGATAAAACTCTTTACAGAACTTAGGTTCTGCCCGGTTGGTTACAAGTTCTTTCCACTAAAGTTATTTTTTAAATTTATAAATTGCAGGTGTAAACGTGGTTTGATATTCATATCCTCCGTGGGGCAAGTGTGGTGTCTCAGTTCTGTCGACATAACCAAACAGAGGCAGCAATTGTTGAAGAATAAACAGTTCGAAATTGCTATTAATTTAACGGTATGCTCATTTAATTTATTTGTTTTAAGTGTCAAGACGTCATTATCATCATCATCATCTAAGCGTAGTATCCCGGTTGCAACCTAAACTTTCGTTTTGGTGCCCGGGGTCCGCTTTCCGACTTTTTCTACTCCACTTCGCACGGTCATCAGCATCCGTGGTAGTGAGCCCATTGGCACGCATATCACCCCTTACGACGTCAAGCCAGCACTTTTTGGGTCTACCACTCCTGCCGGGGCCCGGCGGAGGCGGTATGGCCAGACATTTGTTTCCCACGTAATCATCCGGTTGCCGTAAAACGTGGCCGTACCAACGGAGCCGACACTCCTGCAGTTTATCCGCAATGTTACGGACATGAAGACTGCCGCGAATAAGGGAGTTCCTAGCGCGGTCCTTCCGCGTCACTCCACTATGTCAAGACGTCATTATAACAGAGGTATATTCAGTTCCATTCTAGGTCTGGATAAAGCCTACACAGTTTCCTCAAAAGTAGTGACTTGGTTTTCACAAAGACGACTGAGTCGCTTAAAATACGGAGCAAAACTGTTGTCAGGGCTTCCTCTGTTGATTCGTACATAATAGGTTTTAAAAACTGGCAGGAACGGTTCGCTTATGTGGCAATTGTATGGTAATAGGAAAACTACAAAGCCTTACGTGTGAAGCTCCAAATTATCTTAATTAAAACTTGTAAATGTAGTTAGTATACTTATAACTTATTATACTTATACTTTTGATAAGTTATACTGGTTTGATAAGTTATACTTAACTTATCAAAACTTATTTTGATGTAGTATTTTACTGCTAGTATTTATTATGACAATTTTTAACTACGAATAATGAAGCTTATTTTTAAGACAACAGTCATATTATTACCTTTATTCCAATGAAACTTAGATTGATCCACTAAATTAAGAGAATAGATTAGTTCTGACTATTTTATAACATCAATGTTCCTACGTACAATTTATCACTTTCTATATATAAATTTAATCTATAAACCATATTTGTATGTGACAAATCATATAAAATATTGTTTTTCCTGTTACTAATTAATTGGAAATCATATTATCAAAATAATATGATTTCCAATTAATTAGTAACAGGAAAAACAATATTTAACGTTCAGTAGTTCTTATTGCAGTATTTAGACAGCATGTTTCGTACTAAATATAAAAAACGTGAAATTCAAATAATCGCTTTGATTAATGTAAGTTTAAAATGTATAAACTAAAAAACACTTCTTCATCTAAGCGTTGCATCCCGGTCGCAACTTAACTTCCGTTTCGGTGCCCGGGGTCCGCTTTTCGACTTTTTCTACTTCGCACGGTCTTCAGGTATGCCTGGTAGTGAGCCCATTGGCACGCATTTACGACATCAAGCCAGCACTTTTTGGGTCTACCCCTCCTGCCGGGGCCCGGCGGAGGCGGCATGGCCAGACATTTGTTTCCCACGTCAGCATCCGGTTGCAGTAAAATGTAGCCGTACCATCGGAGCCGACACTCCTGCAATTTATCCGCAATGTCACGGACATGAAGGCTGCTTCGAATGCGAGAGTTCCTAACGCGGTCCTTCCGCGTTACTCCACACATCCATCGTAGCATATTCATCTCCGTGACACGCAGTTCTTGCTTGTGTCGCTCTAACACCGGCCACGCTTCACAGCCGTATAAAAGGACAGGCCTAATGATGGTCTTATAGACCTGTCCCTTCAACTTTACCGGCATCTTGGGGTCACAAATGAAACCAGTTACTTCACGCCATTTGGCCCATTTTTTTATTGCTCAGGAACAACAGATATACTGACAGCTAACTTAATATTAAGCAGTTAGCATCGCCTATAGATGTTTGTGACGCTAGAGACAGCACGGAAACGCTGCTGTTTTCATAGGGGTACAACCAGCACAACAGGAAGCTGTTTGTCGCATTGTAATTCCTTGACGGGCAGATCAGTTTCAATGCGGTTCCCTTTCAACATAAACCTAGTTCAACTGAATAGGTTCTTAACTGCTTGAAAATCAGAGTAGTGGATCCGGTATTTTCAAATTTTGCTGTTTATTGACGAATTATTGCTTTTGTATGCTAATATTATCAGTTCTTCTATAAAAGGATGCCCTGGTAAATTATATTTATAAAATCATTACTAAGAAGCTTTATTATTTGAAGTTAATCCGTGCAGGGGCGGAGACAGAAAACTGACCTCTGCGGCCGGGGTCGGCCTGTCGTAAGAGGCGACAAAACAACCCACCCTATTTACGTGATAGGGCCTCAAGCCCGTCTGGATGGCGACCACCTTTGGTCTTAAGTATGCCGCCATAATAACCTTGTGTTGTGTTCCGGCATTAGTGACCCAAGTTCTTGTACTTAAAGGGAAAGCAGCGTGTTCGCGATGCCACTGGCGTTACAAACACTAATATGCGATGGTAACTGCCAAATTCTAAGCCGGCCGTCAACCTGTATGCTGTCCTACAGCAATAAAAAAGTTATGTATGAAAAATGCTATATTGTAGGGTAGAGTATTGTTTAAATACTTTTTTTTAACAAAATATTAGCATAGTATATTTTGCAATTAACTTCTCTTTCTTTTATTTCTACAGTATTCATTTATTATATTATTGTACCTATATAATACTGTCCTTCAGGACTTATCAGTATGCCCGCCGGAAGAAAAGAAACAGAAAATCAATTCGATACAAATGCTATACGCACTCGAATTGTTCGACAATAAGAACTATTCCGGAGCGATGAAAGAGTTTCAAAAGTTGAACACCGATCCGGCTGACGTCATCAAATTGTTCCCAGAGTTAGATATGAAGGATGGAAAAGATAATAAATTAAAAGGAAAGGATTTAGAAAATGCTCTAAACGCGTTGATAGATTATTTGGTTGGGCTTCGAGCCAAGATTGGGAAGGTCAATGTAAGTCAAGGAGGTAGTCAGGATCCTGCGGGCAGTTTAGCCCAAAAGGGTGAGGGTGTGGAGGAACCAGCAGCTAGTCAGCGGAATGTGGCGCAGCAGTTGGAGTTGATCGATACTGCCTTATTAAAATGCTACTTACAGGTATTTTTTTTATTTAGATTCTTACAAATATTTACCGGACAATTGCGTTTAGACCATAACAAACCATTTGCAGATTCTATAAATATTACCTATATACTATGTGCGAAAACACGTAGGTGAGCAGGTGGTGGTATATCTTCATCATCATTGAAAGTCGTTTTAAATTATCTGCAAACAACTGTCTTTTAAGGCAGCCTCACGCGACCATTTTTCTTGTGGTCTTGTTTGGCTTCGGTGATCGTTTCTACACGCGTAAGCATATCACTCCGTCCGGGCATCGGGTGGTAGAGGAATACTGGGGAGGTTTTAATGGGTATACCAGCGATGTGCGTTCCCTAGCCAGTTGTGAGGGCGCACGGGAGTTCTACTCTGCCCTGCTGCGAGCTTATAAGCGGTTCCCAACTTATCAATGAAAAAAAAAACTAATATCGCTTGGGCACTGTGACTAATATCTTTAGTCTGATGTTTTGAGAAAGCATGGGTAGCTTAATAGTTCAGATAATAGGATAGCTAGAATCCAAATAAGGCTCTTGGTTAGGACCGTCATCCTATCCTTTTTGTCTTGCCTACCCGCAAGTTAGTTTAGATGCTGCGACGCCTGATGGTGATTTCGAATAAAACTACTCGACCACCGCCGCGCCGCCCTCTTCTTGGCTAGCGCCCGCACCGACGACACATACCGTCGACTCTTGGTTAAACCCGCACAAGGTTTATTATGTGTGTTATTATTGAACAGCTAGTTATATAAGCCGACACTCAAAACCGTACAACCAGCCGTAGAAGGTAGCAGATCGAAGAACCTCAGGTGAGTCGCCACTCTTTCTAACTTGCTGGGTATTTCCGTCTCCTTTCCTTTCCACGTTAATTATTGAATCCGCACTATCTTGGTTTCCCGCACCGTGGCTACCATCATTCTAGATCTGAGCCGCACCATTCTTTTATACGGTCCTTCAGTCTCAACAGCTCTCTTTATAGTTTGCTGGTAATAACTAAGTGATAATATATGCGGTGTAAGGATCATATTGGTGCCACCACGACTTTTGACGTTTAATTGGGGCTGCTACACCACTGATGAGGTTCTGACGCAAAGTCTACTTTCAGCGCTTAGAAGATCATTTTGACAACACTTGCGGAGTTCATGGTTTTAATTACTATCTCAAATCTGGGTGTTTATTTATAATTTGCATTTATTTGCAAATAAAAGTATATAAGTAGTAATATATCAGTCGTCTTTTACCCATAACAAGTTTACTAGTTACTTTGGGACTAAATGGCGCTGTTTAAATTGTTGCAGTTTATAGAAAGGACTCAAATGATAGCTTTAGATGCAATCGAAGCATACCACTTAAAAATGCTTTTTATAATCTGTGAAATATTTTTAGACGAATGACGCCTTCGTTGCGCCTTTATTACGCTTGAACAATTGTCGATTGGAGGAGGCCGAGAGGACCTTACTCCACCACGGGAAACACAGTGAACTAATAATCCTATACCAAAATAAAGGGCAGCATACAAAAGCACTGCAGCTTTTAAGGGAGCAAGCCAAGCAGCCGGACTCCAGTCTAGAAGGTTACAGAGGAACTAAGAAGTATTTACAAGAATTAGGTATTCATTTCTTTGTTAACATTAGCTTAGATATTAATTTTCATATTATTATAAAACTGTTAAAATTTTTTTTTATTATTGTTTGATTTATTACTCAATATTAAAATATCCATACTATTATTATTATTATTGTGAAAGTAACTCTGTCGGTCTGTTACGTTTTCTCGCCTAAACCCATTTTGAAATTTTTTCGTAGAGATAGATTGGACCATGGAGAAAAACACAGGGCATTTTGTTGTGAAAATAAAACTTGAAGGGGGTGAATAAAATATAAATAAACAAAGCGCGTGTTACAATATCAGGAGCAATGCGTTCAAACAGTATCAATACTATTAAATCTCCAACAACGGATGAGAATTCGGTCCACTACAAAATGTTTTTTTTTAATATATGTCAGAACAACATTTTCTTTCCAGAGGCGGAGTATAAATACTAACCCCTACGTCCGGGGTCGGTCTGTCGTAAAAGGTGACAAAACAACCCTAGCTACGTGGCAGGCCCCAAGCTTGTATGGATCGCAACCACCTTTGGTCTAAAGTATATCGCCATAATAACCTTGTATTGTGTTCCTTCATTAGTGATCCAGGTATCTGTACCCATATGGGACAGCAGAGCGTTTGCGGTGCTCCTACCATCGCAAAAATCTAGGCGACGGTTACTGCTTAATGTCTTGGCAGTAAAAAAAATTGCCTGGAATTAAAATTAAAATATTGTGACTTCTCTTCAAACTCGTTTTAGTTTAAATCCGCCACTGCAACTACAATCAATATAAATACAAAATACAGACAACGTAATGTAGTTCCAAAGTAATGAGCATAACACTTGTGTTATGGGTACTAGATAACTTTTATCCTTTTTTTGTAAATAAATATTTTTGTGACAATTCATACAGCACCATCTAAAATCTCTTAAAGTAAATAGCTTAGCAAACACCCAGACGTGTGACGGGAATCAAACTTGTGACCTTCGCAAGCGTACCGAAGTGCGTTATCCAGCGTTAGCCACAGCACGGAGATGGTCAAATGTATACATATTTTATATAAACAACTAGAATAAGAATGGAAATTCAACTCGTGGTCCTCGCTGGCTAGGCTACTAATAAAACAAGACAAATAATAATATCTCTCAATTACAGGTGCAGAACATATAAATCTAATATTTAAATTCTCTGATTGGATTTTAAAAGAAAATCCTGAGGAGGGACTAAAAATATTTACCGAGGATATAGTAGAAGTGGAAAACTTACCTCGTCCCAGGATATTGGATTTCTTCCTCCGTGAACACGAGACATTAGTAATACCTTATCTAGAACATGTTATTCACACCTGGAACGACACGAATTCAATATTTCACGATGCATTAATTAATATGTATAGAGATAAAATAACGGATAAAAAAGCAACAATTACGGAAGAAGAAGTGAACCATATTAAATCGAAATTATTGAGGTTTTTAGAAAAATCCACGCATTACACGCCGGAGCGTGTGTTGCTGCACTTCCCCATGGATAGTCTGTTTGAAGAGCGAGCTGTTGTTTTGGGAAAATTGAATAGACATGAGCAAGCTCTTGCTATTTATGTTCTTATATTGGGTAAGTAGTCATTTAACCTTAACTTCAAATTCCAATTGCATCCCAAACGTTTGTTTCTGTGCCTGCGGTCATTTTCTTTCTTCTTCATTCCATGTCTAGAACATTTGAGTCAGTTGCTTTAATCGTGGCCATACTAACGCCGTCGTATCTCATGCAGCTTGTCCGAAATGTTATATTTATTAAGGCTATCGCGGATTTTCGAGTTCCATGTGCATCTCTACGTCACGCAACATTTCAGCATTTCACAGTCGTATAAAATGACTTCTGATTGTGCTGTTAAAACATATTATAATGTGGGTGTCTTATATACATAATATATTTTCCATCTATATAAATAAAATGATAGAGATCTGCAGTTGTGCGCGCATCATGGCAACATTTAAATTAAATTTTCTAAGTTTTATATCGTTGACGCTTGGCCTTTATCTAAAAAAAATATTGCGATATCTTTTTTTAATATATAGTTATTAAAGTTTTAAGAGGCAATGATTTTTATATGCGCTCCGTGTTCAGGTCGCGGAGAAGTGGGGGGACAAGCGGTGTACCGCTACAGCGCGCATGCGTACGAAAACTTCTCATATTATTTTCGATTTACTTTTTTCTGTTATCCGACCATCGAAGTGGGGACGGCTAGTGAATAATAAAAAGTGGATGGAAGTTAATAAACAAACGGAATGTCAATTTGGAATAGACAGTTTTGCAACCAGGGTGGGCCGTTTGATTGTCTGCTGAACTCTAGCTATAAAAAAAACTGAACCACGTTGTGTTTATCACTCATATATTTAGAATTTATTTATGTCACAACATTTTTAACGCCGCATTAAATAATATAAAATTTGATTTAAATAATAAATATTCCAGGTGATGTTGAAAAGGCAATAAAATATTGTGAACACGTCTGTAAAAATACCACAGAAAAATCTCAGGATATATACGTGATATTAATGAGAATATTGATCAACCCTGAACAAGGAGCCTCTTTAAATGGCCCCTTAGCGAATATACCTAGGCACCCTAAAACGTCTGTGCCAGACCTAGAGACAGCTCTGAATATATTAGACAAACATGCAAACAGTATATCGCCGTTGAAGGTAAATGTAGTGATTTTATTGTTTTTTTTAAATCTTTATTTTTTAAGGTACTTGTAAAACGATTCTTATAATAATGTATTAACAGTTCATAATATACAATTGGTAGCCTTGGGTCTTAGGTTCTTCTAGAGGGATCTAGAGGAAACCTCAAACCCAGAAACGGGCTACATTAGTAGTAGAGGTACTTCTATGTTTTACTAATTGAGGATCTTTACGCTGTTTCATTCGTTCTTCATCTACTATGTGCAATTATTCAATATCGTCGGCTTATTTATCAGAATGCGTAACTCCAAAAAATATCGAAATAATAATTTTATATTTAACTAGATGGGTAGTGGAGTATTTTGAAGCCTATCTATTGGATTCCTTCGTATGTCCTATAAAAATATGGCTATCTTGATATGAGTGACAGTGTTATGAGTAAAATCGTCGTGATCGTAGAATAACGTCGGATTTGAAAAAAATCCTTAATTCACTTTTTACCATATTTGGATACTACATTGTCTAAATATTATTGCTACAATAAAAAAAAATTCTATGTATTTTAGATTTCAAATTAAGCAGTCGGAAAAGTGACGGATATGATAGAATCTCATAGTAAAATGACGCTTGTGTATTTTAAAATGGCTGTCCTGTAAAGTTTAATATATGTCAGATCCGTCACTATTCTACGACTACGACGAAATAATTCCCATGCATATCAAAAACAAAGTTTTTATTTGCTCATGTAAAGTTTATCTAAATGGAGTCAGTCATCAGCCAATCGATGTCCTCTGCTGGACGTAGGCCTCCTTAAGGTTGCACCACACATTGCGGTCCCTTGCTTTTCCCATCCAGCCCCGACCGGCAGCGTTGCGCAGGTCATCGGTTCATTGGACTGGGGGGCGTCCTACGCTACGTTTGCCTTGACGCGGTCTCCACTCTAGGACACGTTAACCGCAACGCCCATCGGCCCTGCGACAAAAGTGACTGGCTCATTGCCACTTCAGCTTGCATATTTTGCGAGCTATATCGGTTACTTTGGTTTGCCTACGGATTTTCTCATTTCGGATTTTGTCCATAAAATAAATACCCACATAGCTCCTTGAGTGACTTGAAAATTATAAACCAGTCCCCCGATTCACCGCCGTGTCTACGTTTAGCCGTAATCAATACTGGTAGAAGGCATTGCACGAAGACTCGTTTTCAAGCACTGGGGGATGGTCGATTAGAAGACCTGACGAAGCTTGCCGAAAGCTCCTATAGTTGCTTGTAGCTTACAATTTTAAGAGGGGCCTCAGTGAACAATGATACAGAACACTGAATATTTATCTCACGGAATGAGATTTTTAATTAAGTAATCGTGGACTCGATCGAATCGATAAATCATGTAGTGGAAACTGCGCCTAGTCGAGTGTGTGTCAAACTTGCAGCTCGATGTTCCGATGATCTAGTGTTCCCATGTGTATTTCACTAGTTCGCCATGTCCACGTATACATACAATGGAACCCCTTCGTTGTTTACACTCGTCTGTGGCTCTCGTTTTGACAGTGACATCTTTGCAACTATATCATACACACCATCGATCAAATAGTATACTTTACAGCAGTTTCAAGATGGGCTGGATACATATACCCGTAGTCCATATCGTAGGTTTAATTAATGAGTTTTTTTTTATTTGTAGGCCTTATCCGTATTACCCGACTCAGTGCCCCTAAGCAGGCTGAAACATTTCCTAGAAAGTGCTCTTGATAGTCAATTATCACTAAAACGAAGAATGCAAGTGCTCAAGGGATTGCTTTATGCTGAACGTATGCAGGTAACGTGTTCTACTGATATTTAAAAATATATTATTTGGATTATCTTATATATAGTACATTATCTAAGGACCTTTATTTCTAGTTCTTTTTCTATGATTATATTCTTCATAGCTAAATTGATCATCTCCTATCCCATCCCATTTTCTTCTCCCTTTTTTATTCTTCGCTGATTCCCCTCTTCGAGAACAACATAGAACTTAGAACAGATCAGGAACCTGTTCCATTGGATAACACGGCTGGTTCGGTGGCTATGGTTCGATCCCCACGGAGAATAAAATATTTCAGTGATCTGTAAATAATCTAGGTGCAACAATCCGTCTATTGTATGTTTATAAAGGCATATATACACTATAAGGCACTGTAGCAATTGCACGTTCATGAATTTGATTGTTGACATTGTTTCAATAATACTTTATATTTTTTTGTTATCATATTACTATTAACTTGTTAATTTTTGTTACATAATTTAAATGTTGTAATTATGTCTTTTTAAATTTTACTGTCGATGAAATTAATGTAATGCGAATCTAGTGGTCTTGCAATATTTAATTTAAATAAATAAAAATAAAAACCCTATCTGTATTACAGGGATTTTTATTATATTTAGTTAAAAACTTTTATTTATAGGTGCAAGAGTTGAAACAGTTCCACGAATCAAAAAGCGTTGTAATAACGGAGTACAACGTGTGCCCAGTTTGCAAGAAGCGTTTCGGCAACCAGAGCGCCTTCGTTCGATATCCCAACGGCGATATTGTCCATTATTCCTGTCGACTTGAAAAATAAATTTAAATACATCTGTGGCAAGCATCTGTGGTCTGATGGTTGGGAATATTATTTCCTACCAAGATTGTGGGAATAGACCTATATACTCTACTAAGTTTTTTACTTGATTGAATGATTAACGGGATTTATATGCATTCCTGATATAATTTGAATAAACTTTAAAAAAACCTAAGAATAAGAAATGAGAAATTATTTATTTATAACGTGTATAATTGTGCGATTGAATAAATTTTGCAAGTGCTCTATTAGAGAGGCAAAATGTACATACATGAAGATCCAAAAAATTCAAAGCAGTTTAACAGTGGTCCCCACGCTAGATCAAAGGCTGTATTGTGGGGATCCAATACGATCAAAAGTAGCACTCTCGGTTATTTTCGAAGTTAGTGTAGTTAGTAGTTAAAATTTGTTATGGAAACACTTTTATATTATACTAGCTGACGCGGCAAACGTTTATGACATGTAAACAAAAAAATGTCTATGTACTTCTCCAAGGTGCAATCTACGAGAACGGGTCAATCAGTCCGTGACTTTTTGAATTTTCCGCCTCTTAATTGAAATGGCCGCACTGCTGCTGTCAACAGGCAACTGTCAGTTGACTCTTGTCAAAATTCTAACAAGCTGGAGCTGCTCAGCTGCGTCATTTAGTTTGTGTTTGGCAGCTGTTGATAGCAGATTACCGCGCGTTTTGCGAAGAAATCGAAAAAAGTTAATTTCGTGTGCTCATTAAATATAATTTTTGCGGAAAAAGACTATCACTCAAACCAAGGCTAAACTTGATAAGTATTATGGGGACTGCAGCATCCATTTCCATGGTAAAGAAGTGGTTTACTGAATTTCGATGTGGCCGTACAAGCACGGAAGATGCTGAAGAACGTTCTGGATGCCCAGTTGAGGCCTCTACATCCGAAACAATCGCAAAAATTCACGATATGGTTTTAGCCGATCGGAGATTGAAAGTAAGAGAGATTGTGGAAGTCATAGGCATCTTACATGGATCAATGGTTTCAATTTTGAATGATCACTTGGATGTAAGAAAGCTTTCCGCAAGATGGGTGCCGCGTTTGCTCACAATCGACTACAAACGCAACCGTGTGATAATTTCGCAGGAATGTTTGGCGTTGTTCAACCGCACTACGGACGAGTTTTTGCGCCGTTTCGTAACCGTGGACGAAACGTGAATGAATGAATGAATGAAAAACTCTTTATTGCATACAGATACTTAAAACTATCATAAAATATGTATACAAAAATATAATGCTGTATGACAAAGGGCGGCCTTATCGCTTAAAGCGATCTCTTCCAGGCAACCCGAAGTATGGAAATTGTAACAAAATACATAGCGGTGATGTGCAAATGATATTACATTTAATAAATACTATACGATTAATCTAGTAAAATATAAATACCATTAAAAGAGAAGTAGAAAAAAAAATAATAATAAAACACATACATACATATATTCAAGAGGTCAACAAATACTGCTACTATGCTTCCCTCAAGTAGTGATCGAAAACTGATGTTCTAAATGAATACACAGTTTTTGCCTTTCTGATATTAACAGGGAGCGAATTCCATAAGTGAACTGCTTTTAATATAAACGAATTATGCACAAATGAGGAACTGGTGTGAGAAGGAGTTGCTAGAGTGAGCTGATAACATGAGCGCAAGTCACGGGTAGAGGACGATGGCAGAAAAGTAAAACACTCTTTAAGGTACAATGGAAAACGAGGATCAAATAGGATATTGTAAAGGAGAGAGAGTATATGAGCATTCCGGCGAAAACGGACTGGCAACCATTTAAGCTTTTTCCGAAATTCTGATACGTGGTCATATTTGCGCAGACCAAATACAAACCGAATGCAAACATTTTGAAGTCTTTCAAGCTTATCGAATTGCTCTTGGGTTAAATCTGGATAACTGGCGTCAGCATAATCTAATATTGGAAGTAAAAGAGATTGAGCAAGAGCAACCTTGGTGGCAGTGGGAAGGAAATTCTTTAATCTTTTTAACGAAGCTACGGATGCAAAAATTTTACGACTTGTTTCAGTAAGATGAGTTCGCCAAGACAGCTCACGATCAAAAACAATTCCAAGATTTCGAACATTCTCACTAAAATCTATTACTACACCATCCATCACCACTTTAGAAAGGGTAGTCCAGTTTATTCTTCTTAACATGCGTGAACTGCCAATAATAATAGTTTTGGTTTTGCTAGGGTTCACTTTTAAACCATTCTTATTAGTCCAGTCAAGAATCCTGGCTAGATCATCGTTGATAATTTCAATAGCCTCATTAATCCTCTCAATTCTAGACTGCGTGTAAATTTGAAGATCGTCTGCATATAGGTGGTAGGAAGAAGAAAGATTAGTGGTGATAGAATTTATAAAAATTGAAAATAACAAAGGAGATAAAACGCCGCCCTGAGGGACACCGGCTGTTAAATTACAGCAGGACGAACTAACATCATCAATATGAATTCGCTGCCGGCGCCCATACAGGTAACTACGGAACCAGTCAATAGCAGTCGGAGATATGTTCAGAGAGTGCAAAGTCGCAAGAAGAATGTCAAAGTCAACGTGATTGAAAGCACTACTGAAATCAAGTAATGTAAGAACAGTTAGTAGACCGTCAGCCATACCATGACGGATGTCGTCTGTAACCTTTACTAATGCAGTGGTAGTACTATGGCCGGAACGGAAACCAGATTGGAGTGGGTTAAAAAGGGAATTAGTATTAAGGAAAATAGTAAGTTGCTGATGTACTAAACGTTCCAGAACTTTGGATAAGAATGGGAGAATGGAAATAGGGCGATAATCAAGTGACGAAGGGTTGGACTTCTTGGGTAATGGAAGTATTTGGGCTAGTTTCCAGGAATCAGGGTATATACCAAAGGATATAGACGCATTAAAAATATGAGTGAGAACTGGAGCAATAACGTCTAGGATGGGAAGGATCATGTTGCGACTAATGTGATCACTACCAACTGCATTAGATGTTACGGCCTTTACGCTTCTCCGAACATCACAATCTGAAAATTGACAGAAGATAAAAGGAGAGTGAGTAGGAGTTGGTATTTTTGAAATATTACTTAAAGTAAATGACTTTAGACGCTTGTCGAAATTAACAGAAGAAGAGAACTGTTGATTTAAAAGTTCTATGTTTAAATCGTTTGGAAGCGCGGTTTTAGATAGTTTACCAACCCCTAATGATCTTAAAAATTTCCAGGTCTTAGCTGGGTTATGATTATCTAATGAATTATAGATGTAACGGCGTTGTGCATCTCTACACACTCTATTGCAGAGATTTCGTATATTTACATATTTCAGACGATTTTCCTCAGTGCAACGCATTTTATATTTGCTTTTGGCTGAACATTTCTTTTGGATAATTGATTTGATTTCATTTGTGAGCCATGGTGCAGGAAGATGTTTAATTTTGATAGGGCGTAAGGGTGCATGCGAGTCATAGAGTTTGATCACGATCTTGTTAAACAAGTGCACCTTTTCATCTATTGAATCTACCTTGGTTATCTCAGACCAGTCAATATTACGAGCATCAGATATAAGTTTTTCCACATTCATGCCACCAAAGTTACGTTGCATAATTATTTTAGGTTTCGATTTTGGCGGACGCAGCAGGAAACGTGGATACTCTACAACACACCGGAGACCAAACAGCAGTCAAAACAGTGGGTTTCTCGGGGTGAATCGGCGCCAAAGAAGGCAAATGTGGGTTTGTCAGCCAATAAAGTCATGGCGACCGTATTTTGGGATGCACGCGGTATAATTCACATTGAATACCTTCAAAAGGGGAAAACAAAAAAAAGGCGAATATTATACGAACTTATTTGGTCGATTCAATTAGGAATTGAAAAATAAACGACCGCATTTGGCCAAGAAAAGAGTTCTTTTCCACCAGCACAATGCAAGGGTGCACACATGTGCAGTTTCCATGGCAAAAATCCTTGAATTGGGCTACGAATTGCTCCTTCACCCGCCCTATTCTTCAGGTTTAGCCCCGAGTGATTATTTCTTGTTCCTAAACTTGAAAAAATGGCTCGGCGGAAAGAGATTTGATTTCAACGACAAAATCATCTCACAAACAAATTCATATTTTGATGGCCTCGACAAATCATATTTTTCGGAAGGGATTAAAAAATTGGAGAAACGTTGGACTAAAGGTACGCGTCCATTGGCCCGCACCGGACGCACCGCACGCACGGCCCGCAACGGATTGAACGGATTTGCCCATCATAAATGCGGGCGGCGCGGATAGTGGACGTAGCACTCACTATCTGAAATCATTCAAAGCAAACAAATCCGTTGCGTGCGGTGCGTCCGGCGCGGGGCAATGGACGCGTACCTAAATGTATAGAATTCAAAGGAGACTATGTTGAAAAAGAAAATAACTAAAACCAACTTGAAAACCTGTGTTTCATTCAAAAAGTCACGGACTTATTGACCCGCCCTCGTATCTCTATACCGTTATAATTCATCAAAATTTGTTCAGCGGCGTAAAAACGTAACAGACAGAGCTACTTTCACATTTATAATATTAGTATGGATACTTAGAATTTGTTTATTTTTCTGTCTTGTCCTCTATTTTAAACCTAGCGTCCCACCTACATTGGTTCAGGTACCGTCAGCGATTTATATTTTCCAATTTTTGGTGCAATATTACAACCTATCCTTTGCGCCCGCCTAACGGAAAAGTACCGTATTTGTAATCTAACTTACAATTTTTAGGAACCGATTTCTCATAATAGTCAAAAACTCAATAGTGATTAAAATGCTATATTTGATGTTATTAATAAATATAGCATATTGAATGAATAGGGTTGTCTCTAACGATTCTGGGAGCTGAACCATCTAGTCCCAAAATATAGCATAGCACTTGTGGTATGGGTACTACACAACTGATATGTTACTTTACTTTTGTAAATAAACACATATACACAAACATTCAGACACGAGAAGGGAATCGAACCTGTGACATCCGCAAGCGTACCAAATTGCGTTAGCCATTACACCATGTCATCTCTTAGGCTTGCCATCCTCTGGTCCATTCAACTAGCTACTGTAGGTAGATGGGTTTTTGTGTTTTATTAAGAGTGTATGTTATATGTGAAAACCCTTAAGAAACTGATTTGCAGTGTTGTTCATTGATTTTAGCATTAAATTTCAGCTTGATTAGTAATTAAATTATTTAGCTCCTGTAGATTATGTATTTGGTCCATATTAAAAGATAATTTTGACATTTAAAATTGTAAGGCGAGTGTGAATGGAAGTGTTGGAAGGGGTAGACCTAGGCGGACGTTTCGAGAACAGATCAGGGACGTTTTGAAAAAAGGTCAGGTCAAGAGTACCCTAAACCGAAGGGCATGTATGAAGGGAATAATGAAAGTGGGCGAAGCGAAACAAGTATGTAAGGATCGTAGCAAGTGGAAAGAAGTGGTCTCTGCCTACCCCTACGGGAAAGAGGCTTGATTATATGTATGTATGTATAAAATTGTATTTCACCTACGACTGTCTATAATGTCTAATATGTATTTTGATTAGTTTAATTATACGCTTTTCAAAATGAGAAGTAATTTTTAATGTTACTTCTAGAATATTTTCTACGTGGTAGGGCCTCAAGCCCGTCTGGGTGGCGACCACTTTGGTTTTAAGTATACCGCCATAATAACCTTGTGTTGTGTTCCGGCATTAGTGACCCAAGTTCCTGTACCCTTATGGGCCAGCAGCGTGTTCGCTATGCCACTGATGTTGCAAACACTCATAGGCGACGGTAACTGCTAAAATCTAAGCGAGCCGTCAGCCTGTTTGTTGTCCTACAGCAATAAAAAAGTCGTATTTGTGGACATTTATCTAGGGGTTGCCAAAAATTCTCTCTACTGTAGGGGTCGTAGTCGATAAAAGTTTACGCACCATTGCCCTAGACTGTAACAAAAAATTGGGTGTGAAATTATGTGTAATTGTTTTATTTGATCTTTTTTGTTGTCACAATTATTTTAATTTTGTTATATAATACACAGAACAACATTAAATACTGTTGTTGTCGTCCATCATTATCCACTGGTGGACGTAGGTCTCCCCCGTTTTTTTATGAATCCCGATCCCTTACTTTAGTCATCTAGTTCCGACCGGCAATCTTGCGCAGGTCAACGGCCATTAAATAATATTATAAGTAGATAGTATTTGAATTATACCAATCCATTGACTTGATTGATTGAAACTGCATATCTCGGTCACATGCTCAGGCACGATAGATATAACCTCTTGCAACTTATAATGATGGGCAAGGTTGCCGGTAAACGGCGAGTTGGTCGGAGAAAGAAGTCGTGGCTCCGTAACATCCGAGAGTGGACTGGAATAGCGAGCGTATCCGAATTGTTTCGACTCGCTAAGGACAGACAACAAATTCCAGAAGTTGGTAGCCAACCTTCACTAGTTGGAGAGGCACTTGAAGAGAGAATCCATTGACGTGCAAGTGTAATACCAGAGACCAATCTAGATGTCCCGGGTTCGAATTCAACAATGGTACCGTTTAGACAATTTTTATCCGACGGCGAAGGAAATCATGTGGAAACCTGTATCTGTACCGAGATCACCGTATGTGTAACCCGCGAATCTGTCTTGGTCAAGTGCGGCGGGTATAATGTCAGTTCCCTCTAGGGGGAGGATCGAGCCCAGCAGTGGGACGCCATGGCTGTTATTTATACTGACGTCATCTTGTGCTCAACAGTTAACCTTTGAACGCATGTATTTTTATTTTGAATTAAATTATATTGCTTGTTTGTATTACCACTTATTTGTAACGTAAACAAGAGTATATGTTATTATTTTTATTACATTATTTATTTGTTATTATTTTTAAAAAACACGTAGGTATGTAGAATTTTGACTATAATTATGTATTTAAATTAACAATTTAACACTGTAAATGCTAACTACACGGTGCCGTGTATTAAATATAACCGGAGCCCCATCTATGAAAATAAATCTTACCTCATCTAATACCTCATACTGTAAGCTATTTAATAGATATAATAAAATATGTATGTAGTTGGCTACTATTTTTTTATCGCTGAAGGAAAATAGACAGGCTGACGGCCCACTGTAAATCTAGTAGTTACCTTCGCTTATGGGTGTTGGTAACGCCAGTGGCATCAGGAACACGCCGCTGTCCCATAAGGGTAGGTACAGAAACTTGGGTCGCTAATGCCGGAACACAATACAAAGTTTTTATAAGTAAACTAAAGTGGTCGCCATCCAGACGGGCTTGGGTGGCACCCTACCACGTAGCTAGGGTGGGTTGTTTTGTCGCTTTTTACAACAGGCTGACCCCGGCCGCAGAGGTCAGTATTCTTTCTCAGCTCCTGCACTAAGTTGTTTTGTATAAAAACTGTCTAATTAAGTGCATTTTTTGGGAGGTGGAAATGCATGACGCACATCCCGCTGCGTAGGAATGGGCGAAGAGGTAGTATGGGACTCCCCGTGCAATGCGTCCGTACGTCCCCTTCCTCGTCCCTAGGCTGGGGGACGCACGTCGCTGGAATACCCACCCTGGTGTTCCTTCTCACGCCTTAAGTGTCGAGGCCGCGAGACGTGACGGGTTAGTCAGACCGCGGCCCCGACGGGCACTGGTCTGCTTTTGCGGGCAGAGGAGGAGATTTGAAGAGTCAAATTCGAGGGGTGACGAGCTCTGGCAACTTTCTCACGCAGGTGTGAGCTGGGTACGCAGAACACCCGTGCGCCCCTCGGCCATTTGTTTGCGGGCAGTGGCCGCAGGGCCACGCAGGCTCCCTTTTACGCAGGTAAAAGGGAGGGAAGTTTAGTGCGCTCCCTCCGCCGCCTCATTCGCGAACATGACTGCCTCGCAGAAAGAGGCGATAGCGTCCCATCCAGCTTGGCTCCCGACGATCCTAGCGATGATGATGGCCGGGAGTGTGAAGTCAAGACCGATGGTGACATGGTCCCATGATACGGGACACACTTCGAGGGTGTGGAGTGCCGTGTCCTCGTCGCCACAGTGGTGGCACTCTGTCGTTAGCTCCTTTTGAGCGATGCGACAGAGGTATTTAAGTGCAACCCTTTTTTTTTTTTTTTTTGGTCTCGGGGAAAAACCTCTCTTGACGGGTTCCCCCGGCCCGGGGGGACCGAGGGATATGTGGGACTCCGGGATTTTTCCGACTACCCACTAAAAAACCCCGCTGTTCTCCTATCGCCTACGCCCGGGCCCACGGATATATGGCCTGCCGATCTCGTGGCCCGGGCCGGCGCCGGCCCGCCCTTTGTCTTGAGGCGGGCCCCTTCTAAAGTGTTGGCGCCAGGGGGTCAGGGTTTCGTCCCCCCGGCGCTCTCCTAACAACTCTAGGAGTTGAGGGGGCCGCGGAACAGCACGCAGCCCTCACCCTCGCGCACAACCTTAAGTGCAACCCTTATTCTAACCGGCATTAAATGGGTTAACGGTTAAATATTTATAAACCCAGTTTACGATCATTAAGATCTACAAGCTGGCGTAAATATGTAATTATACTGTGACAATTACAGCGCCATCTAGTCCCAAAGTGAAAAAGCATAGCGCTTGTGTTATGTCACTAGACGACTGATATAATTTTTACTTACTCTTGTAAATAAATGCATATTAAATATAAACACTCTGGCTCGGGACGGGAATTAAACCCGTGAACAACCGTAGTCTTATAAGTTGATAAAGTCATCATATAGATTTATTGTGAGTATTTTAGGCGGTGCCTCGAAAATGACCCTTATTACTTATTTCGACAAAGCTTATAAATTATTCAAGTGAATCACAAGCAACAGGAAAATATAATATTTATTATGTTTATCCTATGTTACCGGAGTTTGAGACTACATTTGGGATAGGATCAACGCATAATTAATACGAAAATAACGTAAAATGGCGTTCTCTGTGAAAGATAGAAAAGCTACTATAGCTCTTTTACAACAGGTATGTGGCTGTTACAATATAAAGCTTGCAACAGAAAAAAAATTCAGATTAGAAATATAAATAGGTCCTCTTGAATCTTTCGTAACTTTCTGAGATAGATAGATGATTTACTTTTAAATTCGTTTAATATTATTTTCTATAATTTGAATTTTACTAAAATTAATATAATTATTCATTCATCTGTCGAAGTACATATACCCTAGGTGCTCAGGACATTCTCTGTTTTTTTACCATTGCTTGGACCTATGGATATTTACTAAATATCAATAACACGTATATAATTCAAGCGACGGCTACATTTTAAACTATTTTAAAGCTTTATATGAGGTGACCGCCAGTTGGCTAACCTTGTAAATTGCGTATTTTAATTATTTATTATTTAACTGTTAGGATCTTCAAACATGTTCGGATGAAGAGAGAAAACAGAAGATACACTCTATACAAATGCTCTACGCTCTTGAAAAGTTCCACGAGAAGTCGTATTCTCAGGCAATGGCAGAATTCCTCAGGTTGAACGCGGACCCTGTCGAAGTCATCAAACTGTTCCCTCAATTAAATCGGTACACAGGCAAAAAATGGAATTTCATTAAAGAAAAGCAACACGCTATTAGTTTTTTGATATGGTACTTACAAAAGCTGCAAATTAGATTGAACGGTGAGCAGCAGGAGTTGAGTGGTAGTGAGGAGGATCCTGGCAAGCTGCGAAATGTTCAGGAACGGCTAGAGGTAGTAAACACGACTTTACTCAAGTGGTATTTGTTGGTAAGATATAGTTGATAAAGTATACCATAGTAAATTGATTGTTATTGTAATGCTCATCACAATTTTTGTATATTTAATTACTTCACTATTATGGTAATTTTCAATAATTTACTATCTATAATTACTTTGTATTCCAGACAAATAATGATAAATTATTACCGCATATTGAAAAGAACGTATGCAATTTTTCTATCACTGAAAAATTATTACGTCGTTATGAAAAAATCCGTGAACTCGTAATCCTTTATAAGAAGAACGGATTTCACAGGAAAGCTCTGCAATACTTAAAGGCAGAAGCTAAGAAACAGGAGCAAAGTTCATATCGATTTGATGAGATTATAAAATATATGGCGGATTTGGGTAAGAACCAAAATTAAGTTAAACAATCTATGTAGTGTACCTAAGCTGCGATTATACCTTCTAACTTTAAGTTTATGATAAAATAAACTAATATATAAAACTAAATTAATTACAAAATCTTACATGTAGGCCCGGGTACCATACTAGAAAGCCCGTATAGTATACCAGCTATCATTTCACGTATTGGTAGTCTGTGTATCCAGGTTTCCACTCGTTCATTTTGTAATTGAACAAAAATACATTGAGACATGTTAGTAGGTATATCTTATATATAAAATTCTCGTGTCACAATGTTCGTTCCCGTACTCCTCCGAAACGGCTTGACCGATTCTCATGAAATTTTGTGAGCATATTCAGTAGGTCTGAGAATCGGCCAACATCTATTTTTCATACCCCTTAGTGATAAGGTTTCCAGGATTCCACGCGGACGGAGTCGCGGGCACAGCTAGTATAATCTAAGTCATAAAAATTATCACATACAAAAATTTTTACTAAACTTATTTTGATTAAAAAACAGTTACGAGTTGTTTTTCGACAGTAATATTTACATAGTAGCAGTATTGTAGAATGCATATTAGACTAGATAATCTGCCACAGCGCAGTAGTTGATGCATTTGAAATCGAAGTGATATTCCACTTGGTTACTAGGTATATCAAAACATTCGTTCGTTGGTCACAAGCTAGTATTTAATTTATATTATTCTTTTAGGACCAGAGCAGATAGAAACGATAATGCAGTTTTCAGATTGGATCTTAAAGGAGAATCCACATAGAGGAGTAAAAATATTCACAGATGACCTGATAGAAGCGAAAAACATGCCTCGCACAAAAATATTAAACTATTTGTTAAGTGAAAACAAGATGCTAGCAATACATTATCTAGAACATGTAATACATAAATGGAAAGATACAAGCAATATGTTTCATGAAACCCTGATAAATTTATATATAGAACTAATTGTATCCAAACAAAGTGATATAGTGACAAGAGAGAAAGAAGAGTTGCATTATAGACTACTGATCTTTTTAGAGTTATCTATGAATTATGATCCACAAAAAGTATTAATGAACATTCCTAAAGACGGCTTTCTCGAAGAAAGAGCAATTTTGTTTGGCAAAATGGGAAAATATGAAGATGGAATAGTAATATACTTGTTTCTGTTAGGTTGGTAACATATTTTTGATTTTTAAGCTATTGCATAGCTTTTATCGCGGGCCTTGAGCGCGGTGACCGAATCAAGAAATTCCGTAACGAAAATAAAACCTAACACCCCCCACTCTGCCTACCATGTAGCTCGGTCGAGCGTTCGCTTAACGTGTATGAATAGCAGTTGCCGGTGAACAGCTGTACGCGTGAAATTTGTGAATAAAGTGTTATATATATGAATAAACAAAGTGCATTTATTAATGAAGAAAGTGATGAAAAAATAGCGAAAGAAAATGAGTGTACTCTATACACACACACATTTTATTATTATCACAAATGCAGTATTTTTTTAATTTATATATAACACTGCTATAAAAATAACCCAAATTTTTGATATTAAAATGAGCAATCTTAAAAGTAGCCCTCTTTTATACACACAAACACACACATATAGTTTAAATTCTCAATATGTATATATATATATATATATATATATATATATATATATATATATATATATATATATATATATATATATATATATATATATATATATATATATATATATATATATATATATATATATTAACTTCTCATTTATTTAATAAAAGAAAAAAATTAGTTTTTTTATCGGTCACCACGCTCAAAAAGTATAACTTGAATTAATATCAAAGAAAAAAATAATTACTGCATAAATAAAAAAGAAATAAATAATTATAATTGCATAAGTTGATTAAAATGCTATGCAATAACTTTACCGCGGCAGTCCCCGAGTGCCACAATAGTTTTTTTCGTGTTTTATATGCAATAAATGTCTTGTCTATACAAATTACAGTAATACTAACTTAGCATTTACACACGTAGCCTAGCAGTGCTGTGGCTCAAATTAAAATAGTACTACGGTTAAATCGTAAACATAAACAAATATGATGTGAAATAATATAATCGAAACACAACACCATCTACCGGATGTCTATGCAACCTAGATGTTAAATGATGTTGAAGAGTGAATAACTTCACCACCATCTATTAGGGTTTCATAGAAAAAAACAATAAATATGTACAATCTCTTGCCGCCTAATAACATTTGATTAGCAATAACGAATATTAAGATTAATTAAATTATAGATAAAAATTATACTATCTTTTAATCGAACCAAATTAGAGATAGATACGGAATATGTCCAAAAGAGGTTTTAGTAGTTTCGGTGTTTAATCCGAACATACATCGTAACACAGATCAGACACTTTATAACACTGGAGAATGTAAAGTTTTTGAGAGAATTTAAAGTAACATGATGTTATTTTCTGTTATAACTGTTGAGCTGTAAATTTATATGTTAATAATTTAAATCTATTCACAGAGGATTTGGACAAGGCAATTCAGTATTGTGAAAAAATGTATAATAGCTCTTGTAAGAATGCCCGAAACATTTATTTAACTTTGGTAAAATTATTGCTCAAGAGACTGAACCAAGGCGATTCAAAATTGTTTGACATAGATACTGTTTTCGATATCATTGAGAATAATGCTAATAAAATATCTGCGGTGGATGTGAGTTTTTCGCTTATTGTTTGTATTTGAATTTCTTTTTAAATGAACGCTAGGCAATTCTTACACATATTGCGTTCGTCATAAGACAGTAGCTACTTAAGAATGGATGATGAACTAGTTATCAAAAGCCACTGCTTTGGCACTACTTCTAGTTGCATTATAAATCCGAACTTGGTCAGCGTCTCGTGTTCTGCAGCTACCGCAATCTGACAGTCTTATAAACATCGCAGGGGCCCACCCTGAGATGTTTGCTTAAGCCCCAAAGGACATGATGAAACCTCCTTCTTTCTGCCCTTATCCAACATTATATAGAATTGGCACATGTTCTCTTCTATTCTGCTCTGTTGTCTTAACATTCACACCTTTCGCCATATCATTTTTACGCAATCTTATCTTGAATTCACCCCTGTTTCGGTAGCTAGTCACTCTCATGCCAAGAACTTTTCTAAGAAGATTTCTACTCGTCGAATCATATTGCCATACCAATATAATTTCAATGGGCTCACTACCAGGGATGCGGAAGATCGTGCGAAGTGGAGAAGAAAAAGTCGGAAAGCGGACCCCGGGCGCCGAAGCGAGAGTTTGGGCTGCAACCGGGATACAACGCAAAGATGATGATGATGATGACCAAATCTAATTAAGTTTTCACTTAATTTACGATTATCAATGCACAACGTAATTAAAAATTAACCATGGATAATGTGCAATTTAAAAAAATAGGGTAGTTTTGCTTAATTAATTTTATATATAAAATAAATAACGTTCAATGCGAAAATATAATTTCCATCTATTTTAGGTGTTACCTGAATTACCGGACTCCGCGCCCCTGCACAAGCTCAAGAGCTTCCTCGTTTGCGCTTTAGAAGCTCAGTTTGCAATGAAACAACAAATGCAGATCTACAGATCGTTGGCACTCCTTGAATATTTGAAGGTTAATATTTCTTCTACTTTTTGAACATAGCTTTACATTATTGATGATCCACTTCAGTCAATAATTATCACGCTTTAATCTAAGCCTTTTATTAATACTGGATTACAAAGATTGTGTGTATATTAAGTGAATAGCTATCACTTAATACATTTAAAGTTGTTATTCGTTTAGTAGTTTTGATTTGTCTTCATTATTTCAAAGTGAAAAGATTTCTGATTTAAATGTATTCATTCCTCCTCGCATTTTTTTCTTATATTGACATTGGCAAAGTGACGTTGAAGCAAAATAATAAAAATTATATTCTAGTTGTATTCACTGCCTTTGTGTTGTTCACTTGAGAATATCAACTGATGTATATGAAACTATATGATAGATATGAACTATGTATATAGAAAGAAAAAAAGAAAACATTTTATTTAGGACACCATAATACACACACATACATTAATAATCCACTTAGAAAACTGTCCTAAATTGGGACTAGCTCAGCATTTGCGGATTTTAGATATAAAATCGGCGCTGGTCTTCCGCTAGCCCCGTGGAGTAATGTCACGGACAAACGTAAAACTTTTATATGAACTCCAATCTTCACATTTCACTTTAGAATTTTAGCAATTGTGATATACCTCTACCTATCTACCTTGTGTTGTACTATCCGTGCAGGGGCGGAGAAAGAATACTAACCTCTTCGACCTCAAGCCTGTCTGGATGGCGACCATCTTTGGTCTTAAGTATGTCGCCATAATAACCTTGTGTCGTGTTCCGGCATTAGTGACCCAAATTCCTGCACTGTTATGGGATAGCAGAGTGTTCGTGATAGCACTGATGTTGTAAACACCGATAGGCGACGGTAACTGCTAAATTCTAAGCGGGCCGTTAGCCTGTCTGCTATCCTACAGCAATAAAAAAAAACCTCTGCAACTTGGTGATCCTTGGCTCATTACAACTA
Organism: Malacosoma neustria; assembly: GCA_963693495.1. Lineage (NCBI taxonomy): Eukaryota > Metazoa > Arthropoda > Insecta > Lepidoptera > Lasiocampidae > Malacosoma > Malacosoma neustria. Next base: position 10,436,800 of record OY856385.1, on the reverse strand, counting down.
ATGACGATGAAAATAACGTGAAGAATTCTGATGTTGTCGTCAATCCGTCTTGGACAAACGTGTAATATTCGCTACTTATTTAATTAGTATGATTATATATGGTTTAATTTAACATTATATGTTTATGCAGATGCCAGAGCTGAAACGGAAAGCAGAAGATAAACGCTTTGAAGTTACTATTGACATTAAATGTTCGGTATGTAAAAGACCGTTCGGCAATCAGAAGTGGCAGGCTCCCTTTGTCAGATATCCCGATGGTGAAATGGTCCATATTCTGTGTAACAGTGAACTTCAGAAGAAAGAACCCATTGTAGATTCGTCGAAGCAATAAAATTTATCTACTAAAAAGTAATGTAATATTCTGGTTGATACATTTTAAATAAAATAAAGTTACCTAATATCAGAGACATTGTCATGTTAAGGATTTTTCTCCGTGCAGGGGTGGACTAAGAATACTAACCCCTGCAGTCTAACGTAAAAGGTGACAAAACAACTAGGTAGGGCCTCTCAAGCCCATCTGGATGGCAACCGCCCTCGGTCTTAAATATGCCGCCATAATAATCTAGTGTTGTATTCCGGCATAAGTAACCAGGTTCCAGTCCCACTATGCGGATAGGAGCATGTTAGCGATGCCCCTGGCATTGCAAACACCTATAGATGACGTATATATACAAAAGTAGAAATATGTACAACATTCTGTTTTAATTCTTACAAAGCAATTTAGATATTAAACTGTTTTTATGGGATTTTTTTATTTATACCTTAATAAAACTCAATAAGTATTGAATATACGAGCCGATCCAGATCGCCAGAGCAAGTCAAAGTAGCCACAAATAATGTCCTACATGGGGCACACCAGGACAGCAAACGGCAGAGAGGAATGGCGTCGAATTGTGAAGCAGGCGACTGAGGTTGACGTGACAACATTAAAAATAAGTAATATTTCACATTTAGAAAAGTTGTTTGATTGTATTTAAAAAAAATAAACCTAGAGAATGACTAGAATTTTTCGTATCCCGAACATATCTATCGATTAATATAATTAGTGTTCTACTAATCGTTTCGTCCTAGTTGCACAAGAAGCTTTTATTTCAGAGTTTGAAGCGCTATTGTCACAGGAGAAAATTTCACCCCCATTTTGTGTTTACGACTCCCGTTGACTGCTCTGTTTATTATTCAAGAAGGCACAAGAAAGACGCTGAAATAGTTCTGCTTAAATGTATGGTAATAGAAATATTTTATTAAAAATTAAGATTGATACCACAATACAATATTACTATGAATGTCAAAAGCATCATTAAACCAAAGTTTACCAAAGCGTCCTCAAAAGGAGTTGTATAACAGCCAGTAGCTTCCCACTGCTAAAAGGGAATGGGTGGTATGCCCTCTCGGGTATACCACCCATTCCCGCTAGTCTATGCCGGAGTTACATACTGGATCTCTGTATGCTGGTTCGCTCACAATATTTTCCTTCATTGCCGATAAATGGAAATCATGTCATAATATACACATTGGGCGAGAAATACTGCCGTGACCTTCAGATACCCAAGTGTAATACCACTGATGTACCAGGTAATTAAGGAGACATATCAGTAACTAATAATAAGAAATTTATTGTACATGTGAACTAGCGGTTAAAAAACTAGCCCAATTGACTAGATTGAATCCCACCCTGACATGGGATGCATAGCTACATATCTTAAATCCCTTATTACGATGGGTGTTATGCGTTTAGTGTGTCAGTCTGCGGTTTTTAATGCGGTAATTTTTGATAAATGTATTTCATTAAAAATAAGTAAAAGTTCAATAATTTCTGAAATGATTTTTAGGGTTGAAGAATATTCAAATTATATTTTATTAATGTAATTTCCGTGTTCTGTCAATAATGGTGAACGCATACTTGTCCGAGCCGAACGCGCCGAACGAATCGAAGTCAAGGAGGCTTCGCACACATTTCCGCACCAGAAGAATCGACCGCGTCGAAGAAATCGTTTCTATTTCCTTTACGCCTGTAATGCAGAAATAGTACTCGCTCGTTGCTCTGCTATACGCAAGTTTACGCAACTGATAGAATGAGCGCATCGGTCGAGTCGACCGCATAAACCGCGCCGAATCTGATGACGTCATCCGAATTCATGTAGGATTTCTGGGGTTCTTCCAGATTCGGACGATTCGACGCGGGCAAGTGTGCGAGGTTTCATGAGATTTCATATACAGAATTCTAAAATTCGTTTCGTTCGACTCGTTCGGCGCGTTCGGCTCGGACAAGTGTGCGTTCACCATAAATGGGAACTGAGATTACTAGATATCACTAACAAAGATTATAAGATAAGATACTTTTTATTGTCAGAACTGTGTACATACAGAGATGGTTTACATTTAAATTGTTTCAACAGTTAGGGTGTACAATATTATTATACACGAATATTATTTCATGAATTATAACATAAAACTCATTAACTGTAATTATTTAAAACATTAGGTTATACATGGATTTAATGTCAAAAGATTTGTTTATAAAATTAAGTTTAATGATAAAAGCCTCACAGATTTAGAAAGAAAGAAAGGTTTTATTTACGACATAATAACACATAACGAGTTATATACATACATTGAGTTGATAATGTATTCAATATGTCCCAAACTTGGATCCAAGCTCAGCATTGTGCTGGCTAACTATAACCGGCGCCGTTATTCCGGTTATTCCGCTTGGAACCATTCGGTGAAACAGACGGCTCACGTCCTGACAATTATGGTGGATCTCTCGTCAAAAACTACTCAACCTCGGCCTTAGCTAGTGGACGATTTGGTTTCCTATAGCGCACTTTCTAGGTGACGATGAAACAGGGTTATCTTTGTTTAGTGATGTCATATGTGAAGTATAGTGTAATATAATTTAATGGCAGCTGTTAGCGAACTCATGTTAAAAACGCGTGGCCTCATACCCAATATTAGATCAACTGCTAGTTATTTAAAATGTATTTTCAGTCGGAATTTCTCGTACGATAATTACCTTAGGGGCGCTATACACTTGTAAAATCTACTTGATATTTTTTTAAAGGTTTCACGGGCTGGTGTTTTCAAATAAAAGTTATATAAAGTGGTTGCAAAAGCAATTAGTATAAAATAACACATTATAAATCTTAAAATGAAAAGTAAACGTAAAATTCCAGAAAAATACATTTATTTAAATACAATTTTATAAAAGCGCAGGTTTCTATATGTCTCTCCGTGCAGAGGCGAAGTAATAGTACTAACCTCTGCGGCCGGGTCGGCCTATCGTAAAAGGCGACAAAACAACTAGCTGCGTGGTAGGGCCCCAAGTCCGTTTGGATGGCAACCACCCTTGGTCTATAAGTATGCCGCCATAATAATCTTATGTTGTGTTCCGTGATTAGTGAAACAGGCTTCGCAAGCATTGGTAGGCGTCGGTAACTGCTTAGGGGAACTGGAACTTGAGTCACTTATGCCGGAACACAATATAAGGTTATTATGCCGGCATACTTAGACACCAGGTAGCCTACTAGTGATTTAGTCGCTTTTTACCACAGGCACAAGGTTCAGTATTAATACTCTGCCCCAGAATAGAATAAAATATAATTTTTTATTAATATCTCGAGTGGAGCAAACTGAGAAAAAATGTTTATGGGACCTACATTCGATTCATATTCAAAAAAGAAAATATATTTCCATAGAAAATGGAACTATCCATTTTACTTAATCAATGAATTATAATATTGGAAGATACCTTGCAGCATTGATAGAACCATCCACAAACTGCATACCACCAACACCTTGTGCAGACATGCAGCCCCATATCATAAGAGACGCCGGAAACTTCACTTTGCGTTTGAGGCAATCAGTATGAAATGCCTCATTTTTGTTCCGAATCACTTTTTTCCTTTCATCGCCGACTGTCGCTTCAAATTTGGACTCGTCACTCCAAATGATACTACGCCACTGATCGGAAGTCCAATTTAAATGATCACGAGCAAACTTCAACCTCTTTTTCTTTTGTACAACAGTCAACAGTGGTTTCTCCATAAAGGTGTATCCGTAACCCATTCTTTTTAGGACTCTTGCAAGTATCAACTGAGACGTCTTTGTGAATCATGTACTTCCATTGCACCGTGAGTTCTCCAGCTCGATCACGGCGATTATTTTTGATAATTTTCTTTAGGATTCTGTTTTCTCGTGCGCTTGTGATGCGTGGTCGACCAGTTTTCTTCAAACAGGAAGTCGTTCTATTCTTTTTATAGTGCGGAATGATAGATTGGACTGTAGACCTGGGAAGTATCAAGTCTTTAGATATTTGGTAACTTGATTTGCCTGCATCGACCCCACAAACTGTTCGCTTTTGAAGCTCTTCACACGCGGGTTTGCTACGACCCATTGTTATTTGAAAACTAATGAAAAAAAACTGAAATTTTCAGAATTTATACTGTCTCACTTGACAAATGATACAGAATTACTTTTACAAATTTAAATTATGCAACATAATTGTACAAAGAAGGAATAATCTTATTTAACTCACCGATGGACGAACTCTTTTGCATCGATTAACAATTAGACGACCTATTTTGCTTATAACTTTTTCGAATTTAAAACAGGATATGTATAAATTTAAAAAGCTAAAATAGTTTATTGGTTCATAATAAAAATGGCATAAGTAACGCGATATGTGATAGTAGAACAGCTTAATATTTTATATTTATTTGCACATCTAAGTGTTTACAATAACATCTTACATTAAACATATGTATAGCACTTAAAACTTAGAGGGTCATCTTCTGACGCTGCAAACTAGTGGTCACAATATTAATAATTAAAAATTATTCATTATTATTAGAAAATGGACTATAATAAAAAGCAAAATAGGAAGAATGAGAATCAAAAAATTACAATACAAGAAATGATAGCAATAAAAAATATAACTCAACAAAACACAATTGTCTATTTTTCACTAAGTATTAGTTTGTCATACATATTATTTGTATTATTAAATTTTCCCAGTGGTAAATTTATGTTTCAATCAAATTAATTATTCTTAAGGATTAAGTTTGTATTTATGACTAGATTCCCCCCTTATTTGTTACCGTTACAGTACCATTATTTTTGCATTTTCAAAAAGTCAGAAATTGAATAATAACAATTTTCGATTAGGTAGGCTTTTAATTTTTTGCTAAATATTTTTAGTTTACTTTCCCTTTTTATCTCCTCTGGAACTTTATTATATATATTTACGGCCATATAATAGGGACTATTTCTTACCATATGAATCCGCGACGGTGGTATGTAAAGTTTATCTTTGTGTCTTGTATTTAATGAGTGTATGTCGGATTTTTTAGTAAATAATTGATAATTTTTAAAAACAAATAAACAAATATCGTGTATATAGATAGAGGGAAAGGTTAACAGTTTAAATTTTTTAAAGAATGGTTTACAGCTTTGTGTATTTTTTATTTGGGCAATTATTCTAATTAGTTTTTTCTGCATTATAAATATATCAGATGCATGCGTACTATTTCCCCATAACATGGCTCCATACCTCAACCACGAGTACGCATGAGAGTAGTAAACTGTTATAGCGGTTTCTGTATTTGTAGAATATTTTATTTGAAAAAGTGCATAGGTGAATTTCGCTAACTTATTTTTAATATGCTCTACATGGGATTTCCAATTGAAATTTGTGTCTAAAATTAATCCTAGTAAATTAAAAGTATCTACATTTTCCAAAGTATTATTTTGAAAACATATGTCCAACTTTAAAGGAGGTTTGTTATAAGGTCTAAATTCCATTATTTTGGTTTTACTGAAATTAATTTCGAGATTATGTTCATTGAGCCATTGTGTTACGGTTTGTAAAGTTTCATTTAATATAACGTTAGGGTTATCATTTTTATTACATTGGAGTAGAATCGAAACATCATCAGCAAATAGAATTGGAAGAGATATTTCTTTATTAAATATTTTAGGTAAATCGTTTATATAGATTAAGAAAAGCACACATCCCAAGACACTTCCCTGGGGAATTGAGCAAGTTAAGGTATTTATGTTAGATTTTATTGGTATGATTTCTTTACTGTTTGAGTCATGATATTCCAATTGAACTAGTTGCTTCCTATTTTTTAAATATGATTGAAACCATCTATAAGCGGGACCGCGTATTCCAGATTGTTGTAATTTCATTAGAAGTATATCGTATTGAACTTTATCATAAGCCTTCGTCATATCAAGGAGCAGTCCTAAAGCACGGTTGTTGTCGTTAATGTGATGAAAAGCCATTTGAACGTATTTATATATCGCTGAAGTGGTTGACCTTGTTTTGCGAAAGCCGTTTTGGCAGTCATCTAAAATGTTATATTTTTCCAAAAATGAGTATAATCGATTACACATTGCCTTCTCATATACCTTAGAAAAAGTTGGCAGAAGAGCAATCGGCCTGTAGTTGCTAGGGATAGACGCATTGTTTTTCTTGTGAATTGGCTTAATTAAGGATATTTTTAGTTGTTCTGGAAATTCTCCTTCTTCAAAACTTTGATTAATTAAAAATGAAAGGGGGTCTGAAAGTTCTTTGGTACAATATTTTAACAGAATTGGGGGTATTTCATCTACACCGGAACTATTTTTATTTTTTAATGATTTTATTATAGTGTTAACCTCTTTTTGACTTACTGGGCTTAAGTACATTGTTGACATGGGTGAATTTAGTACAGGGCGTCCAAAAACAATATTATTTAATTTGGATGAGTCGCCTACAGTAGAAAAATAATCATTAAAGACATTTGTTATAATTTGTGGATTTGATTCTTCTTTATTATTTATACTTAGTACAATATTTTTATGCTTATTTTCAATTGTTTTACCAGTTTTAGTTTTAATAATTTGCCACATTGTTCTGATTTTATTATCAGACTTTTTCATTTGTCTTATATAGTTTAGTTTTTTTGAAAATGTTATACATTTTTTTAATATTTTACTGAATGATTTATAATAATTTTTTAATGTTTTACTTTTAGTTTGATTGCTAATGATTTTAAGTATCCGTTTATGCCTACATGACTGTTTTATACCTTTTGTTAGCCATCCTTTAGGTCGATATTTATTTAGATACGTTTTTTGTTTAGGTATATATTTATTTAATAATGTTTTTATGGTATTCGTAAATAAATCATAGTTTGTATTAGTGCTATTATCTTTGTGTAGTATAGACCAGTTTATATTTTGTAAATATTTCTTAAATATATCCATGCTTTTGCGTGTAAAAATTCGTTTCCGTGTATACCAAATTGAATTATCATACATATTTTTAATATTTAAATTCAAATTTACACTTTTGTGATCTGATAGACCATAATCTTCCACATAGGAATTCTCAATTAAAATTTTGTTATTAGTGAAAATTAGGTCTATGCAAGTAGCTGATTTGTCAGTAACTCGGGTACTTTCTTTTATTATTTGTGTAAAATTATATGTTTTAAATAAGAGCAATAAATCTGACGTTTGTTTATTTTTACTTGAAATATTTATATTGAAGTCACCACCGATAAATACCCGCTTACTTTTGTCTTTAGTGGTGAGTATGTATAACAACTTTTCTATTTGCTCGTAGAATACTACTATATTACGATCAGGTCTATAAACACTCACAAAAATACAATTGATTTTAGGGATTTCTATTGCACTTAGTTCTATTATAAATTCTTTAGATAATTTTACGATATCTTGTCTTTCAATATGCTCAAAAATATTATTTTTAACAATTATACAAACTCCCCCGCCTTCGCGATTTTTTCTACAATATAATGAAGCTATTTTAAAATTTTGTAGTGAAAGTGATCTACAATAAAATTCATTTTTCCATAATTCCGACAAGCAAATAATATCTATGTTCTTTTCCAATAGCAATTGTTCGAGTATATCAACTTTATTTCCTATGCTTTGAATATTTTGGAATGTCAGCATGAGGTTAGTGTCGAAATGTTTTTCCTTTTTGTTCGATCTCGACTTTGTGTTTTTCTGAAGTTTTTGTTGGAGATTGTTGCGGTAATTTAGTTTCCGGAGTTCCTTTTCCAGTATTACTCTGTTCCAAAGTGTTCTGTTCCATTACTTCTTTGCCATTTACATATAATTTATTCTTCTTAATTACTGCCTGATCACCGTTTTGCCTAGCTGTATGGAGCATTTTTCTCAATTTGTTTCGTTGTTCCAATGCTTTCCCAGTCATAAATAGTCCCACAGATAGCCCAGTACCAGTATAGTAGATACATATGTTTAATGTAAGATGTTATTGTAAACACTTAGATGTGCAAATAAATATTTGAATTTGAATTATATAGATATACAAAAATAATGAAGTTAGAAAAAATCTCACAGAGAAAATTTCACACTAGACGAACTATTTTGCATCGGGACTAGTATATAATCAAAAGCTTTTTTCGATGAATAAAATAATTATGTACATTCAAATATTATATACTCTTATAACAAATGTGTGTGGATAAAATACTTTTCGAGTATTAATATACACATCTAACAAGGTTCGAGAAGTATCAAATAGTAAGTAGGTTTTCCTTATATGATTGATTGCATATATAATTAAGTGACTAGCGGTAAACATAAAGATGCGTGTAGACTTGCAATTTTATTTAGGTTCAATTTTATTAGACAAATAAATTAGTATACTGGTATAATTCACACAGCGCAACCTAGCCCCAAAGCAAGCACTTATACTTACTAGACGTCTAATATACCATATACATACATATATTTCTTTTATAATATATAAACACAGAGATGCGGGACGAGAATCAAACCCATAACCTCTGCAGACGTACCGACGTGTACTAGTCATATACCCAATGAAACTCAATATAATGAAATTTAAAAATACTACAGGTACATAAAGTATAATTTATAATAAATTTAGTCTATGAATAGGTACAGTAGGAAACAAAACGGTTTATTAATTTTTGTGGACTTTATGCACGTTTTTATTTCGATGATAACTAAAATGTAGTCTTATTATACATAGTTGCCGAGGACACTTGAGACTTGTTTCAAAATATCTCCCAGAGTTTTCAAATCCTATACCTTTAAACGATCAATTCTTGTATAAGTATATATTATACTTATATAATTGGGATCTCGGAATCGGATCTAACAATTTTCATGAAATTTAGTATACGGGGGGTTTCGGGGGCGATAAATCGATCTAGCTAGGAATCATTTCTAGAAAATGTCATTTTATTCGCTCTTTTTTTATTGGAAGAAAAATAACAAAAATGTGACTCTTCCTGACATCTATCGGCGAATAATAATACTATTTTTTTTAAATTGCTTTAACGACACAACACTAAAGCTATTCCAGCAGATGGCGTTGTTAAGTAACAAGAAGTCAACGCGTGTTTGCTTTGAGGTTAGACTAAGAAAATCAATTGTTAATTTCCAAAAACACCGATAAATATATCTAGCTAGGAATAATTTCTAGAAAATGTCATTTTATTCGCTTTTTTTTTATTGGAAGAAAAATAACAAAAAGGTGACTCTTCCTGACATCTATCGGCGAATAATAATAATAGTAATAAAAAATAGTTTTTTTAAATTGCTTTAACGACACAACACTAAAGCTATTCCAGCAGATGGCGTTGTTAAGTAACAAGAAGTCAATGCGTGTTTGCTTTGAGGTTAGACTAAGAAAATCAATTGTTAATTTCCAAAAAACACCGATAAATCGATCTAGCTAGGAATCATTTCTAGAAAATGTCATTTTATTCGCTTTTTTTTTATTGGAAGAAAAATTACAAAAAGGTGACTCTTCCTGACATCTATCGGCGAATAATAATAGTAATAAAAAATAGTTTTTTTAAATTGCTTTAACGACACAACACTAAAGCTATTCCAGCAGATGGCGTTGTTAAGTAACAAGAAGTCAATGAGTGTTTGCTTTGAAGTTAGACTAAGAAAATCAATTGTTAATTTCCAAAAAACACAATTTATAAAAAAAAATACCGAGCCAAGCTCGGTCATCCGGATATTAAATATTAATGTAAGTATGAAAGAAAAGCATACATTTTTATCCATGCAGGAGTGAAGAAAGAATACTGACCTCTGCGGCCGGGGTCGGCCTGTCGTAAAAGGCGACAAAACAGCCCACCCTAGCTACGTGGTAGAGCCCCAAGTCCGCCTGGATCGAGCGACCATCTTTGGTCCTATGCATGTCGCCTTAGTAACCTTGTATTCCGGCATTAGTATCACAAGTTCCTGTATCTTTAGGGGACATCCATTAATTACGTGAGCTCAGAATGGGGGGGGGGGGGTCCAATGAAATCTCACCAAATCTCATTTAAACCGAGGGGGGGATAATCGAAAATCTCACGTCACCTTCAAAAAATATAAAATATTACAGATATTAAAAGATATGTTTTTATCTGTTTTTTTACTTTGAATTTTATTTAATTTAAATAAATTACCTATAGTATACCTGAACGGTTTATTATTTTCCCGAATAGTGAAATAAATTTTAGTTTAAAATATTTTAGCACCAATCTCACGTAAGGGGAGGGGCGGGGTCCAGGCAAATCTCACTAAATCTCACCTAAAGGGGGGGGGGGGGGTCTAAACTGATTGAAAAATAGCTCACGTAATTAATGGATGTCCCCTTATGGGAAGTAGCGTGTTCATGATGCCACTGGCGTTGCAAACAACCATAGACGACGGTAACTGCTAATTTCTAAGTGGGCCGTCAGCCTGTCTTCTGTCCTACATCAATAAAAAAAATACCATCGGAAAGTAGCAGCTTATAAAAGACGATCGGACCTGTCACAGAAACGTTGTGACTCTAATAGGAAAACTGTAGAAAGTAATAATGTACATAAAGCTGGACCATTGTTTACACTTATACGTCGCACCCATTGGAATCGTTATCACTTGAATGTCAACACGCCGATCGTGTTAATTAATCATTTGGATGTAATACGGTGTGAACACGTCCGCGTATGACGCGACGCTTGAGTGACGCAAGCCGTCGCGGGCGCCGCGTGCTTCGCTGAGCCTAACCCGCCTCTAAAGTACCTCCGCCAATCGCCTCTGTGGCCCAATGGATAAGGCATCGGCCTCCTAAGCCGAGGATTGTGGGTTCGAGTCCCACCAGAGGTAGCGTTGGAATTATCTTTTTACACACTTACTTGCACTTTGCTAGAGGCACAGCGAATAAATACATCACTCAGGCCTCATAATAAATTATTATAAGCCACTAGTATTTAAAACATAAATATATAAAATTAAAAATACTTTTTCGGTAATAAAAAGTACAAATAAAATCACGGCATTAATTTAAAAACTTTCATATTATTATTCAGTTATTTTTGATAATATTAATATCAATAAAAGTTTTCATCGAACCTTATATTTTATATAAACGGGCAAATTACCGTATAGCTGTATGTAACTAATCTTATAAGATCGCAAAATATATCAATTAAACCTTTACGTCAACAACATTTGACACATTTTTGCTTACTTATATTTCACATCTGACACATATAAAGGTATCTTTACGATGGTCGTCCATGTGAATATAAAAGTCCCGTATCGCAGGGGAAAGCTGCGAGATATGATAACAATATTGATAAGAGTCGATGAGGCATCGATCAGTCGATATGATCGGGCGCAGTCCCTCCGCGGCTTCAGTACGGGCAAATTATCTAACTATCCAATAATCCGATATAAGTACGGACTATAAACAGAGATTCAGATACATTTGTGATATATGATGAGAATGATGGAAGGGGACTTGGGTTACAGTGATTACTACAACTACGATAATGGCTGGTCCACCGTGCCTCCGGATTACGGCGCCGATGGCTACCAAGCCCGGCAGCCGCAGGTCGAAGACGACTATAGATATAGCTCATACGCGTAAGTGTTTGTTTTTCTATTACACAACATGAATCATCGATATGACATTACGATCAACAGGTACCGTTTTAATTTGCGGAAAACACTTTTAGCCTTGGGTTTTTGAGTTATTCTTAATGGCCCATGGGAAACTCATTGAAAGGATATTCTTACAATACTACTTACTAGGCTAATTGTGAAAGGAAAATATAGCGTTACCTACTTATCATAACTTAAATTTATTAAATTGCAATCTACAAAATTTTTACAATATTAGGCAAAGTAATCTCATTCAATTTTACAAAATTGTTGAAAATTGCGTATTTGTCAAAATGCAGTCGAATTTTGTCTCTGTAGTAATATTGTTATTTGGAATGATAAACTATTAATAATTGTACACCTTTCTCACAAAAATGTACCTCTGTTAAGCCCCAATAAGAAACTCCCAACCATACCATGAGCGAGGATGGAAAATGACCTCGTTGGACACGCGGAATACGGTTGCTCGCTTCTTCACTACTGTGTGCGTACACCTTATCATTTTGTTTGTTGTAGCTCTCTTCTACGGTAAACATTTTTTCATCCGAAAAAAGAATTTCCCGATATTTTTTTCTCGCGTACCGCTTCAACAAAGCGCGGCATCTCTTCAGTCTCAGGTCCATTAGACGAGCATTCAAACGATGTCCTGTTTTTCTTCGATATGCCCGAAGCCCTAAGTCTTCATTTAACACCCTTTTCACCGTGGTTCTGCTTAACCCCATCTGAAGGGCCAACAATTTCTGCTTACGTTTGGGATTTCTTTGAATTCGTGCCTTCACAGCTTTTATCACTGCTGGAGTCCTAACAGACCGAGGGCGACCACTTCTTGACCTGTCAACTACACTAGAGTCTTCATTGTATCGTTTGATGGTACGATAAATGAATCTTTTGGCTATATTCAAATTTTTCAGTATGTTAAAAATTTGAATTGGCGCGTAACCGCAACGATGCAACGCAATAACTGCAACACGGTCTTCTTTAAGCGTCCACCCCATATTTAAAAAATGAGTAAAATTCTAAAAGTATACATTTTTATTTTCATGAACAATTCGAGATTCGAATTCAATAAACTTTTTTGTGGCCAGCATTCTAAAAGAAAAGTTTTTACTGTGTGACAATACTTATGACCTGACTAGGTACATATAACCTTTTAACTAGACAATTAACTTTACACACTAAACTTTAGTTAGCCTTTATTTTCAACTGCTATTATTATTGATTATTTCCACAATCATGGAAATGTAGATTCAAATATGTATACTTATGTAAATTATATTTCAGTAAACGTACCCGTCTGTAAATAAAAGTTAAACTATTTCTTACATTTTAAATGACATCCATGGTCTAAGGTATTTAAAATTTAAATAAACTTTATATTAGGAAACATTATTTTATGAGTGATTGAACTAACAAGTGTTTAAAACTAGTGTCCGCCCGAAACTGGTTTTCCGACCGAAACCGAATATTCGGCCGTGGGTTCAGTTTCGGCGGAAACCGAAACCGAAACTCATGTGGTCAAGTATAAAATTCCTTAAAATACTGAAATTTGGTGCATTTTACCCATTATTATTTAAAATTACGACATGAAATGGAAACACAGTATATTAATTTTGTTGTAATCATTTATTTAATGTAATATAAAAAAAATATTAATAATATTTTTATTATTTTTTCAAATTAAGTTCTCATAGTAAAATGTTTATCAGTTATCAATAATCAAATCACTAATTGTTACTGTTTCATTAAAAACTAAGTATTGGTATTTTGAAATCTTATTAATTAATACTTTGGTTTGTAGTTGTACTTAGAAGAATCATCAATCTCTTTTAGGTACTTATACCTCTTATATAAAAATAATAATTACTAAAATTAATATTACACTCCAGTCTCAACAAAGATAATCAAATCGCACATTTAGAATTAACAAAGATATCTAGATCACAATTAGTAGGACAGTCATACTTACATTTATTGTGTAGTAAATGTAAGTAACTCACTACTAAACTATAGTAAACATTTAAATTGAAAATAGTTATAAAATCAAATAAAAAAAACTTCTAAATATCTTATATTTAGGGTTACATTTTTGGTTTTTTGTATTATTAATATTCATAATAATTAAAGTCTTATATTGTATGCCAAGAAAAGCAGTTTGTCTACGTTTCCGCCACGTAAATTATTGTGACGATCCGAGTATATTTGGCCAGCAGCACTGAACAGCTGTTCACTCGGGACACTGGTAGGTGGAGCTGAAAGGTATTTTAAAACTGCACTTCTCAATATAGGATATTGACTGCTGTTCCAATAACTGTATATGTCAGCATTGCGTTGTAATAATGGCTCCGACAGGTAAAACTGAGTCTTGCTCGGGCGATAACGCACTGACTAAGTTGTGTTGTTACTTCCGAAATCAGTTTCGGTTTCGACAAAAGTTTCGGCCAATTTTGGCCGAACCGAAACTGCCGCCGAAACTTGGTTTTTGGCCGAAACTCGGCAGAAACCGAAACCGAACTTTCGGTCGGATACTATTTATAACGTCTATCAGAACCTTCGATCAATAATTTTGTGATCGAAGATCAGAACTAATAGATCGCTCCCATAGCAAAGCGCCTGTTAGTTTGGTACGAGTTCTAATATAATGGCCTTAGAGTATACATAAGCAAGCTTGCTTATGTATACTCTAAGATAATGGCGCTGTTTCTATTAAATTTTAAGTCAGTCAATTAAAACAATTAAAAGAGCAATATGTAATTCCATTATCAAACAAAAGCGTGTTCTTATTATAATTAAATATAGCTAATAAAGTTATTCGAAAGTTCTACTCAAGGATAAAGGTGAACTAAATTTTTATTTGAGAAAGTCGACCTAGAGAATAATACTAACCTCAGCGGCCGTGATCGTCTGTCGTAAAAGACGACTAAACAACCCACCCTAGCTACGTGGTAGGGCCTCAAGCCCGTTGGGATGGCGACCACTTTTGGTATTAAGTATGCCGCCATAATAACCTTGTGTTGTGTTTCGGCATTAGTGACCCAAGTTCCTGTACTTAAAGGGAGAGCAGCGTGTTCGCGATGCCACTAGCGTTGCAAACACCCATAGGCGACGCTAACTGCTAAATTCTGAGCGGGCCGTCAGCCTGTCTGCTATCCTACAGCAATAAAAAAAAAATACATCCTCACACACATTTAAAATAATGAGATCATCTTACAACTTTGTTAGGAACCATCTCAGTCACATCAGCATTTGAAAAATCGCTACAATAATAAACTTATAAAACTCAAGCATTGCATTTTCAGGTTCAGTCCAATTGATATACTTATGTACGTTTAGTTATGCTCGTTGGGTTAGCGTGTTCCACACTTATAGTTTCATAAGCGGGGAATCGGCACCGTGAGTACCATCCAGCTCGTAATCCACCAGGTGCGCGCTCTCCCATGGCTTCGTGGAGTCCTTAATTGGTTTGGAAACCCTCTTCGCAGGTTAGCGTGCTCTTACCCATTTAGGGGAAGCGAACTTAACCAGATTGCTATAACGAAATATTCGTGAAACCCCATCGACTTCCTCTTTTCGCTTTAGAAGTCGTAAGAACTCGTGTAAAGGTGTTCTGTAGATCGTAAATACTGTTAGACATAGGTTCTGTATACCGGAAAGGTTTTATTTGTTCTTATTTAAGTTTAAAATGAAAACAAAGCATTTACGAAAATAGGTCATAGATGTAGGTAGTACTTTAGAATATTACTTTTATCAATTAGTAGAACTTTTATAGGGTTACGGTTACGAGTACCCAGTTTACCGAATGTTTATATATGACTGCTAGTTACCTGTGGTCATGGTCATATGGAGAATTATTAGAACCGATGCGTTGTTACCTATTGGTAACATTCTTTAAAAAAATCCGACGGGAGTTCTACATTTTCTACATCCTCCGAGGATTGTAGAACAATGCTAGTTATTTTAAAAGTGCAGATGAAACCTACAACGGTGGTCTAGAAAAATTGTTAATCGAAACGCACTCTATATTGTTTTTTAAACAGTATATCACAGCATTTGTAAATTATTTTCTTTCGTTCCATGTTCGTTGTCATTATGCAAAACTTGTCATGTAATTCGTCGACATCAAGCTGTGCCATAATGGAAGTGAGTTTGGCCACGGGTTACTTTTTCTCCTGACGCCGTCGGCGCTTGGTACGGGCCGCGTGATTTTCAATACAATATTCAACATTTACACAAATTACATTTCTATCGTGTCTGCTATCGACCCCCATTATTTTCTCATTAATCAATGCAAATATAAAGCAAGCATCTTTTTAAATTATACCCTTAATTATGGTATGGTTCATGACAATAATATATTTGATTTTAGATTTTGAATTTTAATTACTTTATTTTTGAGTTAAAAACTGACTTTTAAATTATCGATTTTTATGTCAGTCGTATTAATTGGAAATCGTATAAATGATAGTTTTATTTTATATGGAAAGATAGATCATTTTAAATAAAAGATTAAAGCGATATGATTTATGAGTTTTGGTGGTTTATTGGCTGGGAGTTAGCAATGTGTACCTGCAACAGACTAGTGATCCGTGTACGGAGGGCGCTCGCACCTGCCGTCCGCCCCTCACAAATCTGGCCCTCGCAGCTTGCCTTTACTAGAACATTCAAAAATTTCAAATAAAGTATATCATTTTATTGCTACTTTTTAATACTTATTGAAACAATAATTAATAACCATTTGTTTATTCTCTTATACTTAACAAAAGCTTTGGGAAATTACATAATTATATCGTAGAATATTGTGCCGTTTTCTTGTGGTATTCAATACGAATATTTGGCGTTTTATGCATGGTGTTTGAAGGTTTTTGGCGCCATATTTTTCGTAAATCGTATTCATTACATTAATACAGCAATGTGTAGGCTTACATCGGTTTCGAAATCCGGAATTTCACAAGCATCCATTGGGTCTGGTCGGTTAAATAAAAAAAAAATGCTTTCCTGAAGTAATTAAGTCGAACACAGCTTACAAAGTATTCATTTCATAAATAATTGGGTATTTTTATATATCTGTGCGTATATACTGTATGATATCTTCATATTCTGAAATAGAGTTTATAGCTCAGTGACTATAAGATTAAATGTTAAAAGGGGAGAGTAATAATATTTTTGTTTTAATTTAAATATCCGGATGACCGAGCAATTTTTTTTTTATAAATTGTGTTTTTTGGAAATTAACAATTGATTTTCTTAGTCTAACCTCAAAGCAAACACTCATTGACTTCTTGTTACCTAACAACGCCATCTGATGGAATAGCTTTAGTGTTGTGTCGTTAAAGCAATTTAAAAAAAAATAGTATTATTATTCGCCGATAGATGTCAGGAAGAGTCACATTTATTTTTCTTCCAATTAAAAAAAGCGAATAAAATGACATTTTCTAGAAATGATTCCTAGCTAGATCGATTTATCGGTGTTTTTTGGAAATTAACAATTGATTTTCTTAGTCTAACCTCAAAGCAAACAACGAACGAAACCCCCCGTATACTAAATTTCATGAAAATTGTTGGAGCCGATTCCGAGATTCCAATTATATAAGTATATATACAAGAATTGCTCGTTTAAAGATATAGGATTAGGCATGTTATTAAATTATTTTCACACGAAAAATATATCTATTGATAATTAATCATGAATTGTTTTCAGACGATTTATACTTGAAATGATTAAATATCGTCTTTAGTTGATCTTTATTTCAGTATTTACTGGCACTATATATTTGTAATTTATATACCTAGTTTGTTTTAGCAGCAAGATTCTATAGTTCTAAGGCATTGTTTTGTGATTAGTCGCTGATTCGAATCCTTATTAAAGGTCAACTTACTTGAACTTCTTTAGCTCTAGCTTTCGCCTTACTATTATTAATTCATAGGATTCTTAGTATCACAATCATTAGCTAAGTGATAGGGGTCCAAAGCTCGTCTGTATGCCAATCACCCGTGGTCTTTAAATATGTCTCCGTAATAAACTTGTGTTTCAGCTTAAGTGACATAAGTTCATGTTCCCTATTTGCTGGCAGCATGGCAATGCCCCTGGTGTCGCAAACAATCCATAGGCGACGGTAACTGCTTCTATTAAGAGGGTCGTCGGATTGTCTGCTGTTTCACAGAAATGAAACAAAACAATCACAAGCGTACACAAATAAAAGAAAACGTTCTGTTTTGTTTGCGTATTCTAGTATTTATTATACAACAAAGCGATGAGCATGCAAGCGATTTTATAGTTAGATATTTTTAATACTCATTCTCAATAAGTCAATTAAACTTTTGGTGGACGCACGCCACTTAGGGTCGAGCTCTTCGTGGGTTCATAATTGTTCTTTGTTATCGCTGCCCTTTGTTATGGAAAATGATACAAATTGCGTTTAGTTTTTTTAAAAGCATTTTGATTTGTATTGTTGCAAATCTATCATCAGGATTATGCTTAAAATATTAATCACAGTCATATTTTTCAGGGGTGTTATTGCCAGGAAGTTACTTTTTTTAAGGATTTATAGCGCTTTTTTCACTCAAAAACTACTAATAAGCGGCCGAAGTCGACAAAATATGAAATAAATTGACTAATTACGGCTTGTCACAAAATATAGTTAACGCAGTTCAGATTATTTTGTCTTAAAATATTTCTTTTGCATGCACTTACTTACCCACTTTACGAGTATAGACAGGGTTGTTCTTATGTCAATATTACATGGGCAATTCAGTTAAAGCATACTACCAGACAATATTACCAAGTATTTACATACATGGTTTGTATTAATAATAAATATATTCTGACAATTTACACAGCGCCTACTTGTCCTATCGTAAGCACTTGTGTTATGGGTATTAGATAGCTGATATACTTTTCTTTTTATAAATAAGTACATATTATACATATACATCCAGATGCAGGACGGGAATCGAATCCGTGATCGTCGCAGGCGTTCGGACATGCGTTAGGGATTTCCGTTGCGCCACGGAGGTCGTCAGATCATATTACAAAGGTAGGACGTCAAATTTTTAATAACTAAATCATCACGTAGTAGTCTAGTAATAAGTTTGAATTGCAAACCACGGGAAATAAAAAATTACCTCCACTCGATTATTTAAGTTTAAATTCTCCTTAAAAAAGAGATCAAATGCCTTGGTGAATTGTTTTTAAGACACTTGTTGTTTGTTAATTCGCTATTATTTTCTTACAGTAATTTATACTTTTTGCATATTTTAATATTAGTGATACCAAGTTCTTCACGCTTCAGAGCGTTCCCTTACAGTAAGTAGTATCTATAGGAAGGTAATGGGGTAGATATATATACTTTTAGTGTCCCTATTTCAAAAAATAAATAAATATATTTGACTGAATCTGACAACCTCCGTGGTGCAACGGAAATCCCTAACACATTTTGTTTCAAACATGTAACTTTTTTCATTGGAATGAATGCCTAGTTTCATGTAACTTTTTTCATTGGAATAAATGCCTAGTTTCATGTAATTAATTATTATACCACTTGTAAGCACATATTCTGCAAAATATTAGTTTTAATGAGACATTGTTTTTGTACCACTTTTGAGTCTCATATTTGATACCTTCATACTCAAGGTCTGTTTAATATATCAACATGCCATTGTTTAAACTAGCTTCGCAATACGCTTAAATTATTGTAAACAAAAGACCTTTTGTCCCCGTCGCCGAGAATGTATTAATAAACAATGAAATATGACACCCACTTGAGTGACGGTTTGTAGAGGCGTTTTTTGGTACCAGTATAAAATAATTGTATTGGAACTTATGCTATTTGGTTTTTATTTTATCAAATACTTAATAATGTACAGGAAATAAATAATTTTATATCCAGCAAGGTCTTTTTTCTTCTTTTATTTTTTAATAATTGGAAAAGAAAACATAATTTTTAGGTAACCGATTTTATTTCTCATAGATCAGTTTCAATGCAATTCAAAGGCAAGTGAAGTGTAAGAAATTACATAAGAAATCTATCTAAGAATATAAATCTAATGGATTTTGTATAATTCCAATAAGATATAGAGAAAATCGGTTATTCCTGAACCTATAACAAAAAAAATCCGACATCTGACAAAACTCCTAAACTGCCAAAACAGTAATTATATATGTATATATATATATATATATATATATATATATATATATATATATATATATATATATATATATATATATATATATATATATATATATATATATATATATATATATATATATATATATATATATATAATTAATAATTGCTGTGTAACATATTATAAGTATCATATAAATTCTCTAATAATAATTATCTCTGCGGAGAAAGAATACTGACCTCTGTTGCCAGGGTCGGCCTGTCGTAAAAGGCGACAAAACAACCTACCCTAGCCACGTAGTAGGGCGCCAAGCCCGTCTGGATGGCAACCACCTTTGGTCTTAAGTATGCCGCCGTAATAACCTTGTGTTGTGTTCCGGCATTAGTGACCCAAGTTCCTGTAACCTTATGGGACGGCAGCGTGTTCGCGATGCCACTGGCGTTGCGATCACCCATAGGCGACGGTAACTTCTAAATTTTAGGTGGGCCGTCAGCCTGTCTGCTGACCTACAACAAAAAAAAAATGCTATGAAATAATTATCTTGCTTCTATAAGATATGCAATTAATTATAATATTACGTCAAGCCGCAGAAAGATTTTAAGACTAACCATATTGTTCCCTTCAGGGTCTCCGATGTTTTTTTTATTGCTGTAGGACAGCAGACAAGCTGACGGACCGCTTATAATTTAGCAGTTACTGTCGCCTATGGGTTTTTACAACGCCAGTGGCATCGAGAACACGCTGCTGTCCTATAAGGGTACAGGAACTTGGGTCACTAAAGCCGGAACACAACACAAGGTTATTATGGCGGCATACTTAAGACCAAAGGTGGTCGCCATCCAGAATGGCTTGAGGCCCTACCACGTAGCTAGGGTGGGTTGTTTTGTCGTCTTTTACGACAGGTCGACCCCAGCCGCAGAGGTTAGTATTCTTTCTCCGTCCCTGCACTATAAAAAGTACTTTTTCAATAGTAATTATCACTTGAAAACGAAAATAATAGACCAGTGCACACGTGCAAGCCATAAAGTGATAAGCTGTTTTTTAATAACTGTTCGAATATCCTTCCAGTATTGTGGTATTGTTTTAGTACTTTGGGGAATGGAAGTTTTCGAACATGTGCAAAGGATTTTGTTGTATCTACCTCTATTATGGGCAAATCTACTTTTAGACAACGATAACTTTAAAATTGATGTCGTTTTTTTAAAAAATAATAATATGAATTATTTTTATGAATATTTTTATAGTTATTTATACAAAAGTGTCAATAAAAATCCCATGTAGACATTCAAACCCATAACAAGCCCTGAACAAGGCTTTTAGAAAAAAATAAGGAGCAAATACGCAGTAAACACGGGCTTACACAGACCTATTAAAACACTCTAAATGAAAATCGTTATCCGGGCATTTGGAGCGGCGTCCATAACGAACCTGGCCTCAACAATGGGCTTAATGCTCGCACTCATTACAAAAAGCGACATAACATAACGCGCTACGTCGAAAGCTCCTCTATTCAAAGTGTATACTCCAGTTTTTTTTTATGGGAAGGCTTCAGGGGCGCGGTGATTGGTTGGCACAAGACCCGCCCAGTGCAGCGCGCACTGCTATTGGTGCGGATCGCTGGAGAACCCTCGAGGCTAGTCCACAGCTGAGTAGGTTGTCGAGGCACGAGGGCGGCGCGGGGTGTTCTTCACCCCGAGGGCCACTCGAGGGTTGTTTAGTACAGACGCAGCGTCGCGAGGCGCAGCACGTGTTATCGGTAGTGTTTCCACAACCGTCAAAATTATACCGAAAGCTAGTTCTCCCGGTCGGGAGATGAAGTGCGAGGAGGGCGAGAGCCCTCGTACGCCACCGCCGCTGCTGCCGCCAGCCTCGTTGCTGGCCTGGAGCCCCATCCTGTTGCCGCCGTGGGGCCCGGCCTTCCTGCCGGCTCTGTACCCGGCGGCGTTTCGATCCGCGTTTCCTGGGTGAGCGACGGATTTGTGTTACCAATCTTAACATCATTTACACATTATAACATCATTTAATACTATAAAATATTCATTTATATACCCATTATCAACATAACATAGTAATAATAACATATGAGTGTATCAAATATTCTCGTACTCCAGCACGACGCTGTTACAAATTTCGAAAACCTCAGAGTTAAGATATAATCTGTGTAAGCTCTCGGTAATCTGTCTTCAAAGGAACGTGACATTCTTTCTTTGTGTGTGACAGTTTTTGCACCTCTCTTAGTGAGAGGTCGTTAATAGTTGTGTTTACAACCTGCCGAGGTTCTTTGAGTGCCGCCCATTGATCGAGTCACGTACGGGATCGCGGGAACGGTCTTCTACTTGCATTTAACATTGCGGGTGACGTATTGATAGGCAGACGACAGCCGGGATACCTTTCGATGAGTAGGACGCTCCTTTTATTTAGGTCACGTTTTCTTGAGAGCTCCCTCTCTGAGTACAATGCATGAATTGATGGAATTTCGAACGTTATTTCATTCAATTATACGCCATCAAGACGCTCTTGTTTGTTAAGTTGCCGAGAGATTTCAAATTTTTGTATTATATGTAGGTACTTGACAAGTTTGAAGTGTAAGTGCTTGTGAGAAAATAGGTATGTGTTAAATTTAATTTTAAATATTTTATTTTTCAACGCAGGGTCAGTTGTTATCATTTTAATAATAATCTGTGTTCAATACTCATATGAGAATAGACATTTACTTAATCGGTAAAAATATGATGTGAGGACTTGGTTTAATTAAATATTGCTGTACATAAGAGACAGGCTGACGGCCAGCTTAGAATTTAGCAGTTACCGTCGCAAATTAATAATTAAATTAATTCTTGATCTTTCATATTCTGGGTGCTAATTGTAACATGTTTATTTATATCTTTTGTGTTAAAAATAAAGTGAAAATGTTATGAATTTATAAAAACGTAAAAATATTTTCATAAAATTGGTAGACAATACGATAATATTTAATCGACAAAATATATTTTAGATACTAATTATCTCTCAATCTCAATGTGTTATACAGACAAACTGTCTAGGACAGTGGTCGGCAACCCGCGGCTCGCAAGCTGCATGCGGCTTTTTGACTCCTCGGTTACGGCTCTTCCGCGAAGTATTTAGCCTAGGCACGGAATATAATTTATTATCTATACTTAGAATAATTAGTCTTAATCTAAGTATCTATAATTATTTCCATAATAATGTCTCCTACTAAAGCAAAGCATATGTTAAAAAAACGGCTCTTTGAATAACAAGGAGGTCGACTACTGGTCTAGGACAGGGAATCATACTTTAGACGTAAAAAGCCGCACAAACCTATCTATGCCTACTTCATGTCACTCGGGTTGTTATTAAATTTTAATCAAATCTGATAATAATTTTGTAGTGTATCATGTACTTAATCCACTATTTACAGGCGTATGAAATAATTTAAGTATGTAAAGCGGGAATATAATTTCTTGATTGCCAGCATCTAATCATTAGATAATTTGGCAGTACGAGCTCAGTAAATGCTCTCATTAAAATACTACTTAATTTTATATACCGTTTGACAATTCCTATATTTTTACATTAAATGTTTTGTTGTTTTCCTAAAGTGGGATGTAACTAACTTACCAAAAGACATCTCTTTTTGAGCCGTCATCTCAAAATATTTTGTTACATTTAAATTCTAAAAATTGGCCAGTCAACTTAACGAAATTATTACCAGAGAATTATTTCAATAGTAAATGAGATTTTTATTTTCAGCCTTTTGGATAGTATGAAAATGCCCGGACAACGGCCAGGTTTCCAGATATCGGACATTCTGGGTTTGAACGAAGGCAAGGGATTGGAGCCGACGGCTACACAAAGCACGTTAGGAGGTTGTGCTTTGGATCTTCCGCCGTACGCGCCGCCTCATCACCCTTACTCCCATGAACTGTTGAGGCATCACCAGCCCTGGTTGACTTTGGATCATCATGAAAGCAGTGGTAAGTTCTATCCAATATAAGACTGTAGAACAAATTAATAGTATCTCAACACGTGTAAACGAGTAATGTTAACACAATGAACTTTGGACTGACTGTTTCTATAGATATTGTCGATTTTAAAAGAGTTCACATACTTACAAGTTCCTACTGCTGAAGAAATTCTGATAATCTGTTATTACGTAATTGTATAATAAACAATTTAAATATGCCTACAGCATTTTTAAATTAAATATTCTACCTAAATATTGACGGTTTTTTGTTTTAATATTAGTGGCTAAAGTATGAATTTTCCGATTTGTACTAAAAAATTGAAACTTGTTTTTTTCTAAGGTGTAACATATTTATTAAATCAAAATATTTACCCTCATTATACATTGGTGCAATCTAAACGGAAGTTCATATATGCCTTTACAACAGAACTCTGGGGATCTAGATTCGACAAACTGTGTGAAAACATTTCATAGTTACTGCTTCCTGGGAACAACATTTTTTATCACATAGAAAACTGACCAAATCACGAAAATATGGTAGTTTATTGGAGTAAAGTTTGGCGAGTACGGTGAATTTGACCTAGGGTCAACCATTGCATTTTTCGCTTACGGTTATCGTAAAGAATCCACTTTTCATCGCATGTCGCAATTCAATCCAAAATTTCTTAATTTCTATACCATTTCAACAGGCAACATAAGTTTCAACGCGCATTTCTTTCTGAAGATCAGTCAAACTACGAGGCACCCATTTTTCATATCTTTTATCTTATTGATTTGATGAAAATGAGTCAATATTGTAGGTAGGGTAACGTTAAACCATACCGCTAATTCCTGGGTAGTTTGACTCGGATCGGTTTCCACCATCTCCTTTAAATCAGTGTTATTCACCTGTGTGGGCGGTCTTCCACGTGGTTCATTCTTCAAGTCGAAATTTCCACTAAGAAAGTGTTTAACCTAAAAACGCACGGTGCGCTCATTAGCAGTCTCCTCTCCAAACGCTGCGTTGATGTTGTGAGCCATTCCTCCGCTAGTTCCGCGTCAGAACTCGTATTCAAAAATGACTCGAAAAAAAAAAACAATGTAAAGTCTATTAAACGTTGCACATTTTTTAAAAGAAGAACCTCATAAGTATCATGTGGAAAATTTTCACTTGAAAATTTTACACCATGAAGGTTTTATGTCAATTCAAAGTATCTATTACTATACAGCGGCAATTTCATACTTTAACCCCTATTATAACTTTATGTATACCTAGTACCTATAGTTACGTATGCCAGGATACTATATTTCATATATATAAATCCTATCCTGTATCATTCCTGTTCCATGTAGAAGTGAATGATTAGTATATTTTCGTTTATCTTATTCTTGCATAACAATTGATATCATGGAATCGATACTTTTATCTTATTTGTAGGTACATCAAACATTTGGTTTGTAAACCGTTCTGTATAACTGACATTTTTATCCAAGATAAACGATAAAAATGACATTTAAACCACGGGTTTAACGTCTGACGTGAAAGATATTCGTATCACATTTTGTAATGCTCGTCATGAGTTACAATAATTATAATTTGATGAAACACATTTTTTTATAATAAACATTTTTCACCATACATTTTTGCTGTAAACAGCTCATAATGCTCAGGTTGAAAGCAAAATCTCCGGCCCCGTAAGTCCTTTTTCGATTTGATAAACAATAAAAAATCGCTACGTGCCAGATCTAGACAGTACGGTGGGTGGTCAAATTCTGAAAACTGTGTTTTTCAAGGCCCGTCTCGCAACACACGCGGTGTGAACGGACGCGTCGTCTTACAAAAACAACACTCCACGGCTTAGCTTTCCACGTCATTTCTCCACAACAGCCTCACGAGCCTGAGTTACTAAATTGGCATAATATTGACCGTTTATTGTAGTTCCTTTCGGTAGGTTATCTATTAATAAAATTCCGTCGCTATCCCAGAAGATAGTCGCCATTAGCTTAGACGCTCACTTTTCCACCTTGAATTTCTTCGGCATCCTTTCTCCTTTTTTAATCTATTGCATTGACTCTTGTTTGGACTTTGGATTATATTGGCGAATCCACGTATGTGTGTGATGTGAGCATTCTACCCACCGTGCACAAATTTTTTTATGTGTAAATTTTGATGTAAAATTTCTGGCACTCATTTTTTGCTAATCTAAAGTTCTGCAGCTATCTGCCACTATTTAATTCTTCTGTCGGCCAGTACTTTTACATACCAGTAATTTTTCTACTTTTTGAACATTTTCTTCGGTCACTTCCGTAACAGGGTGGCCCGCGCGGCAATCATCTTTGCGGTTCTCTTGTCCTTGTTGAAATAAGCGCACCCATTTTTTCACCATTGTATATGAAGATACAGAATCTTGAACAACCGATGATATTTCTTCAAATATATTTTCCGGCGTATCTTTTTTTTACGAGGTACTGTATCATGACGCGGTGTTTAAAATTTTGTGAATTTTCGGATTCGGCTGACATGGTAATGTTCGTTGTTCGACAGGTAATTCAATTATGACCTAAAATTTTATTACAGGTTGTTTTTATACTACCACTAAGTTCCGCAATTAGTGATAAGAGTAACGTTATAATTAGTCATCGTAAAGTACTTTAGGCCGCGAACTTATCAGCCACCCCTCGTATGTTTCATAGAAGTTATTATTATGAAGTAAACAAAATCATACAGATAATAAAAATTCTAATGTTCATCATTAAACATGTTTATCTCGAAATTTTGCTATTCACACGGGTATCACTATCATATACAAATAAGTTGACCCACTCGAAAATAATGTGTATTCGGTAGTCGCGTTCGAGAGGCCGAGATTACTTTTTGAAATGCTCCTCCAGTGGAGTGCCTTCACCCACTAATCTGCTATTGTTATTAATTATTTTTATCGCTTATCATTTTCGGAACTCGTTGAACTCGTGAATTTGAATTGCTTGTACAACAACGATTATATCTGTCGTTGATCGATTCGAATTCGTTTTTGACACTATTGTTGTTTTATTCGTCTCTCGCTGCGCTTATCTAGTAAATATGTGCACCGAAATGAAAAAATATTTATTGAAATCTTCAAACGTTTTCATCGTCTTAGCGTCTTTCCTCCATTGGTGTCATCCAAAGTTTTCTCTTTATAGCTTGAATTATGAAAAATTGTCACAGGTTAGCACCCCATTTTATATCGGTATCTTTTGACGCCCCCTTTCTTTTATTAACCAAAGATGTAGTTAAATTGGGTTTAAAAATACAGAAGGCCTTTGACCTCCCCACTGGGAAAGGAAAATCTACTTCATTTGCTGACAACATTTTATCAGAAGTAATCAATTTGTCACCACATCTTCATAAGAAAGTTATTGGGTAGCTTTATTTAGTCTTATTTCTCTCTCTGAATAGACTGCCACGTCACTTTCAATTACAGATAGTTTTAAAATAACACAATAAAAGTAACGAAAGCTATGTTTTTGTTACTGAAGTATTGTTTTTAACAAGACTATTAGGTGGGCATATTAAGTTATATTAATTGTAGTAGTATTGTATCTATAGTTTTTATTTATTTATAGAAATATTCGAAAAATATTAAGTACTTAGTAACTAAGGCTTGATTGCTTACCGGTCAAAAATGTGTAACTGCATCACTTTTTTACCTTTTAAGAATTATGAGATCAGCTTTAGCTATATCTTATTTCTTTTTCTATTACTATGAGAAAAAAAAGTGTCATGGAGTCGCTCCGTCATGAGGAAGTATGTACCCTATATTGTTGACACAAGACTCCTAACTAAAAAGCTTAGGATCTTTTAAGTCCATTGCTAGAAGAGTGCCTCTCTTAAGGTTGATCATAGAGCCTTATCTTCGGCTTTGCCTTCTATGTCCTGCAAGTCTTGGCCACTTCGCCGCTTTGACATTCTCTGATATTACGTTTGCCGAGACGCGATCTTCATACGAGAACTCGTATACCCGATCAGTTATCGGTTCTACGACAGATATTGTCTGTCCGTAGTGGGCATTCAGTTCGCTTACTCGAGAAGGTTCTCCGACGGACCATTTCATTGCGTATATTATTATACCTAGTGTATTGCTCTCTCCATAGCTAGTTAAGTGAATTTAAATTAGTAGACCAGTTTTATCGTTACTACCGTACGTCATATGGGCAGAACATATTGGGAAGTATTTTGGTCATCGAAAAGGTTAGGTTAGAAACGGGAATTATCCTTGGATGATAGATTCTATCATATTTTAGTGCAGTGTTATTATTAAAGTATTGTTTATTAATAACTATATGGTCTAATTAAATAATCTTAATGGCGTTAAACTCGTGCTTAGTCTTACTCAACCAAAATGAAATCTCACGCATATTTGACGGTGCTGCAAATCGTTCACGCCCCACAGGGGCAATTTGGGGTCGCTACCAAACACGGCGATTGTTTAGAGATGTGGGGTGCGATGCGAAACGAATTTGTCACCAATAGACGCTGCTCAGGCCCTCGTAAGCGCTTCAGGCAGCTGTCGGCTATCAATAACACGCTGTTTGCGGCTGTTAGGGATGCAATTTGTTCATTATTCGATGACAGTTACAGACTCTATTGTTGCTAGTCCTTTTGTCTATTCTGTTACAGTATAGGAAGTAAAAGCGTTATTTTTATTGGAGTATTGATCGTGAAATCAAATTGGTTGTACGGTAATCCTCAATGCGTACTGTACGTGATATGTTGTTGTAATTAAGCTTCATTTTTAGTGTATGTTGTCTTGTCGGCTTGTCACGTTGAATGTAGGCCTTTCCAAGTCTTTGCTGCGGATTTTAGTCCTTTTCATGTCCACCACGTAGATGTAATTTTGCATCAATACCTACAGTACTATATATTACAACACGTTGATCTATATTGGTGTATGAGAGATACAAAGGATTGTTTTTTCATCCATGCAGGGGCGGAGTAAGAATACTAAACCCTGCGGCCGAGGTCGGCCTGTCATAAAAGGCGACAAAACAACCCTAGCTACGTGGCAGGGCCCCAAGCCCGTCGGGATGGCAACTACCCTTGGTCTTTAAGCATGTTGTCATAATAACCCTGTGTTCCGGCATTAATGACTTAGGTTCCCAAGGCAGTTGAGCTGTACTAGGTAAAAGCGCACGCCAATATTAAAGAGAACAAAAGTGCAGACCTATTGGCCAAAGAGGCGGCTCTTAAACTTAAGAGCAAGCCACATTACGAAAAATGTCTGGTCTCATTCGTCAAACGAAGGATTCGTATGGGGACGGTTGACGAGTGGAACCGGAAATATGTTGTTGAGCCAAGAGCCTCCACAACAAAACTTTTCTTCCCTGATATGGTTACTGGAAATGCGATACTGAAGCGACTACCTGCAAATGCCTTATACACTCAAATATTTACGGGGCATGGCGGGTTCCCGCATACTTATACCGTTTTAAGTGTAAAGAAGACCCGTCATGCTTTTGTGAACCTGGAATACCTCAGGATATCAGGAACATCCTCTTTCATTGTACAGTTTTTGTCCGAAGCCGATATGATGTTGAGATAAAGGCAGGGAATGGCAATAAAACCAGAAAATATCTCCAAGTTGATGGATAAGAATAACTGCGAGTACTTCCTCAAACACTGTCGTGAAGTAGCTAGGACTGTTATAAACAAAAAGAAGTAAGCAAATGGTGTTATATACCTAGTCAGGTCATAAGTATTGTCACACAGTAAAAACTTTTCTTTTAGAATGCTGGCCACAAAAAAGTTTATTGAATTAGAATTTCGAATTGTTCATGAAAATAAAAATGTATAACTTTTAGAATTTTACTCATTTTTAAATGTGGAGTGGACGCTTAAAGAAGACCGTGTTGCAGTTATTGCGTTGCATCGTTGCGGTTACGCGCCAATTCAAATTTTTAACATACTGAAAAATTTGAATATTACCAAAAGATTCGTTTTATCGTACCATCAAACGATACAATGAAGACTCTAGTGTAGATGACAGGTCAAGAAGTGGTCGCCCTCGGTCTGTTAGGACTCCAGCAGTGATAAAAGCTGTGAAGGCACGAATTCAAAGAAATCCCAAACGTAAGCAGAAACTGTTGGCCCTTCAGATGGGGTTAAGCAGAACCACGGTGAAAATGGTGTTAAATGAAGACTTAGGGCTTCGGGCATATCGAAGAAAAACAGGACATCGTTTGAATGCTCGTCTAATGGACCTGAGACTGAAGAGATGCCGCGCTTTGTTGAAGCGGTACGCGGGAAAAAAATATCGGGAAATTCTTTTTTCGGATGAAAAAATGTTTACCGTAGAAGAGAGCTACAACAAACAAAATGATAAGGTGTACGCACACAGTAGTGAAGAAGCGAGCAACCGTATTCCGCGTGTCCAACGAAGTCATTTTCCATCCTCGCTCATGGTATGGTTGGGAGTTTCTTATTGGGGCTTAACAGAGGTACATTTTTGTGAGAAAGGTGTAAAAACGAATGCTGTTGTGTATCAAAATACAGTCCTGACGAACCTTGTGGAACCTGTTTCTCATACCATGTTCAATAACAGGCACTGGGTATGCCAACAAGATTCGGCGCCAGCTCATAGAGCGAAGAGCACACAAGACTGGCTGGCGGCGCGTGAAATCGACTTCATCCGGCACGAAGACTGGCCCTCCTCCAGTCCAGATTTGAATCCGTTAGATTACAAGATATGGCAACACTTGGAGGAAAAGGCGTGCTCAAAGCCTCATCCCAATTTGGAGTCACTCAAGACATCCTTGATTAAGGCAGCCGCCGATATTGACATGGACCTCGTTCGTGCTGCGATAGACAACTGGCCGCGCAGATTGAAGGCTTGTATTCAAAATCACGGAGGTCATTTTGAATAAACTTTAATGTCATAAGAATCTATGTTTTGTTAAGTTCATTTTGGTATATGAATGGTTACATAATTAATAAACTTGTTACAATTATTTTACATTAAACATGTGACAGAATTTATGACCTGACTAGGTATGTACATATATACATACATTAATATAAGTATAGTACAAATATATTATAACTAAAAAGATTCAATATAATTCAGTATTTAATTCTTCGTCATTAATCAAAAACACAAAATAATGCAATCTAAAGATAAATTTAAAAAAGTACTCCTATCGGACAGCAGTGTTAACGGTGCCTTTAACGTCACAAACATCCATAGACGACGGTAACTGTTAAGTAGGCGGTCAGCCTGTCTGCTGTTCGTCAGTAATAAAAAAACGAAGGAATTGAGATTTAAGTCAACCGCATCACAATCTTCATCTTCATGGCACACTCTTCTGAGGTTGATGATATTGGGCTATGTAATAAATTAGTTTAATATAATAACTCAGTCACATAAAGTCGATCCTGCAACCCCTCACAAAAGCTCAAAGTGGCGACCTGAGTTTCTAGTGGGTATTCTATCGTGGGTATTCTGTCGTGAACACCCGGTTTATCCTTCGCTAGCTAGCAAATATTCGCAATAGCAGGTTGGGGAACCACATATGCGCCCATATCGGCTTGGAGTTCCGACGCGGCACTGATAAGTGATAGTTTTCCACAGGGAAAATAATTAAGTAAATAATAATAATTTATAAAGTAGTAAACGTAAATAGAGTGCCAAAAAATGACCAAATACGCAACAGTGCATGGCACTGTCCTTATATGTAAAAATTATTAAAGATGCTATTAACACGGCGAGTCAGTCCCGGCCCGGCTAATACTAATGATCTAATAATTTTCTTGCTGAGATTCGGGCGTAATTTAGCAGTCACTCCTAAAACTAAATTCAGTAAATCTGCTTCACCTAATTTCATGCGCCGGCAAAGCACAGGGTACGGTAAGCTCACAGAATTTACCTACTACCTATACTAAAAAGCTGTCCATGGATTCATAAGTATCAGTTCTCAGTTACCTCTCACTTGATTCTAAGCTGGACCAAAAACAAATTACGCTTATAAAAATATTAGTTAGTTTTTAGTATTTGGCAAATTATTGAATGTTACATTGTCGACCTCGATATGAGAAAGTAACATAAAGCTTTTATTATAGACATTTCCCTGCAGTAGGTAAAGCTTGCTATAAAACTGTATCGCAGGACTAATCAAACATACACTTGACATACCTTTGAACAAATTATCTGCAAATATCATTAACATATCATAGAAATTCTTCTCGGGGATCGAACTTACGACCACCACGGTTGTAAAGTCCACTTGCATAGCCACTGAGGACAGTTTTTGATGCGGCCTTATCTCCTTCATTTTTTTTAAGAATATTTTTATTTCATCTAGAAATTCACACCGTGTAGCAACCTGGTCGATTGCCCGCATTGTATTGTGTTGTATACACAATTCAGATTATAATTATAATAATACATCTTTATTAGCCTTGAATAAAAATTATAAAGTAGGTACTAATATACGTAACTGAAAATATGCTATAGCTATAATTGACTCCAAAAGTAAGAGGAAGCCTTGACGTCTAAAGTAGTTTTTGGGTTATTGTGATTCGTAGTTGTATTATAAAAAGTATTTGCCTTTATATTATTTAAATATCCAGGTCTAAATGTAAGAGTAAAAGCACCCAAAGAGATCAGTATATGGCCCACTTAACCCCAGCTGTAGCTTCACGCACACTATTCTAATTTTACGTCCAACAATTCAATATTTTATGTTTGCATAATTAAAGTATATAAGTAGTATATCAGTTGTCTAATACCCATAAAACAAGCGCTATGTGGCTTACCTTGGGACTAGATGGCCATGATATTATGAGAAATGTCACAATATGCTTACCATTATTTCTTGTTATAAATGTGTATTTTATTACAATGTAACCAAATAGTCTATGGAATACTTTGTAAATCTAAGTAACCAGCTACCAAAGGATGGGTGTGGCACGACCCCTCTGTACCCCTCCTCTCCCCGTACCACGCCCAGCCCTCCCTCCCCGTGTGTAACAAACTCTTTGAGGGTTGAACATTTGCTCTGATTTTTTATGCCCCATTATTTACAAGTTTGAATTAACACTGAAGATAGATTAAGTCGAGATTTAGATGTGTGTGTGGGTGTTGTTAGAGGGTTATTAAGTTTTAGATAATTTCTCACGTTAGTTTTTTTTATTGCTGTAGGACAGTAGACAGGCTGACGGCCCACTTAGAATTTAGCAGTTACCGTCGCCTATGGGTGTTTGCAACGCCAGTGGCACTGCGAACACACTGCTGTTCCATAAGGGTACAGGAACTTGGGTCACTAATGCTGGAACACAACACAAAGTTATTATGGAGGCATACGCAGAGGTCAGTATTCTTTCTCCGCCCCTGCACGGATAAAGAAGTTGTTTTTATAAGGTAATATTTCGCGGTATATATGCACTTTTTACCATGCATGTACTTCGTTGAATATAGTCTTACTTTAACGTCTAGTATATGTGTGGAATAAAATACAAATAAAAAATATTTATTATTTAATTATTGTGTTAAAAAAGGTTAGAATTGTTTTGCGGCGGACAGAAAACTATTATAAATATGCAATATTATTGAAACCATTTAATTCATGTCATGTAAACTACAAGGATTTCATAATTGAGCAATCTCATTGTTTTTACCACGCTTTTATTTACTTGATCTGCATGTATCTATGTAACGGAATTTTCGGACTCTATTTTAACTCACTGAACGATCAAAAAATTCAAAATTTTTCACACTTGTCCAGACCTGATGACAATACACAAATTTAATAATTTTGTCCCATAGTCATTAATCAGGTTTAACGCTTTCCTTTCCTTCTGCCGAAATGCAATCTGGCGCTTCATTAAAAAAACATTTACCGATTGAGAATTGACAACAAATAAATTATAGTTTTAACAAAATTTTTAATGGAACTAAAAAGTTAAAAATAAATTATAGTTAAACGAACTAAAAAACACGCTTTTATAATTACTCAAACAAAAAAGTTAAAAATAATTCTTAACAAAAATAAGTCTAGTCAGTAATTTTATTTTAATGTCAAGAATTATCTTTTACTCTTTAGTTAGATTAAATATAAAAGCGTGTTTTTAGTAAGTTCATCTAAGTATTTTTTTGTACCTTATGATAAAAATTGAACCGTCAGTCTTCGGTTTTAGGACTTCAATAACGAAACCATAAAACCGCTGTTACATAAGAGAATAATCGAACGTATTTAGATATTTTTAAAAGTATAATATTTGTTGTTTTAGGTGTCCTCGGTCAACAAGCGAGCCCCGACAGCACTTCGCGTGCTTCAGAGCTCTCTTACGTGGGCCCCTCCGCTTCCTCTCCTCCGATACTCGACCCTCGCTTAGACCACGACCACGAGCCAGACGACAACGACATAGATCACGAAGATGACCAGCATGACCAGGCCCCGAATACGGGTACAGACCCTAATATGTCACACAAAAAACGTAAGCGACGGGTATTATTTTCAAAAGCACAAACATACGAGTTGGAGAGACGGTTTCGCCAGCAGAGGTACCTCTCAGCGCCTGAAAGGGAGCACCTTGCCAGCTTGATCCGCTTGACTCCTACTCAAGTCAAAATATGGTTCCAGAACCACAGGTACAAGACAAAACGTGCCGTGCAAGAGAAAGGCGCCCATGACTTAAACGTCGGTGGGTTGAATTCACCGCGCCGTGTCGCTGTGCCTGTTTTGGTTAAGGACGGGCGGCCGTGTTTAGGAAAGCCGGACGCCTTGCCTCCGTTGGGCATGGGTCTGCCGTACCATCAGCCTATGCACCATCAGCCACCTGTGTCGGGACAGGCACCCCAGCCCAGTGGTTGCTGGTGGTGAGCGTCACCCCGACTGAATATCAGTGGTTTACTAGTCTTCTTATCCCAGTTTCTTTTAATGTGTGTTTCCTTTTTTGATTTTGCAATTTTTTTGGTCATAAGAATTAGCAATCAACTACACCTGTAATGATTTGATGTTCCTAATTTGGCCGCATCTATTAAGTGAGCATACTCGTAACCTATTTATAAAGTAAACTTTA
Source organism: Malacosoma neustria (assembly GCA_963693495.1). Taxonomy (NCBI): domain Eukaryota; kingdom Metazoa; phylum Arthropoda; class Insecta; order Lepidoptera; family Lasiocampidae; genus Malacosoma; species Malacosoma neustria. The sequence continues at coordinate 10,401,737 of OY856385.1, read as the reverse complement.
AATATTTTTGAGTTACTTAGAGATTGAATAAATTTGAGTATGAATATATGAAAAAGAAACTGCGATATTCCTATTGTTAATATTCATAAGTTAATGTGTTTTTAAATTTAAGAAACATAGGATATAAACGTGAACTTAAAAGTATTATTTATATCGAATAACATCTCGAATACTAAAATTTGTTTGGTACCAATTTTTTGGATATTATGGTATCTAGAGTTCCTACTTGTAATTTTAAATCGAATAAGAACTAAGCGGTAGTCACCTCTCCTCAAAAGTAGGCGCGAGAGCAAGAACTGTTGGAAAAGCAACAAATTCTATACTTTTAGTAAGTTAATATTATTTATATTTTTATAGTATAATGCGTTTCAAAGAAGAATAGTTTTTAATATTTATTGTACTAACTGTTGTTTAAAATAAAATTAGGTATGTTAGGTACCAGTATATTTATGACTACAATTCCACTCACCATTAATGATATGCAAATAAGGTTTCGTTCCAAATCGTACTTTTCTAGTGACATTTGATACATAGAATGTTCCTATTCTTATTTGAATCGCATTGTACTGTCAATAATTTTACGACCTCAACGCCACGTCAAAGCCATTTTTATTTAAAAAAGTAAGTATATCAATTGTCTAGTACCCATAACAGGCGCTCGGCTGCTTATTTTGAAACTCAATGGGATCGTGTGAATTTTCACAGTATACTTATTTACCAGTCCGCTGCAAAAACACCACGAAATAAGACATTTCTAGAAGACAATTTATTTCCTATATATGATATATATTTTTAGCAAACTAACAATACAAATAAGTAAACAATAATAAAAATTCTATATATCCGTTCTTGCTGCCGCAGTCTAAACTATAATTATTAGTTGTTAGTTATTACAAATTCCATATCTAGAGTTTGTATATTTGTGTAAAAAGTCTTTAAATATACTATTGTAAGTAATTTTATGAGAAATTATCAGATTTTATCAGATTGCAATATCTAGCTGTAAGATTCAGTATTATAGTCGAATATGTAGTGATTTATTTATGTATATTCCAAATGATTTTTATATTAATATACCTATAAGAAGACATTGATGACTTGTATATTGTGTAAATAAACATAGATCGATGAGTTACCATAAAATACCCTTAATTTTTACATAAAATTATGAAATTTAAACGAAAATCTTTATTGAGAAAGTATAAAACATTCCATAATATAATAATTAAAAATTAAGGGTAATAAATGTAAAAACGTGTTACGTATAAACTATTATGAAAAATAAATTTAATGGAAGTAATAAGTTGGTTTTATTGGTACTATAGGTTGTATTCAATCTGTTTAAAGCATTCATTTGCAGAAATTTATTTTTAACCCATAAAACCACAATCACAATTAGCCATTCGATATATTGTCTTTTGTAGAAAAAGAAGAAGTATCATGGAAGCTCATAAACGTAAATTTAACTGTGGCCGCTGACTTCGGATTGAAAGCTTCGGTCGCAATAGGTATAAAAAACTTAAAAGAAAGCAGCAAATCTACATTGTGTATTAAAATTAAATTAATATTACTCTGAATAGATATAACCTACCAGTGGATGTAATCAGTAAGTTATGATGAAACAAAATATCAAACGGATAGCGAATTTTATTTTTACATTAAATTTTACATTATACTTATTTAGAATATGAAAAATATAAGTAATGAAATATCATGGAAATCACAAGCTACAAAAATATTTAATAATCATAATACGAAGTCTATAAATAAATTAGATTTCTACAAAATTGATTGTCAACTCAATATAGGTAAATACGTAAAAAAATTACGAAATTAAGTCTTACAATCCCTTCTTTATTTTTATTTATTTTTCACGAATGGAAGAAATTGTACACAGATTTAGAAGAGTAAAAATTAAATGTAATAACTATATAAATAACTAATACAAAATTTATGTTTATTTTCATGTATAAGTTATTAGCAAGGAGACGGTCTTATGGTTATATGTACATATGGTTATGGTTATATGTCTGCAGTTGCTGGGAGGTATATGAAAATATAAGGCTTTTAGGTTTAGCTGTAACAATGTTTCATGTTTATCAACAAACATTGGTCAATTCAATTCCATTGAAACTACGATTAACAAAATCTAGCGAAAATCTTCTTTAACACAACTATTCAAACACATAGCCCAGTGAAGTATGGTGACTTTTCAGCCTACTTATATAGATTCTATGATAATAGTTATGCGAAAAGTGGAGAGGAAAAGGCCCCGAGGTCGCAGCCCTACAAGATGGTCCGACCAAGTGGCCAAAAGCTAGGTACCCGAATCACAGACACCCTAAACCACCCCAAAGACAGAGAGCAGTGGAAGCGGTGCTGTCGTGATATCAGTCGGGAGCATCACGACGCTCAGCAGTGAGCAAACGATTGGAGAAGAAGGATAGTGATAAAACTGAAATTAAAAGAAGTGAAATCTAATTAAATGTACAAAATGGGTTTATAATAGATAAATGAAACAGTTGTTAAGATGATAATAAATAATTAAAAGGCCTAGTCAGGTTAAATATGTAGGTCTTATAAAAAATAAATTTCTCTCAAGACGACCGAGTAAACAATAAAAAGTCAAGCAAAATTCTCTTTTCTAGGTATTCATAGCTTCGATTAAAAATAAAAAAATCCATCAATTTTGGCTAGTAGAAAAAAATACATAGCATCAATTTGGTGTTTCAATAAGAGTGCATTATTTAAATTTTGTGTTTTTTGTATGTATGTTCAAGTCTGAAATTTGACACCAGTCATCTATGATTGTTCCAATGAAAAAAAAAATGGAGCATTATCCAAAAGAAGAGCGTGTTATCACTGTAAAAACTCATTACAAATATTGAGAAAGTTATACTGAGATCTCTCGCAAACTTTGCGGAATTTTTGGTCGAGAAAGTGCACCTAATGTGTCCACAATTCGAAGGGTAGTCAAAAATCTGAAGAAACTGGGTCGATTATGGACAGTAAGTCTCGTCTACGTCAACATACCGGTAGATCTCTTGAATACATAGCTGCTGTAAATAAGAGCGTGGCAGAAAACCCGAAAACATCAATTCAGCATCGTGCTCAACAACTTCAAATTTCACGAAGCACTACGCATCGAATTTTGATCAAATACCCTACCTACACCTACACCCGTACACAAGCCAGTTTAGCTTACTCAGAAACTCAAACTAGCAGTCCATTTAAAGCGTTGGCAATTCATTCAATGGGCAATAGAGCAAAGTGAAGCCAACGCCAATTTCTGAAAGTAATCATCACCGATGAAGCCTACGAGTATTTCCATCTGAATGGCTTTATGAATAAAAAAATTTTCGAATTTTGGTCTTAGAAAATCCACAGATGGATTCACTGAACTGTCTGGTGCGGATGTTGGTCAGGCAGTGTGATTGGACTTTACTATTTTAAAAATGAGGACGGCTTGTAGTGAATGTGAGCGGAATTCATTACAGGAATATGATAACGAACTTCTTGTGGCTTTGTAGCCACTGGATGGTATGGATCTAGACGACATATGGTTTTGAGCAGGACGGCGCCACCTGCTAATGGCCCATGAAGCAATCGATTTATTGCAGCAACGATTTCCAGACCGAATCATCTCACGAAATTCAGATGTCATCTGACCAACAAGATTATGCGATTTAGTGCCGTGCGATTCTTTTCTTTGGGATTTTCTTTGGGCTTACGTGAATAAATCGGAAACAGTTGCTGAGCTCAAGGCTAAGATCCAACGCGTTACCAGTGAGATACAGCCACATCTTTGTAAAAAAGTCATCGAAAATTGCATGAAAAGAGTAATGGCCTGTCATCAGCGCCGTAGGGGCCATTTACCAGATATTTTATTCCATACATAATCAGAACGTGTCTACTTTATAATGCAATATAAATACCACAACTTACTAAAAAAAATTGTTTTTATTTTTAAACGAAATAGTGCACACTTATTGAGCACACCATTTATTAGACGCAGCTAGGATTAATCGCGATGATAGATAGCGTGTTTATTTTTCTCCTAGACTCTCTGATAATCCCCAGAAAAAATATCGCTAGATAGTTTGTCTCAATTTTTTTTCTTAATCACAGTTTTGTTTTGGAATCGATGATAGCTTCTTGACTTTAAATAATTAAATTATTTTAATTGGGTTTAATTGATCGAAAACGCAACCGATTGTTCTTTATGTGTTTTTTGTATTTTATTTTTGTATCCATCTATCTTAACATACTCGTATACCTCAGGTAGACTTAATGACAGTGTTCAATGACCGTTCTTGAGTCGCGAACGGGTCGGCATGTGACCGCAGTATTGTTTACTAGTTAAATATTTACTAGTCCCGGGCGTTTATCTAATCGTCGGCTGCCAACCGCGATAGCTTGCGACCTGATTACTGAAATACCTGTACCTATACTGTTTTCTCTTCACCTGTTCCATTTATTGCGTGTACTACGATTACATCTATTTGATTTATACCTATCATGTTTTTAAAGCGAAAGAAAATATTGATGATGATTGTAAGTTACGAAATTATAGCTTCCGATCTAGATGCAAAGGATGTAAACGGAAGACGTTTGCTAATAGTGTTTTTATAATATAATCTAAAATTTAAAATGCGAACGTTTGGATAGATATATGGATGAATTGAAAATGTTTTGTTATACAAAATCAGGCAGCTTTTGCACGAGAAATTATATCGAAATACGTTTGATTTTTTAGTAGAATTTCTTTTTAATTAATTATGTAAATTAATTACAGATAGATGAATGTTTGTTATTCAATCATACCAGTTAAGCACATCGACAGATATTCTAAAATAAGGCATGGTTTTCTCTACTTCAATTTCGCGGGTAATAGCTCATTTCAAAATGTTCCAAAAATATATTTTTAGTAGAGAGGTCATGTGGAAATTTTCCTAGGCATTTTTTATTTGAGATTTCATTTCTTTCACCAGTGATATGAAAAGACAATTCAATTGCTAATCTTATTCAAATTAGTCATCGTACAAGTAATTATTAATAAAAATAAAATTAAATAATTAATAATAGGGGTACATCTAAGCCATTCTCATCGGTGTAACGGTTTTCCTTCGATGTTTTCCTTAAGCGTCAGTTACCGGCTATAATTTACAATATACATATTAGGCTTAAAAATACCTAAGTAACGGATTTCCTAGTTAACTCGAATCTGTGCTTTCTAGATTGCATAGTGATGCTATAAATGATTTTTTCTCCGTGCAGGGCGGTGTAAGAATACTGACCTGTCCAGCCGGTTGCGGCCAGCGGTAAAAGGCGACACAACAACTTTAGGTAGTTAGATGGTCGGGCCCCAAACCTGCCTGAATGGCGACCGCTCCTGATTTTTAAATATACCGCCATAATAAGCTTGTGTTATGTTCCGATTCCTAAGTGACCTAAGTTCGATTTCCCCTACGCGGACGGTAGCATGTTAGCGGTGCTCCTAGCGTCGCAAACATCCATAGGCGATGGTGCTTCCTATTAAGTGTACTGTCAACATGTTTGCCGTTCTACAACAATAAAAAAAATACGTTCAATCCCGTGAGAACACATATAATCGTTTAACCATAAGATATCCAAGACTAAATACAGAAAGAAATGTTTTGATTTTAGCGCGAAGAAAATTTTACAGTTCTTTTTTTAAAATTCAAGAACACATTAGTTGCTTTGCACATACGTTTTATTAAGATATCCAAAAAAATATCGCTTAGGTAATAATTGAATAATCAATTACGAATTTTAAGGTAGGGAAAAATATCCCTCTTGTTCGCAAAAGGGTTAATCGTTTCATAACAGTTGCATGCAAAGTTCTCATTGAGGGACCCGATGTGTGCAGCTGAACTTCTAGGTAAGTGATGTGATAGCACTATTATTATCTCTCTTCAGAACCACGTGCATACAATACAATGAAAACAAATGTAGAATCTTATAAACATTATTAATCATAATCATACTAATTTAATCGAATCAAATACAAATTTGTGATAGATGCTATAATAAAATGTATTTTTTAATTTAATATCCTAGGTTTTACTTCGATCTGCAAGTAGGGAAGATTTTTTCACTTCTATTCCCTTTTTCTTTTCCTTCATTTTGGTTTTAATTTTTCTTAAATGATAAGTAGCTATTGGTTAATCAATAAAGTTATTTATCTATCTACAAATTTATTCTTTCTAATAATGTATTAATAATTACAAGGACAACTTTCCTTAATAGTCAATATTTTCAATGAACTCAAATTAGTACATGTTTTGGGCTACAACCTGGCCTGTATATCGTTATTTATTAAAGTGTTTTATATACTTGATTTGTAACCTGTTTTGTACAGGAATAAATATATGTATATGTGTAATGGACTATAATATTGTTGGATGGTCATGTAGCTAAGTATTTCGCTTAATTTAATACTCTATACGAAAAAAGTATTTTAAGTATGTTCCCTGAATAGTCGAGAAGGTATGTTTATAATGTGTATTGCCTATTTGACAAAATATTACACGCTTTTGGCGATGATTGAAAACATTTCAACAATAAAAATGTCACCGTCTATTAAATAAATAACACTCAACACAAAGGACTGGAGTCGCCTGTAGTTCGACAATAGGCAAACAAACTGGGAATTAATTTCTATAAATTTACAAAACGCCTTCGAATCCGTTGTCATAAAGGGTCCAATGGAGGCGAGTGATCGTTGGCATAGGAGGTTAAGCCGATTAGTACGATACACAACAAAAATACAGCCTTTCGGGTGCCGAACTATTAACACACGTGGGATCAATTTGGCTTCTGATCTTCATGTGTTTACATTTATATCTAAGTTTCTTTGCCAAAAACTAGGCTGATATTAGTATTTACTAATTTTACTCCCCTGTTGTTTCTCTTATAAACAATTCTGTGTTATTATTGATATACGCTAGTATTCATTAATATATTTTTTACTATTTATTTACAGCTTATGTTGATCCAATACAAATTTTGTAACTAAATGTTTATATTATAGACGTAATTTACGTAAAATATGTAATTTATATATATGTAATTTATGTAAATATGGACATTCAATCCTGTTTTCAATCATGTTCAGGATTATAATAGCAGTCTCAACGTTTAATAAGCCATCTTTAGGAGTTGGTAAGACTTCATCTGTTTTATCATTTTGCAACATCTTCCAATATCGATAATACTAGAAAGTCTGCAATGATAAAATCCATATCTTCTTTACCTACTCCTAAACATAATTCTTTACGTATTAATCTACTGTCTGATTGTGACATTGAGAAGGTAATAAAATCAATTTCCTCCAATACGGTTGGCTGTGATGAGATTTGTCGAAACATGGTTATGCCCATAGTCGATATCATCTGTCCTGTTATTTCCCACATCTTTAATACTTCCATCCCCACTAGCACCTTCCCCACTACGTGGAAAGAAGCTCAAGTTATTTCTTTACTTACCTGAAAAATTCAATATTCTCTTTTTTTTCTAATTATCGTCCCATATCTATTTTGCCTTTTCTGTCTAAAGTTCTGGAACGTTTGGTACATCAATAATTTAGTAATTTTCTCGATACTCATTCCCTTTTAAATCCTTTCCAGTTCGGCTTGCGTCCAGGCCACAGTACAAGTACAACCACTGCACTAGTGAAGATTACAGATGATATTCACTATGGCGTGGACCAAGGCTTAATAACAGTTCTTTCACTGCTTGATTTCAGCAGTGCCTTAAATAATGTAGATTTGACATTCTCATAGAAATTATTCGGTCTCTCAATGTATCTTCAACAGAAATTGATTAGTTTCAAAGTTACCTGTATGGTCACCGGCAGCATGTACAAATTGATCAGTTTTTCATCGTGGGAAGATCTGTCTGCCGGAGTTCCTCAGGGTGGCGTTTTGTCTCCTCTGTTATTTTCTGTCTATATTAATTCCATTTCCAAAATTATATCTTCCTCCTATCATCTCTATGCCAACGATTTGTAGATATACAGGGTGACTTTGACAAACCCGTCCAAATTCTTTAGTAAAAGTTATGAGAAACATGTATTTTAGTTTTGTATCACATAGTACAAAAATGTTGAGTAATCAGCATCACAAAGTCATTCAAAGAACTCGCAATTTACATAATACGGCACTAGAGTGTGAATGACCTCGCCATCTGACCTAGTAAAAGGCCGAGGACGGCGGCATTGACCGGGCGAGCGAATACGCACTACTCATTTACGCGGGTGTGACAGAGATAGGTAATAACAGGTTAACGTTCGCTGTTTGCACCATATGCTTATTCTGTACGATTGAATTAATTATCCTATATGAAATATTTTATGGTGAAAATTTGACATACAATTTTTTTTTGCAAAAATGGGTTCCTTAAATGATGTTTAGTGCGTAAAAAAAATTGGACGGGTTTGTCAAAGTCACCCTGTATACTCAGGCTTCTAAAGATCGAAGCTATCACATGCATTACTAACGATTTAAAATCTATCCTTAAATGGAGTAAATCACATGGTATAATCGTAAATCCATCTAATACTCAGGCTATTATTACTGTACAGACCGTTCGCCTCTGGAATTACTTACCCGAAAAGGTGAGATAAGCAAAAACATTACACCTCTTCAAAAATATGCTTAAAGAATATTGTGTATCTGTAAAGGGTCGTGCCACTTGTGTATACAAGTCTATGTACTTATTATTTTACTTAGTTTTTACTTCTAGTTTTTTGTTATTATATATTTTTTTATATACATAATTTCAAATACATTTTTTTGTATACTGCCATAAAATGTACTTTTGTAAATATTTGTATTAGGTTAGAATTCTGGATGACATCGCTTCCTAGCGATAAGACTGCCGATTGTTTCATAATTTTGTATTTTTAGCCTTAACTTGTTCTGTGTTATAACTGTGTGGTCAACAATAAGGAATTTTCTATTCTATATCATCTAGAATAAGTATTTGAGCGACAAGAGATGTTTGCTGAACCGAAATCTAACTTTTACTTAACAAACAGTACTGTGCCGACTAATGTGCTAAGAATTAAAAAATCTCTCCCAGACACAAATTCTGGTTGCTTATATTCAGGTTACCACAAACGGCGCAAGCCGGCGACTACAACCCCGAATAATGCTGATCAAACATTCTGGGTGAAGAATCTCCCAGTAAGCAGGTAGAACTGACATACCCGGATTCTTCTACTCACTAGGGTGCTCAGCCTAGTAGAAGACAACATTTTAGTACAAGAAGCCCCGATGTATTTCACCTCCGAAGCCAATAATAACAAATAGGATGGACTTACGCCCTTGAATCTTATGGTAACATGAACTATACTTTATATCCGCAGGCGTTCCGACGTGAAAAAGCCATTACGGAGGTTAGTGGATATGTTCATAATATAAAATTTGCTGAAGTTTTGAATGATATCAGCGCAGTAACAGATAATTAAAGTGCTTTTCTATTTAAAGCTATAAATAGATTTCATTAAGGTTTATATTTCAATGAAACTATGAAATAGGAAGCACTTTATACTTATGAAACACAATATTGTCGATGTAAGAGCAATATCGTTATGATGGACGAGGGGTGCGGTCAGCGCGCAGTCAACTCGAAACACCGATAACGGACTCAAAGATGAACCAAAGATGCATCTGCACGCAGATAAAGAACCAATCACTAAGAATATTGTTAAATATATTGCTTTGACATTGGTTTCAGAAAAATTTAATACAAAACTAACGAAGACGTGTAATGAATGTATTATGTGGTTCTTCTTCTTTATTCAAATATGTTACGGCTTTAACGCTAGGAAGCGCTGATTTCACCAATGTTGGAGTAACGATAAAAAATGACAGCTGTGAAAGTTAAAATGACTTTTAGGGGAAACATAATTTAGTCGGTCCGCAAAAGAAAATTATGTGGATCTGAGACATGATTGTCTTGTCATGTCACTTGGTTCAATTGGAAGTTGAAATGCTTATCATAAGCATAGCATATACTCTGGTAAGTCCTAAAAAAGACTTTAAAATTATACCTGACTTTGAGGCGAGCCATACAAGAGGTCTACGTACAGCTATTGTCTTCATTAGACTGTTATCTAACATATTTATATTAATCATTTTGGAAGATCAATTAATACATCTGAACTATAAGTATAATCCGTCAATAAAGAATTAGGCATGAGAACTTCGTTAGTTTATTCAAGTAGAATTGTCTAATCTAGCTGTTAATCAAGCTACACTGGATTTGGAGAACACGGTAAGAGCTTTGGCGACACGCGTGCGAGCCATTTTGCGGCTAACCGTGCGCCGTGCGGGCCACCCTCGCTATCCGATTTATTGCTATTCCTTTAATAAACACGTTATGTTGTATAACGAATATTAATAACACACTTCCTGGTGCACACGATGACTTAACATATTTCATATTGGCTGTTATCACGTCGTTTCGGCCGTGCGTGGATCACGCGTTGGATTAAGGGTTGCCATTTATTCCTAAGCTTAATTTACATTTAATGTTCATGTACACGTGAGAAGTCGTAAAATAATTTTAAAATAATTTAAATAAATTTAGAAGACCGTGACCAGTTACATTATCATTAGCTTGGGTTGGTACAATATGTCTTTTCTTTCTATTTATTTATCCTGGCATTCTTCATTTATCACTTCACAAGCCCTCGTATTATGCATCACATATTCTTCTAACCTATTTTGAGGTCTACCCATGCCCTAGAACCCATCTACTTTTAGGTTCAACATTGTTCTGGTAACGTCGTCGGTGTCTCTTTTCATTAAATGCCCGTACTATATATACCAGTCTTCTTCCTACATACATTAATAATAACTGATATATGACAAATTATACCTTCAAATGTGAAAATGTATTTAAAGAAATGATTGGAGGATTGGATATCAGTCACATCTGAACAAGAAAAGAAATCTCCATGCAAATGCTTAATTGCAAAAAATGACAACAGCAAACCCTGAGCTGTTGCGTGCATTATAGCTCTCAACCGAAATGAAACAATTGAAAAATAATATAAAATTGTAGTGTCATGTAAAGGCAATGGATGTAAAGAGTTACTCGGAAAATTTCGCTTTAAAACTCAACAATGGATGCATGAAAGCTTCGAATGCAAACGGATGGAACATTTAGAAGAGAGAGATTTATCTATAGTCTATACCCGATATTTTACCAAGAAAATACGTTCTGTATTGCGGCCTTGGTTAAATAATAATGTTAAGTTTTTCGTGTTTGTATCGCAAGACTCATTTTTCACGTGCCAGCTACAACGCACAGACATAAAGGTTTACGACAGGCCGTCATATTTATGGCGTTGGTATTGTGATATATTTTTTGTTGTGCGCATTAGGTTTTATCTGACTTTCCGCTAAATCAAGTAGCTACTGGCCGGTGTCAGGAAATACCCTCGCATATATCATGCGAGGCGGATGCGAGCGTTTTGGGGTTATCCATTTCGCGGGGTTAACGCCGCCACGCGAATGGCCCGCTTCGCGAACATTTGTCTTATCGAATTCACTTACTGTGGCAATTTTCTTACTTACTGAGTCAATAGTAATTTGTGAACGACAAGGCTTATTCGTATTTCGATAATTTATTCGCTGTGTTTACTTTGTACCTCTTTCATAAACGTTTCAAGTTGCTTGCAACCAACGGTCGGTCGACGGTAAAACCTTCGATAAGTGGTTTTTTTATACGTTGTTGAATTATTTTACTAGAAAAAACTTCTCAAGGAAAGGCAATAATTTATTAAGAGCTTGAATTGCTTACAGAATATTGTATAAATAATAATTATCTGCACAGTATAAATATATAGAAGCATCGAATTTTGCGCGCCTTTTTGTGTCGGTTATCCATTGAAAATTGATAATGGAAACAAAACTTATGGGAACCATTAAAAAAATTTGGATATTTCACAAAACATTTGGATTTAAACTAAATACGATATAAATTCGATTGAAGATCAGCAACACATCACTCTGATGTAAAGAAGTAATAAGTACATTTTGGATACCTAGGTAGGCCAATATTCTTACACAATCTAAGACTTACTTATTTAATAATAAAAAAAATAAGTTTTCTCGCTAAATAGTAGTAATTGAAGGTTAGTAATTTAAATTTTTTTTGTTAAATATAAATTGTAACAATGGATAGTGTATAATTTGAAAATATACGTCACCCTCGCAGCAGACAGCTCGATTAAGACATATCGCGCCCTTTTTTCTGTAAAAAAGGGAAAATGAATAGTGCCGGGCGGAAATATTACGTAGTAACGGCATTTCCGCACAATAAATCGGCGTCCAATCAAAGGAAACTCTGCACTGTCCCGCCGTATATCTTTATTAATGCTACACTTTATTTTATTGGGCTTTTTTATCGGTTGTATTGTTGTTGTACATTTAACTTAATTGATAATTTTACGATGTCAATATATGTATTTTAATTTAAATATAAATTTCTTCGAACTACATTTAGATTTTTAATATATATTTTTCGATGAGTGCTTCTGAACTACAATGTACAGTTAAAAAGTTCAGATTAACAAAAATGTGTAGTTCCGTTTGACAAGTATTATGTAATATTGTCCCCATATATCTGTGTATATGTATATATTTTGTGTGTTGTACAATAAAGTATATTCATTCATTCATTTCTAGGGCATCGAAAAAAATTATAATTGATATAGGTCCCTTCTGCTATCTCACAGCAATCGAATGAAAGCTACCATAAGGTTTTTGCTTTCCGGTTTTGGGAATATTTTTTCATTTTTGTCAAATTTCTTTGGCCAAACTAAGTAAGATATTTCGGGAGAACCCAAGAGAAGAGAGATGAGACCCAAGCAAATCTTAATTGGTAACCTGCTGAATAACGAACGAATTTTTTTATATACAGAAGAAAGTTTACTAGTACCACGGTGGAACTCCGGAAGGAAGCCATCGTGGTTATGTGGGGTTCTCCGTCTTAATATTACTATGGCCACCAGGACTTCAGTAAGCGATAGCCATTGGTGGCCACCATACCACTAAAACGGTAAAACCCCAGTCACCCAAAGCCATGTATGGGGACATCACAGGATTGACATGGTCATTACTCTGCGACGCCTCCAGGAAACGAACGAAACTAGCTAACATCTACTTTTGTAGTATTCCCATACTACAATAGACAATAGTCGGTAATACAGCCGAGAGTTAGACTAGAACTGTAAATTAATAAAAAATACAAACAGTAAAAGTACTTATAGTTTGAGATTCTCAAATAATTTTTTCTGATACACAAGCAGAATTATTATGGTTTGTAGTTCGAACCACATCTGCACATTAGTCTATATTCTACGTTTGTTTGTAAACATCTTTTATTTTGTGTAACCTAACGTAGGATATTGTTTGGCGTAATATAATGTTAAAACATAATATAGTTATAATGATCTTCTAATACTTGGATAGTATACGATTGTATATGTCCCAATTGTAATCTGTCAGTTCTATTCCACTAATACATAGGTGAGGTGGCCTTCTACCTTGTGTCGTTATCTGCGGGGGGGAGGCTAAATCAGAAAATCAATATGGGGACCGGGCGACGGCGTGCGTTTATTGCACGTCGCTTGTCAGTCCAATTTAAAAGTTTCAGTCTATTATCACTTATTTTATTGGAAAAGAAAAAGAGATTTTAGTATTTTAACATAAACTTCGTCTGGTGATTTAATTTATGAGTTTAGACTTAACTAAAACAAAAAAAAAACATATTTAAGTTTAAAAAACTTGTATTTGAAAATTTTTATTTGTTAATTTGCCGTTTGCCGTACTGTGCCGATATAATTCGGTTTAATTTAATTAAATTGAACGTATAAAGTCTACTAAATTATTGAACTTATATAATACTTTTAATTCATATTATTATCAATAATTATAAATTACATAGTATTAAAAAATGAATTTCAGTTTAGTTATTATTTTAGTTTGTAGTTACAAATCATCATTCTAACAATATGATACAAAAAAAATAATAAATAATTTACGGGAATAAGCCTAACGTTCCATCACATCCCTGGTACTGGAAGTAACCGGAAGTTCGAAATAGAGACGTCAATATAGACGAATTTCCGGCTGATGCCACAAAATGGCGCCCCGCTGATTGTTGTGAAAGAGCTGTCAAAAGTATTCGATTAATGAGTGTACTATTTATTGTTTGTGGTCAATAACTCGATCTCAGACCAAGTAATATGAGCATTGAAAGTACATAATAGGAACGCACGCGTCGAAAAAAAAACAGGCAGCTGAAGAGTTTATTACTGAACTACTTATCGTAATTTATAGAGACACATAATTGTGATCTGATCCTTGTTGACCAAAATAGAAGAAAACTAATTTATATGTGAGTTATTTATTAAGTTCTTAAGTTTACAATTGTAATTTTAATCAGAATATTATTTATTTCAATTTAAATGTAACGGTGTATTGTCTGTGTTTATATTTTATTAAATGGTATAAGCGAGAGTACATATATTCTTTATTATGAATTAAAATCATGAAACAATATAAACAAAACCTTAAAGTAATAGATAGTTACTAAACTAAGGGGGCTGCTACAAAAGTTATTGATGTTAGCTAGACATGTCTTCAAAATCTTAGATATTGTTGCGACTCATAAAAACCAAGTCCCCAGTGTCGTCCAGACGTTGGATGAGGCGTCTACCATATCAACGAATTTGCTATATAAACAAATTACATGTCACAAGCAAAACTCTTATTATTTTTTGTTATTGGTTTTGGTTATTGATAATAATAATAATTTTTATTTAAATCAAACAATACATGTCATAGGGTTAGTAAGTATCTAGATTTAATGTTAGTAAAATCGTCAAAATTTAGTCACAATTTCTGTGTGCGTTTCAGTTTCGCACACATAATATCCGTGTAGGGGAGTCGAATCGTTGTGCAATGGTGCAATATTGATTGGAAACTGTTTCTGGAAATTTTCGGCAACTGACTCAAACTGAGTCAGATACACGGCATACAGAAGAATAAAATAATGTGTTATGAGGAAAATACGGCTTTGATCAAGAAAAGAAGGATATTCAGGTTATGTGAATCACTGTAAGAAATGCATTGTTCAAGATGTTATTAACATTAGGAGACTAGGGTTCATTGACTTAATATAATAAGGTGTTACAATAAAGATTTATTATTATTATTATTAAATTAAAAAACGACGGGTCTATGATGCTTATAATTACGCTGGCCACACTTCCTCCCATTTGAAAGCATTGAAACGTAGCAGAGATTATCAACAGCATATTTTATAACAAGTAAGCTATTGACAGTAGAGCGTTAATGTGGAAAGTGTTCGACCACCTCAATGCTATGACTCAGCCAGAAGCCTAATGGTCACTCGCTGTTGGGACATGATTAATTATCTTTATCAAAACAACCGATGCGCACTGACGGCTGCATGATGAGAGGTGGTTAAAGTGATGTAGAGTTTACACGGCTCACGGATCTAACATTCCTTTATTAAATTACCTACATTCATATGTTAAAATAATCTACTAAATGTGTTATAGTGTTCTCTTGGTAAAAACCTGTATCACAGGGAATTAAAGAAGAAAAAAACTACGGCTTATAAACATTTATTTCTCAAAAGAATATAAGTATTCACCTGCAGAGAAATAACAAAAGAAATGTAACATAACCCAATTTTTGGACATTTTGTTATATAACTAATAATTAAAAGTTGCGATTCATCATTTCAGCCGGAAGACGCCCACTGCTGGACAAAGGCCTCCCCCAAAGATCTCCACGATGATCGGTCCTGCGCTGCCCTCATCCAACCTATCCCGGCGATCTTGACCAGATCATCGGTCCATCTTGTGGGGGGCCTACCAACACTGCGTCTTCCGGTACGCGGTCGCCATTCGAGGACTTTTCTGCCCCAACGGCCATCAGTCCTTCGAGCTATGTGCCCAGCCCACTGCCACTTCAGTTTTGCAATCATCCGGGCTATGTCGGTTACTTTGGTTCTCCTGCGAATCTCCTCATTTCTGATTCGATCTCGCAGGGAAACTCCGAGCATAGCCCTCTCCATTGCTCTCTGAGCGACCATGAGCTTTCTCATAAGGCCCATAGTTAGCGACCACGTCTGCGTTCCGTATGTCATCACTGGCAACACACATTGGTTAAAAACCTTCGTCTTGAGACACTGCGGTATTTGGGACGGAAAGATTTTACGGAGCTTCCCGAACGCTGCCCATCCGAGTTGGATTCGACGAGTGACCTCTTTCGCGAAATTGGACCTGCCTAACTGGATCGTTTGACCCAAGTAGACGTATTCGTCAACAATTTCGAAAGTACAGTTCCCAACTGTTACGGGGGTAAGTGCGACATGGACATTAGACATGATCTTCGTCTTGTCCATGTTCATTTTGAGACCTACTCCTTGGGAAGCTGTATTGAGGCCATCAAGCATATGGCTTAAGTCTTCCATGGTTTCAGCCATGATTACGATATCATCTGCGAATCTAAGGTGAGTGATGTACTCACCGTTAATGTTGATGCCCAGTCCGTTCCAGTCCAGAAGCTTGAAGACATCTTCCAACGCAGCAGTGAACAGCATCGGCGATATGACATCGCCTTGTCTGACTCCCCGCTGCAGTCGGATAGGCTTCGAGTTCTGATCCTGGAGACGGACTGACATGGTGGCGTTTTCATACAAACACTTCAACGCTTTGATGTATCGATAATCAATGTGGCACCTCTGGAGAGACTGAAGCACCGCCCAGGTCTCGATCGAATCAAAGGCTTTCTCATAGTCCACGAACGCCAAGCATAGTGGCTGGTTATACTCCTCCGTCTTCTGTATAACCTGCCGCAGCGTATGTATGTGGTCTATGGTGCTAAAACCTTTTCGGAATCCGGCTTGTTCGGGAGGCTGGAAGTCGTCAAATCTGCACGCGAGACGATTCGTGATGACCCTTGAAAACAGCTTGTAAACATGGCTCAGAAGTGATATCGGTCTAAAGTTCTTCAAAAGGGTTTTGTCGCCCTTTTTGAAGAACAGCACCACTATACTTCCGTGCCAGGCCTGCGGCGTTTTGCCATCGAGGATGACTGAATTAAATAGCTTCTGGAGGATTTTAAGCACAGGAGTACCACCAGCTCTCAGAAGCTCGGCTGTAATTCCATCATCACCCGGCGCCTTGTTGTTTTTAAGCTGTTTAAGGGCCACACTAATCTCGTACAGACTGACGTCTGGGATATCTACGGTGTAGTGTCGGGTTAATTTGGCTCTTGGGTCTTTAGCCTTGTTGTTAACAGGTGCCCGTGTGGTCGTGTATAGCTGTCCGTAGAACTTCTCGACTTCCCTCAAAAGTTCGGGTTTAGACGAAACGACCCTGCCGTCGTCGGTCTTCAGCTTCGTCAGTTGGCTCTGCCCAATAGACAAGTCTCGTGCGAATACTTTAGAGCCCTTGTTACGCTCTATAGCCGCCTTTACACAGTCTGTGTTATGGCGGCGGATATCGCGAGTCAAGGACTTGGAGATCTGTCTATTTAGCTGCCTATACTGGGAAGCATCGTCCGGGGACTGAAGGGTCATTTGACGTCTCACATCCATTAATTTGAGAGTAGAGTCTGAGATTTTTCCGGTTCTTTTTGAACGGCTGGCCTTGAAGAATTTAGACCCGGCCGTTTGAACAGCTTCCACGAACCTGTTATTATACTCGTCCACGTCAACGCAGTCACCGAGGCATTCGAAGCGGTTTTGCAATTCGAGTTGAAAGTTTACCGGGTTTTGGATCTGTATGGGTGCAGGTCGGAGCGTAGACTTCACCAGTCGAGACCTCTCCAATTTTGGATTGATATTCAATGTGCCTCTTACTAAGCGGTGATCACTCCCAGTTTTCACCGAATTGATCACAGAGACATCATTGAATATCTGTCTTTTGGTCGACATAATGAAGTCAATCTCATTTTTGGTGGCACCATCGGGACTAATCCAAGTCCATTTGCGTTGTTCTGGCTTCATGAAGAAGGAGTTCATCATATACAGGTCCTCCTTCTCCATGAAGTCGGCCAGCATCTGGCCTCGGGTGTTCCGATTTCCGAACCCAAATTGCCCCACTCTCAACTCATCGCCGCTACGTTTCCCCAATTTTGCGTTGAAGTCTCCCATGACAACGTTAAAGTGGGTTTTAGAAGTGTGGATGGCTGTTGAGATGTCCTCATACATGGCTTCCACCTCCTCGTCAGGATGTGTCGAAGTCGGAGCGTAAACCTGAATGACCTTCAACGAATACCGTTTGGTAATTTTGCTTACTATTGTTTACCACAATAAATTATCTATACATACTTATATGTATAAGGAAAATGGGGTTCAATAAGGGTTCAATTGACGCACCATCACACCAAAACTACTGAACATATCGGGATGGGACTACCGTTAGACGCGTAATTTTTCGTAGATGGTTATAGGTTATTTCTTTTTTGAATTCCAACGACTATTTCTCTTTTTTTTTTGCCTGTTATTCGCCCAGCGGGGCAGGCGTGATCGGGTAGTAATAATATAAAACTAAAATATATTTCTTCACCTGAAAAAGGATTGTCGTGCTTATACAAAGTAAACTTAAGATATGCATAATTTAATCTACGAAGGTATGACATGCATGCAATCCTTCGTGTCTATCTTTTGAAGAACCTGTATAGGTCTGATACTGAATTTCATGTAAGTAGTTATTTAATTTATTTTCTTGTTACAATTCTATTATTAATTTCTTAATAAATTGCAACTAGATTGTTAATATATTTTGCAATTAAACCCCGTATAGCTTACTTTAAATTTTCAATAAACGTTTATTTGAGACTTGGTGAAAATCTAAACATGCAATCGGTGAGTACATACTGTATAGCTAAACTAGCTAGCCTGCTAGTAAAAAATATTTTACCCCCCAGTGGACTATGGACTTGTTGCGAATTTATAAGACGTAATATAAGATGAAGATGTAAAAAACGACTTATTTGTTTCATCTAACGGACACAACTTTATTTGTTTTTCTTTAAAAATTGCAAAGAAGGGGACCTTTTGTTCACAGCCGATCAATCGAAGAATTGTGCAAAGTTTAGGGAAAATTAGATTGCCGCGGGGGTCTCCAATTCATTACGCTCTGACAAGGACAGCCGCTGGACTTCCGAACAACAGGACACCAAAAAAGTGTCTTCATTATCCGTTTATACAAATGGTTAAAAAACGAATTAATTTATAGGCACGTCGTCATTTTTTACTCATCTTTATATTCTTTTAAAGCAATACTTCACACTTCGTATTAAATTATAAGCTTTAGCAGTCTGTTATATCAAAGAGCGAACTGAATCACACTAATCCCTTATCTTTGGTTCAGATTTCTTTGAAATTCGGAAGCTATCGTGAAGGGCCTTTTGAAGGTACAGTAACGCATAGTTAATTCTTATAATTGGCTCTTTTATGAGAATTGCGACCGGAAAGACGACCCACGTCGATGTATCGCGCCTATAAAAGGATTTGTAATGGCAAAAATGAAGTGAGAATATTTATGTGCAACACAATAGGGCTATTCTCCACGACAGACAGTCTGTCGCCTTCGTCTTTGATTTGTATATTTTCCATCTAAGATTTGATTTCACTGGACATTGAAGAAATATTTTAAATCCACGATCAAAAGTTTTAATTCAGAAACGTACGATGTCTATACATTGAATTATCCGTAATTATAAAAGAGAAAACTCTTTTACTGCTTTTGTAAATAGTTCAACAATCTTTTTTTTCCGAAGAACAGCACAGTCTGACGGCCCAATTAATAGTAAGCAATTACCATCGCCTATACATTTTTGCAACGCTGGGGGCACCGCGAACAAGCTGCTGTCCCATAGGGGTACACGCTACTATCCCATAGGGAGAAAGGAACACAGCACCAGGTTATTATGGTAGCATACTTATAGACCAAGGGTGGTTGCCAGGGTTGTTTTGTCGCCTATTACGATAGGCCGACTCCGGCCGCAGATGTTAGTATTCTTCTCCGCCACACTATGGAAAAAACCTACTGCGAATTGAGATGATTAGTGGAAGGATTTATTTTCGAGGGATTGTATTTGGGACTATTCGACGTAATACTGTTAGGGTTTTGAGAACGTTTTCAGTTGAATTTTTTCGAAACGATGTTCTATATGTAATTGTACTTTACTTATGTATATATATATTACTTTACTTTATGTATATTTATATTAATAATTTTACTACTCAGTTAGGTACTAAGCCTTTGACGTTATATATTAAAGATAATGTTGATATCAATTATTTATTGTCTATTAGTATTGTTTGATAATATACACTTATAGATAATGTAATTGGCATTAGGCATTAATCTATTGGCTATCGCTACCTAGACTCGATTTAGGTCTTAATAATAGTACTTATCATATGATAAATATTATTATATATGATAAGTGTACATTTATTATTATTCTACAATTAACTGATTCCTAGGTTTAAAATTGATTCAGTTAATTGAAGCTGTTAAGCTTCCTTACTTCTTTATCTAAGATTCAAAAAGACAGATATGTTTTGAATACATTCAAAAATAACTGGAACGCTAGAAAAACACAGACAACATAGATTTAAATAACATAGTATAAAGATAAAATTAATTTTCCATTCTACTAAATACACTGATTTTTACACCAACTTATACAGACCAATATAGTTGATTAGACCAATATGATCCTTAGATTTAAGTAGACCAATATGATTCTTAGTTTCGGGTTTTATGGTTTAGATGGCGATCGATCCTTATGTGATCGATTTATATTAGTCATATCTATTCTATATATTTTGTTATTTACCACAATTAATTAGTTTACATAAAAATAATGAGACAAATGAAGTGCATTGTTATGATACGGAATAAGAAAGCCTAGCATAGATATTTTCTATGTGGTAGGGCCTCAAGCCCGTCTCGATGGCGACCACCTTTGGTCTTAAGTATGCCGCCATAATAACCTTGTGTTGTGTTCCGGCATTAGTGACCCAAGTTCCTGTACCCTTATGGGACAGCAGCGTGTTCGCGATGCCACTGGCGTTGCATACACCTATAGGCGACGGTAACTGCTAAATCCTAAGCGGGCCGTCAGCCTGTCTGCTGTTCTATAGCAATAAAAAAAAAAAAAAAGATAGATTTCAAACTTCTAATCATTTAAAGCAGTAACAGCCCAAAAAATACAGAATATATATTTGTGTAAAACTATACTTAATGGCAATAGCTTAAAATGTAACCAAAACATTAATCCATGCTTATATCACATTCTTAAAGATACGACAACAATGATCTAATATTCCACTGTATAATTTGAATGAGTAGGTACCACATTTTGATTCATTCTTCAGAGGCGTTCATTCAAACAATTTGTTATTCCAAGCAAATAAAACGGAATTTCTGCTTTTGATCGATGTTTACATGGTGTTTCATATACATCACAGAAGGTACAGAAATTGAGTTTTATAATTTTGCATTGTAACAAAGTACATAGACTTATTTATCTTTAAATATTTTAACTTGGAATACCATCAGAACATATGAGCTACGCTTTCGCGCTACGATGAAGCTAAAAAGTCAATTTAGTTACCTATATTCAGCCACATACATTTTTCGCGGTTATAAAGTATACCTTCTCTAAATATGCCTAGATTATATTAAAAAAATACTACTCGCAGTTTACATCCTTATTTTAAGACATAAGATGTTCCACAAAGACATTCGAAGCCCATTTAACTTCACTCACAAGTGTCCTTTTTGGAGCTTCCTGCTAAACAAGGCTAAACAACAAATAAGAATTTCCCTCATCCTGATAAACTGAGACAAACTCAAATGGGGGTCCAAAGATATGACGACGGAGATCAAGTGCTCTTGAAAAGTGTAGGTTATTTTTTTTTATAGCTTGAGTTCAGCAGACAGGCAAACGGCCCACCCTGGCAGGTGGTCACCGTCGCCTATGGACGTTTGCAGCACCAGAGGCACCACCAACGCGCTGCCGGTCTCGAAGAAATTTTATAACGCCTTTTTTGAAGAACCCCATATCATACCGCACTGAGAAAACCTCAACCGGAAGCTCATTCCAGATCCTGAGAGTACGCAACATGAACGTTCTGGAGAACCGTTTCGTACAGGAAAGAAGAGGCTCCAAGAAATGGGGATGAACACCCAGCCGATGGCGGGCAGTGCGGTGGTAGAAAGACGACGAGGGCACCATCCTAAATAGTTCTTCAGAACATTCCCCGTTGTACATACGGTAGAATACGCAAAGAGACGCAAAGTCTCTCCGAAGTCCAAGCGTATCTAAACCGTCTGTGAGCATGGGATCGCCGACAACCCGAACTGCGCGCCGTTGGATCGAGTCTAGTGTAGGTATAAAACGAATCATAAATTTGAGAATAATTTCTATACTCTCTGGTTTTTGTGTTTACGTTTTATGCAACGTTACGGATGCGTGAAATTGTCTACCACGGAAGGCGTATATCCGTCTTCTCCATTCATAAAATTGGTGTCATTCATACGAGTAGTTTACTAGGTACTCGTACTACGGGTTTCACAGGTAGATTGGCTTTATGAATGACTTTTAAACTGTTATATTTTTTAAGAATAGTTTTCTATTGCATTATCTAGCTTTTTTGTATTATTTTAGAATCAAACTCGTCTAATTAATAATCTAATTACGGGTAAGGTAACTGCACCGCACCGTCCATTGTTTGAAGATATTTATAAATAATATATGTTATGTACTAAAAATATGTATTTCTTTTCATAATATTATCTACACAAATAAATAATGGTACCTGGTAGTTTAGTGATATCCAGATAGTCCAATCTTGAGGCCACGAGTACGAATCCCTCCAGTTTATGCAGAAACTTTTCCTCGCCATATACATATTTACATATGTTAGTACATCTATTTACTCCAGTTGTTAAAAATTACTGGAACGATTCAGTAACTTTTCTTAGGTAACATTTATTTAGTTTTTCTAAAATGTTACTGGTTTTGTCAGAGTTAGTTAAAGATCTTAAACAAACTTCTAGTGGCGGTTCTTTTATTCCTCAACTGTAGCTAATTGCTCACTTGTACTTGATAATTTCAATAAAATGTTCAACATGTTTTAACTTGAAAATGAGTACCATCGAAACAAAAGATACTTAGTGGAGAGCGGTCAGTGATGAGTAATTCCTCAAAATTGCATTTACAGACACTCTGGCGAAAGGACCACTCTATTCAAAGTACAATGGACATCCTTTTAGAATTACGAGTGTTTTACAATTCATGAAAAAAATCAGGTACATCTTGGATGCGAATGTGGCAGGAACTTGGTTCTCACGATGAAGACAGTTACTAATTTTGTTTGAATGGTTTATGAAGTGACGAATTCGGCAATTGTTTGTTTCTATTTGGTTCTTCGTGGCCGTTTGTTAAGAACAATGCGCCACGTGTGGCAGAGTGAGACAAAGATTTGTAATTTAAAACAGATGCTTCAGACCATTTCTTCACAAATGTAAATACCTACTTGGGATGTTTCAACTTGTGGTCATGCTCATATTATTATTTTATTTATGAATGAAAACTGATAATATTTAGTGTGATGTGGTCTGAAAACTGCAGTGTAAGAATTCTGTGAATGTCAACCCAATACGCATAACATTGCACAAAGCTCATTATAATGTCAATATATTAAATACTAGCTGACCCGGCGAACGTTGTTCTGCCATATAAATAAAAAAAATACTATAATAAAAATAGCTTATATATGTCCTTTCGCAAGATTCACTCTATCTCTGTACCGAAATTCATCAAAATTGGTTCAGCGGTTTAGACGTGAAAACGTAACAGACAATCAGATAAACAGAGTTATATATTAATACAAATACATAATACGTATTAAGTATTTTGTATGGCTTACACATAAAAGATAGATATATGCTGTCCCGGGCTTTTTTGTAGGACTATTTAAGATAAACATTTCTATTATACATTAAATACTTGTAACTCTAACGGTTTTTGCAGCGCACGCCAGAATAGCTCTCAGGTGGCAGAATTTTTCCTACTTATTTGACACTTATCGTTATATTTTGAACAATTCACACAACATCTTTATACATTATAGCCTATATGTTATTCTGATGTATAATATATAATAATAAGCTATATTATTTGAAAGTTTCATTAAAATCCATTCAGTAGTTTTTGCGTGAAAGAGTAATAAACCTATATTCTTACAAACTTTCCAGTTTATAATATTAGTAGGATTACGATAACTTATTAATTCTGTATTTCGCGTAAGAAATATAAATAGCGTGTCGTATACATACGATCATTTTCTAGGCGCTGATCTCTAGATTCCAAATTTTCTTGAATCCTATCGGCCCGCTTTATATACCCGCGCAGGCGTGTAGAACCTACAAAGTCCAGCCTAAGCTGAACCCTATTTTATATGATTGGTGATATAAATCTGAGGTCAAGTTAAATTGTATTAAAAAAATCCGAAACTGATCACTTTTAACTAAAACTATTTTTTTTTTCTAAAATGAAAATAGCCTAAGTTACTCCTTGTTACATCAGCTATATGCCAGTAAAAGTCCCGTCAAAATCGGTGCAGGCATTTCAGAGATTAGCCGGAACAAACAGACAGACAGACAAAAATTGTAAAAAATGTTGTTTTGGTATATGTACCGTGTATACGTCCGAATGCACTTAATAAAAAGTGGTTATTTTAATATTACAAACAGACCCTTCAATTTTATTTATTTGTATAGATTTATGGTAATAATGATAGAGGTCTCCAGCTGTGCACGCATCGCGGCAGAACTACTGGATAGATTTCAATTAAATTTTCTAAGTTTTATTTCTTAGACACTTGACCCTTATCAAATAAAAAAAATATTTGATATCTTTATTTAATATAAAGTTATTAAAGTTAAAAAAAAATTATAACCACTACGTGTTCAGTGATGTGTGTTTTCTTGCCACGGAGAAGTGAGGCAAGCAGTGTAGCGCGCATGCGTAGGAGGGGAAGTCTCTTCTACCTCTGCCTCATGACGAAAACTTTGTTAATATATCAAAAAATGCAGACGAACTCGCGGGTGTCAGCTAGTTTCTAAAATTAATTACTACATGCTTCGTATAAACCTATAGAGTTATACTGTAATACTAAATGGAGTTCCTTCGAGGAGGCTTTTACTCAAAGGGGGTGCATACTGAAACAATGAAAATTATAACTTCTTTAATATTTGTCTCAATTTGTTGTATAGAATTAATTATTCTCTGTGCATGGGTCGAGCAAGAATAGTGACTCTTTTGGCCGGGCGTGGCCTGCCGATAAAAGCGACAAAAAAACTTCCGCTGGGTGGCAGAGCTCCAAGTTCGTCTGGATGGCAACCATCCCTGGTCTCTAAGTATGCTGCCATAATAACTTTGTTATGTATCCCCGTATAAGTGATCTAGGTTTAGGTTCCACCACGCGGACGGCAGTCTATTAGCGGTGCCTACGTACTATTAAGACGGCGTCCATTAATTACGTGAGGCGATTTTAGAGATTGTTTGACCCCCTACCGGGGCCCGGCGGAGGCGGCATGGTCAGACATTTGTCTCCCACGTAAGCATCTGGTTGCCGCAAAACGTGGCCGTACCAATGGAGCCGACACTCCTGCAATCTATCCGCAATGTCACGGACATGAAAATTGCCGGGAATGCGGGAGTTGCTAACGCGGTCCTGCCGCGTCACTCCATATATCCACCGCAGCATATTCATCTCCGTGACACGCAGTTACTGCCGTACAAAAGGACAGGCCTGATGATGGTCTTATAGACCCGTCCCTTCAACTTTACCGGCATCTTTGGGTCACAAATGACACTAGTTACCTCACGCCATTTGGCCCACGCGGCAGCAATGCGTGCCTTGACGTCGCAATCGATGTCACCAGACGCATGAAATATCTCAGATAATAGATCCCAGGTATTTCACTTGATTCGTGCGCTCGACCGTGTCGCTGCCTATGCGTTTGGGTGTGGGATCTGTGGAGTTACAGGCCAAGTACTCGGTCTTCGTCACATTGAGCTTCAGACCACCGTTCTCAAGCGACTCCTTTTACGACTTCACGCGTCACACCAGCCTGCCCATGTCCGAATATGCCAAAGCGATATCTTCAGCATACCTACATGAGCAGCCACGGAGGCTGCTCATGTGAGTTTCTGATGCTGTCTCACAATACGTCTAATACCACGCTAAACAGAAACGGAACAAGGACGAATCCTTGGTGCACCCCGACGGTGATGGGGAAAGTTTTTGTGTCGCCAACAGGGTCCGAAGTACGGAATCAGAATCACGGTACATGTCTTGGATGATATCAATATAGGCCCCTGGAACCCTTTAGATCGCAATGCCCACACCACGAGAGCCCATCGCCTTCTAGGCTTCGATGGGGACTCTATCGGATCCAACAGCTTTCCGATGCTTCATGCGGCGAAGATAATTTTGGACCTCTGCAGGCGTTACCAGTGGCACTAATCCTTGATTCGGAGGAAGATCTGTTAGCTGCACTGAAATACGAGCGCTATCTCTCTTTCACCGCGAGGTCCCCGCATAGCAGGTTTCAGTAAAACATCAGCTCCTTTAAGCTCATTCTGATTTAGCCACTCTAAGCCGTTAGCGCTTGCGCACAACAACTAGTAGCTCGTCTTATGAGAATCCGTGAAGGTCAGACTTTGCACTATGTGCGCGCAATGTGGGCCGCACGCTTGTGCTCTGCAGTTCTTGTAATATATGCAAAGTAGATAGGTACCACATGTTCTGCAGCATCTTTTTCTAAATCATAAATTCACAATTTTTCTGTTTCTTTAAAAAAAATACGTGGTATTTGCCAAGACCCCCCCCCCCCCTCTCCCCAACTAAAACTAAATGAGATTCAACTCGACACCCTCCCTTCGTAAAAACCTCACGTAATTAATAATATACACTAAGTGGGTCGTCAACCTGTCCTGTCCTGCAGTTACTGTCGCCTATGGGTGTTTGCAACGCCAGTGGCATCGCGAAAACGCTGCTGTCCTATAAGGGCACAGGAACTTGGGTCATTAATGCCGGAACACAACACAAGGTTATTATGGCGACATAGGTACTTAAGACCAAAGGTGGTCGCCTTCCAGACGGGCTTAGGGCCCTACCACGTAGCTAGGGTTGTTTTGTCGCCTTTTACGACAGGCCGATCCCGGCCGCAGAGTTCAGTATTCTTTCTCCGTTCCTGCACGGATAAAAACTATAACTGTTTAACCATTTATACTCAAATATGTGGACCAACTCAACATAAAGAAGTGGAATACATCCGCAAGGAAATGTCCGGTTTAGCTATACGGTGGTCTGTTTACACTTATCTCTCGCACAAGAGTGATGAATGAAAGACGGCCGACCACCCATAGAGTAAGCCTGGCCGTATAGCTAGTGGACACTCTGGTAAGGTTGTGGGAAAGTACCATAATAGTCGTATGTGAAGATAATAATCAGTAAGTAAAGTTCAGTTCAATTTACAAAGTTATGATTAATTTGGAGTCAGAAAGACTTATAAATCATAGACATCTGAATTATAATGTAAAGTTAATAACTTTAGTTATTAACCCTTTAGGGTTAGTACACTAATACTTGTCAACAATAAAACATACAACAGCTCTGTATCATTTTTGACTTTTATTAGTTCTGTAACAATTGTGTGATAGTAATGAAGAGAAACAGTGTTAATTTTGTATACGAACAAATGCATAAAAGATTGAGGATGCCAAAATGATATATGATATTATGCACATTAAATAAACAAAGCTCTGTTCATATTGATGCTTGAAAGGCAATCTTTACTAAGCGACAATGGACGAAGGTTCCAGGAAAGTGATTTAAAGTTAAAATATTTAGAAAAAAAAGTTATATCACCTACTTATTAGATTGAAATGATCCAAAAAAAAAAAAAAATAACCATTCATCCAACAATTAGGTGAGATATTTTTTTCTATATATTTGATCTTCAAATCATTTTACTAGAAAGTTCACTCAATGTCGCTTATTAAAAGTTTGCCTTTCAAGCGTCGATATGCATTATAATGATGAGTAAAATAAACCAAAAATTAATATTGGTCATAATTTATGGAATAGATAAATGTGAGCTGGGTATTTGCGTGCTCAATGACGGCAGTGAAGCGTGCCAACATTTCCCCAACCTTTTCTCTACAACATTGTTCTAGATATTTGACGGTCAACTTATTTTTATTTCATTCGATTTAAGCTCGAACGTCTGTTCGTTAATAATGAAATGTTTTTGAAACTAGTATCTTATTTACTTTATTTAATATATGGCGATTAAATAAAAAAAAATTATAAACGCCTTTGTAGTGCAGCGGCTTTCGCATGTCGTAACATCTGCGGTAGTTACGGGATTTATTTTCGTCCCGAGTCTGAGTGTAAATTAACAAGTTTATATTTCTTATATCTTAATAATCTAATTTCCATAACACAATCGCTGTGCTTACTTTACTTACTTTGGGACTAGATGGCGCTGTGTGAATTGTCACAGTACATATATGTATTTATTAATAACATTATTCTTGATGCATAAGTTTGTCGCGCATGTCTTCATTGCAAATATTTTTATCAGGGTTGTAAGTGATCTTTACACTACAATACGCTATTGGTTATATTATAAGTTTTGCATGTTTTTCCGTGACACTCCTTTTATAGAAGTTATAAATCTTTGTGATTATATATAAAAATCCAAGACTAAATATGAGTTGAAATGAAATAAAAACAGAGATATAATCATTAATGTACCTTATAACTGAAAACAATCTGGATTTGCAAAAAAAAATTAAATAGTAATCGCTATCTTTCAATTATAAATTAATTCTTTTTTCTGTTGTTTGTTTTATTTTATTAATGCAATAGAGTTTATTCATTTATCATACATTAATTTTTTTAAATGCAATAAATAAAGGGTAACAGAACTTAACAGTAATTAGGAATTCCTCCCTGCCATACATCCATCTAGCTGCGCATCTCCCATTCATCACGGCACCTTTAATTCCAGCCTACATTATCTATTGTGCTCAGGCGTTATGCTGTAAACGGTTCTCATTATAAAACCATACTTTGTATAAAATATGTGCTCAAGTATAAAAGTAAACATTGATTTTTTTCAATCGTATGAGAGAATGTATGTTTGGGCCACCACTGACAGACGGACAAAGGGACAATGAGGGCTTGACTTGAATGACGACCGCACACTCTGCGTACGCACAGACGCACACCCACTAAACATTTGTACTTATAAATACAGTAAAAAATACTGGGATGAAGAAAATTGCCTCTATCTCCTATAATTATACAAAAACAAATGTTAAAGAAGCAAAGATAAGTGGAACTGTTCAACGTAGTGATGCAGTCGATGTCTTCGGAAATACTTTTTCTTGATTTTAGTATATTTATGGTGACTAATTATTAACAAGGCGAAAGTATTTTTAAGTTATTTCAATTATATCACGAAGTTACTTCTTTGAATGAGGTTAAGGATCTGTTCTAAAAATAAGTTGAGGGGGTCGGTAGTGCACTGTGTCGATTAGAATTGTATTCGAAAGGGTTGTCTAGATATTTTAGAATTTTTTGTAGGAAATTTCCATACGTAGTTATTTATTAAATACACAATATAAGTAAGCCATGTGAACTCAGAAATCGAAAATATG
Organism: Malacosoma neustria; assembly: GCA_963693495.1. Taxonomy (NCBI): domain Eukaryota; kingdom Metazoa; phylum Arthropoda; class Insecta; order Lepidoptera; family Lasiocampidae; genus Malacosoma; species Malacosoma neustria. The sequence continues at coordinate 10,371,897 of OY856385.1, read as the reverse complement.
GATCCCCTAAAGAGTTGAGAATAGATTTCTTATTCTCTGGCTCATAGACAGCAGAATATCGGCTTCGGTGAGGTTTAATTTACGGATTACAGGGTCAGACACTACTCAGACATTACTGTCAAAGTCACTTTATCATGATAAGTTACACAGGAAGACGTAGGATTCTCTCTAGTCCTGCCACAGAGTCCTATCTTCGGTTCGTCGCGTTCAGCTATTAATTTTTCGCAAGTGGTTGAGCTGAGCGTATTACGCTATGTTTGCTGAGACACGGTCTCCATTTGAGAACTTGTATATCCTGTGTGTTATGGGTTCTACCTTCTACGCCATGGCTATTTAATTAGGTTAGTAAAAGAAGAATGAAGGATTGAGATACTGTAAGAATACTCGGCAATGCACTTCGGGTGCTACATATAGTGTAACGTTCGAATGCTATCGGCCTGAAACCCTGGTTGTTGAGAGAAAGAAGATATACAATAACAATCTTATTCTAAATATACATCCATAAAATCTTTAAATAAAATTTTATATCAAATAAATATCCAATAGCGAGTCAGTCTATCGCAGGACCATTGGCCATCGCAGGCGATAGAGCAAACGAATCTTAAAGCGAAAACCATGTTCGGCAAATCTAGTGCTAGATGTTTGATGACCTACGTAAGGTTACCGGTCGGAGCTGGATGGGAAAAACAAGGGGAGCAAGCACCGAGATTTGTAGCGCAAACTTGGAGAGGTCTACATCCAGTTGTGTACACAATTGGCTGACGATGCCGGACGAATAGTCAGTAAAATCTACATTATAAAGGAGACTTCCTCGAGTACTTCATAGATAATAAATGTAATTTATAACATTTATTATTGCTGATTTAACAAATAAATGTAAAAATGACAGTCTTAGCTTTATCCTTCATACATTGCAATCACAAATCATTCGGCTTTGGCAAAGACCATCACACCCACTTTTATGCGGTTGCTTCTCCGCCCCTCATGAACAGATATATGTATTACAAAAGAAATAAAACCAACTTTCGTACCAACGTCATTGATCTAGGGAATGCATATGCCTCTTTTTCATTAAATACAGGCGACTGTTGGAAATATTATTTAAAGACTATGAAAATAATTTTTTAATCCATCAAAAGTTTACAGTACTTAGTATACGAAAATATATTCCGAAACACTGAATTTTTTATGCTGTCTTAAACTTATTATTAAAATAAATAAGTTATAAGAGATTAAAATATATCTAAATGTTTATATGTATAAACTATAATATTTATCTGGTCGAATATGAACTTGCAAGGTAGCGAGTTCGGTACCATATTAAATGGGTATACTGTTAAAAAAATATTAATTAAACTGTCAATAATTCAACCATCAGCAATTTGGCTGATGGTTGAATTTTCGATTTACTAATTTAAAATCCGTATTATAACAGCAATGGAAACTTGTCAAAATATAAGGCTTCGATATTTTGGGATCATTCTCAAGAATAGGAATGATCCCAAAAGAAATAAAAGAAAAAGTTTATTTGGATTGCAAAATATATTTCATCAATATAATCCATTGTAATATATACAATAGAGAGGGGTGCTTACATACTAACAAGAACAAAAGATTGTCGCATCAATTAGTTACCTAATGAACCACATACCCTGTCAGCATGTAAGTGTAGTATACGCAAAATCAAATATCTGCGCAGTTTGTTTGCAAATGAGTATTTTAAGCGTTCATCATACTGGACCGACTCAAATAGTGTCTTGAACAAAATCGGCGTGATATGTATTGAATAAATCCAGTATAGTTTGTAAGCAATAGTCCCAGGACCTAAATTTTTTCTCATTATAGGTAACTATAGTTAGTTCGTTTTCTTTAGAAGCTAGAAGCACGTTATAGGCAAACAGCTTGTATACAATGAAAGAAAAATATAATCGATTTTATTATCAATTAGCATATCTGGTGTAGAGTACAAATACATAAACTAATTGATATAACGATTTAGTTCAGTGTAAGACTCAAAATAAATTTTAGTACTTAGAATAATTACACAATTATTAATATTTATAATTAATAATTGTGTACTTAATTATTATTTATAATTAATATTAATGTATAATTATTCTAAGTTATAGTATCTACTTTGCGAAAGTAGTGAGGCTATAATGTGTAGTTTCTCAGTTACCTAAATCTTAAAAGTATTTATTTTCACAATTATTTGGTGATGCAAAAATTTTCTTTATTTGAAAAATACAACGAATTGTACACCATTTACGTCTTTAAGCAATTATCAGGTAAAAATTGAGACCAGGATATTTTTATTCTGCTTAATAAAACGAGTTCTTTCAAGTTAATTATTATCAATAAAAGATCTCGCCAATCAATATAGGAATCAAAAATCGAACTATAAAAATGCCTCTTAAACATAGATACAATACAATTATTGTATATATAACGTCACAGTGAATTACTTCCTATCTATACTACTATTATAAAGAGGAAAGATTTGATTGTTTGTTTGTTTGTTTGTTTGCTTTGAATAGGCTCCGAAACTACTGACCCGATTTAAAAAATTCTTTCATTGTTGGGAAGCTACACTATCCCCGGGCGACATAGGCTATATTATATTTTCAAAAAAATTAGGGATCATTACTAAAACTCTAATAATGTAACCCAAAGAGTAAAAAAATTACCTAAAATATTATTTAAATCGCGTGCGTTGCGAAAACTATTGATGATAGAATAAAATAATGTACTACAACTTTGCAGAACACATCATTATTTACAAAAAGTGTCGCGACAGCATATGTCTAACTATTATACTTATGCCACAATAAGTGTTCTTTTATTTTAAAAAATTAATTGAAATGCCGCCCCTAGAAAAGGCTCTTTATTTGGATCTTGATATTAATCCTTATCAAAATAAATTACTTCATATTCAAAACTGTTTCAATACCTTTATATAACTTTTTGAATTATTCAATTCGGATATTCCATTAGAAAGATATCACGAGTTTAAAAATGTAAGTATTAGAAAAATGTTGCGTGGTAGCCGCTCACCCCGTTCGGCTAGCTAGGCAGCACCTTATGCAATGTAGGCGTGCGTCACTGGGGTTTTTACAAAAATTAGAATACTTATTAAAAAATAACGAAAAATAAATAAAAAGTAATAGCAAAAAAATCATTAAAATAAAAGCTCATAGAAATAATATTCAAACTTTCTTTATAATTTTATTTTTTTAGTAACCTGACGCAAATAGAAGGGTTTGCCCCCAGGGGCGCTCCTCTGTCCGAGGAGTGCACGGGTGTGCGTACCCGAGGTGCCCGAGCATCCGTCGCTTCACTCCCCTCTCCGTTCGAGGCGACAGAGTCCTACCTTTCTTTCCGTCTACCTCTTACATCCTTTCCAACTTAGCTCTCTGTTCGTGGCATGGTCCCCGATGGGATGGTTGCGAATACTGATTGGGGTCCCGGGTTCTACCCTGGGACCTGATTTGGTAGTCAAAACCATGCCTATTTCGACTGCGCCTGCACAGAGAGTGTTCCCGGGGCGGGAATTGCATCCTCGCTGTCGGTTGGTCTTGCTGGGCCGGCTACGACGTCAGGCGACTCTGCTTTTTCTGGAGTGTCGTCTGGTAGTCGTACACACGCCTGACTAGCACGCGACGGGGATGCGAGTCCCGTCCGGAATTGGCCGCGGACCTGTCGCTCCCGGCCCTGGTTCTGTCCATGGTCGGGGACGATCCTGGATGGATGGCCGTCGCCTCCTTTTGCGAGGCAGTAGTGTCTGTAAGGGAGGCGGCGGAACGGGAGCGGGAGTCCGCTACCGCACTCCCCTCCCGCCAACGTAGGCCGCGTCGTCGGCGCCGGAGGGCGGGCAACGATCTCCGGCCGCCGTAGAAAGCGGCCGCGGGCGGCCCCTCGGGGGAGGATCCGCCGCCCGCACTATTGCCGTGAGGGAAAAGGCCGCGTGCTGTTCCGCAGCCCCCCTCAACTCATAGAGTTGTTACAAGAGAGCACCGGGGGAACGAAACCCTGACCCCCTGGCGCCAGCACTTTAGAAGGGGCCCGCTTTAAGACAAAGCGTGGGCCGGCGCCGGTCCGGGCCACGAGATCGGCAGGCCATATATCCGTGGGCCCGGGCGTAGGCGATAGGAGAACAGCGGGGTTTTTTAGTGGGTAGTCGGATGGTCGAACATCTTTTCCGGAGTCCCTTATATCCCTCGGTCCCCCCGGGCCGGGGGAACCCGTCAAGAGAGGTTTTTCCCCGAGACCGAAAAAAAATAGAAGGGTTTAATTTTTTGTTAAATACCCGTGCGAAGCTGGGACGGGCTGCTAGTTATAAATAAACGTAAAATCATTCTGACATATTCGCATTTACTACGTAGCGATCTTATAAAGCCCTGAAAATCCGTCTCGAGTAAATTGAAATTGGAGGGAGACAGGAAGTGTACGTTCTATTGTATTTCAGCGTTTGCGTGAGAAAGACAAACAATAGGAGTGAGAGCTCAATAACGAGCCAGCCAAGGGTTGGCTGTTTCTCTTAGACTTGGATACTCGGCGAAAGGCAATATGTGAAGATTTATGTACCTCCCCGCCATGTACTGGGAATACTTAGGAGGAAGTCTTACGAGGCAACTTATTTCCATTGTTCCTCCTTCAATAATGCTCGCTTAGATATTGTTTTATTATTAAAAAAAAACCTTTTATAATATGAACATGTTGTATCAAATGATTTCAAAAGTTTTGATTTTAGATTTTGTTTATTACTGTAGATTATTTAATGTTGAATTTGAGCAATTAAGCCAAGGAACTTAAAATATGAGTAGAAATACTGTGACCATTCAAACAGTCCCGTCGAATCCCAAAGTGAGCAGCAGAGCACGTGTATTATGGATACTAGACAATTGTTATATTATTTATATTCATTCATTAGTAAAAAAGTAAATTATATACATACTTAATCAGTCAAAATCGGGATGGAAAATGTCCTGTGAGCTCCATAGGTGTTCCATGCGAAACCCGTTGCACGGAGGTCGTCGAATACTTATTTATGGTTGCTATTAATTTATTAAATCAATAGATGTAACTAAGATCATTTCACTGTAATAAATCCCGTCAATTTTACTGTTTGAAGCCTGGCAAATTTTATTAGTCCATACTATAATTAAGGTACCTACTCGTGAAATTTTTTATAGCTGTGGGACAGGCAGGCTAACAGCCCATTTAATAGTGAGCACTGAGCAGTTACCATCGCCTGCGTGAATGTTTGCGACGCCAGGAGCATCGTTACTACGCTGTTGTCAACGTAAGGAAACTGGAGCCAGGGTCACTTTGCAGAACATAACCCAAACTTATTTTTCTTCTTACTATTATCACAGCAACGTGGGGTCGGCACAACATGTCCTCTCCTTCATGAAACAAGTTTATTAAGGCAGAATATTTAAAGACCAGGGGACTACCCCTATGTCCTCCTGGATGACTACTAATCATCCAGGCGGGCTTGGGCTTTTTAATATGTCAAACATTTAAAATTTCTTGAAAGCAAAAGACGGCTAATTAAGTTTTATTTCTTTCCGTGATGTAATATTAAAAAAAATATTAATTGGCAGATATTTAGTACTAAAGCTTTGATTAGATTCCAAATTTAAAATCAGTAATTATAATTTTTTAAATTGCAACGGAATTTATGTCACAAATACATAACTAGTTCGATTATATGCTTGCCCAATCACTTAGTTTTGCTTTAGTATTTTGTCGCCTTTCAACACAGGTAGCCCACGACTGCAGTATTCTACTTCGTCCTTGGACAGAGAAAAATCCATACTAATATAATATAATAAATGTGAAAATAACTGTCTGTCTTTTTCATTTTCACGCCTAAGCCGCTGAACCAATTTTGATGAATTTCGGTATACTGATTGTAGAGTGTTTTAAGTAGATTGTACCTTATAGAAGGACATAGGCAACTTTTTTTTATTGTTGTCGGACAGCAGACAGGCTGACGGCCTACTTAGAATTTAGCAGTTACCATCGCCTATGGGTGTTTGCAACGCCAGTGGCATCGCGGACACGCTGCTGTCCTATAATAGTACAGGAACTTGGATCACTAATGTCGGAACACAACACAAGGTTATCATGGCGGCATACTTAGCACCAAGGGTGTTTGCCATCCGATGGGCTTGGGGACCTACCACGTAACTAAGCTGAGTTGTTTTGTCGCCTTTTACGACAAGCCGACCTCGGCCGCAGAGGTTAGTATTCTTTCACCACCCCTGCATGGATAAAATTTATATGACAGAACAACGTTTGCCTGTTCAGCAAGTAGTATATAAATAGTCATAAATATCATATTTTATTAAAGTGCCAAATTGTTTTTGTACCTCCAATATAATCGTATAAAGAGTACGCGATTTTTCTCAAATCTATTAGATGATGGGTTAATACACCGTGTACTTGGATCAAAGGCGTTAAGGCGTAGTAGGAGGGCTCCACTGTGCCGCTAATGAGGATGGATGGCTTTTGATATTGCACAGCGATAATCCATTTCACGACGTAACCTCCTTCCATGTGACATTGTATTGCTTTTTTAAGATTAGATTTATTAAATATTGAAATGATAAAATTTCATCAATCGTCAATTTGTTAAATAGCATTGGCAAAATTTCTGCGTGGTTTCTCTTCGTGTTGATGATTCTTTTTCTTTGCTCTACTTTGACCTCTGCTAGTCAAAGAAGTACATAACTAGAAATGTGGCGAAATTGGGTTTTTCGGGAGCTACTGCTCTCCCGTCCGCAAAACATTCTTGTGAACTATGAAAAGAAGTAACCATTATTGGCATATACTCATCTCTAGAAATGAGATGACCTTATTCTTCTCGCGGGCTGGAACCGATATGCATCTTCAAAACTAAATTACTAGGGACAAATAATAATCCCCAAACCTATTGCGTACGTCGTTTCACAAATATTATATAGGTGATCGAACTAGTTATGTAGTTGTGACATAAATTCCGTTGAATTTAAAAAAAAAACGTGGCACTCGGGGACTGCCGCGGTAAAGCTATTGCATAGCATTTTAATCAACTTATGCAATTATAATTATTTATTTATTTTTTATTTATGCAGTAATTTTTTTTCTTAAGTATCGATGTTTTCTATTGATATTTTTTGGACAAGATATATCAATACTCGATAGTAAAAAACTGAAACTATCGATGTTACGATATCGTTGTTTTTATTATCGAGTATCGATATATCTTGTCCAAAAAATATCGATAGAAAACATCGATACTTTAGAAAAAATATCGCCAATCCCTACGTACAGTCGTACCATATACATACACGTTAAGCGAACGCTCGGCCGAACTACATGGTAGGCGGAGTGGGGGGTGTTAGGTTTTTTCGTTTCGGAATTTCTTGATTCGGTCGCCGCGCTCAAAGCCCGCGATAAAATCTATGCAATAGCATAAAAGATATATCGATTCTCGATAATAAAAAACTAAAACTATCGATGTTACGATATCAATGTTTTTATTATCGATTATCGATATATCTTGTCCAAAAATATTAATAGAAAACATCGATACTTTAGAATAAAAACATCGATAGTTGAAATACCATATACATACACGTTAAGCGAACTCTCGGCCGAGCTACATGGTAGGCGGAGTTAGGTGTTAGGTTTTTTTCCGTTACGGAATTTCTTGATTCGGTCGCCGCGCTCAAAGCCCGCGATAAAATCTATGCAATAGCTTAAAATTATATTCATTTTAAATTTGGAATCTAATCAAAGTTTCAGTAAATATTTGCCAATTAATATTTTTTAAATATTAATTACATCACGGAGAGAAATAAAACTTAACTATAAAGTCTTTTATTTTCGAGAAATTTTAAATGTTTGACATATTAAAAATTCTCATATTCATTTTTACGTAGTACTAATCAGAATCTTAAATTAATTTTTTTTTCAAATGAATTTATGTATGAATATATATTATTAATATTATTCATAATTAATATTTATTTTTGCAAATGTTTTATTCGTTTCATAAAAACACTACATTCGTTTATCCTGATAAAAAATAAAAAAAGATTTAATATTCATCAATATCCGTACTGGGAGTACAATAAAAGAGGACCTCCCTCCCACTTAATCTCGAAGTATCGTTAACAAATTTAATATTTACTCGTTCTGACTTATCGTTATAAATCGTCTACAATATTAAAACCGCCAGTACATTTGATTGTTGTGCCGTCAACACCCCGTGTTTGGTACAATTGTTAAACTAACAGGACTAACAGACATAAATTAAAATATAAAGTTATATAAATAAGCTGTATACTTCTAGTCTAGTGTAGAGATAGATTATTAAGACTAAGTACAATGCAATAATTTTACAACAAACAATAAAACATTACATTCAAGTCCTTTGAATTTTATGAAATATTCAAAAACATTCAAAAACGAAGATTTATTGTTTTCAACACTCAAAGAAAAGGTTATGAGGGCTACATACTGTCTCCCACAGCGATAGAAAAAAATCGACTAAATAGTTGACTTTTTCTATCGCTAATTATTCTTATTTTAACTTATGATCATAAGTTAGAATAAGAATAATATTACAACATGTAGTATTAAACTAGGGCGACGATTAAAACTCATCTATTTTATATACCATACGAATACAAGCTAATATTTTATAGATCATGTAATATATTAATGTGTGCTCTACCCTCGCTTGCACCCATACATTTTTAGCATTTATATACAGACCATTGATTATTTTTGCAATAAAAAAATATTCATAACTTTATTATCTCGTATTTAAGATAACATTTTGAATGACCTTTATAGGCGTAGATATATTTTTCAAATTACATTAATAATATTTGTGATATCAAAAATGATATGAGACAATTATTGCACGGTGGTTTGTATAGCCATACTACTATTATAAATGTGAAAGTGTGTTATCTTTTGCACGCCTAAACCACTGAACCAATTTTGATGAATTTCTTAAAGTGATATATTATTGGACCTTGGAGAAGAACATAGACTTACTTTCATCGCGAAGATGAGACTTGAAGGGGGTTAAATAGGGATGAACGTAATTAAGATGTTTTTTTTTAATTTATATGGCAGAACAATATTAGCTGGAACAGTTAGTATTTTATATGTCAAGAATTTGGAAGTCACACTATACTTAACAATAAATGACAAGTCACATCTGAGGTTTAAATAAAGTCTAAGGCCTGCCATCGACAAACAAATCTGCGTTCAAAAATTTATTTAATACCTGTGCCAGTGCTTAACAGGTATAAGCTAAGATAATAAAACAATTATATATCGAGTATCAATATACATGTATCAATAGAACATTCTTCTCGTAAAACCTATTATAATACCTACGTTAAATACTACTGCTTATTTAATATTATTGAGCTTCATAAACCTCTGACTAGTCAAATCTTAGTTGATATACAAAGCATCTTATATAAATGGTGTAAGAAACTTTAAGTTAGAACAACACTACGAAATCGCGACAGCGTTTACCAAAGACCATACATACCCTTATAGCATCAGAGCCCCAATGTGAGTCCATGCGCGGATTTACTACTAATCCAATCCTGTGTCTACTGCCCTCTGATAGTTTATATTGAACGCGTTAACTATATTAAAATGTAACGTTTTGTTCATAAAATACGCTTGCACTGATTTGCATAATACCCATATTACGTATCTATTATTACGTATTTTATATGATTTTGATTACATCTTATAATACAAACAAGACCAACTAACTTGAAGTGATTAAATTTGAATTATTACAATATATCAGTTATTACGTTTAGGTAGATAATCTAATGAAATTCTTTAAATATTTTTCTATTTTTTTAAATATAATTGATGCTGTTTAATATTTAGATGTATGTCTAATATAATAAGAAATCAGATTTCATTAGAAAATAGATGAAATTGGACTAAATTTATATTCACAGGATTGCCGCTCGACTTCGTAACCTAGGAAGGAGAACTTTGCATTAGGGCCTGATTTATAGTAGCTGATAAATGAGGTTTTATTTAAATATTTTAGTGAAATCCAAATTATTGAATAACCCTATTAATAGATACACTCTCTAAGCTATACTAGGTTTATATCAATACGAATTGTTATATACATTATAATTATAGCTGAAGTATTTGATAACACAATTCGTTACTTCCAACTTACAAATTTTTCACAGAGCATTTGTACTTAGTGTTCAATTCAACAACTTGTTGGATGTAGAAACAGATTTAATCAAGCCGCAATTCCAATCAAGCCGACATTATGAGGTGTCTTTGCACGTTAACGATTTGAACACAACGTTAACATTTTAATTGACTTGCTAAGCTGATAGCTTTTTAGCAGTAATGGTCAAATAGATTTTAATTTTCTTTCTCTTATGCTTTGTTGATGTTAGAGTTAAATATTTTTCTGATTATTGTAAAACTTAAGACATCTTATTAATTTCCAATAATTTAGTAATTAAATAAATCATTACATTTCAAGCAACGCCATCTAGCCCCTAAATAAACAAGAGAGCGCTTTTATTATGGGTACTGAATATACATTAAAAACTACACTCGGAACGCGAATCAAACGTTGCGTTATGGAGGTCATCGATTTTAGCTTTTACTTCCGGAACTTTCTTTTGAGTAATATGATGAGTAGGTTTTGAGTCTACAGCTTTCCTTGATAATTCCTTTTCCAATGCCAACATAGATAATAGTTTCAAGAATGATGAAATGAATCTGTGATAACTAAGCCATTTGGCTTAGTTTAGTTATCACAGGCATAACAGCCGCATGCTCCCCAGTCCCTAAAGAATGATCAAATAGTATACCTTCTTTTGCTGAGTTTTATGACACCCTATGAATAGGGTCGGTCCCATTATCCTGCCGTACACTGTAAAATTTATGTATGTAGAACGTCTAAGTCTTGTGAGGTGATACAGGAAAAAGGTATAGTATATTTAGTAGTTAATTTGTATAATTAAATTAAACATAATTCTACTAAAATACAAATCACATTTCAATATTATTTACAATAAACAACTGGCATTCATGACGGCAGGAGTGCACTGTCTCGGGATGTCAGTATGGGTTTCACCCTGGTAATGGGACCATGGATCTTGTTTTTGCCCTAAGGACTGTCGCGGATAAATACAAGATGAAGAATACGCCTCTGCATTGCCTATTTTTTGACTTGCAGAAGGCCTTCGACTGTATTCCTTGCGCGATAATCTGGTGGGAATTGCGATCTAAAAGGGTTCCAGAGGCCTATATTGACATCATCTAAGACATATACCGTGACTCCGATTCCGTAGTTCGGACCGCTGTTGGTGACACAAAACCTATTCCCATCACGTGGAGGTGAACCAAGGATCCGTCCTTAGTCCGTTTCTGTTTAATATTAGACGTATTGTCAGACAGCATCAGAAACTCACATGAGCAGCCCCCATGGCTGCTCATGTATGCTGATGATATCGCGCTGGCAGATGCGGACAGGGGTAGGCTGGTGCGACGTGTGAAGGCGTGGAAGGAGTCGCTTGAGAACGGTGTTCTGAAGTTCAATGTGGTGAAGACCGAGAACTTGGCCTGTAACTCCACAGATCCCACACCCGTACGCATAGGCGGCGACACGATCGAGCGCACGGACCAAGTGAAATACCTGGGATCTGTAGTTCATGCGTCTGATGACATTGATTGCGACGTTAAGGCACGCATTGCTGCCGCGTGGGCCAAATGAGTTGAGGTAACTGGGGTCATTTGTGACCCCAAGATGCCGGTAAAGTTGAAGGGATAGGTCTATAAAACCATCATTAGGCCTGTCCTTTTTATACGGCTGTGAAGCGTGGCCGGTGTTAGAGCGACACAAGCAAGAACTGCCTGTCACGGAGATGAATATGCTGCAGTGGATGTGTAGAGTGACGCGGAAGGACCGCGTTAGTAACTCCCGCATTCGCGGCAGTCTTCATGTCCGTGACATTGCGGAAAAATTGCAAGAGTGTCGGCTCCGTTGGTACAGCCACGTTTTACGGCAACCGGATGCTTACGTGGGTAACAAATGTCTGGCCATGCCGCCTCCGTCGGGCCCCGGCAGAAGGGGTAGACCCAAAAAGTGCTGGCTTGACATCGTGAAGGGCGATATGCGTGCCAATGGGCTCATTACCAGAGATGCTGAAGACCGTGCGAAGTGGAGTAGAAAAACTCGGAAAGCGGACCCCGGGCACCGAAACGGAAGTTTAGGTTGCAACCAGGATACTACGCTTAGATGATGATGATAAAGCAAGGAGTTCGCATGCAAAGATATACTTTTTGATGTCTGATTCATAGTCTTATAGGAAAAATCACATAACTCAGCGCATTAATAACACCTCATAAACAATATTTCCTTGTGCTGATAGTGATATGAAAAGAGATGTCTAGCAAATTGATTTTTCTCTTTAAACACATGGGGTAGCTAGCAGATGTGTTATAAAACCGCCTAATGAATGAGACTTAACTCGTCTGGATCACCCTCAAAACATTGACAATGACTGTCTAATTAAGCGGCAGAGGGCGCTGCCGCAAAGCTGGTGTGATGGATCCCTTTAATATTGTGCTCTGATACGATACGATCAGATTAAATTGTCTCAACCCCAATTCATTTAAACTTTAAATATCAACGTGGGCGGCGTAATTGACTAAAATCAAATCTTTATGACCTTATACAGAACCACAGGCTCTAAAATCAGTCTAAACTATATATTAAGCCTAGAACGACTAAATGGCGTAGATATGTACTTCAGTTAGTAGTTCGGTAAATGAAGATTTGATTGTTTTTCAGCACCTTAATTTATTTAAATCGAGTTTTCACCGTCAAAATTTTAGTAAAATTGAATTTGCTCTTAACCATCGTCTTTGGCATGAAAAACGAATAAAATTATATACTAACATCTGATTATTGCTATAAGAACTATAAGAACGCGGTTATAAGAACAGATTTCTTGGTTAAAAAACTCTTGGGGTAAATAATTATGTACCCCAGTTTGTAGTTTGCGGGTTAAAAATAAGTTTGTAGTTCTATGGTTAATATCTGTACCTAGTGCAAATAACATTTCTAAGACCACAAAAATGGCTTAGGTACTGTGGTTTAATTCATAATATCTTACCTGACTTTTCGTCTTTAATTTTTATTAAAGTATTTGATAATATGGAAACATGGCGGAAACATATCACAATAAAGCGGGTTATTGAATATTGAACTAAGCTGTGAAATAGTTAAACAATAAAAATCACTTAACTACCTTAAAAATTAAACTGGAAATGTATGTTTGTACTAAACGACTCTATATTAACATCATGTAGTAACATCACAACAATGTTTATTTTTAAAATGAACTATCATTTACAAACACAAGTTGGGATACTTAATAATAATCTGATAAATTCCGATTATTCAGGTAAATGTTCATATTACACCGAATAGAAAGCAAAAGAATCGCGCAACTGAAATCCGTGCAGGGGCGGAGAAGGAATACTAACCTCTGCGGGGTCGGCCTGTCGTAAAAGGCGACAAAATAACCCACCCTAGCTGCGTGCTAGGGCCACATGACTAAGTAATAAGTTTATTTACTCATGTGGTAGGGCCCCGGGACCGTCTGGATGGCGACCACCTTTGGTCTTAAGTATGCCGCCATAATAACCTTGTGTTGTGTTCTGGCATTGGTGACCCAAGTTCCTGTGCCCTTATGGGACATCAGCGTGTTCGCGATGCCATTGGCGTTGCAAGCACCCATAAGCGAGGGTAACTGCTAAATTTTAGGCGGGCCGTTAGCCTGTCTGCTGTCCTACAGCAATAAAAAAATCTGTGCGGCAAGAAATTCGTTAGTTTCGAAATTAAATTGATTTATTGAATGAATAAATTAGAATACGAAGTGTTTACCGCCAAAAACAAATAATTATTTTATATTTCTGTTATAAGAAGACAAAGATAATTTTGTATTAATAATAAACAATAAATAAAAATTATTAATAATAAAAAAAGTTTGCTTCTATTGTTGGTGTTGGTCAAAGTATATTTTAGTAGATATTTCGAAGTCCCCTCCCGCCAACGCAGGACACGTCGGCGGCGCCGGAGGTCAAATAACGACCTCCGGCCGCCGTAAAAAGCGGCCGCGCGCGGCCCCTCGGGGGAAGATCCACCGCCCGCACCATTGCCGCGAGGGTGAGGGCTGCGTGCTGTTCCGCGGCCCCCCTCAATTCCTAGAGTTATTAGGAGAGCGCCGGGGGGACGAAATCCTGACCCCCTGGCGCCAACACTTTAGAAGGGGCCCGCCTCAAGACAAAGGGCGGGCCGGCGCCGGCCCGGGCCACGAGATCGGCTGGCCATATATCCGTGGGCCCGGGCGTAGGCGATAGGAGAACAGCGGGGTTTTTTAGTGGGTAGTCGGATGGCCAAACATCTTTCCCGGAGTCCCACATATCCCTCGGTCCCCCCGGGCCGGGGGAACCCGTCAAGAGAGGTTTTTCCCCGACACCAAAAAAAAAAGATATTTCGAAGTGTGATAACCTTCGATCAACAATAGTATGATCGAAGGTGATAACGATCAATTTAATACTAATAATGTGCTTCGCTACCACTAGAAACTTCATCAGTAGTTCCCTGTGATCACTATTAAGGCTAAGTAGTGCACTAGCATTGCTTAATATTAACTGTTACATTCAAATTATAACTCATTAGTGAATGACTTTAAATGTTTTTATTTTAATCGTATAATCTTATGTTATCTAAAATCTGAGTTTCTCAACGTATGCAAATTATCGTATAAGTGGTTAATCTCGTTTGCATACTAAATAAATATACACACACAGTCATCTAATAACCAAGTAAGCAGCAGATTGCTTGTGGTATGGGTACTAGACCACTAATATACTACTTATATACTTTTTTGTAAATTTACATATTACTATATTGAATACTTGATCCCAGCAGACGTTGGGACGTATAGAAGCAATCGCATCGGGAGCCTTAAAATCTGATCGGAGCTCCTGTATCGTAGTTCGTTGATGATAAATTGGCTTCTCTCCGTGCAGGGGCCGAGTAAGAATACTAACCCCTACGGCCGGGGTCAGCCTGTCGTAAAAGGCGACAAAACAACCCTGTTAGATCCCCAAGCACGTCGGATGGCAACCACCCTTGGTGTTAAGTATGCCACCATGATAATCTTGTGTTGTGTTCCGGCATTAGTGACCCAGGTTCCTGTACCCCTATGGGACAGCAGCGTGTTCGCGGTGCTACTAGTGTCGCAAACATCTATAGGTGACGGTAACTGCTTACTGTTAAGTGGGCGGTCAGACTGTCTGCTGGTCCTCACAAAAAAAATTGGTATGAAACATTTTCTTATAAACTACATCTTCCCAAACCTAGCTAACCGGCATTGTTTAACATAATATATGTTGCATGAGCTGGTGTCTTGTGTAAAGATATTTCTTGAACACTACTTCATCACAGCTAGATTAACATCGGTTGAACCCCTGTTTTGGTGTTCAGAATGCATTTTATGACTTTTTCCTTTCGTCTTTGTACGGTCTTCAGCATCCCTGGTGTGTTAATATGTGCGTACATGGCGAGGATCAGGATTTCTATTGAACGTATGCATGTTTCAATAAAATATGTATAATAGTTCAAATTTAATAGGTACGATTACACCTGTAACATTTTTAAAAGACCCACAGACACACAATATAGCCTTTATAGACAGACAATCCTTTGTGTCCAGTTTATATCTGCTGTAACTAAATTGCCGTGAATCTAATATTGTTTCCAAAATCAGATGTCCGATCAAAGTCGGGCGCGTTAAGTAAGATGTAACGGCAGGGGTCGGAGGGCGCGGCGAGGGTTCTGCAGGATATTGCCTAATCATTCCCGCCTTCACACCCTACTAACTGCCAGTTGTTTTAGCATTCATCGCGTTTATATTGCACCCCACTGCACGGAGATTGATTTCCTCGTTTGGGATCAAAAGGTTTATTTTAACATGAATACAAGACTTATTTATACAATTACACGGTTATACCTAGTCAGGTCATAAGTATTGTCACACAGTAAAAACTTTTCTTTTAGAATGCTGGCCACAAAAAAAGTTTATTGAATTAGAATTTCGAATTGTTCATGAAAATAAAAATGTATAACTTTTAGAATTTTACTCATTTTTAAATATGGAGTGGACGCTTAAAGAAGACCGTGTTGCAGTTATTGCGTTACATCGTTGCGGTTACGCGCCAATTCAAATTTTTAACATACTGAAAAATTTGAATATAACCAAAAGATTCGTTTATCGTACCATCAAACGATACAATGAAGACTCTAGTGTAGATGACAGGTCAAGAAGTGGTCGCCCTCGGTCTGTTAGGACTCCAGCAGTGATAAAAGCTGTGAAGGCACGAATTCAAAGAAATCCCAAACGTAAGCAGAAACTGTTGGCCCTTCAGATGGGGTTAAGCAGAACCACGGTGAAAAGGGTGTTAAATGAAGACTTAGGGCTTCGGGCATATCGAAGAAAAACAGGACATCGTTTGAATGCTCGTCTAATGGACTTGAGACTGAAGAGATGCCGCGCTTTGTTGAAGCGGTACGCGGGAAAAAAATATCGGGAAATTCTTTTTTCGGATGAAAAAATGTTTACCGTAGAAGAGAGCTACAACAAACAAAATGATAAGGTGTACGCACACAGTAGTGAAGAAGCGAGCAACCGTATTCCGCGTGTCCAACGAGGTCATTTTCCATCCTCGCTCATGGTATGGTTGGGAGTTTCTTATTGGGGCTTAACAGAGGTACATTTTTGTGAGAAAGGTGTAAAAACGAATGCTGTTGTGTATCAAAATACAGTCCTGACGAACCTTGTGGAACCTGTTTCTCATACCATGTTCAATAACAGGCACTGGGTATTCCAACAAGATTCGGCGCCAGCTCATAGAGCGAAGAGCACACAAGACTGGCTGGCGGCGCGTGAAATCGACTTCATCCGGCACGAAGACTGGCCCTCCTCCAGACCAGATTTGAATCCGTTAGATTACAAGATATGGCAACACTTGGAGGAAAAGGCGTGCTCAAAGCCTCATCCCAATTTGGAGTCACTCAAGACATCCTTGATTAAGGCAGCCGCCGATATTGACATGGACCTCGTTCGTGCTGCGATAGACAACTGGCTGCGCAGATTGAAGGCTTGTATTCAAAATCACGAAGGTCATTTTGAATAAACTTTAATGTCATAAGAATCTATGTTTTGTTAAGTTCATTTTGGTATATGAATGGTTACATAATTAATAAACTTGTTACAATTATTTTACATTAAACATGTGACAGAATTTATGACCTGACTAGGTATATGCAAATGGCGTCGATAGGATTTGTAACAATACGTCATTCTTAAAGGGCCATGCGGAAAATTGGTTTAAGTAACGTTTCATATGTACTCATTATTTAATCAGGTGTTTCATTGAGAGAATGGCCTAGCACACACTTTTTATAATATATTTTAATTTACTTATCTGATTAAGTTAGACAGAAAACTTTATTATAACCATATTATAATTAACCACAGTTATAAGTAACATAACTTCAACAATGTACAAAATCATGAAGCAATCAGCGTTTTTATTGCTAAGAACCGATCACTTCCCGAAAACGTAAAAATTACAACAAGGCATGTTGATTTCAAATTTATTATATCTTAACCTAACGTCATTGGTTGTTGACATTTTAACTTTATCATATAAAGGTACAGTCTATATGGTAAAAAGGTCTAAAGAGAATTAAAATTGATTTATTTATATTTCAGTTTTTAGATTTATAATCATAAGGTTTATACTATGTACACAGAATATTGTAGTACTGGTCATAACATCCACTAGAGGGAACGAGCAGTATACTCATCATGCTTGTTCAAGGAGGATTGGTGACTTATATAGATACATATTGGTGATCTATTATGATATATTTATATAGGCACACTAAGCGAGGAAAACTATATCGACGGTACAGGCCATTGTGGGAACAAACACGTAATCTCTAGATTAGTTGGGTTGGTCCCGAATGTGATGCCGCTTAGCTACCACGAACTTAACTAGGAATACAGACTGAAATATAAAAACATATATTTTTGAAAACTTAAAGAAGATTATTAGATAAAGTGACTTAGACCCACTTGCGTTAACGGTTTCAATTATACCGTCAAAAATGTCAGATAAACCGTTTCTTAGCGAGATTAGTTTATTATGCATAACGAAAAATATGCCCTCTTTCGTATTTATTTACATAATTGGATCGCCAAGTTAACAATGCGTAAAATAATAACAAAATCAGAAAAATTGTGCCACGGTACTGTGAAACCCCGCTCAATGTTCACGGATTATTAACTCTGACAAAGTACTGTGTACTGTTGAAAGGGTTACGTTGAGGACGGACTCCCAAAATATTTTGACATTGGTTTTTACATAACTTCTTTGTATTTGAATATGAGTTACATTTTTTTAAAATATACACATTTATGGCAACTACTATGTTTAATATTATGATGCGACTTCAATACAGAAGGTCATTTTCTTTACTATTTTGTAAAACAAATATTATTAGGAATAAAAACACTGTTATAATAATTTGCATAATATGCAATAATTTACTTACAATGATTTCCCAACAAGCACCCGGTTAAATGAAAGGCACACACCTTTGTTCAATAGGATGTATCTGCTTCCAAGGTTAATTTAATCAATACAAAGAAAGAAAACTTTTTGATATTATCGCAAAATGAAATTCACATATCTAACTTGTTTAAACTTTTGAATTTATTACTTGAACACTCGTCTTTACTTTCAATATTTGCAAATCGTAATTGCAGCCATTCCCATGTCTGACAGATAGATAGATGTTAGGTAAACACCATAGCCATTTACCCAGCCAAATGAGATCAGAACAGCACAAATAGTTGGACCATACATCATTCCCTCAATGAGCTAACAACAATCGAGCAACACAGCCATTGAGCATCCGTCGTATTGTGTGACGTAATTTTATCAAAAATATCGGACGCAACAATAGGATGTGCCGACAAAAGTCGGAAGAGCGGATGTGATTCGCGTCGTCTCATCGCCGACAAATACGAGGTGACTTTTTACGCAATATACAACAAGCAATGGACAATTGTTGCAAGGGGATGTTTCCACCCACAAGTCAGGCAGCTCATCGGTCATTGCGAACAATCGGAAATGAGTTCACGTATATCGGAACTTTTGAACCACTTGTGCCTTTCAAAGATACAAAAACTGTGATCTTTTAGTACTGTCGCGTGGCTTGTACACTCTGGTATTAAGGATAAGCTTGGATTCTTACAGAATTAACATCAGACGACAGCCGTTTGTAAAGATAAAAAGTAAATAACATGTGATTTTAGTAGTTGTTATTAAATCGCTTACTAAAATATTTATGCTACTACTGTGTTTGCATCTTTCATAACGAATATAAAAAATACACCGACCCTTTTAGTTCGAAGCGAATTAGTTAGTTGCAATAAACAAAAAGCTTTCAATCAATTAAAAAGACCTTTACTATCTACTATGGTATTTGTAGTTAACCGGCGTAATATTAATAATATATTTCGAACATAAAAAGAAATGTCAAATATGGGAAGCTACAGTCATTTCGCTAGAAATTCATTGGAACATTTTTAAATAAAGACCATGAAACCAAATGTATCGATCTCACGGGCCCATTATGAAGGCGCTATTAACTGTGTTGGGTTCCATATGGGTGCTATGGGACTTTTACTGTTATCGCACATCGTTACCCCCACAGCATATACAGCAATTAACTAACAGTGAAACACGGAATTATTACTATCGTTAATAAACCAGGGTTTGTATTTTTAATGTTACTAATTTCCTCTCCTATTTCTTTATTTGATTTTATATGAGACTTACAGTTCTTGGCTAGGGGATTTAAATCTCAAAATAATCGCATATTGGGTTTTAAAGAGATTTAGCTTATCGCCGTCCAATTGATTTATTTTAAATTTTATGTTACGATAAAATTTAATGTAGAATAACGGAATATAAAAATAATAATATCTAATAATAACGGAATATAAATAAAATAATAATATATGCAGAGATGTTTCAAATATAATTAATATATGTTAAGTTCCTGAAAAAAAAATATATAAATGTATTACAATTTTTTAATACGTTTCCTTGCACCAGATGAAAACCTGTTTTACTGGGCTATTTTCTTATATCTAAGCTATAACTACTTGTAGATTATACATAATATTACACCTAGATGCGATCGATAGTAGAATGCCATGTAGTCACTGAACCTGTCTGTCTGATTGTTAAATATCAAGCAATGTGTATACTCATTGTTATTGAACTAATATCGCCTGAGCACTTGCTTGGTACTGACCAAATGTAATTTATTGATACCAAAGGGCACAAAAATCGTTTTATTATAGTATTTGTTATACAATTGACTTTGTCGGTGACTGGTTCACAAGTTACGTTCTTCCTTACAAAATAAGTTCTATTCATACGAAAGGAAGGAAATGAATAATCTTTATTCGATTAATAAACTTAGACGGATATCGACAAAGACTTTTTGTATCCATCAAACCTCTGTTGCGTGGCTTTCAATTATAAATGATGTGCAGTAAAGATTGAAGAATTTTCTGGTGTATGTGGTTTTTTAATTATAGACGTAAATTTGATTGTCCTTTTGGTATTGAGTCAAAGTTTGTGTTATATTTGATTTGATGCTTATCTAATTTTGACAGTGGAAGGACGTTGAGTCTATCGAAGAGTGAGTGACTGGTGAGTCCTGTACCTATGTTGAGGACGCTGTCGTCAAAAAGCTCAATATCGCCAATCGTTGAACTCTCAATTGAATTTAGCGACATGCTCATTGATACTTTACGCAGCCATCCTACTATTCAACACACGAGATAACTTTTGTATAAGTGCTCGTTTGAGTATTGAAACGTTTGACATTCGATAATATATTCTGCATTTTTACAGTGGTTTGAACTAGGCACTCGTCATAAGCAGCAATGAGAGTCAACTCCAAAAACAATTTAGATTTTGAAGCTAGTACGTAATCGTACTGGCTTCAATGTGAAACTATATTCATTAGAAAAAATAATGAAAGCACAAATACTGAAGAATACCATGGAAATTCGTGTTTTGCTTCATATCTCAAAGATTAGTAGACGTATAACGGTGTCCTCCATCAGAGTGATAATAACCTCCTCACACAGACTTGAGGATAGTTGATGAAATTGTTCGGACACTAAGCAAGGACCGAACATATTTCAATAATCATTTATTTGCAAACAAAATTCATATATAATTAATATAGATAAAAAAGATTTTTGAGTTGAAATTGTGGTTTATTAAGAGATTCTTTTGGTATCAAACTCATAGAAATAAGAAGCTTAGTAAAATAAATTGTGCGTAAATAACGCACTAACAAGCCGACATCACAAGGAACTTTACATAATTACTCTATGAAATGGATTGAACCAAAACTGATAGGATAATTATAAATTACTTCAGCTGTAAAAGATTTTATTTACATTATTTTAGATTTTGTACATATCTTTCAAATTATATTAGATATTATGTAGCACAAAAAGGCCACACCATAAAACTTTCGTGATGGTAACAAACCATAAAATATACCGATGCCCGAATCAGAGAAAACTACGAGAAGATAATTTTGGGTATCATTTTTTTTAAAATTTAGTTTAGCAAATAGCCCACCTGCTAGCACTTGCTGACCTGGTCACCGTAACTTATGGACGTTTGCAACACTAGAAGCATTGCGGACGCACTGCCAGCTTCTAAGAAACTCTTTTTTGAAAAACCCTATAATGTACTGCGATGGAAAAACTTTAGTCGGAGGTTCGTTCCGATTCCGGAGAGCATGCAACATGAACGTTCTTGAGAATCTTGAACAATGTCATCGCTTGGATTAAACAATACTCGATGTGTGATGAACCAACTATATCTGGTTGACATTAGACATGAAATCTTTGCTATCCTAAACATACATACATTTGCCGCTGTCTAGACCTTGAAAAAACAACACGTACAGATAGTTTACCTGATTTGCTAAATTTTTAACTATATTTTCTTTATGTCCTCGTCGTGGCGCGTTTTTACTTTCTTTTCATAGCATGTAGTATTATTAGACAGCGAAAATTCACACAGCACCATCATTGACGTACGCATGTTAGGTTTTAATGCATTTGTTGATATATCGAATTCAGCCGTTTGCATATAGGCGTGCCTTGCATGACTGCTGTTCTTATTCCTATAGGCAGATATGGTATATATACTATAATAAATAAACATAATTATTAAGATAAATTTTACTTCAAAATGCATTATGTATTAACTGTAATAAATTCAGCAATTTTATATATAATTCTACAAAACAATTAGACAATTGTTACTTTTTATTTAAGTACAAAAGTCAACTAGGGTTACTATAAAGAGTCATCGTTTTATGCGCATTGTCATAAAATTTGGCTCATAAAATGAACACAATGATAATTTGTCATCGAAGAATGACTTCGAATACCCACCTGGCCTACACGCGACCCCTAAATATCCAGCGCTCTTGCATAAAAATAAAAATCAAATAACATTTTGCACCTTACTTAATTAGAAATAAAGTCTTATAAATCTGATAGAAATTTGCAACGCACCTACTTTTGTCAATATGATTGTTTAATTTATATTATGTGATCTTCAAAATGTTGTTTAAGTAGTTCTTTACGCGCAGATGCGTCGGTAGGCGGGTTGAACTAATGACAGATGCGTTTCCCCTCCTTGCGGTTTATGTATTTTGATGTTATTGCGTATGATACAACAATGTACATAAAATTTCATGCTTTTTTTACTTTAGATTTAATAATTGTACAATTGGAGATTAAACAAACAGCCATTAATTTAAGACTCGTCTCATTATCAAAGAGGTTAATGTGGGGTGCAGACTACACAGTCACTGGAAAAAAATTCCCCGCGCTTGTTTCTATGCTTCCTTCTTGGCTGGAGTTTAGCAGATAAGCAAACAGCCCACCAGATGGTCACCATCACCTAAGAATGTTTCAACATCAGAAACATTGCCAAGACGCTGTCGGCTTAGAATTATTTTATGATGTATTGAATGAAAAATTTTCACCTTATTCTAGTATGAAGCAATTAGAAATTATTTTTTAATGTGTAGAAAATATAAAATGTCCCTGGATCATTCGGATAACATGGCTGTGACAATGGCGCCAACAACATTCGCGGTCGGCGAATCGACTTCCTGCGAACCGTTTCCCGCCAAAATGGATCACTTCCGACACGTATTTGTCATCTCAGAAAGGTTGTTGAATCGTTATTGTATTCGCAAAAATAAATTTATTAAAATTATATTAGCATATGTTGTTTTGATAAATTTATTATTATTTTCTTTTTATATAGGAAATATTTATTAATAAATTATTATAACATTATTGTTATACAATTATTATAATAATAAATTATTATAATTATAATTGTTGTTTATTAAAACAAAAATATACTTTAACTTTAAATAACCATATCTTAAGTAAGCAAAGTAAAAATATATTACACAATCCTTAATCCACAAGATCCTGCTCTTCTTATAAGATGTTACAATCTTAACAAGTAAATCCGTTCTGTAGATTCTGTTTTCTGATTTATATCCCAATCCGTTTGGCACAAACACGCCGTTACTATCTTATATTTAATGGACTACTGAGAAAATTTATCATTTACGAGCTACAAGATGATTTAAAATTAACCTTAGATTGAGTTTCAAATACGAAAAACCACTAAATATGGTCAAATAGTGGTGCGTCATTTACATTTATGTGAGCTAATAAAATATTTATTTTTGACCTTTCTTTAAGGTTTCTTTAAATTAATTCGAAGTTGACTTAAAAGTTGTCTGCTCAAACAAACAATTGAAGTAATATAAATTGAAATAATGATAAATACTAATGTAGTTATAAATATTATTAATATAAATTACTAAAATATTACTTAGTATCTATTCGACTGTATGGGCTACGCTGAAGTATTTGAACTCGGTCATGTTGGTGGCCAGTAAACTTTTGTGTAAAAGCGCTATAGACGTTTATTAATTAGATTGCTGGTCGGCTTTTTTACTGTGCTCCAGGAATAGAAAAAATACTAATACAAAAGTGACGGAGATTTTGACGGAAGGTACAGTTTTTGCATCTTTTAGTCCACACTGGTCAGTAGTAATACTTAATAGTGAACCACGGGCTTCAAAAATAGGTAGGCTATCCAGGCATCCTGATCCTCATCAATATGTTCTCAGGATAAGGAGTCATAAATATATATTTTTAGCTTTTAAATCGTTCCGAATGGTCATTAAGTTACGATAACACTAAAGTCAGTGGTGTCAGGGATAATTGTGAGAACTGATTGCGTAATTAGCGCGACGAGTCGCCGGGGGCGCGGGAATCGAACACCCTCCACCGTTGTTTTTTTAAGCCACCGTGCCGTGGGATTGTTTAATTACTAATGTTTGTTTTATGTGCCTTTTAAGCAAATTAAAAGGTTTGTGCTGTGAGAGCTTGTGCTACGTCAATTGTAACTATAATTATATGATATTATTAAGTATTAAATAGCTTCAAAATCTAGCTTTAGCTAACCTTCTTAAAATTTGTTAGATACTTGAAACCCAAAATGTTATTATTTTTCTCTTTTATTTACTGCTGTATTATATTTACATTTATTAGTTTATTTCAAACGTGCTTGTCGTGGTGGACAAGTGGTGCCACCTTGAAAATATTGTGAAGAAATCTACAAATCGAGATCACTTGATTAAGAATGGCGGGTATACTGGCCATTATGGGCTGTTTTAATTATATCGTTTTGTTATATTACACGAGGATACCATCCATGTCTTAAGTTGTTTATGATGATTCGGTAAATTTTAATTGTTTACCAAAATAATGCGAATGCATCAATTTATTTCAATTCACGCGGTTGCATTGTTTCGGAGAGCGAGGGCGCCGAAGCCGCGCTTCCGGACTTCGCTTCCGCCACGAATGCGACGCGTGCCGCGCCATCTTTGAATTGCACCCTACAACAATTTCATTATTTTCCACTGATAAAAAGAACTTGAAACACAAAATGTAATAAAATATTTATGATTTCTAGGGGATTACTTTAAGGTTTATGTTTGTTTGGCATTGATATGGATTGTAAAATGTTTTCATTTTGGTTATTTTTGAAAAGGTATTTTATCTGTTACGCTAATGCTGTTTAATAATTATCTAGAGCGTGGTTTCGTGCCGCCAATGTATTATCGGACGACCGCCACTTTCAGGATGACTGTTATTTAGAGTTAAGTCACGTCAACAATTACTGATGTTTTGGTTATCCATACTATATTATCCATACTAACATTATAAACGTGAAAGTGAGTTCGTTTGTTTGTTTGTTACGCTTAACCACTGACCTCGGAGAAGGACATAGGCTACTTTTTTATATTTATATAACAGAACAACGTTTGCTGGGTCAGCTAGTTATATAATATTTTATTATTATTAAGTTTTTGTTTACTTTCCATCATAGGTACTATTAACTACAGTGGTTTTAAGCTACCATTAACTTTGATAAATAAAGACTTTATCATAATATTGAAATCCCTTTACAGAATTATACGCTTTTTAGTCAATATCTCCACTTCAGCAGCCTTTACACACATAATTTTGAAGTTGCTGTCTCAAGACTGTATATTAACTGAGATTTCAAGTCTGATTCACTCTTGAAATACAGAAATTAATGTTCTTAATAATTGCATTTGTCTTGGTTTCCAAAATATCATTTCTAGATAACACCACCTACAGTTTTATTATCTAAAAGTATTATATGTTTTTGTTTTATTTTATTAATGTAACAAAAATTATGCATTCATTTATATTAAACATTTTATAGACATTGTTTTATTGGGCAAAATTTTAAATATAACAAAGGTTTTACAAGAGATGCGTGATAACATCAAGCGAAATATATTTGACCTTACACATAGCAATTAATTTGTCCATTATCGTAACAAATAGAACAAACATCGACGTGAGACCGAACGACCCTCTGGCAACAGAGGCCGTGTATGTCACGTCACTGCAAACATTGACAGAGCCACTCCTTGTATACTCACTGCAAACTTGATTAATATTTACAGCAATAAATAATCACACCCTTTGATGTTTAACAACTAAAATTAATTTCACTGGAACACTGCAGGTTGCTTCAAATATTGTCAGATACAAGACAACAGTGTCTTGTTTATTAAAATATTAAAATTTGTATTTTGAAATACCAAATAGCAATATAATAGGGATATATAGTTTTTATAGTTAAATAACAACATACAGTCCGACTGATCTACTAATAATGAATTGCTCTACAACTTACTACTGTCGCCCATGGCTATAATACATAAGAGGCATTGCCCACATGTTGGTATTGTATGAAATCATTTTTATAAAACCCCATGCTGTAGAGCAATGGAAAAATCTCAACTTAACTATCTTTAATGTGCGCATTCGGTAAAGCCTGTATCATCGATCTCACGCGTCAATATCTGAACGCCGCGGATAACATATGTATCCGAACATAGCCTCTCAGCCCATACATCTTCATAATATTATCGTAATAAGAAATATTAAGTCACGCTGTTCATAAACTGTGTTTTGTTTAACGTTTGAAGAAGTGAATTTGAATAAAATCGAAAGTCATAAATCGAAAATAACAACAACAATTCTGTTTATCGAACAACTTGTTACAGGAAGATCATTGAGATATACTTGGCAAAGTATGCCAGTACTGGGGGTAATACGCTACAAAAGTTTTGTGTTACAATGCGTAATGTTGCCATTTCTATGCGTAAATCTCCCGACCGGAAGTTGAGGAGCGCTCGTTCGCGTCTAGTGAGGGAATGCGCAACTTTTCTATTGTGACGCCATCTACAACTGTCCGAATTACTGACGTGTTTCCGGCTTCTCTTCAAGTCTTGAGCTGTCAGCTTGTAAGGGGCCTTGGAGTTTCCTTGAGGGTCTTTTATTATTTGCAAGTAAAAGTATTACTTAGTGAATACTTGATTCCCCAATATTCTTTAAGCTTTTTACTTATATATTCCCTTTCTGTTGATGCAATCAGTGATAGTACTTCGCAGTTACAATTCTTAAATGCATAAATATTAATATATTATATTATAATGCATAAACTTCTGTAATATCTTCTAAATTATTGGTACTGATGCTAGTACACATTTTAGGATTTCCTGTGATTTAAAACTAGGGTTCAGGTGAAGTTTACCTTTACGACATAGTAAACTATAATTAGAAATCTAGGTACTATAAAATGTTGCGCGTACCTGTGTCGGAGTATCAAAGATGTTTATCTCGAAGCCATATCGCCTCACTCCACAGCAATATTTTCGCGCAGCTTCTGTTTGATGAAAATGAAAATAATCCGTATACTATTTACACTGCTATCCTTAAAATAAATGACACTTGAATTATGAATGTAAACAAAAAATCTGAGGATGTTTACTAAGCCGTTTATAACATGATAGAAAGCTCGTTTCCAAAAAAAATACGCGAATCATCAAGGAGGTTCGAAATTAGTCACGCTCTAGATATCACTAAAGATTTAATATAAAAATATAAAATTCGTTATCATATCACCAACATTTTCATCCGGTAGTAAAATATTTATTACTTTGCTAATGATAATATGCCTGAAGTATCGTAAATCAAGTCAGAGGCAATTTTATAACGATAAAATATCCAACAGATAATATTGTTGGTAAATGCAAAACACTCGAAGTCCAGGCCACGGCCGCCGATGAGTGCAAATAATATTTGACCCATTTATCTTGGAATGAGTCAAATGATAAATTAAATGTAATTACAAACATTATAATTAGTAGCACTATATTTGTGGAATATGTGATAAAATTTGTAAAAATTAATGTATTAGAGCGATGTCTCTACTGAAGTCTACTGTTGATGGACGAATGTCGATAATTGATGTTTGTCATAGTAACAAAACAGAAGAATGGTAGGGTATTTAAGTATTTTTGTTAGACAGAGGCAGATTACGTTAATTATTTGATGACCTTAATATTTGATTATAACTTAATTGTCAACTTAATGTATATAGTTATAAGTATTGTTATGAAATAAATAAATAATTATTATTATCTCTCTAGCATTCGTCAGCAATCATCCACACTAGGAACTTATTCAAAATAGTACATACTTAACTTTAGAATGCTTTATTCGGCAAGGTAACGTTTTTAATACGATTTCTCGAAATTAATTCGAATTTAATGTACCAAAGTGTTAGACATCAGTACCATTCAGATGCATCAAACTTTTAAATAAGTTTTAATTATTCCGAGACCGGTACCAGGTTGCTAATATTTATAGTATAATAAATTTGGATATTGTGCGATAAACAGATGTCACGAGACTAAATGTCTACTTCATTGCTTTTATCTCTATATAGGAGAAATCGTGTACCAATTATAACGCAAATATTGCTCAACGTTGCTAGAATAGAAAATTTACAAGGAGGTTACAATTTATATCATACAACACGTTGAATTTCCGCGCGAATAAATTAAATTTAAACTCGCAAATGCGGGAATACCCAGACACTCGTAATTTGAATTTATACGGTATTATGAAATAGGTACTTATGTCTACGATTGGAGTTCCAATACGGCATACACACATTATTGCCACATAGCCACGGTGAGAGAAAACATTGTGAGGAAACCTGCACATTAACACAGAAAATTGGTATATTTAAGCCCGAACTTAGCAGTGGAACGTTATGGACAAGGGTATTATAAAAATAAAAACCGCCTAAATATTACTTATATAATATGTATATATCGTAGAGCGTGCTATATCTTATAAGATCGCGTAGCGCTACGACAGTGAATACGTCAGCCCAAGGTATTTTAATACCCTCATTACAATTATTTTTGGTTCGGAGCTTTTATATTATTATTATAGTATTACTAAAACATTCTCTTTTTTCGGGGGAGAAAAAATGCCCTTACACACTACCTGCCGCGCAGGATCGCAACAGGCTCATATGGGACTCACAGTATTTCAGCACGATACCTCTGTGTTCAAAGGCTCGTGCGCATACCTACTAAAAACTACCCCATGTGCCTCTTCATTATTCATTTTCAGTGAGCCGGGTAATGGCGCAAACTGACTACCGCTACCGAATAGCAGTGGCTCGCAGTGGGTGCGGACCTAACTGATCTGCGGGAGAAAGTATTTCGAGTTCAACTTCCCCTGTAAGGTGGGTGGACGCGCGGGGCCCAAACGCGCTTCGTCTCCAAGATCAAAGTGTAGGCAGCTTAACCTTACCCCGAGGTAGCCGCCTGCGACCTCACCCTATGGTGGCTGAATCGTGCGCGGATCTACGGCTACTAGTGCCTCTATGTGAGTGGGAGGGGCGTAAACCTAGTCGATCCCGCTCCCGTCTCGTGGACATAACGATCTCATAGAAGGAGGCGATAGCGGCCCATCCGGTGGCACTTTCCGACCATATCTTGAATGATGGCTGGGAGTGATAAGTCGATTCCGATTCTATAACATAATATTACTACATTGTTTACAATATTATCTACTTGCTGAAATGCAGGGATAAAAATTTATAATTATCCAAACATATATATTATTTATTTTACATTGATTGTAAATTATCGAATTGTTTTCGAAATATTACATATTTTGTACACAAATTTCAGTTCGGTGTGCGAGTACACTGAAGTATTTTACTGATGTTCCTAGACACTCTATTTTCTTTTGTAAAGACCAGTAGGTATATAGATGAAATGTAACGTCTTCTGTGTAAACGATTATGATACACTCATATACAACGTATATAACGTACATACGTACATAAAGCAAAAGCTAAAAGGTACCTCTTCTTTGTTATGAGGTAGAAGGAACTATTCAGTAAAAGCCTTTGACAGTATCCTAGAAAATCATCATCATCATCTCAGCGATGAATCCCGGTTGCAGCCCAAACTCTCGCTCCGGCGCCCGGGGTCCGCTTTCCGACTTTTTCTTCTCCACTTCGCACGGTCTTCAGCATCCCTGTTAGTGAGACCATTGGCACGCATATCACCCTTTACGACGTCAAGCCAGCACTTTTTGGGTCTACCCCTCCTGCCGGGGCCCGGCGGAAGCGGCATGGCCAGACATTTGTTTCTCACGTAAGCATCCGGTTGCCGTAAAACGTGGCCGTACCATCGGAGCCGACACTCCTGCAATTTATCCGAAATATCACGCACATGAAGGCTGCCGCGAATGCGGGAGTTCCTAACGCGGTCCTTCCACGTCACTCCACACATCCACCGCAGCATATTCATCTCCGTGACACGCAGTTCTTGCTTGTGTCGCTCTAACACCGGCCACGATTCACAGTATCCTAGAAAATATAGTGATCTTATTCTTTTCGTATAAATATCATGGTTGCAGCTTGTAAATCGCCGTTATAATAATAACAAATCAAAGATAACACCTGACAAGGACAAAAATTGACAAAATCTTAATTAAACACATAGTTCCGAACACCTTTGATTACATTGGCAAACAGTCAAAGAAACGTGCCAACTTTATTTTTTAATATTTGTTTATTTGACACACCGGATACAATGAAAAGGAAATGTTGCTAATGAATGTAATCTGTAAGATATAACATTTAAATACAATGGAGCTAGTAACCGTCTGAGCGGTTCAGAGCGTTTTCGTAAGTTCGTAGGCGGTTACTATTCGCGGCAAGGTCAAGCGATATTAAATTACAAAGTAACCTGACCAAATTAAGCAGAGCTTTCTTATCTCTTACTAACTCCTTCTTATCATCTATTTATTAAGAGATAAGGAGAGGAAAGGTAGCTCTAATAATATCGGTCATGGCGATCGCCGTGTCGATTTGTTAGACGACCCACGCATATCGACACCCGCGTCAGTGATAAACAGATGCTTGTTGTTTGTATAATTTTTTATTATAATATTAGTAGGGATAAAAAGAAAAATAAATGCTGGAAAAAAAAGTATTGTATTATTCAAGTTTCATTTTTATTTCACTAAGAGCCGTTACTAAATCCAATTCGATCTCATAGAATAGAAAGAAATAAACATATGTTTTAGATTTTTTTTCATAATTTTGACTAACGCCAAAACAATTGACAAGGTTGTTCCATTCTGTTATTGATAATTTTAATTCTTTGTTGGCATTGCTACTAGTGTAAGGGCTACACCGGGAATCAGTCTTACGACTTCGTCTCTCTCTGAATATTTGTTGTATTTGCAAGAAGTGCAATAAATCTATACTATATAATATACTAAGTATATAATATTACACTCGTAAACGTGAAGTTTAGCTGAATGTTTATTACTCGATCACGCTAGAACGGAATCTGAGAAAGAGACACCTGTAGTATAACTATTTATGCCAAATTTTTTATTAAATTTTTTAAAATTTTCCATATTTAAACTCCTAATTAATTGAAGTTTTCACGCTAATGAGCTTCGCGTATCAGTTAATATACAAATATACATTTGACTTTTATTTTTATTAATTTAACCACTGACGTAAATGTGAAAATATTAATTTAATTTTAAGCAATAATAAACTACTGGCAATTGGTTATATTTAAACACAAACACATAAGACGTTAGCTACTTTAGTGATAGATATAAATCTTAATGCCATGGTACCGCGAAAATCGTGAATGAAGTCATCTCTATACTGGCTCACACGTGATAACATGGATTGCCAAAAAACAACCACAACAAATAAAATAAAGATGCCAGAACGCCCTTCCGTTGATCCTAATGACAACGGTGTTTTACAGCGAGTATTATTCAAATCTGGCAGAGTGTTTCGTACATGCAGTATGCAAGGGCAAATATGGGCTTGATGATTTCAATGATACTTATTCTAAAACGGTTTCATATATGTAACAAGTTATTTATTCCTGTTTTAATAATAGAATAGAATAATCTTTATTGCACACTGTAATAAATTAACCATACAATTTGATACAATTATGTTAATGTACAATGAGCGACGTTATTCTGAAAAGCGATTTCTTCCAGGCAACCTTTGAATAGACAAGATTTTTAGTATGATAAGACATATATAGTGTACTAATAATAAAATGTATATTAAATTTAATAAGCTATACAGACATATTATAGATAAATATATGTTACACGTGTATATATGTATAAATTGTTGAATAGTATACAACAAAATCAAATACCGTTTTTTACTACATTTCGGTAATCATTGAAATGTTTCAGTAAATTATATTAAATTTGAAAACAATGAATCAAGATTTAAATGTTATTAAAATGATTTCAAAAATACATTTTGTCAAAGTTGCTATTTATTTTGATTCATTCTTTCAAATCAGTATAATGCGGCAGTGAAAGATTCACGTTTTTCAAGAACCACAGAAAAATGGTAATTGCGTTTCATGTGAAGCCTAGTATTTTTTTCCCTTTTCATACCCTTCTCTATCTAGACCGAGCGTAAGAAACCCTTAATGATGTAAATGTTGAACAATGGTAACTGCCATATTGAGGCAACCTATTCTGTTGCTTATTTCAACAAAGAGAGAACGAATTAAAATAAGAGATTGGTTTAATATATGCCTTCAATGCTTTTGGTACTGATTTTGCCAAGGTCGCAGTAAGAATTGTTTGGTGATGGAATAGAAAAAATGCTTTAGTAAAACAAATTTAGTCGGTCTCCAGAAAATATTTTCTGGGAACCTAAGGACAAGGTGGCATAAAAATAAGAGAATATAACAGTATCATAGTAGCTACTTTATCCGTGCAGGGGCGGAGAAAGAATACTAACCTCTGCGGCCGGGGTCGGCTTGTCGTAAAAGGTGACAAAATAACCTACCCTAGCTACGTGGTAGGGCCTCGAGCCCGTCTGGATGGCGATCACCTTTGGCCTTAAGTATGCCGCCATAATAACCTTGTGTTGTATTCCGGCATTAGTGACCCAAGTCCCTACAGTACCCTTATGGGACATCAGTGTGTTCGCAGTGCCACTGGCGTTGCAAACACCCATAGGCCACGGTAACTGCTAAATTCTAAGCGGGCCGTCAGCCTGTCTGCTGTCCTACAGCATAAATAAAACTTCTACTACTATATCTATCATACTATTTATATCAATATAAATTGTCGAATCAATATAAATGTCGAACAGTTTATGAATGACATTTATTAACAATAAATCTTTGCAAAGAGGCTAACAGGTCTTTTTTATTCATGTCAATGATGTAGATAATATTAATGCTAGTCACATGTAATTTGTACTGTCTCGTTTTACACGTATAAACGTATTATTCATATCACGATACCAAATGTATAATTTTGATGACCTCCAGGGTGTAACGGCTAACGCACGTCGATACGGTGTCGGTGTTTATGTATGATGTGTACTTATTTACAAAAGAAAAGTAGTATATTAGTTGTCTAGTACCCATTACACAAGTGCTATGCTACTCACTTTTATTTCATTTATAATATAACAATCAATGCTTCCTGCATGTTAATTTGATATTTAGAATAATCTCAAATATATTTGGATTTATTAAATAATAATAATTTTATAAAAAAATATTGATTACCTGGGTTAAATGTTTAGTTGATCATAATAATTATTTTTATAACCTTATATTGTGTAAAGGCAATCACTCAAATCGGCGTGGACCTGTCGCTCCCGGCCCTGGTTCTGTCCATGGTCGGGGGCGATCCTGGATGGACGGCCGTCGCCTCCTTCTGCGAGGCAGTCATGTCCGCAAAGGAGGCGGCGGAGCGGGGGCGGGAGTCGACCACCACACTCCCCTCCCGCCAACGCAGGCCACGTCGGCCGCGCCGGAGGGCAAATAACGACCTCCGGCCGCCGTAAAAAGCGGCCGCGGGCGGCCCTTCGGGGGAGGATCCACCGCCCGCACCATTGCCGCGAGGGTGAGGGCTGCGTGCTGTTCCGCGGCCCCCCTCAACTCCTAGATTTGTTAGGAGAGCGCCGGGGGGATGAAATCCTGACCCCCTGGCGCCAACACTTTAGAAGGGGCCCGCCTCAAGACAAAGGGCGGGCCGGCGCCGGCCCGGGCCACGAGATCGGCAGGCCATATATCCGTGGGCCCGGGCGTAGGCGATAGGAGAACAGCGGGGTTTTTTAGTGGGTAGTCGGATGGCCAAACATCTTTCCCGGAGTCCCACATATCCCTCGGTCCTCTCGGGCCGGGGGAACCCGTCAAGAGAGGTTTTTCCCCGAGACCAAAACAAAATCAGACTTTCGAAGTGCTTAATATTTATACTGGTAGACGTAAATCCCCTGAAAGCCATGTAATATTAGTAAATTAATTAATTTAAAAGTACTTAATTAAGTACTTAATTTCATAAAATAATTTATTAAGTTACATTTTTTGTTATTCAAAAAACAATTTCTTGCATAGTTCAAGCTGCTGTCAATTTGCAATCGGAATTACATTGGAATAAGAAAAAAAAACTCACTGCTAAAGATTATTTTGAACTTTTATTATACACAATATTATATCAGGAAAAAAAATACTAAATAATAACCAGACTTTAATAAACTTGATATGCCAAATTATACGGGGTTTATTTTACTTTTACGAAACAACAAGCGATTAGATAATAAAATTAGACTACTTCTTCTCTATATATCGAAATTCATATTTTCTTTTACATGCTCTCTTTGTCATTAAAATATTTGTATTCATTTTCCATTTAATCAACCCTTTTTACAATATTTATTACATTTCTTAACAAAAAGACATGATTATATTTTGAAATTTTATTTAACATATCAAAAATGTTAAGTATAAAAATGTATATTTTATTAAAACTAAGTTTTAAAGGTGTAAATTTAATTTTTAATTAGAAGTTTCGTCAGGTAAAATTTAAAATATAATTTTAAAATATAAAAAATATATACAGGGACAAATCACATAGTGCCATCTAGCCCCAAAGTAAGCAGTAGAGCACTTGTGTTATGGGTACTAGACAATTGATATAATATTTTTCTTTTCTAAATGAATATATATTGTATTTATATCAATATCCAGACCCGGATCGAGAATCGAATCTGCTCCGCCGCAGGTGTTGCGCCACAGAGTTTTTTCCGTGCGAATCTAGTAAAAACACTAACCCCCGAGGCCGAGATCGGCTTGTCGTAAAAGGCGACAAAATAAACCTAGATACGTGGTAGGGACCTAAGCCCGTCTAACTACCTCTGGTCTGTACGTATGCCGCCATAATAACCTTGTGTTGTGTTCGGATATTAGTTACCCAGGTTTCAATACAGGGGTATTGAAACATAGGGATGGGACAGCAGTATTCGCGGTGCCCCTAGCGTCGCAAAAATCCATGGGCAACGGTAACTGTTTACTGTTAAGTGGGCCGTCAGCCTGTCTGATGTTCCTCAACAATAAGAAATAACAGTTGTAAAAATTAATAATTTTATTAGAAAATAATTAATTCCTAAAAATGGCACTACTCAATTTTAGAATAGTGCACTTCTACTATTTCAATAGCTTAGCTTCCAACTATGTTATAAGACCAGTCTATTGCATATATTTATTAGTTATTTTATATTCGAATTAGGTACGACAAATATAATCATTTAACGCTCTAATAACAAAGACAAATTGTATATCTAATGACTATAGATGTTATTTGGACACTGTTTTGGCTGCTAGACTGCAAGACGCGGTTAATTATCTGGATGTATTTATAGACAACTGTCACTAACGATATGTTAAGTTGCAGTGATATAATACAAATTACTGACATTAAAATATAAGTCACAAAATAATACATACTATAGATGTTATTTGGACACTGTTTTGGCTGCTAGACTGCAAGACGCGGTTAATTATCTGGATGTATTTATAGACAACTGTCACTAACGATATGTTAAGTTGCAGTGATATAATACAAATTACTGACATTAAAATATAAGTCACAAAATAATACATAATCTATTATATAAAGGAATTATCTGGTAGCACAGTGGTATTACACTCTGAGACCGATCTAGATGTCCCGGGTTCGAATCTGACAGAAGCATTTTTTTTATTGCTGTAGGCCAGCAGACAGGCTGACGGCCCGCTTAGAATTTAGCAGTTACCGTGGCCTATGGATGTTTGCAACACCAGTAGCATCGCGAACACGCTGCTGTCCCATAAAGGTACAGGAACTTAGGCCATTAATGCCGGAACACAACACAAAGTTATTATGGCGGCATACATAAGACCAAAGGTAGTCGCCATCCAGACGGGCTTGAGGCCCTACCACGTAGCTACGGTGGGTTGTTTAGTCACCTTTTACGACAGGCCGACCCCGGCCGCAGAGGTTAGTATTCTTTCTCCGCCCCTGCACGGATAAAAGTATGCACCGCCTAGGCTTATTCTCGTAATGTGCTTATTATATAATAATTGCCATGTATCAACGATGAAGGAAAACATCGTGAGGAAACTTGAATACCGAGATCACCTATGGATCCGGGAGATCAGTATGTGCAACCCGTCAATCTGCGTTGGAGAAGCGTGGCGGGTATACGTCCGTTCCTTCTAGAGGAAGATCCGATCGTAGCGGTGGGACGTATTAAAAACGAAAAGTAGTTCCTTAACGTGATGCAACGGTTTTTGCGAATCACTGCCTGTGTAGAATCTGTTTCAATTTTCATTCCGAACCTAAGTTTTTATGTATAACTTATTGACAAATAAAGGTACATAAGTAGTATATCAGTAGTCTGTTACCTATAGCATAAGCAATATGATACTTTGGGACTAGATGGCGCTGTGTGACTTGCCCTAATAAATTAATCTATTTACAAATTATAAAATTAAAGAAAATCTTCTCTGGTAAAGGTACGAGTATCTTATCTCTCTTATGCAATTTGTTTGATATTTGTAAAAGCTTTTTGTTGAGTATATAAAAAAAAGATTCAAGACAGGTGTTACGGCCTCGCGTCGTTGTATTGAAAATCTAACTCCAGCTTAATTTACATTTATTCCTTTTTACAAATTTATTATTTCTTAATAATGCAGTTATACTTGATGGCGTACGAATGTGTATGGAATGAATGCCCGAATGAATGATTGAATTAGCGGAGCGGCACCACAGACACAACACACTAGTGAGGTGCGCGAACAACAGGTATAGCTGATGATAAATTTATTGATATATCATGATATATCTTCCATAATAATTTTCGCATAACGACTAATAATTATATGTAGAAAGATCTGAAACATTTTATAATGGTGTCCGCCAGTGTCTGTTTCAACATGTATTTTCACTATACAAGTAAGATGATGTTCTATTTCTAATCCTGCTATTTATTTATTGCATGAAACCTGGTACTCATAATCATGGAGCATCAAATGTTTCGCCAACATATACATAATGTAGATGTTATAATACAAAAAGTTGAAATATTGTTTTCTGGAAATATAATTGATGTCTTGTCTGATAGGTCCATGTTAACGGACACCGCCAATCCATCTTGAACCAGTGTAGCGTTTATACCGTCGGTTTCCTCCAGAGGGAGGCTCGAGCCCAGTAGTGGGGGGCTACGGTTCATCATTATATGTTAAAGGACAACATTTCGCAAAATGGAAGGTTCTAGTGGTTAGAGTATGTAACTTCTTCCCGATAGGTTGCGAGTACGAGTCAGCCGTGTTTACTTTTAAAAACGTTTACCGCTCGATGTACTAAAAGCATAATTGTTAAAGATACCTAAACCAACAGCGGAAGTTGTGCAAAACTGTGATATACAACTGTTTATAGCAATTCTATTTTAAAATTATTGAATGCGAGCCAAATTTCTATAAAACGTGATTTTCAGGGTAAAACACGTGGGGAGAGAGACGTCAGCGGATCAGACACGCATATCCCAATACGATGGTTACTTCACCAATGTAAACGCTTCTGTCAGAACGTAATGTCAAAGTAAACTTTCCATAAGTTTATTGGAATTTTCCATAGATTTACACGTTCCTTCTTTTAAAAGTTTTCTCTATGCTAAGTGAAGACTTCAGAGCACAAAGTACGGTGCGCTGCTGAATTTCTTCTTGGGGTGGTACCTCTGAGTGACTCTTTATTTTTTGAACAAAAAAGCAAAAAAATAGCTTTTATATTAAACAGAAACCTAAATATTAAATATGGTAGGTGTAAGTGACTACCTTCCAGCCCCCAAAATCGAAAAGAAAAGCATCGGTATTGGGATGGATACCGCCAGTCGTCAGCTTGCATATTTTTCAAGCTATGTTGGTCACTTCGATTCTCATATGGACGTCATTTCAGATATCTGCAGCCCGGGTCGACCGTATCGACTGTCGTAAAAAGCGACAAAACAACCCTAGCTGCATCATGGTAGGGCTCTAAGCCCGTCTGGATGGTAACCACCCCTGGTGTATAAGTATGTCGCCATAATAATCTTGTGTTGTGTTCATTGCATAAGTGACCTATGTTCCTGTACTTCTAAGCGTACAGCAGCGTGTTCGAAGTGCTTATAGTATCACAAACATTCATAAGCGACGGTAATTGCTTACTGTAAAGTGGGTCATGCTATGCCTCAGAAAAAAAATAATAGCTTTTTTTTATTGCTGTAGGACAGCAGCTAGGCTGACGGCCTGCTTAAAATTTAGCAGTTACCATCGCCTATGGATGTTTGCAACACCAGTGGCATCGCGAACACGCTGCTGTCCCATAAAGGTACAGGAACTTAGGTCACTAATGCCGGAACACAACACAAGGTTATTATGGCGGCATACTTAAGACCAAAGGTGGTCGCCATCCAGACGGGCTTGAGGCAGTACCACGTAGCTAGAGTGGGTTGTTTAGTCGCCTTTTACGACAGGCCGACCCCGGCCGCAGAGGTTAGTATTCTTTCTCCGCCCCTGCACGGATAAAAAGCTAACCCCATAGCTCGTCGAGTTTGTAATATATGGATTCATTCCGCATTTAGTGTTCACGTTTCAACTCCGTAGTCTAATACTGGTTCCATACATTGCTCAAACAATTTTACCTTCAAGTAAGATCATACATAAGTTAGCGTTGTGTTATTTTGCATTTTATTCGCAGCGATTGTTGATTGTGATGTTTCGGTCTATGAATAAGATCACCCGACCCATTTTCATTATTGTTTTGGAACAGCACACAGGTTGACAGCCGACTCCGGAGTAAGCAGTTACCGTCGCCTATAGGTGGGTGCGATGCCATTAATATCGTTAACATTTTTAGTCACTTATGCTGAAAGACATCTAAAAGTTATCGCTACATATTTAGATATAAGGGTTGTCATTCAAACTTGGAGCCAAATGATCTACGTAAGGTTGTTTTATCCGCTTTTACGACAGTCCGCTCCTGCACAACATGACACCCATTTTTAGACAATGAATCATAATCTGTCGTTTATTTACTTAGGAAATTAATTTTAATTGGCGTTTTAGTTAAGTGTTAATAAACGCTGTAAATATTATTTTATTTACTATACGATGAAAGTAGCCATGTATATTAAAAATAATTAAGAAATAAACTAAATAGTTTTGTAACGTAATGATATGTATGTTTCTTATGTCTGGCCTTAAACTAGAATTTCCTGCCAATAACATTAATTTGCGATATCTGTGTTTTCTTTCTAAAAATATTTGTTATGCCTGACTCCGAGGTCATCTATCATCACCGGCGTCAACCTTGTTGTCTTTCTGATTTCAAATAAAATTAAATTATAAATTAAATTTACTTTTTATATAATAAATCTCTTAGATATTTTTAATAAAATAAATGTAAACATCCTGTTATAAATTGAAAACAAGTATATTTAATACGTAGTTTCTTGACGCTTTTAAATTTGTAAGTGACTTTGAGTATGTAAGAAGTGACTTTATATTTCTTCTAATATTAAAATATTAGTTAGGTTTAATAGTATAGGCAACAAATATTAGCTGCAGTTAGCTGTAGTAGGCTGTAGTATAATAACTTTCTTATACTACAACTAGACGTTACCATGAAGGTAATAGAGGATGTTTCCTTGACTACCTTCAAGGTGATGTCGATACAAATAAAAATTTTGCAGTTTTTCTTACACTTCCGACTACAGTTTAACCAACCGGGTAGAAATACCAGATTTCCTTTTCATCCTGCAGGGGTGGATTAGGATTACTGGCCCGTGCGGCTGTCTGTCGTAATGGTTGGGCTTCAAGCCCACCTAAATGGAAACCACTTCTGGTCTCCAAATATGTAGCCACTATAATAACAAAGTTATTAAGACGTAAGAATAGGTTTTGCTCCCAGATTCCAGTTCCCCTATGAGTATGGCAGCGTGTTAACGGTGCTCTTGGCGTCGCAAATATATAAATAAGTCAACCATCAGCCTGTCTGATGTTCCACAGAATAAAAAAAGATATAATAATAAAATAAGATTTTTTTATTGCTGTAGAACAACACACAGGCGGACGGCCCGTTTAGAATTTAACAGTTACCGTCGCCTATAGGTGTTTGCAATGCCAGGGGCATCGCGAAAACACTGCTGTCCCATAAGGGCACAGGAACTTGGGTCCTTAATGCTGAAACACAACACAAAATTATTATGGCAGCATGCTTAAGACTAAAGGTGGTCGCCATCCAGACGGGCTTGGGGCCCTACCATGTAGGTAGGGTGGGTTGTTTTGTCGCCTTTTACTAAGGCCAACCCCTGCCGCAGAGGTCAGTATTTTTTCTCTGCCCTTGTACGGATAACTACAGATAAATTATAACGTATTACTGGTTCTTTTCTATGGCTTGACCTAAAAAGAACGCACAGTGTGTATATAGCCACGCTTATCCAAGGTAGAAACCAAATGGGATTTCTGAAATCTTCTACACCAAAACAATACATCTAGCGATAAAGATAAGCTTTTGTAATAATGGAATCAAAACAATATAATTTATTTTAGTAATAAGATTAGTAATTCTATTTTCAAATAAAATTTAAATCATTTATTTCAATATAAGATCTTACAGATCACTTATTGTTTGTCAAAAATCTCCTACCGTTTCCAATACAAAATGCTGGCTAGCTTGAATACTCTCTGAAAAATCCTTTTTTAATATTACGACACGGCTGTCTCAGACAAAATGTACATATGGCGCATATACTATGTTCCGTCATTAGCATATTTGTGAAAAAGCCCTACATTTCACATATAATGTTTTCACCAGCAGTAGAGAAAAATAATCCTTAAAAACCTATATAACACATCTTGCAAGTCCTATATATATGAATTCACCTGTCAAATTAAGAACATAAACAAACATTAGTCACCTCACTGGAATCCAGTGAGTCACAAACGAACTTGGAAAATCACAGGTGAACTCGACATCACACACTCTATTTCAGGACGTGGAACTACTATTGCAGCAATGTGTATTTAGAGGTAGAGGTAAACCAACTTGAGATTCTATTTTCAGCGGAATTCATAATATGAATGACGATATTGCGGATTGAACGTCAACTAATTTATATTATATATTATATTAAGTGGTTTCGTATATATTTACGTCGTTTATTTTGGATTACTTACACCATATCAAAATAAACTTAAATTTTACAGAATTTGTATTACAATTATAATATGTATTTAAATCGTTTGTTTTGGTACTAAATCACGTTTTGGTGCTTATTACACTAATGACTTCATATGTAAATTTCATATGTAATAGGCAATATGTATACATAATAACGGAATTTCAATGTTTGATTATATTCGTTTTAAGTTTCTGTCTTTTCTTATACAAAATATTAGTAAAAGAACAACATTAATACGTAAAGTAGTAAAATCTGAGCGAAATAATATAAATGAATGCTTGGGCGGGCGGGCAGTGCGAGGTAGGCGGGCGGGGGCAGGCGGGAGCCGCGATGTGTGTCTCGAGGCGGGCAGTGCGCGCCCGCCCCGGTCCGACACTCGACGTCGGCTCGTCAACGACAACACACAACCCTATTTATTTTACGACATATTTTAATCGGTAAGAATCGCCCAGTGTTAATAATAAGTCTAAGGGCTGTGTAAAGTGTTCAAAAAGCCACGATAATCAAAAACTAGTACGCAACCGGCGCGCGTTGTCACCCCTGAGTGCGTATTGTCGTCTCGCTCTAAAGTTGCGCAACTGTAGCTCCGTCCCACTCGGTTCCTCGGGATCTGGTCCCGTATGAGGTTTAGTTTGTATTATCGCGGGTGATTAGTCAGGATAAACGGACCTATACCCGGTAATATTGTCAACAGCACGTAAGTTACCACGTTATTAACAATGCCGCATTATTGCTACTTTAGTAATCTATCCAAAAGTTATAAGAAATTTTACGAATCAAAAATCACTATCGTAAATTACTAGACAATCTTAAAACATGATCAAAGATCATAAATTTAATTTAAAAGTATATCTATGTATATTTTATTTTAAATACTTTTTTTTAGATTTGAATTACGTTTAGTGTGAAATTAATTTATATTTTTTTAACCGAATTTCTTAGTTAGGTTCTGGTAAAAAACTAAGAAAACTTTCATCAAAAATGTAATATTTGTGACGTCTTAAAAATTTATTATTTGAATAAAACTGATATGAGTTACATATTGGTCTAGAAAAAAAAAATTAGGCATACACATATGATTGATTTATGTAAGGAGATACTATGTATCCGGTATGTTCTGCGCCTGCGCACCTGTCAGCGACAATGCGCCAGATCCGGGAATGCCGTGAATCCGATCCGCGGCCGCCGCTCCTATTTTCGGCCACACTCATCCCGCGCCAAATTTGCAATCCCGCCAAATCGACGCGCCTTCGTGTATTTTTGAATCGTTTCACAATCGACACCGATTTTTTAGGGATATTCACAATTTCCTTGACTGTTTAACCTTCGAATCCCTAAAATAGAATTGTCGGCGACATAAATAAATAATAAAAGGAAACGTAAACGTATCACCAATGCGTCTGATGAATGTTGCAAAACATATTTGACATTGGCCTTTATAGTAATGACCTATTATAATATGTATATTTAGTTATTACAGAATTCAGAAATTAATGATTATCTAACAAAATAGCTTTTTTGCGCCGGGAAAATAAATCAATATGCTTTTTCAGTAGTTTCGTTGAGATTCTTAGCTGGCTGTCTGGCTTTCCTTTTGGACATTATTTATTAAAACGATGTTAATTTACAATATACTTTTCTATATCACATTTTAGTCCATCAAGAATATTTTATGACGAGATCGTACATACGTTTTATTGGGAATTCAATCTACACTGCTTTTCAAACTTCTTTTATCTCGATATGTGAATAATAAGAAGCTGAAAGGATGACTTGGTTCAAAGAATTTAAATAGGTATTAACCGAAATATCAAATTAGAACAAATGACCAATATCTATTTAGAATATTCAATATCAGTCAATATGTTATTTTAAGATTTTTATAAAAAAATATTTGATTACTAATAATTTTATATTCTTTTTTAAACCTTATTTTTCTCTCAATTCTCAAATATTTGCAAATACAAACGAAAATAATAGAAAAGGCATGTATCATTTTTCACCGACTCACTTCGCGGGAATCGAACTTATATGTATAATCTAAATCAGCATATTGATGATGAAGCACAAATCAAGGTCACCACAAATTCAGAAATAGCGGAGCAATAAGCAGACATTCATAAAAGCGTCCGTTTTCAAGTTACCCCTCAACACTAGTTAGGTTGGCGAGAGGCCAAAACCTCTAGCCGTTCGACACGGCAGCCAGCTACCGAGACTATTTGCGGCACCGCTGCCAACTCCACATACGTCAGTGCTCTATTTACGAGAGCCGAGCACGCTATTGTACTAAATTATGTCACCTGGATATACTTTTCAAAGATATTATACCTACGCGCACGGCTGATTTCAAGGCTAATTACTTATGTGACCCTGGAAACATAGCGTCTTTCATGATCATCAACAGACGTTGACGAAACCCCTCCCAAAATAAGGGAGTTTTCGTCTTTTAGGAGATGCTCGACTTGTGAATTTTGCCAATGTCAAATAAGAAAGTCATTATACAAATAATTATATCTTGGAGTAATCCAGGAACACTTAAACCTCTTAGGGCACTTCAATGGTACGGTAGCTCAAACTTGCGCTCACTTTCATTCTTATTTTTCAGTTTAAATATTCAATGTAGAAGAACCAAAATTTTGTTACAGAACACGAGCTCGACATAAATCGCCAAAATGTTTAAAAATCATTTAGAAATGATTGGCAGAAATGAGACGCCGTCGAAGAAAGCCAGATTTTGGCAATCCTTCGTGCGATCTCTGAAAGGTAAGATATCTTCTTCTCAGGACAAATATAAAGTTAGTACGAAAGTAATAGAATAGATAGATTTGTGTATCGTCTTTATTGTCACCAACTTAACCTAATAATACAAGTAAAAGAGAATATTCTGAATGTTCGAGACAATGGGCAGCCTTATCGCTATAAGCGATTTCTTCCAGGTAACTTATATGCATGTAAATTTCTTATGAATGATACTAGTACTAAAATATCGTGCGGTGTACAACGAGAGAGAGAAAAAAGAAAAAAATCTTCATAAATGAAACAAAACATGATTTAAATCTAG
This sequence comes from Malacosoma neustria, assembly GCA_963693495.1. Classification (NCBI taxonomy): domain Eukaryota; kingdom Metazoa; phylum Arthropoda; class Insecta; order Lepidoptera; family Lasiocampidae; genus Malacosoma; species Malacosoma neustria. Next base: position 10,327,049 of record OY856385.1, on the reverse strand, counting down.
GAAATATTCAACTATTAAATATGTCCTACATCTTTAAATAATGTTTGTCAACTATTCGCTTGAACACTCCTATGAATTTTGCCACTCTGATAGTGACGGGAAGTGAATTCCACAAAAGAATGGTTTGATAAGTAAAGGTTAAGAATGTAGCGATATAGAGATACATGTCTTTTCTACATATACTAGACTAGAACTTATTATGTATAAAAAAGTTCGCTATGATCCCCTGGTCAGGTTCGGACTTCCCCGAAAGAGAACTGATACTATACCCACCAAGTGTGTCTCCAAGCGTGTCTCAGCATGCCGTCCCTCACGATATTTTCCTTTACCGTCAATACGCGGCAGTGGTGAAAATTGAACCCGTTATCTCTGGTTTACATTTCGGCATATCATTGGTTTACATGTATTATTTTAGGAAATTACTCAGATGTTGTATACCAGCTTACTTTTGTAAGATCTGCTGGCCAATTATCATTACTCACTATAAAACTATTACGTGGGAACAAATTTCTAGCCGTGCCGCCTCTGCCGGGCCCTGACAGGAAGGATTGGCCCAAAAACTACTGGCTTGACGTCCTAAAGAATTACTTGTGTGCCAATAGACCCCCGGGATGCCGAAGATCGTGCGAAGTGGAGAAGGAAAAGTGGGAAAGTGGACCCCAGGCACCGAAGCGGAAGTTTGGGCTGCAATCGGAAGGGATTTAATGCTAAGATTATGATGATATTGAAAAAAAAAAAGAATATTGTATCACGTTTCCTTTGATCTATGGCACCCAGATCTTAAACGCGCCTTAACGTAGCAATATTATCCAGGATCGGAAGACATCAGAGCCGAGGAGAGGTACAGGCCCACCCGCCGCAGCGTGTTCCCTGAGCTGCTGTCGACCTACCCCTACAGCAAGTCGATCTATGATGACCCTATTGGTGCTGCTGAGAGGATCACCGTGCCCGGATACCGTTACCTACCCGTGCACCGCGAGGTCTATGGCTATTCCCCACGCCCCATCTATGCCCACAACTACCCTCGCTCTCTCGACCGGTACAGGCCAAGTGAGTAGTTTCCATTTTATAAAATACAAAATAACAACGCTTCATTAACACACCCTGCCAATCAAATACTTTATATAAGGCTTTATATAATTCATAAAAAGAAACATAAAAATTTTGAAGGAAAATTGTTTATAATAGGTATCAATATAAATATTTTTCAGTATCAAATACCTTCTACAGGTTGAACTTCATATACTTAATTTCAATATTTGGGAAGAAACGATATCGTAAAAAGATATGATTTATTAATAGCATTTTAATAACCTTTAAATTTGTTGATATCTATAAAACTCTTTTGACCAAATAATAAATCGAATAAACCATATTACATGTAATAAAGGGTTTTTCAACAAGAACTTTGTTTTCTAAAACAAAATAAAACAAAAAATTTAGATGAAGATGATTCAAATTTTTATTGTATTACGAAGAGAAAAGTTCGGCAATTATGAATGAAAAATGATATCTGGCAAATGTCCACCACGACCACGCTGACAGATGTCGATTTTAATCACTTTTTGGCAAAATGGCGGCTCTATTTCGTTAATCACATCACGGATTTTGAGTTTTAAGGATGCAATCGATTCGATTGGCTCTGTATAGACTCTGTCCTTAACATAGCCCCACAAAAAATAATCCAGTGGTGTTAAATCACACGATTTGGCTGGCCACTTAACAGCTGATTTTTGTGAAATTATGCGATCGGTAAATTTGGTTTGCAATAAATTGATCGTTTCATTGGCTATGTGACATGTGGCACCGTCCTGTTGAAACCACAAGTCAGTGATATTCACTTCATCAATAATAGGCCAAAATTGAGTAGTTAATATCTCGCGATAGCGTGATCCATTGACCGTTACCGCATTTCCAGCCTCGTCTTCGAAAAAAAAAACAGCCCAATCATGCCTCCAGACCACATAGCGCACCATAAAGTGACACGTTGAGCATGCAAAGGCTTCTCAATAATCGCTCTAGGATTTTCAGAAGCCTAAAAGGCGGCTATTTTGCTTGTTGACGTACCATGACAAGTGAAAATGGGCTCCGTTTGAAAAAATGATTTTTTCAGAAAAACCAGCGGGTTGTTCCTGAATGAATTGAGCGAATCTACGGCGATGTGAATGGTCGGTCGGCTTCAATTTCTGCACCAGTTGAACCTTGTAAGGATTTAAAGCCAAACCCTTACGCAAAATTCGCTTTGTAGTGGTTTTGGATAACCCCAATTGTTGAGAACGTCTGTAATAAAACTAAATGTCAAAACTAGCATGTTGTTGGTGTTGCCACAATTGAAAAACAAAGGTCTTGTTGAAAAAACCTTTACAACATTTATATCATAAAACCAGGAATCATCGGTTGTAATAAATATTTAAGAATTAGAATACCTTCAATTGATTGGCAGACACACGTTATACATATTTGATTTGGCGAACCATACTTTTATTAGTAATCAAGAACATCAATATAATTTCAAGTGTTTATATCGCTTGGCTTCCCTTTACACAAACCAATATATCCTTAAATACTTTGTAAATAGATCGACTCATCCGAAATCAACACATGGAATTATCATACATTATCAAACTTATTTAAATTATCAATTGATGACGAAAACAAAGTTAGATTAAATTATATTTCGATTGTTTCAGCTGAAAAGGTTTAAAGGACGGGAAGGCTGTGTAATATAATGTCGATACAACTCACAAAATGCTTAGATATCTCGTAGGGCGGAATTTATCGCAAAGCTGTTTCTTCACTTACAAATATAATAACAGTGGTCGAAACAGTTATAAAATATTTTATTAAACATTTTCAATATATTCTATGTTAATTTTTTTACTTTGTAATAAAGTCTATTTGATATAAATAAAGTTGAAGATATAAATCCGTTTCGTAAATCCTGTCATAGGCTCGAAGAGCTATATTTAATTAGAATAACATATATTTCTTTTGATTTCATATTGTTATGGAATCGATATAACATTACATGGAATCACACACACATAACATATTCAAATTGGTTACATAATAAATAGGTTACTATTATATTTTCGTGTTCCCCACTGCATTGTGTGTTATTATGTCCATGTGAGATCAAGAACATTTATGTCATAAATATTACTCAAAATACATTAATGTATATAATGTATATGATTAAAAATATAGATTAGATATATAATTGTATTTAGTCGTCTCTGGTTCACATTAAATGTTGTCGCTTGTGCCGATATCGACTTGAACTAATAATAGCATGCGCATTGATAGAAATCACCTCTTCACATGACATCACGCCACACGCCATTCCATGAATGTTACATCGACATCTTGTATATTCAAATGTTTCTTCAAGCATCTGTCAGGTGATACGTCTATTTATTTCCCCTCGGGTCATCTGTTAATTGAATAATAACATTTTATTTACATTTCCTAGTATAGGGATTATGTTTAAGAGGTGAGTTCTTCGTAAGCGTATATATATATATATATATATATATATATATATATATATATATATATATATATATATATATATATATATATATATATATATATATATATATACGCCAATTTAACCAAAGCTTTTGCTCTGCCAACTAACTTATTAACTTTATTAAATACAATTAGATATAATGTAGTACGTTAAACTTTGAATTGTTTTACTTTACTTTATATTTACTTTTACTTAATATATTTTCTACTTAAAGAATGTGTTTTTACAATATGATTATTTTGTACAAACATCCCGTTGAAAGGATCATCTTCTGTATTTATCTATCTTGGGATTTTCTTTTTAGTAAAAGGTTCTTTGGACGAATCACTTTGTAACCAAACATCTTATTTGATCATACATAAGAGATTGAAGAGTTTATGTTCCACATAAAAAGTGTAAAATGTGTGTACAATGTTAAACTTGTTGTTTTTTTTTTAATGATAGTCTATCACGTACCAAGGCGCGTAAGGCGAGGTGAGGACCCCTTTGATGCGCATAAGGCGTGGCAAGACCATCTCGACAGGTTGGCCGCCATCGACCGCCTGTACCCATCTCGCTACGGACTCTACCTGAAGGACCGGGCATACCCCATCACTGACCTGAGCGCTCCCATCATCGACCGTCTCCAGCCCAAGAGCCTAAAAGGCATCGAATATGAACCCGACAATAAGCCGCACTGGGGATCAGGTAAATTATTCTAAACTTTGTGCACGATCAAACTTAGCTTAAGTTAAGATAGGAGAACATACAGTTTGCCGATACGTTTTTATTCTAATTAGAATACAGTCTGCTTTAGTGTCTCGGACGGACTGATTGAATTAAAAATGAATCGGAAAACTATACTCTGGTCCATGTCATAGGCTAAGAAATATGTAAAAAGTTCATAATATCATTAACTTTTTTAATAACATCAATTGTAGCAAATCACATGGGATCAGATGAATGTATCTATACTTTTTTGTGGACATCACTCACCTGATGGATTCAATTTACTTGAATCTGATTTGTGTGATTTGACTTGGTCCGAATTAATTAAGTTATTAACAACATAACTAGGCATCATGATTAATTAAGATCATATGAATAGTTTATAGGTGGTACGTAATAAATATTGTTATTAAGCTTATTTTCAAAACGAAATATTGGAATTCTTTTCGAAATTTTATTTGTAATTTATGTTTAATATTTTTTTTAATTATTGTTAAATATTTTTTGCATAATTAATTAAAGAACATTGTTAAATTACTGTACCTAAACAGCTTAAAACATATTTAGAGCAGAATCTATTATATTGTTAATTTTATTGGATATTTCCTTATTTACCTATATTATTTGTAAAGTACAAAGTTTTGACTACATTTACTAACACGATGCGATATATTTTTTATTAAAATTTAAAAGCCCAATCCGTGTTTTGATTTAGTAGTTGTAGAATACCTACCTGATATTTCTATTTAAATTTTACATAAACACATCTCATTGTAATAACTTTGAAATTAATTTAGGAGATTTTGTGACAATTTTTGGTGTTGCGAAATTTCCAGTTAATTGTTCCACATCACTACCGACGTCAATATGCATGCGTGCGTTGTAAATATGAGCAGCACTGAACGCAGAATGGCCACTCCTGCCACGTGCCAACCCTCATCATCTACATTCAAGAGCACCACATTCTATAAATAAAGGTCTGTGCTAAAGGCGAGCATTATCTTGCAATGTAACATTGGTCGTCATATTTGAGTTACATTAGCCTGTGAGTGCTTCCCATTAGTACAATGTCTTTGAATTCTTTGACTTGTTACACTGAATGAATTTGGCTACCGACCAAAATAATAAGGACTCAGTTTCGACAGTTTAATGTGTATGAGTACTGATTATGAGACTTGCCGGTGAAGGAGCGTGGCCGGCGAGGGTTTCGGACGTGTTCAAAACCGATCCATTTTTCGCGGAAGCTGATAAATGGGCAGATTTTGACCGCTCGCTCCGAGGGAGGTCCCCGACGCCGGTGAAGCCGAGGATTAGTTCGCCACGCGATTGCGAGGTCGCATTCGACGCTGACGGTAAGGGCAACAGACCTAACGCACTTGTACCCTGTATCTTCGTCACGTACTTTTCTTCTATTTTCGGTAAAAAAAAAGAGATAAAGCGCTCCTACATCAGCTGTGTGAAGTGTCCGTCTGTAGTTAGAGTAACTGTTGTCCGTTTGTTATATTTTCTATAATTTCCTACAAAGTGGATAAGAATTCGAGACATCTTTATTCACGACATCCCAGCTATTGGCATAAATTGTAAATAACACTATTTCATCCTCACCCTGCGAGTGTTCTTAAATCACATAATTTCACCGCATGCCATCTGAAGCTGTTGCACGTTTCACCTAGACCTAATCAACCATTAAGTATTCCGCAATAATAACAAGTTGTATCATTTTTGTATCAAGATTATTCTGTGTTTATTTAATTTAATATTTTTGTGTCCTAATGGTAAAATTAATTATGTTATATATATTACTATATACTATATTTATGTAATGAAATAATTTATTATTCTCGTAAAGAGAAGGTATATGTATTATTTATATTATATGCTTGATTCATTTGCACGGCTGAGTGGACGCTTTAAGCTTTGTGTAACAACAGAATAAGTATGGACGATGACGAGGTACAGATGTCTTGGCAGAGTTGTCTGTTGTCCTCATCCACTAATGGTTGTGGCGTGCAGGTGCACCGCTGTACAACGCCGGCCGCCCACGCAGGCCTTGGGCTGACATTTTCAACCCGAGCCCCTCTCTGCCCATCTCGGCCATCACTCGGGACCCCTTCTGGTACGACTGGCCGGAGCTGAAGCCGCTCGCCAGATGGGATAGGAGCCCTTCCTACATTCGTGACTCGTACCTGTCGCCGGTCAAACGCACCTTCCTCTGGGACAAGCATCCGATCAGGCCGTTAGGTTAGTGTCACGCTGTAAATATGCACAGACTATCGGTTGCCTCAGCTGTAAAAAAATTGGCCTATGATTTAACACTCATATTCTGTATATTCGCAGGTTTTTTTCATATATTCTTTAGTCAAATTAGAAATAATATTCATCAAGTCAAATATTAAATGATATTATATTTTAAACAGATTTAATGATGGCAGACTCTTTCACCGTGGACGATCTAAGCAAGACGTTACCGTTTATGCGTAGCCTTTAATTTTTCAACCGTTACAGGTATTTGGGTTCAACTTCCCCTTGTGATGTACTGTGATTCCCGTTTATGTTTAGTGCGATATAGAAATCGTATCATGCTCTAATCGCACCTTAAAAATAATATTTTGTACTATTTCGATTAGATTTTTGAGTACATAGATTGTATATTGTAACTTCATATAGGTACTAATAATACCTTCATATTACTAAAAAATAAACACCTACGAAATCTAATGTATATATCATTACAACTAACTTACAATGTAAGTTCTATACCTAAAAATAAATTATTGTAAAACCTATACCTAACTAATCCTATATTCTTTACGTTCGTTCTATATAATCTAGATTATTTTCCATAAATTTTATATTCATTGCTTAACAATTGCATATTTAATTTTGAAAACATTCAACTAGTAATTATATTTGAGCGTATACTAAATAATCTTATTTCACGGTTTATCTGAAAAATCGAATAACTTCACATATTGCATTTATAAGAGTACTTCGCACCGTAATATGTTTTAAATTTTTTAAATAGCGACTTGTAATATTTACTGTTACTACCAACACAGAGTAATCTAAGTGTTATCCTAAGTAAATGACATGGATATCACTTTTTACCCACGTTTTCACGGTACTTCAATACCGGCGATAACTATAGGTATGCTGATTCATTGTTCAGTAGTAAACGATTTATTCTTTATAATCACATCAATGAAGCAATCAAAATTATTGCTTCATTGATGAAAGATAAAACACTGGAGTGCATATAAAACTACAGTATTTAAATAAAAATTAAAAAGTATTTATTTAAAAAGTTTGTAGTATTTTATAGGCAGATATTTTAAGTGTAATTAAGAGTATATGGCCCATTAGTATCTAAATCTCGTTAAAGACGTGGACTTGAATAGCTAATGAACAACGGGAACCTAATTACCACAAGTCTGAGTTTATTCCAAATTCAAATTATATTTCATCATAATATTATTACAAATATTTTTTTTTAATTTATTTATCAAATTCACAGTTATTACATTGGCTTAATAAAATAATAGCACAAAAAACCGCTAAGGTACAATGCCATCGAAACTTAAGTCTACGCACGTTCAAATGACTGAGTAAATTTAGATTACAATTTCTTTAAAAAGTATTTTTTAAGTGAGGCTTTAATATTTTTTTGGGTTATATTATCTCTTATATTTGTTGGTAAATCGTTTAATAATCTCGGAACTAAGTAGGTAGTTGTGCGCTTGCCGTACATATTCTTCGCGCCGCTGATAGCAAACCGGTTTTGAGCAGCGGCCCGAGTATATACAGCGTGCTTCATTTTAGTTTGTATTTTTTATTAAAAAAGTTTTCCTTGAGTATCATTATATTAACCGCAGGATACACATAAATTTTGTATTAACGTCCGTGATCATTGCATTGTTAAAAAAAATAGAAGTTACCAACCTATATTCTATTCAATTATTTAAGAATAGTGAAATAATCCTTAATTATAAGTAAATTAGTTTAAGATTGTATTTGTAAGTTTAATCTGAGGTTTCTTTTTCAGCCGCTGCCTTTTAGAGAGTCAGCCACCGAAACTTCTCTACTTTAAGAACTCTTTACCATTAAAATTACAGTTATAATTAAAATAAAAGTTATAAACATTGACTATGTTAATATAAATAAAAAATGATTTTTAAAAAGGTTATTATAAAATGTTCACAGAAGATCTCAAGACTGCTAATAACATAGTCACTTCCGAAGAAATAAACTTGTTACCAAAGTTTTGTTTTTATTACCTTATTATATTTTTATTTATTCCAAAAATAAAAAAATAAATAAAATTTCAAAAAACTTCATTGCGTTCTTTTTTATAAACTCATTTCATTACCTGATTTCTCTTTGTGTTTTCTTCCTAAAACATTTCCTTGGGTAGGTTTGGGGCCTCGAGTTGGTACTCTTTACCCCGGGATAAACTCAGGGAGCAACGACCCCCCGGTGACGTCGCTTGAGCGGTGGGAGCGCACACCCATATGATTGGCTATCTTGGCGTGGTTGGCCAAATCTGATTCCGTCCCACGTACCTCTAAGCCTTTAGTAACAGTAAAAATAACAGTAAAGTAAAGGTGTAAGGAACTTCCATAGTAGCTTTGAAGTGTGTGATATTGTGGACAGACTCTTCCTTAATGTAGAAGAGCAGACTGTATAATTAAATCCAATCAAAAGCTTACAGGTTACTCACCAAGAGTCCAAAAATTACCATCGTCTCTAAAATAAAATGCTGACTAGAGAAGAAATGGTGAAAGAAACTCCGGATTTCGAATGAACTTCCGGATAAGGTTTTCTCATCGCAGTATAAAATGGGATTTAAAAAAAGTCGTTATACAATTTCTTAGAGACCGGCAGTGCATTGGTAATTCCTCTGGTATTGCAAACGTCCATAGGCGCCGGTGAGTATCTGCTATTGGATGGGCCGTTTGCCTGTCTGCTGAAGAGCAGAACTGCTAAACTTGTGGCAGGTTACATACGAACTCGAAGTAAGGATTTTTTCTTGATGATTATTAAACCAGAGAAAATGCTTGGGCAGTTGGGTTTGGTATCTACTTAGGAACCCATGTTATAGTAAGATCAAATCTTCGCTCATTTAATTGTGTGATACTGCTAAATAAACCACTAAAGGATCGTACCAAGAGAACTATTTTTGACAATTTTATAGAGAAGAAACTTCTAGTTTTCACGTAGAAATTCATATATAGGGAAAGAGAGGCATGAAAGGACCAAGTTTTGAAACAGCCATGTTCATTTACGCGATAGTTATTAAATAAATCGAGCAGGTATTGACATTTTACGACAGTAACAATATACAGAAGTTGCCCACAAACATTTGACAGTTTATTGGGGATAAACAGTGCCGGTACGACGTTTTGAAGATTTCGTCGTCAAAAGCAAAATTTTTAGTTCATTTTATTTGTTTTCTATCTTTTCTATACACATATGTAATAGTTATATGACTATACTTTATAATTACAAATTTATTTTATCGGAAAATACTAATTTTTGATATTAAGTTTATTGCGAAGATATGTTTTGAAAGAGCCAGGCTGCAGTGTAATGAAAACTTATGTTAACTAACTATTTAAATAATTTAATAATTTTATTGAACAATTGATTAAAATAAACCACATTTACTGTACCAGCGAAACCAAGGAAGCGTAAAAGACCCATAGCTTCGACAAAAGAGGAAGTTGTTACTGATGTGATTAAGAAAGGGCAGTCTATAAGTAAAACTGCCCTTTTCTTTAACGCATCAAGAGCTTACTTAGCTAAAATAGTTAAGAACGTAGTCCACTGACGAGTCATCATACAATCATAATCCTAATATAGGTAATAAACGTATTTGAACTAAAATATATTCAAAGATGAAGATTTCCTATCATCATTTGTGACTGATAGATCTGATCCATCTGCAGAAGTCAATACTGATAAATAAAATGATAATAGCAACGTGGATGAAATAGAAGAAAATGTGCCTCGTACAGCTTCACCTCTAAATACTGGAACTTCTAAGAACAAACTGTTATATGGTATAGTTAAGGATATTTTAGCTTTGCCTGCTTCAGCATCAATAGTTTCAGTTTCAAGCACATCAGAACAACGAATTACCGCAATTGATTAGACTATTTTCAAAGACCGGTCCCACGAAAAACAGATATCGTAAAAGTTGTCATCAGATGTCATCTGCCATTGTAACTAAGTAATACTTAGATATTCCTGAAAAAGCCAATAGAAGAGAAGGACGTACACTGACGGACTCATAAACTGCATCAAAGTAATAGACGACTTTGAAATAAATATTTTAACCAAGTATGCAAACTTTCTATACAGATTTAAATTGAAACCTCTAGATTGGTTCGTGAACTTTAAAACAGCGTAGGGTCATATCCTTAAGTTTAAGTTTGTGTACTGGAAAGGACCATAAGACTTTTTTGAAGAAAAAACAGAAATTTAAGGAAAATTGGTTTAATTGAAAAATTGGTTTTAACAATAGACAAAAACTTTATGCAAGGTTTTATTTATGTTTTAATAAGGTGTATTACCTCCACGTGCCCTTATTACGGATTCTAATCGGTTTCGCATAGATTTTATTAGGGTTATTAAAAGATCTTGCGGAATATTGTTCCATTCTTCTGAAAGTGCTGTTCTTAGTGTTGCCACTGTCGTGGGCAAAGGGTTTCTCGCAGCTCTTTTTAAATTGTCCCAAACATGCTCAATGGGATTAAGATCCGGGCTGCGTGCTGGCCAATTTTCATTGTACGTATCCCAACCTCTTCGCAATATTGTCGAACTTGTGCAGCAGCGTGCGGCCGGGCATTATCCTGCATTAAAGTAAAATTTTCACCTATGAATCCCATGTAAGGCGCCACGTGATCTTCTAAGATCTCTGTTATGTAGCGACGTGCAGTCAAACCCCCTCTATTACCGTTTTGACGGACCATGTCTATAAACACAAGTTCTGTTCGCCCGTTCATCGATATGTCACCCCAGACCATACACGAACCGCCTCCAAAAGGAACACGCTCCTCAATGCAACTTTGAGCATATCGCTCCCCACGTCGACGTTAGACTCTTCTGCGACCATCTGCACCATATAAACATATCCTACACTCGTCCGTGAACAATACGGAGGCTCATTGCTCTTCTGTCCAATTCAGGTGATCACGCGCAAATCTTAAGCGAGCTTGTCTGTGAGCTACAGACAACTTTGGACCATTTGCTGGTCTAAAAGGGGTGATATCCGCTTCCAATAGCCTTCTTCTTATTGTTCGTGCACTCACGTTTACTCCACGCACTTCATTATTAAGCTTTGTTTTGATGTTAACTGACGTGAGGAAACGATTTCGCATGGAAGTTGTAACAATAAATCGGTCATCACGACCGGTAGATGCTCGAGTCCTGCCTGTACCACGTCTCCTTCTGTAAGAACCTGTCTCCACAAACCTTCTGTATATTCTAGAAATCGTAGACTGGTTTAAATTTAAATTTCTACCAATCGTTCGTTGATCCAAGCCCTCCCGCACCAATGCTACAATTTGAGTCGCTTGTTCGGACGAAGTATCCATATTATGGTTCAAAAACTCTCGATGAGTTAAAAAACTAACCCAACAATTCTGCTGGTAACAATAATTCAATTGACAAAAGAATAAAAAATCGATGAGAATCAATTTAAAACTTTGCTATAAATAACACGCAAATCTGATACTACGAGTAAATTTTCTTTTCCCGGCTATATTCATTTGTTTTACTGCAGTTCTATTTTTAAATTTTCCTTTTTTTTGAGATTAAGAGCCAGTCTCTCCATATTTATATAATTTAATCTAAAAAGTTTGCATACTTATTAAAAAAAAGATTATTTATTAATTAATATCTAATATCTTTGTTAATGTAAAATTCTAATCCTGAAAGAAAAATCTAGCTCTTTCATAACTTTGGGGGGGGGGGGGGTTCAATGCCTATGTATTACAAGAGAGCCGAATTTCATTATTTTTAAAAATGATTACCAGTCTAAAACTATCTATAATTTTGGAAAATTATCCAAAAATAATTACTTACATAAATGAATAAACAATTACCAATGACACTAATTTTTTCTTTTATTTATTTAATTTTATATTATTTGTCACTTTTTGTAAAACTGGCTCTTTCATGCCACTCTTCGCCTACGGTTTTCAATCATTTTTTTGCAAACAGACTACATACTTACTTAGTTTACAATTTGGATGTTTTAAAGCGTTAATCGCTGCACGCCTTGAATAATATATTTTTTAATTCTTCAAGCTTTATAAAGCTTGAAGAAGCCCAGGATTTCCTTTATACGATATTGACTAGGTGATGAAAACTTGAGTCCCATGCCCTCCTACCTGTGACCAAGAGTAGTATTCCCTATTCCCAAACATATCCCTCCCTCACCTGAACGAGTATCATAGTATCAGTAGGTACGTTACTTATTCCTAATACTCTTACGATACGACTCTTACACTAAATATGTCTGAACTTACGCCATCTAGTGATCTACCAATAAAATGTGATCTGACGTAAGCCGTAGACGTCACTGGTCATTGTGCACTTTGTGCAGATTAAAGACTATATTTACTAGAAAGCTTATATTTTTTATGGCTAGAATAATAAAGCAATTAATATTTCATTAATAATTAAATGCTAATATTTGTTAACAAATTTTGGAAGGCAAAAACCTATTTAAAATACTTTAATATATGTTTCGACGTGATTTTTTTGTGTTGCTGACAAAATTATTATTAAAATATGGGTATTTCCTAAAAAAAAAGATTCTGATGACAGTGAAACTGATAAAATAATCTATGAAACAAGTGAATGAACTAGTTCTATAATGTAATAAACATTATAACATTATCTATTATTCCTCAATTCCTCACAGACAATAGATCAGTTTTGCCGCTTAGGAAAAAAAAAAGTCGCCAGACCTCAATGAAAATGTCCCTAGATATTAAGAAAAAAGAACTCAAAAAAATCCCTAGAAGTCGCTAAATATTTTTTTTTATTATCTAATTTATTTAGGGGCTTTTTATAAGAATATAATGTCAGCCCCATTTTATCATAATTACATATTACAATAAAAATTCTAATTTCTAAATCTTAAAATTATTATAAATGAAAACAGCGGCAGCAGAGAGCGGCCTCGAAAGGGTGCTCTGGAAAACGCCCACTTCCCACAAGTTGACTCGCAGAGATCGTACTAGTCGCTTCCTACTGTCTTTCGTTCGGACACATTCCATCAAGAAATGATGTACATCATCAATTTTTCCACAGTTTGTGCAATAAGGACTATTGCTCCTGCCCACCAGGTGATAAAATTTATTTAGTGGAATGTGTCCGGAGCGCAATCTATGAGCTATTACACACATTCTTCTATCAACCTCACTATTGGCAAACCAGGGGATACTTTTGAGCGTATGTCTTCTTTTATAAAGGAATTTCCATATCCATAATATGATTTTGATAATAATGACGACAATACACACATAGAAACTATATAAAACCGGTTTGTTCTGCGAAAAAGTAACAAATAACTTAGAAACCGGGCATTCCTTCCTTTGAAAAAACGGGATGATGAATGAATGAGAAAGAAATAGCTATAGCTGTACATCTTTTGTTAGTGAGACGCATAAAACCGATCGAACAAAAAAATATCGAAAAGTCGCTAGATGTCGCTAGATGGAAAAAAAATGTCGCTAGACACATCCAAAATCCGCTAAATCTAGCGACAAAGTCGCTAAAACGGCAACACTGCAATAGATACACATACGCTTGTCCTTTGTGTATGCCCATATAAATGTCAAGCTGTCAAAGTGACAGCTGTTAAGTCATGTAAACTACTCAAGTCGGACAACTTGAAAATCGGGCGTTACTATTTGAAAATTTTGAAATTTGAACGTATTAAAATAATAACAAACACAGTAATAAACCAAAAACTTATAATCTTTGATATATAGAATGGGTGAAGCGGCTGATGAATGTATGGGTGATGTTGACACTTTAAATGGAGAGCTAACATTTGATAATATCGTTATATTAAAAGAATTTGGAAACATATTGAATGTAGTAAGGTAAGATGTTTTAGAATGTCGAAAACCAAATATTGTTATGTATTTTCTACTATCCCAGAATGTTTATGCTAGATACGAATAAATAAAACAGTATGCATACTTGTTTTAGCAATGAAGACTTTATTGAAATAGTGCCCAAAGGTAAACTAAGAGTCAAATGGATTCCAATGTTTAATTGCCTGAAACAAGCTATCTATGAAGAAATGGTTAAAGAACTTAGTTCCATGTGGAAGTATGAAAACATGAGTGAAAAGTTGGAAATACTTGAAAAACAAAAGGAAAAGTTTAATGAGCTAGGTGAAAATGTTTTATGGTATGTTATTTGCTGTAGTTTTCCTTTGTCAACTTATTTCTGCAAATAGTTTTCAACTATTAAGTTGCCTGACTAGAGAGGTCAGTGCTAGTGGGTTCTAAGATGTTCTATGGTTACTTTGAGATTTTAAGTTCTTAATCATTGTTTTATTCTTTCAAAATTAAATATTTCAAGTGTATTTTATGAATGTGTAATCAAAATAAGGGCTTGATTGGTTTTCTAAGGGAATATTTTTTGTATAATCCTGTGGCAGCTAAAGCACGATGCTCAGTGAAATATTGTGTGTCTTTTAATAAGTACTCTTCAATTAGGATTTCTTAGCTTGTGCAGACTCTCGAGAATAGGCTCACTATTTGAACCTCATTTTTCATGGAGCAAGTGCCATCTTACTTTGAAGGGAAACCAGATTGGTTTTATTCCTTCGAGCTAGCAGGAGTAATTTATTTTACAACACCTTACAGTTTCTTTTCACTACTGAGACCATACAATCAATTAGGAAAACCAGTATTCATATAGTTTTTTGTGTGGAGAATATAAATGGAATTAGGATATCAGGAAAGCCCACTTAATCTTCAAGGCTTCACAAACTTGCTGTGCTTAGTGTACTGGAACCTGGGTTACTAATGCCAGAACTATTATAGCGGCATACTTATAGACCGCCAGCCTTGGAGCCCTACTACCAACCTAGGGTAATATTGTCTCCTTTTTCGACAAGCCGATACCTACCGCAGGGGTTAGAATTCTTACTCTGCCCCTGATGGAGAAAACTATGAATAGTTATTACTTTTACATTTAATAGTAAGTACTTTTCCATAGGAGACCACAACTGGGGAATGTAAAAGCTCAACTCAGAGCCAGTGATGCAGCCAATTTAAAGAAACAAAAAGTACTCCTCGAGTCCCTTGCAAAGGAGTATGAAGCCAGAGTGAATAGACTGAAAAAGATAATCACAGCAAAGAGGGGATATATAAAAGCTATGCAACTAGACATACAGAAGTACCAGAAGAAAAATGAAGAATTCATATTCAAAATGAATAATAAATTTGAAAGTCATAAAAATCTTGTAAAACTGATATCATCAAATCATATTAATGTTGAAGAAATAAGTTGGACTGAAAAAGATTTGCAAATAATAAAATAGTCAAAATATACTTTTGAATAAAATTTTATATTTCAGAAAATTGTACATGCTTGAGAAAATGTACATTTTTATAATTTGAAAACCAGTTTTTTTATAAAACTTATATCCAGCTAGGTGAAGATAATAAAGTTTTAAGTGTTATGAAAAGTTTTAATCAATAGACCACATATAATCTAACTATTGTACTAACTATTATAGTACAGTTTCAAAAATGATAAATAGTACACATAGTGAAAGATACTCTATAAACTAATTACAGACAAAGTCATACTATTTTTATATGTAAATATAATTTTTTTTTCTCGTTGAAAATAAAATAAAAATTAAACCTCTTAGTTAAAATAGTAATATTTATTGAAAATCATTTGACTTTGTTAACATAGCTAAAAAATAAAATTGTACAATGCAAAACCTGCTTATAATTTTATAATATAATAGCAATTGCACTATTGTTACGAGGACTACACTGCTTCTGCGAAATTTTATAAATTATATCAAGTATATTAGAGACTTGATTGCATAAAGCGATAGCCTCAGTAGGGAGATCACACCAATTCATAGATAAATTTCGAAATTATAATAAAGTGTACTTAATCAATAATACTGAGTGCAAAAGTAACAAATTTCACTGGTTGTCATTCATTCCCCAAATACAGGTGAACGCAATGAAGTCCTGGAACAAACTGACTAACAACTAAGCCAAGAGACAAAAGTATAATATCATGTCTTAGACCAGCTATCCAGTGGAACAGGTGCATTAAGAGAATAACATTAATAACAAAAGGCTCTGAGGAAATATGGACGAATTTAAGTTATTAAATAAACTTGAATTTGTTTTATTGCAATTAGAATTTCCAAATACTAAAATTATCATCCTCTTCAGATACCTATAATATATAATTTACATTTATAGGCACATTAGTTACATAATAAACGAAGCAAACATGCTTGCCATCCACTACAACTTAAGTAGGTAATAATAATATATGATGTTTTCGTGTCCAATGCCTGCATCTTCAACCATCTGCCACTTAACTCGCAAATTTAACAAACAAACATATTTAAACATCAACATATGATGGGATATTATAACAAGGATCACTGAATGCTGCCATAATTATGTAAGGGATAAAAAGCATTTGTCAAGGCAATGCCGAATTAACCATATCAGAGGGTACAAAGAGGCATTATCAAAAATAATGATTTCTCTATATTGTTCGACTAGACTTTTTAAAGAGATTTTATTAATTGAATTTGTTAGTTTAAATATAATTTTTATAATAAATAATTTTAAAAATTTCGATAGCGGCCTGCCAAGCCCCTGAATCAACAAATATAACTAAATCATAAATTAATCTCACTCTCATTAATAATATAAAAGGCACAAGCATGGATAAATAATAATTTGCGTTAGGCATTCGGCTATGCTTTGTCCAATGGTACTATTAGGGGTTTGCAATAAAGCGATCGTTCAAATATTGTGACAATGTGTGTATTACTGTCGCTACCAATGAAGGTCTAGAGGCTGCTCTTTATTATTATTCTTCACTTCATCAACTACTACATAATTCTTCACTCATTATTATCTCCAGAAAGATTTCTTTTCAGCAATAAATACTTTTTGCTCCAGTTTAATAATCTATGTATTACCGAGACAGCATTAATATCGAAAAACTCCCTTCGATGCAAACCCCTATGAATACATGTAAATAAAATTACAATACATATGTTAATAGTAATATAAGAAGTGGTGTCACTGCGCAGCGCACTGGATGCCGTATGAGAGTTATTTCTTCTTGGGCGGCGAGCGCTGCGGCGTGGCCGGCCGCCCGCTGTTGATGCCATTGTACTGATACTTCGCCTTCTTCTCAGATGGCTTTAATATCTACCAATTACAATAAACATAAAAATACACAGAAAGAAGCTGGTATAAAAGTAATTTTAATCAGCCTATAAAAAGCTCTCAAAGAAATGCTGTATCCAAATTTTCCCTTAGAAGGAACAGACCAGCCTTTAATTATTAAAAGTAATCTTAATATATTATAATATTTAATACAAAACTGAGTCAGTGATGCACCTGGTTTTTCTTGCCTAAAATGCATATTATAATTATTATGTACTGACAGTAAAAAAATATTGACAGAAAATGCACATGAACATAATCATAAACCCTCCATCAATCCGCCCTGAGTACTCTTCATGGACATACCTAGCAGTTCCTCTAGGCTTAGACCCGAACCAAGCAGAACATTTTGCAATCACTTAAATTCCGCTAAGTATTAGGACTCCAAGCCCGATTGAGAGGCAACCGCCATAATAACCTTGATTATTAATACCACCAGTTCCTCTTCGAGGCCGGCATCGCGTTGGCAATACCTCTGATGTTGAAAATGTCTATAGGCGATGGTGACCGAGTACCATTGGATGGATAGTTTGTCTTTTTACCAATCTTAGCCATAAAAGTTTTAGTAATCCTCACCTTGATATAAAGAAACTTACCTGGAAGGAACACATGAGTGTTTCATCCACAGACATCATCCCCCCAGCGTTGTCAAACTCGCCACAATAATTGGGCGCTGAAAACAGTGTCACCAATTGTCGCTTTGCAAAGAACTCATAGCCATCTTCAACAACCTAAAACAATATAACCATACTGAATAAATTGTAATATATTTTTGCTGGTTTTAAAACGGAGATATTCTCAGTAAAGTTTCAAAAACTTTCCAAACTTAACTGTCTGGGTTTAAATATTAAAAACTAGATAGATTTTATATACACTGGAGACTGGCCCAGACGTGATCCCTTTGGACTAAAAATTGGATCCAGTTTTCTTTGCACATGATTTGATGTTGAAAGGTTCCACATTCAAATTAATTTTTATGGATTAGCTTTTTTGTTATTCGTCCAGCGAAGCGGGCAGGAACGGCTAGTTCCTATAAATGAAAGACTAACCTAACCAAAAGTATGTTATATTAAATAATGATATGAAAATGTACTGTACCTGGTGAGCCCGACAGATGAGGTCCAGATCATGTCTGTTGAGGAACTTGCTGACGACATCTGGACCGAATGTGAAGGACACGCCGCGGTCGTTCTCGCCCCACCCCTGCACGTCTTTGTCCGGATCCGACCACAATAGATCACACAGCAGACCTAGAATATAAAAATATAGCAAATATCCCAAAAATGTCTCAGATAAACAATTTCTTCCAAGATAGATCTATTAGAAAACAAAACGAAAAGTATTTTTTTTAGTTGTGTGACAGCAGACAAGAAACGACCGTCTTAATAAGTAATTATCGTCGCCTATGAATGTTACGCGTAGGGGGGTACTGGAACCGGGTCATTTATGCCGGAACACAAGATTATTATTATTAGGTGTTGGAATTAATTCGTAGCGGTTTTTTAATTATTGTTTTTATTATCAATGGGAAAAAATACACCAATGAGTGTATTGCCCATCGCCTTCTACTACTTTGACCATCTTTCGGGCAGAATACGAATACCGTGTCAGGTGTTCCGTCTTTCGAAGCAATCCACGAATCGACTCATTTTTGGCACTCTTCTTAAGAAGTGAACTTCTGCTTAGACAGACCATGACCCATCGAACGAAACAAATCGTAATCTGAAGGAGCGATATCTGGAGAATACGGCGGGTGCGGTAGGACTTCTCATTTAAGTGTTTTTAGATACGTCTGTACCGGTTTTGCGACGTGCGGACGAGCATTGTTGTGCAGCAAAATGACTTTGTCGTGTCTTTCGGAGTATTCCGGCCGTTTTTCTTTCATCGCACGACTCAATCGCATCAATTGCTGTCGGTAGCGATCCCCAGTTACGGTTTCCTTTGGTTTTAGCAGTTTATAATAAATCACACCGCTCAGATTCCACCAAATACACAGCAGGAGCTTAGACCCATGGATATTTTGCTTTGCCACTGATGTTGATGGTTGGCCGGGCTTAACCCATGACTTTCTGCGCTTCGGATTGTCGTAATGGATCCATTTTTTATTGCCAGTGATAATTCAATGTAAGAAAACCTTCTCTTTCCTCCCGTTGAAGCAGCAGTTTACATGTCAAAAGACGCCAATGTCCCTTGGTTTCAATTCATATGGGACCCAAAGTCCCTCCTTCTGGATTATGCCTAAAGTTTTGAGACGTTTCCCTACCGTTGATAAATCAACTTCCAATAATATAGATAATTCTTGAAGTGTCAAGCACCAGGTAGCTCCTTGTCTTCCAACGCGAAATCACCAGCTTTGAAACCTGCAAATCACTTCCGGCATGTTTGCTCAGCTACATCACACTTCACTATACACTTCCACTAAAATACGACGAGCTTCAGCAGCACTTTTTTCATAATAAAATAATAAAGTTTTTACTTTTACTCCCCGCAAAAACATTATTCAGCACAAATGTTGACATATAAACTGACACTCATAAACTGCATCAAAGTTCAGGATTACTTTGAAATGACTTTTTTTAATAAGTATGCAAACTTTTTAGATTAAATTATATAAATATGGAGAGACTGGCTCTTAATCTCAAAAAAAAGGAAAATTTAAAAATAGAACTGGAGTAAAACAAATTAATATAGTCGGGAAAAGAAAATTTACTCGTAGTATCAAATTTGCGAGTGTAGGGACACGTCGCGGACGGCGCGCGCGGCGGCGGCGTGCCCCTGCCGCTCGCACCCCTCACCCGCATGGACCGTAGGCGGAGTTTCAATAAACTCGCTTTCGCTCGGTCGTGATCGGTGGTGCCGATCGGTCTGCGATAGAGAGAGCACGTCACTCCATCGCGCAATTCTCGCTACTCACAAAATATTAAGTCTGTAATTATACGTGAATATACCGTTCTAAAATATATAGACTTTTACTGTGTTCGACATAGTTAGTGCCGAAAGGCCCTACACGTGTTATTTATAGCAAAGTTTTAAATTGATTCTCATTGATTTATTATTCTTTTGTCAATTGAATTATTGTTACCAGCAGAATTGTTGGGTTAGTTTTTTAACTCATCGAGAGTTTTTGAACCATAATATGGATACTTCACCCGAACAAGCGGCTCAAATTGTAGCATTGGTGCGGGAGGGCTTGGATCAACGAACGATTGGTAGAAATTTAAATTGAAACCAGTCTACGGTTTCTAGAATATACAGAAGGTTTGTAGAGACAGGTTCTTAGAGAAGGAGACGTGGTACAGGCAGGACTCGAGCAACCACCGGTCGTGATGACCGATTTATTGTTACAACTTCCCTGCGAAATCGTTTCCTCACGTCAGTTAACATCAAAACAGAGCTTAATGAAGTGCGTGGAGTAAACGCGAGTGCACGAACAATAAGAAGAAGGTTAAAGGAAGCGGATATCACCCCTTTTAGACCAGCAAATGGTCCAAAGTTGTCTGTAACTCACAGACAAGCTCGCTTAAGATTTGCGCGTGATCACTTGAATTGGACAGAAGAGCAATGGGCCTCCGTATTGTTCACGGACGAGTGTAGGACATGTTTATATGGTGCAGATGGTCGCAGAAGAGTCTATCGTCGACGTGGGGAGCGATATGCTCAAAGTTGCATTGAGGAGCGTGTTCCTTTTGGAGGCGATTCGTGTATGGTCTGGGGTGGCATATCGATGAACGGGCAGAACGAACAGAACTTGTGTTCATAGACATGGTCCGTCAAAACGGTAATAGAGGGGGTTTGACTGCACATCGCTACATAACAGAGATCTTAGAAGATCACGTGGCGCCTTACATGGGATTCATAGGCGAAAATTTTACTTTAATGCAGGATAATGCCCGGCCGCACGCTGCTGCATAAGTTCGACAATATTGCGAAGAGGTTAGGATACGTACAATGAATTGGCCAGCACGCAGCCCGGATCTTAATCCCATTGAGCATGTTTGGGACAATTTAAAAAGAGCTGTATATGCGAGAAACCCTTTGCCCACGATAGTGGCAGCACTAAGAACAGCACTTTCAGAAGAATGGGACTATATTCCGCAAGATCTTTTAATAACCCTAATAAAATCTATGCGGAACCGATTAGAATCCGTAATAAGGGCACGTGGAGGTAATACACCTTCATCATCATCATTTCAGCCGGAAGACGCCCACTGCTGGACAAAGGCCTCCCCCAAAGATCTCCACGATGATCGGTCCTGCGCTGCCCTCATCCAACCTATTCCGGCGATCTTGACCAGATCATCGGTCCATCTTGTGGGGGGCCTACCAACATTGCGTCTTCCGGTACGCGGTCGCCATTCGAGGACTTTTCTGACCCAACGGCCATCAGTCCTACGAGCTATGTGCCCAGCCCACTGCCACTTCAGTTGTGCAATCATCCGGGCTATGTCGGTGACTTTGGTTCTCCTGCGAATCTCCTCATTTCTGATTCGATCTCGCAGGGAAACTCCGAGCATAGCCCTCTACATTGCTTTCTGAGCGACCATGAGCTTTCTCATAAGGCCCATAGTTAGCGACCACGTCTGCGTTCCGTTCTAATACACCTTATTAAAACATAAATAAACCCTTGCATAAAGTTTGTGTCTATTGTTAAAACCAATTTTTTAATTAAAATAATTTTCCTTAAATTTCTGTTTTTTCTTCAAAAAAGTCTTAAGGTCCTTTCCAGTACACAAACTTAAACTTAAGGATATGACGCTACGCTGTTTTAAAGTTCACAAACCAATCTAGAGGTTTCAATTTAAATCTGTATAGAAAGTTTACATACTTGGTTAAAATATTTATTTCAAAGGCGTCTATCACTTTGATGCAGTGTGTATGAGTCCGTCAGTGTTTTTAATAAATTATAAAGACTGGTTATGTACAGCAAATGACGTTTAATTAATCCTATCACCTAATATAGCGGCATATTTAGAAACAAGGAGGTGGTTACCATTCAGACAGGCTTGTATTACCCCTGCACAGAGAAAGAGAATTTACATTGTGCGGAGATCTAATTCATTATTTTTAGACTGCGAAGTAAATAAATTGTTATGCGAAGCGGTCCCGCTGCTCACATGGGCGTGCGTGCTCTAGAGGCCAACTTCGAGCCACCGGGAGTCGAACCCTGAGTTTATACCGGGGTAAAGAGGCTGGCCTCTACGCTCCAGCTTCCCCCTGCACAAGAGGTCGAAGATTCCAGATAGCAAAGTCCTTGTAGGTCTACTTGTTAATGCTTTGACTCTTTTGAAGTCTAGAGATCCGAACTAATGGCTAATACTGAGCAAAAGATCAGCTTTAAGGTTTACGGAAAATTTATATTCGTATCACAATTAGGAATTTTTAGACTGTCGAAAAGCTTGAGGTAACCAACCCTTTTCACGTCGTTACCTAAATATACCTATAATAAACAGTTGCCAATAAATACAATTCAGTGTTCTATCACATAACACTATAATTCAATCAGATTCCGAAATATCACACATTAAAAAGGAACATTAAACATTTACATTAAATCTACATATATGGATCGCGCGCATCATTTCATAATGGACGCTTTGGACAATTTAAGAACTGTGAATTTCTGAGAATGACATTAGAATGGTTTGCGTAACGCCGTCCAAACATTTTCAACATTTATGCGCCAAACTTTACACCATTATTTTGTTTTTCTAGTCTTATATTGATGTCGCAATTATTCTAATCCTGGATATGACATCACGTTTCAAGCCAATAATTGAGCGTTTAACACTTTTGGCCAACTCTTAAAATGATCAATTGGATAGTCAAAAATACTGTAAATGTAAATAAAGAGTTAGATACTTCTATAGAAAATAATTCTGTTTAGAATGGTGTCTTCGTCGTCTTTAACACGCTTTTATTAGCTTCACACGTATGTTAGTATGTGCCTATGTAACGGAAATTGAACATGATTTTGACCCCCTCTAAAGTAAGTCTGATTAACTCGAAATTTGGCATAATTGTCAAGGACCGCTGACAATTCAGTATTTTTTAACAGTTAGACCCATTATCCTTACTAGGATAATCTGGATTAGCGATTTTTTATTTTCCTAAATTGTTAGTGTCTTTGCGCCAAGAACAGGCGCGCCGATCACCTATTTCTCGGATAAGTTACAGATTTTAAAGAAGATGAAATTTCAGGAGAGGGAGCATGAGATCCGGTTATCTCATCCAAGGGAGGCAGCAGGCGCCCAAATTGCTCATTTCTCGGATAAGTCACCGACTTAGAATAAACCAATGACTTCCCGATTTTACTGAAAATAAAGCTTTAAGGCACGCTTTTTAGAAGTGACATTAATTTTCTCGTCAGTAATTTTATTCATATGTTAAGAATTACTTTTTCTTTTTAGTTTTTTAAACTATTATTTATTTTTCATAATTTTTTATTGCTGTAGGACAGCAGACAGACTGACGGCCCGTTTAGAATTTAGCAGTTGCCGTCGCCTATGGGTGTTTGCAACGCCAGTGGCATCGAGAACACGCTGCTGTCCCATAAGGGTACAGGAACTTGTGTCACTAATGCCGGAACACAACACAGTTATTATAGCGGCATACTTAAGACCAAAGTTGGTCGCCATCCAGACGGGCTTAGGGCCTTACCACGTAGCTAGCTAGGGTGGGTTGTTTTGTAGCCTTTTATGACTGGCCGACCCCGGCCACAGATTTCAGTATTCTTTCTCCGCCCCTGCATGCATAAAAGTTTTATTGGATAGATAGATTTTAGTTGGATTTTTATTAGTTTAACGTGGGAAAACCGCGTTTTCTAAATATGTCGTCAGCTCTCCTACTAAAAGTAAATTTTGAGGGTTTCATATTACGATTTGGCTGTCCGCAAAGTAATGGGACAGTAGAAAAATTGCACTTTTTTATTGCTGGGGAACAGTAGACAGATTGACAGCCCACTTAACAATAAGCAGTTACTATCGCCTATGGATATTTGCGAAGCTAGGGGCATCACGAGCACGCTGCTGTCCCATAGGGGTATAGTAACCTGGGTCACTAATGCCAGAACACAACACAAGATTATTATGGCGGCATACTGAACACCAAGGGTGGTTGCCATCCGACGTGCTTGGGGATCTATCATTACGACAGGCCGACCCTGACCGCATATGTCAGTATTCTTTCTCTGCGAACGAAATAATCGAGTAAAGCTTGGCGCACAAATGTTGAAAATGTTTGGACGACGACACGCAAGCCATTCCAATGTTCGATAAGTCCGATCAAAGTTAGAAAGAGATACGTTTTTTTACCTTAGAAAACCCTAACAGAAACGTTAATTAATCTGTATTAACATAATTTAAGCTTATTGGAAATAACCCTTCTAGGAATTTAAGAAAGAAAAAATACTTTAAATATTGTATCAAGTAAAAGGAACACCTGCATGTAATTCGGTCATCTTGCAACATTTAGATGATTCAGCAACTGATTGTTATTTTATGAAGTATATTGTCAAGTTTTATGTATTCTTAAATATTAAATACTAGCTGACCCGGCAAACGTTGTTCTGCCATAAAAATAATAAAATGTCAAAAAATAAAAAATAAAATTTAGGGGTGGACTACCCCTAACATTTAGGGGGATGAAAAATAGATGTTGGCCGATTCTCATAGATACCGGATAAGCACAAAAAATCACTAACTCAATTTAGTTATCTGCCTACTGCCTACCCCCTAAGAACGATGGCGTGATTATTTATAGCCTATGACCATTTCTAGGTTATCATCTATCACCATACCAAATTTCATCAAAATCCGTTCAGCCGTTTAGGCGTGAAAGAGGAACAGACAGACAGACAGAGTTACTTTCGCATTTATAATATTAGTATGGATTACATATAATTAGTTTTCTACTTTCCAGGCATTTATTGTAATTATGTCGTACACAATTTAAACATTGATGTAATTGCACAATGCACAAATTGTGAGCCAAAGGCGATCTGTCTATTTTAGTTGCATAGTAATAAACCTCATCACTCTCAGACTAACATGTCACGCTTTGTTCTTGAAACTACACAATTCAGCTAAGCCCAGATATGCAAATGGACATTGAACAAACTATTTATACTAAAACCACGTCAACAATTAGTGTTATAATCATATTATGTAAAGGCATACAAGGCTCACGTCAGACGATATTGGACGGTAAACTCAGATGCGGAAATAATGACGCTGTTTATTTTACAGTTGAACTATTTTGAAATTGTTTTACACAACTGCAGTACACATGTGTTTTATAATGAAACTAATGATTTATATATCAATAATAATCTACGACAGACATTTTCTTTAGTTTGAAATGTGTCCTCATCATCTTAGTGTTAAATGAATGAATTAAATGAATGAAAAACACTTTATTGTTCACCAACTAAATCTATGTACAATGAAAATTAGAATAAGTTACAGTGACACAATGGGCGGTTAAATCCCGGTTTCAATCTAAACTGCCGGTTCGGTGCCAGAGATTCGCTTTCCGACATTTACTTCTCCACTACAAACGGTACTACTACCACATCCTTGGTAGTGGATCCATTGTCACAAAAATAACTTCTTAGGACTTTAAGCCAACCTTTTTTAGGTCTACCCCTCCTGCCAAGACCCAGTGGAAGCGGCATGGTTGCTTTTTTCATTGCCGAAGTAAGGAATTATCATCGCCTATGGATGGTTGCGATGTTAGGGGCACTGCGAACACGTTGCTTTCCGCATAGGGGTACTGATAGGCGTACTTTAGACTAGGGGCGACTGCCATCTAGACGGGCTTAGGACCCTTACACCTAGCTAGACTTGTTTTGTCGCCTTTTACGACCGGTCGACCCGCAGGGGCATATTCTTACTCCGCCCCAGCATGGAGGAAGACATAAGTAGCCGATTGCCCAAAAACGTGACCATACCACCGAAGTCGGCTTTATTGCAGTGTGTCCGCAATGTCGCAATGTCACGGACATGAAGAAACCTTTTGTTTGAAATTTTTATTAATCATCAAACATATGATACATACTATTTACTCATTTCATGTACAAGGAGTTGTGCAACATTTTGATATTGAAATTGATACAGAGGCCAAGCATCGTTATGAAGGCGTGCCGATGTATTTTTAGCCACCAAAGTAGGCATACATGAAACAGACTACTTTTTGTTGTTTTATAATGAAGATTTATGATAACGATCTCTCTAATCTCGTTGATTTCGTAGAATTTTCAATCAAGTTTTACTAACAAAAGATTTTGATTAGATTGTTTTATGATTTCTTTTAACTTTGATTCAATTTCATGACCGATCTTTGTAGATAGTGAAACTAATTTCGTGATATATTATTTTCAACTACGATATTAGCTCAATACTTCTGGTATAAAAACAATGAATCAACGATTGATCATAGGATTGTCATGTTCTGAGAGATTACTGATAACACAAATTAAGTATGTAATTGACAGTTCGTGTAGAATATTGCGTCAGTAATGCCTCACTATACATATAATAATAACATCTTCTGAAAAACCTACGGTTGCCAAGTGAATGGTTGTTATCAATTATGCAAAACTAGTTAAAAGACTCATAATAAGGCTTATATCTCTGTGAATGAGATGGATGGATGAGTTGAAAGATTGAATATGTTGCGTTGGATGTGTGTTGTAGTGTGAAAAGGCTAGTAGCCCTTGCGTTCTTGGCAGATTTCAAGACTCAAAAACATATACTTTAGGAAAGTTACATGGATTGATATGTCCACATTCAACGACAATTAGCTCAACAGCTTATGTTTTTCTAATATTGTTCACACTTAAAACACAGGCGAAGTTTCATTAAGGTTTCTCCCAAAAGTGCAACTTTAACTACACTCAGAAAATGTCTAAAAATGAACATATACTGAGTAAACACAAAAAAAGTGTCACCTGTGTCAGGCACATCGGTGGGCCTCATAATCCGGCGGATCTGCTCCATGCCCTGAAGATCGGGTGACAGGCCTCCATGACAGCAGAATATTTTCTCATCGATGATGGCTGCTATTGGCAGGCAGTTAAAGCAATCCGTGAATGTCTTCCACAGCTTTATGTTGTAGCGCCGTTTACATTCATCATAAAAACCTATATGTAACAAAAATAATCCAGGTTCAATTTAATTGAAATAGCACTATAGCTGAACAAACATAAAAGTTCTAGTACCCAACTCAATTTCAAACAAGGAAGAGGTTGTAAGGTCATAATACCCTGTTGGGCTAGTGGTCAGCCAATGTAAATCTACTCCTAGCTTAAACTCCATAGTTTTAGTGGATAGTTTAATAAATAAAATGAAATTGTAATTTTTGATATAAATGATTTAATAATGATTAATTAAATTAATATGGATTATTAAATAAATTAAATTAAATATGGATTGTGTAAAAGATAACATGGCAAAAAATGTGTGAATGTTCAGATGATGACTAACAAAAGAGGAGGGAGAGAATATGATATGTCGACCCCCATAGTTAGAGATAAGGGCAAGAAGAAAAAATGATTCAATAGTAATTTTATGCATTATTTATAATTTTCATCCGCACATGGGCAGAGAAAGAATACTGACCTCTACGACCGGGCTAGGTAAAAGGCGACAAAACGCCCTAGCTATCCTACCCTAGCTATGTGGTAGGGCTTCATGCACGTCTGGATGGCGACCACCTTTGGTCTTAAGTATGCTGCCATAATAACTTTGTGTTGTGTTCCGGCATTAGTGACATAACATCCTGTACCCTTATGGGACAGCAGCATCTTCCCGATGCCACTAGTATTGCAAACACTCATAGGCGACGGTAACTGCTTAATTCTAAGCGGGCCCTCGGCCTGCTTGCTGTTCTACAGCAATAAAAAAATTACAATTTATATCTAAGAAGAATGTATAAATGCAAAAAAGAATGCACAAAAACAGGCTGCTGATACTTACAGAAGTAAAATTACTGCATAGCAAGCATTAACACTAATTGCAGTATATAATATTACAATGGAATGTTCAAAGATGCAAAATTGAAAATTAATAATAATGTTTTGTGTTGTGTGCATATGTACTAATTCATGTGTGAGTGTAATTTATGCTGTTGTTGTCTTGTTCTATTCTTTTCCTACGCCAGTGACAGGCAGCCAATTAATTTGAAAAAAATACTTTTACTGGCTATTATTGTTGAAATTCATAAATTATACAAAGATATAAACTTAAAATATTCCTGAATTCTAAATCTTTTTAACATACCGTAAATGCGATTTATGCTGGCACACTCATGATTGCCTCGGAGAAGAAAGAAATTTTCTGGATACTTGATTTTATACGCAAGCAACAGGCAAATAGTTTCCAGAGATTGTTTGCCACGGTCCACGTAATCACCGAGGAATAAGTAGTTTGCTTCTGGTGGGAACCCTCCATATTCAAACAGACGAAGTAGATCTGTATATTGGCCATGGATATCACCTGAAAAGTTGCTAGGCATTAGATTGACTGTAGGTGTATTGAGTAAAATTGATGTGAAACTGCAGACAAGCTCACAGTCCACTTAATAGCAGCAAACATCACCTATAGATGTTTGTGACCTAGCGTTTTGGCACTGCTAACACACTGCCATCTGCACACAGGAACTGGAATTTGGGTCACTTATGCCAGAATACAATACAAGATTATTAAGGCAATATAATTAGAGACCACAAGTGGTTGCCCTCCAGACGGGCTTGGAATTCTACCACCTGGCAGGGGTTGTTTTGTTACCTTTTATGACCCCCATGACCACATGGATCAGTTCTTTTATTTCATTCCTGCATAAAGTAATATTTCATAGAAAGGACTAATAATATGTCACGCTGGTAATATCTATGTAAATAGTATACTATACCACAAATTTTTAATGGTGCCTCCAATTCCAGAAGTATTGGCTGTTGAAGAAATATCTCCCTGGACTTGGTGCAAAGGCCCCGCACCTCGGACTCTGACATCTGCACAGTCTTGCCTGGCCTGCATCCTCGAACTATGACAATGACATGAATTTTATGTGATTTTCATAGAAATAACACATTGAATTAATTTTCTCATGTTATCTAAACTTGAAGTCCATGTTTTCTCTAGTATTCACTTCATTTAGACATCATATCATACAATCATTTATAAGATGTTGCATGCTGTTAACACTTGAGCAATATATTAATAAACAATTTTCTAAATGATTGCCTACTTGTTAGTTTTTTTAAACTCACACTCATAATATTTTACAAATCATAACTAATAATTTTTGTCTTAAAGACATAGAATAATTTAAATGAAAAAAAATCACCATCCTGACCTTATAATTTACATGCAATTATAGAAATCTGAGCAAATATTAAAACCTTTTTAAAATACACATAAATAAATAAAAAAATATCCTAAAATATAAACTTATGTTTTAAACGCATATGGTAAAATAATAAAATACACAAATGTTGGATGTGACCATGAAAAAGACAATTAACTTTTCATCAATAAGAATAAAAGGTTATTTTTATCATCCATACTCATAACATAGAAAAAATGTCTAAGAAAATAATATTATCACATTAATATCGATATCAGAAGTTTAGGAACCATATAACTAGCATCAAAAATTAAAAATTAGGTAATAAGTAAATAAATGACATAGTTTTCAAAACATGCATATAGCTTATGTAAATGTTTATTTAAATAAAATCACATAAATATATCTATGACAATTATATGTAATATTTTTACTACCTCTGTAACATAACAACTAAAGCACATTGGAACACTTGTGAGATTATGGGTTTGATTTCTATCCCAAGCCTGAGTATTTATGTACAATATGTACATTGTATTATTAGTTTTCTAGTATCCATAATTGCTCTGCTACTTGCTTTGGGACTAGATGGTACTATTATTTTGTCCTTCCAAGGGATCAAACCTATTATAGACCATGAGCCAAGCCAGTGGTTATCTCAAAATTTGATATTATATAAAATAAAATTAAAATATAATTAATACTAAAAATAATAGCTAAAAAGGTACTCAAAACAGAAACATACAAAAATGCATTCCTGTTGTAAAATACAAAAAAACATAAAATATTGTATTCACATGTACATACCATTTTATAGAATATTATCAAACAATCTAAATATTACTTCACACATGTAAACAGATGATGGACAAGAAACAGATAAGACATGATCTCGCTTTAAAATAACAAGTCTACACTTTATCCCTCCCATCCAAATAGTTTATTGGTTTTGTTTGTGGAGACTGGATGCTATTTTTAGGCCCAATGAAAAACCATGATTGCAAAAGGCAAAGTTACAACTACAAACTAATGCAGGTGTATATCTGTTTACTTCAGACACTTGGGGAAGGAAAACAAACTAGCTCAATACTCTGGCAGTAATTCTGGATATAACCATACACTCTCCTGAAAAGATGTCTTTCAATTTCCCTTTTCGTCTTGCTGTTTCTTGCTGTTGTCTGTACACTGTGGTTACCCATCAAAAAGCAGCGTAATAAAATGAAATAAACATATTTTAAATAATACAAAACTATAAAGCACAACAATAGTTCTATATGTATGTTCCGTGCTCTAAAATCTGACATCATTATAGCTAGAAGGAATAAAGAATTTGTATCCACTCTAGTTACGTGTATGTACAATAAGTAAACTATTCAATTATCTTGAGCATTTGGGAATCATATAAGATCTTACATCAATGTAGATTGAGATAAGAATTGAGGATAATCGATTTATTTATGAGTTTGACGTTTCTATACCTACATACTCAATGCGATAATTACGCAACGAAAGACTACTTAGCCACTATAAAATATATTTTTCATAGAGAATAGACATTCGAAAATGAGGAAAAGTATTTAAAATATGAAATAATCCAATCTTACCTTCTAAAAGTCTGTGAATTAGACTGTCAACATTGAGTTCGTCAGCCATATTTACTACACGAATAATTTACGTCAAAAAGTCAAATTTTTCGACAGTACTTGCTATCGATGATTGTTTGTGGTTGAGTTACATTCCATTTTAAGCAGAAATATACTATATAAAATAATACTATGATAATTTAAGAATATAACTGTTTACTGCTAATTGTCATTATATTTTGTGTACAATTGTATTTTTAGTGAAATAGATGTGAATTTTCAATAATAATATATCTTGACTAAATACTATTATAATTTTTTTAAGTATCAAAGACTAAAGAGGCATAGATATGGATGAACAACCACAGACAAGTTTAGTTTTAATTTTAAATTCCATTTGCGGCAAAATGTCGCTATTCTCGATTGTCAAGTTATTTTCTCATCGCAATCTTTCGTACTGGCGCATAGTATGTGTGAAACATTGTACTTCGGTGTGTACGTTCTATTTTATTTTAGACGAGACTTGACGGGTGTTTGAAAACCTTCATGGCCCTTTATTCCATTTGGTTATATCATTGCAAAGATTCATTTGTAAACAACTTAATCAAAACAAGTTGAATATTCAATGAAGTGGGTGGTAAATCTCTATTAGAGGTAAAGAAAACGATATATATTGCATCACAGCGTTCGAATACTTGATCTCATTCCGTTCGCTATGGAGGAGAAAATGGGGAGCGAGAATAGTTATAGTGGGGACAGCAGTAGCTCCTCGGATTCTTCTAGCGATAGTTCCGATGGGGAGGAAGAAACGATGGAAACCGTGCGTGTATTGGGTCATTCTTTGGAACTGCCCCAAGAACTTTGTGAAGATTATGCTGTTTTCAAAGAGTTCTTTTCAATGAAAACATGGGAGGATTTAGAAGATAAACACAAGGAGCAATTAATGGAATACTTACCAACATTTCCTGAAAATGATAAGGAGGAAAAAGAGAAAACCATTCAAATGTTGTTTAATCATGAGCCATTTCATTTCACTTCACCATTGACTGATTTCTACAATAATCTAAAGCAAGGCAACTATAGATCAGATATAGCCGAAATGAGAAAATTCTTAGTGAAAGCCAGAGCCAAACAACAAAGACATAAGGTTAAAAGTTATTATTTTTCTTTTCCCAAGGGTTTCTTCATCTTGGTTACATTTGTATTTCTTATGCCTTTGGTCAAGAAATTAAGTGCCATTGAGGGGCCTTGATGCTAAAAGGCATGCTAAAAAGATAACCTATATTATTTTGGGTTCTGATGTGAAAGCTGCTCGTGTAACTGGGAGAAAATGCTTAGAAGATTTTATTTTTAAGACCTCCTGCAGGATAATGCACATCCTTACACTTACAGAACTAATGGGTTTGATTCCCATTTAAAATGTCTGGGTGTTTATGTGTAATATGTATATATATTAGTTGTCTAGTACTCATAATACAAGTACAATACAGCTTAGTTTGGGACTAGATAGCATTATGTGAAATTTCTCAATATATATATAAAGTTTAAATAAAGTATGGATATTACTTTTAAGACAATTGTAATTCTGAATACTGTAAGCTGTTGGATTTGATATGTAGTAGCTAAACTACAGAGGCTACTAAAATTCTTCTTAATAGAATAAAAAGAATTCTAGAAGGTTCCATTACTGTCTGTATACAAAAAAAAAACAGCTCATAACATTCCACTACTGGGCTAAGGCCTCCCCCTAGAGGAAACAAACAATATGCTTGCCATGCTTGTCCAAGGTTGATTGGCAGGTTACTTTCTTTCTTTCTAGTCACCTAATGAAGGTTGTGTCTAGTTTCTGCCAATATCATGGCCCTTGCAACTGGCATGCCGGTAAGGGCCCTTATTTGGTCTGCCCATCGCAATGGAGATCACCCGTATGGCCTCTTTCCATTGTGGCATGTTACACATCTAGATACCTCATTATGTAGGTTTTTTCACTGTTGACAGGGAGAAATTATGTGATAATATGCACATTAGTTTAGAAAAATTGTATTAACAGTGCATGGACTTTTATCCATGCAAGGAGGAAGAAAGAGTACTAACCTCTGCGGCCGGGGTTGTCCTGTCAAAAAGGCGACAAAATAACCCACACAAGCTACATGGTAGGGCCCCAAGCCTGTGTGGATGGTGACTACCTTTGGTCTTAAGTATGCCGCCATAATAACCTTGTGTTGTATTCCGGCCATTAGTGACCTAAGTTCCCTTATGGAACTGCAGTGTATTTGCCATGCCACTGGCATTGCAAACACCCATAGGAGACGGTAACTGCTAAATTCTAAACCCTTAAGGATATTCGGTTTACCGTTTAGGAATATACCCTTTAGATTGGTCTCAGAGTGTGATATGATTGGGTAGCCACATATCTATCTGATGCTATGCTGCCTGTAAATAGCAAATACATAATCCATTTGTTGCCTCATAGAACCTTCCTGTGAAAGTTTTTTTTTTTCTCAGATCTGCCATCAGTCTATCGACTATTATCAGATTGGTTGAGGTACATATTGACTTTTGATGAGCAAATCATTGATTAATTTGCTCATCCCTGGAAAAGAGCACATTGGCTCTTTTGAGGCGCCCGACTGTGTTTGGTCTTAAGAGTTTGCCCGTCAGTGGGTTAGGGTGTTGTTCTAATCTGGTTTTGTAATTCGCTGAGTACGATTTTGCCTCTTCCTCTACAGTTTTGATGTCAAGATATTCGTGGATTTCAGAGTTGCGGGTCCTGTGAAAGTGAATGAATAGTCTTATTCTTATTTCTGGATAGGATTTGATATTTTTTACTATGTATATGAGACAGATAATACAATTATTGTTTATCATGGCTGTTTATTGAATATTGGGGCTAAGATTCAAAATTTTAATATATGTATGCTCTATTCACATGTATTTATTAAATTACAGATAAAATCCTACTATGCCAAATTGCTACCTGAAGTTTTAATATCCAGAGAGCGGTTACTAGCAGCAGCTAAAGCAGCTCCTCCTGGTCCTTTACCGATTTTGCCAACATTGCCTCCTAAAAACAAATATAAGCCTGCATATTTGAGATCACGGCAGAGATATTTTGAAGAATTGGCTGCAATACGCAGTGAGGTAGGTGGTGAGATATCGGATGATGAGAACTACCCTGAAGGGCCACCTGAGCAAGGAAAGAAGAGAAAGTATAGCAATGCTGGACTGGTATGTTTTGTCTATTATTCATAAAATCTTCTATTACTTATTTATATATAAGTAATAATTTAATTAACCTATGAAAGCTTGTTTTGTCATTAATTTTTATCATTTGTTTGCTAGATAACTGGCTAGTTTTCATTAAATATGTGCAATAAAAAGAAAGGCACAGTTATTCTGCAATTTTATGGTCATTTGGATATTGTATTTTTTTTAATCTAAGTTAGTTGGCTATTAATCAGTATTTTATAGGTTACAGCAGATGGAAATGTATCAGGTACATTAGGCGGATCAGAACAAGCATACCAAAGTTCCTTAGAACGGCTTAAAAATGTCCTTGCAGCTCATAGAATGAGGAGACAATATAGAGAGGTATGCTTATTATATTATGTTAGTCTATTGATTGTGATCGACTTACAAACTTAGGGCTATTTTTATAAATTAGATGTCTGAACATTATTATCAATATTTAAGCGATTATTTCTATTATACATAGTATGGATGAACTATCTATCCAAACTAGGTGGTAGGGCCCCAAGCCCATCTGGATGATGAACCCACCTTGTGTTGTGTTCCGGCATAAATGACCCAGGTTCTATGTGGATGGCAGCGTGTTACTATTGCCCCTACCATCTCAAACGTTCATAGGGGAAGGTAACTGCTTACTATTAAGTGGACCTTCAGCCTGCCAGCTGTTCACAGTAAAAAATATATATACTGAAACAATTATGATAAAAAAATCCTCAGAATGGATTTTTTTGTAGGAGTTGCAATTTTCTAACATCTCTATGATTGAGATTCTAAAGAAATGTTTTTTCAAATATATTTTAGAACCATCCGGAATTAAACACCTCAGGGATAACATTAGAAGATATTAAACAAAGAGTGGCCTTAGTGAATGGTGCCAAGAAATTGATGTTTGGTGGTCAAAAATCAGGTACACCCATACAAAGGTTGAAGAGGGGAGCAAAGAAAGAGATAGCAAATAAAACACCTAAAAGTGAAAAGGGCAAGAAAGGAAAAGAAGAATTTAATGACAGTGTTGATATGAAACCTCTTTTGCCAAATATCAAGATTAAATCTGAGCCAGCTGAATCAGATTCAGAAAGTTCCTCATTTGTTGATCCTGTATCTAGTCCAAAACATTCCAAAAGGTCCATAGACCAAGTTGAAATAAAGCAAGAAGTTGTTGATACCAAATATCCACATGTTAATAGGTATGTTTTACATTGAAATATTTATCAAAAATAAAAACTTATTATTATAAAACTGATATTATTTAATATAAAATATGATATTATTTTAAAACCAGAAAATTATCATTTTCAATCAGCAATTCCTATATTCATTTTTATTTTGCCCTCTGTACAAAACAAAATATCTGTATTTTTTTTATTATTTGATGAGATTTTGAATTGAAATGACTCAGCCTGTCACAGAGATGAATATGTTGGGGAACAAACTGCAGGAGTATCGCCTTCGCTTGTATCGCCACATTTTACGGCCACAGGCTACTTTCGTGGGAAACGAAGGTCTAGCTATGACGCTTCGGTCAGGTTCCGTCAGGAGGGGAAGACGCAAAAAGTGCTGGATTGACGGACGGCTAGCCGAAGGGATGATGAAGACTGTACGAAGTTGAGAAG
Source organism: Malacosoma neustria (assembly GCA_963693495.1). Taxonomy (NCBI): domain Eukaryota; kingdom Metazoa; phylum Arthropoda; class Insecta; order Lepidoptera; family Lasiocampidae; genus Malacosoma; species Malacosoma neustria. The sequence continues at coordinate 10,290,547 of OY856385.1, read as the reverse complement.
AAAAAGTCACATGCACACATGTCACTGGATATAAACCAATTAAGGCCTCTATTTAATATCTAAGAGTTGTTGAATGTCTTAGTGATAGTTTGCTAATGGTCATGAATCTAAAAAAAAAGGATTCTGTGTTCCAGTATTGTATTTTATACTTAAGTGTTATTTTCAAACTTAATTTATTATTTTTGGTATAATTTCTGTGTTTTAGCCTTAATAGTATGGATTTTGATACTGTAATAAAAGAAGAACCTCAAGACCCCGTAATGAAGTTGCAAAACTCTTCGAGAGTGATTCAGCCAGTCCCTATCAAATTAGAAGATTTGGATGGCATAGGTTAGTAGAATAATTTCTAAGTTATTGAACATGCAGGGGCGAAGTAAGAATACTAACTCCTGCGGCCGAGGTCGGCCTTTCGTATAAAGCGACAAAACAAACCCTAGCTACGTGGTAGGGCCCTAAGCCCGTCTGAATGGCAATCACTCTTGGTCTTAAGTATGCGGCCATAATAACATTGTGTTGTGTTCCGACATAAATGACTTAGGTTCCTGTACCCCTATGGGATGGCAGCGTGTTTGTGGTCCTATTAGCTTCGCAACCGTTCATAGGCGATGGTAACTGCATACTATTATGGGGCCGTCAGCCCATTAATTTTCAATAATCTTTTATGGCCATTGTTTCTATTAAAACTTACCTGTTATTCTCGGTGGATTTTCATTTGAACCCGAGTTCTTTAATGATTCGGTGAAGACTATTGAACCATGATGATTTATATTAGCCCGTCTGGATGGCGACCACCTTTGGTCTTAAGTATGCCGCCATAATAACCTTGTGTTGTGTTGTGGCATTAGTGACCCAAGTTCCTGTACCCTTATGGGACAGCAGCGTGTTCGCGATGCCACTGGCGTTGCAAACACATATAGGCAACGGTAACTGCTAAATTCTAAGCAGGCTGTCAGCCTGTCTGCTGTCCTACGCAATAAAAAAATATATATATCTGAGCGTAATTTTGCAGGAAGTTTGCCAACGGTCGGTCGGTAATTCGTTTTCAGTATATGATAATTAATATAAAAAAAGGTTATTTATTAATAAAACCAAAAATAATTTAAAAATAAATAATGTTTAGGAATTTCCGATTTTTTCAAAAACTGTTTCAAAATTATATTAAATTATTACCTAATGTAGATTTTTTATAAAGAAAAAAAACAACTGTATTTCATTGTAATAAAGTCGCAATTCGAACAGATCTAGCGGTGTGGGAGAGTGAGAGAGGAGGAGCCTGAAAGGGAAGAGAAAGGGAAGCCAGACAGACTGGCGCCGTAGCGCGTTACATAACGAAGCGGTTTACCCTTTCATATGAAGTTTTCAAAAATAATTGTAAATGTCAAATAAATTTTTTCTCGACAGTCTCTTTAAACTTGGTCGGGGCCGAGACATTTTCGTGAAATTAAATTGTCACAAATTTGATAATCTGAAGTATAAAAAATGTGCGCGATTGTACACTAGGATCGCGGGGAGCGTGTGCGGGGCGGGTAACGCGGTGCAGTGTCATTGTGTGGGAGCTAGCGTCCCTGCGTTGCACCCCATACCGCACATAATTGAGATCCAAAAATATGTCCCTGCGCATATAAGGTCATGGATCCACTTATAGGCCGCGATCTGTACAAATATTATAATTAATAAGCTTAATAGCTTGGTTAACTCATGCTAATTCAATTTAACTGTGTCACTTAAAATTGCTGCAAAATGATTTTTCGCTGTAGGAAGTTTTTCTTTCTTTTAGAAACTATTTCACATATGTACTTATTATTATAGTTGTATACAACACTCTTGTATACAACACTATGCTAGACCCTAGCATAGCACAGTATATAGCGTCTTCTGCTAAATGTCAAAAGTTCCTGATATATTTCTTAAATTCAAATTATTTTCTAAAATTATATGGCATAAATGTGCTAGTAGCAAACATAATTTCGCTGTGTGGTAGGGCCTCAAGCCCATCTGGATGGCAACCACCCTTGGTCATAAGTATCCCGCCATAATAACCTTGTGTTGTGTTCCGATATTAGTGACCAAGGTTCCGGTATTCTTATGGGACAGCAGCGTGTTCGCGGTACTCCTAGCGTCGAAAACATCTATAGGCGACGAAAACTGTTTATTATTAAGTGGGTCGTTAGTCTGTCTGCTATTCTTCAGCAACAAAAAAAAAAACATGATTTACTCATCATGTTTATATATTTCATATGTATGTAATGTATTTTAGATATGATGGCGTTACCAGTTGAGATAGCCGATGATTCTGGTGAAGTGATTCAAGTGGAGTCGACTATGGATAATATAGAGGATCCGCCTGTAGAGGCGGACGAATCCCTAACGGAGACGACTCATGCGAACTTCTTGTCGTTGGTTCGAGCGTTGTTCCCCGCCCGCGCCGCGCACAGGGCTAGCAAGCAGCAATTGCACGCCAGATGCGCTGCGGTTATGAAGTCTACAATTGCACCGCTCAACACTTGGTATAATTGTAAGTCAGTTGTACTAATATAAATAAGATTAAATATAATGGAACAATTCACACAGCATCATCTTGTTCCATGGTAAGTAGTAGATCACTTATATACTTGTCTGGTAAATAAATACATAATCAATAAGACTCTTTTCTTCATGCAGGGGCGGATTAACAATACTGACCCCTGCAGCCGGAGTCGGCCTGTCGTAAAAGCGACAAAACAACCCTAGTTAAATATGCCGCCATAATAACCTTGTGTGTGTTATAAGTGACCCAGATCTATGACCCCATATTCGTGCAGGGGCAGAGAAGAACTCTGTGGCCGGGGTCGGCCTGTCGTAAAAGGCGACAAAACAACCCACCCCAGCTACGTGGTAGGGCCTCAAGGCCGTCTGGATGGTGACCACCTTTGTTCTTAAGTATGCCGCCATAATAACCTTGTGTTGTGTTCCGGCATTAGTGACCCAAGTTCCTGTACCCTTATGAGACAGCAGCGTGCCACTGGCGTTGCAAACACCTATAGGCGACGGTAACTGCTAAATCCTAAGCGGACCGTCAGCCTGTCTGCTTTCCTACAGCAATAAAAAAAAAAGATTCCTCTACGCAGACAGAAGCGTGTTTTCAGTGTCCTTAGGCTGGTTTCACTGCTGTACGAACGATCCGTACGGGCTGTCAGTACGGGCGCCCGGAACGGGAGCACATGTGAGGCGCTAGGTACATCGTTTCACAGCGACGCCGATTTGTGCGCACGCGACTCTCTCCGGGTAGACCCCGTATAACGACACCGTATCGTACAGACGACCGTATCGTACTGAACTCACGTTTCAGAGCACTGCGGGCGTGACTCGTACGGGTCTTCCGCATACGGACAGGCCGTACGGGTCTCCCGGATAGCTGTGAAGCCAGCCTTAGCGTCGCAAATATTCATAGGCGACGGTAACTGCTTACTATTACGTGGGCCATCAGCCTGTTAATAGAAAAAATAGACGGGACTAGAATCGAACGTGACCGCCGCAACCGTGACCACGGAGGTGATCGATGGTAATTCCTATCATCCAAGTGATTAAATCCGGTTGCATCCAAAGCTTGCATTTTAAAGCTCAGCTTCCACTGTTCAGTGTATGTATACCTCTTAAAATATACACTTCATTGAGGACAAAATCTAGTGTTTTGTCTTTATCCATTCCATTACTGCTATAAGACCGGTTGCTCACCACTTAAATAATAATAACGATGGGCAATTATTCGTTATCCAGAGTGAAATAGTTTTCAATTAATAGTACTTATCTGTAATTTATAGAAAAACAAAATTTGATATTGGTTTTATTGTGTACCAAAAAAGAACAAAATATTTAGTTTTAAATTAAATACGTAGATAAAAAAAACGCTCTAGGGAACCGTGATAGAAAAAATCGTGGTATCATATGGGTTAACACCATAGCTGAGCGCCGTTAATCAAATAGTTAATTTCGTTAATCCGCTACAAAAAAAGTTAGCTTCGTTAAACATTAAAGCGTTACATTTCGGAAGAATTAACGCAAGTTAACGTTAATCCGTTAATATGTGTAAAATTGCATTTTTATATCGTTGCGTTAGTGAACTTATAAAGCCTGTTGGTTTAGGTTCTGGAAGTTAACAGGTTAGGGACAAAACAAAATACTTTAATAATAATTCAATAAGGCATAAGGTGATCATTAATATTATCAGAATGAGTTCTCCTTTTTGACTTGCCCCGGATAGAGCCCGCCTTAACAATCTCTTTAAACTGTACGTATTGTGACTCATGTACCCTTCTTACATGTTGTTTCAAAAACACTTTTTGTTTCACTCGCTGCCACGCGCCGCCCGGCACTTATCGTTTCATACTTATCTGAACCTGTTTTTCGCGCCGCGCCGCGGTGTCGTGTAGTAAATAGTAGGCATTGGATTAACGGTTAACGGACTTCTGCATATTAACGGAAGTTAACGTGTCCGTTAACATTTTTAAAAGTTAACTTAAAAGTTAATCCGTTAATCAAAATGTTAACTTCATTAATTAACGATTAACGGATTAACGAGTTAATGCCCAGCTACGGTTAACACATATCTCTTTATCGTGCCTGAGGGGCACGGTTGGAGTTGCGCAAGTCGTACACCGGATTCGGCGGCTGGGCCTAGAGGTGGCCCTGCACAAGTCCAAGTCTATAGTATTTTATAATCGACGACCTGGGCCGCCTAGGGGCCTGCACATCGTTGTGGGAGGCGTCCGCATCGGCGTCGGGGCAACGCTCAAGAATCTGGGTCTTGTCCTCGACTGCCGATGGGATTTCTCGGCACACTGAGCGGCTGGCCATCAGAGGATACCGTACGGAGTCCTTCGAGGCGACCTGTTTCGTATCGTTCAAAAAGAGCAAACGACAGAGTGCCACCATTGTGACGCCGGTGACGAGGACACGGCTTTCCATACCCTCGAAGTGTGTCCCGCATGGGCATCGGAGCGCCGAGTCTTGACCTCTCACTCCCGGCCATCATCCTAGCGATGGTCGGGGACCAAGCTGGATGGGACGCTATCGCTTCCTTCTGCGAGGCAGTCATTTCCGCGAAGGAGGTGGAGGAGAGGGAGTGGGAGCGCGTTAAGCTCTCCCGCTCACGCAGGGCCAGGTCGCCGGAAGTTGGCAATAGACCTCCGGCCGCCGTAGTGAAGGGTCGCGGGTGCGGTCCCCTGGGAAAGGGCCGCAGCCCGCATACACATGGCCGAGAGAAAGGTGCGCGCGGGTGTTCAGCGCGCCCAGCGCATACCTGCGTAAGGAAGATGCCGCGGCTTGTCACCCCCTCGGATTTGAAGAGGCCCCCGAAAGCGTACTGGCGCCCGTCGAGGCCCCGGTTTGACTAACCCGGCGCGTCTCGCGGCGTCGGCACTTCACCGGGGTGGTTTTAGTGGGTATACCAGCGACGTGCGTCCTCCAGCCAGAAGGGGACGTACAAGCGCATTGCACGAGGAGTCCCACTCTACCCCGCCGCCCATTCCCACGCAGCGTGCGTCATGCATTTCCACCTCCCAAAAAAATTTATATATTTTATGTCTGTCAAAATATGTATATGTAACTTTAATTTTACTTCTGCCAAATAATTAATAGGTAATCTTTATTGTTTTTTCTTTAGAAAGCTTTATTATTAAAATGCTCCGTTTTGAAAGCCATTGTAGTACATAGTTGTTTTTTGACAGTGTCCGATGATTGGTGTGCAGAGTTGGATTCCGCTCTGGATTTCTTAGCAGGGGAAAGAGGTCCACATCCTGATGATTTTGTACCATATTTGCAATTTTTACCCGAAACACAGGTACGAAATAGCTCATGAATAACTTAATAATAATTACAATAGCTACCTCTAAAAATTTTTAAATTTAAAGTAGACGCTCACTAAGACCGAATTTTACGAAAATAATATCCAAAGTGTTTATACCTAGTCAGGTCATAAATTCTGTCACATGTTTAATGTAAAATAATTGTAACAAGTTTATTAATTATGTAACCATTCATATACCAAAATGAACTTAACAAAACATAGATTCTTATGACATTAAAGTTTATTCAAAATGACCTCCGTGATTTTGAATACAAGCCTTCAATCTGCGCGGCCAGTTGTCTATCGCAGCACGAACGAGGTCCATGTCAATATCGGCGGCTGCCTTAATCAAGGATGTCTTGAGTGACTCCAAATTGGGATGAGGCTTTGAGCACGCCTTTTCCTCCAAGTGTTGCCATATCTTGTAATCTAACGGATTCAAATCTGGACTGGAGGAGGGCCAGTCTTCGTGCCGGATGAAGTCGATTTCACGCGCCGCCAGCCAGTCTTGTGTGCTCTTCGCTCTATGAGCTGGCGCCGAATCTTGTTGGAATACCCAGTGCCTGTTATTGAACATGGTATGAGAAACAGGTTCCACAAGGTTCGTCAGGACTGTATTTTGATACACAACAGCATTCGTTTTTACACCTTTCTCACAAAAATGTACCTCTGTTAAGCCCCAATAAGAAACTCCCAACCATACCATGAGCGAGGATGGAAAATGACCTCGTTGGACACGCGGAATACGGTTGCTCGCTTCTTCACTACTGTGTGCGTACACCTTATCATTTTGTTTGTTGTAGCTCTCTTCTACGGTAAACATTTTTTCATCCGAAAAAAGAATTTCCCGATATTTTTTTCCCGCGTACCGCTTCAACAAAGCGCGGCATCTCTTCAGTCTCAGGTCCATTAGACGAGCATTCAAACGATGTCCTGTTTTTCTTCGATATGCCCGAAGCCCTAAGTCTTCATTTAACACTCTTTTCACCGTGGTTCTGCTTAACCCCATCTGAAGGGCCAACAGTTTCTGCTTACGTTTGGGATTTCTTTGAATTCGTGCTTTCACAGCTTTTATCACTGCTGGAGTCCTAACAGACCGAGGGCGACCACTTCTTGACCTGTCATCTACACTAGAGTCTTCATTGTATCGTTTGATGGTACGATAAACGAATCTTTTGGTAATATTCAAATTTTTCAGTATGTTAAAAATTTGAATTGGCGCGTAACCGCAACGATGCAACGCACTAACTGCAACACGGTCTTCTTTAAGCGTCCACTCCATATTTAAAAATGAGTAAAATTCTAAAATTTATACATTTTTATTTTCATGAACAATTCGAAATTCGAATTCAATAAACTTTTTTGTGGCCAGCATTCTAAAAGAAAAGTTTTTACTGTGTGACAATACTTATGACCTGACTAGGTATGTTCTTTTAATTTATATGGCAAAACAACATTAATTTGCTGGTTCAACTAGTAATATGGGTCAGCTAATAATAATATGAATAATGTTTATTTTTTTCCTATTTTATGACGTTAATAGCAGTATAGTAGTGTATACGGTTATTCCATATATTAATATATAAAATAAAAACGTTGTCTCCCCTTTTACCGACAAATGTCTGAGCAGAGTAGTATGAAATTTGAAAGTGCTTATAGCAATTTTTTTCTAAATAGTCTTAAAAAAATCATTAATTTAATAAAAACATGGTATAGGATCTTGGGTCATTAATGCCGGAATACAACACAAGGTTATTATGGCGGCATACTTAAGACCAAAGGTGGTCGCCATCCAGACGGGCTTGGTTGGGGCCCTACCACGTAGCTATGTGGGTTGTTTTGTCGCCTTTTACGACAGGTCGACCCCGGCCGCAGAGGTAGTATTCTTTCTCCGCCCCCGCACGGATAATATGCAAATATTTTTTTATTATATATAGTCAATTTGAAAAATATTTACGTATTAATTATAAGATTACGTTATTAGAGGTCTTGTCTTGACGTATTCTGTAATTATGGCGCATAATTACAGAATTCGTCAACAGTGCTTAATAATGTTCAAATTTAAAACTTTAATGAATCGGATGAATTATGTATATTCGGTGACCACTAGTAAACTCTATTTCTCTAAAGAATGCGAATATTCGTTTACAGAGAAATAATATGACAAATTCATTATTAGGCAGATGTCGCACTTTACCTTTGAAACAATAAAAAGTGTTTATTAAATAATTTGAAGGTAGATTATTATAAATGTAATATTGTATTTATATGCCCAATTTAATTATGTGTGTATATCAGTGTAGCGTTATGGTTTGTGATAGATATATCAATGGATCGGTGCGGGGAGGGATTGCGACGCCATCTTAGGACGGTTGTGCGAACGGTGGCTGCGGTCCGCATCGCCGCTTCCGCCGACCATCGAACCACCACCTCCTAGGTAATTGTTAAAGAAAGATATTCTTTATTTATGATAATTACAAAACTTCAAATATAATATAACTATAGTGTCCTAAATTGCAGCACTTGACTTAGCATAATGCTGGCTTAGCAAATGTCATAGTAAAAAAGCTCTTATGAAAAAATTTAAATATGCAATCTTGCAAAACAAAGTCTAACAATTTTTTAAAGGAAAATGTAGACAATTCTTAATAAGAATTTATTTCCCCCTTTTCTTACAGTACTGGGCTTTATTCATCCTTTGGAAATATACTTTACTTATGTAGCTCATTCGCTGTTCATTGGGTTGGTCAGACCTTTTCAATACCAAAATAACTTAGATAGATAGATAACACTTTATTGTAAACCAAATAACTTACAAAAGCAATGAAACTTATTTACACAATCAATATGTACTTGACTCACAATGGGCGGCCTTATCGCTACAGAGCGATCTCTTCCAGGCAACCCGGGCTATAGGACATTATTCGTTTTACATTGATGTAGAAGGGAGGTATGGCAATAAATAATAATAGTATTTTATTCACAGAATAAATAGACAATATACATAAAATTTAATAATACATATAATATATAATAAATAAACATACTTAAATATCTATATTTGTAGAATAAATAAATATTTGATTTGTTGTTAATTATGTTTAATTGGGCTTACTTAGTATGGCTGTGAGAACTTAGTCCCTAATATGGTGAACCTTTTTCAGTAATTATAAGTCACCTTTATTCAGTCTTCTAAAAATTTTCTATAGATATACATTTTTGATGAATAATTTTTTTTATTGCTGTGGGACAGCAGACAGGCTGACGGCCTGCTTAGAATTTAGCAGTTACTGTCGCCTATGTGTATTTGCAACGCCAGTGGCATCACGAACACGCTGCTGTCCCATAAGGGTATAGGAACTTGGGTCAGTAATGCGGAAACACAATACAAGGTTATTATGGCGGCATACTTAAGACCAAAGGTGGTTGCCATCCAGATGGGCTTGAGGACCTACCACGTAGCTAGGGTGTGTTTTTTTGTCGCTTTTATGACAGGCCTACCCTGGCCGCAGAGGTTAGTATTCTTTCTCCGCCCCTGCACGGATTTTGTGATGAACATTAGAATAACTGGTGAGAACTGGCGTGTACGATCGGCGCAGTCAGCTAATAAATAACATCATTGTGATATCTCAATTCCGATTCAGGTACCCTACGTCATGGGTTGTACGGGCGCCCACCAGTGCCGAAGTGTCAGACTTCTGGGTTCAAGAACGGCGTCGATTCTCCTCGGCGGCGAAACCTTTCACTTATGTTCAGTATGGGTATGATTGATTTCATACTAATTCAGTTACATACAACAAGCACTCACTATAAAATCGAGCAACGAGCACACCGTAGCTTGTTTAATCTGAGTTACAATAACTGTCTAACAAGCAGTGGTCAAACCGATGCAAGCGCCGCGTATCCTATCCTACTCCCGCTATAGAGGTTGCTGTTGGCATTATCATGCTAAATGGGAGGGCTGGGAGGATTAATAGGAAAAAATCTATGCGGGGATGGCCCCTCCCCCTGACCAACACATGGTCGGGGAAAACAATATCCGAGACATTCCCCAGTAAGAGGCACATGAGCTGAAGGTGTTCCATAGAAATGGCCAAAAGTCGATCCGGCGATGCTCACACATAAGCCTTGAGTTGAGGACGAACGGCGAGCCAAACATCAACATGTCGGCTTCCTTATGAAGTTCCGACATGGTATAGATAATACGATTTCCTCGGTATAAAAAAGGAAGACCAACTATGACAGACACGAGAGGCAACTAATAGATACAGAAAACTCACCTTAAGTTTAATATGTGTATTCTAATAATGGATCTAATCATGATATTATTAATAACCTTAGAATAATTACACGTAGAAAGATAGTCTACATACAAGCGCTGTGTCAAAAGTGAAGTACTAAACCGATTCACACAGGCGTGATGATTATGTGCTTACGCTTGGCGACACGCACACATACACTTGAGTAATGTTGTCAGTAAAGGTCCAGTTCCCGAAAATAAAATTCGTTTATACTTCTCAACTTTCATGTAACACAATTTCCGGTATATAACATCGCTAAATCACACAAACACCTACATTAAAAAATGTATCACATACCTGCGTAAAAATTAGTAACAATATTTTAAAATTAATTAGTCGGAGTAATAAAGTCACTTAAAATGGTAAAATATTTTCACATTCGGGCAACACTGAGCATTGAAACAAAACATTTCTATTTTGACCTAATTAACTACAATATACTATGAAATATTGAAAGCTTACCTGTGAAAAGTGATGTTATTACACTTCTTTTATATTTCAGATGTGTTGTGACACAATTTAACTGCACAAATCGTCATAATAATTTTTTTTTTCGCGAGACACGTTCAGCGTGCTTTGACGTTGAACACTACGGAGCGATCGGGCGTTTGGAGCCATTTCTGGCTTCAAATAAGAGGCTTCAAAATATGCGCGCGGACTAGGTTTCTATGTATAATTATACTAAGTTTTTAACCTTTTTTTTTTATTGCTGAGGAACAGCAGACAGGCTGACGGCCCTCTTAATAATTATACAGTTACGCTAACACGCTGCTGTCTCCATAGAGGTACTGGAATCTGGATCACTAATGCCAGAATACAACACATCATTATTATAGACCATGGGTGGTTGCTATCTAGACAGGTTTGGGGCTCTACGGCTAGGTCGTATCGTCGTCTGTTGTTTTGTCGCCTGATACGACAGGTTGATCTCCGCTGAAGGGGTCAATATTCTTATACCGCCCCTGCACGGAGAATAAAGTAACTGTAGCCTTTTAAACCTGTAGCTCTGTCAATTTTGTTCGGTTAGATACCGGTCGGTGGTAGGCCCATGTGCGCGTTGGTGGGGCGCCGGCGGAGGTTCGGGAGGAAGTACTAGCGCGCTCCTAGCGACCACGCGGCCGCGTCACGCGGTATTCGCGGCACTCGTGCGTGACGCCATCGCTCGTTTACCTAATGGCGAGGGCACGAGACATGACGTTCTCACTTTGCTCAAGTTTGTATTTTTTTTTAATTCTTTATAACATAAATGGATTTTACCTAAATAAAGTAGTTACTTACCATAGCTAAAATATGGGTTGCGACCAGGATTTGCAAAATTTTTCACGAAATTCCTAATAAAGGCCTATTATAACTAAAAATAATTATATGCATTTGATTAATATGTATTCATATTCTAGACGCATTTCTACTTGAATATAATAATTTAACTATGTGCAGTGGGACCTTGGGAGTCCTAAAGCAGTTATAAAACGTGAGCAGTTGCACTGTGAATTTCTCATTTGTGAGACGGCTGGGAAAATTATCCTTTTCTATCAACCCTGATACCCACCACCTGGCTACCCAGCCAGGTGGCTCATACAGGTTTTTTTAAATACAAAATATTAGAAGTTATTCTTTTTAAAAAGATTGGCTGGAAATTTTGATAGGGAATCAATTAAAACATAAGGATTCGAGATGGTTTTGGCCAATATTTTCTGGACAAAAAGTTATTCAATAAAACGTGAAATGGGTTAAAGATTATACAAAGTTTGTTGAAAATTTGTAAATTTTCACAGGATGTCTCAGTGGATAGTGCCTACGAATGATCAAGCCCTGTTAAGTGCGGTTTCATCGGCATTAGATAAATTGCAATCTGCCAAACGAGATCCAATAGTCAAATATGACCAACGCACAGCCATCTGGACTTATTTACATAGAAATAGGTAAGGAATAGATAGATAATATTTTATTGTCACCAACTTAATCTAATAATAAAATACAAGTAGTAAAAGAGCACATCCTGATTATAGGAGATAACAAGCGGCCTTAACGTAAAAAAAAAGTTTTATATATATATATATATGTGTGTGTGTGTGTGTATGTATACGTGTGTGTGTATATATATATAAATTTGCTTTTGCAATATATTTTGCTGAAGGCACCCGTGGACTCGATGTTTCATACAAAATGGTGTAATATGAAGCCACTGCTAAAATTTTTTTATTTATATATATATATATAATATTTATATATATATATATATATATATATATATATATATATATATATATATATATATATATATATATATATATATATACCTAGTCAGGTCATAAATTCTGTCACATGTTTAATGTAAAATAATTGTAACAAGTTTATTAATTATGTAACCATTCATATACCAAAATGAACTTAACAAAACATAGATTCTTATGACATTAAAGTTTATTCAAAATGACCTCCGTGATTTTGAATACAAGCCTTCAATCTGCGTGGCCAGTTGTCTATCGCAGCACGAACGAGGTCCATGTCAATATCGGCGGCTGCCTTAATCAAGGATGTCTTGAGTGACTCCAAATTGGGATGAGGCTTTGAGCACGCCTTTTCCTCCAAGTGTTGCCATATCTTGTAATCTAACGGATTCAAATCTGGACTGGAGGAGGGCCAGTCTTCGTGCCGGATGAAGTCGATTTCACGCGCCGCCAGCCAGTCTTGTGTGCTCTTCGCTCTATGAGCTGGCGCCGAATCTTGTTGGAATACCCAGTGCCTGTTATTGAACATGGTATGAGAAACAGGTTCCACAAGGTTCGTCAGGACTGTATTTTGATACACAACAGCATTCGTTTTTACACCTTTCTCACAAAAATGTACCTCTGTTAAGCCCCATTAAGAAACTCCCAACCATACCATGAGCGAGGATGGAAAATGACCTCGTTGGACACGCGGAATACGGTTGCTCGCTTCTTCACTACTGTGTGCTTACACCTTATCATTTTGTTTGTTGTAGCTCTCTTCTACGGTAAACATTTTTTCATCCGAAAAAAGAATTTCCCGATATTTTTTTCCCGCGTACCGCTTCAACAAAGCGCGGCATCTCTTCAGTCTCAGGTCCATTAGACGAGCATTCAAACGATGTCCTGTTTTTCTTCGATATGCCCGAAGCCCTAAGTCTTCATTTAACACCCTTTTCACCGTGGTTCTGCTTAACCCCATCTGAAGGGCCAACAGTTTCTGCTTACGTTTGGGATTTCTTTGAATTCGTGCCTTCACAGCTTTTATCACTGCTGGAGTCCTAACAGACCGAGGGCGACCACTTCTTGACCTGTCATCTACACTAGAGTCTTCATTGTATCGTTTGATGGTACGATAAACGAATCTTTTGGTAATATTCAAATTTTTCAGTATGTTAAAAATTTGAATTGGCGCGTAACCGCAACGATACAACGCAATAACTGCAACACGGTCTTCTTTAAGCGTCCACTCCATATTTAAAAATGAGTAAAATTCTAAAAGTTATACATTTTTATTTTTATGAACAATTCGAAATTCTAATTCAATAAACTTTTTTGTGGCCAGCATTCTAAAAGAAAAGTTTTTACTGTGTGACAATACTTATGACCTGACTAGGTATATATAAATATATATATATATATATATATATATATATATATATATATATATATATATATATATATATATATATATATATATATATATATATATATATATATATATATATATATATATATATATATATATATATATATATATATATATATATATATATATATATATATATATATATATATATATATATATATATATATATATATATATATATATATATATATATATATATATATATATATATATATATATATATATATATATATATATATATATATATATATATATATATATATATATATATATATATATATATATATATATATATATATATATATATATATATATATATATAATTAGACTTTAAAGTCTTCATACATTGCAACTATAATTTTACTCTGTCATAATTCATATTTATCAGACTAAAGTCGAACCTTATTACCATAGAAAGGATTAATGAAAAATATACAAATTGATATGATTACTTACATATTATACTTAAATAATTATGATCAATAAATATTCTGAAACTTTCTAGGACCGAAGAAGATTGGTTGAAATCAACTGCAAAAGGTCGTAAAACAACTAATCACATCGTTGCAGCTCCAACAGCTTCACCTATTTTACCCCCACCACCAGTTCCAGTATCTTCTCATAGCGTTTCAGCAGTAAAAGAATTGTCTTCCAAAGATATACCAGCACATTGTGTAAGTTGAGATGATAATTTGTTAATCCCAGAATTGTTATTGCTTTTATTTTGTATAACTTCTATTTTATTCAGTTAATAATGAAAATGGTAACAAGGTACATTTTCATACTTTCAGTTGGAGGTAGAGGTGGGAAATGTAGAGGAAACTGTAGAAGCTTCAGATAGTGATGTAGACGTGGATGACAGCACTACACCATCTGGTGTCCCGCAACTATCTTCAGCACAACTCCTTATGCAAGCTACACAATCACAAACCAAGCAACCGACGCTACCACAGAAACCAAAAGGAAAACTTGTAGCAACTTCGCCAAAAACAAAAGTACAAACAAAAACTACAAAAGCGAAAGCAACTTTAATGACCCAGTCTGTGAAACAAGCAAACCTAATGGCTCAGTCAGTTAAACAAGCTACGTTGATTTCTCAAGCAACTAAATTGCCTCAAGTTAAGAGTGTGGTTATACAGTCTCCCAAAGGGGAAGCCAATACACTGAAAACGCAAAAGCAGATAACTCAAATAACAAAACAGAGTGTAGTCAAGACGAATACAACACAAGTTAAGCCAAATGTGAAAACACTGCATATAAAACCTAATGTCACACAAATAGTGAAACAAAGTCTGCCAGTCAGTGGTCAGCAGAGTGTTAGTCCATCTATGAGTGATATACAAATTGTAAACCAGTCTGTTATCAGTAAACAAAGTGTTAGTCAATCTGTCAGTGGTAAACAAAGTGTCAGTCAATCTGTCAGTGGTAAACAAAGTATTATCCAATCTGTCAGTGGTAAACAAAGTGTTAGCCAATCTGTCGGTGGTAAACAAAGTGTTAGCCAATCTGTCAGTGGTAAACAAAGTGTAAATCAGTCTGCAAGCGGTAAACAAAGTGTTAATCAGTCTGTAAGTGGTAAACAAAGTGCTAATCAGTCAGCCAGTGGTTTACAGAGTGTTAATCAATCTCTTAGTGGTAAACAAAACGTTAGTCAGTCACCGAGTGCTTCACAGAGTGTAAGTCAATTAGTTAGTATGCAAAGCATTAGTGAAAGTGGTAAACAAAATGTTACTCAAGTTGTTAGTGGTGTACAAGCTGTCAGTCAGTCTACCAGTGGTAAACAAACAATTAATTTAACGAATTTGATACAAGTGAATGCTCAGCTTTCCAAATCCATGCCTTCAGTGGTTACACCTCAGAAATCACCGTTGATTAAACAGCGGCCTCTGTTGTTGAAGAGTGAAAGTACTCAGCCATCGGTAAGTTTAATTTTTATTTCTTCAATTTTAGTATTATGTTTTCATAATAATGTTTGTAGCGTAGTGTCGAGCCTCCCCCAGCGGACAGGACAGTATATCCGACACGCTTGTCCAAGACGGATTGGAGGGTTACACATATGGGTGATTAGCATACACATGGGTCTTGTCAAATGTCCCGGAGTGTAATACCACTGTACTTCTAGGTGCATTGTAGTGTAGTAATGATGATAATATCATCATCATATAACATTCAGGTTAATGTCTAAGGTCTATGGTGTGCTTGATAGATTATCTCAATACCTATATTACTATAATTGTATATCTTAGTACCTAATTCTTGATATATTATATTTGATATATTTCTATTATAGTATATAGATTTGTTCAGCAAATTATTTATGTACTAGCTGACACCCGCGACTTCGTCTGCGTTGCTTGATATATTAACAAAGTTTGTGATGCAGAGGTAGAAAAGATCTTATCCTACGCATGCGCACTACACCGCCTGCCCCACTTCTCCGTGACAAGAAAACACACATCACTGAACATGTATTGCTTATAAAAATCGTTGTTTCTTAAAACTTTAATAACTTAATATAAATGAAGATATAGAAATATTATTTTTAGATAAGGGCCAAGTGTGTAAGAAATAAAACCTACAAAATTTAATTGAAATCTATCCAGTAGTTTTGCCGTGATGCGCGCACAACTGCAGACCTCTATCATTTTATTTATTTTGGGTAGGGAAGAGTGGGGGCTGTATGCTTAGGTTTTCGTCATGTAGTCAATATAGTGTAATTTCTTTTTGTAGACATCTGTAGCTACAAGTCAACAGGCATCGCTATCTAGTATTGTAAACACTACCACTACTGTAACTATTCTGCAAAGTCAAAATAAGGTAGGTTCATTTTATCACATAACATTAATAAATATATTTATCACCACCATTCTGAATTACATTAATTAGTTTCAAGAATACATACAATAAGAATCGCTTTATTTTTTTTATTGCTGTAGGACAGCAGACAGTCTGACGGCCTACTTAAAATTTAGCGGTTACCGTCGCCTATGGGTGTTTGTAACGCCAGTGGGCTCGCGAACACGCTGCTGTCCCATAAGGGTAAAGGAACTTGAGTCACTAATGCCGCAACCCAGTGTTGCCGCTTAAGAAAAAAGAAAGTCACCAGACCTCAATGAAAATGTCCCTAGATATTAAGAAAAAAGTACTTAAAAAAATCCCTAGAAGTCGCTAAATATTTTAAAATCTTCAATTTTAAAAATATGGTCTTAATAAAAGCAATTCTGTCATTTAACATTGCGAATATTTCACTGTGACAAAACGAACAAAAAGCTTTAGTTGAATCAGTCATAACAGGTTTCAACCACATTTTAAACTCTTCTTGTTGTTCCCATTCTGGTCTATACTTTTGAGCGTATGCCTTCTTTATAAAGGAATTTCCATATCCACAATATGATTTTGATAATAATGACGACAATACACACATAGACACTATGTAAAACCGGTTTGTTCTGCGAAAAAGTAACAAATAATTAAGAAACCGGGCTTCCTTCCTTTGAATAAACGGGATGATGAATGAATGAGAAAGAAATAGCTATATCTGTACATCTTTTGATAGAGTGAGACGCATAAAACCGATCCAACAAAAAATATCGAAAAGTCGCTAGATGTCGCTAAATTTATTTTTGTCGCTAGAGGGAAAAAAATGTCGCTAGACACATCCAAAATCCGCTAAATCTAGCGACAAAGTCGCTAAAACGGCAACACTGCCGCAACCCAACACAAAACTATTATGGCGGTATACTTAAGTCAAATTCGGATGTTATTGCAAATAATAACATGCAGGTTCTAGCGCTCTAAACAGAAAAATAGAATGGTGCTCTATACCTATAAGTAGTTATGCATGCACTTTTGGCGCCGCGCGGTAAGCGCTATATTATTAAGACAAATATTTCCGTTCGCAAAAAATGATTGAAAATCGTATTTATGATTTACTGTGTGTAAACTAGAGGGGTCTTCTCATATACTACGGATGGTCACCAAAGGGAGAGGGGGGATCAATATAAAAAAAATCAAAAATAGGTCACGTAGTATGGGTATATTCCCTTGTAAAAACGTGTTAAACAAGAAGACAAATACATTTTATTCCCTTTTATGATTTTTTGTGATTTCTTTAAACAATCTGGTAACTCGACCATCCCAATAATTCTCCTCCTCCCAATAATCCTCCTCCTCCCAATAATCCTCCCTTTGGATTTTAATAGTGCCAGATTATTGAAATTCTATTGTATTTGGAAAATGCATTATTACAAATATGAAATTTAGAATGTAATGTTTCACATTAGCAGGTCCTACAAGGAACGCGATCTCTATTAATTCGACCACCGGTTGTGCAGACCACAGTGACAGCTGCAGCGCCGGTTTGTTTTTCATTATTATATGTTATTGTTCTTTCACAAACCTTGGTTTGCAAGTTTGCAAGTTAGGACATTATTTTTATTTGATAACAGCATAAATAACCACTTAGTATGTATAAATATTTTTTTAAATCTATGGACATTAGAATAATTGAACAAATTTGAAAGAACAGCCTGTTAAAAAGGTATTTTTAAGTGAATGTGGCAATTCTAATTTGGAGCCCCATTTATGCTAAAGTACACCTTAATGATGCTGGGTGAGCACCCTTGACATTTCCTTTTATCTGAGACCCAAACAAAAAAGTAATTGATATACTACAACAAAAAAAAATAGTAGATATTGTACATTTAGTTTATGCAGTGTTACGAACGCACTCACAGACACCTTATATATTCATATATTCTAAGGTTGATTAAATGATTCTTACAGCAAAACGCCGTATTAAAGTTATTTAATTTTATTTATTTTCCTTTTACTTAATACGGCATTACTCTTATTTCGTTATAGAATACATTTCTTTCCATATTTTTATCCGTGCAGGGGCGGAGAAAGAATACTGACCTCTGCGGCCGAGGTGGACCTGTCGTAAAAGGCGACAAAACAACCCTAGCTACGTGGCTCTACTAGGGCCCCAAGCCCGTCTAGATGGCGACCACCTTTGGTCTTAAGTATGTCGCCATAATAACCTTGTGTTGTGTTCCGGCATTAGTGACCCAAGTTCCTGTACCCTTATGGGACCGCAGCGTATTCGCGAGGCAACTGGCGTTGCAAACACCCATAGGCGACGATAACTGCTAAATTTTAAGCGGGCTGTCAGCCTGTCTGCTGGCGTACAACAATAAAAAAAAACCATTTTTCTTTTCTTTTTTTGTGCTGTTAATTGACACTTGTGACATTTCTCAAACTCGGATTATTGCAAATAATAACATGCAGGTTCTAGCGCTGTTTAGCTCTATAAGCAGAAAAATAGAATGGTGCTCTTTGCTACTCTGTGCCACCTGTTATATCGCAAGTTGGGATGGTCTGAATAAATCAACCAAATTAGATTGATTTAAATTTTATAAATTAATAAAGCAGTAGTTTTTTTTTACTCTCGTGGAGTTGGTGTTGATCTTCTAATGAAGAAGATTGATATTCGTATTTTATATAAAGAAATGTTTTTATAGATTAATCAAGCATCTCGTCGTGGCGTGGTCCGAGTTTTAAGTCCTGCGACGCCGTCTTCGGGAAAATCGCTCATTTCGCCCAGAGCGTTGATGCAATCAAGTAGGTATATTAGAATCTAACATCAGGTTTAAATAAGGTGATGTATATTAGATGTGTTTTTTGGCTCAGTCTGGTATAATTACAGTCCATAACCTCCCACTGCTGGGCTGGTATACTCGACAAACTTGTCCAAGGCGGATTCGCAGATTACACATACCGGTATTCTCGTAATCTCATAATGTTTTCTTTTACAGTCAGTACTTGACAATAATAGGTAGTTAGGTAAAAAAACTGCCTAAGCCGTGCATGCTATCGTGGAATTCGAATCTACTGAGCTACCGGGTACTACTCAGCCTGGTAGCTAGTTTGTAGTAGTTTCTAAACGCTTTTTTTATATATTTTTAATTAATTTGTAATTTTATATGCCATGTAATGGTGAGATATACACAAAATTTTTACAAAAAAATAAATTTCATTTGATCTACATAATTCTTAAAACGCTCTAGACACACTGTCCTCATTAAAGTCAGTATTGACCTATTTGTTGAGTCGAAAAGAAATTTTTTATTACATACAACTTTTACTAGTTGTTTACATATCGTAGTATAATGTTATAGATATTGTGTCTTATTTTTTTAGATGCACAGACAACAAAGAAACGCACTACAGTTACGAATACGTCGACTCTATCAACTGTTGCACAGGTGCGTTGAACAATCTTTAGCCGTTACATTCTCGTCCGAGGGTCGTGGTCATCATGTATTCCTAATAGCGCCCGAAAATAAACAGCGCTGTGTAACAGTGGCACTTGGAGATACCCGGTGCAGTTTAGACCCTGGAACGCGCCAACTTATATATGAGCTTCTGCCCCTCAGACGAGTCTAACTTATCGTACAGTAGTTGTAAGTGGTCTCGTCTGGCTCTGACTACAGCTTTCTTAGTAGCGCGCTTGGCAGCTCCGTATGCATCGCGATCTTCAGGAGATCTTACCGCTTGCCACTTCTTAAAGAGGGCTTTATTCGCCCTGGTCTCCCTCTGGACTGAGTCGTTCCACCACTAAATCTTGTCACACTTGCTTCCGCCCTTAGACTCGCCGACCAAGTATAGCCGCCTGAATCCTGTCCCAGTATGCTTGAACCGGTTCGCCCTCACCACCGGCGCACTTGTCGTCGGTGGCAGAGGCGAACTCCTGGGACTTGACTTCATCAAGCAGCCACCACCTTACTCGGCGTTGAAGGCATTGACACATTTGCGTTTGGGCTTCACGCAGAGGTCCATGACAAGGAGACGGTGTACCGTACAGCGGCACCGGTGTACAGCCGCACATGCATTGAGAATCTCCTCCCCTTCCACGTTGCGGCTGCCATACCCAAATCCACCATGAATACGCTTAAATTCCCCAAATTCATCACCCACATGACCGTTTAGATCACCACCCAAAACGATCCCATGTGACAATGGAATCCCACGAAGCACTTCTCCTAGTAGATTCCAAAACGCTATCTTATCGGCGTCGCTACAACCGGCCTGTGGCGCGTAGGCGCTTATCAAGTGGGTAACTACTCCACCGACAAGCACCCTCACAACCATAAGCCGATCGCTACAGCGCTTCACCTCCAAAATGTCGTCCAGAGCTCCTCCGAGAGCACTTTGGTGACCCCATTTTCACCACCAGGTGCACTCATGTAGATAAGCTTGTATCCATTTCCAATGAACCGAGATCTGCTGACCTTCCACCGAGTCTCCTGCAGGAACGCCACGGCCACTCTTCGCCTGGAGAGTAAGTACATCGGCCAACTCTCTCGCGCGTCCAGTCAGCGTGCCAATATTCTAAGTTGAGAAGCGGAGTTTCCTTTTGGATCGGACTAATGTCTAGCCGTGCTCGCCCACGGCACGGCAGCCCTAATCCACTTGTCACAGAGTCGAGCAAAGTTCCTGCGCGTCGTTATGCGGCGACGCCCTATCCGTGACAAATCCTTTTCTTGCACGTACCATAGTTTTTTTTGGCTGGTTTTGGTTTTTACGGAAGCGACTGCTGTCCGACCACCCAACCTCTAAAGATTAGATTGATTGCACTCTGTATATTGTTATACTTTAAGACAAACATATTCGTGATTTACGTCATTAAGTATTTCTTTCTTTTTCTTTCAAATCCTAGTAATAATATTAATATTATTCATTTTTGTTTTAAAATGTTATTTATCATAAACAACGCTTATGATACGTGTTTTTCTCTTACAGAGTACATCAAGTGCAACATCCGTTGTTAACAGTGTAGCTACAATAGTCAGTCCGTCAGTCACCCCCAGAACAGTACAACTGGCCAGCGGACGGACTGTCCAGTTGGCGAACCAAACGGTCCACTTGCCAGGGGGACAAGCAGTGCAATTAACCTCCGGACATACCCTCCAACTGTCATCATTGCAACTACCGACTCACAGTGTTCGCCTCCCCAGCGGACAAACAGTCCAGTTGGCAACGTCACAAACAGTTCGACTGCCGGTGAAAACGCCGAGCCCTCGCCCGCAAACAGCGCCTGTAGTTAAAAACATACAAACGACCCAAGCAACTGTACAGATACCGGTATCTACGGTGCAGTTGGCCGGACAAACTGTTCAAATCGCCGGTCAAACTATACAGCTAGCCGGGCAGAGTGTGCAGCTAACCGGGCACACGGTTAAACTGCCTAGCGGGCAGAGTGTTCAAATGGCGGCGCAGAGTGTGCTATCCCCACAGAGTGTACAGTTACCTAGTGGCCAGACAGTTCAGTTAGCCGGAAACGTGCAACCAGTGCAGTTGAGTGGGACAAACTTACAGTTATCCGGTCAAAGCGTGCAACTGAGCCCTCAAACAGTGCAGTTGACTGGACAGACGGTGCAATTAGGGGGTCAAACCGTGCAGCTGCCTAGTGGGCAGACCATACAGTTGTCTAGTGGGCAGACGTTGCAGTTAGCTAGTGGGCAGACAGTTCAGTTGGCGAACCATACTGCGAAACCTGTGGCACAAGTGGTTCGGGCTCAGACGCCAACCGATAAGGCTGCTCCGACGCAACCTATAGTTGCCAAATTATTAACAAATGCACAGGTAATAACGAATCTCATTACATTGTTTATAATCTAATATGTTCAAATCATACAAAAATAAATTATTAGTCTCTATCACCGCACTGCCCGCCATCGGCTGGGCGTTCATCCCCATTTCATGGAGCCTCTTCTTTTTTGTACGCAATAGTTCTCAAAAGGGTTCCTATAACATTATATTCCAGCTAAGATTTTACCATCGCAGTATGGTGATAACTGCAGATACGGGCTTTTTCAAAGGTGTTATAAAATTTCTTCGAGCCCCCACGTTGGCCATGCCTGGATGTTGTAAACGTCCTTAGTCGGCGGTGACCAGCTATCGGGTGGAATTTAAAAGTAGCCAACTTCATTGAAATTTAATAGGTTCTGGTTTTTGATTACTATGATAATCGAAAATCTAAGATGGTTTTGTAACAACTGCTTTTAATTTTAGGGTCAAATGATATCACTTGAGGGTGTGGTGGGGGGCGTGAGGTCGCGGCCTGTGAGGCTGTTGTCGCCGACCACGCGTCTTCAGCGGCCTCTTTTGCTTACCACGCACAAACCTCTGCACAATATTATATTACAGGTACACTTTATAATGATTTGGGTTTTATTATTGCAGAGAAGCAGCAAGCAGGCTGACGGCCTGTATGACTGCATAGTAAGCAGTTACCGTCGCATATAGATGTTTGCGACGCCAGGGGCACAGTTCATCGTTGCCGTTAGCGCATGGGAACTGGAGCATAAGGTTATTATGGCGATATATTCAGAGACCAGGTGTGTTTGCCACTCAGACGGGCTTGGAGCCGTACCACCTAGGGTGGGTTATTTCGTCGCCTTTTACGACAGCCTACAAGGGTCAGTATTCTCATTCCGCCCCTGCACGAAAAAATCATCAGCTTTTAAATTTAACATATTTATCAATAAATTTTAAAATTATTTCTCGCATGACTTGCTACATTAATTTTTACGAAAATTTGATATCGTCAACTTGTAGCCACTGTGGTTGTGTGCAACTGTTTGAAGAGGTACATAAAATATTTCAGCAAAGCGACGGAACCGCGATTCGGGTCACTTCGAGCGGTGGTGTTGCCTCATCTCAATCATTAGTATTAAGTAATTTAGGTAAGAAAATGCAATTTTATATTTAAGCAATTATTCGTGATAGCTTAGTAGTATGATTTTGACTACTTCTTTTTCATACTGAGGATCAGCAGACAGGTTGATGGATCACTTAAGCAATAGGAAGCAGTTACCGCCGCCTACAAGATGTTTGCGACGCCGGGGGCATTTAACACGCCGTCTGCGTAGGGGAACTGGAACCTGGGTCACTCATTCCGGAACAAAACACAGGGTTATTATGGCGAAATACATAGAGACCAGAGATAGTTGCCATAGAGACGGGCTTGGAGCCTTACCACCTAGCTAGGGTTGTTCGGCTTTTGCGACAGACCGCCCCCGGCCGCAGGGGTTGGTGTTCTTACTCCGTCCCTGCACGACAATGACCCACATAAAAAAGTGTAATGGAAGAATATGAACGAAAAATGTCGCGCAGTAGTAGTATCGTATGGGGTGCACGAATTGTTAAATATTGTATTATTATATAATTACATATATTTAACGCATTCGTTGATAAAAAGTTTGCAAGACTTGGGATATTCGTATTTTTTTTATACTTGTATTTATTTCTTCATATATTTTATAGCAGTGTTAATATAACTTTTATGCATTTTTTTTATTTCTGAGAAACAGCAGACAGGCTCACGGCCCACTTAAAAGTAAGCTGTTATCGTCGCCTATGGACGCCTATGGATGCTTGCGAGCACGCTGCTGTCCCATAGGGGTACAGGAACTTGGGTTATTATGATAGCTTACTTTATACCAAGAGTGGTTGCTATCTAGACGAGCTTGGGGTCCTACCATGTAGCTAGGGTCATTTTGTCGCATTCTACGACAGGGGTCGGTATTCTTACTCTACTCTTGCACGGAGAAATCGCTATTTTAATAGCCTTTTATTAGTTAAATATATATATTTCCTGTTTCAGCTGCACAAACAATAACTACGTCTACGAATTCGCCACCAGTTTTAAAATTACAACAGGTAAGAGTAATATGTTTTATGATTTATTGTTACTTTTTGCATTTTTAGTGTTTTAATTCATATTTTATATCATTAAAATTAACACTTCAACATTTAAGTGAAACTATTTTAGTTTATTTTCTTATTCGTCATATGTATAACTGTATTATATACATACTACTATATTAGGTCTCTTCCGACACGCAGATTAGGAAATTACTAGTGGTGTCAATATTCGAATTATTCGAGATGAATTCGAATCGAATAATTCTAATTATTCGAATATTTTGAACCATTCGTATAATTCGATTATTTGATCCGTATTTCAAATTGTATGTCACTATTATTAAAGCATGTTATCCATACACCCCTAGAAATTGCAAATGAATACATATGCTACATAAGTTGTAATTTTTTTTAAATACTTAACAAGCAACCCTTTATTCCTCTATTTAGTTGTAAAGTGTGTAATCTGGGTTACGAAACATCACTTCAACCTTTCAGAGTATGAGGTCATTTAAAATTACAATTAAACCGGGAAACTTCCATAAAAACAATTTTCGAGTTTTCGAGCCCTATCTCTTAGTTAAGTCTTCATTTAAATACCATATAACCACTTAAATTCACCACAAGATACTGACTTGATTCTTACTGACTTTGAAATATAACAACATAATGTTGGAAGATAAACCACAAACTGAAATACGGAAAAGTGGCTGGTAGAGGAGACAATATATCTATGAGGAGTGCAACTTTGGTTGCTCGACCATAAAATATATATAGACTGCTTTTAGCAATAAGGCTGTCCATGAAAAATTAACATAGTTGTGTCTGAAATTTTATGGTGAATTTATAATGGTGTGCAATAACGAATATTTTGTTATATTATACTTAATTTGCTGTCGTTTTCTAAAACGTGTAAGCTATTTTATTTGACACGTAAAAACTTGGCAATTCCATTTTAGGTGAATCCAATACAACAAGTTAAAGTCGCACAGGGAATCAAAATTCTTCAGGTGAATTTTGACAGTATGCACGATTTGGAACAGTTAATCGGTTGAAAATAATTTAATATTGAGAAAATTCTAAAACGTTGAAACAACAGTCGCAACCGCAAATATATCAATCCAATCAAGATTGGAATATGCTGCTGATCTGGCTTCATAGAACCATGCGGGCCAGGCCATAAATCAAAATCTGATTCCTGGCACACGATTATGAGTTTTTAGGGCTGCAAAGAAAGGGTTTTCAAGTAACTTCATATAAAATACATTTTTATCTAGAAATATGATGATAAAATGTTTTCAATTGAAGCACGAGGAGAAAATAATCGGAATTAATTTATTAATAATAAAAAAAAAACAGTTTATTCGTTTAAATTATTAACTTTTCTTTAATATTTCGAATTATATAAAATGTTTACACATAAAAGTATTACGTGATATATTTTTATTACAAGTGATCACATTTTGAACTTAAAAGTTGTAATTTTAAGTTTAAAAAAGGTCTCGTTATTTCATTTTAAATTAAAAATAGATTATTAAATATTTCTAGGTTTTTTTTATTTGTATACAGTAATACAGTAACGTTTTTGAATTTTTCATGAAAAGCATGTCGATATATATATATATATATATATATATATATATATATATATATATATATATATATATATATTATGCACGGTTGACCTAAACACGGCTATATTCTTGGACACACTAACAAAGTAATTATGTGGATTGAATTGGTATTAATTACACCGTAGAATATACATATAGGAGAACGTGCCGAAACCACGTGACCTATTTTTGACAAAATTTTACCCCCCTCCCACTTCGTGGCGACCGTCCTTAGTATGTGAGAAGATTTAGATAGTTTTGACGCAGTAATTCATAAATACGGTTCTCAATATTTTTTTCCAAACAGAAAGTATAAAAAAATATAATTTCCCTAATATTTGTTTTTATTAATACAACATTAAATATTGCACTTATTGACTATGTGACGCAAACTTAAGTCCCATCCTGTGTCCAAACGAGGTATTTTGAAGATCTCCCCTGAAAGGGTCATGTATTTAGATTGAGTATATTATTTAATTAAAAAGTTATAATAATGTCTGAATGTTGAAACTGTCATGGAAAACTTTATTATTTTTATATTATACATGTAGATTTATGAATATTTTAGAAACTGCTGTGAATATAGTTACGAGTTTTCACGGAAACTTGAGTAACAGTTATCATCTAACTTAATTATATGGCTTTTAAGCTGTCGGTGTGCGCGCGCGTCCTAAAAATTTAAGGGTTGTAATTCTAAAGGGTCTAAGTGCCAAAAAAATAAAATCGATATTATTACAAAAATACCATCTATGTACCAAGCCTAATAATAATAATAAATAATAATAAATCTTTATTGTAACACATTATTATAATAAGTCAATAAACCCTAGTCTCCAAACTAGACATTAGTCTGTGTCTTGAAAACTAGTGCCCTCTCAAATCATACAAACAAAAAAGAAAAGAAAAAAACACCAAGATACAAAAGGATACAAAATCTTATATATAAGGTTTGTGTGTGTGTGTGTGTGTGTGTGTGTGTAGGTGTGCGTGCGTGCGTGTGGGTTTTACGCATATGAGAGCCAAATCTATAATTCAACCAAGCCTAATAATATTCAAATGGATCCAAATGCTTATCTCTTTTAATTTTTCACTCATACACAGATGAAGATGTGGCGCGGTCTAAGTACCAACGCACTTTCGCAGAACCTTTTTTGTTATATCTCTAAAACATAAAATCGGCACTTTAAACCCTTAAGAATTACAACCCTTCAATTGTACTGTCATAATTTTTTCTAAACGCATCAAAAGAAGTATAATTTCACAAAACATATCGCTCAGATATGACGACCTCTTTGCGTAACGGATAACGCACATCAGTACACTTGTGGAGGTCACGGATTCGATTCCCGTCCAGCGACTGGGTGTTTATGTATATGTATTTATTTATTTACAAAAGAAAAGTATATATGTAGTATATCAGTTGTCTGGTACCCATATCACAAGTGCTATGCAACTTAGTTTGGGACTAGATAGCGTTGTGTGAAATGTCCTAACATATTTATTTCTATTTTATTTATACACAGATGAACGACTAGGAACCTTCGCCCACGGGTCGCAGCTAATTAATGTATACTAATATTAATGTAACTAAATAAGTACGTGAAGCAGCGATCTTTCTATGACATTGTATGTTGTCCTAATTGCGCATGTAATTCACGGTGAGCACGCTAAAGCTGAGATCATATAATACAATTTCTACACGAACCATGTGCGGAGGCTCCTAATTACTGTGCAATATTTTTTTTTTATTGCTGAGGCAACTAAACAACTTTTCTGCAACATGAACACATAGGCTGACGGCCCACTTAATAGTAATAGTTACCGTCACCTATGGATGTTTGCTACGTCACTAGCAAAACTTCTACGCTGCCGTCTGCGCATGGGAACTGGAATCTGGTTCCATCAGTTGGTAACCACAAGGTTATTATGACGGCATCCTTATAGGTTAAAGGTGGTTGCCGCAGGTTGCCATCAATACAAGCTTGGAGTCCTACCACGTAGCTAAAGAGTTGGCCGCTGGGGATCATATTCTTACTCCGCCCCTGCAGAGAAAATTGAATAATATATATATATATATATATATATATATATATATATATATATATATATATATATATATATATATATATATACATATATACATAGTCAGGTCATAAGTATTGTCACACAGTAAAAACTTTTCTTTTAGAATGCTGGCCACAAAAAAGTTTATTGAATTCGAATTTCGAATTGTTCATGAAAATAAAAAAGGTATACTTTTAGAATTTTACTCATTTTTAAATATGGAGTGGACGCTTAAAGAAGACCGTGTTGCAGTTATTGCGTTGCATCGTTGCAGTTACGCGCCAATTCAAATTTTTAACATACTGAAAAATTTGAATATAACCAAAAGATTCGTTTATCGTACCATCAAACGATACAATGAAGACTCTAGTGTAGATGACAGGTTAAGAAGTGGTCGCCCTCGGTCTGTTAGGACTCCAGCAGTGATAAAAGCTGTGAAGGCACGAATTCAAAGAAATCCCAAACGTAAGCAGAAACTGTTGGCCCTTCAGATGGGGTTAAGCAGAACCACGGTGAAAAGGGTGTTAAATGAAGACTTAGGGCTTCGGGCATATCGAAGAAAAACAGGACATCGTTTGAATGCTCGTCTAATGGACCTGAGACTGAAGAGATGCCGCGCTTTGTTGAAGCGGTACGCGAGAAAAAAATATCGGGAAATTCTTTTTTCGGATGAAAAAATGTTTACCGTAGAAGAGAGCTACAACAAACAAAATGATAAGGTGTACGCACACAGTAGTGAAGAAGCGAGCAACCGTATTCCGCGTGTCCAACGAGGTCATTTTCCATCCTCGCTCATGGTATGGTTGGGAGTTTCTTATTGGGGCTTAACAGAGGTACATTTTTGTGAGAAAGGTGTAAAAACGAATGCTGTTGTGTATCAAATACAGTCCTGACGAACCTTGTGGAACCTGTTTCTCATACCATGTTCAATAACAGGTACTGGGTATTCCAACAAGATTCGGCGCCAGCTCATAGAGCGAAGAGCACACAAGACTGGCTGGCGGCGCGTGAAATCGACTTCATCCGGCACGAAGACTGGCCCTCCTCCAGTCCAGATTTGAATCCGTTAGATTACAAGATATGGCAACACTTGGAGGAAAAGGCGTGCTCAAAGCCTCATCCCAATTTGGAGTCACTCATGACATCCTTGATTAAGGCAGCCGCCGATATTGACATGGACCTCGTTCGTGCTGCGATAGACGACTGGCCGCGCAGATTGAAGGCCTGTATTCAAAATCACGGAGGTCATTTTGAATAAACTTTAATGTCATAAGAATCTATGTTTTGTTAAGTTCATTTTGGTATATGAATGGTTACATAATGAATAAACTTGTTACAATTATTTTACATTAAACATGTGACAGAATTTATGACCTGACTAGGTATATATATATATATATATATATATATATATATATATATATATATATATATATATATATATATATATATATATATATATATATATATATATATATATATATATATATATATATATATATAAGAATTGAAATTATTTCTAGGCCGCGTCGAGTGCGTCAGTGTCGACACCTGGCTCCGTCCGTAGTGTTTTAATGGATGGACAACAGTTGAAACTCGTTGGAGGCAGACACGTCCTAGCTAGGATACTCAGACCGGCTCATCCGCCACAATGATAGTGGCATTGGCATTATGCGAAAGTGCTACTAGGATGACAATTAGATCAAAGGAGGACAATTCAAAATCACATCAATTTGGTACAAAATGTAGTTTATTTGCGCCACCGTTAGGGGCGCTGTTTATATTTGTACAAGTACGTTGATATTATCACTTTTATCCCAGTAAAAATACATTGGTTGTAATTTTTGTTACTGGTTTCGCTTTTATACCCATTGTATGTATACAACAAATTGACGATTCTCATAAAATGTTTTCTATATATACTGTAGATAACTTTCCAAAGAAAAATCAATTTTGTGCCAATAGTTCAAAATTATGTAAATAAAATTTTGCATTGCCACTTTAAAATATCATTTGGTTAACCTGAAGATGTTGATAATGATGTATTTATTTACTTTAGTTTGTTTTATTTGTAAATCTTATTAATCTCTGAAAGAGATTTTATTTAGTATTTTTATGTAAAATTTCTTTATATATAGTTTAGTATAGAAATGTTCTTTATAGTTTTATTGTTTATTACAAATAATGAAATGTTAAATTTAAAAGGGAAAACTTGCAAATTATTTTAAATTTCGCCCTTTCTTCTAATATTGTTAAAGTATACAGACAACCTGAACTAAACCGTTCGCATTAATAAACAATGACATATCTGTTTGATGGAATGTGACGTCACAGGATGGCCGCCCGCCTTTCAGGTTTTGTACTCTACATATAAAAAAAAGTTAAATTTATTTTGTAAAAATAAAATACAATGTATTTACACAAACAAAATATATAATTAATTTTACAAACCATATTCAATATATTTCACATATAAATAAAATAGCCTTTTTTGATTCTTGTATGATTCTTGTATTAATACGGGAGAAGCCTTTGTTCATTTTGTAAGGAGGTACTTTAAAATAAGCTTATTTGCAATATTGTTTTCTGTCATATTACTGAGAGTAACGTCTATAGAATTAGTTGCTCAATTTTTATAAATTTATCTAAATACATATTATTTCAAAACGTAAAAAATAAGATCTTTGG
Source organism: Malacosoma neustria (assembly GCA_963693495.1). Lineage (NCBI taxonomy): Eukaryota > Metazoa > Arthropoda > Insecta > Lepidoptera > Lasiocampidae > Malacosoma > Malacosoma neustria. The sequence continues at coordinate 10,259,708 of OY856385.1, read as the reverse complement.
CTGTCATTGATTTAATCAATGCATGTTTTTCTTTTGTTGTTTAAATCTTACAGAAACTTATTGGTAGAACAAGTTAATACTAATAAAAAAAATTCTCCGTGCAGGGACGGAATAAGGCCTCATTTCGAAGACACGGGGCGTTGCGCGTTGCGTTGAACTTACGTAACGAATGAACGCTTTTCCGTAAAGCACTCAAACAACGCTATATGTTTGAATTGAATGCAGGCCGCGGCGCCACACGCGACGCCCCGCATCTCTATAAATGAGGCCTAGAAATACTGACCCCTGCGGCCAAGGGTGGCCTGTCGTAAAAGGCGACAAAACAATCAGGACTATTTCTACGTATTTTAAGTACTAGATGACTAAAGAAGAGTGGACCGTCAATAAGTATTTAAAGTATTTCGTTAAATAAATTTTTTCAATAATAATGCCTTTTCGTTACTGATCATATATTTAAAACAGAGTATTAATAATTTACTATGACTATATTCTAAATATCTTTACATAAAGGCAATACTAAGATAAATGTGTATATATTTATATTGTTTTATTAAATAAAATTTACATTTATGATTTTGTAAATATTTTGTTTAGGTCAGATGCTCGAAAGAAAATACAAGAAGATTACTTAAAAATAATTTTTATTTTTAATGTAGTTCATACGCCCTCTTACATCTCTTGGCGAAGAAGAGAGTTATTTAGAATTAAGGAATCCACGTAGATCCTAGGGCCTGGAAAAGGATACAAGTGGAATACACCTAGCTTGTGAGAAGTTTTCTGTTAGCAGGTCAGAAGACGGATGCAGCAATAATGCCTGTGAAAAATAAATTATATCAAATTTATTATCCGATATATTTTCTGGGTTTAGTTTGACAAGTAATCCAAGTGGCAGTGAAATAAATGCATTGAGACAATTCACGCAGCGCCGTCTAGTGTCCAAAACAGCAGAGCGCTTGCGTCGTAGCCAACTGATATATTACATGTGACCACTGCTGGAGTTCCGACGAGCGGAAGCAGTTGTGCCTGGAAACTCGCTAATTTTACAAAAATAATTAAGTACAAAATGGCACAAAAAAATTGTGCCTTTTGACGGCAGCGTACACCAAACTGAAGTGCCGGTGAGTTTTGGTTTTAGAGGTGGAATCTTCATGCTCACCATGTGATTAGGAATGGCTACAACGTTGAAGCAACCCTGATTCCGGCTCACTCGACGCCGTCCCGTAAATCCCCACGAACCCAGTAAGGTCAAAATGAAGCACTTACCGCTATTGGAGCTGTGGCAGGAATTGGCTAGGACTCGGCCTTGGCGCTTCCACCACCGGTTGGTGCGTACACGGGGACGGTCAGTAGCAAAGTTGTTTTAGGTTTCCAACGTTTTTTATGTAGTAGACGCGCGTGGTTCCGCGTCGATGCTCAGACAGCCATTTATTTTGAGTTATTGAAAATGGACGCGGCTAGTTGGATGCGCGCGCGCTTGCGCACAAGAACCGAGATTAACGGGGGGAGAGGAAAATGATATCAGGAAAGGGATACTTTACCGGAATATAGTGGCATGTCGCAACACCATGTGTGCGACTCCCGAGTGATGCGTCTCCTGTGCGCTTACTATTGACAAAGGGACGCACGATCTGTCACATTCGAAACCACCCCAGTATTCTACTGCTCGGCGTTTGGGTGGTAAAGATCTATCCGCCATTCTACCATTTCGCTCGGACTTTGCCAGGTTTTAAATCAATGGCATTCCATGTATACGCATTTTTTTAATCGCTGAGCAATAGATATGTTAATGGCCCTCTAAAAAGTAAGCAGTTACTGTCGTCAATGGATGTTTGCTAGGGAAACCATGAACACGCTGCTGTCCTCATATAAGTACAGGAATCTGGGTTACTAATGCCGAAACATAACGCAAGGTTTGGGCGGCATATTTATACACCAGTGGTGGGTGGTTGCCATCTAGATGGGCTTGGAGTCCTAGCACGTTAGGGTTATTTTGTCGTCTTTTACGACAGGCTGCAGAGGTTATTATGCTTACTCCGCCCCTGCACAGAGAAAATGCAGTACTTTATATTATTCCATATACTTTACGTTCCCATACTCACGTTAAATCCAAGTTGCATTCCAAAAAACTTTGAGAGAAAATGATATTCAGAAGTAAAAAATCGGGTGGTAAAACAATTTAATCCATTACTTATTTACATAGTGGATTTTCCAGCGATATAAAATAATTACACAGCATAAGGCATTGACAATTCCTACGAAGAGCCTTTTCCCACTTGAGACCGGATACAATGTGAAACAATGCGATCTAAATAAAAATAAAACTCACTACCTCGCAAATATAAATAAATAAGTACAATATTCTAAAAGGCTAAAATCAGTATCACTTCAGAAGTTTGTAGAATTATTTGTCTTTAAAACTTCTTGTCACTTAAATATTTGTTTTTCGTATTTAATGTTTTAGGTGTGTGAATAACACACATGTACAAATAAGGAAACCCCATTCACTTTCTTGCAGACTATATTACATTTGAGGTTCACAGACAGCAAAAGATTCCATTCGGTTTCAATCAGAGGGACGTCAGCGATAGTCGCCTCTATAAAAATAAACATAACCTCTTTTTGTTTTCGTGACCTATGTTATTTCTCGAATGTAGCGCATACTATTTGGATATCACGTCGTTTTAATTATTTATTATATAATATTGTGCAATCATACACGAATAACAGGATATGGTATTAATAATCGTCACTGATCGGCATTTTATTGTGCTGTAATCATCTGCGAGTAATTGTAATTGTTATAAAAGGGAGATATAGGCGGCGGTCAGTCATTGATAAAGTAAGATACGCTCTGGAAAGTACGGGAAAGAGAGACTATGGATGCCTTCACCACCATCTTGGGGGTATAGGATCGCAAATGATATTAAAATGTAGGTTCTTCTAAAGAAACATGTCCAGTAACTTTCTTCATGCACATTTTTATACCTTTCCTTGTGGAAACGCAAAGGCCACGAGTCGAAGGTGCCAAATTTTTGATTTCGCTACGTATCTCAGGGTCCGATGTGAAAATTTTGGATACTGACAAAAATACTTGTTAACATAGAAGTAGGACCGGACCCCATGACAGTAAGAGCGAGGGTATTCTCCAAGTATTAAGTGGGATAGGCTCGCACACAAATTATCGATAAGGGCCTATATTGTCGTGCAATTTTGCATGATATAAAATTTTAATATGTTTTGTATGTGTCTTATGGTATAATGTACATAAAATATTTCGAAATAGATCGCTCTTTTATGCTACTTTAAAAAGTTATTGGTCAAATATAAACAAACTCTTTTAATTACAGTTACCGTTCCCTATGGATGTTTGCGAGGCTAGGGGCACCACCAACACGCTGTCGTCCGCGTAGGGGAACTGGAACCTGGGTCACTTATCCCGGAACACAAACAAAAACTCATTATCGTGGGATATTTAGAGGCCAGTGGTTGCCATCCAAACTTTTACGAATTCCCATTCGGGTTCATTTGATGCCCTTGAAAGTACTGTACAGTTAGGTTGAAACAGTAAAAATAACTTTAAACTACTTATTTTTCACGAATAAATTTCAAGGGAGCCTTATAAGAGCGATCTTGCAATTCCATCTAAAGGGGTACAACATTCGATACTAGAGGTGTTACATTTTAATTTCTATCTAACCAACCCCCTTACATCATTTTACAGTCCTAACATTGAGTTACATATATAAGTTACACGAGCGTTAAATCATTATGATAAAGTTTCTTCAGTAAATAGTAGATCAATCGAAATTATATTTTCTAATAAGACAATTCTACATTTTGTTATAACGAAATAATTTTCAGTCTTATAACTATTTTTTTATCTATAATAAAAACAAAATTCTAATTTAATCCATAGATATGAGTATTTAAAACGCGTATTCATAATTTATAAAAACATATTTTAGTAAACTATTAAATTTGGTTAATAATACTGATCAGTGTACATTTTAAATAATATTTTAAATTTTCAGAGATATGATATACAATTTTGCTACAACTATTTAGTATGACATATATATGTGCGATATACTAGCAAGCTCATTAATATTACTATGTAAGTTTCTTGCAATTATGTTAATGTTCAAGCCATAAAAGATGGATATATGTAAGTGTATTTGTAAGAATGTTAAGTGTTTCTATGAAATATTGATTCAGGGAAGTATTTTTATACAATTCTAGCAAAAATATTCAGCAAAATCTGACATCAAAATTCTACTGAGGTTAAAAACATTCATCTCGATATATCGTATCTCTGAAGACCACCAGCCTGCCAGCTTCCTCAACGGAGTAGGAAAGCAAATGTATTATAATTTAAATAGGCACTGAATTTTTTGAACATGATTAATTTTGTGATTTAAAGAACATGAGGTATATATTCCAATTCCTAACCTTTACATATAAATAAAACTATTTTTGAAGGATATACCTAGGGTTATAAGCACTCATAAAGAGCCACCGGAGTTAGGAGTTTCTTCATGTTTCCGTCGGTCCCTATACAGTATTCTTTATCCTTGTTGAATTTATCGATAGCAAGGCAAGTGGCACGATATCTTTCGGTCGGACAAGTTATTCTTCGACTGAAAACAGCCGAGTTACCCATCGTACAGACACTTTGTAAACTTTTATCTACTTTGTGCCATTAATAATTATTTGTATATCATTCGATATTATATATGTAATCGTAAAATTAAACGAACTTACCTGAAGTGAAGTTCTATGGAAATTATATGAGATGCTTAGGCGCGATGACACAATGCGAGGATTGTGAAACTACTAGTGATTATATCGTCGGCTTATTGCAAGAACTCATTAACTGCAAAAAATCACTACATACGTTTTTATCTATAACTAGCAGCCCGTCCCAGCTTCGCATGGGTATTTAACAAAAAATTAAACCCTTCTATTTTTTTTCAGTCTCGGGGAAAAACCTCTCTTGACGGGTTCCCCCGGCCCGGGGGGACCGAGGGATATAAGGGACTCCGGAAAAGATGTTCGACCATCCGACTACCCACTAAAAAACCCCGCTGTTCTCCTATCGCCTACGCCCGGGCCCACGGATATATGGTCTGCCGATCTCGTGGCCCGGGCCGGCGCGGGCCCACGCTTTGTCTTAAAGCGGGCCCCTTCTAAAGTGCTGGCGCCAGGGGGTCAGGCTTTCGTCCCCCCGGCGCTCTCTTGTAACAACTCTATGAGTTGAGGGGGGCTGCGGAACAGCACGCGGCCTTTTCCCTCACGGCAATAGTGCGGGCGGCGGATCCTCCCCCGAGGGGCCGCCCGCGGCCGCTTTCTACGGCGGCCGGAGATCGTTGGCGGGAGGGGAGTGCGGTGGCGGACTCCCGCTCCCGTTCCGCCGCCTTCCTTGCAGACACTACTGCCTCGCAAAAGGAGGCGACGGCCGTCCATCCAGGATCGCCCCCGACCATGGACAGAACCAGGGCCGGGAGCGACAGGTCCGCGGCCAATTCCGGACGGGACTCGCATCCCCGTTGCGTGCTAGTTAGGCGTGTGTACGACTACCAGACGACACTCCAGAAAAAGCAGAGTCGCTTGACGTCGTAGCCGGCCCAGCAAGACCAACCGACAGCGAGGATGCAATTCCCGCCCCGGGAACACTCTCTGTGCAGGCGCAGTCGAAATAGGCATGGTTTTGACTACTAAATCAGGTCCCATGGTAGAACCCGGGACCCCAATCAGTATTCGCAACCATCCCATCGGGGACCATGCCACGAACAGAGAGCTAAGTTGGAAAGGATGTAAGAGGTAGACGGAAAGAAAGGTAGGACTCTGTCGCCTCGAACGGAGAGGGGAGTGAAGCGACGGATGCTCGGGCACCTCGGGTACGCACACCCGTGCACTCCTCGGACAGAGGAGCGAGCGCCCCTGGGGGCAAACCCTTCTATTTGCGTCAGGTTACTAAAAAAATAAAATTATAAAGAAAGTTTGAATATTATTATTTCTATGAGCTTTTATTTTAATGATTTTTTTTTGCTATTACTTTTTATTTATTTTTCGTTATTTTTTAATAAGTATTCTAATTTTTGTAAAAACCCCAGTGACGCACGCCTACATTGCATAAGGTGCTGCCTAGCTAGCCGAACAGGGTGAGCGGCTACCACGCAACATTTTTCTAATACTTACATTTTTAAACTCGTGATATCTTTCGAATGGAATATCCGAATTCAATAATTCAAAAAGTTATATAAAGGTATTGAAACAGTTTTGAATATGAAGTAATTTATTTTGATAAGGATTAATACCAAGATCCAAATAAAGAGCCTTTTCTAGGGGCGGCATTTCAATTAATTTTTTAAAATAAAAGAACACTTATTGTGGCATAACTATAATAGTTAGACATATGCTATCGCGACACTTTTTGTAAATAATGATGTGTTCTGCAAAGTTGTAGTACATTATTTTATTCTATCATCAATAGTTTTCGCAACGCACGCGATTTAAATAATATTTTAGGTAATTTTTTTACACTTTGGGTTACATTATTAGAGTTTTAGTAAGGATCCCTAATTTTTTTGAAAATATAGCCTATATAGCCCTAATATAGCCTATGTCACCCGGGGATAGTGTAGCTTCCCAACAATGAAAGAATTTTTTAAATCGGGTCAGTAGTTTCGGAGCCTATTCAAAGCAAACAAACAAACAAACAAACAAACAAACAAACAAACAAACAAACAATCAAATCTTTCCTCTTTATAATAGTAGTATAGATGGGCTCATTTTTACATACCTATTCTACAAAATGCAAAAACACACTAATTTCTAGCTGGCCAATTTAGCCGTTACGTCTTTGGCTAATCAACATAACCACTAACAATTCCAACTAAAATGCTGTTTTCCCAAAATAATGAAATGTCACTTAATGACTTCTTGCAATAAGCCGACGATATGAAGGTTATCTCGGACTAAGCATTTCATATAATTCGTTTATTCAGTTATTGGCGTCAACTATCTTCAAACGTTTCTCCGATCGGATGAAATTATGTTACATTGTTACAATTATTTCAATATCGTACAGTTGATGGTCGATCGTCGTGGATCGTCTTAAACTGCGTGAATTTTCTTTGGCGTTTTCAAAAATTATTATTATATGTTTAATCATCGCGTGTCAAATCGTAACGTATATAAACACTGAATGAAATTTTATACCGTTGTTCAATAGTAACGATATAAAAGATATCATTATTCAATAATCATAAAATAACTAAAATATTTGACATTATAATCTGTGTTAGACTGCGAACTATTCAAATATTATTTTTATCCGTGCAGGCGACAAAACAACCCACCTACGTGGTATGGCCCCAACCCCGTCTGGATGGCGACCACTTTTGGTCTTAAGTATGCCGCTATAATAACTTGTTTTCTAGTGACCCAAGTTCAGCTGTACCCTTATGGGACAGCAGCGTGTTCGTGGTGCCGCTGGCGTTGCAAACACCTATAGGCGACGGTAACTGCTAAATTCTAAGTGGACCGTCAGCCAGTCTGCTGTAAAGGTAAGATTACTTAAGTTGAAATGCACCCAAAAACAGTATTAATTACATGTAAAAATATTATAATTGGATATTTAAAGAGCCTACACGTTATGGCGGCTAATTCCTAAGTGCCTGAAATGCCTAATGTACAATCAGAGCCACAACAGTTGAATTAATATTATTCGAATTGAACGCAAAATCAATTCGAATAATATTAATCAGACTGTCAACCGTCTGCTATCTACGAATTATTATCACCTATCTAAACAATTCAGTCGACAGGAATTCTAACACCAATTAACAGGTCATGCTATTGAACACAAATAAGCAAATATTTATGTTGCCATCGGTGAGTTCCTTTAATAATGGAACGTATGTTCCTATATTAAAAGAACTCATTCAATTTATTAATAGTGTTTTCAGTTGCTCCGTAAGTTTTCGTAAATCTTTATACCTACATATACACAATATTCAGTAGAAATCTGAAGAAATAGCGTTTGTGTAGGTTAAGGAGCTATCTGAAATTTTGAAAATTAATGTTTTTATTGCCCATATAATTCTAAGTACCTACTTAACATGTATATTTTACTTGTTTTAAATTTGTTCTCAATTCCATCAAAATGGCATATAAACCATATGTCAACAATTAAAAATTTATTGTTTTCGAAATAGCTAAGATATGAACACGATTGTACATGAAGCATTATGTGACGTATTCAGAAATAAGCTAAAAGCATTTGAATGATGTATTCACTCCTCGCCTTCTTCAGCGTTTTCGGCATCGGCAGTCAACAGTTGAGTGTTGTCATCAGCGGCCACCTTATGGAACAAGGGTTACATGTTAGAGATAATTAAAACTAACAAAATGTGATCGAGTATTGATTAATTTAAATAATCTTGAATTGAATTAAAATGAAAACGTTATAAGTGCAATGTGAATGAAATCAATAACATAAACGGTCATCCAAAAAATAACTTTATCAGTATGCATTTATTCTGTATGAACGCTTTTGGTCTATTGATTTGATTAAGTTTAGTAAGAATTTTTAAAGTATATTATGTAAGTATAACTGTATATTATGAAAATGTTCACAATAAGATTACACTATTTAGTTGATTTACACTATAAACAGTGAGACTTGGAGATACAAGACTGGCAAAATGGAGTGAAATTTTGTGATTTTTATTTCCAACTTATAACAATACGTGTAAACTTCAAATCAATATATGATAATAGTTCCATAATAAATCGGTCCATGGGAACCGGCTACCAGCATTCAAATAAAAAACGAATTTTTTAATTGTCCATCTCAAACTGCATTTTTGTAACTCAACCAAATTTATAAAATTTCTAACTTTTATGATAAAGAAATAATAGTCTATTTCCTTACAGAGTTCTTTACATTCACTTTGCAAACAAAATCGATAACTCTGAGCCACCCCGTCTTGAGTGTCGGTCATTCACCTTACAATTCCAATTACGCTTTGGTCCTTTTATTTATCTTTCAACAGTTTCAGCTTTTCAAATAAGGAAAAATACCGTCTTCCTGCATTTATATCCTTAAAAAATACGTTTGGAAATTGGCATTAAAGTCTTCGATTTTTTTTGTATACTTCTTCAAAATAAATTAATGTTAACAATATATACCTAGTCAGGTCATAAGTATTGTCACACAGTAAAAACTTTTCTTTTAGAATGCTGGCCACAAAAAAGTTTATTGAATTCGAATCTCGAATTGTTCATGAAAATAAAAATGTATACTTTTAGAATTTTACTCATTTTTTAAATATGGAGTGGACGCTTAAAGAAGACCGTGTTGCAGTTATTGCGTTGCATCGTTGCGGTTACGCGCCAATTCAAATTTTTAACATACTGAAAAATTTGAATATAACCAAAAGATTCATTTAGCGTACCATCAAACGATACAATGAAGACTCTAGTGTAGATGACAGGTCAAGAAGTGGTCGCCCTCGGTCTGTTAGGACTCCAGCAGTGATAAAAGCTGTGAAGGCACGAATTCAAAGAAATCCCAAACGTAAGCAGAAACTGTTGGCCCTTCAGATGGGGTTAAGCAGAACCACGGTGAAAAGGGTGTTAAATGAAGACTTAGGGCTTCGGGCATATCGAAGAAAAACAGGACATCGTTTGAATGCTCGTCTAATGGACCTGAGACTGAAGAGATGCCGCGCTTTGTTCAAGCGGTACGCGGGAAAAAAATATCGGGAAATTCTTTTTTCGGATGAAAAAATGTTTACCGTAGAAGAGAGCTACAACAAACAAAATGATAAGGTGTACGCACACAGTAGTGAAGAAGCGAGCAACCGTATTCCGCGTGTCCAACGAGGTCATTTTCCATCCTCGCTCATGGTATGGTTGGGAGTTTCTTATTGGGGCTTAACAGAGGTACATTTTTGTGAGAAAGGTGTAAAAACGAATGCTGTTGTGTATCAAAATACAGTCCTGACGGACCTTGTGGAACCTGTTTCTCATACCATGTTCAATAACAGGCACTGGGTATTCCAACAAGATTCGGCGCCAGCTCATAGAGCGAAGAGCACACAAGACTGGCTGGCGGCGCGTGAAATCGACTTCATCCGGCACGAAGACTGGCCCTCCTCCAGTCCAGATTTGAATCCGTTAGATTACAAGATATGGCAACACTTGGAGGAAAAGGCGTGTTCAAAGCCTCATCCCAATTTGGAGTCACTCAAGACATCCTTGATTAAGGCAGCCGCCGATATTGACATGGACCTCGTTCGTGCTGCGATAGAGGACTGGCCGCGCAGATTGAAGGCTTGTATTCAAAATCACGGAGGTCATTTTGAATAAACTTTAATGTCATAAGAATCTATGTTTTGTTAAGTTCATTTTGGTATATAAATGGTTACATAATGAATAAACTTGTTACAATTATTTTACATTAAACATGTGACAGAATTTATGACCTGACTAGGTATGTGTATTCAATTAATTTCTATTTGACTACATTCAATTTAAGAACCTAAGAACTCCCTCCTTGATGAGATCGAGTGTAGATTTAGTCTGAAACTCCATAATTATGTGAAAATCATTAAATACTATGAAAAACAAATACAATTCGATGTGGTTATGTAAACGGTTAGATACTATTTTAAATATCAACAGGTTCTTTTACAGGGGACATTATATATTAATTTTGAATGTCAATGTCATATACATTATTTTCTTGTATTATATAATTTATAAAAATAATAGCACTAAAACTTATATACTCGTATAACATAATGCATATAAGACAAAAATCCTAGAAACCTTTTTATAAAAGTAATCTAGTGTCGTTTTAAAACTGCATTTTTAGAAAGAAACTACGGTAAATATTAATTTTGCCATACATTACCCCAATTTTAGCGGCGGCGGCGGCGTGCGTGCGCTTTCGACGCTTCACAGCAAGCGCGAGCAACAAAACTAATGCTACTGATGACAGAGCTGCTACCAGGAGTGGCAGCAACAAGTTGTCTCCCGGAGAATAATCCTGAGGCAAATAAAATAATATATCATCAATGTAAAGTAATTTAGTTGCCAGCACTTTTTGCAGGAGGGGTAGACCTAAAAAATGCTGGCTTGACCGTCGATCGTCGATGAAAAATAGATCGTCTACTATTGTAGACGATCGACGACGACGTTCAACGAAAAAGATCATTTCCAAGCATGGTGAACCAGCACAAACCATATCAAAATGCGAGTTTCATCAAAAAAATATCATGCTTAATTTGGTGGGATTACAAAGGTATTATGTATTTTGAGCTGCTTCCAAAGAACTGAATGATAGACTCAGATGTTTATTGCCAACAACTTATGAAATTAGAGGAAGCAATCAAAGAGAACAGGCATGAATTGGCAAATCGCAAAAGAATCGTGTTCCACCACGGCAATGCGAGGCCTCAGACATCTTTAGAAACATGTACGTAACTGTTGGAGCTAGTTTGGGAAGTGATGTCTGAAACTAATATAAAACATTTAAATAAAAAAAAAAACAAATACCAAAAATGAAAACAATACCATTTTATATATTTTTACACGAAAATACAAAATAATGACGTTTGAAACTGACAATACGGGTATGCAGTATGATATTTTAATAAATGATTCAGATATCGTATGAATATTTTTAGCTTGATATTTAGAAATATAAAATTTTAAACTGATTTCTCGAACTCCATTTGCGACCTACAGCTGAACGATCACAGGCTAGCCATTATCAAAAGGTTATTTGTGTATACATCTATAGGATTGCTATGCCAACTTTCTTAATATGGTTCTGTTGAATTGAAGGGATAGGTCTCTATGACACAAGCAGGCACTACGAGTCACGGAGGTGAATATGCTGCGGTGGATGCGTGGAGTAACGCGGAATGACCGCGTTAGGAACTCTCGCATTCGCGGCAGCCTTCATGTGCGTAACATTGCGGATAAATTGCCGGGAGTGTTGCGTTCGCTGGTATAGCCACGTTGTACGGCAACCCGCTGCTTACGTGGAGAATAAATGTCTGGGGCCATGCTGCCTCCGCCGGGCCCCGGCAGGAGGGGTAGACCCAAAAAGTGTTGACGTCGCGCGTCGTAGGGACTGATATGCGTGCCAATGGACTGACCACCAAAGATGCCGAAGATCGTGCGAAGTGGAGAAGAAAAAGTCAGAATACGGACCCCGGGCGCCGATGCGAGAGTTTGGGTTGCAACCGGGATCCAACGCTAAGATGATGATGATATGCCAATTTTCATAATCCTCTATCCGCGCAATTTTCGAAAACAGAGAGACAAAGTTTTCGCTTCACGTTTTAATATATACATAGATAAGCTATACATAATATATATATATATATATATATATATATATATATATATATATATATATATATATATATATATATATATATATATATATATATATATATATATATATATATATATTATAATTGATTAATTTTTTTTCCATTAGGTCCGATTTTATTAATCCCGTAGCAACCACCGCCATCCCATAAAACAATATTTATCCGTGCAGGGGTAGAGAAAGAATACTGACTTCTGCAGCCGGAGTCGGCCTGTCGTAAAAGGCGACAAAACAACCCACCCTAGCTAAGTGGTAAGGCCCCAAGCCCATCTGGATGGCGACCACCTTTGGTCTTAAGTATGCCGCCATAATAGCTTTGTTGTGTTCCGGTATTAGTGACCTAAGTTCCTGTACCCTTATGGGACAGCAGCGTGTTCGTGATGCCACTGGCGTTGCAAATACCCATAGGCGACGGTAACAGCTAAATTCTAAGCGGGCCGTTAGCCTGTCTGCTGTCCTACAGCAATAAAAAAAACACATTTATTTTGATTATTTGTACAAATAAAATAGCTAAAATCCTTTTCTATTGATGCCAGTAAAACGTATTTACCTTCAACAAGTGATCGTGCCGTCATTTAATTTAGATTATGGATAATTATAAAAAATTACTCATTTTACTGACAGTACAATTAAGTGAAAGGCTGTGCTAGATTTATTGCATAAAATCTTTAATTAATCCTGTTGGAGTCGGTATTTTTGTTAAATTATGTTTATTATTTTTGTTAAGTTAATTTTAGATGATATATTTATAGTGTGGTTAACAATTTGAACAATTGACTGTGTGTTGTCAAAGGCGATCGATAGCTACTGGGTCGCATACAAGTAATGAAGATAACGACGCAATTGAATGCATAGTTTTATACTAGTGACAATGCTTATATCATAGCAGAGCGTAGGTACATCTGATTCATGTGATTCCGAAATGAGAAATACATTCAACCGGAATGGGTTGGAAGGAGTGTGAGAGGGAGAGAGTAAGAAAAATATTTTATACTCTTAATATAATGCAGAATAAAAATGTGTTTTGAATTTTTAATATTTCCTTAATCCTTTATCTTTACTTATTTTACATACAAAAAATAAATTTTTTGAAAAATTGTTTAGTACTGAGCTGAAAAGACTCAATGAAAGGAGGTTAGACATCCAGTAGATGGCAAACAGAGCAGTCGTAGACTAAGTGCGTAGGTATTGTAGTAAGAGACGTCTGAGAGCTGTGCTTATGGCCTGGACATGTCTGAAAGCTTTCACTGGAAGAAGTTCAACTCAATGTCTCAAATAGTTGACTTGATTGTAATGGTACAATCCAAGCAGCAAAAATAATTGATATTGATTGTAGGTTTGTATTTTGTAATGTTTATTTGATGAACACAAAGAAGCCATTGACAAAGACCGTATATTCTTTGTAAATGTGTAAGCAAAACTTGAAAAAAAAAATGCTTATTTCAGATGCAAATTAATTGTTACTGCTGCATAAACTCAGGTGAATTGTTGCAATCCAATATGTATTATTTGGTATTAACCTAACTAATATTAATAACACAATATTATGAAACAGTAATTTATAACGAGGCTAGACTGGAGGAAATAATACTTTCAGTCGGTAGGCAATTATATAACACGATTAAACATGTTAAAGGTTTTACATCTATACTAAAAATCATGTTATATAAGTAATTTATCTGCAATGGTTAAGTACATCGTATCCGCTTTCATAATTTACTACCTAGTAATGAATGAAATTAGTACCAGCTACCGCGATCAAGCAATTATGTTCCAATCGAGTAAAGTATACATCACGTATATTGAAAAATAAAGTAACATCACTTACGGTCCATTGAAAGTGGGACAGCGTATCTACAAATGGCCACCGAGCTCCGTACCATCCACCTTCTCCAGCTTTCGATACCGTCACTTCATCAGTATCAGTCCCTGGTGCTACGGATTCCACTTCATCAACTTCTAAAGACTCTTTGAACTCCTCGTCGTCATCTACTGACAACATGGTATCTTTCAAGTCTCTAAATTTCGATCTATCAATAATAGTAGTAAATTCTTTTGATATGGGATACCTAGTGGGGCTACCTATAGTAGTTATAAGTACGTCATCAAATATTTTTGGATTCATAGTAGGCTTTTCCGTTGGAGTGTATGTTTGTGAATAATATTTTATTACGTTTCGTAGAGTGATTGGTTCGGGGGTGACTGTAGGTCGAATTATAATGTCTTTTTCCCAAGGTTTTATCGTGTCCTGCACTGCCATGTGGTTAACACTAGAAAGAGTTCCCGTGAAAGGAACTTGATCAATTTCCTCACTTGGTACAGGTTTTGTTGTTGGGAAGACAGTAGAACTTTTCCATGATCTTAAAGCTGGCATCGTCCAAGGTGGTGTTGTCGCTCTTTCCCCAGTAACTGTAGATGTAATAGTGGACAGCGTAATAGGCGCTACAGTAGTTGTAGAAATATCCGGTTTTATTTCTGTCATGGTAATAATTTCAGATAAAATCTTGAGTTCTTTCTTCCGAGACTTAGCTATTTCGCGACCAGCCGGTGAGATTGGAGCGGATGTTACCACTTCACGGTGATCCGTTAAGATCTTACGAGAGAACAGTGCACCGTTCATAACGTAAAGTGGAACCGCAGCGAGCGCTAATGCAACGATAACTCCGAACATGATGAGTAAAACATATTTCACTGTTGATTTCCTACGTGATCTTCGCACATGAATAGATGGACTGTAATCTCTTCCTTTGCCCTTTAATCCACTATTGTTCAGAACTTCCTCTGTTTGTGGAAGGATAGTATATTGCAGACTGTTTTCACCGTGTCTCACCGTCTTGTACATGTTGATTATTTAAATATTAATAACACTATATTAACGTCTTGTCAAAATTAACAAATATCACATACTAGTGGTTCACTGTAAACGAATGTCACTGTACTCGTAAATTCCTTATGCAAAACATCAATATTGAGAACAATCGGTGTGTAACATCGCATTTACTCGCGCTTTGTGCAGCGTTGTCTCGCAAGTTGGTTACGTTTTTGTTGGAAAAGTCGTAGGGCGCACGCGCGACAACATTGAGCGGCTGCGCGTTCCCCTATCTCGCGGCTTGTCCCTCAAGCTTTTGAGGTTATGGCGTGGAAGCCGGTTTATATGCAACATTTTTCAAATTGAGAAGTAAGAATGACAGCTACAAATATTTAATAATTTTTTTATGACAAAAATGAAAGTCAAATAGTTATGCCAATAAATTTTATAAAAACTAACTCTTATGATGTACCTTATATAAAATAATACGTAATAGTCATAATTTTTCTTACGCCATTAATACTGAGGCCGTATAAGTCCAAATTTATGGAGGTATCGATATGAAACACAAACGATTCAAGCGACCCTATTTTCTAGATTCGAAGGAATATTTATTCTGTCGAATGAAACGAAAAATTTGTTTTCGGTCCTGCGTAATAATGTAATCGGGCCGATAGGGGTCCGTTGAGCGATTCACTGTGAAATAGAGCAAACAGAATTCGTGAAAACGTTTTCATGTTGGAGAGAAATGTTTTACTGTGCATGTAGGATTAATTTAAAATATTTTTCTTAGAGATTGCGTAGGATAGTCAATTTAAAAGATTCACAAATGTTTTTTCTGAAATGATGATTCAGTGCATTAAATTATGATGGAGATTATGACTCAGACTTCCTGTATTGTCCAATTTTGTAGCAATTGAGTTGCATAATTAGTAACTTTAACACCTACAGAGATCTTTTTTATCCAAAGGAAACCGAATGACCAGTACCACGCCGAACTCCGTGGGGAAGTCGACGTGGTTATGTCGGTCTTACTGTTCGAATCATATGCAGCCGTCTTTGCGCTGCTGAAGTGCTGAACAAAATGAGATGGCTAGCGGCGGCCGAAACGGAATACCGATTAAAACCGCGGTCACCTTCCTTAGCTTTATGTGGGTGGGTTTCGAGATCATCTCGTAAACTATATAGTCATACATAAGCAAGCTTGCTCTAAGTATATAGTATTTATGCAACTATTAGCCATTTACTCGCATTTCTTATATTTGATTTAGTACTGACATTCTATGTATAATATCTTTCGTTAAGCGATATAATAGTACAAGAGTGAGCAAAAAGCTTTGGTAATTTAGACCGACTTGCACAACCAATCACTAAACCGATTTAGCGCTAAACTTATTTAAATCGTCATTCTGTCCCTGTCACATTGACAATATTTGACAGGAACAGAATGACGATTTAAATAAATTTAGCGCTAAATCAGTTTAGTGATTGGTTGTGCAAGCCGGCCTTAGAGAAATCTTACCACTCTAGCATTAAGTATAATAT
This sequence comes from Malacosoma neustria, assembly GCA_963693495.1. Lineage (NCBI taxonomy): Eukaryota > Metazoa > Arthropoda > Insecta > Lepidoptera > Lasiocampidae > Malacosoma > Malacosoma neustria. The sequence continues at coordinate 10,242,939 of OY856385.1, read as the reverse complement.
TTGCGGCCGCAGCGGGCAAATGGCGAACGCACCGTGCGAATACTAATCCACCTGACCTTGTACAAAATCACGTTTCCTTTCGAAATTGGTTCGTGTATGCGATATTTTTAGAATAAAAGTAAAAAGAGAACGGCCATACAAAATAAAAGGGTGGCTCGAATCGTCTTGGCTTTTTGTTTCGCCAACATTTTTTACTCGTAACTCAGATTTGGTGAACGCTGTTAGATAATAAACTTACCTACTTCCGTATCTTTACAACGATTTCCTATTATGTAGGAACTTGTTCTGTGTAATGATAGGAAAAATAAAAATACCTTTGCTGCTTTATAAAATGCGTTGAAAGCATTCGGTATCGGATATTTATATTACTTAATATAATAAAATGTTAATTGTTGTTAGTTTATAATAAATTGTTATGAGTTATTGGAATTTTACGGTATCTATTAATTTTAATTTATTAAATTTTAGGGAACTCAGACAAAACCAAAATACAACACTAGTCATAGGGAGAAGGATGGGGTTCCTTGAGGTTTCATATACTACGGATAGTCCCCAAAGGAAGGGAGAAGGAAAAAATTGACAACAGTAGGTTACTATGGGTGCGTTTCCTTACGAAGTTTAAAACAGTCGGGAACTAATTTGCGTCACCAAGACGTAGTCACCAATCACCATCTAAGTGTTTTTACTGTTTGATTCTAAATCTTGCACTTTGGGAAATAAGGCACAAATCAATGCGCTTGCATAGATCATTCTCGGTGATTCTTCCTTGTTTTGGATCAATAAGAGAGAATGTGAATGGAATAGAAGTCGCTAAATCTCTTATTTCGAGAAACATTTGCCATTTGACTTCCTTGGAGTATTTTCAGGTACCCAGTAGCGTAGTGATATCAGACGTTCCAATATTTTAATTTTTGTTTCCAAATAAAAGTTTTGTTTAAAAAAACCTTTCTCTAAATGTATTATCGATGTTTTTGGCATCATAACAGCTTGAAAAATTTATACAAATTAGGTATATACATAAAGGCTCCAAAAAAGCTGAAAATATTTTGTTAATTTTTTTATTGCTCTTATTGAGATCATCCGTACAATAAATTATGCAAGTAACAAAATGCAAGCCACCCGTTACTTGGTAATGAATACATACGGTTTGCAACCACTATTAGATAGATATTAGACAGATACACAGTTACAGGGCCTGTGGATATGCGTAGGACCACGCGTACACTAGTACAATGACATCGCCAAAGCAGCTATTTTCGTAAGCTCCTGGAACAGGGCCAGCTCGGCGGGCATCGCGTAAATAAACGGACATGACAAACGCATACTGTGCTTCTATCGGATTTTGACTGAATGCATTACAGGCTCATATTGGATAAACGGAAGTAAGAACATACATACATACATATAAATCACGCCTCTTTCCCGTAGGGGTAGGCAGAGACCACTTCTTTCCACTTGCTACGATCCTTACATATTTGTTTCGCTTCGTCCACTTTCATTATTCCCTTCATACATGCCCTTCGGTTTAGGGTACTCTTGACCTGGCCTTTTTTCAAGACGTCGCTGATCTTGTCTTGAAACGTCCGCCTAGGTCTACCCCTTCCAACACTTCCATTCACACTCGCCTCATACACTTTTTTGAGCATTTCTAAACTAAAAAGCTAAGATTGTTTTATTGATAATACAAACATCGATACAATATTTACAATACAGAATTATATCTATATATGTATTACGATAATTCACACAGCGCCATTTTGTTCCAAAGTAAGTAGTATAAAACTAGCACGACAAAATAAGCACTTGTGTTATGGGTACTAGACAACTAATATACTGGCAGAAATTCATCTATAAGTTGGCGCGCGCCAACTTATAGACCAGGGTCAAAGTGCTAGAGGATATTTCCAAGTGCCACTGTGTAAAAGATCCTGTGGGCAACCTGCTATGCACGGACCTCGCAGTGAAAGAGAGATGGCACTCGTATTTCCACGAGCTGCTAAACAAGCAGCACAAAGAGGTGCAGCTGCCAGACCTTCCTCCGAATCAATGACTTTTGGCGACACAGAACCCTTCTCCATCACTATCGGAGTACACCAGGGATCCGTCCTTAGTACGTTTCTGTTCAGCGTGGTATTAGACGTACTGTCAGACAGCATCAGAAAATGAGGCCGTCAGCCTGTCTGCTGTCCTACAGCAATAAAAAAAAGATATTTGACATTAGTGTCAATTAGCCTCTTAGTCTCTGGTGCCTCACGACAGTGTCGTGATGGAAAAAGAAGGGAAAATGTTTATTTTTCTAACAGTACACAAGGAAGAGAAGGTGGTAGTCGATATGCCAGGTTAAAAAATTTGTGATATCTTCATCTATACTACTATTATAAAGAGGAAAGATTTGATTGTTTGTTTGTTTGTTTGTTTGCTTTGAATAGGCTCCGAAACTACTGACCCGATTTAAAAAATTCTTTCATTGTTGGGAAGCTACACTATCCCCGGGTGACATAGGCTATATTATATTTTCAAAAAAGTTAGGGATCCTTACTAAAACTCCAATAATGTAACCCAAAGTGTAAAAAAATTACCTAAAATATTATTTAAATCGCGTGCGTTGCGAAAACTATTGATGATAGATTAAAATAATGTACTACAACTTTGCAGAACACATCATTGTTTACAAAAAGTGTCGCGACAGCATATGTCTAACTATTATAGTTATGCCACAATAAGTGTTTTTTTTATTTTAAAAATTTAATTGAAATGCCGCCCCTAGAAAAGGCTCTTTATTTGGATCTTGGTATTAATCCTTATCAAAATAAATTACTTCATATTCAAAACTGCTTCAATACCTTTATATAACTTTTTGAATTATTCAATTCGGATATTCCATTCAAAAGATATCACGAGTTTAAAAATGTAAGTATTAGAAAAATGTTGCGTGGTAGCCGCTCACCCTGTTCGGCTAGCTAGGCAGCACCTTATGCAATGTAGGCGTGCGTCACTGGGGTTTTTACAAAAATTAGAATACTTATTAAAAAATAACGAAAAATAAATAAAAAGTAATAACAAAAAAAAATCATTAAAATAAACGCTCATAGAAATAATAATATTCAAACTTTCTTTATAATTTTATTTTTTTAGTAACCTGACGCAAATAGAAGGGTTTGCCCTCAGGGGCGCTCCTCTGTCCGAGGAGTGCACGGGTGTGCGTACCCGAGGTGCCCGAGCATCCGTCACTTCACTCCCCTCTCCGTTCGAGGCGACAGAGTCCTACCTTTCTTTCCGTCTACCTCTTACATTCTTTCCAACTTAGCTCTCTGTTCGTGGCGTGGTCCCCGGTGGGATGGTTGCGAATACTGATTGGGGTCCCGGGTTCTACTCTGGGACCTGATTTGGTAGTCGAAACCATGCCTATTTTGACTGCGCCTGCACAGAGAGTGTTCCCGGGGCGGGAATTGCATCCTCGCTGTCGGTTGGTCTTGCTGGGCCGGCTACGACGTCAGGCGACTCTGCTTTTTCTGGGGTGTCGTCTGGTAGTCGTACCCACGCCTGACTAGCACGCGACGGGGATGCGAGTCCCGTCCGGAATTGGCCGCGGACCTGTCGCTCCCGGCCCTGGTTCTGTCCATGGTCGGGGGTGATCCTGGATGGACGGCCGTTGCCTCCTTTTGCGAGGCAGTAGTGTCTGCAAGGGAGGTGGCGGAACGGGAGCGGGAGTCCGCCACTGCACTCCCCTCCCGCCAACGTAGGCCGCGTCGTCGGCGCCAGAGGGCGGGCAACGATCTCCGGCCGCCGTAGAAAGCGGCCGCGAGCGGCCCCTCGGGGGAGGATCCGCCGCCCGCACTATTGCCGCGAGGGAGAAGGCCGCGTGCTGTTCCGCAGACCCCCTCAACTCCTAGAGTTGTTACAAGAGAGCGCCTGGGGGACGAAACCCTGACCCCCTGGCGCCAGCACTTTAGAAGGGGCCCGCTTTAAGACAAAGCGTGGGCCGGCGCCGGCCCGGGCCACGAGATCGGCAGACCATATATCCGTGGGCCCGGGCGTAGGCAATAGGAGAACAGCGGGGTTTTTAGTGGGTCGAACATCTTTTCCGGAGTCCCTTATATCCCTCGGTCCCCCCGGGCCGGGGGAACCCGTCAAGAGAGGTTTTTCTCCGAGACCGAAAAAAATAGAAGGGTTTAATTTTTAATTTTTTGTTAAATACCCGTGCGAAGCTGGGACGGGCTGCTAGTTTGATATAAAGTTATTAAAGTTTTAAGAAACGTTTCTGCTTTCTTGTCGCGGAGAAATGGGACATGCGGTGTATATACATGTATACATGTATATGAAAACTTCAATTTTTTCGATTTACTTTTTTATGTTATTCGACCAGCGAAGCGGGCGGGAACGGATAGCTTATGAATAATTTTATACAAATGCGAAGTAAACTTCACATTACTAAGGTAAAAAAATAATACTAGTTAAAATATTAATTAATAATTTTAAGTTTTAGTCGCGCGGATCAGTTGTTAATGTCCAAATGTTTAATGTCAATACAATGATATTTAGCAATAATAAAGCTATTTAAATAACGTATGCAACCTTGAGGGTTCAAAGCACATCCTGTCAGCGAGTTTTACGAGGTTTGCCTAAATAAACATTCACGCACACGTGCGTTGTTCGACGTTTGTACCGATAACTGCCCGAAGCCCGAACGAAACTTTAGTCCATCTTAAAAAAAATGCCAAATAATATTGTTCGAACGTTTACAAATTTTAAGGAACTACCTGCTGTGAGGCCACAAAAGTTTTTACAACGGTCCTTTATATAATAAGCAACGCTTTCTAAATATGGGTCCGTCCCAAAAGTCCCAACCAAAGTAACTTGAGATAAATTTTTCTTATCTTATCAGCAATTGAAACTAATTCTTATATAATCGAGTTGGTCCATAGAGGTTGAATAAATGAAGAAGTGTTTAGAAAGAGCGTTTATTTTCCATGAAGTATTTTTGATAAAATACTAAAATTAATATGTTCTTCGATACAGTAAGCGAAGGTTGACAAAAATTATCACAATAGCCAAAGGGTCTGGGTTTGTCGAGGGTCAGATTCAATTCAAACAAGGCTTTGTTTGGTCGAAATTTTTCAACACGATCTTGCTACATTTTGGAGCTTTCGCACTTTAAAATGTAGGATCGGAACTTCGCTATAGGATGTAGATAACGTTTCGCCTTTCTAACTCCTTATGCATCTTCTTTGAAGCTGGGATTAATAATTCAGAAGACATTTTGATCAATTCACTATCTAACTGAAGGGGAAGGAAGAATCCAATATATATTGATATTTAGCAAAAAGCAGGTCTTGTTTTAACATTATTATTCACAATATAGCCCTAGCGGAAATCTTCACTCCTCGCAATAACATTGTTTCTTTCCTCATGGTGTTACGGAATCTTTTATCGCCTTTTGTAATTTACGGTATGTAGCCTCCCAATACCTACTTTTCTTAACACTTAACTAGAATATTTGATATTGAATTATAACAAATATCCGTTATTAGATAAAGATGTTTAAGTCTGAAATTATTTAATAACTCATATTTTTTTACATTGTTACAGTTCTTATGACCCGACTAGTTATAACAATATTTCATTAACATAGTTTTGTTTGCCTAAAGTAAACTTGTAAACTCTTATATATCTAAGCAATAAAAATTATTTTAAAATCACTTTCTAATTTCCATGTCTCGTCGCCTTGGGTTGGTTTACCTTTCCCTGATAAAGCTCGAAGCTCTTTGTTGGCGCAAGGATTAGGGCGTCGTTTATAACGATTAAAGTCTTCAGCGTGGAATATTTAGTTATGATAATTAGCTGTAAAGATGTTGGTATCGGAATTAATTAGCTCCTTCTAACAAAAACATACATGTAACGTATATATTAACTTAATATTATTCAATATATAATTTAAGTTTAAATCCTAGAGGCCGTTTTAACCAGACAATTTAATACATGTTCAAAGAGTTTGTAAGGCCTTTCACGCAAAAGGCAAAATACAATCAATCGTTTCCAATCCGAAAGAAAAAATATTTGTATTAGCCGAGAAATATTAAGTTCTGTGTTGGTTGTACCACTCGACCTTTTTTCGAATTGTCTCAGAGGATAAACTTGTTAAAATTCTGGGTTTGTTCTCACAACTCAGTATGCTCTGATTTCGGTCATGTCATAAGTTATCTGAGCTCTAGTTCAGTGTATGTTAATATTACTTTAATTAATTTAAGTTAATAAGACAAGACAGCTACATTGTATATTCTTTGTGTGACGGACCTTGGTCCATTGAGTAAAAATATACAATTATAATATTTGTTCACGGTGCTTGAATTTATAACAAAAAAGTTTCAACTGTATTAAATTTTGTTTGTCGGTAATGATTGACTCAGCACGTTTGGTGTGATGATGCAGGGTGCATCGTCCGCTCCTGACCCTGGCTGGCCCAATGCCACGATACACATCGACTGCGCATACATCGCGCAGGCATATTGCCAATAGCGGACCCTTCCGCATCGTTAGCAAATCATCGTTCCTACGAACTTTTTGCACAAAATAGTGACAGATTACAGAATTAAAATTTTAATACACCGACAGCTATAATAAGTAATAAGGGAACGACTAACCAACCAAGGGTAACCAATAAACTTGGAAAAGTCTACGACAATGACGACGCCATCAACCGGAGAGTTGGAGCTTACTTCTGATATTGAAGTTAATGTTCCTTCCTTCGGGAGTCGCAGTCAAGTGGCAACGGTTTGGTGGACTGCAATTAGGTTTGATTATTTGCATTTTACTTCAGCTTATTATTATTTTACTTCTATAATATTATTTATAAATAAATTCGCTTCGGAGCTAGTGGTCCGCTATGTAGCAGCATTTTCATAATTAGTTAAATGATTTTTCAAGTAGCTGTGACCGTAACTGCAATATATAATTTAGTTGTGGCTGATTGAGCAAAGTTCTTCAAACAGGAAATTTTGGAAAATGCAGGAATTGACTGTGACTACTGCACAACCGCTACAGGTACAGATACGCGTCTTGTGATGTTTTTTTGCAAATCATTAAATTTCCGGGCTGTCTAGCCCTTTGACCTTTAAATTTGACTTTCAACATCTGAACTGTATGTTCGAAATGTTTGTGGCACCATTTTATTTTGTATCATTTTTATTGTATCATAGAAGTCTACCGTTAGGCATAAACTCTAGACCACAACTTCGACGTTGTGAGAAAAAATAAAAGCTCCATATTACACGTTATTTCTGTACTCTCCAGTAGTTTGTGTTCAAGGGACATTTATTACGAGCTCTTTTCAAATACAGTTGGATAATGCGAAAGTTGCCGATTTATTGCTTCTGTTTTTGGACCAACTCGGTTTAATGGCAAAATTATATTTGAGACGAAATTTATTTCTTTTCTCGCCCGAATTTTGCTGATAAACGTAGGTGGTAACTTTACGAATATTTTATTGTAACGTAAAATTAAAATGATAAGTAGTAAGCCTATTTGGTTGTTGTTCTGGTGGGTATATCTTCTAAAAAGCAGGTACGTAATAACTTAGTGGTATCTCTTGGAAATCACTGTTCAAATGCATAATGGCATACACCGCAGTTTTTCTCGCTTATTGCATGTATAATTTCTATGTATTGACGGCAAAGGAGACCATGGTGAGGAAACCAGCTAGTCTGCCTTGAACAAACGCAACGGATATACTCAGTTTCCTAAGACAGTGGTCGGCATTCGGCAACCCGCGTCGTGCTAGCCGCATGCGCCTCTGACTTCACGGCTCTTCGGCGAAATGTTTAGTCCAGGCACGGAATATTACTTATATCTATAATTATTACCGTAATGATGTATCTTACTTAAGCAAATATTGTATTATCTATATGTATATGGTTCTTTTGGATGACAATGTTGCCGACCTCTGAACCTCACGGGCTTTTAATTATGATATTAATTTTTTTTTTATTGCGTAGGACAGCAGACAAGCTGACAGCCCGCTTAGAATTTAGCAATTACTGTCGCCTATAGGTGTTAGCAACACTAGTGGCATCGCGAACACGCTGCTGTCCCATAAGGGTACAGGAACTTGGGTCACTAATGCCGGAACACAACACAAGGTTATTATGGCGGCATACTTAAGACCAAAGGTGGTCGCCATCCAGACGGGCTTGAGGCCCTACCACGTAGCTAGGGTGGGTTGTTTTGTCGCCTTTTACGACAGGCCGACCCCGGCCACAGAGGTTAGTATTCTTTCTCCGCCCCTGCACGGATAAAAATGATGTTCTTATGATACCTCTGGCCTTAAGCCATTTGGCCCACGCGGCAGCAATGCGTAGCTTGACGTTGCAAACGATGTCACTAGACGCGTGAAATACAGATCCCATATTTCACCTGATCCATGCGTTCGACCGTGTGTGATCTGTACAGTTACAAGGCTAAGTACTCAGTCTTCACTAAATTGATCTTCAGACAAAACTTTGTTTAAGTCTAACACTATGCTGCTATTATTGAATAAGAGACTAGATGACTAGACTCCGTGGTGCAATAGCTTTCAAACGCCTGCGCCAGGCTCTACGAGTTAATTCCCGTGGATCCTAGGTGTTTATATATACATATTTATATATGGTATATATGAGAGTATAATTTCCTTAGTTTTGAATCTGCCGCGCTTCTTATACGAGACGCACTGTCTTTACTATTTTAATATAAGTGTAGGTAGGATTTAAGAATTGAATAATAGATAACGTGCGAAATATAAGACAATTGTTTATACACATAATCGAAAAATAAAAGTTTATATAAATAAAGTGATAATAGCAAATTTTTGGACTAGATGGCGCTGTGTGAATTGTTATAGCATTTATTTATTTATGACTAGCTGTGCCCGCGACTTCGTCCGCGTGGAATAGTGACTTTGGGCAGCATTTTTTGGATATATCTTTTAGTTTATTTTGGATTACAAACCCTATAAACCCTAAAATGTAAATAAATTGTAAATAAATGAAATATGCAAAGTGTTATCGAATGCAACTGTTACACCATGCGCCTCCGGTATACGTACGTTCGAACATAAATGGTCCAGCCTAAGCTAAACCCTATTTCGTATGATTGATGATATAAATCTGAGGTCAACTTAAATTGGAACATAAAATTTCCGAAACTTATAATTTTAACAAAAACTATTATTTATTTCTTAAATAAAAATAGCCTAAGTTACTCCCTGGTACATCAGCTATCTGCCAGTGAAAGTCCCGTCAAAATTGGTACAGCCATTTCAGAGATTAGCTGGAACAAACAGACAGACAGAAAGACAGACAGACAGAAAGACAGACAAACAGACAAAAATTGTAAAAAATGTTGTTTTGGTATATCGAATGAACTTAGTAAAAAGCGATTATTTTAATATTACAAACAGACCCTCCAATTTTATTTATTTGTATAGATGTATAGATTACTTTATTCATAATTTGTACAATGTGTTCGAGATGAATATATCAAGGCGAAAATAAAACAGTTCATTTTTAAAGGAAAATTATAATAATAGGTTAATTATGTGTTATATTGGCAGCCAGGACTTGGCATTGGCATAGGTTCGGGCCGTTGAACCCATACGCGTGTGTAACAGCTAGTGCACACCGGACAGAAAGTGCAAGTGCACTATCTTAGAACATAGAACACTCTAGAGAAGTAACGCTTCATACTCAGAATAAGATGAACACAATAGTTATGAAATCTCTAAAAGTTCTCGACGCCAATGTAAATAGCAACGGTATCGAAAATTTTATGAATGCGATTTAAGCACATTGAGCAGAAATAACTATTTAGTTATTAAAAAATAGTTTCTCCATTTTTCTATTTGTTTGGGACAACGGCCCACTTAATAGTAAGCAGTGACCGATGCCTATGAGTGCCGACTAGGGGTACCGTGCTGCCGCCCGCGTAGAAGACCTGGAACCGGGGTAACTTATGCCGGAACACAACACAAGGTTATTATGGCGGAATGTTTTAGTTGCTGTCCAAACGGTCTTGGTGCCCTACCACCTAGCCGCGCTTTGTCGCCTTGAACGACAGGTCGCTGCCGGCCGCAGATGTCAGAATTCTTACTTCGACCCTACACGGAGAAAATTTTCTGCCAAAGCAATAGCCACTACATAAAAAATAATAGATAGCGGACCCCGGATAACGAAGCGGAAATTTGGGTTCCGGGTGAGTTTTGTTACAGAGCAAAACCATTTATTATACAATAATAAAGCAGCACTAGTAAATAAATAGTCTAAATTTGACAATTATTGTTTTGCCTGCAGCCCGGAAAGAATAAACCATTATGCCCTTCCTTTGTTATCGTTTACGATACCCTAAGAAAGCGATGCAGCTCAAATATATCATCCGCGACCATACGACCAATCGTATACAATAAATACACCACACAATATTTCCTTAGGTTTTCACGATTAATGTTAATAGAACTATTAACCGTGACGAACTTTATGTACTTAATTCGTAAAATTCACTGGCCATTTCAAATCAAAATAATTTTTGTTTGGCTAAGAATTCTAATTTTAAATTAATTTTATTTTAAAAACAAGGAATTCTTTTTCCAAATGTAGTCATTTGTTTATTGATTAGTGTTACATTTTCATCGCATTTCAATCTTTTTCGTCATCATTGATACGTTTAAAATTCGAGTAATTATGGAATATGAGTACCGTCGTGGCAGCAACGCGGCACAAGCGGCACGCAACATCAACGACGTTTTTATACGGAGCTAACACTACAAACCAACGCACCACCTGTTATTGGTTTGCTCGCTTCCGTTCTGGGAATTTCGCCCTGAAAAATGAACCTCGCGATCGTCCGAAGACTGGTCGACAATGACGAATTAAAGGCGATTGTGGAAGCTGATGATACACAATCTACGGATGAATTAGCAGCAGCTTTCGACGTTAGCGTCAAAACAATATTGGTCCATTTGCGTCAAATTGGCAAGGTAAAAAAGCTTGACAAATTGGTGCCCCACGAACTCAATGATCGGCAGCGCGAAGTACGCGTTGAGACGTGCCGTGCACTACTCAATAGACACACAAATGAAGAAATTTTGAACCGCATTGTTACCTGCGACACAAAGTAGCCTGCGATGAAAAATGGATTCTGTTTGATAACTGCAAGCGCTCAGCAAGTTGGTTGGATCCTGATTCAGCACCTAAACAATGCCTTAAACGAAAACTTACCCATAGAATGCATTGATTGCATGGGTGATTACTTCGATTAATACAAATAAAAAATACATGAAAAAAAATAGTTTAAATTTTTTCATACAAAACGGCAATTTCATAGGTAAAGACCCAATATATTGCTCGTGGCTCGTAATAGTCTAATTTAGTAATTTCATGAATTTTATGTTGTGTTTATATGTGTAGATACGTACTACACAAGGCAATTATATCATTCAGTATATTCTAGGGTTGCCAACCATCCTGTTTTCCCAGGACATGTCCTAGTTTTTGTGGTGTCCTGGGATGTCCTGGATAGTTTTTAAGTAGCATCCTGTTTTTTAATATTCAAATACTTATTATTAAATAATATTTGTAACTAACTTGTTATACTCTCCGTGCAGAGGCGGAGTAAGAATAACCTCTGTGGCTGGGGTCGACCTGTCGTAAAAGGCTACATAACCACTCTGGCTATTACTGCGTCCTGTTTTTAAACTAAATTGTCCCAGTTTTTCCAACATCATATCCTAGTTTTTTAAATTTTGGGTTGGCAACCCTAGTATATTCTTATAGTTAATTAGACTTAACTGAAATATCAATACCCAATAACCAGGTTTGGGAACGTTCGAAACAATTAATGATTTGAGTTCATATGAAAATTTGAGTCAATTTTATATTTGTATACCGTTGCACCTAGTACTTTTACACTGATGGGACAGCGACTGCTGTATGACATAATATGCTATATGCAGAAGTGAATCCGTATACCGACGACTTACACTACAGCGATGCTCCCATCTGGCCTTAGCTGCATGGAGATCCAGAATAAAAGAGGCCCCTGCAAATGAACCGAGCAATCCTGTTCACAACTATTGATCATATAGTTTGTAAGATCATAAGTGTAAGTAGAAACGAGATAAATAGCCTGCCAGTGTAATTGCTTGAAATTGAAATTAAATTATATTTTTTGAAACCAGCAGGCTCGTTGAAGACAACGAGCCTCCTTATTCTTCCTACCCTTATCCCGACTATGTGGATTCGGCACAACATGTTCATCCCTTCCACTCTCCTCTATTAGTCATCATCTGAACATTCACGCCGTTTTTTGTCATATCATCTTTTACACAATCCATCCATTTTTTCTTTGGCCTTTGGTTTCTGATTCTTTGGTCCTTTTGTATTCATACTCATTTCTAGCATTTTCCTTATTATCATACCAGGTTAGCCTATTACTGCTCCCTGTCATTTATGCTTTGTAAAACACTCATGCATAAATAATATGTAAATATATAGTAGATTGTGACAGTTTTAGATTTATTCGAAATCCATACTGAACCCACTACGAGTACAAAAGAAGAATAAAAAATCAAATTAGCAGCTTATATAAGTTTGCATTGTCGTTGGAGTTTCGCCAGTATTGTAATCAATCAAATCACCTTGGACTTGACTTCTTTCACCAAAGCCATGACTTGGGCCGTGAGCCAATCGTGTGCAAAATAAAAGTCATGTTTAAAAATTTTTATTTAGATCTTTACTGCTATATACAAAAGGTTCTTGACGTCGAAAATTGTTTTAGACTACAATGAGAACACATTGCGTACTGCTGTGTAGGGGCCTCTAATTTAAAGGGAACTGATAGTATTCCAGTCACGCTTATCACAGCGTAATAGTGGATTATATTTACCGGTAATATCGGTATGCATGATTTTCATAATGTTTTCTTCATCATCAGTGCTAATTCTATTTTATTTAAGCAAAGAAGATGAAAGAATTCCTTCATTTACTGTATTGACAAAAACTAAAGAACAAGAACCCGGATTTTAATCTATTTCTGACACTTATTGGCTATCATTTATATTTTCATAAACACAATTGTGACTTCGCTAGTGTTCCTAATAGAAGTTGAAGTAGTAAGTTGAGTTGATTACTTGATCCTTTAATTAAGTGATGTGATAATTAAAAAGAATTTCAATTTTGAAAAGCAGAAAATTTCTGCGAGGATGAAGTAAATGACGGCTTACATTATTTAGCTTATTCACATTTTCCAAATATGTTCTCAGATTTGTTTAGGATTTATTTGATTTGACTTAGCTTTGAACACGCAACGTTCCGATCGCGAGTCAGATGTTGTAAGATCAAAGGTTGTATGTAAGCTACTACACCACAAACGATACCTATATAACTAGGGTTGCCATCCGTCCGGGTGTCCCCGGATTTCCCCTGATTTGTCCTAGTTTAGAAGACGTCCGGGGAGCGTCCGGGCGGGATTTTATTTGTACTCCGGGTTTTAATTCAAATATAAGCAAGGAAGATATATATTCTAAAGGCTATTGGAAAGACTGAAAAATAACCATAAATGTGAAAAGATAAAAAGGGAGTTTATACGAATAGAATAAAAGTAAATGTAAGACTATTATTAGTTTATTAGCACTTTGTGAAGAAATGTTTTATTAAAAAATTTGATATTGAAAAGAACTACATAATATTAATAAATTACTAAATAATGTTTATTATTTGTCTGTTTCGTTATTGCTTCAAAGAGTTGAGTTACCTTTGAACAACTCAAAATACAGGTCAGTTCCTAGTTCGAGAATCAGGGCTCACTCAAACTTTGGACACAATTACAATCAGACGTGTATTTTAAGTTTATTAGTACATACTTTGTAATTTTTCTTTTAGGATAATAAAAATATATTATTATTATGGAATATATGAAGCTTGTTTGTAATCAAGAATTAGCAAAATTGCACAGACTTTACCCTCCCACATAGTAATAATGCTCAAAGTCCTTGAATCACGAGTTGCGATGTTTAGACTATAATTTTCAGTACATCAGGGACAAAAATATCACCGTGGTGCAGTAGAGGTGACTCGAGTCCATCATAACGTGTCAGTTTATAAACAATAATTTACGACCAGCTTTATACAACAGTGTAAATGTGCAAGCTGTCGGTCATTACGAGGTCGGTGTAGATTATGTTAACTAAACGTTTTTATTATTATAACCGTCGCGTAATAATGTATGGAGTAAGATAAAGCTGCGGTCCATATGTGCGCCAGTGTTCCCACGACGCCTCTCCCCGTACCCCCTCTGCGAACACCATGTGGCATTAGCCAATATTGCCTGAACCATTCCGTTTAATTTTTCCTACCTGCAAACGACGCTTTATATCAGATTTTAGAGACCTTCCTTTGTTGGTTATTATTTACCTCCCGGGCTTTCGTGTCTTGTGTTCACGCCTAGGGTTTTAGGAGTGACGGCCTGACGTTAATTGATAGATGGGGTAGTAATTGATTAGTAAAATTAAACAACTTGTTCGTATAATACTTTCTCGTTGACATGTGGTATGAAAATAAGAAGTAATAACATGCAAGACAATGATGGTTTTATGATATTGTTCTGTGGGGGAATAAATGATAACGAGGATATGATTGAAGAATCATGATAATTACGTAGCACTATGTCTCATGTTAAAAATAACTTTTATAATACCTTAATACCCATATATAGGGGCCGAGCCGCAAAAGAATCTTCAATTTCGAAAACGAAAAACTTCGCAAGAGCTTCTGCTATGAAATTCCTTTTTTTTAATTACGAATATTTTGAAAAAGTAGATCCAGAAATATTTAGGAAAGTGAAGCGCTGAAATAAATCCCTGGGTTAATAATGATCCAAGAACTGTTTTTAGAAAATTAAAGCGATGTTTATAAATCGTATACCAGAACCTGCAAGCCTAGATGTTTTTATAACCTGTCTGCTCAGTCACTATTAATTAATTTAATTACCTAATATCCAATCGGGTCCCCCAAGCAAATATCCTGCATCCTTTAAACCAAATCTGCACATGGCTCATAAGAATCGGTACAACTTTTATGGCCTCATCATGAAATTAACTGCACTCCTTTGATTTAGTGTTTATCATTTTTATATCATACCATACTTTATTTTTTATCTGTGCAGGGGCGGAGAAAGGATCCTAACCTCTGCGGCCGGGGTCGGCCTGTCGTAAAAGGCGACACAACAAGCCACCCTAGGTACGTGATAGGTCCTCAAGCCCTTCTGGATGGCGACTACCTTTGGTAAGTATGCCGCGACAATAACCTTGTGTTGTGTTCCGGCATTAATGACCCAAGTTCCTGTACCCTTATAGGACAGCAGCGTGTTGAATTCTAAGCGGGCCGTCAGCCTGTCTGCTGTCCCAAAACAATAAAAAATACTATATCATAAAATTACAACCAATTCATATAAAAGTTTTCATTTTCCCCATACTATAACTAACCAGCGACTACTCTTTTATGATTCATTCAATCGTATAAATATATTTCAAAGAATCATAAAAATATATTGAATATCTACTGTAAAAAAAGGTGAGGTGATGGGATTCACACTTTGATTATATACACAGCAGTTTCCTTTCCAACTCTTTGTTTTTTATTTTCCAAATAAAATCAATAATTGTAGCGATTAAAAATGAGGTAACTTAGTACTTATTTGACAAGCACAAGTGTGCCATGGTAATTGAAAAACTACTAAGTTGATTCAGCAGAGACTTTAGAGCCATACAGTTAAGGCTCTTCAAATATTCTTTATCTCGCTGATGGTCCCCACGATATGAATACACATTGCTATATCATTTATAGCTTTAGTACAAGCGACTAATTGCTTGAAAATAAATTCGTTTCTTAATTTCAATTAAAATATTAGGTACGAAATAAATAGTAATGGAAATCCCACCTGTTTAAAAAAACTTGAATATATTTATGTACTACAAAGAAAAAAATCTTATTTAGTCAAGAAACGATAATTAATTTACGTAAAGATACAAAAGCCGTTGCAGCCGTAAGTTATTGTTAAATTATTGTTTGTAACACAATCGAGGCATATTGTACCCCGTAGATACATGTGCATTGGAGTGGTGTCACCTGACCTTACCCAACGCTGCACTTGTGACTGGAATCCCGCAGGCAAGTTTAGGGATGTTATATGGACAATAAGATGAAAAATGTCGATAAAAATATTGTCAAATATTGTAATTTTTAATACCCAAACATAATTATTTCGCCACTCTTGTATTCAGCTACCTAAGGTATGTATGTTCTAAGATATTTTATTACTTTCCTCGAAGAAAAACTTGTTGAAGAGTGCTTCCGACCCTGGGGCATCGGTGGGTATTTGGGATTTTGATAAATGTGTTCGACGTCTGCTTTTCCACTAATAAACCCCTTACTCGCCAAATTCGTAGTCTTGGACCGCTCCCAGGGCCTCTTCCGTGGTTTATGTCAGGTCAGAGTTCCGACTCCCAGGATTGAGGGTGGCACGTGGAACAACACACGTACCCTCACCCTCATGGCGTAGGTACGGGTGGCGGAGCTTCTCCCGTGGGGCAGTTCGCGGCCACTGTCTACGGCGAATAGAGGTCGTTGTTCGCCCTACTGTGCACACTCCAACGTGAGCACGCTCGCTATCCGCAACTCCACCCGCTTAGTTTTTACTTCGTCTCTCGAATCCAAGAGGTTTCCTGAGCCACGCTTAACTGCGTCATTGCGCCACTGATACAGTAAGTAGTAGTAGCGCCAGGTCGCGGGTGTCGAGGTCTCAATGTAATATTCTAAGTTTAAAAGTAGGATATATGCGCGACTTTGGGGTAGATGTAGTCATCTATAGTCTACCCAATAAAAACTCCACCACCTGGCCTGGCATCGATAGCTTTCCATCTCCTTCGCCCACGGATAAACACGGCTCGTTGGTTGCCCCCTGGCGATGAAACCCCGATCCCCTGATAAGGATTTCGTCCCCCCTGCGCTTTACATTAAATACACTTAACTCATTTGCGCATTGAATTTTTTTCTAGAACGGCAGTATATTGCCGATACACCTAGTATTGTAACCATCTATAAGTAAGAGAGCCATTTAGCTATACATCCAACAAGTACTTTAAAAACTATTAAACATTGTTTATATAAAGTAACTTCTCAAAGCTCTAAATTTAAATAATTTTCTTACCATAAAACAAGAGTACTTAATTCCTATATTATGCATGTCTCGGTACCATTGCTTAAATTATATAACTTTCCAAATACGAATAAATGGTTGAACATATATAAACTTCATATCAAGATCAAAGGTAAATGTTGTTTCGGTTACGAAATAGAAATACACGTTTAATAATTATTGAAAACCAGCCCCAGCTTGCTTAAAAGCATTATCTTTGTTCCCACTGATGACTAGTAAACGCAGCGCTTTTAACGAGACAGATGTTGTAAACATTGTGCGGCTGCTGATTAAGGAAGCAAAAAGTGAGACAGTTCAACATTTGAATAGTAGTATCGTAGTAAGATGATATAGTCAATTATTATTTACTAGCAGTTCCCGCCCGCTTCGCTGGTCGAATATAAAAAAATTTAATCGAAAAAATATGAAAAGTTTTCGTACGCATACGCGCTCCACCGCTTGCCCATTTCTCCGCGGCAAGAAAACACACATCACTGAACACGTAGTGCTTGTAAAAATAGATATTTCCTAAAATTTTATTAAAATTTATCCAATAGTTTTGCCGGGATGCGCGCACAACAGCAGACCTCTATCATTTTATTTATATAGATAATATTCAATATTTATATCGACAAAACCTCTTCGGAAAAACATGACATCACCAGTTTTTCGTCCATTAAACGTGAGTGAGGTTGGGAAGACAAAAAATACGTGACAAAAAATATTGTGCGTCCCTTTTTGGAAATCTTTGGAACATTTTTTCCCTTGGTTAGAAAGATTAAAATGGCCAATAAATATAGGCGACTGGTCAAAAATAAATAAGTGCCTGACGCAGTAAATTGGTTGTTCATTATTTTTTTGTTTTTACCAAAATGTGTTTCTTTTTTCTGTATTGCATTGACAATAGCAAATGCATTACAGAAGAACCTCTCTTTTGTTTTCATGATTAATGTGAGTTCGAAATTGCACATGTGAAGAAAATCGATATCCTTTGTAACATAAGTTACAGATAAATGTTTTTTTATTGCTTAAATCTGATTTATTGTCACATTATGGAACCAATATGGGTATAAACAGTGTTATATGCCCATTATGCTGATCCCAGTAGTAGCAGATTACACATCAATAAATTGTTCGAATCATTGCACTCGCTTACTCTTTCATACTACACAAAACAAGAACACTCCGCACTCACATTATATTTAAATACCCTCTTTATTAATCTTTCCATGTGGCAATACGTAACGTATTTTTCTCCGTAAATAATGTTTCTTTTGTGTTCCTTTCTTCAAGGTAAATTTAAATAAAATAATATGTATATAAAAATTTCGTGCCACGATGTATGTTCGGGATAAACTGAATCGATTTTGATTAAATTTTGTAACTAATAAATGTACTCAATTCGCACCGTGTGCCTCAGTGTTAGTGTCGTTTAATTATTATCGGCTAAATCTTCACATGTGTAGAGGTTAGTATATTGGAATGCGAAATTGGCGCCGTGTGTGATTCCATAGCAAGCTGTACCATAAGCGACCTGGGGGAACGATTATATAATAATAATAATATAGTCCACTCTTGCTATCAGATCATTTACTCAGCGAAAATGGTTGGACATTGTCCACCACTCTACAAATATTATCCACATATATATGTCACACGGGACGATGTTGTAAAGAAAAGGTAATAGAAGTTAAATGAACAGATATTACTGTATATAAGTACCTACGATAAATAATAATTCTCTTGTTGCGAAATGCGCTCACGTAAATACAAGCGGATCTCTTTGATTACATTCGTACGTGGCTTGGTTTACCCTAGGAGCATACACATGAATAGAAAATATTATACAGCGGTTCTTTTGGACCGATCTTCAGTCTCTTGTTGCGAAAAATAACAACTGATATTGCAAAGCGTGATATTTGCTTCGCGATATTATTGCAACCAATGTGGGGTAGAAGTTTCTAACTGAAATACAGCTCTCAGGAAAGCAGGAAGAGTAAACAGTTGTAATTTTAACTTGACGATTTGAAATATGAGTAGTGACGTACTCATAAGACAAATAACCATGATATGCTAAACAGTGATGTGGGAGTACAAATACGCTTAGTAATATTTTAGTAAGTAGTCAAGCTGTGGGTTTTAGTTAATCATGATAAATTACATATGTTACTCTTAGATGCATTGAAATAAGAGGAGATAAATGAAATCGTGTTCATGGTGTTCAGGCATCACTATGTACACCATGTCAAATATCTTAAGACGTTGTTATCTCATTTCTAAAATATTTTCGTTACATATATAAAATAAGTGTTGATAAAACAGTCCCAAAACGAGAAAAACTTAATAAGAGGCTTATGCCATCGTGGGATTCGAATCCATGACGTGAGATTGGTTCGAGTGTCTATGTGATTCCAGGCCTGTAACATACTTTTAGATCAAAATAACATTAATACATTCTCATTATTAAGAAATACGAGTATTTAGATATCTAGTTTTATTTCATTAAATGAATAGCCATCAACTAACGAATGGTTGCTTTAGGGCAATTTACAGTATAGTTGTTAGATATTATAGTAGTTAGTTTAGTATTACTTTATTACTTAGATTCTAATAGCAGCTCACTATTGTAACATATCCCTCGTCGGTCAATAAAGCATATAAAGGCATATAAAGTAATAAAATTTTATATTAATAAATATCAAAATTTTAATTTTCATGACCAGACAGGCTGACAGCCCGCTTAGAATTTAGCAGTTACCGTCGCCTATGGGTGTTTGCAACGCCAGTGGCATCGCGAACACGCTGCTGTCCCATAAGGGTACAAGAACTTAGGTCACTAATGCCGGAACACAACACAAGGTTATTATGGCGGCATACTTAAGACCAAAGGTGGTCGTCATCCAGACGGACTTGAGGCCCTACCACGTAGCTAGGGTGGGTTGTTTTGTCGCCTTTTACGACAAGCCGACCCCGGTCGCAGAGGTTAGTATTCTTTCTCCGCCCCTGCACATAAAGAGACTAAGTTTGTTTTCCATGTAATTTGTACTTACTGAAACTTATTTAATTTAATTTTAAATTGAGGTATAATGCTTTCCAAGCGTATTGGATACAATAAGGCATGAAATCGATTCCAAAGAGTCTCAAAGTTCATTTGTAGACTCCCTGTCTGAAAGCATATAGATAGAAGTTTAAATAAATTCTAAAAATAACTGAACTATGAAGACTTGAAGACATAATAATAAGATATTATATTATATGCGTGAATAAGTTATTTATTATTAAAGAACATCTTTAGAATTTCATTTTATATGTCTCTAACTGTCTTAACTACAATAAAATAGAATTTTACATAAAAATGTAATATTACAAATCATTTTATCACAATAGAAATATTCTACCAATCTCTTTGACATGAGAAAATGTAAATGTATAATAAAAAATTATATTAGGCCAATATAACGCTAGTTTTAACAACAATTTGTTTAAAGTAACTATTTGTTTATTAGTCAATTTTGTACATAACTCCTAGTTAGGTTAACTAATTAATATTTAAAATGATATTTACATAATATTTATGTAAAAATATTATATAAATATCGTGCTGCTATAACTTGAATTGTGAAGGTTTCCCTTCAAAGTTCAAAGTTATGTCGCCATTTAATTGAGCGCGTAGAAGCTGCATATGTAAAATATAGAAGAACAGAAATTAAATTGCTAACGACCGCTAACTTGTTATTAAGTGAGCTGATTCTCTGTATGGTGCACCTCCTTACCCCGGAAGAAACCGGGGGATGACTACGACCCGGTGGCATAGAATTGGCTGCCGGAGCACACGTGCTTAGATTTCTCCAACAACAATTTATTTGGTTTCTGCAGTGGGGACTTAAGGTAGTAGAACAGATTACGCCCTTCCTAGCAAAATAAGTCATCTACCTATCGACTTCTAAAGAAAACTAAGAAAGTTATGGCTGTTTTTAATATGGTAGGTATTACGTACTCTAGATTTCTGTACTCTGTCTTTTGTGCTATGTATTTGATTTAATCGGTTGTAATAATGTTTTGACAAAAATGAGACGCGTTATTACTACGCAACACTGACGATTATTTTTATAGTGCCTTACCTTTGTTTTAATTCCCGGAAGCGAGCACTGAGTGGAGTCTTGAATGTAAATTGATACCTTCTATGAAGCTAATGTTTAGTGTACACTAGCGGTGGTCGTTGAATGAACGAACAGTTTTTTTCGACTGTTTCTTTGCCGTGAACTAATAGACTAGTTTATAGTTGACTGATAAACATGTTTATGTATGAACGGCTTCGTGAATCGGTCGTCCGATCAACGAAGGACACACGAACGACGACGCGACGCGCGCGCGCTCTCGCGGCTCGCTACGCTCCTTACCCGCCCCGCAAACCTCAACGTCCATGGGCGCGAGTCGAGCCGAAACGCATAGATAGATTGAGTTACAATTCATTGAACTCTGCTGTCATGTGACGGGACTATCATTACATATTGAAGCGTCAATGTACATTGTAAATGAAACATTTTTAGTTTTAATACTTGCACTGAGCTTATTGCTAGATCAAAATAGACTCTATTTTGATTGGTGTAAAACTATATTTTGTGTTTAAAATATATTTAAAGTGTATAAAATATATTTTGTGTTGCGTTTATTATAAATAAAGTATTGGATTGCAAATTGAAATTTTGTTTGTTTACATTATTTTTTTAGTTTCATTTGAATGCGTTACGCTCAGTGCAGGTCGAAGGTGACTGCAAAAAAGGCTATCGCGAACTGGATTTGTTTTTTTTATTTATCAAATTCACAGTTACATTGGCTCAATAAAATAACAGCACAAAAAACCACTAAGGTTAAATTGTGTATATATTTTTTATTGTTTAAATAAGCTAGGACTTTTTATTAAGTTTAATTGTAGGTAAATATTTAGTGTTAGAGTGCGCAGGACAAGATTAACAACCAACAAAGTAGAACAATTAATGTTTTTAAATATAAATTTAGATTAAGGAAGGTTTGAAAACTACATGTAAATAGTGAATATTCTAAAGTCGTATAAATATGTAAATACTTGAAACTGATTATGTACATAAAATGAAATGAAATTTTAAATACGCCTGGTTCATAATATTTAACTTAATTAATTTAATCTTATTATTTCCTATTAGCTATCTAAAATAATAAACCTGCCAATCCTATGCCTGGAAAAAGTATGAAGGGAGTTCATTTCAACATGCTCATAAATATTAAATATTGTTTAATAAAATTCGTTGAAGTTTACGTTGTCCTTTACCAATGAACGATCAACGTACGTCTTAATATAAACTAAACGTCTTGTCTAAGCGTCGACATAAACTAGTCGAAAATTAGACTGTTTTTTCAACTAGTTTATCATCGACGATAAATGGTCTCGTTGCGTCGACTGTAAAATCGTCGACGACCCACTACTAGTGTACACGGTTTAATCAAATTGCTCGTAATACTTTGTTTCGCTTAAGTTCTTTTAAACAGTTACCTTTATCGACGTTATAAAAAAGTTTGCATCTCTATGAAACTGATTTATTATTATATGATTTTCTTAGAAGAATATTCCTTTACAAGGGAAATAACTTGCTCAAAATTAAAGGAAGGAGGCAGGGGCCTCAAGTCTGTCTGGACAGAAACCAACCTTGGTCTATAAAAACGCTGCCAGAATAACCTTGTGTTATGTTCTAAAATTAGTGACCTATCTAAGTCACTAACACTAATCACTGGACCCAATATGAATACTGGAACCTTGCAGTACCGCCTGTTCGCGGTGCCCCTACCATCGCAAACATCCCATAGGCGATAGTAACTACTTACTATTAAATGGAAAGTCAGCCTGTCTGCTGTTCTTCAGCATTAAAAATGCGTTTATTGCGTAATTCACTTAGAAAAAGAAATATTACCACGTATTACTTTAGTATTTTTTCAGCGAGTAGTTTTCTTGAAAGTCAATCTACTTGTTTCCAAAGCGAGTACGTTAGATAGGTAAGTTGCTGTAGTTTTTGTAGTATTTTTTCTATTTTAGTATATTTTTGACAATACATGAATTAAGCTTGCGTCATAATAATGATTTGCGAGATTACTAATCACAAAACGTGTACCTACTATGAATTTTTATTAGTCAATTGTATTTATTCAGTTAATAAATGATACTGAATGTAAATATTTTCTGATGACGTTAAACGATTTCTAAGATGTGTATTTACAATGCACTTTTATAATATAGTATGCAATTCACATAAGCATTGTAGGGACTGTTGTACATTTTAAAATAACGTGGTCATTCACACGTTTTATATTATTTATACAAGTTTGGCACCTGTGTTATTGATACTAGACGACTGACATGCTGTTATATAATTTTTTGTAAATAAATACATATTATATATAAACACACAGACGCGCGACAGGATTCAAACCCGTGCCCTCCGCAATTGTTTGGAACACACATAACATATACACACAACATAATTAACTCTCAACCCAACAAAAATTGATGATCGTGCTAAACAGGTAAAATAAATATATTTAATAGTGCTATAAAATTTGCGTGAAATTGGTTCCTATAATAATAATATTCTGATTAAAGAGCCCTTTTTAATGTGTCATTAACAAGTATTACATCAAGTTCAATGTCCTCTATGCAGTTCATAGAATATAAAATATTATAAAGCAACTATGTACAGTAATATAATAAATATTTAAATGTGACAAAGCAATGAATATAGCTACATAAATACCTAGTTATTATTTGTGATGAAGCAATATGGCATCTTAGGAAAACATGACTACATATTAAAGCCTAAGCAAAAAATGAGTATTAATTGTACTCAAGTGTAACCACATTTGGCTTTGACACACGTATTTAATCTCTCGCCACGAATCTATGCAATTTAGCTACTGCGTGCGACATTTCTATAGATACAATGTCTGATAGAGTGTCATTTAGATTCATAGTCCTCTAAAATTTATCCAAATTTTTGTCGAAGAAATTTAAGTCTACGGCATCAAATCCTCTCTGGTAGTTTATGTCTTGTTTGACCAAGTGCAGATTCTTTCATGAAGGAGTAGTAGTCTCACAAGACGATCCTGACATTTAGTAATTACAAAAAAAAAAATTTAATCTAGCGAGAAGTTTGAATATAACCGCTACTAGGCTTGGGCCTTCGCCTGCTCGCCCTCCGCATCCCGCCACGATTAGAGGCGAATTACATAATACTGGACTACTTAGTTTGCAGGTTTCCTCGCAATGTCAATATTCTTATTACACAAAAATATCGCGAAGCGGTTCATAATATGGTGGAAATTGAACACCTAACTACTACTTATTAAAAAAAAAACACATGCACTAACTATTTAAAATACTTTCACGTCACATCGAAAGATTCAATAGTTAAACCATGTGTGACAAATTAAAATATTTCCCTGTGCACGCTGTAACGAATGAACAATTATAACGACAGAATTGATCGACCAAAATTTCCATACAGCACTCAGGGTGCTCGTCTTTGCCGGCGCAGCGCATCTTGCGACCCTGGTCACGCACTTCCCCAACGTACCGTCCACTGGCACAGTCATTGTCTTGTGGAGATTATCTACATTTTGTATTTACATGTTATAAAGACTATTTAATATAGTATTGAAAAGGTTGTATGTACGATTATGAAGTGTATACAAATGCAATATGGATGTATGGTGTCATTCATATCATTTCTCACAGATTTCACTGTGTATAGAAAACTTGTGAGGACATTTATAAGCCTATTTTCCACATTTCCTCTAAACTTTTAAGTATTGTATATCTACTGGTAGAAGATAGAGGTAGATTTGATGTGCCCTGTACCTTCGTTAACCTTGAGCGTCGCGGGTCAAATATATCGTTGGAGCTTGGTAAATCTTGTCTTCAAGTTAGCATATATACTGATAAGCGAGATATGTTAGTATGAGTGTTAGTATGAAACATTGTGGCTTATTATATTAAAGTTAAAAAATGTATTAAAAAGTAACTATCGAATTTAAATTTATTATTTTTTGGGAACTATATCTTTAACCAATAACATTCACGAACCATGTATTCAATAAGTATTATGGTATATAAACATAAAAGGTAGACTTTTTTATATTGTATTCAAATTTTATCTGGTGTTTCCACACCATTCTTATTAAATGAAAATCGTGAAATCATAAGACAAATAGGAAATATGCGACGCCGTCATTGCTATGCAGGAAGATGAAACGACCTTGTTTTGTTTATCCGGATGAGGAAGAATAATATGTTCCTATGTTTAAAATAAATGTTCTTTGTTTTATCGGTGGCATATATAATGAGTTGCTGGTTATAATATTATTTTGGCAGCAATATGTAGCGTAGCAACGTGGAAACGTACACACTAAAAAAAGGGTTTACTATGCAAAATCAAACAAAGTTAAAAATGTCTCAGGAAACAAACGCCGGATTCTAATTACAGGTACTTATGACATAAAGATAGATAATAATTATTTATTGACCACCACACAACTTTTCAAAAAATATTCAACAAGATAAAAAAGGTAACGAAACTATAATAATCTAAGAATTTAAAATTATCGTGAAAAATCGGACGCAGGCACTTGTAGATGTTGTTACTAGAACATACAATTTACAATATCTACTCGACCGTTGAAGTTGTCATGTGGTTGATTTAAATTAATAGATCAAAATTTGAAAGCAACAAAAGAAATTTTAGCCCTATTTTTTATTCTATAGGTACAATTTATTTTTTATTTTTTTCACAGGAAAATCACCACATAATTAAAACAATAACGTGTAAATAAACATTTATTTTAGTCTAGGTAAATAAGAAACTGCGTATAAAACTGATGCATGTTGTTGCAGTTTCAAAATGAGGTTAATTTATTCAGTTGGAGTGCCATATTTGCACAAAAGTGTAGTCACACAGACTAAAAGAGAAAACAGAAATAGAAGATTGTATTTGTACATTACTCACGAAAATTCGACCATGTTACCAATCGTTGGAAACAAGTTTAAATGTATTATCACAAAACAGAGTTCATTCGAAAACATTTATTGAAAATAACCCTATGAAATTTAATTTATTTTCTTTATTCAGTTTCTTCATTCATAGAATAGAATAATCTATGAGTGTGTGAGTCTGATATGCAATTAACAATTACTGACTTCCAGTCTGGCGGTCTGGCTTATTTGTAAGCATAATTTAAAAACATAGCCTCTTCGATCGAATTTACTAGCACCACATCAAAACTTTGGATTGAAGCCGAGGTAGTTATATGCTAGGCTTCACCGTCCCAACCTATTTAATGCGGCCACTCAGCCACCACTAAGTCATGTGTGTAGGGGCAATCCATGATCGAATTTAATCATCACTTTCCGACGTCTCCGACAAAGACTGCTCTACGTACGTCGACTTTCTTAAGCTGTAAGTATTCATGTTAGCATTACAGCCAAGAATAGTTCAGTTTCTGCGTATCCTATCAATGTTAGCCTACCGATAAACCGCTTCGTGAACATATTATCCAAATACTGCATGCTGCGGCTAAATGTGATTTTGCTGCTCGCTGCCTACTCCCAACAAGTTATTTTTTCTATCGAAGAAGGGAATCTATGCAAGAGAACAGTTTATAAGCCTTCCAGTATGTTCTACATTTTATATAGTAAAATCACCTAGATAGACTTGTTAACACACCTTTTTAACTTTTTAAAAACTCTTTCATAATTACAGTACAAAAACTTAACTTCTATAATATTCATTATTTTGTGGCATCCCACAAAATGTGTGCACAGCGAGACAATGGACTGGTCGTACAATTGTAGTATAATGACTTATACAGGAAAAATGCATTATCACGTAGTTAATTAAACGAATTAAAGTCTTTTGTTGGGTTGTTTTTATGGAAATAATTATCAACACTTGAATTGTCTCAAGGTCATATCAAAATAATTTATGACATAGATGTTGAATATCTATTTTATATTTTTTCCTATTATGTATTTGATATCGGCAATTATTATATTATATAATTAATATTATATATATATATATATATATATATATATATATATATATATATATATATATATATATATATATATATATATATATATATTATTAATTTGGATAAAAAATATTATAATTAATATTTTCCTATGTAGGTATATATATAGCTATAAACGTGTTACTTCACTTCTTTTCTTTAATTAGCCAATTTGAAACACAAAATAAAATTGATCTAGAAATACATAACGAAATTAAAATATTATAAAATTTTTACATTAATGTAAAAAAAATTAGTAATTTATATTTGTAAAAACTGTATTAATTTTTATATTTAAACAATTTATGAAATGAAATGTGTTATATAATAATTCTAATTTTAATTTCTTCTTCCTGCCCTTATCCTAACTATGTGGGGTTGGCACAACAAGTTCTCTCCTTCCACTCTCCTCAGTTAGCTGTCATCTCAATATTCACAATCTTTTTTATCTATTACATTAAAATTACAATCACTCTATTACATTAAAATTTAAAATATAATATTAAGTCCTAATTTACAAAATAAAATACGAATAAATCTGCTTATTACATGAAATAACATCATTGCATCTTAATTATTAACACTGTTAAGCACAATAATTATTATATCATTCGTTTGTAAAATATATTCGCTAAAAATAATAACTAAGGATCTAGACATAAATTAGGTGCTTGCTGAGATTGTTGAAATTCAACGAGCCCCAACATAAGGCATTACGGCAGTATTATAACGAGAAGCGAGGGCCTAAAAAGCGGTTCTACAACTGGCGGCTCTCTTTGACGCCAACAGAATGTGTGCACACGAAAATGCGTGGAACTCATTTGGTTAATAAGTCTCTTTTTTTTTCTTATTAATGTGTACTTTTCTATGAAACATCACACCAGTTATTATAAGAAAAGTAAAAGTTATGTAGCTCGATTATAGTTCGATATTTAATTAAGTAAGATAGGTATTTATTGGTCAGTTATTTATCTATTCCTAGTCACTACAACTCGAGGTTTAGATTCCACAGGGGGTAAATACGAAAATCTCCTTTTATCTGGGTGTTCTGATAGTTATTCTTGAGGTAACAACCTGCTAGTTACTCATAATACAATCATTTACGTCATAGTTTGACTGCCAGTCATATTTCTAGACGAATTTTGGTTAAGTTTGTGGAGGTTTTTAGATGCAAAAGTTATTCTGCCATATAAAAAAAAGGATTTAATTACGATCACCCCTATTTCACCCCCTTTAAGTTTCATTTTCTCGACAAAAAGTAGCCTGTGTGTGTGTGTCAAGATATAGAAATTTATAAAAATTGGTTCTGCAGGTTAGGCATGCAAATGTAACAGACAGACAGAGAGTTATTTTCACATGTATAATATACATGTGAAAATACACATATATAGAGTTGATTCCGCTTATGGTGCTCAAAAGACATACAAACCACGAGGGTGTAAAAAGAACGTCTTTACACACAAACTGCGAGATGACACAAGTTTCAATAAACAAATAATAAATAAATAAATATATTGAGATCTTTCACACAATGCCATCTAGACCCAAACTAAGTTGCATAGCACTTGTGTTATGGGTACTAGACCACTGATATACTACATTATATACTTTTCTTTTGCAAATATATACATATTTTACATAAACACTCAGACGCTGGACGGGAATTGAACCCGTGACCTCCGCAAGCGTACCGACGTGCGTCATATTCAATGGTTTAGTCCCTTAGGAAGTTTCAAATTTCTTTTGATATCACCGTAGTTTGTCAAAGGATTAAATTGTTTATTTAAAGGATTAAATAAGAATAAGGGCATATTTTAACCACATTATTATACATTCTGAAATATAATTTTCATCACTTAACCAACAAACGTTTTCCCAAAATAAATGAAAACGTGCCAAATTCTCATACGAAACAAAGGCGGTTGTTTTGGGATCCCACTTTTGAAGTTAATTGGTGTCACGAACGCTAAAATTAAATATTTCAACTTATAATAAGCAGTGAGAAATGCTTCAGAGGTTAGGGAGAAATTTCATTATTATTTTGACAGCCATTTAGTATTTATTTTTATTATAATTCTTAAGTCATAAGCATGAAAAATTTTATTGTAAATTTTGTGTCTTAGTAATTAGGTAAATTTATTGTTTCATAATAATATATTAATTTTAGTGATATAAATATTTTATGGTAATTTACACAGCGCCATCTTGTCCCAAAGTAGCATAGCACTTGTGTTATGAGTACTAGACAACTGATATACCATGTACTTATATATTTTTTTTTGTAAATAAATACATAATACATAAACATCTATACCTTAGACGCGAATCGAACCTGTGACTCGACAAGTGTACCGAAGTGCGATAGCCGTTATGCCATAGAGATAGTGAAAGCGATATGGTACTTGAAAACGAAGAAAAACGAAGCGCAGTATGACAACTTTGACAACCTCAATACTCGGAAATACGATGTTAATGTGCCTCTTTAATATGATACATTTATGCTGTATTAAATGATACATTTAATTTTATGCTTTTTCACGAGTCGGTTAGTGGCTGTGAAGCAGCCACTCCGTCCCAAGGCACACTCGCCGACACAAAGGAGCCTTGTTCGTGAACCACCGAAGGCCGACCAGACGAGCGACAACGAGTTTCCTACATACGATGTACTCGCAATTACATGAGTTCATGGCTACTTTTATTTTTAAATGAGATATAGTCGGACCATGAAGGTCAAGGACTTTATTTTTGGCGCATGCCGAGCATTCATGTTGCCAACGAAGCATCATTTTGTTTGTTATTTTTCCGAAAGTAGTCTGATCTATTTTCAAGTTGTATGTATTCGATATTGGAATAGCTAAAGTCAAGGTCACATTTATGGCAGGAGTCGAAATTCGCAAGATTATTATATAAACATGGCGTCCTTGGATTGTAGACGGTCGAGCTAAATTATCCAAATTAGGGCAAAAATCCAATAAAGACACGACTAGCTCGGAGCGATCTGTCATAGTAACTGGTTTACGGAGAAGTCCTTTAATGTCCAAATAATTATCAGTAATTGGAAATTCTTTTGCACTTATAAAGCGATGGACAACGTATTTATCTTCGGCATTTTTCTATGGCATAGCGAGGTATGTAGGTATGATAGTATTTTAGGATCGTATAAAGTATTCACTGAGGCAAACGAATTAGCATTTCGTTCGCAATCCGACCGCGGCGGCGAGCTCACTGTCCTTGGAATAAGGATGTGGCAAATGGGTGCCTTATCTCGTCATTTGAATTGTTCCAAATGAGCTCCAAATGTGTCAATAAACTTATTGTCAAAATTGTCACTTCATATTAATGCTTCTGTTTTGCGCACATAAGAATTGAACTTTAGGCATGATCGATGACTAGGGACGTGTATGTCGCTTCTACATTATTTAATTCGTTATTTTATTCTCGTTAAATGCGTGAGCTGGGTGCAAAGTCGTAAATAGTATTTACGAAGTTTCTTTGTTCGTAGTATAACAATATAATATATTCCGAGTTTTATTCAATATTTCGGGAATTGTATTCAATTGGAATCATTAATAAACCCTTTTATTATAATTCCATAATTATATAAAAATAAGTCATTCAGAAAGGCAATACAAATTATACTTCTCATCAAAAAAATCGAAACACTACTACTGCAAGTATTACTCATGCGGCATTTAAATGAAAAAAAAAAGGATTGATATCATTAAAAAAATATACTTACTCCAATAAATAGCTGGTAGCTGAGTCTACACAATGGTGAACCAGAATTCCAAATTTGAATTTTCATCCAATCAATGAATGTAGAGATTGTTTTCAATGTGTATTCCGTCGGAATTTCTACACTTAATCACTTTCTTTGCATAAATTATCGTTTTTTTTTTAACTGAGCTCTGTCTGAGCTTTCCTGAAAAATATTCCTAAAAAATATGGATACCTCGTCCACAGAAGCCGCTCAAGTCGTGGCGTTGATGGGTGCAGGGTATAGTCAGGGTGTTGGGCAAGCCTCTCTGCTGTCAATAGAGTGTATCAGCGTTATCCAGAGACTGCTATGTTTACTTGCCGTTCAGGATCTGGTAGACATCGAGTCACGTCTGAGCAAGAATACCGATATATTTTGTCAGTTTCTCTAAGAAATCGCCACTTTAACTGTATTCAACTGAAGCAGGGGCTCAGTGAGATTCGAGGATTGACTGTAAACGATTCTACCATAAGGAGAAGATTGGTGGAGCGTAGCATGAAATCTCATAAACCAGTTTATGTCCCGAAATTGACGGTAGACCACCGAAGAGCGCGTCTCAACTTTGCACTTGAGCACTTAAATTGGTCATACCTTCAATGGAGCAAAGTTCTCTTTTCTGACGAGAGTAAGATCAAGCTATATAGTAATGACGGAAGAAAGAAGGTATATCATGGAGAGCAAGAGCGTTTTACGCAGTGCTGGATTGAAGAAAGAGTCAGTTATGGTGGCGGTTCATGGACGGTTTGGGGAACTATAAGCGCCGATAGAAAAACCGAACTTGCCTTTGTATCTGGACCTCAGTTACCATCATTGAATGGGTTACGTTACATCGAAGAGTATCTGGAGCCTGATGTGGTACCCTACGCATATTTCACTGGCGAAGACTTCATTTTTATCCAGGACAATGCCAGGGCTCATACCATAGGCATTGTAAGTGAATACCTGAGCGGTATTACGGTTATGGGCTTGGCCATTAAGAAGCATAGGGATGAGTTCTGGTCCGGAGGCGCTTGACCAGCTTAAAATAACTATACAAGAAGAGTGGGATAACATCTCACAACACAAGATTATGACGGTTATCTGTTCCATGTGGAACTGCATGGAAGCAATGATAAGAGCCCGGGGAGGAAATACGAGATACTGAATAAACTTTTTTAACATTTTTCTGTTTTACATCTTTGTTTCTAACATTTAACAATTTCTTCTTAAAGGGTAAAAAATACCTGTTGAACCAAACACAATAGCTAAAGAAATATAATTTTAATTTGAAACATTAATATTAGTTAAATGATACCTTATAATATCCACAATTAACTGGTATTATTTACATTTATGGTTTAATGTAAAAAAAATATGTTCATTCAAAACCAAACTTCAGGAGTGTTTGATTTTTTGATGAGAAGTATTGTATTATCAAAATCAGAATAAATCTCTTATTTTATTGGTCGAGTCAAAGGTTTATTTTAACATGATTATACTAATGCACATAGTAATTTAGAAGATCATAATAAAATTTCTCCGTACAGGGGCGGAGAAAGAATACTAACCTCTGTTGTCGGGGTCGGCCTGTCGTAAAAGGCGACAAAAAAACCCACCCTAGCTACGTGGTAGGGCCTCAAAGCCCGCCTGGATGGCGACCACATTTGGTCTTAAGTATGCCGCCATAATAACCTTGTGTTCCGGCTTTAGTGACCCAAGTTCCTGTCCTCGTATGGGACAGTAGCGTGTTCGCGATGCCACTGGCGTTGCAAACACCCATAGGCGACGGTAACTGCTAAATTCTAAGCGGGTTTTCAGCCTGTCTGCTGTTCAACAGCAATAAAAAAAAACAACCCTATTTAGGTGGTAGGGCTCCAAATCCGACTTAATGGCAACCATTGCTAGTTTTAAAATAAGCCGCTATAATGACCTTGTGTTGTTTCGGCTCTAGTAAACCAGGTTTCAGTACTTGTTGCAAACGCCAATAGGCGACAGTTACCACTTAATATCAGGTGGGTGGGCAGTTTACTTATTTGCCAATCTCAGTTTTAAAAATAAAAAAATGTAACAATTTTTTCTCAAATTACATTAGAGCTTGACTTTTTCTTGTCTACTTCACAAGGTATTTGGCATTTTCGACTTATGTGAATAATAATAAATAATAAACTAGATCTCACACTTCCCAGGTCTGTCTTTTTAACTTATTGAGGTAGCATATTAAGTAGACATTTTTACATAATGTCACACGCATTAAGATATGCGGTGTTCCAGCCGCTCGCCTTCAATCGAATCAAACTGCATTTCTCTGCAGTCTTTGCCATCATCGTCAATAGCATGAGCAACAATTTATAGCAAAATGAAACGATTTGTTTTTAGGTTTTTAGGACTGCTTAATGACAGGTCTTACATACCTATCCTTTCAACTAGACCAGCATTTTAGGGCTGTAAATAGCCAACTCACGTCTTGAGTCTTACCACGGAATGCGTTGTCATAAGGTCCCATGTGTGTAAATATACCAATTACCAGGCATACGAGCTCGTACTTGACCGACTCATCGGTTTGGGTACGATATCGGCTTTATGACATATAATAGATTCACAGATACTCGCTTTGCTGCATTAAGCTCAAAGCAAGATAATAGGGAGTTCTCTTCCAATCCATTCTCCTCACTAGGCGCTCAATGTAGATCAGCAGTCATTGCTAAGGAACAGCCGACAGGCTGACAGCCGTCTTAATAATAAGCAGTTACAGTCGTCTATAGATGTTGGTGACAATAGAGGCACCGCGAACACGCTGGTGTTCCATAGGGGTACAGGAACTTGGATCATGTATGCCGGAACGCAATACAAGGTTATTATGGTGGCATAATTAGGACCAAGAGTTGCCATCCAGACGGGCTTGGGGCCCACATAGGGTTGTTTTGAGGCCGATCCCAGCAGCAGGGGTTCGTATTCCTGTTTATTGTTCATGCAAGTATAGTATAAGAACGCATGACGTGTTAAAACGTTGAAATGCATTTTGCGGTTTGCGGATGCTAACTTGTAAGGATAAAACTGTGATAAAAATATGTGTTATTGAAAGTTCGTTGAACTGGCCAAGTTTGCGCCATTATTGCGTCTTGGCCAATACCAGAAATATTTATGTTATAGCGCGTCACGAACGTTTTCTGGACAAAAATATGACGTACAATATGTAAGTGTCAAAAACTGCAGC
Source organism: Malacosoma neustria (assembly GCA_963693495.1). Classification (NCBI taxonomy): domain Eukaryota; kingdom Metazoa; phylum Arthropoda; class Insecta; order Lepidoptera; family Lasiocampidae; genus Malacosoma; species Malacosoma neustria. The sequence continues at coordinate 10,208,674 of OY856385.1, read as the reverse complement.
CTGCCATCTGGTTCTTGGATTTATAAATATTACACGGTATTTAACGGATTATGACGATATTCATTTTATTTAACTATATTATAGTTTATATTATATTTTAGTATGTTTTCACGTTTGTTCTAAAAACATATTTACAGTTTTGAACGAAATTAGATTATAATAAAGCGATTTTAGAAAATGAAAAATAAAATTATTCTAAGACAAAAATTAATACCCACTCATTACATAAGTATATAACTGTTAAAATATTAAAAAGAATAAATAGTAAAAATTTAAAACGTCTATTTCGGAAAACATGTGACTAGTTTTTCAACAGAACAAAAGGAGGAATATATAATTTCTTATAATGTTTTTTTCTTAAGAAAATAAATATTTTATACAATAATTTTAATGAACAGCAGTTATCTAGCCGTTAAAATGAATAGTGTCCTATAAAAATGTGTTTCTCAATAGGATTGTTTTCCCAGGCGAACGAGCATTGTGAAATTCAACATGTTTTCATCATTTCCTATTCATTCATAGAGAAAGTTGAATATATTTTTATTTGGGACATTTAAAAGTGAATACAAAGTATATAATATTACCTAATTTAAAATTCAACATGAATTAAATATAACAACTTCCATTTAAATGTGAAATACATAAAAAGCATTATTATTAATTGTACTAATATTACAGAGTATAATTAATTATTTAAGTTATGATTATCTTATGAAAGCCATTCATCGGTTCCAATGGATCGAAAACGGATCATAATACTATTTTTTTTTAAATTTATAAATAGAAAGTAAAATACTTTTTTATATCTATTTTGTTTATTGATTAGCGTTATGTTTTCATTATATTAGAATATTCTCGAATCATACAATTGTATTATGATCACACCACGTTACATATTCCGAAACCTGAGGCACCGATGAGTAAATGTTATTGCTCAACTAAACCTAAAAAAAATAGATGACAGTCGTAGCCGTATAAACTTATGGTAGCAACAGTAGCTGGTTTTTTTAGAAATAAATTATTTATTAGAATTGAAAATTATGCATCAAATAATGTTATATAAACAAAATAAATAAAAAAAATGTAACATTTGTCAAAAAAATTCTATGTATTCTGATCTTACAAGCTTAGTAAACCACTTACAAGCTTGCCGGTAAACGGCGAGTTGGTCGGAGAAAGAAGCCGTGGCTCCGTAACATCCGAGAGTGGACTGGAATAGCGAGCGTATCCGAATTGTTTCGACTCGCTAAGGATAGACAACAAATTCAGAAGTTGGTAGCCAACCTTCATTAGTTGGAGAGGAACTTGAAGAAGAAGAAGCTTAGTAAGTACATTGTCTTGTGATTAATTAATAAAAAGAAATTAAAAAATATATATAATTAGACATGTTGCTGGAGAGTTTCTTGCCACTAGGAACTTATTTTGAATAAAAATAATTGAGTTTGGGTGAGATTAGCGCAACATTATGACATACCGGTTTTGTTCAGCGATGCTATTTAATTATCCACCGTAGTTATATGTTCCAATAAACACTGGCCATGGTGTTATCATACTTGGAGACCAAACTACCGAAGATCATTATTATTCGTCCTTCCTATGAGAGACTTAAATCCAGCAGTGGAGCGTTGTTCATGCTAAACAGTCCATATTATTCAATAACTAGGTTCGTCTTAGCTATAAATATGTGTCGCCTTGATACGTCATTAAATTATACGGAACGTTGTGTAAGCGGGCATCAATTGTTAAATAATAACATAATACAGGTTAGGGACGAATTTCACAAGTGTTACACAACCGTATATCAAACTGAGGTTAATATTTGAATAATCTTACCCAATCTGTAAAGCCTAGAAACTAAATCATTTGAATTTTTTTTTCGAAACTTGGTAACGACCTTTGGTGTGTTGATTAAATTTAATTTTAGCTAGCATGTTTGAAACATTGTTTTGTACTGTTTTTTGGTAATAAACTTTTTTATTATGCAACATTTGTATTGTTTTAAATTGTTGTAATTTATTTTGGAGTCTCAGCTATAGATAAGGAACATCAAGATTGCCGTCCCGAGTCTAGGTGTTTATTTACCATGTTTTTATTTCTATATGATCTGGTGCTCATAACACAAGCATCCTATAGCTTACTTCGGGACTAGATGGCGTTACATATATTGCGGCAATATATTTATTGCATAATATATTTTTTCAATATTTATTTAACCCAGCAAAATTTTAATGTTTACATTAGTTTATTCTATGTACAATTTATTTTTTTATACAATTACTAAGATTTATAACCATTTTCTTCTATTCCGTTCTCTGTGCAGTGACAGAATAAGATAACTGGCCTGTGCGGCCGGAAGCAGCCTGTCGTAAAAGGCGACAAAACAATCCTAGCTAGATGGTAGAGCCCAAGCCCGTCTGGATTGCAGCCAGCCCTGGTCTACATGTATAAATATGCCGCCATGTATTGTGTTCTGTGAGTGAACAGGTTCCAGTTTCCCTACGACGGCAGCGTCTTAGGGGTGTACCTCGCGTCCCAAAACAACGATAGACGGAAAACCAATCATGGAAGTATAAAAAATGCTTAGTATTACTGACAAAAAGTGTCGTTGGGGAGATTGTTTCATAGTTTCTTCAGAAATTTTTTGTTTTGTTTTGGAAACGGTACTTTTATAAAAGTAAATTTGACTTAACATAATTGTGATTTTATATACATTAAGATAATTTTTAATACCCTTTTATTACTTTCACTGGTATGTATGTATGTTTATAAGATTTTAATTTTGGCGTCACAGTGCTAGCTTAATTTGTAATTTATGAGTTTGCTTTTTATGTGCAATTGTCGTGTAATTTTAATTAGTACTAATTAAAATTGCATTGTTTAAACCTTCATTTACTCCAAACACTAAGAAAAACCGCAGCTACTCTATGGTTAGTATATTATTAAATTTACTAACTTGCAAAGCTTAGTCATCCGAATGTTTGGACGATGGCGTTGCATTTTGCGTGTCTTGAAAAAAGTTTGAAATGCCTGATTATCTCACATTTTTACCTCCTCTTATATCCTTATTCTCTCAAGGCCGGCACTAATGAAATCAGAGAATAAAATTCCCACCACTTTTTTATTATTGCTGAGGAGCAGCAGACAGGCTGATGTCCTATTGTCAGTTATTGTGTTTCGGAAATCAGTGCCCCCAACTTATACATATTTAAAAGTTTTATATTTAAATTAATGAAAGTATCGTAGGTAAAGGGGGGTAACGGAAGAAAGATTGAGCCATCGACGTGGTGTATGCTGATATTTATTTTAATTGACAAGTTGCTTACGAAGAAAATAGAGAAAGTTATAAATATTAGTTAATTATTAATCTTAATTAAAATAATAATTGAAATCAATACAACAAACGTTTTATTGTTTTGAATTTTTAAGATAAATCTAAACTGTGCAATAAATAGCTGAGCTACTATCCTCTTAATAGACGCCAGATAATGTATTTTTAATAATGCATTGGTTAATAGTAAGATTGTGTAGTGGAACGCAAGTGCGACCTCGGGAGCGTTCGTCAGGAAGCGCACTGCTTCCGAGCGGAAGTCGCCGCAGACGGAAGACTTGCGTCACTTCCGGCCTTAACCTGTCTCCTTATACGTATTAAGATCAGTCGAACGTCCGAAAATGTATTACAATCAGGAAATCAATAATGTCTATATTATTTCATTACATTTTAACTCAAGAGTCTCGTACTTGCTTTTTTAAGTTTTGAAATGGTGAATGAACGAATTTTTAACAATTTTCACATATTTTAGTCAACGTACTAACTGTCTCGTCAAATAACTACCAGTCTACTGTTTCACTGCCAATGAATCTGATTTCCCGAGGGAGGCAGGAACAAAAAATAAAAATCTATCTAAAATATTAATTATTCCTATATAAATAAAAAATACATTATGAAAATCCACACAACGCCATCTAGTTTCAAAGTAAGCAGAGTGCTTATGTTATGAGCACTTGGTACCGTCGCTTATGGGTGTTTGCAACGCCAGGGGCATCGCTAACACGCTGCTATCCGCGTATTGATACTGGAACCTGGTCACTTATGCCGGAACACAACATAAGGTTGCCATCTCGACGGGTTTGGAGTCCTATCAGCTTGGGTTTTTTAGTCGCCTTTTACGACAGGCCGACCTCGGCCACAGAGGTCAGTATTCTTTCTCCCCTCTTGCACGGATAAAATTATTTTCTAAATAAATATGTAATACATACAGAATCGTGTCGGGAATCTAATTCGAGACCCTTAAATGCATTGCGAAAGTTATTGCCCCACAGAATTTGTCCCTCGCCCTTATCTTCTTGTAATATACAAAATTCTCGTGTGACAGTTTTCGTTGCCATACTCCTCCGAAACGGCTTGATCGATTTTGATGAAATTTTTTGTGCTTATCCGGTATCTATGAGAATCGGCCAACATCTATTTTTCATCCCCCTAAATGTTAGGGGTAGTCCACCCCTAAATTTTTTTTTTAATTTTTTGACATTTTATTATTTATATGACAGAACAACGTTTGCCGGGTCAGCTACTTTTATATATTCCTTTCCTCTCATCTCTTGGAAACTTTAGTTCTGGTACTGGGGGTTAAACATTTGAATCACAAAGTGGTCGTTTCTTAAATGTTTGTATATTATATTCTTGTTAACGTTAAATAATTAAATATGACGCGCAGCTGACGTATGGTCACGTATGGTCACATGACGACATTTTTCTTACGACAGCAATAATGATATATGCATATGGGCGCGATAAAGGCGAAATGTGTCATACATTACACGTCACAAAGTTCACTTTTATTATCGAACCTTGGAAAGCCAAATAAAGTACCGATGGATTTTTATTACTCAACTCAGAAATATTGATACATTTTAGCACTTAAGTTAAATTAAAACAAAAAATGTAACATCATGTTATTAGTTAGGTAAAGTACATATGGTCTAGGTATCACATTGATGTCACAGGTTTAAATTCCACAGTTCATTCACAAACACCACGATAGTCTAAGGCGGATTGGAAATACACATGGCACACAGTGCTTAGGCACATCTTTTAGCCTAATGTGCCTATTATAACATCGTAAGGACCTGCCTACTTGGTGTATACCAAGATACAAGATCACCGGTGTGTATAACCCGCCAAGCCAGCTTGAACAAGGTAAGGTATATTATCCATTTCCTGCAGAGGTGGGCCCGAAGTCAGCAGTGGGATAGGTGAGAGGTAGGATATTCCTCTTATTCCTGGTTTACAAATACTTTTCTGTAATATTAATATCAAATCTAACTTTTTCTCCGTGTAGGGGCGGAGTTAGAATACTGATTCCTGCAGCCAGGGTCGGCTTGTCGTAAAAGGCGACAAAACAACCCTCTATACACCCCTGGTATATAAGTAGGCACCCATAATTACGGCATTAGTGATCTAGATTTCAGTACCCCTGTGCGGACAGCGTGTTCGTGGTGCCCCCAGTATTAACATACATAGGCAATGGTAACTGCTTACTATTAAGTGAACCGTCGGCCTGTCCATTGTTCCTCAGCAATAAAAAAAAACTTGAGAACCGAGTATGAAAATTGTATAGAGTATTTTCGTTTGCATTTGGTGGACAATTAAGCCTGTGTCAAGTGACGTGGCCGCGGCGGTAGTGCGTGGGCCCGCGGAACGAGTGCGACCGGTCCCCAGGTGTCAGCACCACTGACGCAGAGCTGGATTCTGAGAAATAATTTAATGTACCTACCTATTAATATCGTAATAAACTTATAATTACTATCCGCACAAAAATATATTTAAACTAAAAGAACCACCCAATAAAATACGATTCTGATTTTTTTTATTTACGGTTTAATTTATGTTTAAGTTGGTTTTTGTGCGTTTGTTCTTTATAGAATCACAAATATCTTTGTGCACAACTTTACTATGCACAACTTTTAAATGAAGCTTCCTCTAATAAAATTTAATATCTAATTGAGGGGTTCACGATAGAAATACCTGAAAGAAATAATTTTAATTTAATATTTCATTCGTTTTTACTCTAGAATAATTACTATACAGTTCGCAGTTCTAGAATAATTACTATACAGTATAGGTGGCGTGCTAAAAGTAATATGTATTATAATAATATATTACAAATAAGATATAATAATAACAAACAATATAACATAAAAGCAAATAGCGTAAGGAGAATAAAATATAACACAAATGAATTAATTTTATCCAGTCTTTAAAGGCTTCATCCAGATAATAATTTCGGACTAGTTTTTTTAAAAATTGGTAGTGATTTCGCTTGTGTTATTGCAATAGGCAAGGAGTTTCATAATATTTTTAATTATATATAAAATTTATTATATTATGTATGATAGGAACTATCTAATGATAACTTAAGTACGTGCCTGTTCAATACAAGCACAGCCGCTAAGGTGGCAAGTCAATACGGTTGTTTGCGTAAACATTCACAACATCAGCTGGTTATGTACTATGTAACGATTCTACTTAATGCAACTTAGATAACACTTGAGTTAACTAGATATTATGTTTACATAAAAATATTAGATATCATTAATATTTTTACATCGTCATGTTGGTAATAATATAAACCTGTAAAACAGCATCGTATTTCGATAAATTAGCAGAAATTGAAAAAATGCCCAACTAACTAAATGTTTAGTGGATTTATAAGGATAAAATATAATATTCCAAATTATATCTTTATTTGAGGTATAATAAATTATTAAAATGAGTTAAACAGTCTAAAATCAGTCGTGGGAATTTTTTTCCGAGAAAAAACATATAGTAATAATAAATACTACTTAGTATAATATTGGTATAAATATTAACAGATCTTAATCAACTCAGGGCTACCACCTTCCCGTCCGGAATAGAAGCGCACGCGAAAACATATACCTCCGTCCAGGCGTCGGGCAATAGAGGAATACCGGAGTGGTTTTATTGGTATACCAATGACGTGTGTCTCCTACTGGGGGCATATGCACATACGCATTGCACGGGAGTTCGACACTACCCCTTCACGAGCCTCGAAGCAGCGGGGTGTGCGGGGTCTTCCATCTATAAAGAACGAACAGAATCCTCGCTACTATAAACACCTGTAATCGTGGTGTACATATTTCATAGTTATGTTTTCAATATGTAGGCGAAACTTCGTAAAAGGTGCACTTCATCATGGGAAAATAAGACCTTGATGTGATAACCTTCGTATGTGCTGCATGTATTATTGTTATAGACAAAGTAATTCCATAACTACCATCTTACACTAAGCTGATGGGTGGTCGTTTCCGTTGATTGTGAAAATTACATTAATATAATAACATTAATTCGATAATAGGTACTTTGTATTTTTTTTATAAAACGTTAATTTTTACTTCAACATTGAGTGATATAAGTGATATATTACTCAATGTTAACACTCAATCATGTTATCACAACATATTTACACGACTGAAAACTAAAAACTGACTGGTCGCAGAGCGTTCGGCGATCGGGCCTCGGGCCACGGGAAGTCCCCCGCAAAGTACGGAGGAACGGGATACGTGACTTTAGTCACGTACACGCTTGCTACATCCTCCCCCTATAACTCGGACAGGGTGTGTGTCCCCACGTGTGAGTTGTTTCTTTTTTGGTCTACTCCTCCTACGCTTCTGATGGCTTGGCAGACATTCAGGACTTCCTACGAATGGGGTCAGCTGGAAAACGTGGTAACGTTCTAATACTTCCTCATCGACAATATTTAAGGGCCATCACGCTTCGGTATGAATTTAGGAGTTTTCCTTTGGTTCGGACCTTGTATCGTTCGGACCTTGAGTCCTTAATAAAACTAAGTCACCAATGGTGTAATCCGAGCTGGGACGGGTCGGCCACGGTTTTGCATCTGCCGGGTGTATATGTACTCTATTTTTAGATTATATTCTTGAAGTGTGAGTGCCCATCTAGCCAGGCGACCGCTGGGTGATTTCAAGCTCATAAGCCAACACAGTGGTTGATGGTCAGATTTGACACACACTTCCACTCCCTCGATGTAACCGCGGAACTTGTTTACAGCCCACACTACTGCAAGAGCCTCTCTCCATCGTGGTATAATTTCACTGAGCGTTGTTTAACAGACGACTGGCGCATTCCACTGGTTTTTCATCTTCACCTTTTCCCTGCATCAGGACCGCTCCTAAACAGTACGCGCTACTGTCTGTTCGTAAGGTGAACGCAATTTCTCAAGTTATTCCTTAGTACATTCGAAAGTTTTCTGTTGTTTTCTTAACCATTGCCATTTACTGTTTTTCTTCAATAAATCTGTCAATGGTCTGGCGACTTCAACATATTTTGGTATAAAACGCCGGAACCAACTGGCCGTATGTAAGAAAGACTTCAGGTGTTATACGAGGGTGGTCTAAAAAGTTTCCGTACCTAACAAAGTTACAAGATATTTTTTCAGAATATTTATTTTTATTTTCCAACATAGTCTCCTTGTAACTTTACAAACTTCTCCCAGCGATGCTCCTATCTCTGCAACCCATTCAAATAGTACTCGGCGTTTTTATCTGCAAAATAATTGTTCACGAAGGTAATTGCCTCTTCATTTAACGAAAATCTCTGTCCTCCGAGCGCAATTTTAAATGAGGGAACCAAAATAAGTCGCTAGGGGCTAGATCTGATGAGTAAGGTGGATGGTCAAGCAGTTCAAACCTTAACCTTCGTGGATTTTCGCCATGGCAATCGCTGAGGTGTGAGACGGTGCGTTGTCTTGGTGAAACAGGATTTTCTTTTTCTGCAAATGTGGCCATTTTCCCGTAAGTTCAGCCTTCATCTTGTCAAGTAATGAAGCGTAGTATGCTCCTGTAATGGTTTTCCCTTATTGAAGATAATCGATTAAAATAGTCATAGGACTATCCCAAAAAACAGTTGCCATCACTTCCCCATCCGAAAAACCAGTTTTGCTTTTTTTGGGGCTGGTTCCCCCTTTAGAGTCCACTGTTTGGACTGTATTTTTGTTTCAGGCGTATAATGGTGTATCCAAGATTCAGCTATAGTAATTAATCGGCACCAAAACTCGGATTTATTGCACCTAAACTGTGCCAACAGAGCGTTGGAAATGTTCATTCGAACACGTTTTTGGTCTAACGTGAGCAAACGCGGCACTCAACGCGTGGTCAGCTTTCTCATGTCTAAATGTTGATTTAATACGATACTCGTTTTTGTACATTTTTATAAAACACATAAACTCACACAAATGACTGTTACATAACAACTGCTCGTCCAAAACAGCTGAAACTTTGGTGAGTAACTGTCAACAGATGAACAAGGAAATTCACTAGCTTTTATTTACGAATATCTTCGTGTTGAGGTTGGCAACTTTTCAGATCACCCTCGTATACGAGGATATATCCTTCGGGAGCAGGCATGTTCGATATGGCAGCCGTTTTCTCCAGGTCTACCTGTAATCCGCCTGGGACTATGACATTTCCAAGAAACTTAATTAAATCTCATGCAAAATGGCTCTTCTCTGTGTTAACACGGAGGTCGAACACCGCTAGTCGGTCGAAGACAGCTTCCAGGTCTCGTAAATGCTTGGGAAAGGAGTCGGGCAGGCTCACCAAGTCATCCAGATAAGCTAGTAGTGAAATTCCCGCAATACTTTTGCCTAACTTGAACCTATCAATGAGCCTCTGGAATGGATTTGAGGTCACAAGTGGTCATGTAACTCGTACTCTTAGCGGCATGTAGTATATTTTCCATCCTGGGGAGGGGGTACCTGTCAGTTTCAGTGACCGTATTTAGATAATCGACACACAGACGCACTCCGCCATCCTTTTTGGAAACGAGGACTTCATTCGTTGCCCACGGAGACACACTCCTCTATGATTCCAGCGTGCAGCAGATTCTTCAACTCTTCCTCCAGAACTGTCTTTTTGTGCTGTGACAGCCGGTATGGCAGTGAAGCTATGGGTTCCTGTGTTTCGCTTACCTTTATTCGGTTCTCCGTATATTCAGTTGCTGTGCCGTCAGGGGCAAAACAGGCAGTTCTCTTCAAATTTTCTTTCTATTTATTTCACATTGTAATTGCGCAAAAGACGTTAAGAATGAGGTAATGAACTGTTGTGTATGCTGCACAGGTGTGTCGTGCGGCATCTGCGTCACATGTCCGGGAATATTTCTTGTTTCTTCATCGTACTCTTCTTCGGTTGAATTCATTTCTAGCTCGTCCAGCAGGGGGCCAGCTCCTCTCGTCTTTTTTGGCGGCATTTACACATTTATATCTTAGTCTTAAATAGAGTTCAGCTCCACGTTGGGCGTCATTGTAATGCGTATCATGTTAACACAACATATTACACGACTGAAAACTAAAAACTCACTGGCCACCGAGCGTTTGGCGATTGGGCCTCAGCCACGTCACGTCAACACGTCCGAAGTCCCCTGCAAAGTACGGAGGAACGGGATACGTGACTTTAGTCACGTACGCGCTTGCTACAGTAGTTATATAATTTTATAGAATAAAAAAGAAAACTTAGACTCCTCTTTTGTTTCCTTCGGGGACGATAGGTGGCATTCTGAGCTGGCAACCTCTTAGTAGATTCCCTCATCTGTACCATCAATAGACCCCATCTCTCCTCTATATCTTTGAAGTAGCGTGCCTGCATCTGTCCCATCCGCCTTTGATTAGTGCAATGGATGGTAGAGAATTGGCCTGGGACACCGCCGTCTCTTTTGCGAGGCGGTCATGTTCGCGAAGTAGGCAGGCGTTAGGGTTGCCGGCGGCGAAGAATCGTCGACATGAAGAGCCACAGGACCGTCAACCGGATAGAGAGCGTGTAGTGTCCCGCGTGCTCGTCTTACCTCTGTGACAGACCAGAGGCAGCCAGGGGGGTCAGCCACATACACTTAGAATGACACACAGGAGAGGTTGGCCTAAATCGCTGTAGTCCGCCCGGGCTGGAGGCGCGCGCAAAAGCATATCCTTCCGCCCGGGCATTAAAGAAATACTAGTGTTGTTTTAGTGAGTATACCAGTGACGTGGGTCCGCTTGGCAAATGTACGGGCACAAGGGTACAATGCACGAGAATCCCAAGCTACACCGCCGCGTCTAACCAAGTGGTACGCGGTGGTAGAACTCAAAATCAGGAAATGGGGTCTAAATTTAGTATAATAATTAATGGTTGACAACAGTAACATCGCATTTACGTTGCGATACGTTTAGTTATGAAAAAGTCCATATATTTGTAATTATCGTGAGCTAGTTCCTATAAAACGACACAAATTGAGGGCATATCGGTGCCCCTATTGCGCTATCTATGTGTGGCATAACTATTATCGGGGATACATGCTTAATCTTTTCCGTTTTCGATAAAACATGAGGTGATTGACACAATTTCATTGATGACACACGTTGCTAAATTATTTATTTGATTTGTTAATACTTTGGTAACTTTACAAAATCGCTAATTTCGCAGGGCATTGGTAAAGAATTAACACGTTAAACGCCACCATAGAAAAATTAAAAAAAACTTTACTCTTAAAATTTTAAGATTAGTATTTTAAGATATGTACCTAAAATGTGTATCGTGGGGTATAAGGATCTATTGTGGCGTTTCGTATATATGTATAATAAATAAAATGGCTTGAGGGCACCGGTGATACCCCATGGTGGAATCAAGTAAAGATATTAGTAGTTTTTTTATTAAAATTTTTGTGAGTGTACCAATTTTTAATTTAAAATACCAGGTTTTAGCGACATCTGTACCAAGTTCATTGGGCAACTATCTAATATCATTGGTCTAGCTAGACCTCTGTCTTTTAAGTCCCAACGACCGATGAGCTTGAATCGATGTCAATAAAAGCTTATTTCAAAAGGTTAACATTATATCTATTTCGTTTTTTACTTTTACTTGATTAAATTAAGAAGCTTTAAATGTGCGGTTCGTATAACGAATGCTGTAGGCGTGGTAATAGGTTTTTTCAATACAAAAATTAACGTCACTTTTTATTCACTATTAGTAAATTTTGAATAGCATTAGATAATAATTTATTATAATGATATTACATTACGTTTTAATTTATTGTTGCTATGACGATGGAAATCGTTAGTTTTACAAGTGTTTACTAATTTTAGTGGACTTACTTTGTTTATCCGTGCAGGGGCGGAGAAAAATACTGACCTCTGCCGGGGTGGGCCTGTCGTAAAAGTCGACAAAACAACCCATCCTAGCTACGTAGTAGGACCTCTAGCCCGTCTGGATGTTGTCGTCTGGATGGTCTCTTGGAAACTTTAGTTCTGGTACTGGGGGTTAAACATTTGAATCACAAAGTGGTCGTTTCTTAAATGTTTGTATATTATATTCTTGTTAACGTTAAATAATTAAATATGACGCGCAGCTGACGTATGGTCACGTATGGTCACATGACGACATTTTTCTTACGACAGCAATAATGATATATGCATATGGGCGCGATAAAGGCGAAATGTGTCATACATTACACGTCACAAAGTTCACTTTTATTATCGAACCTTGGAAAGCCAAATAAAGTACCGATGGATTTTTATTACTCAACTCAGAAATATTGATACATTTTAGCACTTAAGTTAAATTAAAACAAAAAATGTAACATCATGTTATTAGTTAGGTAAAGTACATATGGTCTAGGTATCACATTGATGTCACAGGTTTAAATTCCACAGTTCATTCACAAACACCACGATAGTCTAAGGCGGATTGGAAATACACATGGCACACAGTGCTTAGGCACATCTTTTAGCCTAATGTGCCTATTATAACATCGTAAGGACCTGCCTACTTGGTGTATACCAAGATACAAGATCACCGGTGTGTATAACCCGCCAAGCCAGCTTGAACAAGGTAAGGTATATTATCCATTTCCTGCAGAGGTGGGCCCGAAGTCAGCAGTGGGATAGGTGAGAGGTAGGATATTCCTCTTATTCCTGGTTTACAAATACTTTTCTGTAATATTAATATCAAATCTAACTTTTTCTCCGTGTAGGGGCGGAGTTAGAATACTGATTCCTGCAGCCAGGGTCGGCTTGTCGTAAAAGGCGACAAAACAACCCTCTATACACCCCTGGTATATAAGTAGGCACCCATAATTACGGCATTAGTGATCTAGATTTCAGTACCCCTGTGCGGACAGCGTGTTCGTGGTGCCCCCAGTATTAACATACATAGGCAATGGTAACTGCTTACTATTAAGTGAACCGTCGGCCTGTCCATTGTTCCTCAGCAATAAAAAAAAACTTGAGAACCGAGTATGAAAATTGTATAGAGTATTTTCGTTTGCATTTGGTGGACAATTAAGCCTGTGTCAAGTGACGTGGCCGCGGCGGTAGTGCGTGGGCCCGCGGAACGAGTGCGACCGGTCCCCAGGTGTCAGCACCACTGACGCAGAGCTGGATTCTGAGAAATAATTTAATGTACCTACCTATTAATATCGTAATAAACTTATAATTACTATCCGCACAAAAATATATTTAAACTAAAAGAACCACCCAATAAAATACGATTCTGATTTTTTTTATTTACGGTTTAATTTATGTTTAAGTTGGTTTTTGTGCGTTTGTTCTTTATAGAATCACAAATATCTTTGTGCACAACTTTACTATGCACAACTTTTAAATGAAGCTTCCTCTAATAAAATTTAATATCTAATTGAGGGGTTCACGATAGAAATACCTGAAAGAAATAATTTTAATTTAATATTTCATTCGTTTTTACTCTAGAATAATTACTATACAGTTCGCAGTTCTAGAATAATTACTATACAGTATAGGTGGCGTGCTAAAAGTAATATGTATTATAATAATATATTACAAATAAGATATAATAATAACAAACAATATAACATAAAAGCAAATAGCGTAAGGAGAATAAAATATAACACAAATGAATTAATTTTATCCAGTCTTTAAAGGCTTCATCCAGATAATAATTTCGGACTAGTTTTTTTAAAAATTGGTAGTGATTTCGCTTGTGTTATTGCAATAGGCAAGGAGTTTCATAATATTTTTAATTATATATAAAATTTATTATATTATGTAAGATAGGAACTATCTAATGATAACTTAAGTACGTGCCTGTTCAATACAAGCACAGCCGCTAAGGTGGCAAGTCAATACGGTTGTTTGCGTAAACATTCACAACATCAGCTGGTTATGTACTATGTAACGATTCTACTTAATGCAACTTAGATAACACTTGAGTTAACTAGATATTATGTTTACATAAAAATATTAGATATCATTAATATTTTTACATCGTCATGTTGGTAATAATATAAACCTGTAAAACAGCATCGTATTTCGATAAATTAGCAGAAATTGAAAAAATGCCCAACTAACTAAATGTTTAGTGGATTTATAAGGATAAAATATAATATTCCAAATTATATCTTTATTTGAGGTATAATAAATTATTAAAATGAGTTAAACAGTCTAAAATCAGTCGTGGGAATTTTTTTCCGAGAAAAAACATATAGTAATAATAAATACTACTTAGTATAATATTGGTATAAATATTAACAGATCTTAATCAACTCAGGGCTACCACCTTCCCGTCCGGAATAGAAGCGCACGCGAAAACATATACCTCCGTCCAGGCGTCGGGCAATAGAGGAATACCGGAGTGGTTTTATTGGTATACCAATGACGTGTGTCTCCTACTGGGGGCATATGCACATACGCATTGCACGGGAGTTCGACACTACCCCTTCACGAGCCTCGAAGCAGCGGGGTGTGCGGGGTCTTCCATCTATAAAGAACGAACAGAATCCTCGCTACTATAAACACCTGTAATCGTGGTGTACATATTTCATAGTTATGTTTTCAATATGTAGGCGAAACTTCGTAAAAGGTGCACTTCATCATGGGAAAATAAGACCTTGATGTGATAACCTTCGTATGTGCTGCATGTATTATTGTTATAGACAAAGTAATTCCATAACTACCATCTTACACTAAGCTGATGGGTGGTCGTTTCCGTTGATTGTGAAAATTACATTAATATAATAACATTAATTCGATAATAGGTACTTTGTATTTTTTTTATAAAACGTTAATTTTTACTTCAACATTGAGTGATATAAGTGATATATTACTCAATGTTAACACTCAATCATGTTATCACAACATATTTACACGACTGAAAACTAAAAACTGACTGGTCGCAGAGCGTTCGGCGATCGGGCCTCGGGCCACGGGAAGTCCCCCGCAAAGTACGGAGGAACGGGATACGTGACTTTAGTCACGTACACGCTTGCTACATCCTCCCCCTATAACTCGGACAGGGTGTGTGTCCCCACGTGTGAGTTGTTTCTTTTTTGGTCTACTCCTCCTACGCTTCTGATGGCTTGGCAGACATTCAGGACTTCCTACGAATGGGGTCAGCTGGAAAACGTGGTAACGTTCTAATACTTCCTCATCGACAATATTTAAGGGCCATCACGCTTCGGTATGAATTTAGGAGTTTTCCTTTGGTTCGGACCTTGTATCGTTCGGACCTTGAGTCCTTAATAAAACTAAGTCACCAATGGTGTAATCCGAGCTGGGACGGGTCGGCCACGGTTTTGCATCTGCCGGGTGTATATGTACTCTATTTTTAGATTATATTCTTGAAGTGTGAGTGCCCATCTAGCCAGGCGACCGCTGGGTGATTTCAAGCTCATAAGCCAACACAGTGGTTGATGGTCAGATTTGACACACACTTCCACTCCCTCGATGTAACCGCGGAACTTGTTTACAGCCCACACTACTGCAAGAGCCTCTCTCCATCGTGGTATAATTTCACTGAGCGTTGTTTAACAGACGACTGGCGCATTCCACTGGTTTTTCATCTTCACCTTTTCCCTGCATCAGGACCGCTCCTAAACAGTACGCGCTACTGTCTGTTCGTAAGGTGAACGCAATTTCTCAAGTTATTCCTTAGTACATTCGAAAGTTTTCTGTTGTTTTCTTAACCATTGCCATTTACTGTTTTTCTTCAATAAATCTGTCAATGGTCTGGCGACTTCAACATATTTTGGTATAAAACGCCGGAACCAACTGGCCGTATGTAAGAAAGACTTCAGGTGTTATACGAGGGTGGTCTAAAAAGTTTCCGTACCTAACAAAGTTACAAGATATTTTTTCAGAATATTTATTTTTATTTTCCAACATAGTCTCCTTGTAACTTTACAAACTTCTCCCAGCGATGCTCCTATCTCTGCAACCCATTCAAATAGTACTCGGCGTTTTTATCTGCAAAATAATTGTTCACGAAGGTAATTGCCTCTTCATTTAACGAAAATCTCTGTCCTCCGAGCGCAATTTTAAATGAGGGAACCAAAATAAGTCGCTAGGGGCTAGATCTGATGAGTAAGGTGGATGGTCAAGCAGTTCAAACCTTAACCTTCGTGGATTTTCGCCATGGCAATCGCTGAGGTGTGAGACGGTGCGTTGTCTTGGTGAAACAGGATTTTCTTTTTCTGCAAATGTGGCCATTTTCCCGTAAGTTCAGCCTTCATCTTGTCAAGTAATGAAGCGTAGTATGCTCCTGTAATGGTTTTCTCTTATTGAAGATAATCGATTAAAATAGTCATAGGACTATCCCAAAAAACAGTTGCCATCACTTCCCCATCCGAAAAACCAGTTTTGCTTTTTTTGGGGCTGGTTCCCCCTTTAGAGTCCACTGTTTGGACTGTATTTTTGTTTCAGGCGTATAATGGTGTATCCAAGATTCAGCTATAGTAATTAATCGGCACCAAAACTCGGATTTATTGCACCTAAACTGTGCCAACAGAGCGTTGGAAATGTTCATTCGAACACGTTTTTGGTCTAACGTGAGCAAACGCGGCACTCAACGCGTGGTCAGCTTTCTCATGTCTAAATGTTGATTTAATACGATACTCGTTTTTGTACATTTTTATAAAACACATAAACTCACACAAATGACTGTTACATAACAACTGCTCGTCCAAAACAGCTGAAACTTTGGTGAGTAACTGTCAACAGATGAACAAGGAAATTCACTAGCTTTTATTTACGAATATCTTCGTGTTGAGGTTGGCAACTTTTCAGATCACCCTCGTATACGAGGATATATCCTTCGGGAGCAGGCATGTTCGATATGGCAGCCGTTTTCTCCAGGTCTACCTGTAATCCGCCTGGGACTATGACATTTCCAAGAAACTTAATTAAATCTCATGCAAAATGGCTCTTCTCTGTGTTAACACGGAGGTCGAACACCGCTAGTCGGTCGAAGACAGCTTCCAGGTCTCGTAAATGCTTGGGAAAGGAGTCGGGCAGGCTCACCAAGTCATCCAGATAAGCTAGTAGTGAAATTCCCGCAATACTTTTGCCTAACTTGAACCTATCAATGAGCCTCTGGAATGGATTTGAGGTCACAAGTGGTCATGTAACTCGTACTCTTAGCGGCATGTAGTATATTTTCCATCCTGGGGAGGGGGTACCTGTCAGTTTCAGTGACCGTATTTAGATAATCGACACACAGACGCACTCCGCCATCCTTTTTGGAAACGAGGACTTCATTCGTTGCCCACGGAGACACACTCCTCTATGATTCCAGCGTGCAGCAGATTCTTCAACTCTTCCTCCAGAACTGTCTTTTTGTGCTGTGACAGCCGGTATGGCAGTGAAGCTATGGGTTCCTGTGTTTCGCTTACCTTTATTCGGTTCTCCGTATATTCAGTTGCTGTGCCGTCAGGGGCAAAACAGGCAGTTCTCTTCAAATTTTCTTTCTATTTATTTCACATTGTAATTGCGCAAAAGACGTTAAGAATGAGGTAATGAACTGTTGTGTATGCTGCACAGGTGTGTCGTGCGGCATCTGCGTCACATGTCCGGGAATATTTCTTGTTTCTTCATCGTACTCTTCTTCGGTTGAATTCATTTCTAGCTCGTCCAGCAGGGGGCCAGCTCCTCTCGTCTTTTTTGGCGGCATTTACACATTTATATCTTAGTCTTAAATAGAGTTCAGCTCCACGTTGGGCGTCATTGTAATGCGTATCATGTTAACACAACATATTACACGACTGAAAACTAAAAACTCACTGGCCACCGAGCGTTTGGCGATTGGGCCTCAGCCACGTCACGTCAACACGTCCGAAGTCCCCTGCAAAGTACGGAGGAACGGGATACGTGACTTTAGTCACGTACGCGCTTGCTACAGTAGTTATATAATTTTATAGAATAAAAAAGAAAACTTAGACTCCTCTTTTGTTTCCTTCGGGGACGATAGGTGGCATTCTGAGCTGGCAACCTCTTAGTAGATTCCCTCATCTGTACCATCAATAGACCCCATCTCTCCTCTATATCTTTGAAGTAGCGTGCCTGCATCTGTCCCATCCGCCTTTGATTAGTGCAATGGATGGTAGAGAATTGGCCTGGGACACCGCCGTCTCTTTTGCGAGGCGGTCATGTTCGCGAAGTAGGCAGGCGTTAGGGTTGCCGGCGGCGAAGAATCGTCGACATGAAGAGCCACAGGACCGTCAACCGGATAGAGAGCGTGTAGTGTCCCGCGTGCTCGTCTTACCTCTGTGACAGACCAGAGGCAGCCAGGGGGGTCAGCCACATACACTTAGAATGACACACAGGAGAGGTTGGCCTAAATCGCTGTAGTCCGCCCGGGCTGGAGGCGCGCGCAAAAGCATATCCTTCCGCCCGGGCATTAAAGAAATACTAGTGTTGTTTTAGTGAGTATACCAGTGACGTGGGTCCGCTTGGCAAATGTACGGGCACAAGGGTACAATGCACGAGAATCCCAAGCTACACCGCCGCGTCTAACCAAGTGGTACGCGGTGGTAGAACTCAAAATCAGGAAATGGGGTCTAAATTTAGTATAATAATTAATGGTTGACAACAGTAACATCGCATTTACGTTGCGATACGTTTAGTTATGAAAAAGTCCATATATTTGTAATTATCGTGAGCTAGTTCCTATAAAACGACACAAATTGAGGGCATATCGGTGCCCCTATTGCGCTATCTATGTGTGGCATAACTATTATCGGGGATACATGCTTAATCTTTTCCGTTTTCGATAAAACATGAGGTGATTGACACAATTTCATTGATGACACACGTTGCTAAATTATTTATTTGATTTGTTAATACTTTGGTAACTTTACAAAATCGCTAATTTCGCAGGGCATTGGTAAAGAATTAACACGTTAAACGCCACCATAGAAAAATTAAAAAAAACTTTACTCTTAAAATTTTAAGATTAGTATTTTAAGATATGTACCTAAAATGTGTATCGTGGGGTATAAGGATCTATTGTGGCGTTTCGTATATATGTATAATAAATAAAATGGCTTGAGGGCACCGGTGATACCCCATGGTGGAATCAAGTAAAGATATTAGTAGTTTTTTTATTAAAATTTTTGTGAGTGTACCAATTTTTAATTTAAAATACCAGGTTTTAGCGACATCTGTACCAAGTTCATTGGGCAACTATCTAATATCATTGGTCTAGCTAGACCTCTGTCTTTTAAGTCCCAACGACCGATGAGCTTGAATCGATGTCAATAAAAGCTTATTTCAAAAGGTTAACATTATATCTATTTCGTTTTTTACTTTTACTTGATTAAATTAAGAAGCTTTAAATGTGCGGTTCGTATAACGAATGCTGTAGGCGTGGTAATAGGTTTTTTCAATACAAAAATTAACGTCACTTTTTATTCACTATTAGTAAATTTTGAATAGCATTAGATAATAATTTATTATAATGATATTACATTACGTTTTAATTTATTGTTGCTATGACGATGGAAATCGTTAGTTTTACAAGTGTTTACTAATTTTAGTGGACTTACTTTGTTTATCCGTGCAGGGGCGGAGAAAAATACTGACCTCTGCCGGGGTGGGCCTGTCGTAAAAGTCGACAAAACAACCCATCCTAGCTACGTAGTAGGACCTCTAGCCCGTCTGGATGGCGACCACCTTTGGTCTTAAGTATGCCGCCATAACAACTTTGTGTTGAGTTCCGGCAATAGTGACCCAAGGTCATCCTTATGGGATAGCAGCATATTCGCGATGCTACTAGCGTTGCAAACACCCATAAGCGATGGTAACTGCAAAATTCTAAGTGAGCCGTCAGCCTATCTGCTGTCCTACAGCAATAAAAAGATAAAAATTTTGATCAGTCGTCAAAGTCGCTATGGATAGGCGCCGATGGAGACAGATTATTAAATCAAGGTGCACCACAGCACTGATGTCCACAACCAATGATGACCACGACGCAGAGAGGGAGAGAGAGACAGAGAGACTTATTTTAGTGTTTAATGGAAAATAATATACGTAACTACTAAAAATCTTTAGTAGTTACGTATATTATGAAACAAGTGAAACAGAGATAAATGCCAAAAAACCTTACCTATTATTAACATTAAAGAGCAAAATTTTTGCTTTGTGGTATACAATATATATTTAGCCATAAAACAAAAGATATGTCGATTTTTGATAGGAATTTCAGCCCTATCAGTTTGGTAGGTTGTTTTTTCATTTAACGAGATAGCAAAATAATATGATATCTCCAAGATGGTCACCAACACGATAGCGTCGCAATTTTACCTATAATATATAAAAATACTGAGTCCATATAGATCAGACTTTATGAAACTTTTCTTGATTTTTTAATGAGCCTGATTTTTCCCCGATCAGAAGCCACAACAAATTGACTAGGATAATGATAGGGTAGCACTTTCATGGGATCACGTTAAAAATTATGTAAACCATATTTAAATGTAAGTTGAAAAAATATATACAAACTAAAATATACACAAATAGAAGATAAATTAAACATGTTTTTGTCATCTTTCTTCTTCCTCCTACCTTTATCCCACATTATATGGGGTCGGTATAACATGCTTCCTTCCACTGTCCTCTGTTAGCAATCATCCCAACATTCACACCCTTTTTTGCCATGTCATCTTTTACGCAATCCATCTTATCTTGTTTTTAGTCTACCTCTACTCGTGTATCCATTGAAGTTATTTAGTAGTTGAAAACAAAACGAACGCTGACACGACTTCTCAGTATGCACGATGCGTTTGACGTGCACGGAACGCTTATCTTATTCTCACAGTCGATTTTAATATGTTACCTGACCACTGACCAATACGTATCAAATATAGGACCTTATGCCATTGGAATAACTCGCACATTTGACACGCCTCGATGACGTTATGTCGGTTTTGTTTAGATTTCTGAGCACGTATTAAGCTACGATATATCACCAAACAGGTAGGGTATAGTTTTGTAAGACGATACGACATGTCTCGAGTGTTGCTTTGGTGATGTAATTTATGGTGGAAATAGGAACAATGTCAAGGCCCAAAATTTCACTCGACAAGGTTACCATGCCTAATGAGTGAAGGCATCGCACCTTTCTCAAACATATTATTCAGTTTACGTTATATTATTTAAGCGTAATTCGCACTCAATCGTCAATCGGTTATTTTATAAATGTCTTCACAAAAGAACTATTAATATTCTTTTTTAAGTAACAAATTGCCTTTTTATTGCTGACAGCAGACAGGCGGACGGCCCACTAAATAGTAAGCAGTTACCGACGTCTATGGATGTTTTCGACGGTAGGGGCACCGGGAACACGCTGCTGTCTAAATCCTGGAACTTTGGTCACTAATGTTGGAATACAATATAAGGTTGATTATTATAGAACAATAATTAATTTAGTTCTCACTGAAAAAAAATATTGTTTTATTCCTATTAAGAATATACTTATTTATAATATAAACGAATATAATAAAAACGAATCGATTTCCTAAAGTGTCAACACAAAAGTTTATTTTATGACCAAAACTAACAAAAGCTGTTACGTAATCATTGTGTTACAATAAAACAGATTGTGCAATTCACCTCACTATGGTGAACGGTCTAATTAGACTAAAAAGACAACACGAATAAGGGAAAGGTGACAACTGGGGCCATATTTGTTCCGCTTCCCATTTAAAGAGTGGAACTATAAGTCATCTTACTCAATATGCTATTACAGGTATATTAAATTTGTAAATAGGTATGCTTCTTAAGTTTCATATTGATTGCTACCCAGGCGAGCAAAGCCCGAGGTACGCTGCTCTCATATACAAACTATTACGCGCCTATTTACATCGGTGCATTTCTACGATAATTGAGTGAGAACTTGGGTCTTAAATTATTCTTCCTTGTTCTCCCATATTACCTCTTAAGGCCGATATAGCATGTTCTTTTACTCTCTTCTGCTAGTCGTCATCTCAACATTGAAACCCTTTTTTCCATTACCCTAATTGTTTAAACGTTAATTTTTTATTACTTCTACCTTTCTTATATTCACCCACTCTCATTTGTACTATTTTCGTTGTTACATGACATTTTTTATTATAAGGCCCACCACGCCGTTGGATAATCATCTCGTTTATGCTTGAATTCTTATAGTAAAACATATATTTGAACTATTTATTTCACTCATACAGCCTTCGTCCTCTTAAATATTTGCTTAACATGTTTCATAATACAATGGAAATATGAATTACATTGCTTAAAAATGGAATTTAATACGATGGTGACAAAAACCAAAATGCATGGTTCTTGCCATATTCTTTGAAATTAATAAAACACAATGGTACGACGATATCAAGCGACCAAAGAGATTCCTTGATAAAAGATTTTAATTTCATGTTCCATATACACTTGGTAACCTAATTAAAATTATTTTCTAACATATTTTAATGAGCTCCTTGGAGCGTGATGCGAATAACGAAGTGTACTTGTGGCAACCAGATTTATATTTTAGATAATATCTCAAAACTTAACATATTATTTTGAAGGAAAAATTCAAGGTGAACATCAACTAACACTCCAATGCTTTAGTGAGAAATGGATTGAAGGAATTTTTATAACCTTTATAAATCTACAGAGGCTACAAAAACAAGCTATAAGCCGAACTTGCCTTTACAATGGTCATAGGTAATATTATGATCATGTGATTATGAAACTATGGATTTCTACGAACTATCCCTAACTTATTTTGTTCTAGAAAATAAAGGCTTCTATAAACAAGAACAAGGATAAAATCACCTACAGGCAAGAGCATCGTCTAATTTTGCTTTTGGAATGGAGATCAACAATTATTAAGTAAAAAGAAACACATTTATTCCAACAATTTTTTGGTTCATTTTTGCTGAAGAAGTGTTATGGAATTGCATTGATGCAAATAGACGCCGAGATATTTAGCAACAATACTCTACCTATATAATAAATAATATCCTAACTAATATTATAAAAGCGAAAGTGAGTTTCTTTGTTTGTTACGCTTTCACGCCTAAACCGTTGAACTAATTTGATGAATTTCGGTATAGTCATAGATTGAACCTTGGAGAAGGACATAGGCTACTTTTTTTTTAAATTGTCAACTAGTAATCAGTAATTTGATCTCAGACTTTAAAGCTTAGAGTAGCACTGAGTTTGTTTCGCCGATTCATGTCAGCGTTTTTAGGAAATAGTTGTAAATGTTTAACTATTAATTAGGAATGTACTCATATGCGTTTGTAATGTACAATAAATAATTTGATTTTGAAATACAACCAATAGAAATTGCTTTTGATAAGAAGGAAATTGCCAACTAACAAAAGATAAGGGAAATCTGGATTACATTCTAGAACAGACAAACTTTATTAAAAAGAATTCTCCCTTTAACCTAATGATTTATTCTGCTAAATATCTCATAATACCCGAACCATTACATCATGGAAGTCTTCATACAATATGTATTTACAGTAATAGATTAATACGTTGTTTCTAATATATGTCGTATTATCTCAAAAATTAATTAAAACTTTAATCTCATCTTCTAAATAAAGGCGATATTTTTATCAATCAGGATTTGAAACTAACAGCATTGACAATAAGCATCCGTGTCTAATCATAAAACTGTCGGAACGGAGTTGTTCAGAGTTAAAGGTTTTGTGTTATTACAGTCGTCGGCGCCAGGGTTCGATATCCACGTTAGCATTCAATGCTTAGGCAGTCTCCCTCAAAAATGTATGTTACATAATTACCACGGACGAACGGCGTGGGAAAACATTTGAAACGTAGGAAGGAATACATTTTGGGGAAATCTGCATGACCAGATCACCAGTACGTGTAATCCGCTAATCTGCCTGTCTCTTCCCCCTAAGAGCCTCGCAGTGAGACGGGCTGCTATTTTTTCAATATAATATAATGAATTTTCTTTTGAGTTTAGTTCCATGAAGTCATGTTATATAATTTATATAAAGAAATTGATAGAGACCTGCAGTAGTGCGCGTATCACGGCAAATCTACTGGATAGATTTCAATAAAATTTTCCAAGTTTTATTTCTTAGACACCTAATCTTAAAAATGTATGCGATGTATCTTTATATTAAATGTATCTTCATTTAATATAAAGTTATTAAAGTTTTAAGAATGTGTGTTTTCTAGCCGCAGAGAAGTGGGACAAGCTGTGTAGCGCGCGCGCATGCGTACAAAATCTTCTCATATTTTTTTTGATTTACTTTTTCCTGTTATTCGACCAGCGAAGCGGGCAGGAACGGTTACTTCATACTAATATTATAAATGTAAGAGTGAGTTTGTTTTTACTTTCACGTTTAAATCTCTGAACCAATTTTGATAAATTATAATATATACTATACATAGATTGATCCTCGGAGAAGGACATAGGCTACTTTTTAACTTTCTATGATAGAACAACGTTTGTCGGGTCAGCTACTAAATAATAAAATAGACCGCAATATTTTCCATTTCTTACCGAACTAGAATCATTGATAGATTATTCAGCATTGAACATTTTTTGCTTTTATCGTATTGTTTTTTATTCATACATTGATTCTCTTTTTGTTTAGGTTTTTAGTTTTTTGTCACATTGTTCGGGCGAGGCAGACTTGCGGGCGTTGCGGACGGAAAACCAGTTTCGTACCGGGCCCTGCTATAAAGTTCACACGAACCATGATTATATTATGGCTGAGTGCTGTCTTCTTTCACTAAAGAAGTCTGTTATTAAGACAAAAAATAAGGTACATGTAAGGCGATGGACTAGGTCCAAAGGTCGCCCCGTTCTGTAAGTAAATGCTCTGATATTAGTGGACTGTATTAATTATTTTATTTATTTGTATAGATTATTGTGAATCGGTACCTACACTAGAAGGGCAGAAGCTCCACCAACCTTATGAATACCAACTCTGTATCGTTTCAGGTGCATCTCGCAGTGGAATGATGCACGGCGCCACTCTTACGTCACAAATTCTTGTTCAACTACACTGCACTTACGTCCCATTTAGGACTGTTTAGTTTTAAATTATGTACCATTATGTATTTGTATTTTTTCTCCGTGCAGAGGCGGAATAAGGATACTATCCCCTGTGGCCGGGGTCGGCCTGTCGTAAAAGTTGACAAAACATTCTTAGTTACATGGTAGGATCCCAAACCATCCAGAGGGACGACAACCACCCTTGGTTTTTATAGACCAAAGGTGCTTATATACTTATATATGCCGCCATTGTGTTGACACCATATGTTGTGTTCTGACATTATACCTAGGTTCCTGTACCCCTCTGTACTCAAAAGAAAATTCGGTTGAGTAAAGATTTCAGTTTGACATGGCCAATAATATAAGAAGTCTAACTATTTAAGACAAACTGTGCAAAAGGTGTTTCTTTGTTTGTCAAACGTTGACATATAAATGTAACCTCTTGCAAACTTGAGAGTTGTCGAATAAATAGGCGGAGCAAGGTTTTACCCACCTATCTCTAGGCAAGGACCGAACAGTATATATTGACAGCTCATAACATTCCACAGCCGGGCTCGAGCCTCCCTCTAGACGGGTCGACAGTATACCCACCATGTTTGTCCAAGGTGGTTTCCGGGTTTCACATACCGGTGATCTCGATCTGCAATTTTCCTCAAAACGTTTTTCTTTACCGTCGGTACGAGCCAATTACAGTAGTACGTATCATTAGTACGCTTAAAATGAATACTAGGCGAGAGAAGCTGCCTAAGCGCTGCTTGGCACCGTGGGATTCGAACTCTGGTCTTTAAA
Source organism: Malacosoma neustria (assembly GCA_963693495.1). NCBI lineage: Eukaryota > Metazoa > Arthropoda > Insecta > Lepidoptera > Lasiocampidae > Malacosoma > Malacosoma neustria. The sequence goes on along the minus strand of OY856385.1, from coordinate 10,182,559 downwards.
TTGGTCTCCTAATGTAATACGACTGAGCTACCACGTGCTAAATAAGGTATGTCGTACATATAAATACAATTTTTACATGAAATTGATTATTTTAGGTTATTATTATTATATCGACGACCTCCGTACCGTAATGACTAACCGCACGTCGGAATGCCTGCGTTGGTCACGGGTCACGATTCCCATCCTGCGTCTGTGTATTTATGTATAATACGTATTTATTTACAAGAGAAAAGTATTTAAGTAGTATATTAGTAGTCTAGTACCCATAACACAAGTGCTAATGGTGAAAATAGGAACAATGTCTAGGCCCAAAATTTCACTTGGCAAGGTTACGACGCCTTTGAGTGAAGGCATTGCACTCGAACTTATTATACAGTTTACGTTATATTCTAAAACCGTAAATATCAATGTTCGATGTTGTTTGCTTTATAAATACCATCTAGTTTCATATAAAGTATTATTTGGACATAGATGGCGCTGTGTAATTTGTCCTATTATATGTATTAGTAATTTAAATATATAAATATACACTTGTATATAGAAAAAGTGCAGTCAAGTTTTGATCTGGTTAAAAATTGGGATAACCACGCTACCTAGGATCTATGTAAAATATGTTTAGCGATTTAGGAGCCACTTGTATTGCATTGATCTTGTTTGACTACAAATGACGTGTTGAACATTCACCATAATCCCCGCATAGTCTCAACTGGTGCCCTCGTCGTCTTTCTACCAACGCACTGCCCGCCATCGGCTGGGTGTTCATCCCCATTTCCTGGAGCCTCTTCTTTCCTGTACGAAACGGTTCTCCAGAACGTTCATGTTGCGTACTCTCAGGATCTGGAATGAGCTTCCGGCTGAGGTTTTCTCAGCGCGGTACGATATGGGGTTCTTCAAAAAAGGCGTTATAAAATTTCTTCGAGGCCGGCAGCGCGTTAGTAATGCCTCTGGTGTTGCAGACGTCCATAGGCGACGGTGACCACCTGCCAGGGTGAACCGTTTGCCTGTCTGCTGACCTCTCGCTATAAAAAAAAAAACTGGGTATCTAGATACAAAATGATTTGGTGGATTAAAGCTTGCATGTCAATAGAATCAGTAAAGCTGAAAAACGTTTAAAGTAGAAAAGAAAAAATTAAAATGTGTTTAAGCAATAAAAACCAAAGTTTTTTTTTTTGGTCGGCTTGTCGTAAAAGGCGACAAAAAAACCCTAGCTATGTGGTAGGCACCCAAGCCCGTCTGAATGCAACCACTCTTGGTCTTAAGTATGCCGCCATAATAACTTTGTGTTGGGTTCCGGTATTAGTGACCTAGGTTCCTGTACTTCTATGAGACAGCAGTGTGTTCGCGGTGCCTCTAGCTTCGTAAACATTCATAGACGTACTGTTAAGTAGGTCAGCCTGATTTGCTGTTCCTCAGCAATAAAAAACGTTTAGCTTTAATTTTAAGTTTATTTATTTATCATAAATTAAAATAATAATTTAGGTCCTTTTTGCAAAATTGTATCTTAAAAAACATATCACATAACATTTTATAAACATTATTATTATATATATTGCCAAAATATGAATATTTATAATTTAAAAATAAGTCAAAAATAAAGTCATTAATAAGTAATGAATTAACTAAAAATAATAAATATTAAGGCTTATTTCAATAAATATGAAGTAAGAGGTTTAGTTGAGTAAGCTTGTTCTTCCATCCATCTCGCTGTATTTTATACAAATTAAAACGACACAGGTGCTTAGCTAATTTTCCTTTTACTTTTCCCGTATTCAAATCCAAGCGGTCACGTGTCACCTGACAGGTGCCACTAATCGTTGTAAAATGGATTGCAATGTGGTGCAAGTGTGCAATACACAAGCAGAGAATATAAAATGATGTTATGTAATGACTCGTTTACACTTTGTACATGACTCGGTTGTACTACGGAAATTTCAACTTAGGATAGAAAACAATAAATAGCTCTGACAGTAAAAAACTATAAAGATAACAAATAACATCTGATAACACATTTGTTTATGAATGCCTCAGAAAAAGATATAATAAAATAAATATATTATTTTCATGACATGTTATTATTGCATGAAAGCGTAACTGTATATTAAAGCTATGCTTCAGAATGCTTGATAGGCATTCTGAAGAACACTAAAAGACTGTTAAACTGAGAATAATTATAACAGAAAGTATTTGAAATACTTATACAAGCATTATAATATCGATCGAAAATTACTAATTAAAAACAAAAGCGAATAAGTGATTTCTGCGACTTCGCAAACCGAGAGGAGCTACCGGATGGTCTGTCTGAAATCCAGCTATAAAATCATTTCTGGCCTATTATCGACAAATGCATTCACAAATGATTTAAAAATTACAAATTTGGGAGTAAGAAATTGCGTTTTCAAATGTGCGGTTACGATAGGCCTTGTATTATCATTATTGAACCACAAACAATAATATAAAATGTAAATGTTGCACAAAATTACTTTTGATTGTGTAAGACGATTAGGATTACATTAATGTGTTTTACAAAACACTTCTTAGCAAATAACTAATATAAATTCAGTTTTTAAGATTGTCAGCGTAACAGTGATTCAGTTATCGCATACGATTACTTCCTTTCTAGTCATGTTCGTGGGTTTGATCTCCATGTAGGAAAACAGGACACACAATACTATTTCATAATAGTTTGTTCTTTTTTGGTTTTATGTATCCGCTCATAATAAGTTTGTTTAAAACTTACTACTATAATGAATGATTATAATAAATATTCGTTTAATACTACCATAAAATAAAATAGAATCATAAAACGAATAATACAGTTTACTGAACAATTTCAAAGTATCGCTTCATGTATCGCTTTTTTCTAAAAACCGTTAACTTTAAGATGTATTTTGTACGAGTATTTCCAATGTAAGCATAATCTTTATATCAAGTATTCAATAGCAATTCTTTACAGTGCTACAACGCAGAATTAGAAATAAGAAAGAAATAAATTATTTAATAATATATATGTTTTGATACAAATATAATAAATATATACCAATTTACTTACAAGTTTACAAAATGGAATTTTGCATCGTGGCTAAGAAACAATTTATGGCGAATGTAATGTAGGAAGTATATAGGAAGGTATCACCGGTCGTTAAACTGAAATGTTGCGGGGATCGTGTTGCATGAGCGATTTATGGTTTATGACTTTGTTCATAGGTGATCGATCCAGGCAAGACTATGCATACGGAAATTATTTCAATTATTTTTTCAATATGACTTTTAATTTGATATTCCTTCTATTTATTTTCTTTAAAGAAATATCCTAGGTGAAAACATGAATCGGGAGAGCTTTTAAAAATATATAATCGACCGACAAATAGACCTATAACACATTTGTGTCATATAAATATTTTGTCCTCTGCCTGCGTGTCGTCGATAAACTATGAAGTGATTGAATTAAACATAAATTTTTATCTGTGCAGGGGCGGAGAAAGAATTTATGCATTATACTGCATTTTACTGCAGTAGCATCGGGAGTAGAATTGTGTGAAGCTACATTGTAAAACGTCAAATGTTATAAATGATTGCCATTATATTATGATCGAAGGAAATTTAAAGTTTAACAATCGCATGGCATCATTCATTTAGACACGCAAATTAATTTATTTTATGAAACTAGCTGTGCCCGCGACTCCGTCCGCGTGGACTAGTGACTTTGGACAGAACTTTTTGGATATATTCATTCATTCACGTTCCCGTGAATGAATGAATGAATGAAAACACTTTATTGTTCACCAAATTAAAACTATGTTCTTAAAAACTAGGTACAATAATTGTTGAACAAAGGGCGGCCTTATCGCTTAAAGCGATCTCTTCCAGGCAACCCCCAACGTGACGTTACTAATGATTATTTACTATCGATTTAAATTGCTAAACTTTAAAATTCCAACGATCATAATATAATGGCAATAATTTATTACATTTGACGTGTTACAATGTAGCTTAACACAATTCTACTCCCTATGTTACTGCAGTATAAATCAATATGAATTCTTTCCTTCTTTGGATGTTATAATTGGTTCCTCAAGTGACAAAGTTCCACAAATGTGGGAACGTAAAGCTTCTTGTCGTATATAGCACTGATTAGTAGAGTAATTGAAAATTTCTGAAACATATTGTTTTTATTTGTCAGTATAATTGTACAAATTGGCTGAATAGTTGAATATATTCCTAGTAGGGATATATATACACAACTTCGGCATCTAAAAATGATTTTTAATGATTAAATATGGTATTAGGATGCAAGTGGGCCCTTCACGATATTTGTCTTAATGTATTCACGTTGACTCGCATTAACTCAACGATTTGGGTTTTGAAAAAGAGGTTTTTCAGTTTTTTGAACAATTAAAACTAAAAATATTGAAGATAAAGGTTATTTTTCTTCGACCAGACAGAAACAACCGAGATTCACATCAGGGATGAACCCGCCGCCCGCACTATTACCGCGAGGGTGAGGGCTGCGTGCTGTTCCGCGGCCCCCCCTCAACTCCTAGAGTTGTTAGGAGAGCGCCGGGGGGACGAAACCCTGACCCCCTGGCGCCAACACTTTAGAAGGGGCCCGCCTCAAGACAAAGGGCGGGCCGGCGCCGGCCCGGGCCACGAGATCGGCAGGCCATATATCCGTGGGCCCGGGCGTAGGCGATAGGAGAACAGCGGGGTTTTTTAGTGGGTAGTCGGAAAAATCCCGGAGTCCCACATATCCCTCGGTCCCCCCGGGCCGGGGGAACCCGTCAAGAGAGGTTTTTCCCCGAGACCAAAAAAAAAAAAAAAAAAAAAGGGATGATGAATATTGGAATAATTATTTGGCACACATTCCAACTAATTACATTGTTGATTCCATTTCCTATTTGAATGAGACTGGTATGTTGCCACTAATCTTCCGACGACCTCAGTGGCGTAACGGTTAACGCACGTCGGTATGCTTACTGAGATTACGGGTTCGAATCCGACCCGCGTAAGGGTGTTTATGTATACGTATTTGTTTACAAAATACAAGTACATATATGTATTATGTTAGTTTTTTAGGCATAACACAAATGCTATGCTACTTACTTTGAGTCTATATCGCGATGTGAGAAATTTATTTTTATTTGTTTTATAAACTAATGTCATCTTACAATTAATATGTTGAAATCTTTCAAAGAGGAAGGAGTCAAATTGCGAGTCTCTTATCCGAAATCTCTTAATGTAACACTAAGTGTTTTATATATACGATGGCTTATTTATTTTATATATTTATTTGAAAACTTGACTAAAATATAAGAAGAAAAATGAATACTGTATGTGTGCTAGAAGAATGAGTAAATCAAATGGAAATTCTATTTTTCTCTTAGGTCAGGATCCCATCGCTTGAAATGCTACCGCTAACTTAGCAAGACTACTGAGAAGCCATAAACTAGTTGTTTATCGTACTCCCGTCCTGAAATTTTATAATCAAGCAATTAAATTTAAAATGTGGGCACGAGGTGTTACATTGTAAACTTTATATCAAATACGAGGAAGTTAAAGCTATCGATTGTTTATGTTGATATTTGATACGTCCGACGAATAGTTAATATCGCTTGCGTTTCGGGGAATCATCTGCAGTTATGTGACAATCGTTAGTAAATTTAAGTCTATAAATATTCGTATTTACATATTTATTATTTTCCTATTTTTGGGTAAATATCTCTAGTTGTCGACCTACGTGGAGCAACGACTATCTTAAATTGGAACTGTCCCAAGTTTGTGTATTTTTTTTATATAGCTGTGGGAATGCAGACAAGCTCATTTAATAGTTAGCAGTTACCGTCGCCTATATCGGATATTCACGGTGCTCCTAACGTTGCAGTCCGCATAGGGGAACTGGAACCTGGTCGCTAATGGCGAAACACTACACAATGTTATTCTTCTTCTTCTTCCTGCCCTTATGCCACATTATATGGGGTCGGCGCAACACGTTACATGTTGTAATAGATGTAGCTTAGTTTTTACAACCAGCCGCCTACCTAACGTTAATCTTTTTTTGGGGAAAATCTGTGATCCTTTTTATTTAAATTATTTTACTCGTTTCACATTGAAAGTAGGATACGTGAGTCAAGCGACACTTTTATTCGTTTCTTCTTGAGTAAACAACATCCGAGTGTCGGTTTGGGTGTGCAGGGTGGCACTTTTGCCGGGTCGTCGACTTTTACGCGGTCCGTGCACAGTTCACATTCGACAACTACGTCACGAGGGCTTCTAAATAGGAAATTCCCTTGCGCTTGAATGCAGACACAGGTAGCTTGCGCACAATGCGTCCATCTTCATATATTTTGGTGGTGGCTCACAGCAATCTTCCTCTTGGCAAGTTAGAAGCCTTGATACTCGCGGCTTCTTTTCACAACAATAAATAACCTTCAGTGAAGGACATCGTGGCAAGGAGATCTTCACAGCACGTTGTTGGACAGAGGCCACTAACATCGTACATACTACATACTGCAAATTGCTCGCAGTCTTTAGGGTGAAAGCACGTCATTTTTGTTTAGATTTTACTTCTTTTTCTTTTGTAAATTTTACATCATTATAAATAAATTTTCACTAGATTTTTTATAATTTTGACATCTTTAATAACAACACACTCTTATTATGGCCGTATATTTTAATAATATATGGGTTGGTTGTCATCCAGTCAGGCTTGTAGCTCTACCACCTATCTAAGAGCAAGCAATTTAAAAATCTGTATAATTAGCGAATAAATAAGATTCATTACGCAGAAACTCATTACTTTAAATGCATTATTAATTTTTATGTACACTTAAACTCATCTTTACCACAACTTCAACTGAAGTGTGAGACTCCCCGTGCAATGCGCTCGTACGTCCCCTTCTCTAGGCTGGGGACGCAAATCGCTGGTATACCCATTAAAACTACCTCGGTGTTCCTGCTCGCGCCTTGAGTACCGAAGCCGCGGGACGTGACGAGCCCACTTTCTCGGGCTTCTTCAAAGCCGGAGTATGATGGAGCCCGGCATTTTCTTATTCACGCAGGGGTGAGCTGGTACAGGAACTTGGATCACTAATGCCGGAACACAACACAAGGTTATTATGGCGGCATACTTAAGACCAAAGGTGGTCGCCATCCAGACGGGCTTGAGGCCCAACCACGTAGCTGGGGTGGGTTGTTTTGTCGCCTTTTACGACAGGCAGACCCGGCCGCAGAGGTTAGTATTCTTTCTCTGCACGAATAAAAAAACCTAGCAGACTCAACTCCTGATTACTTAATATTTTTGTGTTTCTCTTATTTTTCTTTACCCCGTGATTGATAGATGTGATATAGCGAATAACCTAAAACCATTTTTCTCCAGAGATTACTATCCTACGCCATTGGGATGGGTAATGTAGTAGCTTTTTGGGTTTTTCATTTTGTAAAAAAGCGTCCTCTGCCCCTTTTGCCATGGCCACAGCTAATAATAATCACTTAAGACTGTTTGGAAGTCACTTGACGGTGAGAACTTCAATACGCTATATCTACAGATTGCTGAGAACCGTGTTGATACATTTAACAACTTATAAACTGGCTCGTATGTGTTACATTGCAGCCAAGATACTCTCAGCATTCTGAGTCAGCACTACATTTGAAACACGTCCATTCTTAATCGCATCCTAGCTTTTAGGTCCATGTATAAAACACATAAAAATATTGAAAGTTATAGAATTTTCAAGTTATCGTCACCAGAAACTAGTGCGTTAAATACAATATAGTTTTAAACTTGCCGGATGTTAAGCAATCTATAGTAATTACAAAAATGACTATTGTCTGTTATATTCGTATGTACAAATGTAAATTGAGTGTACATTTATTTGTGTAAAAAATAAGGAAGCTCACAATGTATCAAAAATTAAGTTTTTACCGCGCTTCAAGGATTCACTGCACGATTTTGTTTCATAATTTTTTGTTATTTCAAAAGTTAATGGCAAGGAACTGTACCTACATGTATTTCAAATAGTTGTGTTAATAGGTGTGTTAAATTTATAATACGCAAACGCTGTTAATCAAAAATCACTTAAAATTGACCATAGGGTATCTTGTGTACAAAACAAGTTTTACAAAAGGCTTTTAGCTTGATTATCAGCAAGCCATACATTTTGGACCGTTTCAATATGACTTATACAATTAGAACACTAATGTGTTCTAGTGCAATCACTGCTGCCCCCCAGTTGGAACGGACAATATTCCCGCCACGCTCATCCAAGGCGGATTGGCGGGTCTCACATACTGTTGATCACGGTATGCAGGTTTCCTCACGATGTCTTCCTTCACTGTCGGTACATGTTATCCGTTCAGGGCGGAGAAAGAATACTGACCTATGCAGCCGGGATCGGCTGTCGTAAAAGGCGACAAAACAACGCACGTGGTAGGGCCCCAAGCCCGTCTGGATAACGACCACCTTTGGCCTTAAGTATGTCGCCATAGTAACTTTGTGTTGCGTTCCGGCATTAGTGACCCAAGGTTCTGTATCCTTTATTATAGGACAGCAGCGCTTTCGCGAGGCCACTGGCGTTGCATGGACCTATAGGCGACGGTAACTGCTAAATTCTAGGTGGGCCGTCAGCCTGTCTGCTGTTCTACAGCAATAAATGAAACAAAAAAAAAAACAAGGCAATTATACTACAATATGCAAAATTAGGCAAGTAAAACTACCTGAGCGGTGCATGCTGCTATGGGATCTGTACCCGGGATCTCTAGATCGGTCTCCGAGTTTAATTCCACTGAGCTACCAGGTACCTGAACCAGAACAATAATGTCTGTAACTTTTCATTTCACTTGGAACAATCATAATATACAGTTACTTCCGTGTATAAACATATATATTTTTCTCCTTACAGGGGTGGAGTAAGAATACTAACTTCAGCGGCCAGGGCCAGCTTGTCGTTATAAGCGACAAAACAACCCTAGATACGTGGTAGGGTCTCAAGGCTGCCTGGATAGCAACCACCCTTGGTCTTAAGTATGCCGCCATAATAACCTTGTGTTGTGTTCCGGTATTAGTGACTAAGTTTCCCGTACCCCTATGGGACAGCAGCGTATTCGCGGCGCCCCTAACGTCAAAAACGTCCGGTAACTTCTTACCATTAAGTTGGTCGTCAGCCTGACTGCTGTTCCTCAGGAATATAAAAAATAAAGAGGACTGAGACCACCAATACTAGTAGGTTCTTATAAACATAAACTAAACGCTAACTGCATTTGTATTTACTTCTAGAAATTTCAATTATTAGCCCTTTCAAATCTAGATTTGTACATTTTAGTATCTCCTTAATTAGTGTGAATTATTTCGTTTCTAGCCGAGGCCACCAATCATTCATACATTACGTCTTAAATGTATGTAATACTTTCTAATAACAATCTATTAAAATTAATAATATATTGTTAGATTATAACAATACCTTATTTCGACATCAGAAACTAGCTTATTGTTCGTAATAGGAACCTGTCAAATACACTAATACAAGTATGCAGCGTTTGATTGTATTTAAAAATAATATAGATAGATAGATAGATAGATAATTCTTTATTGTTCACCACACAATTTTACAGAAAAAAAAGACATAAAAAGAAATAGGTAATAATACAACATAGTGAGCAAACGGCGGTCTTATCACTAAATAGTGATTTCTTCCAGACAACCTATCAGAAATATTTAAAGTAGTAGTACAAGGCGGTGCACAATAGACATAAAAATCAAGATAGTAAATATTATAGAAAAAAAAAACTAAATTAATCTAACATACAACAGCAATACAATGAAGCATACACATGACGACGCAGTTTATGACTTTAGGTAATGATCATTAACCAAGTTTTTAAAAATGGCAAGTGATTTTGCTTTTCTAATATCCAGAGGGAGGGAGTTCCAAATTTGGACAGCCTGTACTGCAAAGGAATTAGAAAAGAATGTCGAAGAGTGTACAGGGGTCTGTAAGAGCAAGTTTTCATTAGAGCGCAGAGAGCGGGAGTGAGTTGTATAAAGAAATTTAAAACAGTCCTTAAGGTAAGGAGGCGAAGAAGGAATAAACAATATTCTATAGAGTAAATAGAGAACACATATATTTAATATAAAATCTTTACAAAGAAGTATGATTATTTTATTAGTAATCGCTATACAGAAGTATTGGAAAAATAATAATGTTGAGCATTAAAAGCGAAAAGTATTGCATAGACGGAGTAAAAATACTGATACCTGCGGTCGGGAATGGCCTGTCGTAAAAGGCGACAAAACAACCTCAGCTAAGTAGCAAACTTCCAAAACCTTCTGAATGGCAACAACTCTTGATATGTAAATATATCACCACAATAACATTATATTATATTCTGGCGGATGAGAGCGTGTTAACAGTACCCGTGGCGTCCCAAACATCCATAGGGAACCGGATAATCAGCCTGAATGTTCTACACCAAGAAAAAATCTTTCATTCTGGAGCGTCCGTTCTTGTTCACTCTTACATAGTGAAAATAGTAAGCGTCGCTTGGGTCCATTTCAAACCGTAACACATGTTTCTGACCAGACATAAAAAATAGATATTACTAAATTTGATTTCTAACTGCCGTCTTATCTCCAGACATGAAATGAAAACATGCGTGAGCATAGAGAGAGACGAGAGATACATCTGTCATTTGTTGAGCTGTAGTATCTCTCTGGTTCTTGCACGGGAGATGGTCATAGGCTCCCAAGGACTTTGAACCTATAAAAAAAAACTTAGGATCGCTCGTTATTGCCTTTATAAGTCTAATCAAGGCGATTTCTAAAGAAATTATATTTTAGAGCTTTAAATATGAAACGCATGTAATGATTATTTATTGCCCGTCTATCTAAAATTATTACATGTAACCCATTCATGCTATTTCCCATTAATTACACGAACGATCATGGTTTGATAGAATCGCGTTAATCTACCCACTTAAAACCACAAAGTGTTTTTGCTTGAACCAATTAGCAATGCGTGGTTCAAGTGTAGTGAACCATGTTGAACCGATATGCTACGCTTCACCTTGAGTTAATGCATAGAAGATTAAATAGCACAGAAGTTAGGTTTATATGTGTTCTGTTTTATGAGTAGTTAATAAATTAGTATGCACCATTGCTTTTATCGAAGACAGGTACAAAGTTATATTAGACTCCCCGTAAAGGAGTTCCCGAATATTCGTTGAATGCTCCTCTTAGAATTTAAATTTAGATACATATACATATGTTTACCACGCCACTGCCACAACTGAATTATGATAGTATGTAGGCACTGCATATTAATTTTTCTTAAATGTATAATTTATTTGTTTATCATTCATTTATTTATTTATTTTATTATTATGTAATTAGTAATTTTGCACGAGTGCACCCGGCGGACATACAGCTCGAGAAATCGAAACTTGTCTCACCGGGTGTACATGTCAATATTTTAAGAAAAGCGCAAGGTAGTTTTTTGTTTTTTAGCATTCGCACAGTGCGCTCTCGGGAATAATGGAATAGTTGTAAAATTTTAAAAAGCATTGAGAGTTGTACATATTATTGTAATCTTAAAGTGATAATAATAATAAGAGTGTTACCGTTACTAAATAAGTGTAAGAGTATAAAAAGAAACACGCGATTCAACCGTAAGGCTCTTTTACTTCTGCAAGTATATTTTTTCCATCTGCATGAACCTGTTAACAAATTCATACTGACGGTTAATAGCAATACAAATACGGCACTGATAGTGCAATCGATTCAGATTATTCCGAGATTAGGTATTATGGAAGTATCATGGTATAAAACTTTATATCTGAACTCGCTAGTGTTCTGTGGTTAGGCCCTATAAAAAGCCTTTGTTCATTACATTACCTAGCTTAATAATTTAAAACGACCGAATCGATCGTTGTCGCCACGATACGCGTTCAGCGTGGCCAAATACTTTGTTTACTAACAACACACGTTGAATACTAACGATTTTTTATCTTTGACATTTCAATCTTATATACAGTAAAGTACCCAGTACAACAGATGCACTTAACAAAAATTTGGACTGTCTCTGCGGATAAAAAATGACCACCGCGCTGCAATTAATATATCTGAATCCTGTTTCTCGTGTTGTTTGAACTACTTAATATGAAATTATTTCTATTTATCAGTTGTATAAATACCTCACAAGCGTTCTGATTACTTCAAGAGTAGATAATGCAGTGCGTATTGTCACTATGTTTATTTAAATTTTCAGCCTTTATATTATACACATGTCCGATATCGGAAAATCCTGCAGCTGTATCTTGTCTTGTTTTGCAAGATGCACAACCACGTTTAAACTTTAAAGATATTGATTGGCTATTCAAAGCTTTTTTTACAGCTAGACTTCCGCAGACAGGCAAACGATGACCAGTAGTAGGTGGTCATCATCCCATAGCGACGTTTGCAATACCAGAGGTATGGCCAACGCGCTGTGGGCCACGGTTAAACTACATAACGCCTTTCTTAAAAACCTCATGTCTTACTGAAACCTGATTTCGTACAGGTAAGAAAAGGCTCTAGGAAATAGGGATGAGGGCCAAGTCGATAGCGCGTAGTGAACAAGCAGTAAAGGAATTACGTCAGTCATAGTTTGAAATGTAGCTTTGATATAAAAAGTAGTAGTACTGCAGCTTTATTTTACTGTGTCTTTATCAATGATGGTATAAACAGCTTTACCGGTTTTAATAGCTGTCATATTATACTGATTGAAACGATTCTCGATCGTTTCACTACCTGATTGCGCTCATGCTGAATGCCGACTGCCAGTGCCGGTTAACAAAGGGCAGTTGGTATGACGTCATACCAGTTTTACTTTCCTACCTATAATTGCTCGAGCTGGACAAGTTTATGTTTAGATAACAAGGGATCTTGTAACGTGTTGTTACCGGACTTGATTCATCGTAGTGTTAAATACCGGGTGTATATCAAGTATCTTGTTTACCTTACTAAATCTGTTGATACATAATATAAACATTGTCTTATATTTGGTCAATGACAAGTGGCATTTATCACATGTAATTACCTAAGGAGGGAAGTGAGAGACTTCGCCACTAGCAGGTTTGGTTTAAGCCATCTTTGTGGTGCAGTAATTCATCAACATCTAAGTAGGATGCATTCTGATGCATATACCCGTATTTTATGTAGCCCCCACAATAATAGCGAGAATAAAAAAAAAATTCCTTTCTCTCTCTGCGAATTAGCAATACTTTACTCTCTTTTAACGGAAGTTAGGGAAGGGATAAGGAGAGATATTCGACTACTGCTATCAACGCGTTAACATTAACATTATAAATACCGGAAAACCGTCTTTTCTGTCCTTATCACATATTATGTGGGGTGGACATAACATGTTCTCTCCTTTCATTCTTCTCATCTTAACCGAAATTGATGCCCTTTTCACCTTATCTCCTTTAATGTTCATCGAATTGGTCCAGGCGGAAGAACTGCGCTGTTCTTAATTGGCTAGCACCATGCTGAGTCTGGATACAGTTTGGGATAATAATGCTTTGTTGTTTATTTTTGTATCAGAACGTTTGTTAATTTGACCTAAACAAATATTTCTTTGTTTACTACATCCATCTTTTCTTTAGTCTACCCATAAACTGTATCCATCCGTTATCATTTCTATAATTTTTACATTATGTACTTCGTATAAACACATACTACGCCAGTTTGATACTTATTAGTTTGACCAGTACTGGTATCTCTCTCTGCAGCATGTAACATTTACATCTAATATACATAATATCGATAAACATATCTAAAAAAAAAACAGAATTACTAATTAAAAAACATAAACAATACTAAACATTACAATGTAAATAAACGTAAAAATAACGAATGTGTATTATTAGCTGAAAAATATGTCTGGCAAATAATTAAGTGCGTTTAACGCCCGCATTTTAAAAAAAAACCGCATATTGGGACCACATCCAACGCTATTTTCGTGTAAGTTTGTTTTGGACAAACATCCGACCCCACAACTTGTTTTTATTAAGTGTACATTGTAATCAAGAGAAGCCTTTGTTTAAAATTTGAATAATTAGTCGTCCTGGTTGATAAACATGAGAGTTAAAGGTGTCAAATTATACTAGCTATATATAAATAAAAAAAAAACATTTTGTAGTGGACCGAATTGTATAAATGACACTTCAACTAAAGATGGCGTTAACGGTTGAATTTATTTATCTGTTAATTGGTAATTGATTTTTTTACCGATATTTTTATTGGTTCAAAATATCGGTAAATCTTTTCGTTGATTTAATTTTGCTACTGTTAAACTCGAATGGCCATATAGCATACAATCGAATCATCAAAATTCAATATTTACATGATAAGTTGAAAACGCCTGCAAGGCGGAAATAAATCTTATACGTTGAGAAATAAAGTTGAAACTTGCATGTATATAATTTAAAAATAATTACCTACGCGACTACAATTAAACAGTATTTTTAACAGTTTTGGTTAATTTTATTTATCGAATAGAAGTGATAATTTTTTTTACCGGTAAATTTATTGGTTAATGGTTTAATTTGCCACCATTAACTTCAACTTCAACACACAAAAAATAATTACAAACGTCCAGTCATTTGGGAGGAGTTCAGGCGGACGGCAGTGCGTTAACGATGCCCCTGGCGTCGCAAACATACATAGGCGATGGTATATAACTACTTACTACGAGTATTATGGACCGTCAGCCTGTCTATTGTTCCACAGATAAAAAATACTCCAAACAACAAACTTTTTTGCATCAAATATGATTCATACTACATCCAATACTTACGCTCATAAATGTAGTCCTGTGTGCACTTTGTTCCTACATTATCGAGTAAAAATAAAGTAACACCCGACAGCAGCCTTGAATTTCATTACAATGCTGATAAACGAGTTCCAGTTCATGTTAATTTATTTTATTACGGGATTATCATATTCGCATTGCGTAGTTTATTTTGTCTTGTTATTATTCAATACAATACCTTTACGTATTTATACCTCATTTGTGTACCAGATCAAACATTGAGATTAAGTATATTAATATTTAGGTTTATGTTTTAAAATATTCAATAGATTACGATAAAATATTATTAATGTGTATTAGGGTCAAATGAAATGTTAAAATTTTAAATTTGGTTAAGTTAAGAAAACATTTTAAAAAACACACTTTTTGTTGTGGGGCACCTGTTGAACCTTGGCACTACACACACACCAAATGGCTCGTTTCAAATATTCTTGCGCTAATAAATCCTGTTATATATGGTATTCGGTACATCACTACTTATGTACTATCGAATTTGAAGTTAGTCGCTTACCGTCATTTGTGTCATCACCCAATGTTTGGTGTTAACGGGTTTGAAAACTTTTTTGCCGAGTAAAGTAATACCTTTAATTTTCTTTCAAGTCTGATAGTTTAATGATGGTCGCTAAAGTTTTATTTACGATCGATACTCTGATTTACCAAATATTAAAACAATAATAAACTTACGGAATATGTTACTTCTAAATATTTCAAATTCACTGTTTTTTACAACAATGTTTTTTACATCCTACTTAGATGTAACTAGTGTTGTAACTCGGTCACTCGATCTGATGTATCTTGGTCAGTGGCCTAAGAACAATCTGATTATTGTACTTCAGCGTTAAAATTTCAGAAATCATGCCTAAAAGTAAAGGGAAGGAGTCAAGAACGCTTATTAATATAAGTAATTTGTCAATGCCATTAAAATTATTGAAGTGAAAAATTCACAACTTTCGGTGCTTCCAAATATTTTGCATTGTCTAAAACAACTTTGTGTCATCATTTAAATCGCCGAATGGAAACAGAAAACTCTGAAATCAAATAACACGAAAATCTTACAGTTAATCACGTTTTTGTCCGTAATGAAGAATGTAGTCTGTTATATTATCAAAGAATTTACAATTTGGATTGTCTTTAAAAGACGGAAAAATACTTGCATAACGATTCGCAAAAGTAAACGGAGAAACGTATCCTAAAAGCTGGGTTACTAATAAAGTGGCAGGAGATTATTGGTTTCGATTATTTAGGAAGTGATGCCACAACGAATTGTCCATAAGAAAACCTGAAACCACTAATTAGGCTCGCTCATCGGCGTTTAATAAACATATATATGCTCACGAGCTTAACATTTGGCAATTTTAAGAAAGTCCTTTCTAAATGTCCTACTGACATAAAGCGACAGATATCTGGAATTCAGACCAAACTAGATTGTCGACTGTCCGTGTTCCTCTGAATATAATAAAGGGTTTTTCAACAAGAACTTCGTTTTTCAATTGTGGCAACACCAACAACATGATAGTTTTGACATTTAGTTTTTTGACGTATTCGTAGTAGATGCAATTGTTACAATAAATTCAATTTCGCTCGAAAATCGCATTAAAATAGTTAAAATCCACTATGAAAATGGTGGTTCTGTTAAAGTTACATTTCGTAAAATTCGTGACATATTTTCGTACAACATAATCGTCCTTCTGAGACCGCTATTAAGAATTTGGTTGTTAAATTTGAGTCGACAGGCTCGATACAAAATGTGCCAACACCAACGCGTATTTGACCGGGTCGTTCAACTAAAAACATCGCAGCCGTGAGCCATAGTGTTGAAGGAGATCCAAATTTGTCAATTTCTCGACGTTCTCAACAATTGGCGTTATTCAAAACCCCCACATGGCAAATTTTGCGTAAGGATTTGGCTTTGAAGCTTTACAAGGTTCAACTGGTGCAGGAATTGAAGCCGACCGACCATTCACATCGCCATAGATTCGCTCAATTCATTCAGGAACAACCCGCTGGTTTTTCTGATAAAATCATTTTTTCAGAAGAAGCCCATTTTCACTTGTTAGGGTACGTCAACAAGCAAAATTTGGGCTTCTGAAAATCCTAGAGTTATTATTGAGAAGCCTTTGCATGCTCAACGTGTCACTGTATGGTGCGCTATGTGGCCTAGAGGCGTGATTGGGCCGTTTTTTTTCGAAGATGAGGTAGGAAATGCGGTGACGGTCAAAGGATCACGCTATCGCGAGATGTTAACGACTCAATTTTGGCCTATTATTGATGACGTGGATATCACTGAGATGTGGTTTCAACAGGACGGTGCCACATGTCACACAGCCAATAAAACGATCAATTTATTGCCAACCAAATTTCCCGATCGCAAAATTTCACAAAAATCAACTGTTAAGTGGCCAGCCAGATCGTGTGATTTAACAGCCCTGGATTATTTTTTGTGGGGCTATGTTAAGGACAGAGTCTATACGGAGCCAATCGAATCGATTGCAGCCTTAAAACTCAAAATCCGTAATGTGATTAACGAAATAGAGCGGCCATTTTGCCAAAAAGTGACTAAAAACTTTGATGAGAGAATCGACATCTGTCAGCGTGGTCCTGGTGAACATTTGCCAGATATCATTTTTCATTCATAATTGCCGAACTTTTCGTTTCGTAATACAATAAAAATTTAAATCATCTTCATCAAAATTTTTTGGAAGTTTGCGTGCTATGGATGCCTGCTATGGGCCGTCGCGAGTGATTTTAGCTATGTGCAGAGCAGAGTACTTACAGTATGCCCGCGTTTGTCGCTGAAAGTAGACATGCTATCGATACATCGTATAGCTCGAGCTGCGCGTCTTCATAGCGCATCTTCCTCGCACAGCTACATAGCTTAGTATTGGTGGAAACGGTCACATATTTTCGTAGCGTAGATTTCACATCTTCGCAATATATCTGCATAGCACATCTCCGGTGGAAAGGCACCCTTATCCCACTTTCGTCATATATAATTTGTAATTGTTTATCTCTTGTATTGTATCTATTTCTTGTATGGTGTGTAAATCTCTTTTTTTTAAATCCTTTTTTTTCCTCACATTTTTCTATTTTTTGTTTATGGCATTTTTAATGATTTAGCAACTCACTTATTTTATTCTATCTTTCTATATTATATATTATGTATAAATAGAAAATTAATTTTATCTGAAAAAAAAAAGAAACCAAAAACAGGAAAACTATAAATAATAAATTGATTCCAAATCGCTTTCGATAGGATACGTTCCCAAAACGCTGGCTAAATTATTTTAATACAATTTTATAGATTTGGTTAATTGTCTTGTGCTAATTAATGTTACTTCGTTTACTTTTTAAGTCCGAATTTTGTTATGTGGCGTCATTACCGGGTGCTAACGGAAGACCAGCGCTGGTTTTTTCTAACCAGTTTATGCTGAGTAGAAGAACCCTTTTAGGACAAATTTTAAGTGTCTTCAATTATATTTTTAATTTTTTATATCTGTTTGTATGTTGTAGTCCTAAATAAATATTTTTCTTTCTTTCTTTCCTTATCGCTGTGGGCGATTTCTTCCAGACAACCACATGGACAAAAGCTTTTTTAAAATGAATCGGCCGGTATTGAGTTTACTACTACAAATACTGCAAATTTATATTAAGGTATAAATAACACAAATAACTACATCGTATATATTAGTATATACTTGCAAATAATAAATTGCTATATATATATTCACACAACATATATATCACAAATTACATCTACTAATGTTGTATTGATAAATAGTGTTCTTTTACCAGCCTTGTAAAGGACACAATATACTGAGCAGAGCAATTTTACTTCTCTTTTTCGCACTCTCTTGGCATCAATGGTAGTAAGTCTATTGACACGCATACCGACGTCGAGCCAGCACTTTTTGGTACATCTCCTCCTGCTGGGGCACGTCGAAGGTGGCTAGCTATAGCTAAACATTTGTTCTCCATGTCAGTAGCCCGTTGCCGTAAAAAGAGTCAAGTATACTTATTATCACAAAACTATATACGAACCCTAGACATATTTTAATTAAAGGGTGCTTTTTATTTAATTGGTGTCAATGATGTGGACGAATAAGGAAAGCGTATATCTTCATTGCCGGCCGGAAGACGCCCACTATTGATCACCAGACCCCTCTAACATGGTTCACCATTGTCTCTGTTAATTTGCCATGTAATGTTTTATTTACAAAATTGAAAGTTAAAGTTCTATTTGAATTTAATAAATATATAGAACATTATTTTAGTCTTTGTCTGTCTGTGATTACCACTGCTTACATATTTCATATTTTAAAAAATAACTGTCATTCAAATGACGTCATCGACATCAATTCAAATGACGAAAGATTCAGTGGCTACGTCAGTAGCCTTATGTGGACATTTATGTTGTATTCGATTACCACGTAGGATAAAATATTTGTATGACCTGATTGTTTCCATTATTAGTATTTTTGTTTTTTTTTTCTTGTGGACTCAGCACTGAGGCTGACGGCTAATTTAATAGTAAGCAGTTACCATCCCTTATGGATGTTTGCGACGACAGAGGCACCAAAAACACACTGTTATCGACTTGGGGCCTGTGTTGCTTATGCCGGAACACAACACAAGATTTATAGCGACATAATGAGAGAGCAGAGGTGGCTTATTTTGATTATTGTTATCGTGGCGGCCACTTTTTAGTTGTTTTTACCAAAATGATAAAAACATTTTATCTTTATATATATTTTAGTGAACCCAAAACATATATTTTTAAAGTATTAATTTCTTTTGGTAATAACAGTATTTATTGATCACCATTGTAAAGATAAGTGCTTAAAACTATGTATTAACATGTACTTGTACCATAACTTCTTCGATAAGAAATGACTGTCAGATATGTAGGTCATGTACCTTATTTGTTAATTTGATCATTAGTGTCCCATTCACACTCATTCGTTCATTCAATATTAGTGTTGTATATTCTATACCTCTAACGACCTCTGAGCAACGGCTTTCACAAAGACACGTTGAAAACTATAGTTGGCGTATATTGGCATTACAGAACCAGGATATTCCAAAAACATACGATGGGACTTGTGTTTTTTGGCAAATAGGACAAAATAGTTTGAAGTTGGGTGGATTACGCACTTTATCATAGATATTACTACACATCTTTTCTGATTTTTATGTTTCTGTTAACCATACATTACAAAAATTTTGTTTTTTCTATTGAGCTTAGGCTATACGCAACAAAAAGAGTATTTATTCGTTTTTTATTATAACTGAAGTTATATTCTTGAGATTAAACTCAGCAGAATAATATTCTATATCTAGTTTCAAGTATTAATTTAATAATAATTTAATTGGAATAAATTATGTTTTAGTAATCGGTAAATAGCCACAACACACTAACTACAAAACAATGGTAGATCCTCAAATACATAGATACAAATAAACTATTTTTTGCACACATTATTCACTACCTCAAATGTATTACTCAACTAAGCCATAATGAGCTAATTACATAAGAATATATTATGAAAAAATATATCCTGCATTCGTTATAACACGAACGAATGAATTGTTAAAATTTATGAATGACACATCCTGCATTCATCATTGTAAGTATATCACTAGTAGTCACTAGTAGTATCAGTAGTAAACTATATGAGTACCTTCTTGAAGCTTGATTATTAAATAATTTACTATAAAAACAAAAAATTGTTAAATAATTCTACAAGTCTAGAACCTTATTTTAAAAATAACACATGAATATAATTTATACTCATCATCCAAGCGGTTGTTTCCATTGTTGCCAACTGTCACTGTCATCTCATCTGTCAGTGTTCCTTTCCTTGTGTTCAGATAACGTAAGAAATAGATGGAATACGGCATTAATTTTTCTTTTTACAGAGTCGTCTTTCATGAGACCCTGAAACCGAAAAGAAAACCGTACCGTATGTTGCTTCCTGTCTGTGGAAAATCAAAAAGGAGTAATTTGGTAGTCGCTATTCACAACTACATAAACACATAATGGGAAATCTCTATTATTTTTTCACGTCGAGACAATAATAACGAAGCGCAGATAATTCAATGTATTATTATATTAATATCAAATAAAATGTATTAATCTACTTAAAATATGCTTACATCGTTTTTATACAAACAGTTTTAAAAAAAGATGGCGTGTACCGTGGTGTGGCGAGTTGATGTATGCTTGTGTAACCAGAAGCCCAATTCAGGTGAGAGGCTGTTGCTTAAGTCCAGTTGCCAGTTGCCAACAAGGAAGTGATGGTTCTGTGCGTGTAGCTAATGACCTTGGTAATGTTGGCAGTGATTACAAATGTTTGACTACAGATTTACTATTACAATTCTATTTATTAAATAAATGTTTATTAGAAGTGGCGAAAGTTTACGATGTATTCAATTATATTTTTACCTTCCGAAGTATTATTATAAGTATATAATATCATGGAAAAGTAATTAACTAAGTTAATATAGCTGTATTAAGAAAATATTACCAACCTCTTGAGTTTTAAGTAATATAAATAATTGACTTCTTATTCACGTATGAATAAGGTTTTGTTGACACTTGAAAAGGAAAACGCATCGTCGGGGACGCGGTTCATTAGCGATTAATTAAAAACGCAATGCAAGAACGTGCTGTGGCAGTAATGGGAATTCCTGAGTACGCGTTGAAAATTTAAAATCACAATTTGTGGAGAGAACAAGTTTAATTTAAGAGTAATTTAGAATGAAGCGACTGTTCCACACAAAATCTTCATATTTTTTGGCGTAAAAAACTTCTTTGGTAGGATCTGCTGCGTCTGCGCAAATTTCGTCGCAAAATTATTATTAAGAAACTAATGAAAATAGGACAGGCATTGTTACATGAATGAAAACAGTATTTTAGGCTCTATGTTCTATTAGATTTTTGACGGTTCCTAAAATAATTTTTCTGTTCTCGCAGAATAGAACTTATCAAATAAATGAATTTGTTATGTAGTCCAAAAATATTCCACAGAGTCATAGATAGAGCTTTAGAGCGTTATAAGCCTGAAATTAAGTAAAGAATTATGTGCTAAGCCTTATATACTTTATATACGATATTTAAACTAGGCATACATTTTGGTATTCAATATACAGTTTCTCTGCTCTACAAAACGGACAAACATTTTTGCAATATTATAATACAAAATGAATGTAACACGGCCATTGGATATTTGTTATTTAGATCACAATTCAGCGGAGAACAGTTATTGCGTGCTAGCTGAATCTTTTTGAATTTTTCACAATGTAATTTGTCCATGTCTGAATTTCACATTCAGATCGTATGTATAACCAGTGGAGCTTGTAAATATAAATTTATTGGCTAACTACGAGTATAGTCAAGGATATTTATTGATATACGTTATAATTATGTTACAATAGTTTCGAGTGTTCTTTTTTAACGCTTGGTTAAAAAAAAATTAATCAACAAATAGACATAATCAAATATGTTGTAGGGCGAATGCCTCAGTCCGATTACATGTTCCCTTTAGTGGAGTAGGTATACGTTCATTATTTACACGAACTGCCAACTAGAAAAATGGGTAGTTTTCATTAAAAGTAATAAATCTATTACTCACCATCACACCATACACCATCTCCAATAAAAACCTTTATAATTAAAAATCGAAGACAAGTTTAACGACCAAAATAAAAATTGCGTTCAAATTGCGTAAAAAGTATTTACAATTACAACTTTTATTAGTTGTAAAAATAACTCATAATGAATTAATAGGTAGGTTAATATAACAGTTAAATTTAATACTATAATAGTGGCATTGAATTACTCAAAGGTTATTGAGAAACGAGTAACACGGACCGTATTGAATATAATATAATACCATAGTCTAAACATTACTGTCAGTACTCAGTAATTTTTGTATTTCCTGTATTTAATGTTGGTTATTAATATTAAATTCTAATACTACAAGGTAATAGAGTAGACATTGATTTATCAGTAAGGAATGTTTAAGTTTCTATGACCCTATTTCGAAACACATGTACAACAACGTTATTAAAAAAACAAAGTTTTTTTTTATAAAGATAAGAAGTGAATCAGTTTGTAATTTAAAACCCAGTTTTACTGTTTTAAAGTGTGTATTTTTCTTGGTAAAAAGTGTCTGAAACGTAAACGGGGAACGTCTGATACATTTAGAAAATATTATCAATTATAAAAGATTAAAAAGAAATGCCTTTACGCACAGCCTGAAACATCGTAACAGGCTTGAGTGGGAATACTCGCCTTGAATACTCGCTAAAAATGTACTCCACACTCTTTCTGTCTTCTCCTATATAGCGGTTGCCGGGAAGTGGCGGTACCCATCTATCAATAGGAATAAGAAATACAATAATAATTAATTGACTGAGTTTCTATGACAATGAATACCATATAATAAAATTAGTAAAAAAAATCTTTGAATCATTCGTTTGACAAATGATTCATCAATTTTGTTTTATTTTCTTTTCTTAACTAATAGTTATTACAGTCAAAATCCGGAATTGAGGGTGTCCACATTAAGGCCTGAAAGGCGATGCTGATTTGCGCTACTATACTAAAACTACTACGTAGGCCTTTTAATTAACAGTACATTGTGCGCTATAATCTGATAATAATAATATCAGGTACTTACATATGAAATTGGCGTTTTGTACGGGAAGAATATAAGTCATTGATCCCTTTACTAAAAAAAACCATGGGGGTGAGAATCAATAAACTCTTTGAAAGCGGTTTGGACTGCCGCATCGAAGTTCAATTTTTTTCCTTGTAAGAAGTTGTCCAAATTCCGGAAAAAATGGTAATCTGTTGAAGCAAGGTCCGGGGAGTACGGTGGATGTCGCAGACATTCCAATTGTAGCTCATCTAACTTAGTGGTTGTTTGTTGTGCAGTGTGTGGTCTTGCGTTGTCGTGAAGCTACAGTAGCCTGGAGCAATTGACCAATGTCGGTTGTTTAGCAGCTAGTTCTTCCTTCATGGTTTGCAGTTGCTGACAATAGATATCTGCCGTAATCGTTTAGCCAGATTTTAGAAAGCTGAAGGCTAAGAACTCACGGAGCGATTTTCACCCGCGCCCGCCGCGGTAACGGAACGGCTGCTATATTTGTAAACTCACGAGACCGGTTGTTTGTGCGGTTACAAATCCGTCGTGGTTGCGATAATCGCCCGCAAATTTAGCGGGCGTTGATCGCAAGATGGGCGATTAGCGATCAGTTGAGGTCCAGACCGCCATGGACACACATGAAATGAGCTGTTGCGGTATACTTACTTCACAGAAGAATTAAAAAAAGAAAGCTCAAAATGTTCTGGGTGCATCCACTGATTCAGGATAGAGATCGTTATGGATTATTTATTACTCTTATTAGTGAAATTAAGAAGGACGAAGATACATTCTTTAATTATTTTCGAATGTCCGTATCTGTTTATTTAAAACTTTTAAGAAAACCCAATTGATCGTAGAGCGCGCGGACGCAACCCGCCGAGGATGCGGGCGACCGCGACCAGTGCGATTCTACAGGTTGCCCTCCGGTGCAGCGGGAGCCGCAAACAACCGCGCACACCGCGGGTGTAAAACGCGTCGTGAGTTGTGCTTTAATTTTTTACGTATAAATTTGCATTCTACAGGAGCTGCGAGCCCACAACCGCGACGGACGCGGGTGAAAATCGCTCCCTGAGTTCTTAGCCGTAGTGAACAACACCGGCGCTAGTCCACCAAACACTCACAAGTAACTTTTTCTGAGTAAATTTTTGTTTAGGGCAGGATTCGGCTGGGCCTCCAGTGTTCAGCCATTGCGACGAGCGCTTCCGATTATCGTACAGTATCCACTTTTCATCACAAGTAATGATTCGATTTAATATCTCTTCATTATTGTGTCGGTTGAGCAAAGTAACAAAGCAGTCGACGTGAGTTTGCAAGTTCGATTCACTCAATTCATGAGGTACCCATCGTTCAAGTTTTTTTACTTTCCCGATTTGCTTCAAGTGGTTTAATACAGTTTTATCCCTTACCCCGAAGCCTGCAGCTATCTCTGAAGTGCTTTCTGATGGATCCGCTTCCACAATAGCCTTTAATTCTTCATTTTCCACTTTGGTCTCCGGCCGTCCACGGGATTGGTCGACATTTCCAGAACGAAACGTGAAAACCAAAAACGCACCGTGCTTTCTTTTGCGTACACATAATTAATCCTTCGGGCTGGTTCTGCAGCACTGGTGCCACGGTGAAACTCGTACTTGTAAATATACCGATATTTCATGTTTTCCATTGTGCGGTGATAAGCAACGCCAAAAAAAAAAATGACGAGGAAAAAACAAATGAATGGTTGTTTTCCAAATTTAAATGTACCAGCTAAATGAATTTATAAATTTGAATTTGGAATTCTTAACCTAGGAGGAGATATTTCAGATCAAAGTGGTGAGTACGACAAAACGCTAATTTCATACTCGTATGCAAGGACCTAATATAAGACCATAAGGAGCTGCTTGTCACATTCACGACAGTCACCATTTATTTATTTATTTATTTAATTATTTATACATGACGTACAAATTTTAAATATAAAAGATACATATCACAGCAGTTCATATATTTATGACATAATAGACAAGCTGCAACAGAGTCGTTTACGCTAGTATGACCATGTTTTACATAAACCGACCACTTATAAGGGCGACAAATAACTGGTTGTAGCACCTTTGGCGGGTTCAGCAGGAAGAGTAGATATAAGAAGTTGTGACTTGACGCCATAAAAGGGGATTTGGATGGTGTGTTGTTGTGACATTAAATGCTAATGGGATTGAACGTTAAAATGACGATGAATATCACAGCATATCTATTAAACGAGTATACCTTTAAAGAGTTAAGCAAGTTTTTAATAATTTTAAATCACATTCGAGGAACAAATTCAAGTTGCAGCTATACAAATAAACATATCCGCGTAGTCAACGTATCATATGACTAATCTCTTTGTAAGGGCCGTTTGTTAGACGCAAGCCACTTATGTAACCAAAAAACATATATTGCAACAGAATATTCTATCAATTCTTTCGTAGTCTTGTTACATGTTATGTATTTAAACATAAAAGTTTACAGAAAATCTTCAAGCGAACATCTGAGTTGCTTCCTATCCGAGCTTTCACGTTAGTGAACAAATTGTACCCAATTTATAGTGCGATACTCTTTCGTCTTCTTTGTGCCAATAGAATCTAACTCAAATATTTATGGCTGAATTTAGGGCAACCAAATTTGAAACAGTAGCAGAATTATTCATTTATTCATTACTAAGAACGACCACATAGAAATAGAAACGAAATGGTGTAATCATGAACGGCGGCAACAGATGTATCAAAATATTTATTTCATTATTCGTGAACATTAAATCTCCAAATAATTCGCGTTAGGGATTTTAACACATTGCAGCTATGCATTTCGTGCATCTTGTAGAATTTTATAAAACCATAATTAATGACCTTAGCACTACTATTAGGTATAAAAATTTAATTAAAATACATGTACCTAATTTCTATACTTAAATATTTTGTGGTTGAACGTTATTGAGACCGATAACATAATGACATTTCAAACCACTATCTCTGACCCCAGATGACTAAGCGCGTACCAAACTGGTATAGACGAGGATGCTTAAGGGAACTAAGAATGAAACAAACGTACACAAATGTGTACATGTGTAAAAGAGACCCATAGCAAGCACATCCCTCCTCTTTCAAGAGGGAAGTGAGGTCCGTGCGGTTGCAACGAAAGTAAAAGTGAACGCTTTTCTGTCTTACAATTTATTATGCGTTATTTAGCTGTGAAGGCTCTACATTTTATTAGACCTGTAACGTAATAGTCGCACTTAGGTGTAAATAAATTAACAAATATACAACTAAGGATATTATCTAATCGCGAATACTGTTACAACGACTTCTGGAAGTTATTTCGATTGATTAAATAACTATTTGCTAAGTTGTTTTCTTAACTATCATTGCGAATGATTGACCTTGAAATTTCCCATGTAATTTAATTTTAGATTATTTTTTTATATGTTTGTTAATATTGTGCTTTAAGGCTTTAATTAGCTTAGTTTGTAACCTTAAAATAAAATTTAAAGTTCCTTCTTGTAAGAAGGTACTTTAAATTTTACTGTTACAACTAGTTGACAGGCTTCTAGTACTATATTTACGAGTATATTGCTGCTGGGCATACGCCAAGTACACACAGTGGTGTCCATTATATCTGCTGGATTAGCTGGATAGATCACGGTCAACACACATATATTTCATAACATTAATGCAGAAAAAGTCATGCCTAAAAGATGAATAACTTTGATATCCATACTACCGTCGCTGCATCCATTGGTGGGAAACGAACCCGTGATTGTACGATCTTGACTATAAATGTTTTAATATAATTAGATCGATTGCTAGCTTACAGATAGGAAAAGCAAAGCACCGTTCGTTTGAAGTTAAGAATCCAGCTGGCAGATGACGCTATCAAAACTTTACAGCCTTCTGAAGTGTAGACGTTCAAGTATTAGAAAGTTACTTTTGCTACGGGGCCAACCAGAGTTATTGTTACTGCCTTGTGGCTATCGCAACCCAATATAATATTTTTACGAAGAAGAGCTTCAACAGCCCAGCAGGCGCAATATGAAGAAGATGAAGTTGAATTATATGGGCCTGGAATAGCAGATTAGCTGTATGATTTTGATATATTGAAAACAATAAAATCAATAATTTCTTTAAACGCGTTTTTCTCAAAACTAATTTTTCAAGTTGATTGCAGTTGTAACTCGAAGACAAATCATCCAATCGTTTTGATTTTTTTTCTGCTTAAATTTGTATATGTTTCTATGTACAATGACCCTCCAGTTTGTCGATTGTATGAAAAATTGAATTTTGGCAGGCCAAAAATCATCTCATTTTTGAGTAAAATTCGACATTTTTTTCAGTCTGTCATTTTGTTAAATTTAATTTTTTTTTACAATCATGGGTCATTGTATAGGCAATACATTACAGATTAATAATCTTTTTTATTTTCAGACACGGTGAAGGCCGCAATCACTACAGCAGTGGACTTTTTTTAGTAATTTGGGAAATAGCGAATAATTTTTTAATGTTCTTTTTGAAATTGTGTAATTTCATTAATTATGTTTAATTTTATGCAGTATTTTTTTTAAATCCCAAAAATCACCTTTTTTAGGGGGTCACACTAGGTGTGCCTCTTAAAAAAACTGCCAACAAGAGAAGAAACGGCGAAACAGAAAAGTTTGAAGTACATTAATGATTGGTTATATAATAATACCCAAAAATTTTCAAATATTATTTAAATAAACGTGTGAAGATATTGAGCAATAAATTCTGCTTATTTTGGTAAATTCCCTTATTTTAAGAATAATTATATATTTAATATATTATACATAATTAAAACACATAAAACGTAGAAACTAGTTTTATAATTTAACTAATGTACACCAGTTCCAACATTAGGAGTTGTTTCATTTTATTTAAATTAGATTTTATCGGTGACTCCACTAGGGTCATATTTTATGAATTAAGTAAATTAAATAATTACCAACCTAACCAAGACGCAGACACAGGCGCTGTTGTAAAAGGTGAAAAAACAACCCTAGCTACGTGATAGCTGTGATAGGGCTGCCCGTCTGAATGACCTTGGTCTATAAGTATGCCGCCATAATAACCTTTCGTTATATTCCGGAATTAATGTCCCAGGTTCCTGTACTCCTGTGGAACAGCAGCGTGTTCGTGTTCTAGCGTGTCACAAACATCCATAGGCGACGGCCATTGCTTATTATTAAGTGAGCCGTCATCGTCTCTGCTGTTCTTCTGCAATAAAAAATAATACAAAAAAAAAATAATTAGACTGATTAAAACTGTACGATTTTGTTCCGTTATCCGCTTTCTATCTTCGGAAGAGCAAAATAAATTTGCGTTACAATATTGTGAGAATATCTTTAACAATGCGTTTTATATGCTTGTGGAATCCATACTAATATTATATATGTGAAAGTAACTCTGTCTGTTACGTTAAGACGCCTAAGCTGCTGAATTAATTTTAATAAATTCCGGTATAGAGATAGATTAGCCCTTGGCGAAAGATATAAGGCTACTTTTTGTCGCGAAAATGAAACTTGAAGTGGGTGAAATAGGGGTGAACGTAATTATTAAGATCTGTTTGTTTTTTCTTAATTTATATGGCAATACCACGTTTGCCGGGTGAACTTGTGATTGAATAAGATTTTCTCGAAACCATTTTTACAGGTCTTCAAGACACGGGTGAATATTAAAAACCATTGTTATAAATTAAAATAAGTGGAAACCAACACAAGAATTAAATGTATTTTATATACCAACTTGTAGATAAAATCTCGAAAGCATTTTCGAATAAAAACTTCTTTACCCAACCACACACAAAGGTGACCAAAGCCTTATCACGTTCCATCCGTAAACCAGTTTGTTCACTTGCATTTGCAAAAACACACGGTTTTGAATAAACATAATTTATTGACAGTTATTAAACATTCTTAAGAGCATTTTATTGCTGTCCAAAGACAGGCTTCTTTATTAATATCGAAGACTATACAAATAAATAAATATATATAAATAATAGAGGCAATCGAAGAATAAATGAAATTCCCTTGAAGCAAGCATACACTTCAAAAATACCAATTACAGAACGCAAAAAGCGTGATTTATTGCAATTATTGAAGGATAATCTCGTGCCAAGATACTATGAAAGTTTTTACAATGATCTTATTTAATTTTTATTTTACTTACAGTCCACAAAGCCACATTTACACTTGCAGGGAAGTCAACTATTGTAACCGCAGCGTTAAAGACTCCCTGATTTTCCTGGGAATGTGGCATCTAAGTTAAGAGTGCTTACCAAATTTGTATTTAGGATAAGTAAAAGAATTTGATACAGTTGATTATTGCGTAATTATATTTTTTAAATGCCATACGTTCAATGATTCATTGAACACAAAACTTCGCCTAATTAATAGTGAGAAAATGACTGTTTTTCAAAAGTCTGATTAGTAGTAAAGTTCTATGTAGAATTAAGAAATTTTGTTATACTTCTTTGTTACTATAATAAATATTTTTGTATGATTTTGTGTTTTATTTATTTTGACATAATTGTCCGGTTCATTGTTTTCTAGTGCCATAACGTCACTTCTGCGAGGGTAGTAATTCTTAAACGTTTATATTTTTTTATAGTAATTAGTGAGATGTTTGCTTTTACTTAAAAATGAAGTTTAAAGTTGTAGTTTGAATATTATCATTTTATTGCTTTAGTCGAGAAAAACTATACGTTGTAATATGAAGTTGAATTTTCAAATGCTTCTCCTGAAATATTGCGTCATTTGCATAAGTGACGTTATAGCACCGTATGTGCGATATATATATATATATATATATATATATATATATATATATATATATATATATATATATATATATATATATATATATGTATATATATTTAATATAACTTAATATTAATACTAAAGGCGCCACAATTGTCGTGTGGTAATGAAGACTAAAACTAATATAGACTTTATTAAATAATTTATTATTGAATACCATAGATGGATCTGCGTGATCTGATACATTTTAGTTTTAAGAAACTACGCACGTTTAGTTATCTATAACATTCTTAAGCAGCATTCTAATAGCTTATAAATGAGTGAAGTCTGTAAACCATTTTAGCATTGCCATCTTCGATCAACAAATTGTTGATTGCCATTAAATAATTCGAAAAGGAGAGAATGAATTATTAAACCAGAAAGCAGAATAATCATCATCATCCCAGCGTTATGTCCCGGTTGCAACACAAACTTTCGTTTCGGTGCCCGGGGTCCGCTACTCCACTTCGCACAGTCTTCAGCATTCCTGGTAGTGAGCCCATTGGCACGCATATCACCCCTTACGACGTCAAGCCAGCACTTTTTGGGTCTACCCCTCCTGCTAGGGCCCGGCGGAGGCGGCATAACCAGACATTTGTTTCCCACGTAAGCATCCGGTTGCCGTAAAACATGGCCGTACCAATGGAGCCGACACTCCTGCAATTTATCTGCATGCGGGAGTTCCTAACGCGGTCTTTCCGCGTTACTGCACACATCCACCGCAGTATATTCATTTCCGTGACAAGCAGTTCCTGCTTGTGTCGCTCCAACACCGGCCATGCTTCACAGCCGTATAAAAAGACAGGCCTAATGATGGTCTTATAGACCTGTCCCTTCAACTTTATCGGCATCTTGGTGTCACAAACGACACGACACGTTACCTCACGCCATTTGGCCCACGCGGCAGCAATGCGTGCCTTGACGTCGCAATCGATGTCACTAGACGCGTGAAATACAGATCCCAGGTATTTCACTCGGTCCGTGCGCTCGACTGTGTCGCCGCCTATGCATACGGGTGTAGTATCTGTGGAGTTACAGGCCAAGTACTCGGTCTTCGCTACATTGAACTTCAGACCATCGTTCTCAAGCGACTCCTTCCATACTTTCACACGTCGCACCAGCCTACCCCTGTTCGAATTTGCCAGCGCGATATCATCAGCATACATGAGCAATCACGGGGGCTGCTCATGTGAGTCTCTGATGCTGTCTGACAATACGTCTAATACCACGCTGAACAAAAACGGACTAAGAACGAATCCCTGGTGTACTTCGACAGTGATGGGGAAGGATTTTGTGTCGCCAACAGCGGTCCGAACCACGGAATCGGAATCGCGGTACATGTCTCGGATGATGTCAATATTGGCCTCTGGAACCCTTTAGGATCGCAATGCCCACCAGATTATCACGTGACTAATAACCGTCGAAGGCCTTCTGCAAGTCAAGAAACATGCAATGTAGAGGCGTATTCTTCGTCCGGTCCATGGTCCCATAACCATCATACATATGTTGCGGCTTAACATTTTAGCGGTGCCCCTGGGGTCAAAAACATCCATAGGTGACGACAATAGCTTACTGCTCTGTGGGCTGTCAGCCTGTCTGCTGTTTCACAGTCTAAAAAAAGACATATAACATTTTCTCATGATGGATTGGATCTACAGACATAGCCGTATAAGCATTTACATAATACTAAACTACTAATTATTTTCCCCTCATAAATTATTATCAAGTTCAGAGAATCCCGATAACCTTAATGTATTTAAGTAATCTATAGATATTACATATTTAGAGTTAGAAACAAAGCTTGACCCTAAACAGATAACGTGGATGCAGTGACGTAAGTAATAGGCGATTATGAACCCGGTACTGCATAATCGTAGTTTTTCGTTTGGGCTCAGTCAACTCGACATGACGGTTCAACCGTTATCTAGAGATAGCCTCGACCTCTTCCCTCGTTTTCACTCATTGTTAACTGGTTATTTAACAATAGAAAAAA
This sequence comes from Malacosoma neustria, assembly GCA_963693495.1. Lineage (NCBI taxonomy): Eukaryota > Metazoa > Arthropoda > Insecta > Lepidoptera > Lasiocampidae > Malacosoma > Malacosoma neustria. The sequence continues at coordinate 10,150,258 of OY856385.1, read as the reverse complement.
AACCTTAAGTCAATGTATTGGAATTCATATTGGCTGTGTGTACAATATTGGAAACGTGCCCCTATCCTATGTAGGCATAAAACGATATCGACAGTAAATATGCAATGTGACTGGGAGGTACTAAGTTTAATATTTAATTATGGATAAGGTATTTTATTAATACATCGAAGCCGTCGGAGCTTAGAGGTGATGGAAATGCTTGGTGCGCACCTCACTGCTTGAGGGCTCGCGGCGGAGTAGTGTGGTACTCCCATGCCATACACTTGAGCACCCTTACAGTTGACATGGGGACATTGGAATACCTACAAAACTTCCCCAGTTTTCCTTTACTGATCGACATGCGGGGGAGGGATATGGTTTCGCCCGTATAGTTGAGCGCTGTTCGTATGAATCTAGAAAGAAATAAAAATGCTACGCCATCTCTTCCCTAAAGAGTCGTGAAAGAGTTGACGTTGATTGCGAGATTGCAGAGAGCATAGGAAGAGGCTGCTTTAGGTGGTCTAACGGCCTTCAGGAATCACTTTGCTCTCATCTATAGATAAAATAATGGAAAAATATATATGTGGGCAAATGCAAGAATTTTTTAACAAAAATAATATAATATATTATAATCAGTTTGGTTTTCAAGCTGGTAAAGGTACATATAGTCTTTTATCAAAATTTACCGACGATATTAACTCATATTTAAATAAATCACAAATTGTTTTAGCTTTGTTCATAGACTTCTCGCGCGCCTTTGACACCCTAGACCACCAAAGACTTATTAAGAAACTTGAATTGTGTGGTATTCAAGGTAAATTACTAAATCTGTGTCAGAATTACCTAATTAATCGTCAATTTAAAGTTAAAGTAAATAGTTCCTTTAGTGATTCCATGCCAACGAAAGTAGGCACAGCCCAGGGTTCAGTAATGGGGCCTCTCCACTTTTTGGCCTTCGTTAATGACATGCATAAGTGCATAAAAAACTCAAGCTGTTATCAATTTGCTGACGACACTTGTTTAGTTATTTCAGGGAATAATTTACAAATAACTTGTGACCTTTTACAGTCTGACTTTGATACTTTAACTAAATGGTGTCATGATGCTGGTTTGGTGTTAAATTCAAATAAAACCAAGTTACTAGTCATTAAATCACCTTATAAAAAATGCTGCACTTTTAAAAACATAGTTGCACACGTACATGATTGTATCCATACAGCGCGCCCTACTTGTAATTGCCCAGAAATCGAAGTAGTCAATACTCATACTTATCTTGGCCTTACTTTCGACAATAAACTGAACTGGGAAGGTCATATAGAATATGTATGTAATAAACTAAGACAGTTCTTAGCAAATATGACAATATTAAAAAAACGTTTACCCTTTAAAACTAAATTAACGCTTTATAATGCATTAGGTGAATCATATACATATCCAGTATGGATTAACGAGTTATGGTCGCACCTTTAAGTCTTACATGAATAAAATACATAGACTGCAATATAAAATATTAAAAAATATTGTTTCCCTAAATATCAAACATAAATTTGCTGATGATGAAAGCAGTCTTTTTAAACACTGCCAGATTTTACCTGTAGAAATTCAATTTAAAAAAATGATACTCAAGGAAAACTTTTTTAATAAAAAATACAAACTAAAATGAAGCACGCTGTATATACTCAGGCCGCTGCTCAAAACCGGTTTGCTATCAGCGGCGCGAAGAATATGTACGGCAAGCGCACAACTACCTACTTAGTTCCAAGATTATTAAACGATTTACCAACAAATATAAGAGATAATATAACCCAAAAAATATTAAAGCCTCACTTAAAAATACTTTTTAGAGAAATTGTAATCTAAATTTACTCAGTCATTTGAATGTGCGTAGACTTAAGTTTCGATGGCATTGTACAAACCTTAGTGGTTTTTTGTGCTATTATTTTATTAAGCCAATGTAATAACTGTGAATTTGATAAATAAATTTAAAAAAAAAATTAAAAATAGTGCCATTCATTTCTAACTATTTTCTTGTGGTTATTAACTGAGATGATAATTCGGAGCGTACCCCGGGGTCTGCAAGCTACAAATAAGACAAAACTTACTACTAGCGAAAATTAAGTATCTTAACACGTGGTTCGCGAGCCGCATGCGACTCTTTGACTCCTCGGCTACGGCTCTTCTGTGAAATGTTTAGCCCAGGCACAGAACATTACTTATTATGTATAATTGTTTCCGTAATAATTTATTCTACTACGCAAAGCATATGTTAAAAAATGTCTCTTTGAATAATTTCAATTGTGTATTATCTATATTTTGCTCTTTTGGATGACAACGTTGCTGACCACTGACGTTGAGAATAGGAGCTGAGGTATGGCCAGAATGAAAGGAACTTTAACTGACATGTCCATACGTGTTACATTATATTCCTTGTCAATGTTGAATGATAGACTTATCATATCAGTGCGGCCTACACAAACAAACTCACAGTCGGGCATTAAATATTCAGTAAATATAACGCTTCAAGGACTTAGTTAAAGCTTATTTTGTGCAAATACGGTCATTCTGACAATTATCAATGAGTTCACTGTTCCGTATGTTCCGAAATATTGACATTTTCGCTACGGGTCACATGCGGTGTGTTAATAACACAAAAAAATATGGGAACTTCTCAGTTTTTACACTGACTGTGTTGTTATGGGTTGTTGTTCAATGATGACCGAATATTATTAAAATAACGTAGATAAAACTGTTTTTATAGTTTTCATAACGTTTAACATCGTTTTAAAACATACATGTAACCACTTCGTGTAAATCTCACCCTCTAGTAAAAATAATCGCTAATTTTTTTTAAAATACCAATCCGGGTTTTCACCGGAATTAGAACGCAGCCTGGATTTAACAAAAAGATGAAGAAAGGAATTTATCATAATAGATTAGCTTGATGTTGTCTATAAGTCGGTTGAACAATAATTTATAACATTTAAATTAATACAAACTTCTGATCATCTCAAGGGTATAATGAACTCGAGAACATCCTTACAAAAACTTTACAAAGTAATGTGAATAAAATGAAAATTAGCAATTTCCATTCATTGGAATATCAAGCCTTCAATCAATTGAATTGATGTTAGGGGAGATAAAATAGTTGATTAGTTGCAGTATTTGTGAGGATTTGTTTCGGTGATTTCCTTTTTCCAATATCTTTCAAACAAAACATGCTCTATATAAGTTAGCGAGCCAGCTTTTATACATCGGCATTTACAAACTCAGGATATATAATAGTATACTCTATAGTTATTAGTATTATTCTATTATGCGGCTGTGAAAAGTGGCCGGTGCTTGAGCGACACAAGCAGGAACTGCGTGCCACGGAGATAAATATGCTGCAGTAGATACTTCGATCAACAATTGTTGATCGAAGAGTAGATATGTGAAGTAACGCGTAAAGACCACTTTAGCAACTCCCGCATCCACGGCAGTCTTTCATGTCTGTGACATTACGAATAAACTGCAAGGGACTTGGCTTCGGTGGCATAGCCACGTTTTGCGGCAATCTGCTACTTACGTGGCCTCCTTCTCCTACTCCACTGGGGCTGGCAGAAAGGGCTGACTTAAAAAGTGTTAGCTTGATGTCTTGAAGAGTGGCTTACATACCAATGAACTCTATTAGGAATGCCGAAGTCTTTTGCAAAGAGGAGGAGACAATCAGGAAGTGGTCTCTGGTCACCGAAACGAGAGTTTGGGTGAGATGATTATGAGTCATAAGTAGTATACTCTCAAACAAAACGAAATATGATTTATTTAATGGGGTTCCCATTCTTCTTAAATTGGGTTTTTCTTCCTGCATAGTAAGTTATTAATTCGTAGTCTTATATCAACTGTACTGTCAGCTATATGAAATTTTTATGCCACTATGCTTTCGTGTCACTTTAGTCTGTCATAAATACAGAGAGAATCGCAATTTGAACCTTGCTACCGAACATTTGCTACATGTAAGCAGAAGGAAACCATTTGTAGTTTTCCCTGGCAATGAGGTGGTTCCTAGCTATTCTTATCGTCAGCCGAAACCACGTGACCAATGATACAGAGTTACAGACCATAGTGAAATGACGTATAGGACAATTTAAAAAGTAATTTTCAAGTACTCTGTATCACTTTCATAAAGTCCACGTTTTGTTTAAAATGTAAACAATTAGACAATAGAACACATTCCGAACTCTCGGATTTTAATAAGCTTTGCATCCGAGGACGTTACAAATTGAGATTTCACCATTGTTTATTGTATTTAGTCACTGAATACGATTGAAACATTTTTATTTTGTTTGTACTTGGAAATAATGTTATTTATAATTTTTTTTATTGCTGTACGGCAGCAGACAGGCTGCTAGCCTCTTAGAATTTAACAGTTAGTCGCCTATGACTGTTTGCAACGGCATTGCCCCTAACACTCTGCTATCCGCTTAATGGTACTAGAACCTGGTCACTTATACTGGAACACAAGTTTGTTATGGCGGCATATTTAAAAACCTGGGGTGGTTGCAATCCAGACGGACTTGGGGCCCTACTACCTAGCTAGAATTGTTTAGTCGCCTTTGACTACAGGCCGACTTCGGTTGCAGAGGTCAGTATTCATTCTATGTCCCTGCACGGATAAGATATTTGATATTTTATAGCTTATAAATGTGCATGAAAATTATGGGATAGTATATTTTACATACTTTATTTTTACATAAACTTTTATCTCCCAAGAAACTACATATCTTAAATTATTTGACCCCATAACTATATGTATATATAATTTTCGACCACCGTGACGGAACGGTTAAGCACAGCTGAATTCCTAGAGGTTACGGGTTAAATGTATGTATGTATAATACGAGTATGTATTTATTTGCAAACAAGTATATTGTAGATTTTTAGTACCCAAAACACAAGTTCTCTGCTTATTTTGGGATTAGATGGTGTTTGTTCATTATGTTATATAATTTTCAAACTGTCCCATTCCAACACTGAACTCCAGTCCATAAAAATATATATTCTAGAACTTTCCTTTCTTACTCTTTTCTTCTGAGTTAAGGTGTATGAACATATCGTAATTTATGTCCTCTTGTTACAGTCTAAAATACGCTTCGAGGAAAGCATGTGGTTGTCGACGGCTAGCCCTTTGTTTTTGAACGTGACTCGCAATTTAGATGGACGCAAATCAACTAAAAATATACCATTTCCACTTTGCAAACCGAAATACGCGTGCAAAATAAATATCATGTAGCAAGAAATATTGTGCAAAGGCTTTACTTGTATCTTAAATATACCAAGAATTACAACAAAGTGAAAAGAGTTGTAAACTTACAAAATTTATAAAAAAAATGATAACGCAACGACTTATGGTTGAAACTTTGATTATATATATATATATATATATATATATATATATATATATATATATATTTGATTATATATATTTGATATTATAATCTAAGGGTTGAAAATATAAAAAGTTAAAAACTTAAAAAGTCAAAATAAAGCGATTTTAATACAATTTTGATAAAATATTATCAGTTAGTACGATTTGAAGGTCAACTAATATTTCATAGAGATCTAGCCCTTGTCAATGAAACTGGTGTTTTAAAAGTCTAATGATATAGTAGTACTGGTTTTTGACAAATGTTTTATTTATCGCGAAGACCGGAAGTCATTTCAACTACATACAATATTTCAAATACATTTCCTGGCACGTGGGCAAAAAAGGCAAAAATGGCTTAAAAGGCTGAGTTTAATAATAACATTTAAACGTTTATTTGAATGTAAACTTGCATTAAGTACGAGCGACACCCTCTCGTTTTTAAATAGCTCCCATGAGGGGAGCGTATATTGGCGCACCGCTAATAACACTTATGCGGGTACTCCATAAACACCGTGCTTCCCCATCATTTTAACTGCACATTATACGATATAATTAATATATTAATGGTAAAAGTCCAGTGCGTAGCTATTTTATAATTTTATATAGAAACCGTAGGGAGAAGGAGAAACAATTTCCATATTGATATCGTCAAGATAAGCGACTCTGTCATAAATTTAAACAAAGGTAAATTTTAATTGCTCTATAATTTTTGATATCTTTTTTATTTTAAGTATAAAACAGCCGTTTTTGCTTTAATTAACGACGCGGTACCCTTGATGCTGTAGCGTAGCGTGTAGTGACTAATAAGTTTTGCCTGCAAAGAAACTTCTTTTCGGCATTTTGAAGATAGGCTTCCAAAGTGATACTTCGCTATATACACTATTGTACCAATTGTACAACAATTTACTCCAAATGTAGTTGATACGAAATTAGGACTATATTTTTTTATTCTGTTGGCAGTATTAAAATACCACCCCTAACTAATGATTCTATCGACGATATGCGGGTACTTTTGCAATCAGTAATTTTTATTAACTTTTTAATCGTTTTCATGCCAAATAATATTCAACTTTAAGCTAACTAAATAAATATTATAATCCGAATTTATGCGTTGAGTAATAAATGTTGGCAATCTGCTATTAATGGATAAATCAGAATAGGTAGGATTTATATCATGGGAACATAACCCGGAAATCGATTGGGTTTTTGAATATGGGAATAATGATTATCATCACAGTACAAGTATTGTAATTTTTTTTGTTTTCTATAGTGAACTATCGTATTTTTCTATTTTTACATGATATTCTATTATCCTATGTTACCTGGAGGTGATCGTTTTCGATCGTCGCACCCATTGTATCACCGTCATGTATTGGCCTTATCATCAGATTATACGATGTATTATAGTGAACAAGCGTTTTCTATTCTATTGACGACTATTAATTCACAAAATAGTAGTGTATCAGTAATAGTAACTAGTATATCAGTTATCTATTACCTATAACAAAAACACCCAGTTCACTACTTTAGGATATAAATTTTCCGAATACATTTATTAATTCATTATAGTTTTACGAGAGTGGTTTTAAACTGCTCTGTGTAAGTTTGTTAAGATATGAACTTTTCTCTAGGTACCCACTTTAGAACTCCTTTATCAGCCGTCTACTTCATCCTTCTTTTCACAAGCGTTTTTTCTCACTTACGTCCAAAGGAGTCCGCCTAACGTTACAGAATTATTTCTCAACTCTCTCTATTTTTGTACATATTACTGTCCATAACCTTCCAGCAAAAGTTCCTTTTCTTGTGCTAAGGGCTGCAAAATGTGTAATAAATATAAAATTAATATAACGAAAACCTGTTCCTCTGCTGGGCTCACGCTAAAGAAGATGAACAATATGCTCGCCACGCTTATTTAAGCAGGTTGACGGGTTACACATAGCGGTGATCACCATCACCGTCGATACGTGGCTATTGTGATATCATGATGACAAACTACCCACGTGGTGCATAGCATTGTGTGATTCTAACCCGTGACCCTTTGATTGGTTTCCGAGGAAGATGCCATAAATATATCTCCATCTCCTTTCCTCCTTTGGTAGTTTATAGTAGTAAGTGCGTCGTTCCGTTCTAAGTTGGGCGCCATATGATGTCGCTTCTATACAAAATAATATTAGTCACGTTTAACGTTCATCTAGCTTTGGTTACCTGGTAGCTTAATGGTATTACACTCGAAGACTAATCTAGAGGCTTCGGGTTTGAATCCCGCGGTGGCAAGCACCGCTTAGGCAGCCGCTAATTCCACGTCGGTACATATCAAGCACAGCAAGTGAACGAAACCTGAATACCGAGATCACCGGTACACGCAACCCGCCAATCCGCTTTGCAAGCGACAAGCGTGGCGGGTATGCACGTTGCCTTTAGGGGATGCCCGAGCAGTGAGAAATATATATGATGGCCATAGGCTGCTCATATTATGCAAAACAAGGATAACAAGCCAAAAGTTACAGTTAGATTAAAACAAAGCGCTCTACGAGAATGAACCCAATAGACGTGCTACCAAGTAATTACACTACGGAAGCTATCCTCAACCGAATGAAAACTTATTACGTCGATAATAATAACGATGCAACGCGTACGTAAGTCGTCTTGTAATCAACCGTAATTTACGTCATAATTGATCATAATTTTTATTGTATTACGTCGATTATTAACATACATTTCGCGGTGAAATGCGAGAGAAACGTAGCATGGGTTGTAAAAAATACAGAAATCGTTTCCGCAATGAATCTATATAAATAAAATGATAGAGGTCTGCAGTTCTGCGCGCATCACGACAAAACTACTGGATAGATTTCAATTAAATTTTCTAAGTTTTATTTCTTAGACACTTGGCGCTTATCTAAAAAAATATTGCGATATCTTCATTTAATATAAAATTATTAAAGTTTTAAGAAACATGTACTTTCTTGCTCCGGAGAAATGGGCAAGCGGCGAAGCGCTTCTCTTATTTTTCTTCTTCACTACAACTTCTCATATTTTTTAGATTTACTTTTTTATTATTCGACCGGCCGGCATCACCTAGTCTATACTACTATTATAAAGAGGAAAGATTTGATTGTTTGTTTATTTGTTTGCATTGAATAGGCTCCGAAACTACTGATCTGATTTAAAAAATTCTTTCACTGCTGGGAAGCTATACTATCCCCGGGTGACATAGGCTATATTATATTTTCAAAAAAATTAGGGATCCTTACTCCATTAATGTAACCCAAGGTGTAAAAATTTACCTAAAATATTATTTAAATCACGTGCGCTGCGAAAACTATTGATGATAGAATAAAATAATGTACTACGACTTTGCAGAACACATCATTATTTACAAAAAGTGTCGCGACAGCATATGTCTAACTATTATAGTTATGCCACAATAAGTGTTCTATTTTAAAAATTTAATTGAAATGCCGCCCCTAGAAAAGGCTCTTTATTTGTATCTTGGTATTAATCCTTATCAAAATAAATCACTTCATATTCAAAACTGCTTTAATACCTTTAAATAACTTTTTGAGTTATTCAATTCGGATATTCCATTCGAAAGATATCACGAGTTTAAAAATGTAAGTATTAGAAAAATGTTGCGTGGTAGCCGCCCACCCTGTTCGGCTAGCTAGGCAGTACCTTATGCAATGTAGGCGTGCGTCACTGGGGTTTTTACAAAAATTAGGAAAAAAAATACATTACTTATTAAAAAATTACGAAAAATAAATAAAAATAATAACAAAAAAATTAATTAAAATAAAAGTTCATAGAAATAATAATATTCAAACTTTCTTTATAATTTTATTTTTTTAGTAACCTGACGCAAATAGAAGGGTTTATGTGTGTATGTGTATAATTTTTAATTTAGAAATTTTTGTTAAATACCCGTGCGAAGCTGGGGCGGGCCGCTAGTATATAATATAAACAGAGAAGATTTGAGCTGGTTTTGAGTTAATAAATTTTAATACTACTTTACAATTTTTTTTTCATCATTATAAGCATTTTATTGAAATCGAAGACATTCTTTGTGTATAAATATTAAATAAATATATAATGATTTCGATTTTGTTGATAAACAAACAGCATCTTTATCTGCAGATTCCATTATCTGAATCCTAGGTGCAGGATCGGAGTAAGAATACTGACCCTGAGGCTGGGGTTAGTCTGTCCTAAAAGACGATAAAACAACCCTAGCCAGGTGGCAGGGTCCCAAGCCTGTCTAGATGACGACCAACCCTGGTGTATAAGTATGCCGCCTTAATAATCTTGTGTTGTGTTCCATAAGTGACCCAGGTTCCTGTACCCCTATGTTAAGTGGGCCGTCAGCCTGTCTAATGTTTCTTAGCAATAAAAAAACATAAATTTCCTAAGTCGGACCGTAGTCTTCCGACGTGCGTTAACCTCTGATCCACGGAGGTCATCGAAAAATTTCAATATCACCTGCACCAGACATGGATTATATATTTTTTTAAAGAACTTTAACCCAATTTGCCTAACGTGTTTAATAGGGTTTAGATCCGTTACAAATCGGTGGGGGATTGACATTTTCAATTCAACGGTCGTATAGTCACCCCCAAGGCGGGTGCGCGGTTCACAAAGGTCAACGTATTCTCTCATTGCACGGACTTGAATGGGGTTCATCACTACAAACGGTCAATTAACCCCATTTTAAAATAAAATAGAGACTAAATAAAAATAATTAAAAGCGGGTTACATTATAAAGTATAATATAAATATGGTTGTATTTCTTAATTATTAATAAAACTGAAATATAAAAGAAAATGAGTATATACAAGAACAGATGATGATGTTTGGAGAACGTTACGTTTTTTTATTGACTTTCAGTTATATCCTATATGCTCAATCCATTCCACTTCTCACTTTGCTCTAATTGCAGTTGGAGCAGAACATTCAAATTGAACAAAAAATAAGATAATTTTTAATTCTAAGATGTTGAGAATGTGTAGAGCAGGGGTGGCCGACTTGATTAGACCCAAGATCTACTGTTTACAGACGAAACCCTCGGGCGATCTACCAATAATAATTAATACCATACTTCTTGAAATCTTAAATGAAACAGCATAGTTCAGTACACAATGATGTGGCATTTTTTATTTTATTAACAGGGTAAACATAAAACTGAAAATTATTCTTAGTAACTATTTATTTTTATTAGTGTGAGCATTGCGTCTGAGCATCTTCCACCAAATTAGCAAAATCAGGTTTGTAGTTGGAAATTGCCAGCCTTAAAGAATCCAATGTATGAGCGTCTGTCAAGCGAGAACGGTGTTTATTTTTTGCTTGTTTTAAGTAGGAAAATGCTGACTCACATAAATATGTTGAACCAAAACACGAATGCAGTTGCTCAACACATTTCTTCAAATTTGGATATTTCTCGTTGGAAACCAATGCCCAGAAATCAAGACCTGAGGATGACCTTGCTTTTAGAAATATGTCGCAGCGCAGAGTAATAATTTCGTTTTGAATGATTATGTGGTCCATTTGAAATGTATCTGCAAATTTTGTAGCCAATTCAAAGATATCACTATGATCAATGGAATTATTAAAAGGATAACTGATGAATTCTACCAACTTTTCAATTTTTTTGAAATCACTAAAGCTAATTTCGAAGTCTGATACCACTGCCTTAATTTCTGCCGTGTACTTGTCAGGAATGAAATTGTAGGTAGTATGTTTTTCCATATGATCTTTGATGTTTACAAATTGTTGAAATCTTTTCTTTTTGATGTCAACTATCATAGACGCCATTTGACTTTGAAATGCTGCAACAGAACTCATAATTTCTGTTACTGTTTTATTGTTGCCTTGTAGTTCCAGATTTAATGTGCTCAGTTTTCCAGTAAAATCTGCTAAAAATGCTAAATCACATTGCCAGTCTAAATCACGCAATTGCTGATAATCATCACCCCTTTCTTCAAGAAATTTTATTATTTCGTCCAATAGATCACGAAATCTTTGCAAAAACTTACTTCGACTCAACCACTTTACGTCAGTGTGCAATGCCAAATCTGGTTCCTTCTCATCTAATTGCTGTTTAAAGAGCCGCCTTTGGAGAGATTTGCCTTTTATGGAATTTACAATCTTGAAAGAAATATCCATCACATGTTTTGTGTTTAGTCTTTTACTAGCTAGTACTTGTTGATGAATTATGCAGTGGTAGCTAATGAAGTCTGGAAAATCTTCGTCTTTGTGACATAGAGCAATAAAACCATTATGAATACCTGTCATTGCAGGAGCCCCATCAGTTGTCATTGATACAAGCTTGTACAAAGGTAGCTTAATCTGGCTAATATATGCTTTGAATTCCGTGAATATATCAAAGTCACGAGTTTTTTCTTTTAAGGAAATCATACGTAGCAGTTCTTCTTTCGTCGAGAAATCTTCAAAGACCATACAAATAAAAATAAGTAACTGTGCAGTATCACTGATATCTGTCGACTCGTCAAGTTGTAGCGAAAAAGCAACACAGCAGGCAATATCTTTTTGTAGTTGTTCGTTTATGTTTTTACTTATCGTTTCTATACGGCGCATCACAGTATTACGAGACAGCTGTAAACCATGAATGGCTTTTATAATTTCGTGTTTATTTTTGAAATTCACGAACAACGAATCTGACGCTGCTTCGAAGATTTCCTTGATATATTCTCCATCGGAAAAAGGTTTGCACTTTTGTGCAATTCTGTAGCTTACTTGGAAAGACGCTTCAGTTGCAGCTTTACTTTGCTCAATAGGCCCAGAAAACATGTTTTCTTGGACTTTTAATTGTGACTTCAATGCTTGTAATTTACTCTTTCTTATATCACTGTTAGATGGAAAGTCAGTTGATATTTATTGTGCATTGTATTAAAATGTCGCTCTAAATTTCCTTTTTTCGGTATTGCCACGGATGTATTGCATATTAGGCAGCAACAGTTTTCTTTCACCATGGTAAAGAAGTAGTCCAGTTCCCATTCTTGGTGAAAGTGATAAGTTTTTGATTTCTTTGAAGCACATTTATCAAGGATCTACAAAAAAAAAAAATATATATATATGTATATATATATATATATTTATATAATAATGACATGAATGCGAAACGTATTTCTCATTGTTCGGGAATGATCGGCTTTCTTAATTATTTTTAATATATGAATTCGGTTGAATCGGTGTAACGAGTATAAGCTACCCCGTTGTGGTTAAAAGAAATAACGAATTTCGTAATTCTTGCAGTATAGGTAGGATTATTGAGGGGTTCGTTTGCAATAGTAACAATATCAAAAATATTATCTTACTTTATTTGAGGATCCTTCAGAAGCATTTCTTTCTTTAATTTATGTTCCTTCAGCGTTTCTTTTCAACCACTTATCCATAGCGTACGTATATATGAGGCGCGATACAGACTAATTATAATTGGTAGTTGTCGACGTCGTAATTTCGCTAGTCTCTGTTGTCAACTGACTGACTGACGGGACGGATAGATACCCGCCCCGGCCCGCGTCCCACACGCTTCCCGCTTATTGTTCATCGCATGCCGAAAAGAAAAGAGAGCTAAACTGCGTAGAAGAGAGGATAAATAACGTGACGGAATGACGATTAAAAAATGATACAAGATGATGCAGCTGGTGAATACGTTGCGGAGTTTGTTCTACGTATTTATATTTTTTGTCTGGTCGCGATCGACTAGACTATAGTCGCGATCGACCGGTCGATCGCGATCGACCGGTTGGCCGCCCCTGGTGTAGAGGTTATTAGTTCACTGATAAATTTCACTTCTCTAATTTTATATAATTAATCTATTTATTGCAGGAGTACCAGCAAAAGGTATACTAGCAGATTTTCTTTATAATCTTTTGAAAGACCCTGGTCTGTTGGTATGAAACTGCATTAGCAGATATGGAGGTAATACTAACACGAGTGGTGCAGGTGAGTGTTTATGTCTATAGAAAAGGGGTTCACTTTAACTAGGGTTACCAACCCCAAATTTAAAAAAACTAGGATATGATGTTGGAAAAACCAGGACAATTTAGTTTAAAAACAGGACGCAGTAATAATAGAGTTGCAATACTTAAGTAGGTTTAGTAAGAATTAGTTTTTTTTTACTGCTGCGGAACAGCAGACGGCCCACTTAATAGTAAGCAGTTACTATCGTCTATGTATGTTTGTGACGCTAGGGGCACCGCGAACACGCTGCTGTCCCATAGACATACACAAGATTATTATGGCGGCATACTTATAAACCAAGGATAGTAGCCATCTAGGGGGGCTTGTGACCCTACCACGTAGCCAGAGTGATTATGTAGCCTTTAACGATAGGTCGACCCACAGAGGTTATTCTTACTCCGCCTCTGCACGGAGAGTATAACAAGTTAGTTACAAATATTATTTAATAATAAGTATTTGAATATTAAAAAACAGGGTGCTACTTAAAAACTATCCAGGACATCCCAGGACACCACAAAAACTAGGACATGTCCTGGGAAAACACGACGGTTGGCAACCTTAACTTAAACCTATATCCGTATTACAAGTCTTAAGATCTGCTCTAAATGTCTCTCTCTAATCCATAGAATGCTAAGAAGTTAGTCTTGTCTCTTTAGTTTCACTGTTTACAAAGTTTGTATTAAAATATTAATAGCGAATTAATAACATACTTCTTTTTTGTATCTCAAATCGAACTGACTTACACGAGTGATTAATCCGGTTTGCAAATATCAACCAGTGTACACTTTGCAAAACATAGCTAATTATGCAAATATAGTTATTTGTTCACGTGGAACCTTGATCTTTCAAGCATTCCCTCGTTCACCCCATCTTTGACAATGGGCTAAGTACTCATCACGTGCTACCGTCACATATAGTTGAAGAGAAGAGAAAATAGGCCTATGTTCTTAACCTTTGCTCTCTTAGCGGTCTTGCAAGGTTATCAACTACGTACGTTGAACGTAATTTATAGGTGATAAATAAGTGATAAATAAATAAACCCCTTGGTTCGGTCCGGGTCCAGCCCTTAGGAAAAGCTTGCAGCCCGCACACACATGGTCGATAAGTGGGTGCGTCTGTGTTTCGCGCGTCCAGCTCACTCTACTTGAGACAAACTTTTTTATGGACCCGTCAACCCTGGTTTTGAACAGTCCCGTAGAAGCGGGCCGACGTCGGTTGGGGTCGTGGCCTAATTAACACCATCGTTTTAGGAGATACCTCACGTTGCTGGTATACACCAGTAACGTACGCCACCTCACTAAGAGAAAGGTGCGCATGGGCACACTACAGAGGAGAGCCACAATACTTGCTGTACGTTTCTTACGCAGCGACGTATGCGTAAAACATTTCCGTTTCGAAAATAGGACTTCTTAGTGGTGATAGTGACTCTACAGTTGTGGTTATTAAAACTTTTGCGCATACTCTATATCCTTGAACGGTGCAAGGGTTCTCTAAGACTCAACTGGCGGCTATTGTATCCTGATAAACAACGGACAGGACTCTTATTCCTTTTCGAATTAGTGGGTCATCTTTTATCGTCCCAGTAGTAACAATAAGTTTGAGTTCAGTCCTTATAATCAGGACCATCCATAAAGTGATTTCAAATATCTAATTACGTTCAAATTTGCGTGGCATGAGGGACACGCGCTTCACACGCGACCCGCATGGGACCGCGTAGGGTAACTTTTACACAAAGCAATACGTTTTTATAACGTATTGAAAAGATTACAGCAATCTTTGTCACGCGTCATTTAGTTCAAAACTAGTTTGTTTTTAGGGCATACATGAAAGTTACTATAGTCTATGCATATGTTTAAGATTTTTTTTGGTTATGCACTGGTGATTACCTAAACGGAAATGTATGTACAGAACGTAGTGTAACATATTTTCTACATTATTTTTAATGACTGTCAGATAACTTTTTTTTCAATTCATCATCATGAGAACCTAATTTCAGTGGCGACCTAAATATATCTTAGCTAAGGAGGAAAGACTGTAACTGATACAAAACAACGTGTACATCTTTTCAATATAAAACTTTATAAGCGGTCCCAAGGCTCTAAAACGGAAAATTTGTATGCAATATGGATTCATCACTAGGATTGCAGGAGAATCGCTTTCGCTGGTATGGCATCATTTTACGACAACTGGCTACTGACGTGGGGAACAATTGTCTAGCAACGGCGCCTGTACCTTACCCGACAGGAGGGGTGGATCCGAAAAGCTGGGTTCTCGTCGCAATAGACCAGGGATACTAATGATCGTAAGTGGAGAAAAGTCGGAAAGCGGATCCTTGCATCGAAGCGGAAGGTTGAGTTAGGCAAGCGGAATTTAAAGCTAGGAAGATGAGATGAATTTCACTGTGATGATATTGAATCTGTGTTACTTTCAAGTTATTCAACAGTGCAAGCGAAAATTAGTGATAACAGTGATTCTTAGTATACTAATGTCTAAAATGACATTGTCACAAGTATATCTGTTAAGCGCAGATTCGATATAGCACGAGGCATTTTTATCGTTCGTTGACCCGGTGGTGGCGAGCGCCTACGGAATATCCATACATACATGAATTCATGAGATGAAGGAGTCATGTAAATTTGGTTTTATATTCATAAGCTTTGATACATCGACGGATCGACACCTTGATGTACAACGGAGACCTGTTAAATATTTATTCGTGTATATATATCCTCGAATCGTAGAACTGTTTTTTGCGTAGTATTGAAGTGGAAAATTTTTGAATTATAAAACTGAAGGAGTTACTCTAAGTTTTTTGTTTACAATTTTTATTTATATACATTATTGTGAAATGGAGAATCACGTAGCGGGGTTGTATGGAATTTTCGTGTAATGTACATGTAACGTCCTTCAAAAATCTGGTTTATTGTAAATACAAAAGGCTGTTTGTCATAAGAACGTAGCAATACCTGACGATGACCACCCCGGTGTTGCGTCGTACGCCTGGAACGCACGTCCCGCGGAACGTGACAATATTCTGACCTCGTAGTTATATGGTTTTCATAAGACCTCTCATTAAACATTATAATGAAAAAAATATTATTTTATTTTAACTTAAGTAAGCTAAAATATGCTGAGAATGTGTCGATTAACAATTTACTTATTGACTGTCTCTCTATAGAGAAAGAAATGTCTTTCGCAACGCATAAAAAATGGTTTAGCGTTCTATTAACTCTATGAGTGAAATCGTATTAAGAAATCAAATTTCAAAATTACAATTCAGGATGAATACGTGCTAAACTGTTTTCTCTCGCCTACCAATTCACAGATTCAGTTTACAACCAATTACACGCCTACGTGCCACTTATTACTTGCCAGAAAAATGAATATTGAATTATCGAACATACCATCCTCATAGAGACAACACCTCATTCTACAATAAATTTTTCCTGATACCTTTTTTATTGCAATGAGTTAGCAGACCTACTGATCCATTTAATAATAAGTAGTTCTCTTTACCTATGGAAGTTTGCAACGCCAGGATCACCGCTAACATGCTGCTGTCTGCGCAGTGTTACTGGAACATGTGAAGAATACGTGGTTGGTATCCACGTGGCCTTAGCACAAGATATCTCTCATTTTTGCACCAAAACAGAACATAAGTGCGGAGAAGGAACTTGCTGACTTGTTCCGCAGAGTGGATTATGAGACTGGATTAGTGGGACTCCCTATTAATAAATTCATAACGAAAGTCATATCTGTGGACAGATCCGGCTAACTCTCTAGAACTGGAGAACTCTCAGACTTAGAATTTGTTAGGCATCCCTATTGACTGATCAAGGAGAAAGTATGTTAGAGATCAAAAGAAGAGCACATGTGGCCAAAGCTGCAATGACCAAGCATATGGCAAAATCGAAAGGTCTCCAACGTGACTAAAATGAGACTAGTCAGATCATTGGTATTATCAATTTTTCTCTACGGGGTAGAATCATGGACAATTAGGGGATCAGAGCGCAAGAAAATAGATGCACTCGAAATGTGGTGTTGGAGACGAATGCTCCGCATACCCTGGATGGCCAAAAGAACAAGTAAATCTATTCTAGACCAGCTTCGCATTAAAGTCAGGCTCTAAATAATCTGTTATCGGAAGATTCTTGGGTACTTTGGTCACATTGCCCGACGACAGCCAGATAACTTGGATAAGCTGATCGTGACGGGCAAGGTGGAAGGAAAGCTACCTCGTGGCCGATTGCCTAGCCGCTGGTGTGACCAAATAACCATCCTCACTGGACTCCGAATAGCAACCGCTATTTAAGAAGCTGAGGACTGGACGAAGTGAAAACACCTTACGAGACAGACCACGGTTGATTTTCAAGGACACGACCTTCATCAATGAAGAATTTGACCAAAAAGAAGATACCTGGCACGATTATAGGTAGTAGGACTTCAAGCTCGAATGGATGGTGACCACCCTTGGTCTCTAAATATGTCCAGCTTGAGTTGTGTCCCGGTATAACTTCCAGTTCCCCTACTAGGACGTCACAGTGTTAGCGGTGCCCCTGGTGTTGCAAACGGCTATAAGTGACGGTAACTGCTTACTATTAAGTTAGCCGTAAGCTTATCTGATGTTTCAATGAAATAAAAAAATGTAAATGCAACATATACACACTTATTCCAAAACTGCTAATACTGTCATTTATAATACAAACGCTTAGTTCATAATAGTTTAAATGGATCATAATGTTGTGCCATGTATTTTATTTTCCAACTTTATATCTAAACACATAAACAGGTTAATTAAAGATCTATTAAGATACGATTCGCATATAATATTCGCGCAAAATTTACGTTTGAAGGCGGACAAAACATTTAATATTCAAGAATGTTTATAAATGGAAAAAAGAATTTTGTATGATATTTTTAAATGTCATTATAATTATATTATTATGACACGTTGAGTGTAATGAAATATTTAAAAAACACGCTTGTTATTAAAATTTGAACAATAATCATATGTATTTGAAGCGATATAATTAAAACGCCAAGAAAAGATCAAGGTTGCGTTCTGGAGATAAAACTTTTTTGTTCATATTCGTGACCAAATTTGTACAGGGAAAAAACTGGCGTGTAATTTTAAATAGGTCCATGAAAACGAAATCTTGCGCACTGGTGCGGTGGTGCAAATGCGCAGATTTCGAGTGTTATAATCAATTTAAAATACTTACGTTACGCTTAGTTATTATTATGGTATGTATTTTTCCTTTTTATTAAAGAATTTAGACCACCGTTTAGTGAACGGTGAATTAAATATAAAAAATAATATATTTTAACCGAACAGGGGCTATTTATTCTAATCAAAAACCAATAACGCGTAGAGACGCGGATTACTCAAAATATTTAATTTGTTTGTCATTCGAAACAAGAACAAATTTTATTACAACATGCTCTAAGATCTGATGTAAGAAAAGAACATTTAAAATTTAATTTACAAGAATGGTAACTTTAATTACAAATAAAAATATTCAAAAAGCGTATACAATTATTTAGGCATTTTATTAGGGAAACACTTGTAAGCAATTCCAAGAATAACTTATGTGTATATAAATTACGCATAGGCGTGTATCGCCAAAATACTTAGTAAAAAGTATGCACTCAAATTATATTTAAAACAATGTATTAAGTTAGCAGAGCACACCCAAAGACTGTTCATCACGATACGGAACACTAGGCACGGAATAACATTACTGAATGATAGCCAAGGTCGCACCGCACCGCACGCGGATATAACTTAATATTCACCAAATGTGTTGCCAGCCCACGGACCGGCTCGTATTGCTAGACTAGTTGACGTACTTTCAATATTCACTTACTAACTCGAGATTTAGTTAATGCCTTCTTAAATGATAATTCTTCTTTTCTTTCTTCTTTTTCAACCTTTAACCACCCAATGCTGAGTGTAGGTCTCTTCCAATGCACGCCATTCTTCTCGGTATAACGCCTTTCGCATCCAGTCCTTACCGGCCACTCTAACAAGGTCGTCGGTCCAACGCATCGGTTGCCTGCCTACATTTCTATGCCCTATTTTAGGCCTCCACTCAAGCACCCGACTACCTCACCTGTTGTCCTGTCTACGGCATATATGGTCCGCCCACTTCCATTTTCTGCTAGCGATCACATGGGCTATGTCGACCAATTTCGTTCTCTTCCGGATCTCTAACCTAACATAGCCCGTTCCATGGCTCTTTGGGTGACTTGGAGCTTGTGTATCACCTGCTTTGTCAGCGTCCATGACTCGGCTCCATAGACCATGACTGGTAGGACGATGATAATGACTATTAAAATGATAATGACTACAAAATTATATAAATGATAATTAATATAAACAAAAATAACACCTAAATTCACGAAAAAGTGGATAAAATCTTACATATTTATTCTTGTGAGACTGGCATTCATTCAGTATTGAAACTTAGGGCAATGCGGATTGGTCTGTAGTTTCTCTTGCTCTCTATGAAATGGCTTTCGCTAGGCGGTAATGCCTGCAATGGTAATTACAATTAGGTGGGCCGTCTGCTATTCCTCACCAATAAAAAATTGGGTAAAGGGGGGTTTCGACAAAATTTTCAACTTAATTCTAAACGAGTGTACCATATAAAACTATATCTTAACTCACCGAAGGGGGCTTGCATTTTACATGCACGTCATTATCATTTTAGTAACAAACTTCGAATTCGCCCTAAAACTCAAGAAGACTGCCAAGATTCTTAGCTTGCAGTATATACTTGCTTGCTACCTGCTTACATAATTGCTTGTACTCGTATATATGAATATAAATGAATCAGGATAATTTATAGTGGTATACTAAACAACAATTCATAAAACGTAAAATATTTGTAAACTCGAAATTATTTAAACAAGTTTAGCACGTCATATATCTTATAAAATAATTCTTTATGAATACTGGTAGTCAACCAAATATCAGTTCCATATAAAGCCTTAAAGATTTCATTCGAAACTCGTTTAATTATGCGTGGATAAAGAGCTTACATATAGCGATATTGCGTAATTCTTTCAGTGTTAAATACACAAGCTTTTATTAAATCGCACTTGTAAAAAATAATTAACAAAGGGATAAAACTCGTGGAACCTGTTAGACAAATTATTGATCGATCGCGTGATTGAGGCCTATATAGGCGGAGCCTTATACTACGTAGATATACTCGTATTATACGATAAAAAAACTTATACGCGCGAAATTACCAAGCAGCGGACTTTATGAAGAAGTTCCGGTTGATCAATTAATAAGAAATATAGTTTCCACAAAAACATTGACGTGCAAAACCTCTTCGATTGCTCATTTTTTATAAGCATATAAATAAATATTGTCATTAATTGACTCTTAAATCCATTATCTTGTCTTTCGTAACACTTCCAAAATCCTTGTTACCCTACACTAAGTAGGGTCGGCACAAGATGTTTTCTACTTCAACTCTCCTCCATTAGTCGACATCTCAACATTCACACCTTTTTTGACATATCATCTTTTATCTTCTCTTCAGTCTACCCATCACCCTGTATCCATTTATTCCTTCTATATTCCTAGTCGTTCTATATTCCTAGACTCTGTAAGACTACAGAGAATTCTGACTCTCTATCAACTCCTAGTATATGCCTTCCCTTCGCATTATATATGAATATATAATGCGAAGGGCGACGCTTAGCTATGTACTATTTTAAAGGATATTTCAAAACAATACCCTAATAAACGTCAAGATATTGCGACCTTCGTTATTTATATCACCTACTTTGAAAAAATTCCAGTGGGCCTTCCTTTCTATCGGAAAATAACCGAGGCAGTGTATCATCATGACCCAAATATGTTCGAGTTAATAAAAAAAATTACGTCTACTTTCGATGCTAAATTTTGTTTTGTTATGGAATATAACTGGACATGGACAGTGGACACACACACACACATACATAACTGTATGTGTGTATGTGTCCCTACAAGCTGAATATGGGAAATTATGAGAACATGCATTTGCATTGTAAGCATGCCTGTGCATTGCATGAGTAAAAAATACTCTTCAAAAGACTAAAACAACTTTAATTTCTTTAAACTGAATATAAAGTTTTTATGGATCGAAAGAAATAGGTAATCCTTTTTTAACGTGAATTATTTCCACTAGATCATTTTGTGTTATATTTTACAGTCTGAACTAGTGACTAGAACGACTTCCTATTGTGTGTGTAAGTAAGACAGTGGCGTAGCGTTGAGCTATTATCTAACAGTGAAAGTGTGAGTGTGTGCGCGCTGGTGACGTAACGCCAGCCGCGGCGCAGGCGCAGGCGCCAGTTCTGCGCCCGCGCCACTCTCACTGCCGATACTGATATTAAACTAGGAAATCTCAATTGAACTGAATATTCATTACAGATTAGAACATGCCCCATTATATATTAAGGATACATCTCCCTACATTATAATGGTGTATACAATTCTCCTTTGTTATTTTGATTAATGTTAGATATAATATGCGATACTAAATAGTGGTAGCTTATATGCTTTATTATTCTATAAACCCAGCACATATGTAAAAACAACCATGACGAATAAGTGTTTGATACGAATTATATCTTAATATATTAGTTAGCAGTCGCTCTTAGCATTCATTAAGACCGCTATTCTAATTTATTTTTGTGAGAATATATAATTCTCATCTGCACGTTCATGTACCACGATAACTTAGGAAGTCTTTAATACGAGCAGAATTATAACTATTGATAAACTTTATCTGTAATTTATATATTAGAAAATTTTGAGAAATACCAAATATAATCTGGGAGTAGAGCTTCTTAAAAGCTTCTGTGGCTATTTTTATAAACAAATAGAATTAAACACTCTGTGCATCGAGCGCTGCCTTATTAACTCTTGTGTATAAAATCGTACGCTTCAAGGCTATGAGAGTTAAAATAGTATATCAGTCTCATTTTCCTAAACGTTTCACCCTGGATGCATACCAAACACGCTCTTCATAATCTGCTGAGATTATTGTCTCAGGATAAAAGTCTGTAGGTATGAGCAAATATTATGGCAAATTTATTGCTAAACTCGCAGGCCGATGAGATATTTTTTTTGCCTTTGAGCAAGAGTATTTTATTTATTATATTTACTGACGCCCTAGAAACAAGATAAAGTATATATGGGCCGGGATCACTCAAGTAAATTGAGGTTCGGTATTACTCGTAATAAATTCAGGTCTGAATATGTAATAAGACAAGCTACGCGTTGAAATCTTTTGTATTATCTCACGTTTATATAATTGTATTACAATTTATTTACATAATAATTTATTCGTTTATTGGATTATTTAATGATGTCTATTAAATTTTAACGCTCATCTTCACGCTTACGCCAGTTTGCGCGTTGTTTTCATTTCCTTGACAAAATTGTAACACATTTCACCATAACGAATACCATATAATTATTAACAATATTATTGATTTTAAGACATTTTAGTATATAAATGGCATGAATAAATATTACAAAAATAAACCATATTTAATTGATATATCTTGATAAACAGTTATTTTTAAGACGACCTTAGAAATTACGAGATATTAGTGGAATTAATGACACAGTCTAAACTTCGGATTTATGTACTAACATTAAAATTAATAGATCAATTTCAGATCAAATAGTATTCACGTTCGCTCAGTTATGTTCTCAAATAGATGTAATTTAAAATGACTAATAGCTTTATTGTATCGAATTTTAAATATCAATATCAAAATGAACAGGAAGTCTGGTGAGATAGATTGCTTCCAATTCTATTAAACTTACTTTCTTCAAGTAATTTTTGATCTTAAACACAGCTTTTAAATTTTAAATGAAATGATTCAACAATTCTTCTGTGGAGGTTTAGTCGTTATACAACTTTGGCATCCGTAACCTTCCCTTTTTATGCTAAGATAATGATCACCTGAAAAAAAAAGGAAAAGACTGAATTAAGCAGTTATTTAGCAAATGTGGGGCTCTCCAACCCAGAATGGAAAAGTTTAAAACCTGTTCGTTGTCTAAAAATTCAAATAGAAAATCCACTTAGACCCCGAATTTTCTTGTGGTATTCTTTACCCCCAAAATAATAAACCCTCGTTCTCGTTATCACCTAGTCGATATCCACTATGCGATGTGGGCCTTCCTAAGTTTACTCCACACATCCCGGTGCCGTATCTTTATCATGTAGCCCCGAACGGCAATCTTCCATAGGTCACCAGTTAAAGGGTCTGGAGGGCGTCCTACACTACATTTTTCAAGACGTGGTCTCCACGCCAGTACTTGTTTGCACCATCGGCCGATGCCTGCAATAAATGTGACTGGTCCACTACCGCTTCAAATTGCATAATTTGCAAACTATGTCAGTAAATTTAGTACGCCTACGAATATATGCATTTTGGAACTTATCCATAAGAGAAAAACACCTAACATAGCCTGTTTCATCGCCCGCTGAGGAACTTGTTAACCAATCTTTCTGGCTATTTAGTAGTTATTCTTGATCTTAGTATGCACTGTTTTTTTAACGATGTTGAACAGCAGATGGGCTGACAGCCCACTTAATAATAAACAGTTACCATCGCCTACGGGTGTTTACGATACCTAGAGCACCACTAACACGCTGTTGTTCGTGAAGGAAAATTAGAACTAGGGTTACAAAGTATTATCAAAAAACAACATAAGGTTATTAGGGCACCAAGCTTAGAGGCCAGGGGTTGCCATGCACATAGGCTTGGAGCCCTACCCTTTACGCTCACGTGTTTTACGACAGGCTGCTCCCGGCCGTAGGGTTAGTATTCTTAATCCGCCTCTGCACGGAGAAAATTATTCTATACGTAGCAAGACGAACGATAGAACAATCAAGAACATTAAAATTTGATGGCTTCCGTAGCGCAACAGCCTTTACACGTTGAAAGCCGTTCGGGTTTGATTCCCGCCCCGAGTCTGGATGTGTATGTATCTATTTATTATCAAAATAAAATTATATGAGCAGCGTATCAATTCACTATACAGTATACATAGCAGAATCACTCTGCTGCTTATATTATAACAAGATGGCGCTGTATGACTTGTCACAATATATTGTTTATTATATATTTTATTGTGGATATTGATTAGTGCAACCTGCCAATCTGTCTTGTATTACCCTAGTAAGCATTTTAGTATCCAATATAACCTTAAGAAGAATAATGTCTTATAGGCGTCCAGCTGTGAACCGATTGCTGCCTTTTATTATTTCTATAAATGACAAACATAAATTACGTATGTATGAAATTATAGAGCCTAACTTATTTATTATGAATGTTTAGAAAAAAGGAGTAAAACTCTTTTGATTGATGGTATCGGTCCAGTTATTACATAGCCTCACTTGTAGGTCGATGACGTAGCGAAATAATGTGCAGTGGTGTGTGTCGCGAGCACGCACCGCCCAATTTGAGCCGCCACGGTCCGCCGCACTAAGCTATTTCCAGCCTCCAACTTTTTGCTTAAGGACCAAATAATGACCCACTGGTTTTATTCAGACATGCTCTCCATAAGTACTTATAGATAAGAATACAATGTTTTGAAATGTATAAGTGTCAGTGTCTGGCATCGGATTGACAATAAACGGCGGAATACATAGACAATAAAACTGGCTGTATGGCCTAGCGAAAAAAAATCGGTAACAGATGAACAACTCATTTTCTAGATTATAGACAGGCAAGTATTCGGTTTTATTTTTAGGGCAGGGGGCAGTTAGGTGCCAGTCTTCTTATAAAAATGAAATTTTGCTGTTTTATACCATACATTTTCATGGCTCTCTTTATGCATGAAAACAAAGTGTCATGGATGGCACTAGCACGTGGCACAAAACGGTTCTCTCCTGTGGAGATACTTAACAGTACTTACTCTACATACATCTACTCTACTCTACTTACTTTACTCTACTACTTTACATACTTTACCTCACATCAATCTATATATAAAATGTATATAGGTACATGTATATAATGATACGCATATAGGAAGTTTATCGCATACAGTTCACAAACATGTGTGACGACCTCCTTGGCGTAATGGGTAACGCACTTTGGTATTGTGGACGTCACGGGTTCTATTTTCGTCTCGCGTTTGTATTTTTATGTATTTATTTACAAAATAATAGTATATATGTATATTAGTTATCTAAAACCCATAACACAAGTGCTATGCTGCTTATTTTGGGAACAAAATAATTAAACTATTTTGATATTCGAAAAAAAATTAGTTAAAATACAATTTCACATTGCAAAGTCCGTAGAAATAATATGTATGTTCCTTTTTTTATACAAATAATATTCAGATTCTACGGGTTTCTGATTTCTTGATGATCAACAGTCACTATTGACGGAAAATTAGAATTGACTTGAAACAACGGAAAAAGGGACAGACAAGGAAAATTAAAATAAACTGGAGTAATTCTCATTATTTGAAATAAAAATATTTGATAATTATTAGCAGATTATATATTTGATAATTATTACTTATTAAAAATATTTTTACCATTATGCTTATATTCATGATCCATACATTCATAATACTATTCATAAATTTGAAAACATACATATATGTTTAAAAAATAAATTTGTTTTGCCAACACGTGTGGCATGATATTTTTAGTCGTATTTTAACACTTGAGAGTTTATTAATACTATAAAATATGATCTAATTTGAAATGTTTTCCTTACGTCAATCGACAGTATTAAATCGTAATTCTAATAAGCCTATTCTTGTCGTGTGCACTTTGTTTGTGACATTATTATTTATTAATATTATTTAATAGTTGATAATTTTACATTGAAAGTAAATGAAAACCTCAAGAAAATTTTTGTTCGAAAATCGATAGGTAGAAATGAAATATAAATTTTAAGACATCCCGATTTTTGTAAACTTTATACTACAATCACGGTATTCTTCATAAATGGACATCATTCTTTAATGCACCTATTCTATCAACAGACAATATGGTGAAAGAATTGTTTTCATTGCTGATGAACAGCAGAAAGGCTGACGGCTCACTTAATAATATAATAAGCAATTATCGTTGCCTATGGATGTTTACGACGCTATGGGCACCGCGAACACACTGCTGTCCGTATAGGAGTACTGGAAAAAGATATAAGACGGCATACTTACATAAAAAAAAAACTTATAGACCCAGGATGGTTGCCATGAGCACGGGCTTGGGCCTTACTACATAGCTAGGCCTGTTTTGTCGCTGTCTACGACAAGCTGTCTCTGGCCGCAGAGGTTAGTATTCTTATACCGCCCCTGCACGAAAAACAATTGATAATTGTTAATTATACTTTGAAAGTAAAAGAAAACATAG
This sequence comes from Malacosoma neustria, assembly GCA_963693495.1. Taxonomy (NCBI): domain Eukaryota; kingdom Metazoa; phylum Arthropoda; class Insecta; order Lepidoptera; family Lasiocampidae; genus Malacosoma; species Malacosoma neustria. The sequence goes on along the minus strand of OY856385.1, from coordinate 10,123,501 downwards.
AAAAAACCTTTGTACGAAAATCGAAATGAGCTATTAATTAAAAAAAAAATATATACATATAAAAATAGACATCGTATCTCTTTTATTAATAGACAATATACTAAAAGAAATATTTGTGAATTCCTTTTGAAATTAAATAAAATAATAATTTATAACTCAGACATCCATATTTTACATTTAAATTTAAAGTATGAAATCATTATATATAATTAGCAAATAATAATAATCGAAACACACAAGCAAAACATAAAACAAAATATATAATATATAGGATACAAGGTTCATCTTGTGCTCAGTTATTATTTACTAAAATATATGCATATAAGACTCCTGACATTTAGCTTTCAATTTTATTATAATCAATAAAGCGATTTAATTATCCAAATAACTTTAAGGAATAAACAACAGTTTCGAGCATTGAAATATATTCATAATTTATAATAAATATGTCGTTTTGGTAATAAGGAATACATAAAGTTATATCAAGGCATAATAAATAACTCACTTTAAACCGTCATCCATCATGTTGAAATTATAACATGTCTGAGCAGAGGACGGTAAGATACGGAGATGTTATCGCTGTGACTCGGGATGGTATACCCACGACTTTTTACTGACGTCAAGCGATTAGCGAATCGCATCTTGTATATAGTCAAACATCATCGTTATGAAAACCTCCGATGAAATCATTTCTTTTATAACAAGGTCTATAAAACTTTGCATAATACTTTTAGATATTTTTCGTGACCAACTAGATTATTACATATATAAACAACCATCGAGGGCAGCTAAGGTAAGCTGGGCTGGGAAGTTGTCCGCATCATTTACATGACAGTTGTCGAGCCTATAATTATTTACGCAGCAGGCGCCTGGGCTTCAGCAGCCAATAAACTGGGTGTGCATAGCCAGCTCAATGCAGTGCAAAGATGTCATACCGCACTGTCTCTCTGAACTCTGCACTGGTACTGGCAGGACTCCTCCCACTTGATCTTAGGATCAAGGAGGCAGACGCATTCTATGAATCCAAGCATGGATTCCCCTCACAAGTGCTGGGAGATAGAGAGATAGAAAGGATAGCTGATTATGCACATACCCAGCCAAGCATATTGAGCTGAAATTCGACTGTCTGATAAACCAAAAAGAGATAGAAGATAACAACACGCAGGCAGTTAGAATTTTCACAGATGGTAGCAAAATCGAAGGTAAAGTGGATGCATCATTGTCCTATTGGAATAATGATGGCGAAACCAGATCCCCAAAATTGAAACTACCGTCCTATTGTACCGTCTACCAGGCCGAATTGTTGGCGACATGTAAGACTATCGAGGAGATCCTAGAAAGCCCAGAAGAAAGCTTTGGCGTTTATATTAATTCACGCTCTGCAATCCAATCTATTACGTGTTGGAGGACTAGGCATGCGTTATCGGTGACGGCCAGAAGCAATATCTTGAAATGTCGGAGGCAGGGGAAAAATGTGAGGTTATTTTAGGTGAAGGCGCATGTGGAGTCAAGGAGAATGAAGAGCTGATGAACTTGCTAAGACTGCAGCCCTGGACCACGGAACACGCTTGGACTATGATAAAGCGCCCGGTGTCGTTCGTCAAACGCCAAATCCGAATGGGGTTGTTGGACGAATGAAATCGCAGATATAAGGAGCAATCAACCGGCTCAATCACTAAGCTCTTACTTCCTGATATTCAAATGGTTTTCAGACTAGTTAAACGCCTGCAACCCACCGGCCTGAAGACTCAAATCCTGTCTGGGCACAGTGGGTTTTCTGAATATCTGCGTAGATTCAAATGCAAGGAGAGCCGCTCATGTTCTTGTCAGGAAAGTACACCAGAGACGGTGCCACATATCTTATCTGAGTGTCCAATTTTTGAAAGAGAGAGATGGGAGCAGAGTAACAAAGCAGCAATAGACATAATGGTAGAAAATATTAAACAACTGATGACGAAAACACACTGTGAGGCATTCATGATACAAGAGTGGCAAGTAAAGTAGTAAAAAAACAAATAGTTATGTAAGTAATGTTGAGCATCTACATGTTCAGCATATATGTATATTTAAGTCAGTATTAGCCTTAATTGATCATGTGTATATTAGTAATAACATTATTGTCAAAGTAATTATAGGTATTTAAATTTAAGTAAGGTTTGTAAAATTAAATATGTACATAAAAATATATGGTAAAATATAAATTCTGACTCACTTGTGTCAATAGGAAAATACATTAACTGAAAAAAATATGATAAACTAGCTGTGCCCGGGACTCCGTCCGCGTGGAATAGTGACTGGGTAGCATTTTTTGGATGATATAAATCGGAGGTCAAGTTAAATTGGTCTTTAAAATTTCCGAAACTGATCATTTTTAGCTAAAACTATTTTTTTTTCTAAAATTAAAGTAGCCTAAGTTACTCCTTGTTACATCAGCTATCTGCCAGTGAAAATCCCATCAAAATCCAGCCGTTTCAGAGATTAGCCGGAACAAACAGACAGACAGACAGACAAAAATTGTAAAAAATGTTGTTTTGGTATATGTACCGTGCGTGTATACGTCCGAATACACTTAGTAAAAAGCGGTTATTTTAATATTACAAACAGACCCTCCAATTTTATTTATTTGTATAGATTAACTGACTATATACTGGTAAAAATTGTAAGACAATTTATCGTACTTCATTATTTACATAAGAACTTATAACTTAGTACAAGTGAATTTCTTAATAAATATGGAAACGCGCTTACGCGCGAAAATCATACAAAGATTACTCTTTGTATGATTTTCTTGGATTTTTTATTTTACTCAGAAAAAAGTTATTTTGCAAGTTTTTTTTTGCCGCGACAAGAATTTACTAATGAGAGAGTGGTTGTGGCTTAGATACGCTGCCTTCACTTCATGCCCCGAGAGGCTATGCTTACGTTTATGCGACGTGATGTTTAAGAATTTTAGGTTTTTTTGTTCCAAATAATGTCGAAACAATATTTTATCCTTCTACGACTGTAAACTTATGATTTGCTCAACTTTTTATTTATATATTTATTTGTGAAACAGTACAATTGACAACTAAACAAAATATTCACAAATAAAATTTTACATTAACTAACACTTTTACCTAGTTATAATCCGCAGTAAAAATACATTTTGTTTTGATTGGGCAGAGGCTAACATACTTATAGTTAGAAATAATGCTTTTATTTAATATATCTAACTTGATATAGAATATGTCCGTATTTAAAAATATACTACATATATATGTGATACACAATCTACTAACAAACATATTATTGTTATAATGAGTGTTGGGTTTTTTGTAAATAATATTATTTTTTATAAAATTATCGACATCTCAAGACAAGTTTATATAGAGTTTACATGTTTAAAAACGAAAAATTTATTTATCACTAATCTATTGCTCATCCGCATTTTTAATATTATTGTTCCCAGTTATAAGATCTTGAAAACTGCAAAAGTTTTTATATATTATATTTGTGAAAAGTATTACGATTAAAACAAAGCTTCCATTGTTAATTATTGGTTTGTCGAATTATTACTCATCAAAAAAAAATAGATTAATTCGGTAATTCACATTATGTTTACGTCAATACGATTGTGAAAAATATCAAAAGTACTCTGCGATTAAATTATTACAAAAATATTTTCCTCACCGAATAACACTATGAAGTACCTTTCCTTTATTTTTGTTATCGCAAATGAGAAATAAATATGTAGACACCTTGATAAATAATTGTTTGAAGCAAAAGGTCGATTAAGGTATAAAAAACTAATATCCTTAGAAGTTAACGTTTCAATGAAAATAGACACAATTTTATTCAATTAGTAATAATGAAATCAGGGTGACACGCAATGCAATATTGTAAAGCGGATTTCTGTGTACAATAAGTAATAACAAAATTCTTCTTATATTTGCAAGAAAGTACTAAATATATGCTAGACGGGCTTCAAGCTAAAGTTTATAAGTAGTTTAACTCGATTACAACATTAAATAACAATTAAAAGTGAAAACCTAAAACCAAAATTAATGAGGTAACACATTTACTTAGTCCGACTCGATCCTAGGTAACCAAGATCAAAAAAAATTCCAGTAAAGTTTCCTCAACGCTTATTATTCCTACAACATTTTATTCATATTATAATTAAAAAAAATCAAATCTGTGCAAAGTGTTATTTTACTGAATTTAATATTAAATAGACTATGTAGTACATATCAAACCAAAAAGATATGTAACCTGAATCACAATCAGTGGGCGTCTGTTTCAAAATTCTATACAAAAAATACTTACATAATTCAGTTTTTTTTTAGCTCTAGCTTGAAATATTTAACGTGCGTCTTTTTTATGCTATATGTAGGGCAACAGACAGGCTGACGGCCAACTTAGAATTTAGCAGTTACGTCGCCTATGGGTGTTTGAACCCCAGTGGCATCGCGAACACTCTGCTATCCCATAAAGGTACAGGAATTTGGGTCGCTAATGCTGGAACACAACACAAAGTTATTACGGCGGCATACTTAAGACCAAAGGTGATCGCCATCCAGACTGTCTACGGGCCCTACCACGTAGGGTGGGTTGTTTTGTTGCCTTTTACGACAGGTCGACCCCGGTCACAGAGGTTTTCCACTCCTGCACGGATAATTGATGTAATACGTTAGTTACCTCTTCTATAGATAATTATAAAACTAAAGCTAAAGTAAGCTTTAGGTTTAAAATTACCACAGCTTGTTTTCCAAATAAAATGGAATCGTTTGTCTAGTACCCATAACACAAACGCTTTACTGCTCAATTTGAGACTTAATGACGCTGTGTGAATTGGCATAATATATTAATGTATTCTATACGACCTACACAATCTATCAATAGCTAGTATTTACACTAAAATTAAATGCCATGCACAAATATACAAACGCGTGATGACCTCAGTCGAATATTGCACGTCTTGACATTTAAACGACATCTTCAACGCATATATGGCATTATTTTTATTTTTCCTCACCAACTTATCTAGCTTAATCATTTGTTTTTACAACCCGGGATTCCAGACACGGGTGAATAAATATTTTCCAGGTAATCGCTCGAAACCGTATCGTATTGAAGGTGAGATAGGACTAGTCCTATTTACCAACAATGTTTTTCTTAACTGACTCGACAGTCATTTGATAATGAAGCAAGTATATAAGTAATATTAAGCTGATTATTAATAAAAATAAATATTTACAGGTGCTTGTCAACTTGGAATGAGCTTCCGGTTAAGGATTTCCCATCGCAGTACGATATAGAGTTTTAAAGGTGCTTTAAAATTTTTTTCTTTTTAACATTCTTCGGAGCCGTCAGTGCGTTGCCAATGAGAAAGAAAGAAATGTTTTATGCCTCTGGTGTTTCAAACATCCATAGGTAACGGTGACCACGTGCTATCGGATGTGACGTTTGCTTGTGTGTGGAACTCTACTATAAAAAAAAGTAAACTGGTATCAAACTTAGTCACCAACTTAGGTCACAGGTTAAAACGTGGAATTTGATGGTATGCACTGCAATTTTCCCGCCAAATTTGCATATTATAACATAATTGCCACCTACCGACGGCGAAGGAAAACATCGTGAAACAACTTGCATACCGTGAACAGTGGTTATGTTTATGTAACTCGCCAATCTGCCTTCGACAAATGTGGCGAGTATAATAATGTTTGTTTTCTCCAGGGAGATACCCAAGCCTAGCAGTGGGACGTCACTATTGTATTTGAAGCTTATTATTTATTTATCAATTTTTAGAAGTTCTCACCTCACAGCATCGAAGCAACTACCACAAAGACGGACCCGATGCGGAAGTTTTGGGTTTTGATGATGAAAACCCCACTGAAATTTATAAAAGCATGTTACAGTATGTTTTTCCATTAAAAATCCTAATATTTATATTAACATTTAGTAGTTTATCACTAATTACCAGTGCAATGTATTGTAGTGTATGCGATTTAATCTATGGTATTACATACATTCATTATCTTCATAGACTTTCCTTTAATGTCAGCCAAAGTATAAAACAAAATGCAAAGTGAAAGCGATGATGCAGTTATATTGGCAAATGACTCTGGACACACATGCAGATATTACAGCTTAAACACTATCTCGTGTGTCTACGTATAGTTGTCAAAATGTCACTGTCATGACACGAAGCAACGAGCGAGTGTGAGCGCCTTATGGGGGTAAATTGGATTTCAATTTACGTGGACATTGGCGAACTCTGTATGAACAATTTTTTGATCCCGCCACTCATATTTGAATCTTTAATCGATTATTTCTATTTTAAACCTCTTTTCCTCGGCCACAATAAAAATTTCCCACCATTTGGCAACGCAGGCTCTATATGAGTTGGTTGGTATCGCAAATACCTAATTATTCCTAATCTTTATGTTTAGAACGAGTATTGTACGGAAACTGGTCTTGCATTACGAATTCGTAGATCAACTGTTCCACTAACTCGTTTGCTTTATATCTTGCGAAATTCACAAAATCATTTGGTGTTTTCCGTGTTACTAAGCTGAAGCATGAGAACGATGACGGTGTATAATTAGTGCTTTATGGGCCATAGTACATTGACTATCGGTAAAATATAGTATAACTACTATCCCGACTAGACTAGGTGCTAGTTAGAAGCCAGTCTGGCTATTTCTAAACAAATATCTTCTTATGAAATATGTGTAAGTTACAAAATTTAGCTACCTTAGTCACAAAATATTGTTAGATCATAACTATGGCGCAGCATGCACACCAGGCATTTCTTCGCAAAATGTACATACATGGGTTATGTATGCCCAGAAGTGGACTTCTGGGCTCGGGTCTCCACCTTTGTGGAGGGTGGATCCGCTACGCTTATCTACTGTAGTCTGCACGGTACGTGGCAATTAACATATGATAATTGTAAAGGGTTATTGGTAATTCATTGTATTCCCGTTAGGAGGTGATAGGGGTGATTATTTGCAATAATTTTAACCCCCCCCCCCCATATGCATTATGCAAAAGTGAACCACTTTTGAGTTACCATGTTTTTTAGCTTTTTTCAAAATAAGTCAAAAATGCAACATCAAAAATTTATTTAAAAAAAAGTATCGAGTTAAATCTCATCTTTTCTTCTGATTTATAAAAATTATTAAACACTGGTTATTTATCAATATTAAAACCACAATTATTAATCGAAATTTAAAAATGCGAGATGAAAACGATATTATTTCAAAAAAAATTCAGATTTTTTCCACTAATATAAAAACAAAAAGAAAACGTTATGACTTAACTTGCAGATTATTTTAAAAACATAATCATAAAAACATAAATTTCTTAGACCTCTAACAATGCATAACAACTAGGAACTTATTTCAAAGAAACTGAAAAAAAAGATCACAAAAGAAGCAGGAGGAAATTCGTATTCGAACTAAACTTAAGGTCGTTGTTTAAAATTTCCATTAAATTAATTGAAAACAATACTCAATGTAAATACAAGCGAAAAAGTAACGAAAAAAGTCTGAAAGCTGACTCCAAGCACTAATACGAAAATTTGTTGTTACCGGATTTAACGATGATGATAGTTGGTCACATACCTACAAGGGTACATAATTATATTATCATTCCTACGAACAGTCGTTAAAAAATTGCATGAAGATACTTTGACGCGATGTGGCACGTCGGAGCGTCATACTAGAAACACGCTTTAGAAGTCGCACCGACTTCGGCACCTTTTACAAGCTCCGTCGCTTACAGAACAGAAATTAGTTGTCGTATTATAGAAGGTGAGAGACTTCTACTGGTCCATTTGATAGAAAATCCATTATACCTTCCCTTTTTTCATTCCATTTTTATGATATTCCAAACTTTCAACAGCAACTTATCCGTGCAGGGGCGGAGAAAGAATACTAACCTCTGCGGCCGGGGTCGGCCTGTCGTAAAAGCCGACAAAACAACCCACCCTAGCTACGTGGTAGGGCCTCAAGCCCGTCTGGATGGCGACCACCTTCGGTCTTAAGTATGCCGCCATAATAACCTTGTGTTGTGTTCCGGCATTAGTGACCCAAGTTCCTGTACCCTTATGGGACAGCAGCGTGTTCGCGACGCCACTAGCGTTGCAAACACCCATAGGCGACGGTAACTGCTAAATTCTAAGCGGGCCGTCAGCCTGCCTGCTGTCCTACAGCAATAAAAAAAAAAAAAAAAAACTATAAATACTCCGGACGCCGAGCAGGAAGAATTTCGTCCATTGACCTGTTATTATCTGTCTCTGCCACTCCCGCGTAAATATGATGTCGCTTTGCTCGCACAGAGCAATGACCACTGCTCTGTGCGAGCAAAGCGGCATTATATTTACGCGGGAGTGGCAGAGACAGATAATAACAGGTCAATGGACGAAATTCTTCCTGCTCAGCGTTCGGAGTATACCTACCATCAGGAAATATGTCCGCATATCTTCTATCCTTCATGTATAAAATTTCTTTTTACTTTATTGTATAATTAATTTTCATTTAAAGTTTTAGATTTGCCAGTTACATAGAACCTATTTAAGAATTAACATGGCTGCTACTCTTTGTAATAATTTTTTGCTGCAATCAATTGGTATTGCAATCCCAATCAAGAAGAAACAATAAAAGTTAAAGAGTAGAGCGTCATTAATTTAGACTCATTCATACAAATTTCATGGCAAATTGATTATTCGAATAACAAATTTGATCACTATGCCATTGGCCAATTAAAAGTCACGTGTAAATATAATATTTATTATATAAAACATTATAGTTTTATCAAGTTTAGTTTTATCATCTTTATATTGCTTATAATAACACAAAGATAATAAGCAATTGTTATGATCTTAGTATTAAATACTATTTAGGTCAAATTTCTGCATCTGTGGCCAGAGTTATCTGCCAATATTACTGCAACTTCACTTTCACTTTGTTTTATATTTTGGCTGACATTAAAGGAAACTCTGTGAAACTATCAATCAAGAAGTAATGAAGGATCCGTTTCCAAGTATTGAAAAAATCTGTAGGTAAATAACTCCAAATAGGAGTCAAATCCGTTTGCAATAAAACGCTCTAGAGAAGCGTCGTCGTCAACTAGACTTCGTTCACAGCTTAACGTCTTCATAAGCTTGTAGGACATATTCCTTCTCCATCCAGTCGACCATAGATATCAATTAGACCATAGATAAAAAAAATTGTAAACAGAGCATGACTTTTATTATAAAAATGTAAACCGGAAGGTTGAGTGTGGGAAAGCCCCCGAAATTGAAGATATTAACGTCAAAATAACCAAAATTATGCAATGTGTTGTCATGTAGTTGACGCAACGCTTGTTTTCGTGGGTCGTGGTAAGTGTGCCGTGGCCATTACGGTCAGCCGATGGCCCACTGAGCGTGAGTAGTGACATAACAAAGCTTCCGCCTTCGCTCGCTTTGCCAGTGAAAGGTACGTTTATGTCACAAATACTACGCTCCGCAACTCATGCTGCACGCTCTGGAATACAGCTTTACACGTCTTATTCAAAGCTGTATATGATAGCCTAAAAATATTTTATATCACACGATTGACATATTAACTTATTAGTTGAACCGTCAAACGTTGTTCTGCCATATGAATTTAAAAAAAGGAGCCTACGTCCTTCTCCAAGGTCCAGTCTATGACGATACCGAAATTCATCAAAATATGTTTAACGGTTTAGGCGTGAAAGCGTAACAAACAAACACACTTTCGCATTTATAATATTAGTTAGGATACAAATATTACTACAACTTATACTCGTATATCGCTGCTTTTTATACTACCGAATTAAACATTACTGGTCGTACGCTGCTGAATAATAATAACTCCTGCTTGCATATTTGCGTTGGCATCCATAACACCTTTTCCTGAGCAAAAAACAGCCGGGAATAAATATGACTAAATTTGGTTTTGGTAGAGTAGTTATGAAGTAGCCAAGTAGTATTATTACACCCGAGACAAACCTACGGCCACAGGTTTGTGTACTACGAGAACACGTGTAAAATAAGTAAAGTGCATATTGTAAAATAATTATCACATCTCGACCGTGAAGAAAAACATCGTTAGGACACCAACATATCGAGGTAACCGGTATCTGTAATCCGCTAAACCACCTTGGACAAGTGGGACGGGTATAATATCTTTTCTCTCTAGGGAGAGACTCGAGCCCACTAGTGGGATGATATGAGTTGTAATTTTATTTTAAAATTGTTTTTTATGGGAGACTGCCATCTGACCTTACCGAAATCCGTGACCTCCTTTTGCTGTTCGTCAACAATTAAAACAAGTTATTAAAATAATATACTGGGACGAATCACACAACGTCATCTAGTGCCAAAGTAAGCATAGCACTTGTGTTATGGGTACTAGATAACTAATACACAACATGTATACTTTTCTTTTGTAAATAAATACATATTATACATAAACAGCCAAGCGCGAGGCGGGAATCGAACCTGTGACCTCCGCAAGCGTACCAAAGTACGTAATCCGTTACGCCACAGAGGTCGTAAAACAAGTTATCAATAGAATGGAATGGAATAAAACAAGATATTCATTTGGATTAGTATTATTATAATTCTATCCGTATATAATTCTATCATATTCTTATAATTCTATCCGTGCAGGGGCGGAGAAAGAATACTAATCTCTGCGGCCGGGGTCGGCCTATCATAAAAGGCGACAAAACAACCCACCCTAGCTACGTGGTAGGGCCTTAAAGCCCGTCTGGATGGCGACCACCTTTGGTCTTATGTATGCGGCCATAATAACCTTGTGTTGTGTTCCGGCATTAATGACCCAAGTTCCTGTACTCTTATGGGACAGCAGCGTGTTCGCGATGCCACTGGCGTTACAAACACCCATAGGCGACGGTAACTGCTAAATTCTAAGCGAGCCGTCAGCCTGTCTGCTGTCCTACAGCAATAAAAAAAATAAAAAAGTTGAAACGACTATATGACTAAAATTATGTCAACTTTCAAGCTTCAAACACCCGTAAGTATCCATAAAATGTCATTGAAATCTGTTTCAGAAGCGTGAAATGACACCGTGGCACGTGACTTTACATAACTTTACGTGACTTTACGTGACTTTATATTAAGAACTATTTAAATTACAAACACAAATCTTAGATTCAAACAGGTCATTACACTTAAAATTAACGTTCAAATGATTAGATCCAGCAAAAAGAGCTACGATTAGTCAAAGCAATACTAGCTAAAATATCTATTCGATTACACTGCAGATAAATGAGCTCTAGTACATTGTGACTGGTGTCGCAATGTACTAAACTAGTCGGTTATCGGGCACTTAAATTGTAACAATTCTAAATTACTGAGCGGAACTCGAACCATGCACCGAACTTACGGATTGATTTAAATACATCTTAGAATTAGTTTAAGTTCAATAGGTTGTCTTATCGCTTAAAGCGATTTTTGCCAGATAACCTTTGGACACGACAAAATGAATAAATAAGGACGATTTGCAAATATGTACATAAATATAATTTAAAAATAAATTAAAGTGTGTTTATATTTATATATATAAAACAAACAATACAAATAAATATTACATTAAATATACACGTCAAAAAAGTCTAAGCAAAAACATGCATGCTATTACAAATCTACCATTTATACTAATTAGTTTCTAAGTCTTTACTCACTCAAAGTGCGTAGGTATGTAAACTTTTTTGTTATTGATGACATACTTGCTTCGATTATGTTTTGTTTTTTTCATAAAATTAAATGAAAGGGAATTTGTTTGAATTTAAGTGCATTTTTATTGCTACGTTTAGTCTTGATTTTATAATTTTACCAACCATTTAAATAAAGTTAGCCACAAAATTGAATTGTTAGATATTCTTTACGTCATGGAGCGACGTCATTTGACGGCAAATGAAATGCAAAGAGCTGTAGGGATATTGCAAGCGCAAGATTTATTATATTCTTCATCTGATAGTTTGTTTCCAGATACATTCCAAGCTTTCATAACGGGTGCCTGACATGGAACATTATGTCACTCCAACACAAGCACAAAATAAAGACAACAAAAAAAGGAAATTTGCATATTATATTTTCTCCGTGCAGGGACGGAGTAAAATTACTAACCTCTGCGGCCAGGAGTGGCCTTTGGCAAAAGGCAACAAAACAACTCTAGATAGGTGGTAAGGTTTCAAGCCCGGGAGGGCAACTACCCCTGATCTCTAATTATGTCACCATGATAACCTCGTGTTTTGTTTCAGCATTGGAAACCCAGGTTCTAGTTCCCCTACTTGGACGTATTAGTGGTGTCCCTAGGCAGGTTTACTACTAAGTGAGCCGTCAGCCTATCTGTCCTTGTATGGTGATAATAAATTATATACATTTTTTTATTACTGTAGGACAGCAGATAGGCAGACGGCCCGCTTAGAATTTAGCAGTTACCGTCGACTATGGGTGTTTGCAACGCCAGTGGCATCGCCAACACGCTGCTGTCCCATAAGAGGACAGGAACTTGGGTCACTAAAGCCGGAACACAACACAAGGTTACTATGGCGGCATACTTAAGACCAAAGGTGGTCGCCATCCAGACGGGCTTTGAGGCCCTACCACGTAGCTAGGGTGGGTTGTTTTGTCGCTTTTTACGACAGGCCGACCCCGGCCGCAGAGGTTAGTATTCTTTCTCTGCCCCTGCACGGATAAAATACAAATAATGATGTTCGAAGCAATAACACTAGTGGTTAATTGAGTTGAGTGTCAAACATTTTAGCAGTGAATATCAGTTGCAATTTCTAATTCTACAACAATGTAGTTGCAAACTTGTTAATTAATTTAGATGCACTAAGTTAGACGACAAGATACTCATTTCAATAATATAGCGATGAGCCTAAGAAGTAAATTTCAATGTTTATGGCATATCATAATAATATAAAATGCATTATTATACTGTAATTATACTACAATAAATCATGTTGGTAAACCATAAACACGGAGAATATTAATCGTGATGATAAATGACGTTGGACACCATAGTGCGTGAGGACCTTTATGGTAATTTGTTATTTTATTAAAATATGTATTTTGAGGTACCATCTCATGAGAGCTCATGAGAGCGTGCATATCTTATTAGCTTACTGGAGTTACTGGATATCAAGGGACTATTTTAAATAATTACCTATAAAGGTAATTATTTAAAATTAGGTATATATATTATCCGTATATAAATTTTATCAGTGCAGAGCCGAGAAAGAACACTGACCTCTGCGGCCGGGGTCGGCCTGTCATAAAAGGCGACAAAACAACCCACCCTACTAGCTACGTGGTAGGGCCCCAAGCCCGTCTGGAGGGCGACCACCTTTGGTCTTAAGTATACCATCTAGTTCCTATACCCTTCTGGGACAACAGTGAGTTCGCGATGCCGCTGAAGTTGCAAACACCCATAGGCGATGGTAACTGCTAAACTCTAAGTGGGCCGTCAATCTGTCTGATGTCCTACAGCAATAAAAAAAGAAAACAAATAACAAGAAGTTCTTATTTCATTACGCTGATGTCATGTCAATAACCATATTTCGCTCCTATGATGTATGACTCTCCCATGACTCTTTCTGCTAGTTTACAACAAGTACTTGTTATTTAAGGGTTTTCATATCAGCCGGAAGCCGCTTCTGGCCAAATTTGGCATTTGCTTAAGAAAATTAAGAGTTACGGAGGGGAAAAGCTTTAGCAACGTACAACATGGCTCTGGTAACTGTTTTTATATACCAACAGTTTGATTTGTTTGTTAAAAACAGAAGAGAATCTAGCTAAGCTAAGTTTTATCCATGCAGGGGCGGAGAAAGAATACTCACCCTGCAGCCGGGGTCGAGCTATCACGTGGTAGGGCCCCAAGCCCGTCTGGATGGCGACCACTTTTGGTGGCAACCCTTGTGTTGTGTTTCGGCATTAGTGATCCAAGTACCTGTCCCTTATGGGAGACAGCAGCGTGTTCGCGATGCCACTTGCGTTACAAACACCCATGGGCGATGGTAATTGGTAAATTCTAAGTGGGCCGTCAGCCTGTCCTACAGCAATAAAAAAAAGCTAGAGAATTCGCTTATAATTTTGTTCACACAGTAATTTCAAAAATAGTGAATACTAGCCGTTACCACTTGCTTCGCTGGTATAACAGAAAAAAGTAAATCGAAAAAATGTGAGAAGTTTTCGTACACATGCGTGCTAAACCGTTTGCCCCACTTCCCCGCGGCCTGAAAACACACATCACTGAACACGTAGTGCTTATAAAAATCGTTGTTTCTTACAACTTTAATAACGCTATATTAAATGAAGATATCGCAATATTTTTTTTAGTTAAGGGCTAAGTGTCTTAGAAATAAAACTTAGAAAATTTAATTGAAATATATCCAGTAGTTTTGCCCTGACGCGCGCACAACTGCACCTCTATTATTTTATTAATATAGATAGAAGATAAAACAAAATTAAACTAAAACTAAAGTAAATAAAATTATTTAAAATGGTCTAGTGCAGATGGGCTGTAATTAAAAGAAAACATGTTTATTTTCCTGTACAAGTTACTCGTTGCTCCACAATAATTAAATTACTCCTCAGGATTAAACCTGTATAAGTTTATGTTTATTTGATTATAATAAGTACTTTACATTAATACCACAGGTATAGCAAAATGAATCGTGAGTTCATAGCTTGAGGCGTACATACTTCTTATGTGGATATATTAAAACATTGAGACATATTGAGTATTAGAACAGAAACTAGGGACTTACGTTTTTTTATTGCTGAGGAACCGCAGACAGGCTGACGGCCCACAATTCACGTCGCCTATGGATGTTTGAGACGCACCGCGAATACGCTGCTGCCCCATAGGGGTATTGGGGTACCTGGGTCGCTGATGCCGGAACACAACACAAGGTGATCATGGCGGGGCATCATACTTATAGACCCAAGTTGGTTGCCATTCAAATAGACTTGGGACCGTACCACGTAGCTAGGGTTGTTTTACCCCTGCACGGAGACGCCTCGCTTTGGTGTCGTAAGCGCTGTTAGGCTTTTAGCCTTTCCAGACCTTGCGGTGTTTATTATAGTTAACCCACTGCTGGGCTTCATCCATGAGGGAACGAGCAGTATAACCGCGTCGCTTCTAGGACGAGTTGACGGGATACAAATGCCGGTGATCTGAGCGTGCATGTTTCTTCGCTGTTTTCCTTCAATGTCGGTACGCGGTAATTATGTTATAACATGTACATTAATCGAGAAAACCACCTAAGGGGTATATGCGATTGTAAGATTTGAACACTAGATTAGTCTCAGAGTACGATAACACCAAACTACTACGTTACAGAAACTTTAACGATACGCACTAAGTACTTTGAGGTTAGAATCCTTAAACTGCAACTGAATTCAGTCACCTTTATTTAATTTTTACTTTCTTTCGAACCAGAAACAATAATTGTGGTGTAATTTTTTTTATATATAACAATTCCTTGTACTAGGTGAAAACCTGTATCGCAGGACTTTACAATAAAGATAAAATATTGATAGACACACCTTGACTAGAACCAACAAGTTTCATCATACAAGTATTTTGTTATGAAGGAATAGACCCACACACTTGCCTAAGACAACTGTGTCGATGTCAGCCCAGTAATAAAACTCAGTAACGTATTTTGGACACCAAAAGCAATGGGTGTAAAAACATTCCAACAGTAAAATTTTCTTATTAAGGGTATTCTATTCACATATAACTCGATGGCTAATAAAATTCATATTTTTTTCTCCAATAGAGTACTTTAAAATGGCAGTTGATTGGTTACCTGGCAGCTTTTTATTGATACGCAGTTTTAAATCAGTATTTATTTTTAAATAACCTCCAAAAATATCTCGTACGCTAGTATTGCATTAAATATATTGCGTGGGTGCCTGTACTGTGAAATTATCTGTAATAGCGCACATTGGTAGAAATTGAGGTTGCCAAATGTAACACCAGACATATTGGTCGTTCAATAGAACTGAATTGAAAACAATAAACTGTGCTGGAAATATTAATAGCATGCTCTTATTGATTTATCAAAGTAAATGATACGCAAGAATATTTGAACAGGCATATTCATTGTATCAGTATCACAAGTTTTTATGAATAAATTTGCCGTCTCTTTAGTGTTTCGTTTGTATGATCGAACCTGGCTAAAGTTGTCGCCCTTTATTTCAGACCGACCCCGACCGCAGGGGTCTATATTCGTAATTTCGTACTCTACTCTTGTTCGAAGAAGATGATTATGTGAAGGACACATTTTACTTACCGCATACACTAATACAATACGTATATGTACGTAAAAGATGGACATTTCTTAATTGCAAGCAGGGATTATTTTTTCATTAGAACACAGTTCTCAAAAATGAAATAGGAAAATTAAAAATAAATAGGTTGACGACACTTTATTGCCAGATTTTTTTATAGAAAAAAACTCAATCAGTCGAGGCGTATAGACATTGATCATCAAAAGAAATATAATGAACGCAATGACGCTGCATATATGCGGTCTGCGCTTTTCTGTGATTGTAACAATGAAAACAATGATTGAACAAATGATTAGGAATGTCAATACATCATATCGGTGATCACGGTTTGTAGACATGATGGCTGTCCTATAAGGCAAGGACGTATTTTATGGTAGATAACACGTGACGCAATAGTGCTCGTACAGCGTCTTCAATCGTGTCCGAGTGGGGGGCGGGGTCAATTGATGGCTAATTGTGGAGTCGACGACTGGACAAACGACCATACTGTACAAGTGAAGCCAATATGTGTACTAGTGTACAGTAATCGGTTATAATGTAGACTAGCATAAATATTTTTTTTAATAATAAATAATCAATGGTCTCCATGTCTGTGTGAGAAGAACATGAGGAAGCGGGGTGTCATATCGACTTTGCTGACTAATACAATCCAGATCTATCGAACTACTGTTTCGCAAAGAGTTTTAGTTAATAGAGAAGTAACGCCCAAACAAATTCTTCCGCAAACATGCCTACCCGAACCTGTTTAAATATCACTAAGAAAGAGGCTAAAGAATAGTCTGTCACACGCATAGTGACGCTTAACAATGGTTTTTCGTCTTTAGTTGCTTAGTGCTTTGTGTGAAGGAGACAACACAGTTCAAAGCCATTTTTTTGTTTCATTCTATAGCTCTTATATTTTTTACATACGTGTTCCGTATTTCATTTTTTATACCTGTTCTTGGCGTGGCTATATTGTCAACATCAGCTTACCAATAGTTTCTTTCTTTATACAAGTGATTATTGCCAATTACATTACATTAAAATGCTCATGAAGCCTGTTTTTCTTTATTCATAGATGGCAAAGCAAATAGTCATGATCGTTCTTTAAAGATGTAATCCAATCTATGTGTTGCAGACAGGAAATATCACTCTCTGTGTATGGGTGGAGTAAAAATACTGACCCCTATGGGCGACCTAACGTAAAAAAGCAACAAAACAACCATAGCCACCCAGTATAGCTACAAGCCCCTCTGGATGGCAACCACTCCTGGTCTCCAAATATGTCACTAACAATCCTGTGTTGTGTTCCGGCATAAGCTCCAAGGTCCAGTTCCCCTACGCGGACGGCAACGTGATAGCGGTGCTCCTGGTATCGCAAATTGTGAGTCGTAAGCTAGTCTGCTGTCCCACAGTAATAAAAAAAAGTAAACTTAGGATAAAAACATAAACAGGCAAAGTATGAGGCCTAATTTCTGTTAGCTTGGTTTTCTCTGCTTGGACCCAACGCGACATCCGTATGATGGCCTAACTTATGTTTACGCAGTAACGCACATTAATAAATCTTATAACCCATAAACGTATAAAATATGTTATTTTTATGTTTGATGTCGTTAAGCATTAACTAGCTTCCGGAAATCTTGATAACATCTTCCGTAATATAAAGCGCCATAATATTAGGTTAGAAAAGCTGGTTTCAATTCAGAATTGGGAAGCTATCAATGTCTTTTTTGTACAGGGGCGGAGAAAGAATATTAACCTCTGTGGCCAGGGTCGGCCAGTCGTAAAAGGCGCCAAACAACGCCAAACACGTGGTAGGGCTCCAAGCCCGTCTGGATGGCAACAACCCCTGGTGTATAAATATGCCGCCTTGTGTTCCATCATTAGTGTTGTGTTGTCTTCCATCATTAGTGACCTAGGTTCCTGTACCCCTATGGGACAGCAGCGTGTTCGTGGTAGACCGTCAACTTGTCTGCTGTTCTTCTGCAAAAAAAGTATGAAACAAAAGTCGAGCTTAAAATGGTGTACCATTGGATATGTATATCCAGATAACCTAGGTGGAACGTACAAAGTTATACGGCGATATAAATAAGATGTTCCTAACATATATAAATAGATAACATACATATAAGATATTCAACAAACGAGTGGAAGCCTAGGAAGTAGGGTGCAACTAAGAATTTAGGACTTAAATCATCTGCTGTGCCCTAAACTGGTTGCAGTAGCTTATTTCTAAAACGCATAAATACGTAGACGCCTAAGTTGAGATACCATTTACATAATTATAATAAATAGTCTTATTGACAGAATGGATATTATCTTGTTGATACTCAAGATTGGATTCCGAGATTTCTAATTTTATCCATTTTTGTAACTCCACATCCATTTCAGCATTCACTACTCCGCAGCATGAACACCCTTTCATCCCTCCTATTTGTGAATTGTCATATTATATTTGTTTAAAAAATATACTTTCATATGAGCTATTGCCATCTCCCCCACAAGTTTAGCAACGTCAATCGTCATCCTATATATAGGTGAATAGATTTTAGTAATCCTTTAATAATACCTGTACGGAGGATAATATGTCATTCACACAGTTAATCAGGGCGGATATGTAACATAATTATTTAAAACATCCTTCCATGAGAACGTGTGAAACTGTCATTATCGGCGCGCTGCCGAGCTTACGATAACGAGGCTATCGGCTGGCCTCGCTCCGATGTCTCAACTCCCATCATTTCAATTATAATATTCAATGATAACAACAAAATCACACATTCCAATAACAAAGATGCCTGGTGTGTTGATGATATTCATGGTTCAATTGGTTTAAATGTTTTTGGTGTTTACTTGATAATGAGAAAAATGTGCAGAATTCAATAGGTGTAAACAGTTAGTATCTAATCTACTGAAGCCTATAAACGATAATTCTTCAACAATTGTAATAAATTTAGTATACTGGCTCGTGATAACTTAAAGGTACTAACATTCGTGATGAAAACAAATGATTCAATGTCGATCTTTATGTAGCATGTTCTTTTATTGTTATGGCCCACTTAATAGCGAGCAGTTACCGTCGTCTATGGATGTTCGCGACAGCAGGGGCACCACTAACACTGCCGTCTGACTAGGGGACTTATGTCGGAACCCAACACAAGATTATTATGGTGACATAATAGACATAAGAGACCAGGGGCGGTTGCCATCAAACGGGCTTAGAGCCCACTTAGCTTGTTTTGTGGTATTTTACGACAGACCGCTTCGGCCGCAGAGGTCACTACTCTTACTTCCTGCACGGAGAAGATGTACCATGAAACAGTTTGCGTAAACTAATGAGCGTATATACTGGCAAAACTGAGTTATCACTTCGGATATATCTAGAGATCATTAATTATTTATTATTAATATTATAGCCTTCTTTTCATATACCTTCTCTCGTGCCTAACTACTTCTTCTTCTACACATCGGACTCCGGGATATGACTTAAATTTAATAAGTTGAATAACTATCCTAAGATGCAAGTTCTGGACACCAGTTCATGTCGGTGCTCAATATAATGACTTAATCTAAAACTCAAAAAAAAAGAATGATGCCCTCCTTTCGTTGTTAAATAGGAAAAAAAATGTAGTCACCTTTTACGAATCCGTAGGAAATTGCCATCACTAGTCAACCTGAAAAAGAGAATCAGGCTACCTAATTCTTTGCATTGAGTAGAAAAAAATTATAACTTATGTGTTCTTTCATATATTCTATCCTCTAAGGAGCCATCCATAAATTAAGTCACACGAATTTTAGGACTTTTTAACCAATAAAAATCCCAGAACTCGATCGCAGCGCCATCTATCGGGTCCAATTGCAATTCTAAAATATTCTCGAATCTACTTGAACACACACTAATAATTTCAACAAAATCGATCCAGCCGTTTAGGAGGAGTTCAGTGACATACGCACATAAGAATTATATATAATTATGAAGATGTGGTTATATTAATTTGCGCAATAAAATTAAAGGGATCACTAATAATATGAATTTAAAAACTCGACCAAACTCAATAATTGGGGTCAATTCTGTTGTAATTTAACCTACTGTTTTAAAATCTAGATCAACGTATTAATTAATTTAAATATAACCAAAAACAATTTGGTTATATAAGAAAATGTTTATCAGGCATAATTGGAACTTCCGCTGCGATTCAAACTCACGCGCGTATATATAACACTGATCTACTAACCTATATAAAACCATAAAAACGATTTAATTCTTCAGAGGTTGGTGGAAAAAATCAAATAGATTAAAACAAATACATGGGACAGCAAGGTAGGTGTTTATAACAACAGTCCATAGCGTCCCACTGCTGGGATCGGGCCTCCCCCTAGAGGGGATGGACTGTATACCCGCCACGCTTGACCAAGGCGGATTGGCGGGTTACACATACCGGTGATCTCGGTAAGCAAGTTTACTCATGATATTTTCCTTTACCGTACATGGTAATTAAATATGTACATTACGTGAGAAAAACTACCTAAGCAGTCTGTGCAGCCACCGTGGGATTAGAACCTTTAGATTGGACCGAGCTTAATACCACAGAGCTACTAGGTAGGTATTTATTCAATAATGAAATAAAGACCGCAGCTGTATATCGTCGCAGAATAAAACGTGCACCATTTTGTGATAACACCTCGTCGTAATACTTAAATTTCTTGTCCAGAATCCCAAGGATATGTCCTATGGATATATACATATTTCCTTGAGTTCGATTTTGATAGATGTGATTAGATTCCATCGAGTTGAGGTTAATAAATATCCCAATAATAATTATAAAGACAAATAATTATAAGCTGCGAATATTTTTAAATTCCTATAATATTCTACTCCAGGCTACAACAACTATGAATTCTTAGAATAATTATTCTAAGAATCGTACTCAATCCAAAAATGTTATCTAAAAAACTGTAAATAATACCAAAATCACTGAAAATAAAAGGAATCAAAAACAATAAATACTAGAATAAGCAGAAGGATTTAAGGTATGAAGTAAGTATAGGTAGTTACAAAAGCAAGAATGTACACATAAAAACACAGTCAAGATTGATAAGCTAATTATTGTATTTGTGTCGGCGATAATATAACTCACTAATAGTATCAATTTATCTTTACGAAAGCGAAAACATTAAAACGATCCGCACGTTTTGATGATAAACTTGTTTACGAATATAACGCGATGTTTTTGGTCTGTTTCCTGAACTCACATATAGTTTCAGATTACGTTTGAATAAATTGTAAATATAAAGAATATATTGAAATAATAAACAGGGACAAAAACAGAGATTATAAATTTAATACATATTTTTAAATGTAATTAAATAGTTGCATTAATAACTATGACATACGCAATTACTTTTCTAGCTCAATGCTAAGATCATGTAAATAATAAACATGTATGTAACCAAAATTCTAATATGACAAGACTATCCAAACCAGTTATTTGTTATTCGAATTAAAAAGCAAAAAAAAATTCACGGAGATTGAAGTCAGTCGGTCGTTTAAAAGTAGTGTCGAATGAAATACCAAACGAACTTATGTAACATTCCGCTAACCGCCGACTGTTCGATTTGCTAAAAAAAACCAAAACTTTATTGTTTTCATCTGGGTTGCGATTTATGAAGCCAAGCCAGGCCGCCTACTTTAGTTTGAACCTAAAATCATGATTTGCCGAACGCTACCTTTGTTTTCAAACCAACTCTGCGTTTGTTTTTGCAGGCCCTTTGTTCTTAAATTATGTAACATCGAATTTCGAACGGCGTAACAAAAAATACCCAATGATGAATAGCCGCTAAGTTTGGATAAACATGACTGTCAGTACTTGGAGCACGGAATATCGATCGCCCGTATGTGGTTTTGGCATGATAACGATGCGCTTCACAGTCACTTTAAAAATCCATTTCCAGTGGATCGGGGGTATGGCAAAAGGTTTTAGTGTTCTCGTTTATGACCAGCATCCCTCGCCCCTCGCTCGTAAACCAGCGCCCGCGCAGCGCGGTTCGGTCGCGTGATCAAACCGGTTGTTAGGGTAACATTGTTCATTATTCAAATTAGTGCGTGCTGTTATAATTCGAACCAAGCCATTCGAGCTGCGATTAGGTGCCTCGGGCGGCCCCGCAACAGACGCTTAAATAACATCCTTGACGGTTTCTGCGGAATTCCAAATTTGTATTCTAGCTGGTTTCGACTCGAAAAGCTAGTCTTCGAACAAACTAATAATAACAGATGTATCTGGCACAAGTTTTATTTATTTATATCTATTTTCAATAGACATTTACATAATAATTGCAACATATTACGCAGGTGAAGACATAGAAAAAATAACTCTTTTAAATCAAGATTCTTAAAGCTAGATAAACTAGTTATGCATTATAATAAACACGTCATATATTAAAACTTCCTAGTTGTGAACTGTCTATAGAAGGGGGTATTATAACAAATGACATGTATGTACGCTTTGTTGGTGATACCACGCCCATATTAGAATATAGGCAAAACCGGTCCGCAACTTCCTCGTGTGTGAACCTTGCTTTATTATGAATATCGCGTCAAGTTGCTTCACTAGGAACTTTTTTAAACGCTTCCTAATTATCTTTATGCCTTTAATAACTTGTATATGCAAAGTAGTCAAAGCATACTAATCTTGATATATATCGAATACTCTAATAATAAATATAACACAGTTTGTTGTTTGTTTATTTGTTTGATTATATTTTAGATTTATCTATTTAATATATATATATATATATATATATATATATATATATATATATATATATATATATATATATATATATATATATATATATATATATATATATATATATAAATAAAATAAGCCTTTATTGCTGTATCCTAATCCTAAATATATCAAAACTTAGATGTGTAAAAATTAGACGTGCTTAAAACTACATTAATATAAATCTAATTTAAAATTAATTCTAACTTAAGCTAACATCTGCCACTGGTTTTCTTTTACAGCTTGTCCTTCGACAAAGGCCTCCTCTAAAGCTTTCCATTTGGTCCTGTCTTTGGCAGTGCGTGTCCATTCCGACCCTGCCATCCTTTTCATATCATCTTCCCAACGTTTAAACTGTCTACCTCTGTTTCTTTTTCCATCCCGTGGGTACCAATCTGTCACAATTCTTGTCCACTTTTCTTCCTTTTCTCTTAACATATGTCCCGTCCATCTCCATTTTAAGCGTTTGTAGACGGTACATATGTCTTTAAATTTAGTTTTTTCCTTGATAAGTTGTAGTCTCACCTTGTCTCTTCTTCTAACTCCAATAACACTTCTTTCCATCCCATTTTGGCATATTTGTATTTTTTTAAGTTCCTGTTCATTTAGTGCCCAAGTCTGGCATCCGTATGATAAGCATGGAAGAATACATGTGTCATAAAGTTTTCTTTTTTCTTTGATAGGCATATCTCTGTCCTTCATGACTTCACTCAAAGACCAAAACCGTTTCCAGCTGTTTGTAATCCTTCTGTCTATTTCCTTTTGCGTTGTGTCTTCGATAGATATTAGCTGGCCTAAATATATGTACTCGTTGACATACTCTATTTGTCCAGTATTTACGATAATGTCCATTTTCAGTGAGTTTGTCATTATCTTCGTTTTTGAAGTATTCATTGATAGGCCTACTTTAGCACTTTCATCTGACAGTTGTTGTAACATGTGTGTCAGGGATTTTGGATTCTCAGCAAACAACACAATATCATCTGCGAAACGTAGATGGTTTAGTTTTACGCCATCGATATTCAGACCATTTTCTTCCCATTCTAAGTTTCGAAAGATCATTTCTAGCACTGCAGAGAACAACTTCGGTGAGATAGGATCCCCTTGTCTTACGCCTCTTTCGATGGGAAATTCGTCTCCTGTTCGTTCCAGCCTAATTTCAGCAGTAGTCCTCGAGTATATTCCTTTTAGTATTCGGATGTATTTAGCCTCAACTCCTTGATTTTCTAGTGCCTTCCAAATGCTATCGTGAAACAAAGAATCAAATGCTTTATTAAAATCTACGAACGCTATATAATAAATTTTGTTATATTCTTTATATTTTTGAAGCACCTGTCTTACTACGTGGATGTGGTCTATAGTCGAAAACTTACTCCTAAAGCCGGCTTGTTCTTTGGGTTGATTCTCGTCAAGCGATCCTGGACAAAATTATTTTTGAGAATATCTTATAGATGTTAGACATTAAGCTAATTGGTCTATAGTTGTTCATGTCTCCTTTGTCTCATTTTTTGTGAATCAATACTATAATTGATTTTGTCCAATCGCTTGGGATACTTTCAGTAGATATAATGTCATTGAATAATTCCGTAAGTATCGGGGCAATCACTGGTGTTGTATGCCTTAGTAGCTCATTTGATATTTGATCTGTACCTGGCGCTTTGCCTAGTTTTTGTGTATTTATTGCGTTTACAATTTCTGTTTTTAATATTGTTGGTATTGGTTTTGAGTCGTTCGTTATTTGTTGCCTTTCTTCTGTTGGTGTTGTTGTTTGTTTCTGGTAAAGGGTTTTATAGAAATCTGTAGCAATTTTCAGTATCTCTTCTCTTTTACTAGTAGAATTTCCATTTTTGGTTTTTAAGTTTGGCATCCATACTTTCTTTTTGTTTAATTCCTTGTATGCTTTTTTAATACCTCCTGTTCTTTCAATGTAGGTTTTTAATGTTTTCTGTCTTTTTATTTTCCTGTCTTTTCTTATGTGTTCATTTATCTTTTTGCTTAATTCCGAAATTTTATGGCGTGTCTGTTTATTCTTCTCTTTATGTATATATCCTTTCCTTTCATTAATCAGTAGTTTGGTTTCTAGGGATAGTATACTTTCAGTTGGTTTATTTGTTTTCTTAACTTCTGTTTTGAGTGTGCCTATTATACTGTCGTAACGTTCTTGGATTGATGTATAGTTTGTGTTTGTATATTTGGTGATTGCAGTATTTAGGTTATCGAGTAGTAAATCACGATTCCCAGTAAATATATTGATGGTCTCTTTTTTGTTATATTGAGCGTATCTACTTTTTTGTGATTGGTTGCCTGATAGTGTTGTTCTTATCATTCTGTGGTCTGTGTGAAAGTTCTGTTGGTTTACAGTATTTATATTCTTAAACATTTTTGGTTTATTCGTTAGTATAAAATCAATTTCGTTCTTGTATTTACCATTGGGTGACATCCATGTCCACTTTCTCGAATCTTTTCTCTTATAAAAACTATTCAATACACTTAGTTTGTTTTCTAATGCAAAGGTGACTAATCTTTGCCCATTTCTACTTCGTTGATCACCTCCATATTTTCCTATTGTATAGTCCTCTCCTTTATTGCGGGCACCAATCTGACCATTAAAATCGCCCATTACAATAAGATTTTTATATGAGCCCTGAACGGCTGCTTGTAGATCTGTGTAGATATATATATATATATATATATATATATATATATATATATATATATATATATATATATATATATATATATATATATATATATATATATATATATATATAAGAAGTATTTTCAATAATTGACAACTCACATACTCAGTCACTCACACTACTTAACAGCGTTGGTAGTATTTCTAAAGCACTTATTAAAAACAATGTCAATTCAAAGATTATTTACTCAAAAACAGTTTTAGCGTTGATAAACAAAGCTATACGTTTACAAAGTATGATAAATAGGTATAAATTTCATTGGTTCAATAGGTTATCTTAACTGCAGTAAAAAAAATAATTAGGCAGTGTATAAAGCCAAGTTTTCAACCATAATACATCATACATTTTAAGTATTGTCTGGTTCATTTGGTTTACTTTTATTTTATTGGCTATTAAAAAGTTATTGACTACGAAGCACTTATAGTATCAAATCTATATAAATAAAATAATAGAGATCTGCATTGTGCGCGCATCACAACAAAACTACTGGATAGATTTCAATTAAATTTTCTAAGTTTTATTTCTTAGACACTTGGCCCTTATCTATAAAATATTGCGATATATTCATTTATACCTTGGTATAAATGACTTGTTATTAAAGTTTTAAGAAGTGTTTTCTTGTCGCGGAGAAGTGGGGCAAGTGGTGTAGCGCGCGTGCGTACGAAAACTTCTCATATATTATATTTTCGATTTACTTTTTTTACTGTTATCCGACCAGCGAAGCGGGCGGGAACGGCTAGTATTAAAAATATATTTTGTTTATTCTTAAAGACTTGTTATGCATTTATAGTTAAGCAAAAAGGTCAGCTACAATCTCATTTATTTTTATCTTTATTCTGAACTCCTTCTGTGCATGTATCCTAAAGTCTTTCATTATTCATTAGATCATATTTTTTGTGATTGTAGAAGTAACGTGTAACTGTTATCATCAACGAAGTGGTTAGTTCTGATTGGAGCTCGGAGTACACTTTTGGCGTTGAGATGCGCTGGATGCATATGACAACTTTAACAGAAATAAAACCATGTAGTCAGAAAGAGGTGAATAAAATTATAGGTAGTTTGGATAACAATGCAAGCAGTGGGATGGACAGGATCAGTACCAAAACCATAAAATGTCTAAAAAAGTACATATTATAAAGCTTAACTGATTGAATAAATAAATGTTTATTATCCAGAGATTTCCCGGATCAATTAAAAATAGCAAAGGTCAGCCCAATTTATAAATCAGGAATGAAAAGCGATCTGTGAAATTATAGACTTTTTCGGCGCTCCTGGGAATATCAAAAACCTTCGAAAAGATCTTATACATTCGCTTACACGAATACATAACTACAAAACAATTTTTAATTGAAAACAATACGGATTTCGTTTAAAATCAAATACTCTGTCAGCTGCTATTGATTTAATCACTAAAATAAAAACCAATATTGACAAAAAACAAGTAAGCTCAGGCGTTTTTATTGATCTAAAAAAGGCATTTGATACAGTCAGCCACTCAATACTAATTCAAAAGTTAAATAATGTAGGGGCCTCGGGTATAGTTTTAAATATTTTTAAATCATAACTAAAAATTAGATACACCAAACAAAGTATCAATTTTTGGAATTACCCAGGGCTCAATATTAGGAAGTCTTCTTTTTTGATTTACAGAAATAAGACAAGTAATGTAAGCTTAACAGGAGAGCTGACCTTATATGCTG
The DNA here is from genome assembly GCA_963693495.1 of Malacosoma neustria. Lineage (NCBI taxonomy): Eukaryota > Metazoa > Arthropoda > Insecta > Lepidoptera > Lasiocampidae > Malacosoma > Malacosoma neustria. The sequence goes on along the minus strand of OY856385.1, from coordinate 10,096,014 downwards.
ATGATACTTGCTTGTTTTACTTCGGACATTCCATACACAATTTAATCACCGCTGCATAAGATTATAAGATTTAAATAAGCTAAACGAGTGTCTTCTTTGAAATTTGTTGACTATAAATACAGCTAAAACTTCATATATGATTTATGCATCGAAAAGTAAAAACATACCTGAACACCGTCCACTCACTATAAATAAAAGTCCAAGGGCTGTTTGATAACTCCGTGATTTTTACAATTTCCTGCGCAGTTAGTTTAAATGCAACACTGCTTCCGACAACCACCATCTTTAAATAGACTACTGTAAAATTTTGAGCAAGCTTCGTCATTTAGTTTATGTTTGACAGTCATTAAAAGCAGACAACCTAGTGAATTTAACAAAAATGGAAAAAAGTGAATTTCATGTGTTGCATAAGCATTATTTTTTGCGTAAAAAACTATCACTGAAACCAAAGAAAGACTTGATATATACTATAGGAACTCTGCACCATCAATTTCAATGGTTAAGAAGTGGTTTACTGAGTTCCGTTGTGGTCGTACCAGCACAAGTGACGTCGTAAATTCAGGTCGCCTAAAAGAGCTCAGTCATCACGGCAGATATCGTTGATAAAATTCATGGAATAATATTGGACAGCCGGAGAATGAAAGTCCGTGAGGTGGCTAATGCTGTAGGCATCTCAACTAAGCGAGTACATCACATTTCACATGAACAAGCTATCCGTGAGATGGGTGCCGCAATTGCTCACACTTGACTACAAGCGCAACTGTGTGACCACTTAAAAGGAGTGTTTGGCGATATTCAACCGCAATCCGGACGAATTTTTACGCCGTTATACGAAACGTGGATACATCACAATTCCCCAGAGATCAAGGAACAATCAAAATAGTGGGTTTCACCGGGTTTAAACGTGCACCAAAGAAGGCTAAGGTGGGTCTGTCAGCCAACAAGGTCATGGCCACAGTTTTTTGGGAAGCACGGGGTGTCATTCACATATATTACCTAGAGAAGGGTAGAACGATCACCGGCGAATATTCAGAGCTTTTAGACAGATTCGATATTGATTTAAAGCAAAAACGACACAATGACATTTGGCGATGAAAGTGTTGTTCCATCAAGACAATGCATGACTGCACACGTGTGTAGTCACTAAGGCAAAAATCCATAAATTGGGCTACGAACTACTACCCCATCCAGCATATCCTCCAGATTTAGCCCCTTGCGACTATTTTCTTTTTCCAAACCTGAAGAAATGGCCGGGTGGTAAAGAGATTTGTGTCGAATGAAGAGGTCATAAACGAAGCAAAAGCCTACTAAGAGGGCCTTGAGAAAACCTATTATTTTGGAACAAATAAAAAAATTAGAAAAACGCTGGACTAAATGTATATATACTATCTTGATTATCTAACACTTACAAATCAATTATACCAGAAAACTAAATTATTTAATATATAGCAACTATACACATATATATATATATATATATATATATATATATATATATATATATATATATATATATATATATATATATATATATATATATATATATATATATATATATATATATATATATATATATATATATATATATATATAGCATAACACATGTATATTAATAAATAAAATAATAACAAAGAAAATACAATTAAAACAAAAAAACAAAAATTTACTAGCAGAACATATAACTACAATATTAGGAAAAAGAAAATACTTCAGCTAAGCTCTCCACGAACACATTAAGGACAAAAAGTATTAATTATATTTGAAGGTGTCCAATTAAAAATATAACAAACTGTCACAGGACTTACAAAACTGTAAAAATTTTAAAATATTTAAACAGAAACTCAAAAAATTTGTAATTAACAATACTAATACTATTTAATACTAGAAAACTAAAACTATTATATGTATTGTAAAGGCATGTCGGATCTAATGTAACATTATGATGTTTTAATGTTAATCTCATTTCAAGCGAACTGTAAAGTTCTTGAGAGAAATAAAGTTCTTTAAACCTAAATTATGATGATTTGATATATTCTTGCATAAAGTTAGCAAAACAAATAGCGATGTGCGGTAATATGATTGCTCTGATAGGTTTAATTACCTTCTTTATTATTATTATTAAGAGAACTTAATTATTTTACAAATCATTGTTACTGATATGGTTGTGTGTACAACGCTATGGAGCGTATTATATAAAATGGGCTAACGAAGTGGTTTTTATTATTTAATTACGTGTTGATTTCATATAAGGAAACTTATGTTATTTACAATATAGTTTGTACTAATTAAACACAATTGAAGTTAAAAAGAAGCCAAATCATTACTAGTTTATAGCTAATATATAAGTTTTAATAATTAAAAGCATTATAGACGCCTTGAAATATTATTTAAAAAATATAAGTAGTGCATATATCAGAAAATTTAATAAGTGGATTTAAAAGTGGGTGGATTTTCAATAATAAATTCATTAATAATATCAACGTGGAAATGCAGACTCCTAATATGTAGTAGGAACTTCTATTATTATGAATTATTACAATGTTATAGAGTACTAGCCGTTTCCGCATCGCTGGTCGAATAACAGAAAAAAATAAATCCAAAAATATGGGAAGTTTTCGTACTACACCGCTTGCCCCACTTCTCCGCAGCAAAAAAACATAAATCACTGATAGTGAAGTTAAAATGTACCATAGTGCACGGGATGAACTTATGCTCTATGATCTTCTCAATAGTGAGTCCTCCAAAATGCAGCTTAGATTCATAAAAGCTCTACAATTTTACAATAAAGTATTGATTTCGTAATGTAGATGGCAACGCTAAGATGGATAGCAGATGGCAACGCGTAGACGCAACGGCTAACTAAGAAAGGAAATATTATTCAAAATGTATTTTTTCATAACAGAATAATGTTTGCCGGGTCAGCCAGTTTTACATAGTTTTGTAAGCGTACCACTAATTTTTATATAATGTATTTTTTTCAGAAGTGATGTTATATGTGCCGGTTCCTACATTTTGAACAATATTTGTGTTTGTTATATTTAGAGGAAAGGTTATCAATATTGATAACTTACGTGCGTTGAATAAATAACACTATTATGCTGCGTCTTCGCAACTAAACGATGTTTGTACATTCTTTTTAGATATTTATGTCATGATTTCATACGATTCGATACAATCATTCTCTAAGCTTTATGATATTATTTCGGATACTTCAATTACTAACTCCAAGTGAGCTTTTGAATGCACAGATAAACATTTCTGTACATAACATCTTCCCGTGATACTTCATTAGGGTTGCCTGGAAGAAATTGCTCTAAGCGATAAGGCCACCCATTGTTCAATAGCTTGTAAGTTTATTTCATTTTCTTGTATATATATTTAAGGTGAACAATAAAGAGTTTTCATTCATTCATTCATTCATTTGCAACGAGTCACACAGGTCTATACCGTATACAGGTTTAAACTATATTAAAAACAATTAGTAGTACATTTTTCACATGGTATAGACAGTGATGATGGGAACAAAAATTAAGTGGCTCTATTCCTGGGATAACGTGTCTAATCATCAACATTTTTAAGATTTTAAATTCCTCGTAGGTTTTCTTTTTTCTGCGCTAACATCTATGAACATATAATTTATATATAAGATTTAAGTTTAAAATACGTCCTAAGGATGTTTATAACCCAGTATAGCACAAACCAGAGGACACAGCCCGGAGCCAGAAATACGAATACCACTGAAATTTCTACGCAAAATTAATCCTGTCATAAATTTATAAGAATAAGCAATAAATATCGTGACTGATATTTGTGAATTGAGAATAAGAGGATAAGATAATTTGGGCTTTTAAATATTTTTAGTTTTAATTAAAAATAAGTACAACATTCCCACATAATGTGTATGCTCTTAAAATACATTGTTTTTATTACTATGTACTTATCCATAAATATTAACTATTTTCATTTGTTATTGTATGTATAGAATCTACTTTGTGGTATAGACTAACTTTTGTAATTAGGTATATCGTAATCAATTCAACATGACACATAGTAACAGTTATATTAATTTACTTACGTATAATACGTGCAATATGGTTGTTAAACAAAATCATTTGCACAATAGAAATTATAAGTTACAACAAATATAAGGTCTTCATTACAATGAATAATGATTTCACAGTAATTAAATTAGTTGCTAAATCAATTCTTTCGAAATAGTCGCGGTTAAAATTAGAATAAGAATCCCCATCACTTTCTAAAGGAATCTTCCTTCAGCTAGCTTACAAGTAGTAAAGGAATTGCACCATTGTGGTTATCCTTTCGATCCAGGAGGTCCAGACTGCAGTCACCCCTTTAAAACTAAACTTCGCCATAACTGAAATAGATTATTCTAGGTCTATTTTGTTGTGAATCTTTGCTCAGAAAAAAGGCACCAACACAATTACCACGTAGAAGTTTATCCTTCCATGGACGTAGGAATGGTTTTCGCAGACCTTGCCGTTTGGAAATGCACTGCAGGATACTGTGGGACTTTCTGTGCGATGTTCCAGTTTCTTGTTTCTTATATCCGTGTAGGGGCGAAGAAAGAATACTGACCTCTGCGGCCGGGGTCAGCCTGTCGTAAAAGGCGACAAAACAACCACCCTATTCACGTGGTAGGGCCTCAAGCCCTCTGGATGGCGACCACCTTTGTCTTAAGTATGTCACCATAATAACCTTGTGTTGTGTTCCAGCATTTGGTGACTTAAGTGTGACCCAAGTTCCTGTACCCTATGGGACAGCAGCATGTTCACGATGCCGCTGGCGTTTCAATATCCATAGGCGATGATAAACTCCTCTCCAACTTAACGTCCTCTTTCAACTTATACACTAGGACCGCAGGACGTGATATTAGTTTAACCGTGACTCCGAACCATAATTTCGTACATAGGGCTGCGAAGACTTAGCTTCGCGTCCACCTAGATTGAAGTTAGAAACTGGTTGTCACACATTATATCAATAAATAATAATCAAAAGTCTTCTCAGCGTCAAAGTATTTATCGCAGGTGCCCGAAATTAAATAATCCCTTCCAGTTCAAAACTCGAGTAAATACGCGCCTTAATCGATCTTCTTATAAAAACAATATAATGGGAATGTCTACTCTCATATTTGTTTGGTTCTCTTTTAGATCTGTCTGTATTAATAAATCTAACTTATTATTTTCTTTTACAATGCATTACCAATATTTAAATAAACCTTATCATTAAACAATCATCTTAAATTAAGCAATGTAATATAAATTATTCTCAGTATCAGGAAATACAGAAGAATAAATTTCCTGATCGGCCCAATACGTAGATATTAAAAGTAACGTTTGGCCTTTCATCTGTTTAATCCTATACGATAAGTGAGAACCCGGCAGTAGGTAATCAGGAGGTCACTACCATCGACAGGCGATCGGTGGTGCCCTTTACAGATCGTCGGCATAGAACCTTAAACACAGAAATTAAGCTTCACAATCCACATCTATTATGCACGAATGTATGTACGAATATGGATCGCATTTTAACATAAATTCCACAAACTTAATGGGATATGTTAGTCTTATTAAAGGAAAGGAATAATACAAAATAATGAAACAAACACCCCCTCTCGAACAACGCAAGAGTATGTGCCCCTTTGCTTCCGCGGTATGTGTAAATTTTTCAATAATTTCTTTTCAGACCAGATTTATTAAATTTGGAATAATGAAAATAATTTTTGTATCGCTTGACCAGCTTTATTCTTCTTTCGATTGTATTTTCCTTGACTTAAATTTTATAATTGACTCAAAATCGAAATTCTTCCAAAAAGCAGAGCATATTAATGTGTTCTAATAAATCCAGATATGTATACATATATAATTTTACCAAAATTCTCCTGTAATAATAATATTGTATACACCATACGCTCTTGACACGATTTTCGTGTGTATGCATTAAAGATGAAATAACGTATATGATTTATTCTTCTATGCCTCAGCATTTTATGCCTCTGATTCACCATAAACAGAAGCCGGCCTAAGGCTATCAAGGCAACATAACATTTAGAACGGTCGTACTTAATTTAGTTGAGAAGGTGTATGCAACCTGTTGCTCGTATTTCCGTATCATTGTTCTACATTTATGCGTATTATTAAATAATGCCCTTGGTTCGTCACATTTACATGAGGTATTTATGAATTAGGGGGAAACTTAATTGATTAAATTAAACTACTACTGAGTATCGCTAGCGTGAACCTTTGCTTTATACCTCTTATAAAATTTAGTTTATACGATTTTAAAATTTTTTCGTTAAACGTTATCATCTCCGGTCAATGATGTTCCTCTTTTTACTATAACATCATTGTCTCCGGTAAACAGAATTTTTCTTCATTTGTGTTGTCTTCTACTGTGCGTTAAAGACGAAACTTCTACACGATTTTCATGCCAGTAGACTATCATGGTACTTATTCTTGTTTTCGTTAGGTCAAGAAATAAGGGAGAGATTTGGGTTAATACAGTGTCTAGTGTTTAAAATCCCAGAACACGAAAGAGGGAGCGATGCCCTTCCTTTAGTTTGAAATGGGGTGGCCATATTATTGAGGCAAATTAGGCCAAATCGCTTTACAGCCTTTGTTAAAAAATACTTCTACTAAACTAAGCTTCTGGCTGGTTTGAATACGACCAGAAAAAATATGGCCAGAATACATGTATGTACTACTACTAATACACATGAAAATTATAAAAATATTAAAATATTTATAATAATTATTTAAATTCATACAAATTACTGGGAATCCTCTTATAAACAACAATCAAGAGATTGCAATTAGCATTTTAACTAGCTACGTCACCTTAAGATAACACAGCACATAAACAATCTAAATACATACGAATATGTTTACATATCGCACAATATTATTAAGTAAAAGTAAATCTGTCTAATTAAATGAGTTTGCATTACATTTCGTACGGACACAACATTAATAACGAGAAATAATTTATCTTCTAATATTTTTATTAAACTTGAAACTTTAATTTAGAACAGGAATGTTATTTCGGCATATTGTGATAATTAATACCGATTCTTATATAGTCTAAAATTATACGTAGAACTGAAAAAAAACAAGTTAGGTATAAAGCCCAGTCTTTGCCTTTGTACCAAGAAAATATATATTCTGTTACTTACATATGCATTTGACCCCAAAATTTGTTTATAAATAATGTTCGTTCAAAAAAGGAAGCGATACCTTTTATATTAGCGTAATAATATTATCTCGGAATTGCGAAGTCGATTCTGCTTAAAAAGTAACTCATTAAACCAGATAATTAAATTGCAAATACAAGAATACAGGAAAAAATATTCTAGATAGTTGTTTAACTTGATAGTTGATGAAAAAACTTGCGATTTTATACCTACGTTTTAATTGATCTTTATGATACTTGAAATTATTGAACACGTTTTCTGAGCTTCTGTTGTTTAAACGTCGACTTCTATACAAGCACGACTTTAAAAGTTATCTATAATTTTCTAAAAGAATATAAACATACTAAGATAATTATGTTTATGGCATTTCTGGTGAATATCTCCGTACAGGGGCGTAGTAAGAATACTAACCTCTACGGCCTGGGTCGGCCTGTCGGGCCCCAAATCCGTCTGGATAGCACCACCCTTGCACATCTATAACTATGCCGCCATAATAACCTTATGGGTTCCAGCATTAGGGACCCAGGTTCCTGTACCCTTATGGGACAGCAATGTATTCGCTGTCCACCTAACGTCGCAAACATCTATAGGCAACGTGGGCTACCAGCCTCTCTGTTGTTCCTCAGCAATAAAAATATTGACTATGGAATTGATTTGCCACGATCGGATCTATATTAACGCAGGAGATGAAAATGTATCTTGCAAGTAGTAGGTTCTAGTTTTTGTGTTTATATCCGTCAGTCTTATACAGAGTTTTTGTAAAAGTAAAGTATTCCTTGAAACATTACATTGCTCAGGAGAACATGATGAAAAGTGGTAAATGTTGCCATAAAGTGCCAGGTCTTTTTCTGCCCCTTATACAGAGGAAGGTTGAGACGTTAAGGCAAATCTCTTTACCCCGGTATAAGCTTGGAAGGCGATTACCTCCGATGGCGTAGAGAGGGCCGCCGGAGCACACACACACACACCTATGTGAGCGGCGGGGTTTCACGGCTGAAGTCCAGCTTACAGATAGTTAAGCTTACTGTATTTTTAAAATAGTTGAAAATGGTAATATCTGACTTAATTAAACATAACCAATTTGTTGTCCTTGTGTTTAATTAATAACCGGGTAATTCGAGCTCTTTCTATATGAACATTAATTTATTTATTATTTTTGTTAGTTTACACAACAAAGGAAAGACATTGATCGGTTTCTCTTTTCGAGATCGGTGAGTGAAATTGTAATCGATCCATTCATATTAAAACTAATTATATCATTTATTATGCTTCCTTAGTCTTAGAAAAGGAAGTTTTTCGAAGATTACCTACCCACTTTGATGATTCTGCCTGCCTATAGTTTAGTTGGGGATGTAATAAGTATCACAATTCTTGTAAAAGGATAGAAAGAAGAGTAGATTTATTTTAGCAGGAAAATAAACGCAAAATATTATATTAAAAATATACGTCACCCAAACAACAAACAATATAATCTACGAATGAACTTTGATAACTATATTTGTTATATTTTCGTAGAATTGCAATTAATGAAATAATCTTACACAAACTCGTTGTTTTTTGTAATAATTGCGCATTTTCATAGCCAACTTGTTTTGCGGTGGGTTCATTGCATAAATATTTAGAACGCCCGATATTATCAGTTGTTACGTCTACAACATTGCTTTGCGATAAAAGACGTCCGTACCCGCATACTGAAAGCCATTTTGTAAACACATGCATTTTATATTTGATAGCATACAAATGGATTTTTTAACGCTATTAAATCACGCATCTGTGTTGTGGTTTGGTGGCCTGCTTAATTAGCATTATAAGAAACATTATACATGTTTCTTACAAAGATTTCCTAAAAGTACATTTGTGTCCAAAATTATATTTTTAATTTTAAGTCATTTGTTTTTCTTTTAGGTATAATTATGTGTCACAATTTTCATCAATGATAGCAAAGGGACTAAATTGATTATGTACATAGGGTTACTTACTTACTTAAAAAATAATTACAGTAATTTGTGATTGTGTATAACATTTTTAATATTTTTTAACAATATTTGGCGCAATATATATAATTTCAATGTACCTTTTTCTGTTGGCAACATTGAGTGATTTTGAGCTGAGTGAAAAGCTACTGCGACTGTCGTCTGAATTTCTGTTTATAATCTAGCTAAACGCCCTTAATCGTGTTTTGACTTCCTTTGGAAGTGATGAGGAAGCAATATTTTGAAATGATAACTTCTTATAGGAGCGTAAACCGCTTCGTTACGTAACGGGTTACGGCGCCAGTTTGTCTGGCTTCCCTTTCTCTCACGCATACCGCAGCAGTAGGCAGGCTCCTCCTCTCTCACTTTAACCCACAGCGCTAGATCTATTCGAATTGCGACTTTATTACAATGAAATACAGTTGAGTTTTTTTTTAAGTGAAAAGAAGTATTAATGACCAATTTAAAGTTTTATCCTTGATATATAATAAACACTTCTTTATAAACCAAAGATAATAATCTATAAACTCGACGACACGATTCAAGTTAAGTAACTTGAATCGTATCGTCGAGTTTATAGAAGTGAAAAAAACTAAGTAGTTTTCACTTCTATCGGCAGTCCCCAAAGACTGCTCTGCATGTTTTTTTTATTTATAAAGAATCTACATTATGGAATAATTTAACTTAATATAATTTTGAAACTTCTTCTTCTTCCAGTGCCTCTTCAATCCTGAAGGTTGGCCGTTAGCTTCCTGTATTCATTTCTATCAGCAGCCAGCCGGAACAGCTGTTCGACGGAGGCAATACCGGTTCACTCCCGGATACTCCGGAACCATGACTTCTTTCTTCGCCCAGCACGTCTCTTTCCGTCCACCTTGCCCATCATTATCAACTGCAGCAGCATGTATCTATCGTTCCTGAGTACGTGGCCAAGATATTCTATCTTGCGCTTTTTGATAGACGGCAACATTTTCCGGGACATATGAACGCGCTGAAGCACGGTTTCGTTCCTGACCCTCTGCGTCCAACTAATGCGTAACATGCGACGGTAGCACCACATCTCGAATGCCTGTAGGCGTCTTGTAGTCTCCTCTTTCATGGTCCACGCTTCACAACCATACATGACGATAGGCCAAATATAGCACATGAGTAGCCTGACTCGGAGCTTTATATTCAGTTGACGACAGAAAAGAACTTTCCTCATTTTATTAGAAGAGGCTCGAGCCATTTCTATCCGGGTCTTGATTTCTTGATCAGATTCCCATGCTCTATTTACCCAAGCCCCCAAATACTTGTACTGTCGTACCCGCTCTAGTTGTTTCCCAGCTACAGATTCGCTTGAACTCAAATCCGTTTCTTGAGACTACCATGAACTTGGTCTTGCTTATGTTTATTGACAAACCGGCTTCAGACAAAACAAATTTTGAAACAGTTTTTGGAAAAATTAGAAATTCGTAAACTTTATTTTTGAATTATTTTTGGTTTTATTAATAACCGTTTCTTACATTATCATATTAATAATACATAAAATTTAAGTAATATAACCTAAGCTTTTCTCAAGTTAAACAATTTTAATATTATAGTTCAACTTAGATTAGTTTAAGTTATCACTTTTTATATATTTTTAATCTATGAAAAAGCGGCCAGGTTGGCTGCCCACTTAATTTAAACATATTCGGATCAACCTATGGATGTTTGCGACACCAGGGACATCACTAACTCGTTGCCGTCCACGTAGGGGAATTGGAACCTGGGTCACATTGCCGGAACACAATTCAAGGTTACTATGGCGTCATAGTTAGAGACCACTACCACCTAGAGTTGTTTTATCGCCTACGACAGGCCGCTCCCGGCCACAGGGATCAGTATTCTTACTCCAGCCCTGAACGGATAATATCTTATAATATACCTACGCGTAGTTGGGATTCTATGCTTTTTATAACGGACGACCACTTTACCACATAAATAAGAGATAGGACATATAGAGAGGATGATATTCGAATGTAAATAGTATTTATGTCAAGATCAATAGCTGAATTACAAGATCGATTGACAGAGGTTTCGAATAATTTAGAAAAGTGATGGACGAGAGACGATATTTGTTTGGATGTAAGGAGAGTGAGTATTCGGCTAAAATTGCTTATTTTATTTATATTTTCATCGACCTGCGTGGTAAAACAGCTTTGTACGCTGTAATATTTGCGCGGGGAGGGGGGGGGGGGTCATTGGTATGATTCCTGTCTTGATTGTGTGTTTGCCTATGAATAATATGTCATCATCATCATCATTTCAGCCGGAAGACGCCCACTGCTGGACAAAGGCCTCCCCCAAAGATCTCCACGATGATCGGTACTGCGCTGCCCTCATCCAACCTATTCCGGCGATCTTGACCAGATCATCGGTCCATCTTGTGGGAATAAATTTTAAATAAAATATTTTGTAAATAATATGTATTTATTTACAAAAGAAAATGTATATACTATAAATAGTATATATAAGTGGTCTAGTATCCATGACACAAGAAATCTACTGCTTTCTTTGAGACTAGATGACGCTGTGTGAATAGTACCAGTATGTCTATTTATTTTGCATTTTTGTCACACCACAATCCCAAATGTAATGTTTACAAGGGTAATTAAATAACTACTCATTTTCCTCACGTCGATTTCGTATTTCCAACACTGAATTCGACTTATACAGTTAAGTACTTATCAATAAAATGTGTAATTCCTTCATTATATTTGTGCAAAATCAATATAAAGCTAATAGTGGCGTGGTTGATAATTATTTACAATGATAATCGATTTCGTCACTAGATTATATCCCTCGTTGCATACGTAACATAATCGGGTAATCCTTCTGTCAATATGAATACAAAATGCTCCTTAATTATCACATTGATATCTCCATAAGATTTAGTTATTATTTATTATTATATTCCTATGACCTCTAGGTGAGGCAGAGGGCAAGTACACCTTATCCCGAACGGTCCTGAGCGTCACTAGATCTCGCTCCAGGTCTTTCCGATGGCCTTCACTTCGTTAGTAATTGATCGCCATCAGTTTTTGGACGGCCAAATTTTACGTTGCCCTTGGAGGTTTCAGTCTAGCCCCCACCACGCCACTCCGAGTTCATACATCTCGAGCGTTAACACTATAAAGGTAAAGAAACTAAATTTTGTTGGAAGGTACCTTACCTTAAATTGTGTAATACGCAATAAACATTTACAAAGTCACCTTTGTTATTATCGGTTATTTGTATATTTTATGCATCTTAAGTAAACAAAGTGACGAGTGAAAGCTATCTTAATATGACGTAATTATAATATTAGTTTGATTAGAAATATATTTCAATAAAATGCATTTAAATTTCCATCTTCAATTTGAACTTACATCGCATGTGATATTAGACAAAAACACTGCCCATAAGTCATGGTATCGGCAAACTAGTTTTTCGTCGTCTCAAGCACTAGGCGAAGGAGAACAGAGGTGGTTTTTTTTCTAGAAAGGAGTTTTTCCTTAAATAATAATTCCCATTGTTCATAAGATGACAAACTTTGCAGATAATTGTCGTATCATTTCTAATGTAACGTAATGATTATGATTATGTGTCTACTTACTTACTCCAGAAGAAGCAATAATAATTTCAAGTATTTCGTTTCATTCTATTAAAATCCTGGTATTGATTGGACAACATTTAAGTATCCTTCCGTATTCCAACTTTTCTAATCTTTATCTTCAACAGGTTGTCAGACAGGCTGTCCGCTTTATAGAAAACGTTGCCGCCTCGAATAAGTACACCTAGTCATTCTTGTCTTGCTTTCAGTAAAAAGGAAAATTCGATTAAAAGCCAGTCCTTCTCAAAAGATGGAAATTACAGAACGATTAGAAAGGAAGGTTACTTAGACTTATTAAAGTAGTTTAATCTTTATGTAAGCTCTTTGAATACGATAGGAATACAAAATTGCCATGAATTGCTAATTCTACGCCTCGAAAACAAAGGTCTTTACCATTTAAAAAAATATATTTCATTGTTTATGTAATACTAGCTGTGCCCGCGACTCCATCCGCGTGGAATAGTGACTTTGGGCAGAATTTTTTAGATATATCTTATGGTTTATTTTGGATTACAAACCCTATAAACCCTAAAATATAAATGAAATATGCAAACAGTCAGTATTATCGAATGCAACTGTTACGCCATGCGCCTCCGTAATACGTGCGTTCGAACCTACAAAGTCCAGCCTAAGCTAAGCCCTATTTCATATGATTGATGACATCTTATCTTGTAGATAGTATCAAATTCAATCACCTTGCCTAAAGGGACTCCTTTTAATAATATATTTTAGTTATTTTATTATATTTTTTAAGGTTTTTAGTTTTAGGTTCATTGTTCTAATATATATTTCATACTATGTATATTATATTTATATGTATAGATTTAATTTTTAATTTCCTATTTATGTTATTATTGTAAATATATCATATAAAGATTAATTTTATATAAAGAACTGCATATATTAATTTGCTCATATTTTTAAATAACTTTATCATATTGATTATAATAACATTTTAATCAAATTTCAGTGATTGATGACATAAATCTGAGGTTAACTTAATTGGAAATTCAACCTATAATGTCCAGCCTAAACTGAATCCTATTTCAAATGATTGATTATATAAATCTGAGGTCAACTTAAATTGGAACCTAAATTACCGAAACTTATTATTTTTAACAAAAACTATTTTTTTTTTCTAAAATAAAAATAGCCCAAGTTGCTCCTTGATACATCAGCTATCTTCCAGTGAAAGTCCCGTCAAAATCGGTGCAGCCATTTCAGAGATTCAAGGCGAAACAATGACTCCATAGAGCGTCTCGTTGTCCAGGGCAAAGTGGAGGAGACCAGATAACGTGGAAGATCACCCATGCGATGGACCGACCAGATCAAGTCGGCTGTGGGCGGGCCTTTGCATGAGTGCACCAGAATGTCTCTGAATCGCGAGAAATGGCGTAAAATCATACAGCGAACAATATCTGCCTCTCTCTCCAAACAGACAGACAGACAGACAGACAAAAATTGTAAAAAATGTTGTTTTGGTATATGTACCATGTATATGTCCGAATGCACTTAGTAAAAATCGGTTATTTTAATATTACCAACCGATCCTCCAATTTGATTTATTTGTATAGATTAGTATTACCAAAAGCTACTTATGGGTCAAAGGGAATATATCTTTTGTCAGAAGAAATTTTACTTTTACAATCCATTGTTGTGCTAGCTTTGTTTTAAAACAGGGACTCGTTTGCTGGAGAATTATGCTTACTTATTTAAAACAATGCATACTACAGGTAAACGGAACTACTTTCTATACTTGATTAGGCTAAATAAACGTTCTTGTCAGCCATTTGCCCTTCATTGACGGACGCAGGCCTTCCCTGAACGTCTACATACACTATTTCCTATCATTTGTGACAACATGACCAGCCAAATGCCTCTAAGCATGTGCATTTTACTAACCACGTCGGTTACTAATTCTATTCTCTCAAAAAATATTCTTTCTTTACTTATGTTTTTTTTATATATATTGAATAGTATGTTTTGTAAGTGTATATGTGTGTGTGTGCACGCGTGTTTATGTGATTTTTGGAATATAATTTTAATATTTCAAATTTACAAAAAATTGGATTAAATTTAGCGCATAATATTTCAAGGTTTACCATATGATCAGTTGACTATAATTTTTATTGATGTTATAGTATACATTTGGCAATTAACCAGATCTAAGCAACCAAAACGTTGAATAATAATCTAGTTCTAATTACCTAGTAACTTCAATATGGCCGTATGAATAATGCAACGATTATGCTTATTACAAATGTAAATTATGATTCCAATTTAATTTGTTTAATTAATAACATGAAAGTTATTTTCAGAATATTTCCTTTATGAGGAGCAATATCTAAAAAATAAATATTAAGGAGGATGATGGCTGTAGACACGATAGCGGCGTCACGAAAGATACGTGAAACAGCTTGTGATAATATTCAGCAGGTAATGCTGAACTACGAAGAAAAGCTGCTGACGTAAGAAGAGGATATGTAATTACTGCTAATATCAGCTTTAAAATGAATTTTTCTATGTGCTAGGCCTCCGAATTCGGTTGAATGGCCATGGCAATCAAATTTAAAGATTTAAACATGCCACCGTAATGATCTTGTATTCCTGCACTTGTAAACCTGGTTCCAGTTCCTCTTCGAGGCCCGCAACGTCCAACAGCCTACAACAACTGGACAGTGCAACGTTCATAGGAGACGGTGACCACCTACTATCGGGTGGGACAGGTAAACCTGTCTGCTGATGGCAGCTGTAAATAAATTAAAATGTGTTAAGTCCAATTCCACAAATTTTTAAACAATCTTATATAAGCAGTTATTATTATTAATCAGTTTAAATCCTAACGACTCGTTTTATTTTCAAGATTCAATATACAGCAAGTACTGATTCACTAATTAAGAAGACAAATAAGCTTCGGTGTGTGCGCATAACATGATGTTTGCACACAATGCATTGTATTACGAAGCGCCATAATAAATTTTTGTAGTAAGCATTACGTGACTGCCACTTGACACTGACCCATTATAGGTACCTACGTAAATTTATAAACAAATCTAAGGGTTCTGTATATTTAAATTGAAATCTTCGAGGCATTATTTGTACTTCTATACGAATTTTAGATAGAGGAGGTATTTAAGGTATTTATTTAAGGCCGGGGTCGGCCTGTTGTAAAGGCAACAAAACAATCCACTCTAGCTACGTGGTAGGACTCCAAGTCCGTCTGGATGGCGACCACCTTTGGTCTTAAGTATGCCGCGATAATAACCTTATGTTGTGTTCCGGCATTAATGACCTAAGTTCCTGTACTCTTATGCGACAGCAGCATGTTCGCGATGCCACTGGCGTTGCAAACATCCATAGGTGACGGTAATTGCTAAATTCTAAGCAGGCCGTAAGCCTGTCTGCT
Source organism: Malacosoma neustria (assembly GCA_963693495.1). Lineage (NCBI taxonomy): Eukaryota > Metazoa > Arthropoda > Insecta > Lepidoptera > Lasiocampidae > Malacosoma > Malacosoma neustria. Next base: position 10,079,812 of record OY856385.1, on the reverse strand, counting down.
GTTCTACAGCAATAAAGATATATATATATATATATATATATATATATATATATATATATATATATATATATATATATATATATATATATATATATATATATATATATATATATATATATATATATATATATATATATATATATATGTATATATATTTACTCGTAGTCAAGTAAAAATAAAATGAACTAGCTACCTATACAATAATTTCGAGTAAAGTATGCGTAAGCGATTTGCCTTATTACATATTAATTAAACATTTTTTATAAAATATGTGCAAATGTATTTTAATGTACATTACAGTGATATACATTTTATAGATTTGCTAATATATACAGTATACGTGACATATAAAATATGTCGGAGATGGTACCGAAAGCGCACCACATACATATAATGAAAAGGAAGTTGGCAAACCAAGATCCAACCCTAATGATATCATATCATATATGACATTATAAAATACATTTCATTATTTATTTATTTCACATACTTTGTAAATGTTAAAATAGTGTAATTTTGCTTTCTCCTTGCAAAGGCCGAGTAAGAATACTGACTCCTGCGGGCTGAGGCCGGCCTATCATAAAAGGTAACAAAGCAACTCTAACAAGGTGTTAGGCCTCCAAACCCATATGGATTGCAACCACCCCTGATTTAAAAATACATCTCCATAATAACCCGTGTTATGTTCTGTTATAAGTGTCCCAGATTCCAGTTCGGAGCGTAGTGTGTTAGCGGTGCCCCTGGCGTCGCAAACATCACACGAACTGCTTACTATTAAGTGGGCAGCCAGTCTACTGCTCCACAGCAATAAAAATTACAAATATAAGCAAAGTAAACTGGTCTGTCAAATATTTTCCTAAAAAACAATTTTATAAAATTATCAGTTAATTTCAATTTTATCTGTGTGCTATCGATGTGGACATCAAGCCAACGGATCTCTAAAGATTATCTATGCTGAGTTTATATTTCAGTTCACATTTCAGAATATTTCCCATGAGAATGAAACAATAAGTTACAGAAAAGCCAAGTTGTAGAAATGTCATACATGCTCTCACATTTTGCCATGTCAGTATGGACGGACAGTTTATAATTTCGCGGAGTAAGGACTAGCTCCGTACCCACTGTTTATAAAAATCAAATTTCATAACGTTCTACTTATATAAGAATGGAAGGATGAGAACTTAATCAGTGCCTATTTTCCCATAACATGAAATAATATGACACCTAACTTTTTTTTTAAATTTTAGAATAAGGTCATAATGAAATTAATTTTGAACTTCTTTAGTTAAATTAAGTGCCAGTCTTAAAATATATTCTCCTTCGTTTTAAATTTGATTTACTAGTAAAGTAATTAGTATAAATAAAAACATACATTTTCAAAGTCTTCAATTGACTTACTCTTCAATTACTTTTTTTTATTGTTAGGGGACAGCAGACAGCCTGACGGCCCACAGTTACCATCGCCTGTGGATGTTTGCGATTCTGGGGGTACTGCTCACAAGCTGCCCTCCGCGTAGGAGAATTGGAACATGAGCCATTTATACCGGAAATCAACATAAGGTTATTATGGCGGCGTATTTAGAGACCAGGGTGTAGCTATCCAGACCTGTTAAGGGCTCTATCTAGCTGTCATACGACCATTGCACTTTTCTATATTCGGAACTAGCTGGGTAACGCCGGAAGGACACATTGTCTATCAAAAACTTAAGCGACACGCTAGCTGCTATGCAATCAGAGTCAACAACAAACATATTTCATTTCTTTACAAAACGAGAATACTATTTTTTTATTCCTGCTACTTTGAGCAAGTAGCGCGTAATTATGTTTTTCCTTGTTCTTAACTCAGACAAGAAGTCCCAAAGTAACCAGCAGATCGCTTGTGTTTTGGCTACTAGATAACTGATACAGGTATACCTTTTTTTGTAAATAATTAAATAGTATACATAAAAATAACTCAGGACGAGAATCAAACCTCCGCAAGTACTCGATGTGCCTTAGCCACCGTAGGTAGCCTACATAATTATGTCCATGTACTCATAGTTGAAACTTTCGTATCAGTTTTCTGAAATAATCGTGTACAGGAAATACGCCCTGGGTCACATACGCCATAAATTAAATAAAGCTTATTGTTATTTTGCCACAATTCATTTCCTGTGATAAGTGTAGGCTTCATTAATTCTGTAAATTAACTACATACAATAAAAAAGGAAAGGGAAACTTTATAACAAGCTGCTTTGGTATTCGATATGGCGATAGTGAATACATTTTTCTAAAAAAGGGATCAATCAATATTTGATTACGTATGACAGCTGAAATCAAAACACACAAATCGACTATTTTCATATAAGAAGAAATAAAATTAAACCATTTAAGATTGCAAAGTGATCCCCGGTAAAAGGGTGGTTTCTCAACACCGACTCCATTATTTTAGACGTAACGATAACGCCAAAAATTTCAAACCCAAAACAAAGTCGCCCCCCAAAATTACATGGCATTTTCTGGAAAAATTTAATTTTATGTACAAGGGGGGGATGTACATGTTTGTAACAATTAATTATATTAATTACATATTAATTAATTACAATTAATAATATGTAGAGGAATAAAGGTCATGTCGCACAGCATGAAGATTTGGAATAAAGTAATAGCTAGGTGACTACGAGAGGAGAGCAAAATAAGAGAGAACCAATTTGGTTTCATGCTCGGGCGTGGGACTACGGATGCTATATTCGCACTACGCCAACTGTGCGAGAGATACAGAAATGCACATAAGATCTTGCACATGGTATTCGTTGATTTCGAAAAGGCTTATGATGAAAGTTTTTAAAGAATAGGGTTTTGTGGTGGGCTATGAAAGCAAAAGGAGTGCCTGTGATGTATTGCATCTTATTCGTGTGATGTACGATAAGGCAAGTACACACGTCCGGTCCCCTAGCTGGCATCACAGACAAGTTCAATGTTGCGGTGGGTTTACACCAAGAATCGGCTTTTAGCCCTTATCTGTTCCTCTTGATGGTAGTTGCAGTAACATGAGAAATACAAGAGGAGGCACCTTGGTGTATGCTCTTTGCCGATGACATTGAGCTGGTTGGAGAAAATGCTCACGAGGTTCAGAGCATATTGGCTAAATAGCAGGAGAGATTGGAGGGTGATGAGTTGAAGATAAGTAGAACCAAAACTGAACATCTAATTTGCGACTTTTGTGGAAATTCCGTCTTCACCCCGATTACCTTAGGAGGCGTGTCTCTGCCAACTTGCAACTTGCTCCAACTTTCGGTACCTCGGATCATTAATCCAGAATGACGGTGAGATAGGTCGAGATGTGAAAAACGTAGTAAATGCAGGATGGATGAAATGGCTACTGGTCTCAGGAACAATTTATGATCCACAAGTACCGTTTAGACTTAAAATTATAAGTCCGTTATAAGGCCTGTCATATTGTATGGATCAGCGTACTGGGCCACAAAGGAGAAAGATGAAAGGTTATTGCATGAAGTAGAGATGCGGATGTTGAGATAGATGAGCAGAGTTACAAAAATGGATAAAATTAGTAATGAGTAGATTAGGGGAAGTTTGAAAGTAGCGCCATTGATTGAGAAGCTGAAAAGTAATTTGTTAGCTTGGTATGGCCATATAATGCGAAGAGGGGAGCGTCGTGTAACAAGGAGGATGCTAGAAATGAGAGTGGATGGATACAAGAGGAGAGGTGGACCAAAGAAAAAATGCATGGATTGTGTAAAAGATGATATGGTTGAAAAAGATGTGAATGTTCAGATTACGGCTAATAAAGGAGAGTGGAAGGAGAGAACATGGTGTGCCGACCCTAGATAGTTTGGGAGCAGGAAGAGAAGAAGAAAGAAGACAATAACGATTTCCTTTGTGAATTAGAATGGGTGATTATATTTATTATTATTTTACATCATCATAAGGGGCGGAGAAAGAATACTAACCCCTGTGGCCGGGGTCGGCCTGTCGTAAAAGGCGACAAAACAACCCAACCTAGCTACGTGGTAGGGCCCCAAGCCCGTCTGGATGGCGACCACCTTTGGTCTTAAGTATGCCACCTTATTAACCTTGTGTTGTGTTCCGGCATTAGTGACCCAAGTTCCTGTACCCTTAGGGGACAGCAACGTGTTCACGATGCCACTGGCGTTGCAAGCACCTATAGGCGACGGTAAACGCTAAATCCTAAGCAGGCCGTTAGCCTGTCTGCTGTACTACAGCAATAAAAAAAATAAAAAAATCTAAGGTTTAATTAAAAGTTTTTTTTTTCTTTGCAGAACATTAAAAATATTACAATTACAAAAGAACTCAAAACATTGTTGGTAGACATGTATCTGAACAATGTCCGAAAGTCAACCTTTCGTTTTTTAAAATTAAAACCAAAGACTATAATTAAAAATATTCTTTGGAATATTTTAAAAATATTCTTTGGAAAAATTGGTGTCTCTATTAGTGGTGTCCTGTAAATTAAGAAAAAAGTAAAAAATAACAAAAGAGTTTTAAGCTATTGGAAACGGTAGATTTTTGACATTCAATAAGTGGCCTGTAAGATCTTATAATGAAATAAATGATTTTGATTTGATTTTGACATAACTGTACAATGTATTCGTGTAGGGGTGGAGAAAGAATACTGACCTCTGCAGCCAGGGTCGGTCTGTCGTAAAAAGCGACAAAACAACTTACCCTAACTACGTGGTAGGACCCCGAAGCCCGTTTGGATGGCGATCACCTTTAGTCTTAAGTATGCCGCCATAATAACCTTGTGTTGTGTTCCGGTATTAGTAAACCAAGTTCATGTACCCTTATGGGACAGCAGCGTGTACGCGATGCCACGGCGTTGACTGTTTGCATATTTCATTTATGTATTTTAGGGTGTGTATAGGGTTTGTAATCCAAAATAAACCATAAGATATATCCAAAAAATGTTGCGCAAAATCACTATTCCACGCGGACGGAGTCGCGGGTACAGCTAGTTTTATTAATATAATAAACTCACTTTTTTTATTGCTGTGGAACAGCAAACTGTCTAACGGCCCACTTTATACTTACTGTCGCCTATATATGTTTGCGACGTCAGGAGCATCGCTAACACGCTACTGTCTACGTAGGAGAAATAGAACCTGGGTCGCTCATACTAGAACATAACACAAGGGTATTATGGCGGTATTCTTAAAGATCAGGGGTGGTTGTCTACTAGACGGGCTTGGAGCACTACCACCTAGTTATTTACCCTTTTATTACAGGCTGCTCCCGGCCACAGCGGTTTTTCTTAATCTGTACCTGCACGGCTAATAAACGAATAAGTTGCGTAATCAAAATGAAGTTTAAAAAATATTCAACCGGATCGTCGATACAGTTTCCCGTAAGCTCGGGGCGTGCAACATAGCGCATTTACACTAAAACCGTCAAACGAGTTTGCAACTAACGAATGCACAAACAAAAAGTTGTTCGAGGTTCGTACTGACGAAACAGGCTTTATGTTGAAACCACACTTAAAAGCGTTACATAGCGTTTTAGTTTCATAATTATTGAACAATTAATAACGTGCAATATTATTATAAAAACATTTTCTAGAAATTATTTATAGTTGAATATAAACATTTGTTTTTAAACTTAAATATTTATACATTGAAAAAAACTAATTAATACAAAACTTCATGGAGTGGACAAACGTCAAAACGGCCATCACAGTGTACTGGTAGTCTGGTAGCATAGACATTCACGTTTTCTTCAGATTGCTTAGCAGACTCAACATGCTCAAAAAATTGAATATATTTTGTCTTATTTAGATATATATGCAAATTTTTGGCGTGATCATCAGTACTGCTTTAAAAAGAAGACCTTTTGCACAGTCCCTGATAAACCTTTGTGTGTAGATAATAACTACATATTATATTTCGCTTCAGTGATAGTCGCAAAAGTCCATGACTCATAGCACAGGTTTTAAAAGGGCCCAGGCAATGTAAGCAACCCGGTTGGAGCCAGCTCTAAAAATCGCAAGTTTTTGTACAACATGCACTGACACTTATAGACTTATACTTTTATAGTGAGCAACGAAATCAAGTTAACTACATATATATTTTTAAAACATAAAATTAAAGATTCTTAGTGAATTTAAACAGTAATAAAAGACATTAAAAATGAATTAATGTTATTAGGAATTGTTAATCTCTGGTTTCCCTTCATAACGTATAACGTATAGGAATTGTCGAATAAAGTAAGGTTATATAAACATGTATCCTTTTTTGAAGTTGTACTAATTTGAATGATTTGATCCCGAATTCCGAATATTGACTAAGGTAAACCAAAATTAAAAAGTATTATGGCAACCTGACGTTGACAATTAGTACTGTAGCAAAATGTCATTATTGAAAATGATTATGAAGTATAAAAACGATAAAGAATGGAAAAACTTATAGAATATTTACTACATATTAATTTTTGAACAATAAAACTGTTGCTATTGCCGCTGGCAGGCGAAGAAACAACACAACAAAACATACAGTCGAATATTTCCGAACATATCCGAACAAGTAACGAATCTTACTTCAAAACGTGATCGGTCTGTTTGATTTGAAAACAAAATCCACCCGCCCGTTGCCGGCGAGTCACGGGCGAAGGCGAAAAACAAGCAAGCAACAAGCCAGTGCGCGAGCAAGCGTGATACGGAATGAACGTGTGGTGCGTTTTGTGCGGACGTTGACTCTGCGATATATTTTTTAATCTAGCGATTTATACAGCCAGGCTTTTAAGACGTTTTGGAGTATAAAGTCGATTAAAAGAAAAAGTTTTACAAGTTAACTTCGGGGACAGTTCGCGCAGAATTTGACCAATATTGTGTGCATTTCCGTATAGACGCAAGAAAAAGTGGAGAAGATATTCGAAACAAAGAACTGTTTTGTACATTTTCGCAGAGATTGCGAAATTGTGTTCAAAAGAATTTGATCTGGTTCAATCGTGGTGGGTACACGCCCTCGGCCATCTAGTTTCAACACAATTTGTGGTCATCGAATAAAAAACAAAAACGCATCGATTGTACTAATTATTCAAGAACAACATTGACAAAGGTTTTTAAAATTTTCGTAAAAATAAATCGTGAACTTTTCAGCGAAAAATCAAAAATTATAGTGAGTTCATCGACCTATCCAATACGTGCTTCAGTGGATAAATTCACATTTTAATTTTTCATTTGAGAAACCTATCAAAACCTGGATTTTTGTCGAGTTGGTTTACATGATGTCTACTGCCATAATGCATCAGTCTGCGCTGTATGACTTTGGTGATCTGTTCTTGAAGGTAAGGTCCCTAATTACTTTTACTTACATTACCATTTCCCTTGTTATATTACCAAGTTGTAGTTTTAATTACTACATTGGAGGTATTTTGAATTTGTTCACCACGTGTTCGGCGTTTCAGTATGAGTTTTTCATATAAAATAAAACAGAAAACAAATGAAATTGATGTAGTGTTTATCAAACTATAATAAGTTTTCTAAAGGCAAATTCGCTTTAGAGCTAAAAAATTTTATCCGAGGTATAATTGGGAAAATCTAGAAAATTGATATATAAATTATCCACCCGTGTAATTAGGTACCACAGACTTAGTTTGATTTTAGTTGATTTGACCATTTTGACCTTTTTAATTTTTTTAATATCTGTCGATGTTGTATGGATTAGCTACATACGATATTTTATATCTGATTTATTGAATTGCCTTTGTTGAAATACTAAATGGAACATATTTATTTAATTTTGAATTGCATACATATTCTAGGCATCTGTGATTAATATGACATTTATGTGATTAAAAGTTTATAAAAGTTATGGTTTTAGTCATAATATATATGTTTTTTTTTAATAATTCACATTTTTCAATTTTATAATACAATTTGTTCAATAATTTAGTAAAAAGTAATTCACAATATGTATAATTAATTATTTTTTATGACACATCGTATGCCATTCTGTTTCGAAACAAAGACAGAAAACTATAGATGTTGGTTGAAGTATATAAAATTATTTAGTGATAGGTGTGACAAAGATCCTTTTTGATTCTCTCGCGACATATTTTAAACATGTAACAGGCGCAGTCCAAGGTTTGGATTATTTGAACGTGTGGAGGAAAATGGTATATACTGTGGTTTTTCTGTTCAACATTTTTATTCTAGATCAAACCATGTGTATATTATATATGTACTACTATTTTTTTAATAAATAAAATTTAAAGAGTGATCTTAAAATCCTTAACATAAACTAAAAGTAACAAATATTTATGTCTGTATACATATATTATTTCAGAAAAAAATCACCAATTTGTAAATTCTTTATTAATCTATTCTTGAAATGCTTGGCTCCAACGCCATGGGCATCGATTTGCCAATGTCAAAGTAGAGAGGATAAATGTCGGGTGGAAAAAATAAATATCAGTAATTATAAGAATACCCGTAAATATAATGTAAGACTGGACTTTTTGTTCCTGTATTCCAAATTCAATTTATATTTTTATCTTGACCAAAGTTTTATATAAACTAAATGCATTTTCAAAAACCGTAGTTACTGTTATTGTATGTTCATTTTCTACGTACTTCGGCATAATATGTTAAGCATGTACAAGCTAAGTCAACGTATATACCTCTATAATTACGAAACACGGAAAATAAACCAGTTTGTTACGTGCCACCCAAGGAAATACTTCCAAGGTTCCGTACCCTTATTTTGCACTTCAGTTCAATACACCTCCGCGTTGCTTGTAAAATGACGAATTTTGGTAACATCATTAATTTTATTTTTAAATCTTCTTCTTCTTTAAAAATAAAATTGTAGAGGTCTGCAGTTGTGTGCGCATCATGGCAAAACCAGTGGATATTTATTTCAATTAAATTTTCTAAGTTTTATTTCTTAGACACTTGGCCCTTATCTAAAAAAAATATTGCGATGTCTTCATTTATTATAAAGTAATTAGAGTTTTAAGAATCAACGATTTTTATAGAAGTGGGGCAAAGTGATGTGGCGCGCATGCATACGAAAACTTCTTGTATTTTTTTCGATTTTACTTTTTTTCTGTTATTTAACCAGCGAAGCGGGCGGGAACGGCTAGTGTAATAATATAATTATAACCTTTTAAGTAAGCAGTTAAATGTGTAAATATAATGTTAATAATTAAAGCCTTTGGTAAATCAGCGATCATTAGTAATGACTCATTACTAATCACCGAGCTGTTATTAAGATACTGGTTTGAATACTTAGTTGGATTATTTGGTTTATAATATACAAAATTTAAAGTAAGAATGTTTATATCAATTATATTGAATTCTTAAAGTAGGTAATAGAAGCTACGTTACGTAATTAGTAACCTATAATCTATTAATTCCATATTTTTCACTTTAGTAAAGACAGGCTTATTCTTAAAATGCCATTGCTTGTATTTTTATATACTTCCAAAAGTAAAACTTTATGATCAATCTAATAATCTATGGAATTGTTTATGTATGTACCTACTATACAATGCAATTTGACGATCTTCGTGACGTAAGGGCTAGCGCATGTCGGTACGCTTGCCGGGGGCATGGGTTCGATTCACGCCGCGCGTCTGGGTATTTATGTGTAATATTTATTTATTTACAAAAGTATATATGTAGTTTATTAGTTGTCTGGTACCATAACACAAGTGCTACTTATTTTGGGAGTAGATGTCGTGGTGTGAATTGTCCCAATATTTATAGTGTATTGTAAAAATGGAGCTTATCTCAATCATTTCTAAGTACTTAATACAGGAAAAAGAACATAATACAGGAATTAAAAAGTATCTATTCAGTTTAACAAATAATACCAGACTAACTAGTTGGACTACATCTCGTTTTAACTCTCTTCCCGTAAGATTTACATTTTAGTTAAACCACGTTTATGTCCACTTAATATTTTTCGAATGGAGAGTGGTTAATTAGGGCCCTATTAATCGTCCTTTTCAAATTGCTTAGTTTATTATCCCCCGAACATCTTCTGATATGGTATGTTAAATAAATGGTCGATCCTTTTCAAATCTCGGCAGGGGTGTAGTAGGGCTCACAAGGCCAAGTGGTGTGGCTCATATTTTGGATATTCAACCAATTAAATATGAGCTTTATCACTATCAAATTACAGCCTAAAATTGTCTGTTAAAACTTATTCTTACTTTTCACGCAATATACAAACTTAGATTTTCGCTCCCTAACTTTAAAGTTGTGAATGCGTTGCTTCTCGAAAATGCTACCTGCTGGATTTTTTGTGTTCTCTCACTTTGCTCCAAGACACTTGTTGCTTGGGGTTGCTTGGCTCCGTATTATGTGCTGTCTGTGTATTATGGAGTAAATATTTAAAGGACAAAAGCCCTTGCTTCCTTGAAATTTACAGATTCAAAGAAGTGAGGGCAGTATTTTCTAAATAAAGCAGATATGGATCTTAAAAGAGGGCTAGACTGGCAGTATGCCTAGTATCTTTTAACTATAATTTATCGCTTTATATATATTATCTGCATTATGCCGTCCTACTTATTACGTATTCATATTTTATCTATATCTATACTTCTATACTACTATTATAAAGAGGAAAGATTTGATTGTTTGTTTGTTTGCTTTGAATAGGCTCCGAAACTACTGACCCGATTTAAAAAATTCTTTCATTGTTGGGAAGCTACACTATCCCCGGGTGACATAGGCTATATTATATTTTCAAAAAAATTAGGAATCCTTACTAAAACTCTAATAATGTAACCCAAAGTGTAAAAAAATTATCTAAAATATTATTTAAATCGCGTGAGTTGCGAAAACTATTGATGATAGAATAAAATAATGTACTACAACTTTGCAGAACACATCATTATTTACAAAAAGTGTCGCGACAGCATATGTCTAACTATTATAGTTATGCCACAATAAGTGTTCTTTTATTTTAAAAAATTAATTGAAATGCCGCCCCTAGAAAAGGCTCTTTATTTGGATCTTGATATTAATCCTTATCAAAATAAATTACTTCATATTCAAAACTGTTTCAGTACCTTTATATAACTTTTTGAATTATTCAATTCGGATATTCCATTCGAAAGATATCACGAGTTTAAAAATGTAAGTATTAGAAAAATGTTGCGTGGTAGCCGCTCACCCTGTTAGGCTAGCTAGGCAGCACCTTATGCAATGTAGGCGTGCGTCACTGGGGTTTTTACAAAAATTAGAATACTTATTAAAAAATAACGAAAAATAAATGAAAAGTAATAGCAAAAAAATCATTAAAATAAAAGCTCATAGAAATAATAATATTCAAACTTTCTTTATAATTTTATTTTTTTAGTAACCTGACGCAAATAGAAGGGTTTGCCCCCAGGGGCGCTCCTCTGTCCGAGGAGTGCACGGGTGTGCGTACCCGAGGTGCCTGAGCATCCGTCGCTTCACTCCCCTCTCCGTTCGAGGCGACAGAGTCCTACCTTTCTTTCCGTCTACCTCTTACATCTTTTCCAACTTAGCTCTCTGTTCGTGGCGTGGTCCCCGATGGGATGGTTGCGAATACTGATTGGGGTCCCAGGTTCTACCCTAGGACCTGATTTGGTAGTCCATAAAACCATGCCTATTTCGACTGCGCCTGCACAGAGAGTGTTCCCGGGGCGGGAATTGCATCCTCGCTGTCGGTTGGTCTTGCTGGGCCGGCTACGACGTCAGGCGACTCTGCTTTTTCTGGAGTGTCGTCTGGTAGTCGTACCCACGCCTGACTAGCACGCGACGGGGATGCGAGTCCCGTCCGGAATTGGCCGCGAACCTGTCGCTCCCGGCCCTGGTTCTGTCCATGGTCGGGGGCGATCCTGGATGGACGGCCGTCGCCTCCTTTTGCGAGGCAGTAGTGTCTGCAAGGGAGGCGGCGGAACGGGAGCGGGAGTCCGCCACCGCACTCCCCTCCCGCCAACGTAGGCCGCGTCGTCGGCGCCGGAGGGCGGGCAACGATCTCCGGCCGCAGTAGAAAGCGGCTGCGGGCGGCCCCTCGGGGGAGAATCCGCCGCCCGCACTATTGCCGTGAGGGAGAAGGCCGCGTGCTGTTCCGCAGCCCCCCTCAACTCCTAGAGTTGTTACAAGAGAGCGCCGGGGGGACGAAACCCTGACCCCCTGGCGCCAGCACTTTAGAAGGGGCCCGCTTTAAAACAAAGCGTGGGCCAGCGCCGGCCCGGGCCACGAGATCGGCAGGCCATATATCCGTGGGCCCGGGCGTAGGCGATAGGAGAACAGCGGGGTTTTTTAGTGGGTAGTCGGATAGTCGAACATCTTTTCCGGAGTCCCTTATATCCCTCGGTCCCCCCGGGCCGGGGAAACCCGTCAAGAGAGGTTTTTCCCCTAGACCGAAAAAAAATAACCGAAAAAGGGTTTAATTTTTAATTTTTTATTAAATACCCGTGCGAAGTTGGGACGGGCTGCTAGTAATTAATAATTATAACGTAAAAGTTTATTTATTCCTATACATCGCGTTATCTTATTATATAAAGTATACTAGCTCTTTCCGCTCGCTTCGCTGGTCGAATAAAAGAAAAAAATAAATCGAAAAATATGAGAAGTTTTTGTACCCATGCGCGCTACACCGCTTGCCCCACTTCTCCGCGGCAAGAAAACACACATCACTGAACACGTAGTGCTTATAAAAATCGTTGTTTTTTAAAACTAATAACTTTATATTAAATGAAGATAACGCAATATTTTTTTTTACTTAAAGACCAAGGGTCTAAAAAACAAAAATTTAATTGAAATATATCCAGTAGTTTTGTGATGCGCGCACAACTGCACCTCTATTATTTTATTTATATAGATGATATTACGTTTTCAATATTCAATTTAACCGTATATATTAGATCTGTATGAAATGAAAAAATATATATTATATGTAATAATAATACACCCACCTGTGAGCATGAATTTATAGTAGGAACATTGAAAGGTGTATATCCCCCAGCGTGTTTCACTTTTTTGTATAACGAAAATCTATTGAATATACAAATACACCTACAACTGACTACCTGCCGTCTATTTCTACAAATACGTGCGCTTTGCCATTTTTTGTACTATTTTTATACAAAAGGGACCTTTAACCGAACCGAAATATCCCTTTATTTGGTAAAGTTTTGTTATTCAGAAAATTATTGTTAGGAATAATAATATCCTAACAGTCGTTGAATCTATTTCTATATTATTTAAAACGAAATACAGGGATATGTCGTGTTGATAACATATAAAAACATGTGATATAAAATGTTTTGTTCAGTATTTTAATTCGCGAGCCCGCCCAGTTATAATAAAGTGGATGTACTGGTTTTTCTGATTTCGGATTCGTACATATTATTACACTAAATAATTATATTATTGTTAAACTTAATCCTGCTTCTCGCGCAGTCGAAGTCTATCTATGAATAAACAGTTCTGACTTTTTTTTTGGGAATAGAGAACTTGGGTGGGTTCGACATAAATATCTCTTTAGAACGTGATTGAAAGATTTTTTAACTGTGTAACGCAATAATCTTAAACAATTTCTTACATTTTTGATTTGTGTATTTAAATAGGTATTGTAAGCATAGTCACGGGATACATTTAGGTATTTAAATATAACATTTAACGATTGTCATAATTTTCATATGTTCTACATACGAGTCATACAAGAGTTTTTATTTATTTATTAAGTATGTATAGCAACGAGTAAAACTGTTTAGCAGTGGATATAAATTAAAATCTAGTTCTGGAAAATTATTTCTTGTAATTCACGTGAATCGATTTCCACGTGGAGCTACTACTAGCTACCAGGGATGCCAAAGACCGTGCGAAGTGGAGTAGAAAAAGTCGGATCCCGGGCACCGAAGCGAACGTTTGGGTTGCTATCGGGATTTATCGCTAAGATAATAATAATGAATTAGCCTTCTATTTTTATGGACCTCATTAATATATAATGTAAATCAACTAGTACCAATAATATATTTCCTTATACTCAGATTGCATTATAACGCATATTCAAATAAACACGGAGTGCTAACTTTCCCCACTTTTCGCAATCAAAAGTTGAATGGTTTCTCAAACAGCCGGTTCTGGTCTAAGTCGACACTTAGTCGTGGTTTCCCAACACCTAGCCATTGCAGAAACCTTCGAGTGCAGTACAAACAATGAGTCTCGATCGTGGGAGCTACCGCAAACAAAGTCAACGCAGCATTTGTACAACAATGAGTAACTTAAGAATATTTCCTCCCATGCTCCATTGGCGAAATGTGAACCCGCATTACAATTCATAAACTAGTCTTTTAGTACAGTAGACCTATTTTATTTTCATTTTATGACCTTTGCAGCGAGCTACCACAAATATACTAATGTGAAGTACCGCATTAGGTCGATTCCCGTATAGTATGACGTTTGTTCTTCATAGAAAAAACATAATCGTACCATACTAGAACAGAACATTACATACATAGAAAAAACTACATACAATGGGGTGAATAGGCACAAAATCGAACTTCACATAACCCTAAATTCTTGGACTGGATCAGTTGAATCTGTTCGTATAATGAAACAAATTGACACCATCAGTAGGACAAATACGAGTAACGAAATGTATTCGAGTTAACAATACATAAAGGTTTGCTGAAGCACTAGTTGAATCCATTCGTATAATTAATCAAAGTGATACCATAAATGCGTTATATGCGAGCATCGAAATGTATTCGTGTAACATTTCGTTATTCGAGTCAAGTGATGTATGTATGTACTCGTTACTTGGTAACGAATACATACGGTTTTACTCTAGCTACCACCAGTGTATGCCCCGTACACATTATAACATATATAATATAATAAAAAAGCGAATAAATAGCTTATTACTTCTCATACAAAGTTTAATCGTCTGTCTACTTAAGGTTGTTACCTCAATTGTCATGAGTAGCTTGTTAATTTGATTGGATAGCCAACCGGCCAAGGGGCAAGTTTCTAGCGGCACTGGCCAGGTCCAACGGCCGCACTCGTAATCGCCACATGGCTATTTTTAGCATGCTCCTTTCTCTGCCTTGAGACGGGCGTGAGTCAACTCTTTGTTCTATTAAAGCTACGGGGCACGGGTTAATGATAACCCTTCCGCTTTGTACTCGTAGGTCTTCAATTTCAATACTTCTCGTACTTATAAATGTTCTCTCATCACACGAGACGGTTCTCTAGAACGTTCATGTTGCATACTCTCCGGATTTGGAACGAACTTCCGGTTAAGGTTTTCAAATAGCGTTATAGAATTCGGCTCTGGTGTTGCAAACGTCCATAGGGGACGGTGACCACCTGCTATCGGGTGGGCGGTTTGCCTGTCTTCTGAAATCTAGTTATAAAAAAATATATTTTCCCTAAGTACTATTTCTTATATTATGATATAGTTTGCCTTGAACGCGCGATTGCTCAATGCGAAGATGTATTATGGGTCGATCATTATAAGCACCGTCGCGTCGTTAATTTTATGCAAAGGCGTAGTAGGTTCTTGCAGCGTCGGCATTTGAGCGCCGCCCACGTGTTCAATCATTTAAGCCTTTTTGGAATCATTGGCTTCATATATAACATTCATTGTTGTCTAAAACCTGTGGCTTAGTATAACTTAAAGCTATATCATTTTTTTTTATTATACTATGAAAATTTTATAGAAAATTACTCATGCAAGTTTAAGTAATTGTTTGTTTGCAACTATTACAAAATATATAGTTACAAAATTACACATACAAAATTAGTTTAATAGTCTTTTGTTTGTTAATATGGTGTAAAATAATTTTATTACGAAATTATTTTTAGGAACAATGTCATAATATTCATAATAATATAGCAACGGGACAAGGCTAATTGGTCTCTTACAAAAATATTAAGTATTTTAAATTTGATGACGTTTTATATTTATTTAGACATTTTAACAACTTTTAATGCACATAATTTTTGTTATTTATTTATTGATTATAAGATAGTGCGGAATATGCCACAGTAGGAGGATACATTACCATCAAGTCGATTTGTGTGTAAATAGTGTTGTTAGTAGATTCACGTTGCGTCGCTAATTGTTTCGACGGAGCAAATGCGAGGGTTCATTGCCGGCCGCTCGGCATTGTCGCACTGCCTCACTGCCCGCCCACGGCCGTATAGACAAATATCCAAATTGACGCTCAAACTAATCCCTTTGTAAATTGACGAATATTGAAGTTTTAAGGCAATATTCTATATATTTTGAGTTTTTAAGGCAATATTCTATATATATTTTGAGTTTTTAAGGCAATATTCTATATATTTTGAGTTTTTAAGGCAATATTCTATATATATTTTGAGTTTTTAAGGCAATATTCTATATATTTTGAATGCAAAGTATTTTTTTCCAAACTACGCTTTCGTCTCTGGGTTCGCTGTAAAGCATTTTCACAGGAAACGTTTACGTACCATTGTGCAATCAGGCATAAGAGTGGGTATTATGGGTTTTTACAAGGGCGACTGCGGTTTGATCTCCCAAATTCGAAAGTATAAACTGAAATACCAAAAGGCGTGAATAATTTATGATTTTTAGTGCCACAGTATACGATTATATATGTGGTGATCCTATTCTTCTCTTAGATGAAGACTACACGGCCTTATCCATAAATAAAAAAAATGGAATTTTATCCTAGAATTGATTTACTTCTATCTTTTGTGCATAATGGGCTCAATTTTGTTTTATTAAAAAAACAAGTTTATTACTAATTGATAAAATGTAACATAATTAGTAACCGTATCATTAGTAAGTACTTTTACATGCCTTTATAGATAATAATAATCATTTATTTCAGACATTTTTTTTTATCCATAAGTTATTAGTGGGTTAGTTATATAATAAAATTCTTAACAGTAAGTTAGAATTGTTAGTAGGCGATTCTAAATTAATCAACACTATATTTTCCCCGTTACAATAGCTATCCAATGCTTCTGAATAGCACAATCGTAGCGGGCTGAAATCATTTTAAGAATGCTGTTGGCGCATATATATATATATATATATATATATATATATATATATATATATATATATATATATATATATATATATATATATATATATATATATATATATATATGTGTGTGTGTAAGACAATAAAGTAACGTATTACTCGAATGTTATGTAGACAGACAGACAAAGACTGAACGTAACTGGGCTGACTATTGCCTACACCGCATACTAGTGTAGATACATTATCTAGTCTTAATATATATTGGAGTGCAGTGCATAAACAAAGGGTACAGTGCTCTATCTTATCACGTCGGCTGATAACAGCTTGAAACATTATTAGTGTTATTGTAAAAAGACAACATGGTTATTTAACTTATTCGGCCTAACCTATGATGCTAACTCGAAGGTTTCGTTACATAACCACAATATTGCATTTAATTTGCCTATTTGACTACATATTTGATTAGTTACTTTTGATTTCACAAGTTTCGTATTCGTAACTGTGCTATAACTTTTTTTATTTGAGTTTCGTATACTTGGTTCATTTGCGAGTTGAGTCGATCCGTGTTGTAGATGATAATGAGTTTTGGAGGCGCACGTGAAAGTACATACCTCCGTCTGGGCGTTGGGCAGTAGAGGAATACTGGGGTGGTATTTGTGGGTATACCAGCAATGTTCGTCCTCTAATCAACTATGGGCACAGGAGTGGAGTGTGCATCGAACATAAGATCCTCCACGTCCACCTCGTCAAAAAAAAATTGAAGTTATTTAGTTCTGAGGTCGGCAATCCGTAGCTCGCAAGCAGCATATGGTTCTTTGACTCATAGCCTAAATCTTCTGCGAAAAGTTACTTTATTTTACGGAATATTACTTATTATCGTACCTCCGATTATTCCCGTAAGAATATATCTTACTAATTCAGAGCTTAAGTTAAAAAAATGGATCTGAATAAATTTCATTTAAATAAATAAATATAATTACATATTGTCTGTCTATATTTGACTCTTTTGGAATACAAGGTGGCCGACCACTGAGCTAGGTTGTAGTTTTCTTAATCTATATTCTCTATGAAAATATCAAAGGTTTCGCTGCACTTGTGGCATACATTCGAAGTGGCATTGCATCACCGAGCTCGCGCGGAATCAAGCACACCGCGTAACACTTTTACCATCACTACGGTGGCCACCTCTCGCCTGCTTGTACTCGCTGCGATCCACTTCTTTACATAATTACAAACACATCTCTTAAGCAACACCGAAGTAATGTAATATTCTGGTTGTGATTTAGGAGGTCAAAGTCTTAATACAATACATCTAGGTTATTAAACAAACTCCAATTAGTTTAGTGTTTCATCTATTACTTGTTTTTATTTAAATAAATTGTGGTTTATGTTTCATTAGCACCAATTTACTAATGTTTTTTAAGACTAGGGTGATATAATTGTTAATGAATAGTGATATTATTAATTAGTTTTCCTTTAAAACCGGTCATGGTTACTAAGTTTTTCATATATCTATACGAATTAAGCAATAATGTGATGCAACTATAATTTAGTGCTAATTTTGAATGGTTTATTTTCTCCTACAATTCGAAGTCATTGTGTCAATGTTGCATTTATCGCTGTAGATAAACTCGATCGCACTATATCCGCCGAAAATTTTTAACTTTCTTTTAATGTTTCGTAATGTTACGCTTAAGTAGAGAGATGTCGTGGCTCAACGATGGCTCATTGGTTGACGGTTGCCAACAGAGGCAATAGCGGCCAGTTGCTGTTTCACAACGGCCGTTGACTTTTTCAAGCGATTTCTTTTGATCAGCTACTTAGGAGTTCATTATCGAGATATTTTGTTATTTCATAGTCTGAGAAAAAAATAATAATTTGAAGATCGACTTTGGGGGACTTATGTGATCAAATGGACAATAATATATATGGTCATTTATTGTATTTAAATCATAATTTAATTGTCAAACTCCTTTTACACAATTTAAACTTAATATACAAGCACAGTTTGGTCATGTAATACGAAGAGAAGAATGTCATATAACAAGGAAAATGGATAGAGAACAAGAGGTAGACCAAAGAAAAGTTGGATTGATTTCGTAAAAGCGGTTAGTTATGGTGTAAAAGGGTGTATGAATGTTGAGATGATGGTTAACTAAGGAGAGTGGAAGGAGAGAATGTCTTCTGCCGATCCCATATGTGTGGTAAGTGCAGGAAGAAATGTACACACAGTTGGTAATAGTGTTAAGCTAGCATTAAATCAATGGAGAGAGAAGCATGTTTGCGAATTGTAATTATATTAACACACATAACGTATTGCATATTGCGCAGTTTCGCACGATTGCAGTTTGCATAAGCGTGTTGCACAAACTCCAAGCAAGCTGAGTATTACACCGCGATTATACCCCGTGAGCGCGTGCCATGATACCTTAAGCGCTTCTGTTGCAGGAAATTACGACCTCTCACTTTTTATAACATCAAGAAGAATTCACTTAGTCTTGCTACATAATAATGTAACTAACAATACTGGGTTGATCACTTCAACGATAGGGATTGGATCACAGTCTAGTTTCCGATAGTTCGTCCGTAATATAATAACAGCCCATTGCATGCTACTGCTACTAGGGCTTCTCCCTTGGGAGAACAGTATACCCGCCACGTTTGTTCAAGGCAGATTGGTCACACATGTACCGGTGATCTTGGTGTGCACGTTTCCTCACAATGTTTTCCATCATCGTATATGACAATTATGCTATATATAATATACATTAATCTAGAAAAACAGTGTATGCCAGCCACCGTAGATTCGATCCCGGGATGTCGAGATTTGTCTCCGAGAGTAATATCACTGAGCTATATGAATACTAACTAACTACTAAACTGATCTAAGTACATGACAACATTTATGATCAAGTTGAGCGTTCAAAAATTAAATAAACCTGACCATTTTTCTATTATTTAATGTCTTAAAACTAAAATAATTATAGTTGAAATATTTAATCTGGAAGAGACCTCTTCGTATGTAATTAAATGAAAATATTACAACTACTAAACCAGACATGTAACTGTTCCTCTTTGGCTGCGATTATGTCACCATAAACAAGTATGTTGGCTTGGCGCTGTCTAGTTCAATTTGTTCCAGTTGTTACACGCATTAACTTTTAGAAACAACTGAACTGCCATGACCATAGAAACTTGTACAAGTATATTTTTCTTCGTACAGGGGCGGAGTAACTCTTGCGGCCGGGGACGGACTAAAACAACCCTAGTTTTTTATAATAATACTTATTTGACTTTCAAAAAATGTTCTAAATAGGAACTTATTTTGAATAAAAAACTTGAGTTTAGCAGTGTCCCTGCCATTGCAAAAATCCATAGGCGGCGACGGCAACAGCTTACTATTTATATAGTATACTAGCTGACCCGGCAAACGTTGTTCTGCCATATAAATAATAAAATGTCAAAAAATTAAAAAAAATTTTTGGGGGTGGGTCACCCCTAACATTTAGGGGTATGAAAAATAGATGTTGGCCGATTCTCAGACCTACTCAATATGCTCACAAAATTTCATGAGAATCGGTCAAGCTGTTTCGGAGGAGTATGGCAACGAAAACTGTGACACGAGAATTTTATATATTAGATATATATATATATATATATATATATATATATATATATATATATATATATATATATATATTAAGCGGGTCGTGCAATATAAAAGTGCGCAATTAGATTTGTGTTTATCTATACTACTATTATAAAGAGGAAAGATTTGATTGTTTGTTTGTTTGTTTGTTTGTTTGTTTGTTTGTTTGTTTGTTTGTTTGCTTTGAATAGGCTCCGAAACTACTGACCCGATTTAAAAAATTCTTTCATTGTTGGGAAGCTACACTATCCCCGGGTGACATAGGCTATATTATATTTTCAAAAAAATTAGGGATCCTTAATAAAACTCTAATAATGTAACCCGAAGTGTAAAAAAATTACCTAAAATATTATTTAAATCGCGTGCGTTGCGAAAACTATTGATGATAGAATAAAATAATGTACTACAACTTTGCAGAACACATCATTATTTACAAAAAGTGTCGCGACAGCATATGTCTAACTATTATAGTTATGCCACAATAAGTGTTCTTTTATTTTAAAAAATTAATTGAAATGCCGCCCCTAGAAAAGGCTCTTTATTTGGATCTTGGTATTAATCCTTATCAAAATAAATTACTTCATATTCAAAACTGTTTCAATACCTTTATATAACTTTTTGAATTATTCAATTCGGATATTCCATTCGAAAGATATCACGAGTTTAAAAATGTAAATATTAGAAAAATGTTGCGTGGTAGCCGCTCACCCTGTTCGGCTAGCTAGGCAGCACCTTATGCAATGTAGGCGTGCGTCACTGGGGTTTTTACAAAAATTAGAACACTTATTAAAAAATAACGAAAAATAAATAAAAAGTAATAACAAAAAAATCATTAAAATAAAAGCTCATAGAAATAATAATATTCAAATTTTCTTTATAATTTTATTTTTTTAGTAACCTGACGCAAATAGAAGGGTTTGCCCTCAGGGGCGCTCCTCTGTCCGAGGAGTGCACGGGTGTGCGTACCCGAGGTGCCCGAGCATCCGTCGCTTCACTCCCCTCTCCGTTCGAGGCGACAGAGTCCTCCTACCTTTCTTTCCGTCTACCTCTTACACCCTTTCCAACTTAGCTCTCTGTTCGTGGCGTGGTCCCCGGTGGGATGATTGCGAATACTGATTGGGGTCCCTGGTTATACCCCGGGACCTGATTTGGTAGTCGAAACCATTCCTATTTCGACTGCGCCTGCACAGAGAGTGTTCCCGGGGCGGGAATTGCATCCTCGCTGTCGGTTGGTCTTGCTGGGCTGGCTACGACGTCAGGCGACTCTGCTTTTTCTGGAGTGTCGTCTGGTAGTCGTACCCACGCCTGACTAGCACGCGACGGGGATGTGAGTCCCGTCCGGAATTGGCCGCGGACCTGTCGCTCCCGGCCCTGGTTCTGTCCATGGTCGGGGGCGATCCTGGATGGACGGCCGTCGCCTCCTTTTGCGAGGCAGTAGTGTCTGCAAGAGAGGTGGCGGAACGGGAGCGAGAGTCCGCCAGCGCACTCCCCTCCCGCCAACGTAGGCCGCGTCGTCGGCGCCGGAGGGCGGGCAACGATCTCCGGCTGCCGTAGAAAGCGGCCGCGGGTGGCCCCTCGGGGGAGGATCCGCCACCCGCACTATTGCCGCGAGGGAGAACGCCCCGTGCTGTTCCGCAGCCCCCCTCAACTCCTAGAGTTGTTACAAGAGAGCGCCGGGGGGACGAAACCCTGACCCCTTGGCGCCAGCACTTTAGAAGGGGCCCGCTTTAAGACAAGGCGTGGGCCGGCGCCGGCCCGGGCCACGAGATCGGCAGGCCATATATTCGTGGGCCCGGGCGTAGGCGATAGGAGAACAGCGGGGTTTTTTAGTGGGTAGTCGGATGGTCGAACATCTTTTCCGGAGTCCCTTATATCCCTCGATCCCCCCGGGCCGGGGGACCCCGTCAAGAGAGGTTTTCCCCGAGACCGAAAAAAATAGAAGGGTTTAATTTTTAATTTTTTGTTAAATACCCGTGCGAAGCTGGGACGGGCTGCTAGTATTCATTATGTCTCCAATGCGTCACCCAAACATAAAGATATTTAAATAGTAATTGTAACTAACAAACCAGTTCATGTGTGTCCGGGTTTCACTTTGCCAATAGGAATATAATTGTTTAGTCATTGCATTGTCCCATTTAAATATTTAAATTTAACACTTAACTTTACATGTTACCGTATTAATCACCATTGTTATATTTATGTTAAAATTTATATGACCCAATCGACTTTTTATTTTTTAATTATTTATTATTGTGATTAAGGAAAAGCTCATTAAAATGTTTTAATCTAATGTAAAAATATGCAATGAAAAACAACAGGAAAATGTTTCCGATGCTGAATTCAAGAACTCCACGTGGAAAACTTAGACTGGGTGGGAATTACTGTTGATAAAATTGTTATTTGATTAAATTCCAATATAACGAATTTACATTGTTTTACGTCTAAATTAAGAATACCAATCGCCTAATAACACACATTTAGAAATTCAAACATTCGAGACAGATGTATAATAAAGTTATCATAATTAAAGCAAACAAATCGTTATTGTAATGTACATCACGTCCAATGTGCCTAATTGCCGCGTGTATTTCGTAACTGTGGTCGAAGAACCACCACCCACAGGCCAAGATCTTTTGAATTGCGAAAATATATACTATTTTTTTAATATTATACAATTTTTAATAATATACAAGGCATGTTAATTAATTCTTAACAGATGGCCGATCTTAATATTCAACCTAACGTTTGTTAATTGAAAATAATAAAATTATTGAATTATGTTATTAATATAGTGATTACTATATACTACTGTTCTAGTTCTCAAACAATACGGAAAGGCTGTCAGAGAACTAGCCAGCAATCACTCCTTTTTACAGGTTTTTACCTAATTTAGTTTCCTTACGCATTCTTGGCTTACTAAACTATCCGTTCCCTTTAGTGAAAGCCCATGACCAGTTGTGGGACTTGATAGAAATGCCATTATTTTAAGGCTTCGTAACTGCTCAGTAATCACGTAGCTAACTAAACTCACCGACAGTAGTCCCCTTTATAGATTGTGTGTCAATAATGAAAGGAAAGTGGCTCGGCCGGCCGCAGTCCGTCGGTAGGTCAGTGTCGATCCATTCGAGTTTACATAACCCATGTCATAGCGTACCATCCGCCGTGCCCATTTCGGACACAGCTGATTTTTGTCTTGTTTATCTTCAGTTGCAATGTTTTGCACGACCTCCTTTTGAATGCTTGCCAATAAGTTTAGCGCGGCTGGTTTGGTTCGTTGAGGTCGAAACTGTGTAACCTATTCGGTAATTCAATTTACATTCTTACGTTGAAACAATAAAATAAGCAGGCCTAGATAAGGTAGAATAAGGTTTTTTGCAAACTAGAAGTAGCTTATGAAGAACTATAGACAGTACAGTTTGACAGACAAATGACGACGTATAATAATAATAACAGCCCTTGTTGTCCCATTGTTGGGCTCGGGAACTCCTTAAAGGGAACAGACAGTATATGTTTGTCCAAAGCGGGTTACACATACCTACCTCTGATATAGTGTGCAGGTTTCCTTTCGATGGTTTTTCTTCACCGTTGGTATATGGCAATTATGACGACATAGGAAAGAAATAAGGATAAAATGTTGTTTGTTATAACATGTAGATAGTTATTTCCTTAGCATACCCAAATATTCACACAATTGTACAACAATAGCCTGTATAGTCACAAGCGTTGTGTACTTGCATAATGTAGACGCAATGGATCTAAAGATCATTGCAACATAGGTCGAAGGTCAGGTTTCTCCTAATAGCGGAAGTGTAAACAAAATGTCATGGTACTAGGTATCAACTTCCTATAGCATTACTCGTTCTGCCAGGTCTCGGTCTTCCGCGTTTTGGTGTCTTGCGATTTCTCATAGAGTTTATAGAGTGGAAGTATTCAAAAATAGATGAAGTTCCTAATTAGAATTGCTATGGCCACCATAATTGTCTCACAAAATTTTGTTAGCTCCTCATAAGCTTTCAAATGTTAATACCAAATAAACTAATATCGGCCGAATGGTTTAATCTCTCTAATGATTTCAAACAATTATATTGATTTAAAACCATCTACGAATCTCAATCAGAATATATAACACTCGACTTGGTTTTTTTTAGGATTACTACTTATTATAATCTTGAGATATTATTTTTTGTATATAAAAATAAATGGGATTAATCCTACATACACCTCTATCATTTTATTTATATAGATAAATAGCTTCAATAGCGCATCAAGTGCGGGGACTCAGGTCTTGACAGGTTTAAAACAGGTGTAGCATGCACTGACTGCGTTCCATAGTACCAATATTAGGCGTTATCAATTCAGAGATACATACACACACACACACACACATGTGGTAACCATAAGCGTAACAACGTACTTGCGTGCCCAAGGGCCCGTGAAATAAATGCACAACGGCACGAAGAGCTAATATTGCTCTTCGCTGCATCGTTAATATCTTGAACGACTCTTCTCAGCAGGAAGGTTTTGGTTATTTATGGTTATGATACTAGTTCTTGTACATTTTATACCACCAAATTTTTCTCTCCAGAATACGTATTCTAAGTATAATAATCTATCTAATACTAAATCAGTATTTTATAGTATGATATGCAGATCTTAGATATTTTTTAATCTAGTGTGCATATTAGGCATATATATCGCACGCTTAATCATAAACTGACCAATTACGATTTAGGTCTAAACTGATATAACGGGCAGCATTGTATCGATGCCCTCTATCGGCCAAACTAAAATTTATTTCGATATCTCTTTCCCACACTGAGTTACCGCTATTTAGTTATAAGTCTATTTAAGGGATAAGTCGTAAATGACAAAACGTTTTTTGCGATTTCCCAAAAGACAAGCTTTTTGAGTTAGGTCAGTTTATGATTAAGCGTGCGATATATGTAACCTGCCAATACTCTTTTAACTAACGTAACGGGGTATACTGTCTGTTAATGTCTACTTTATCAAGTATAATGAAAGCAAAACCATGGTTTCATAACTACTGCGTAGTCATCACCGTAACAAGTGGGGTGGTCTATGCCATGACGTGAAGCCATGCTTCGGTGCCCCCGTGGAAATCGTCGCGATAACGAAATCAACTTATTCCACATGTAACTAATTAACAGTTTCTATAACAGATATTTAAATATTTTCATTATAAAATATTCATCATGAAGTTATATATGAATGAGGACGGCTTTTTGAAATGTATTATCTTAAAGGGTTTGCTAATTAAGGGAATTTGATGTGGCTCGATAAAAGCATACCAATTGTGCTTTAATGGTCATGAAAAATATTTAATTTTTAGTGATTAGAAATTAAAATAAGCTATTACATTTTTTTCAACGAAATATTTCTTTTTATTAATGAAATCATTTCTTTTATATATCATATCTTTATATATCATAATGGTGATCCAACTTCTGCGTAGTGTAATTGGTCTAGCGAGATGTTTCAAAGACCATTGCAAGATATTTATGCCTATACCAGAACAAATCATTTGTGTAACAACTATCTTACAATATTTTGTCCTTCGTGTGTTTTAATCCACCACCAACAGACACGAGCAAACCGGTGGCGTCGAGCCAGCCGTGTCATTAGTATTGAAATATACAAGTTTAAAATCCCCTCTTTAATAATTGTAGGTATAACATAAATTAAAAAGTGCAACTTATATTAAATTGTTTCAGCAAAACATTTTTGCAAGTTTTATCATATAATGAACTTGTGACGCAAATAAGTTATCCGAAACTAGTACACAGATACTGAGGGTCATGAGTTATCGCATACGGCCAGACCTCTCAACCGATTGATTACGTTTCCTCGAGCGCTTATTTACGACAGTTTGTTCAACCTCAAGACTCTTGTTTACAATCACATGATGGCGAACTGTTAAAAATAAACGCATAAACAATCCCATCCATACGCATCAGTTTTAATTGCTTCAACATACTACTTTTACGTATATAAGCATTCCTATGAACTTTAACTTTGTGGTAGGTACATAATTTAGTGGCAATTCGTCATGGTAAATTTATTTGTTTTAGTGGAAATTAAAATTCAAGACGGGATGTTAAAATATAATTAAGTTTGGTAATAAATATAATTTTCATTTATGTTGCTTGGTGTATTGCATGTATGGGTGTTATGAGCGTCAATTTTTTTATATATCCTCAAAAAAGCTCTTTGTGTAAAACAATAAATTATATTTTATATATATACAAATAAATAAAATTGGAGTGTCTGTTTGTAATATTAAAGTAACCGCTTTTTACTAAGTGCATTTGGATGTATACACGGTACATTACCAAAACAACATTTTTTATAATTTTTGTGTCTGTCTGTCTGTTTGTTTGGGCTAACATCTGAAATGGTCGGACCGAGATAGCTGATGTAACAAGGAGTAACTTAGGCTACTTTTATTTTAGAAAAAAAAAACTGATCTCACGAATTTTTTTTTGTTATTCGACCAGCGCGAAGCGGGCGGGAACGGCTAGTAGGGAATATAATTCGTATATCACTCACATATAAAAGCAGATATGCAATACGAACATTAAATTATTTTAATACTATTTTATAATGCAGTGTATAAATAGTCTAAGGAAAACGAATGCGTAAATTACTCAACACACTTGCTTTACAAATCTAAAATACAATAATGTCAGAATACTAGTATTTTAAATATAACATTTTAATTAATTGACAAGAACAGACTATATCGTCATAATGCAGTATATCTGGTCGTCCGAGCGAAGGATAGTAACAGTGGATGCACGCAACACAACACAACGCAGGCGAGGCCATCGGCGTAGGCGCATCGATGCACTGCATTGACCCACACGCTTCACCAAACGAAAGTGAAACAAGACGTAATCGCTCGCTAACTATAGTACTTCGCTCCTACTACTACTACATACATATTGTATTTACGAATGAGAATTATTGTTAAACGTATTCGCTTTGTTAATTGTATTATTACGATTCAAAATTTAAACACCATTATTAATCAAAATTGCACCGTCACGGAAATTATTCTCTCTGTTTTGATCTCAATACTGATTAAGACGTAATTTAATTAGTTTATTTTATATCCTATCCCATGCTGTGTTTGTGTGTGTGTGTGTGTGCGCGCTCAAACTGGTTTAAATTTACTGATTATAAGTACATAGTAAATGAATAAAATATTTGTTTCAAATTATGATGTTTAGTGTTAATAAGCAACATAGAGTTGTAATTTTAACTAACTTTAAATTTTACGTCTGTATTTTAGTTGTCTTATCTCATTTGGAATGCTATATTGCCAATTTACTACATACTTGAACAATGTAATGGCAGTCATTTGGCAAAAAAAAAGTAAAGCGTGTTATGAGCGGATGTTGCACATCTGTTGAGTTGGAGACATAATAACGAGTAATTAGCGAAGGAAGACTGGCGTCCAGAGACGGCCGAGTTCGCACAATGTGTCTCGCACGTTAGACCGCTTCCGCCGCCGTTCTCCCACATCACCCCTCTTACATGCACCCTAAACAATGAACTAAATTATTGTAGACGCTCCAACTCAATTGAACAATTGAAGACTGCTCTGACGTCTTTGGCCGATATTGATACTAACAATGTTTCAATGTTAAACATATTGTTTCATGCAGGGTAAGAATATTTAGGCGTAGGGCATAAATATGTCGAGTTTATTGCTTTAAATTAACATAACAGCTTTATGTAGAAAAAGTAAAATATGAAAACGAGAACGCGAATGATGCTAGACAGGCCTCCTTTCGTGAAGGCCAGCTGGTTAACCCCTACACATGTACATTTATTTAGCCAAACACTCACAAAAGCTCCAAACATTTTTACGAAAGACAATTTAATTTGTAATATTTTCAGTTATAACAATTACGCTATGCGTGATACGTAATTTTCAGTAAACCTCTCTTAATGTTTTTATAAAGGTCAATGTATGCAGATGATTATTGTGAAAATGAAGCACGTTATATAACGCCCTAATTGACAGTTAAATTGATATACTTCCTTTTGTTGCAGGTAAGATTTAAAGAACCATTATTGTTCGGTGCGATTGAGTGAGTGTAGCTTTTACTTTTATAGGAAGGCAATCTTCGGCTGTAGCATAAAGCTAAAATTAATTTCACAAAATTGAATAGCCGTTGAATTACGATTATAATTACTTTCATCACTTTAAGTTGTCACGTTGACGTTTTTACGCGGTTTCGTTTCTCCATAACAAGCGGGAGTCAAATTCGTCTGAACAATGAATTGTAATGCTATGCTGGTTGTGCGCGACGAAGTGGTCGTATAGGCTGCATAGCGAATGCGGCTAATCCACTGTTTCAGCAAATTGTGAAAATATTGCCTAACTAGAGGCCAAGCGAACGCACCGTTTCGACCGTCGCAATCGTATTAGTTAGTCTATCTTACTGCTAACACTTGATGAAACTAACTTGCATACCACCATTTCGTTGCAATCTTCGATTTCTATCATTATAACTTCATAGCACAATAAATCGTTTGTCAAAACCAATTTCGGCGTCAAAGACATCAAATATTTTAATAAACACCCATTTCTTATGATTATGACGATTATTTTGCACAGTTGCTTATGATTTGTTAGTTAGAATCACTTAAAAGTTCAAGTTGCATAGCCATCGTAACATTTCTGTAATTCAATTTTGTGTATATTTTAATCAACTACTTTGCATTGTTAATCAATCATATTGACATATACTTTTTATATGTTTTTATGTTTACATATATAATTCAATATCAGTTTAATGACTGATTTTGCAATTCTTTTTCAATTGTTATCTATTAACACTGTCGTTTGGCGATTGTTACACTACAAACAATGTAGTCTCTTGTAGTGACACTAATCCATGAGAACTTAAAAATAAATATTGATAATAAAGCATCATAATTTATGACAATAGAATTTGTTTGTTTTGTAAGCAAATAGGTTCTTAATTATTTAAAATGTGGAGAAATCTTGACACATATTGTTCTTTATTGTAGGAATGGCTTTAATTCTACACAAATCATACGACTCAACAACATTTTGCATTTAATAGGTAAATTGTTTTGTTCGTGACTGTATACTTGAATCGTATTGATGTTACGACACTGCGTGGGTCATGATTGTGGCAAGAGAACGTCTTGTCGCAGTGCGAAAACCAAGGTTCTGTTGTCATTAACAAACCCCTTAACCGTATCATAAGCTATGTAATGCTATATACATTGTTCTCACGTGTCTGTGCTCGCGGAATAACCATAATTTCGGGTGATTATGTCATTTGTTCTACAGACTGCGTCTGCGTAACTGAGCTTGTGGATGAGGCCATTGTTTCGCAGTGTTACGACGTAACACACGTGGGCACCGCCGAGCTGCAATGGAGAAAGTGGCACAGCTTGCGGCAAGGTCGTTTTGTTGCTCTCCGACCTTCACTACTACATTTCCTCAATCCGCATATTCATTTCGGTTAATACTCCTAAATTCGAAATATTTTCTATACAAATGATACTTGCTAATTAATTGTTTTCATAAGGCATTGTTCATCTGAAAAGAAAAT
Source organism: Malacosoma neustria (assembly GCA_963693495.1). Classification (NCBI taxonomy): domain Eukaryota; kingdom Metazoa; phylum Arthropoda; class Insecta; order Lepidoptera; family Lasiocampidae; genus Malacosoma; species Malacosoma neustria. The sequence continues at coordinate 10,049,566 of OY856385.1, read as the reverse complement.
TCTAACTAAATAGACAAATACTAACAAAATAAAATTACGAAAACTTTGTAATAGTTAAATAAATTGCCAAAGTGAAACTTGTTATGAAAACTATTAATGAATGCAAACTCAACTGATGCAAGTTTTGACTTAAAAGTAGTAGGAAATTCGAAGGTCTCCCACAAATCCGTAACCCAATAATCGGTTTACGAGGGGCGGCTGATAAGTTCGCAGCCTAAGATACTTAACCATAAGTAATTATATCGTTACTCCTATCACTAATTGCAGGACTAGTACAGGACTAGTAGGTAAAAAAAACCCGATCAAATTTTAGGTCATAATCGAACAACGAACATCACCATGTCAGCCGAATCCGAAAATTCACGGAATTTTGAACACCGCGCCGTGATAAAGTACCTCGTAAAAAAGTAAACACCCTGAAAAATATTTTTGAAGAAATATCATCGTTTCTTCAAAATTCTGCGCCTTCATAGCCATCATACACAATGGTGAAGAAATGATTGATGATGAAAGGAGATAATTCCCGCGCGGGCCGCGCTGTTACGGTAGTGAAAGAAGAAAATGTTCAAAAAGTAGAAAAATTAGTACTGGCCAACAGAAGAATAAATTGTGGCAGATAGCTGGAGAACTCCAGATTAGCAAAGAACGAGTTTGAGATATTTACATCAAAATTTACACATGAAAAAAATTTGCGCTCGCTGGGTACCGATAATGCTCACACCGCTCGATAAGCAACAACGAATATGATCCGGAATCCCAAACAAGACTCAATGCAATGGATTAAAGAAGGAAATAGGTCGCCGAAGAAATTTAATGTAAAATCGACATCTAAGCTAATAGCGACAATCTTCGGAGATAGGGAAAGAATTTTATTAATAGATTAGGTAAATAAAAATTGACGGTTCATAGTCCCTTTCGGTAGGTACCGAAAGGGACTATGAACCGTCAATATCATTCCAATTTGGCTCGTGAGGCTGTTGTGCAGAAACGATGTGGAAAGCTAGCGCGCGGAGTGTTGTTTTTGCAAGACAACGTGCCGGTTCACACTGCGCGTGTTTCGAGGCAGGCCTTGAAAGATACGGGGTTTTCAGAAATTGATAACCCGCCGTACAGTCCAGATCTGGGACCTAGCGCTTTATTCCTGTTTTCCAAAATGAAAAGAACTTACGGGGCCGAAGAGTTTCGGATGATACGAAATGAAAGCTGCCGTAGATCGTCATTTTGAGGACAAAGACAAAGAATATTTTTTGAGTAGTTTAAAGGCATTATATGCCAGACATAAGAAGTGTATTTCGCATAAGGGAGACTATATTTAAAAATAAATATCTAAATTTTTCTTTCATTAAGTATCTTAGGTCGCGAACGTATCAGTCGCTCCTCATACGTAAGTGTACATACATCTTTTCACTAGTGTATTAAACAACTGGAAACCTCAAAAGTAATAAACCTTGGAAGCAAATCTTACCTTTTAAACAGTAAAGTATCGGTGCGTAATAAATTATAGTGTGTTGACTTACAATATAAAACTACAACAATCACTGTAATCTAAAGAAAATCGTAATCGTACCATCAAGACATAGAAACAGGACTTATTTAATTTGAAGTAGGAGATGGGTTAAAGCGTGAAAAATGTATACTAGCGTGATAAACATATTATAACTTCATTCCACATACATTTCCCAGATTGGTCGTTCTCTCTCTCTCTCTCTCTCTCTCTCTCTCTTTTACGATTATGATTCTCTTTCGCTCATTCCATTTTTATTACTACTTTATACATTTAAAGATAGTAGACTAAATTCAAAATACATTACAGCTAAATATTTTATTGTATTTCAGGTGTGGTCAATGCCAGTAACGATTAAATTGATTAGTACAGGTCGCGTGATGGTTGCTACGTATGATTGCAACACCAACCACCGACTATAGCGTGGCATCAATTATATGCAGCAGTCATGCAACATTCGCATCACATCAGAACACACCAATACCTTACTAACACACATTACTATCACTTTCCGCTATTAAATAATAAGTGTTTATTCCAATTCTAAGATCGCTAGTCTTAAATTATAATATTAGTCAAGATACGACAGCAATAAAACGTTCGGTGATGATTCAAGTTTCCTGAACGTTGTTCATAAATCAAAAAACCAAGTTCTCTTTATATCTTTGATGTGATTCAATAATTCTGTGAAAAATAATCTATTAACATTTTAGCCAACAATTATGTTTTTATAAACAGTTGTTATATAATTAAATATTTGAATTATTTTTGCTCATCATGACGGGTTGCGACATTGAAATGGAAACAAGTATTTTTGTACCTATTTAAATGCGTGGGTAGCAAAGGATCATACTTATGATGGTCTCTTATACAGATGCTTTTACAAAGAAGTGTATAATATTTTAAGTATAATAAGAATAGGATACATAAAATTATCAAAATCAAGAAGGCAGTGAACTCTCACTATAAACACCATGTACAATAAAAAGTTATATGTAATATTGTATTTGATATTATCAAATAAGTAATACTTTTTTTCGTGGTGATAAAGGTCACTATGGTATGGTATGGAAATATAATAACTACAAAAAGATCCAATTTCAAATTTCTTAACAGAAAAATATCTGACAATACCAGACAACTTGGTAGTCGTCTGAAGGGGCTTGGCGTGTTACCAAGGTTAAATGATTAGTTTTCACGGAATTCTCAAATCATATTTAGATATTTTTAAACCCTAATATAAAAACGCGGTGTTTATTTGTTCGTCTGTCTGTGTCATCGTATCTCCGGGTTCGACTTAATGCGATTTTTTATTTTATTGACGATTGATTGAGATGATTCTTACTATATCTGATTAAATTAAATTAGGTCATCATCAAAAATATCAGTTATTTTCTGATCTGATGGAAACAAATGTGAGGCAATTGCGTCACTTAACCAGTGATTTTTTTAAATTTTATTTCCCCAGTGCAGTTTCTTAGGCGGCGTTCAATCATTGCGCAATCTTCAATATTAGCCCTAGACGATTAATTATATTGCACAATTCGCAATATTGCGCAATATAATTCATCGTCTAGGGGCCGCCCTAGTTATATTTGCCGCAGATCAAGCAGGCCTCTGTTTGTGCGAAGATACTTTCCTAATAACTTTATTTACATTGAACTTCAAATCCAGAACAAAGTCTATGTAAATTTGTCAAACTGTCACAAGATTCGATTCTCCGATATCTCTAAAATTTTTGCGTATTAATGTATCATACATTAATGTATATGTATGTACTGATGTATGAAAACTCTGATTTAATCATAATTCATGATTACCTAAAATTTAAGGTTGCACAATATTTCTCTTTGGAAGGCATTATATGGAACGCGAAGTATACTGTAATTATACTTTTTAAAACTTTTGGCTAGCTGGTTGGTATAGACACGTTTCTTGGGGATGCTGGCATTAGTCTAATATATTGGAAAATCCTAAATGTAATGTTATATTTATTGCCTTTTAAGTCTATTACGAAAATCAATAATAGTGACCGGTTCGCGTTCGGCTCTTGATGTTGAGTGGAGAATCAACACGCGAAACACGGACTACCCAAACGAGTTATGTTATAAATAATTAATTAATATTTGGTCGGCGAACTCTTTGTGGCGTCAAGGTCAGCGCACCAATTTCAAGATTGAAGATGCGTCAGTTGGTGGAAGTTTACGAAATCACTTGTAATTTTAATTTCATAATTAATTTGTTGTAGATGTAGATTGTAGGTATAAAAGTAGGCGGCCTCCATTATTGAGAATTATATTAACTCTGATAGTTTCATCGCTTTCCCAAATTTGAGACGGATAAGTATATACGTATTTGCGTATAAAGAGAATATTAAGGAATACTAAAGTCTATTCAATTAGTAATGGTAAGGCTACCAGTAGGTAGTAACTTTATTACTAATACGATTGTAATTATTGAAAGTTACTATACATATTTTCACAAATATCGTCTTCCTCCTGCCCTTATCCCATATAATATGGGGTCGACAGAACGTGTTACATGTTGTAATAGTTGTGGCTTAGTTTTTACAACCGACCGCCTGCCTGACGTTAACCCCTTTTTGGGGAAAAATCTGTCATCCTTTTTATTTAAATTATTTTTCTCGTTTCACATTGAAAGTTGGACACGAAATTTCGTTGTCTATATCATCTAATATATCCTCAAGCGACACTTTTATTGCTTTCTTCTTGTGTAAACAACATCCGAGTATCGGTTTGGGTGTGCAGGGTGGCATTTTTGCCGGGTCGCCGGCTTTTACAGGGTCCATGCGCAATTCACATTGGACAGCTACGTCACGAGGGATTCTAAATAGGAAATTCGCAGTGCCGAGCCTCTTCGGCTCTTGGTCCTGCATTCCGTTGCGCTTGAATGCAGACACAGGCAGCTTGCGCACAATGCGTCCGTCTTCATAAATTTTGGTGGCTCACAACAATCTTCCTCTAGGCAAGTTAGAGGCCTGGAAACTCCCGGTTTCTTTTCACATCAATACATAACCTTCGATGAAGGACATCGTGGCAAGCAGGGATAGCACATAGGTGGATCTTCACAGCACGTTGTTGGACAAGGGGCCACTAACATCGGACATACTGCAAATTCCTCGCAGTCTTCAGGGTAAAAGCACGTCTTTTTATTTAGATTTTACTCCTTTTCTTTTGTAAATTTTATATCATTATAAATTTCCACTAGAATTTTGATAATTTTGACGGATTATTACAAATATCTTAGTTACTAAATAGTATATAAAAAAGTAACTAATTTTAATTCAATCGTGCTATATTATTCCCCATTTTAAACCCTAATGTGCAAACTTGATAATTCTGTCACCTTTAGCCGAGAACTAATTTGCCTTGAAACCACAATTTGTCTACAATTCATTGGAAGAGTGAGGTTAAGGTTGCATATTTAAAAACGAGCGCATCGTATATTCAAAGTTTATTCAGAATTACTTAACCCCGATTTTAAAACTTATCTAAAAACAAATTTTATTATTTTAATGGCCCAAACGGTTGTGTAACACTGACAAGTATATTCACGTATTGTACATGTATAATATATATATGAATACGTAAATAAGTGTTATTGAACACTTGTTAAAGTTCAAACTACATCATGTGCCACCTTCGGACATTTTAAGACTGCGTCAAAATCGAGAACTTAATCATTTTTGAATTTGCTATTTAGAGATAGAGTGAGTGCGAAAGCGAAGCCATTATAAATGTTTTTTGTAATAGCTCTTCACGAGCTAGCCTTCTCGCCTTCACACTTCGCCCTAACCTGTAATTTTTCCATTAAGCCAGCTTAATATCATCAGCTTGAATGAATCACAAAAGCTGCTCCTATCTCTAATGTCTTTTCATAATATTTTTAATACTTCGCCGAACAAATACTGTCAATTTCAACATGATGAGAATTTCTAACTCCCCTAATCCCCCAAGTAAACTCACAAACCTATGTTGGGAGTAGATTCACGTCCGTCATTCGAATCCAATTCTCAGTTGGGAATCAGATGCATAGACTATGACATTGCATGGATGTAATGTCTCGCTTATTACAAATATAATAAATGTTTATATAGAGGTATATATAGTCTGAAGATATATAATAATCCCTCTGTGTTAATGAGAAAACCAAGATCGCTGAATTTAGCAAAATGAGTCTACCATTAACGTAAGGATAGTAAATATTTTCTTTTCATTGCGACCTTTTTTTTTTTTTTTTTTTTTGGTCTCGGGGAAAAACCTCTCTTGACGGGTTCCCCCGGCCCGGGGGGACCGAGGGATATGTGGGACTCCGGGATTTTTCCGACTACCCACTAAAAAACCCCGCTGTTCTCCTATCGCCTACGCCCGGGCCCACGGATATATGGCCTGCCGATCTCGTGGCCCGGGCCGGCGCCGGCCCGCCCTTTGTCTTGAGGCGGGCCCCTTCTAAAGTGTTGGCGCCAGGGGGTCAGGGTTTCGTCCCCCCGGCGCTCTCCTAACAACTCTAGGAGTTGAGGGGGGCCGCGGAACAGCACGCAGCCCTCACCCTCGCGGTAATAGTGCGGGCGGCGGGTCCTCCCCCGAGGGGCCGCCCGCGGCCGCTTTTTACGGCGGCCGGAGGTCGTTACTGGCCCTCCGGCGCCGCCGGCGTGGCCTGCGTTGGCGGGAGGGGAGTGTGGTGGTTGACTCCCGCTCCCGCTCCGCCGCCTCCTTTGCGGACATGACTGCCTCGCAGAAGGAGGCGACGGCCGTCCATCCAGGATCGCCCCCGACCATGGACAGAACCAGGGCCGGGAGCGACAGGTCCATGCCGATTTGGGCGACGAGGGCGCGGCGCTCCTCACGCCACGCAGGGCACACGGCGACAGTGTGGTTCACCGTGTCCTCCTCGTCGCCCGCGCCACAGTGGTGGCACCCTGACGTCATCTCCCGCCCTATGCGACACAGGTACCTCCCGAAGCAACCATGCCCCGAGAGGACCTGCGTCAGGCGGAAGGTCAGGGCGCCGTGGCGCCTTTCCAACCATTCAGCCAGGACGGGCCTCACCGCTTCGATGGTGGCGAGGCCCGCGCTGGGGTGCGCGAGGCGCTCCTTCCACTCCACCATGAGCACCACGTCGCGCAGCTCCGCCCGCTTTGCCTCAACTTCGCGAGGCGCGGGGCGAGAGCCACGCTCGGCCGCGTCCCGGCGCCACTGGTACAACAGCGCCAGGACCCGGGCCTCGAGGTCCCATGGTGGGGATCCGGCCAGCAGGGAGGCCGCTTCGAAGGACACCGTGCGGTATCCCCTTATCGCCCTGACGGCCAGGACGCGCTGCGGCCTGCGAAGCAGCGCCGTCGTTTTGGCCGTCAGGCGATCCGCCCAGATCGGGGCCCCGTAAAGGGCCATCGACCGCACGGTTCCCTCAAAGAGCCTGCGGCACACTGCGCCCGGCCCGCCGATATTCGGCAGCAGACGGGAGAGTCCCGCCGCCGCCCGAACTAGCCTCGGCGCCAGGCGCTCGAAGTGTGCCGCGAAGTCCCATCGCCCGTCGAGCACCAGTCCAAGATAATTCATGGACGGCCCGACGGCGATGTGGACGCCTCCTACCGTTATGCTCAGGCCCGGTGGCGGCCTCTGACGGGGCCCGTAAAATATCACGGCCTCCGTCTTGTTCAAGGCCACCTCCAGGCCTAGTCGCCGGATTCTTGCCACTGTGTGCGCCACCCCAGCCGTGCCCAGAAGGCACGCCTGGCGGGGGTTCCTCCCGCGCGCTGTGACGAGCGTGTCGTCGGCGTAACAGATGACGCCGACGCCGGGGAGGAGTGCCCCCCTCAGGACCCAGTCGTATGCGATGTTCCACAGCAGGGGGCCCAGGACCGACCCCTGTGGAACACCGCACACGACGTCTCGCCGACTTTGCCCACCCTGGACCGGATAGACGACGGCACGATCACTCAAATATGCCCCAACTATGCGACGGAGGTAGGGAGGCACCCGATGGTACTTGAGCGCCTCCCGCACGCAGCTCCACGGCAGGGTGTTGAAGGCATTGGCGATGTCGAGTGACACCGCCAATAGCACCCTACCTCGAGCAACTGCGTCCCCCGCCTGGCTCCTCAGACGCGTGATTGCGTCAATAGTGGAGCGCCCCTGGCGGAATCCAAACTGTTCGTCTGCCAGGTTCGGCCCCTCTGTCTCTAGGTGCCGGACGAGGCGGTCTGCGAGGATCCTTTCGAAGATCTTCCCCACCTCGTCCAGCAGCACGATGGGCCGATAGGCAGACGGTGAGTCCGCCGGGCGCCCCTCCTTCGCGATAAGGACCAGCCTCCCCGTCTTCCATCTGCGGGGAAACCGGCCCGATCGCAGACACGCGTCGAAGAGCCTCAATAGTCGGGGCTCCAGGACGTCGTGGGACAGAACCCACGCACGCCCCGGTATGCCGTCGAGGCCGGGGGCCGTGTTCTTGGCCTTCAGCCGCAACATCGCTGCCCCCAGCTCTGCCCGGTCCACGTCGGGTACGGGGTCGTCGTCCGCGCTAGGGTCCCTCTCATCCCAATGAGGCGGGACCATGGCAGGAGGCGAGTGCTCAGCCCTCGTGGGGAACAGAGCGCCGACAAAACCATCCACCTGGCGCGGGGGGAGACTCTCGGTCAGCGGGGGCGCCCACGGGCGGAGCTTGCCCCGCACCGTTTTGTAGGGTCGCCCCCAAGGATCTTGATCTAAGCTGGCCAAGAGCTCCTCCCACGCCGCCGCCTTTGCCTCGCGTATAGCGAGATGGAGGTCGTTTCTGGCGCTCCGGTACTCCCCGTAGAGCTGAGCCTCCGCGGCCGCTCTGTCCGCATCGCGGCGACTCCGTCTTCGGAGCCTGGTGTACCGGCGGTGGGCGTAGTTGCACGCCCTGCGGAGCCGCTCGAGCTCCGCATTCCACCAGTACACCTGGCGCGGGGGTCGGTGTGGCCCCCGCCTCGGCATCGCCGCGTCGCAGACGTCGGTCATAAGCGACCGCAGGTTCTCCGCCTCCTCGTCGACGTCATCGGGAGGTACGTCGCCCGACCTCGACCACGTAGCGACGGTCAAGGCCTCGCGGAAAACCTCCCGATTCATCTTTCCAAGTATCCAGTGCGGACAGTCACCCAACAGGGTCACCTGGGTTGGAGGCTCTCGCTGACGGGCGGAGACGCTGAACCGGATGTAGCGATGATCCGACAGCGTCTCAACGCCCGTGAGCACCCTCCAGCCTCGCACACGGCGGGCCAGGAGGGCCGACGCGAACGACACGTCGACGATCGACCCCCCCAACTGCCTCACGCACGTGTGCTCGCGACCCTGGTTGAGGATTTCCAGACCCCTCTCCACGGCCCAGTCCTCTACCAGCTCACCCCGCGCGTCGGTTCGCGGGGAACCCCAGGCCTGAGATTTGGCGTTGAGGTCCCCGAGGACGAGCACGGGGCGCGGGAGGAACCGCTGGACCGCGTTGCCCAACTCTTCCATGTACCCTTCAAAGTTGGCGAGACTCCTGTTCGGGGAGAAGTAGCCGCCCACGACCACTATCTCCCCGAATCTGGCCGCGACGTAGCCCCTGCCCCTCACCACTTCCGCGGGGAGCGGGGTACCCGCGGCGGTCCTGGCGTGTATAGCCACCATGCCGTCCAGATCCCCAACCCAATCGCCTCGGGTGGGGACGTAGTACGGCTCGGCGGCAACGGCGATACTGATGTTCCACTGCGCCAAGCTCTGAATCATTAGATTTTGAGCGTTGGCGCAGTGGTTCAGATTCGCTTGGAGGAGATGGATATCCATTATTTGGTTGAGATATCCATCTCCTCAGCCGCTGGGGCCTGCGCCTGCGGGGGGGCGATCTCCCCCGTGGCAGCTTCGGCCCTGCGTCTTGCTCTTCTAGCCTTCTCCCTGCGCTTTTTCGCCTGGCGTTTCGCTACGAAGCGGCTGGTTTTCGTTACTTCCTTTTCCTCTGTCGCCGGATTTGCCGGTCGGCCGGTGCGGCGGCAGGTGCATAGCGGCGGGCCTCCCCCAACCCTATGGTTGGCCGGTCTGCTGGCCGCCGCGCAGACCACGCAATGAGGCTTGGCTTTGCAGGTGGCGGCCGAGTGCCCTGGCTGACCGCAGCGGTAGCAGGCGTCGCTGCGGCTCGTTGGGCACTTGCAATTCACCGCAAGGTGACCCGGCGCCAAACACCTGAAGCACCTCGGCTCCCTCTTATCCAGCACCTCGACGAGTGCCGAGGCCCAGCCGACCAGAATGTGGCCCAACCTCTTCAGATCGTTGGCGGCCACCACCGGCACCAGCACGTTCGTCGTGCCCGTCCCGTCGCGCCCCATGCGGATACCCCCGGACGTCACTTTCTCCGCGGGGCAGCCGATGGCGCGAGCGATGGCAGCCGCCACATCGTTCGCCGTTGTGCAATCGTCGAGGCCCGAGATGCGCACCTTGACGCACTTCTCGGGCCTCGCTATTTTGACGTCCTCCTCCTTGAAGACGTCTTTCAGCCGCGCGGCGAGGGCATCGGCTTTCGCCCCCTGGTCAGCGCCAGAGAGCAGCATCATGCGTGCCCCCGTCCGCGCAGTTTTCATCTTGATGCCGCCCTGGATATCAAGGGCGGCGATGTCCACCTTGGTCTTGGCCTCCGCCAAGAGACCCCCGTAGGTGACCCCCCTCTCCGCCGCTTCAGGGCGGATGGTTAGGGTGATAGCGGCGGATTTCGGGGCCCTGAGTTTGCGGGGACCCCTCTTCCTCCTCTTCTTAGTAGCCGGCGGCGGCTGCTTGGGCCTAGGTGGTATGGCCGATGCTGCCGCCTGCCTGGCTGCGGGTGGTTGAGGGACGGTCGTCGCCTTCTTCTTCGTATTCTTTTTGGCCACAACCGTCCATCCTTCCTCCAGAGGAGGTGGCGGAAGCACTACCCCTCGTGTGTTGGCTGTTGGTTGCGCATTTTTCGTGGGCGCAGCCACTGTCGCTCCTCGGCCCTGTGCTCTGCCCCCTTTTTTCGAGGCGGGAAGCGGCGGGTAATCTGCCACCGATATTTCAGTCCGGGTGACCGCCGCTGCCCGCCGCACCTCGTGGGCCAGTGGTGGCCGGTAGCGAGGGGCGGGCAGCAGGCGGTCCTTCAGCCCCTCCAGCTTGGCGTCGATCATGGTCCCTACCTGAACCATGACGCCGCGCATGAAGAGCTGGTACTCTTCCGGCTCAACATGCGCTGCTGGGGGGGGCTGGCTGGTCTCCGTCCTTGTTGAGGTCGGGGCGGGGCGGCTGGGCGTACTAACCTGTGCCGTGAGGCGAGCCACCTCCTGCCGGAGATCGGCCAATTCGCCCTGCATCCGGCGATTGGCGGCTGCCAGCCGTCCCACCTCTTCCGATTCTGTGCGGGAGCTGAGTTCTGAAATTACCTCCCGCACCGTCTTCACAGACTGTTTAAGGGCCTTTTGACAGGTCCCTTTAAGGCCCTTGGAGACCCCGGCCACCTCTGTGATTGCTGCCAGGGCCCCATCCAGAGCGTTTTGGAGGTCAACCGACGTTTGTGCGGTGACCTCAATCTGTTGTTCTCTATTGTCTTTCTCTCTGCCCTTCTGGGCTCGAGAGGATGTCGATGCCTCTAGGGAGAGCTTGGAGTGGACCCGGCGCGCCACCTCCTCCTTGCGGACTTGGTGGCGGAGCTCCTCCTCGTATTTCGCGAGCTCCTTCGCCTCAGCCCGGGCCACTTGGAGTTCCCTCCGAGCCCTCCCTATCCCAACGTACTGCCCAGTCGACGCTGGGCGACCTCGTCCACGCTTTGACGGACCGCCGCTTGTGGCGGCCGAAACTGCCGAAGTATCTTCCTCGGACGTTGATGCTCCAGGGTCGTTTCCCCCCCCGGAGCGATCCCGGGACCTCCTAAATCCCCTCTTGCGCTTGCCCAGGACGGAACCGGGACCAGCACAAGAGGGAGTGTTCGCTCGGGAGCTCGAGCCGCTCGGAATTGTCCGAAAAGACATCCCCGAGCGGACCGAACCGTCCGAGTCCTCTCCCTCGTTCCTCAAAACTTCGCCTTTCGCAGGCAACCGCTCCAATATCACCAAAGGTGATTGTTCTCGGGAAATGTGGGCCCCCCCAGAATACGTTGGGCCCATGCCTGCGCCCGGAGGCGCAGGGGAGGATTCTCCACCCTGTCGGGTGGTACCTCCCTGGGGTAGTGTTTTCGCATTTACCGACTTCATGTTCATTATTTTGTGGTGTGGCGCTTGGGACCGGGTTTACCCCCCGGCCATGCAGCCCATCGGCGCGCCACAGGACCTTGAGCTTCGGGAGGGCTGTTATAGGTCCCCCAGCTCCAGCCCCCAAAGCTGGGGGATTCCGGACGGGACGGGACTGGCATCTCCGCCGCGTGGCAGTCAGGCGTGGGTACGACTACCAGACGACACTCTAGAAAAACCAGGGAGTCGCCTCACGTCGTAGCCGGCCCAGCAAGACTGACGGACAGCGTAGATACCGTTCCCGCCCCAGGAACACCCTCTGTGCAGGCGCAGTCGAAATGGGCATGGTTTCGACTACCAAATCAGGGCCCGGGACAGAACCTGGGACCCCAACCAGTACTCGCAACCATCCCACCGGGGACCGTGCCACGAACAGAGAGCGAATTTGGGAAAGGATGTGGGAGGTAGACGGGAAGAAAGGTAGGACTCTGTCACCTCGGACGGAAGGGGAGTGAGGCAACGGATGCTCGGGTACCTCGGGTACGCACACCCGTGCACTCCTCGGACAGAGGAGCGCCCCTGAGGGGTTTCATTGCGACCTTGATTTAGAGTTCATTGTCTTTAATGATCTCATGCGTTGAAATCAAAAGTCCAAATATGCAAGAATGTTTTTTTTTCTCACAAATTGATTACTTTTACTTATTAATTTTTTAGTTGGTAAATGCTTATTGAAGTGGGCTTGCTAGCGTTGAACTTTGATTTATTATGTACATATTTTGACATTATATATAACCAAATAAAGCTGTGCATAAAGTAAATACTGAGGTATTCAGCTACATAGGTGATATGTATAATATTTTTATGACTCACAACTTTACAAACGTATAGTTAGTATGGTAGTATGTGATAGTGGAATGTTTACTACTAATGGACGTTATGACCATAATGCTAAATTTTAGAGTACAGTACTAAGGTCGTAAATAGTATCTTCATATTCCGTGAATTAATGTCCCCAATTCAATTGAAGTGTTTCATTAGCACAAGTGGCCCCGATTGCTTCGTTGATCGAATCTGGCCGTGTTCGCAAAACGAGGCGCCGTGCATGCAATAGTAGACACGTGACGACATATAATGCGTATACCGATCACTCGTGGGATTTATGACGATGGGAGTAAACGTTCGTTGACCAACGGATATTACGCATTCCGGTCATCAACATACAAATTCTTCCTAACAGATACAAAAATATCTTCACACGTCTAATTAACAGCTATACATAGTATACAATTAAGTGCAGAAACAACTTTAATAACTCCACTCAGCGCCAATTATTGTCATTCTTCGTTTCGCTTCGCCTCTGCGTGTTTTGATGATACATTGTAAAGAACTACACTGTTTCTAGACGACGTTTTATTTTATATTAGCTGGTTGCCACTTGACGATAACCTTATCAGCGGTATTCTTTTGGTTAAATGAATTATAATTACTAGTTGCGTGATGCATGCAACACTTCGCACCTCGCAGCCGTTCACATTTAGAGATCATCCTGTTACTCTAAAGGTTTAGTCTCTCATTACGATTGCAGGTCATGACACCGCACACCTAAACTCGGTGGCGTAATACCAGTATTGTTATCCGTAATTTCCACGTGCCCTGTAACTTGTCAGTTAATTACGCGGAATGAGTGTAGTGTTCGCTCGCATCCATCGGCAACTAGCGGCGAAAAATGTGGACATTATCGCATTATATCGCAACATATGAAGGGCGTTTGGCAAATAAATTATTTATGATAGGACGAAATGTAACTGTATAATTAAAAAATATTTGTGCAATTGAATGTTTTCGCTAAAAGATAAAAGAGTAATTAGTTGATCATTTATTATTTGAGTAATACTACTGTGCAGTATATACGAGGGTGGTTCGATAAATACTTAGCCTACAAATGAAAAACAAAAATTTTAGAAAAGTGGTGATGTATTTCTCAACATAATCTCCTTTGAGTTCGATACACTTGACCCAGCGATGCTCCAACTTTTTTGACCCATTTGAGTTGACGTTTCCTGAAGGTCTGCAAAGTAGGCCTCCTCATTCAACTCAAATTTCTGCCCAGCGAGTGACTTTCAAATTTGGAAACAAAAAAAGAAGTCGCACGGGTTCAAATCCGGAGAACACTGTGCCTAATTCTACCAATATGGCTGGTGACGGCGTAGGTGTGAGCCGGTGTGTTGTCATGATGGAAGAGCACTTTTTTCTTCGCCAAATTGGGCCGTTTCTTCTGCAATTTGGCGTCGAATCGGCCCAATAATTCAGCATAGTAGAGCCCTGTGACCGTTTTACCCTTCTCTAGGAAATCGATGTAAATCACACCTTTTGAATCCTAGAAAACGGTGGTCTTCTTTTTTCCGGCCTATAGGACAGTCTTCGCCTTCTTAGGAGCACGTTCGCCGGGCGAACTTCACTGTTTCGACTGTTCCTTGGTCTCTAGCGTGTACCAGTATATCCATGTTTCGTCGACGGTCACGAAACGACGCAGAAACTCCTTCGGATTGCGCTTAAACATCGTCAAACACTGCTCTGAGGTGGTCTCACGGTTGCGCTTGTTGTCCGGAGTGAACAAACGCGGCACCCATCGCGCCGATAGCTTTCTCATGCCTAATACTTTATGCAGGATATGACCCACGCACTCTTTTGAGATGCCTACTGTCTCAGCTATCTCACGCGCCTTCAATCGGCGTCTGCCAATACGAAATCGTGGATTTTTGTCACGTTATCCTCAGTGGTAACCGTTTTCGGAGCACATGGGCGTGGCTCACCAAAAACCGACGTGTCACCATGTTGAAACTGGTTAAACCAATTTTTGATGGTCGCCATCGAAAGAGAAGAGACACCGTACACAGCATCAAAGCACTCTTTGATTTTGCTGCGCGGTTTTCCTTCCAAAAACTAGAATCGACTCACCGACCGATATGCCCTTTTTCCATTTTTCTCAAATCCGCGGACACGCTCGCTTCCACACGCAGTCAAAACAAAACTACGTGTTCGATTGCTCTTGAAGCTCTTGTGATAGTGGTGCTATCGGGCGGTGAGGCTACGTACTTATCAGACCGCCCTCGTATATGTGTATATATCATGGTGTGGTATGAGGATGGTGCGCTCAATTGAAAGTGATTACTTTCTTCTGTTGATGTTTTCAACCCTAAGACGGCATTAGGATCAAAAAGAGATGAAAGCTAATTTGAGACAATTTTTATGTTCCCTTAAAATACAAAATTTCGTTAGAAAAACCGTTGACTGGGCGGACGTTGACCAGAATTTGAACCCATGTTTTCTCGGCCGGGTATCAGATACATTAGAAACAAATAGCACTAGAAACAAATAGACTTCGGAATTATTAATCCCAATGCTAACCATTTCAGAGCGGTTAACGTAGTTGTTACGCATAAAGAAATCAGTTTCATGACAAAAAGTAGGTTAATAAGTGTATTGTATAAACCCTAAGGTATCTAATGTTATAGTAGTACTCATATAGAGTTCGCAAATACGTTGAAATTAAGTATGCACAGTAAATCGAGAAAACACTTGAAAATTTACCTAAAACATGAACGAAACATGCTCTACATAAAATATAGATTAATGAATAGGTCTTTAAATGTGGCCCGGCTATGGATGATGAAATCCTTTGCCTTATGAAATAAAATACATTATTAAACTTCCAATTAGAAATTACATCTAGTATAAGGACACTATTATATATTTTTACATCATTACTTTACAGACAATAATGAAATGGAGTAAATTGTAATAAAACCGTCATAAAACGCCTGCGAAGTGGTAATTACAGGCAATTACGTACCAACATTTGCTGTGTTGAATAGCAGAGATAAACTAGACTAGCTATGATTTTTATCGTTCTAGTTAAAACGTTCATTTTCTTAATTTTCCGGCCGCTCAACGGACTGACGACTACATTTTACTTTCTTGTAGGAAGTGCTATCGCTTTCAACGAAGACCGGTTGAGGCTACTGAGTCGTGTTTAATACAGAGCGTTGTTACGGTAAATACTTTAATAGTACTAGGCGTGATCGCCTTATGGAGTTATTGAAACATATATCGGATTCATTCAATATAAATTCATATTTAAAAAATAGATTAAAAAATTAATACAAAAGGTATATTATGTAGTTAAAATAAAACTGAGGCATTGTAAAGTAGTAAATGAAGTTTATTTTTTAAAAATAAACTTTATCTAAATGATGACCCCCTCTACGACGGCACTCCTCTAACCACTGAGCTGATCGATGGTTCTCGGATTATTGCTCTACAGCAAATAAAGTCTACACTTTATCTATATTTCTATGAAAAGTCAGGAGGCGTCAAGTCTGGACTACGTGGGGGCCATGGGATATCACCTCTTTTCATAATCAGTCTGCCAGGGAACATCTGTTTCACAACCGCCTTGGAGTCATTTGATGTGTGACTGGTAGCTCCGTCTTATTGAAACCAAGTCCTATAATTCACTATTTTTGAATTTTCAAGTTCTGGAGCCAAAAAAACCTTCCAACATCGCAACAGAGTATTCAGTATTAACAGTGACGTTTTGCCTCCGCGCATTTTCAAAGAAAATAGGATCAATTATTCCTCTGCTAGGGGTTGCTGCCCATACTGTCACTTTAGGACAATGCAGTCGTTTCTGGTGTTTCGGATTCTCACTGTTCCAGCAACGACAATTTTGACGGTTTACGAACCCATTGGCCTCGTCAGAGAAAAGGATATTGTCAAAATTGGAAAATCGATTAAGCTTTTCATTAGCAAATGCGAGCCTTGCTCCGACGTCACTCTCTTTCAATTCTTGTGTTAATTGCAGCTTCTATGGATGTAGTTTACGATCCAAGTTTAAAATTAGTTGCAAACTTCGTCGCGATAAGTGTAAGACAGACGATCTCTTGCGAGTAGACATTTGTGGATCTCCTCGTACCGGCTGCATAACGCTCTCAATATTATCTTCGCTCCTAGATGTTCTTGGACCACATTTTGCTTGTGGTTTAAATGTTGAACCGGTCTCTTCAAAACGCTTTACCCATATTTTAATTAAATTAGCACTAGGACCTTCACCCGCCTACCCAACGATGTAGGCTCCCCCCGCCCGCGCGCTTTCTACCCCGAAAAAAAGATGATGCAATATGCAATGAATTCTTCGTAAAAGGCTTTAAGGGTGTTACAAACGTACTGCAATTGGTAACACAATATAAACCCATGACGTAATAGGTAGTTTTTAAACAATTTCGAAGTATATATCTAATCTAAATTTATCAAATCCTTAGGAAACAATATTTTTATATTGTAAGGAAAATCAATTAATGCTTTGAAATAATTTTTATTTTCTTTCTTCCAGGTTAGTCCCGAACAGTTGATGGACAACGATATTATTATCGTAAGTGCCTTAATTTTTATTATTTTTTGTTTTAAATGTTTTGCAATACCAATGTTTATTAAAAGTAATTCGATTAGATTCTCAATTATTATTTTAATTATATAATTTATTGGATGTTGTTTGATCTTTGAGCTGACTGTTATTGAAGATATCACTCTTACAGTTTAGATAGTAACGCAAAGCTTACCTGTCTTTTAAACGTATTTAGGCAATAGTAGTCGGTCAGGTGGACCACCGACCCGAGCTGTTAGGAAAATAAATACTTTAAATGACTTGAACAATAAACTTCTTTAATAGTATCTTTTGTGTTAATGTAAATCAGGTCCGTTTCGGAGTAAAGCACTTTGTTCCTCAATTACGCTTGGCATCGGTCAAACACACACTCCGTCGCTTCCATAAACCATTGAATTTAAACTTAAAACAGGTCCGTGCTATAGATCTCTTCTGTAGTTTACATTTTTTAATCATGAATTTAAAAAAGATAATTTAATTTATTCAAAGTATATTGTAGCAATTTTTTTTAATATGTATATTGTGACAATTCACACAGTGCCATTTAGTCCCAAACTAAGTAGCATAGCACTTGTGTTATAGTTACTAGACAACTGATAATAGAGGAGAGGGGAAGGAGAGAACAAGTTGTGATGAACCCATGTTTGGGATAAGGGCAGAAAGAAGAAGAGTGAAAATTACACGTCGCGTAGGATTACGAGATAATCTCAAATGACAATTATAGGCCCAATTTGTAACTTTACTGCCTGATAACTTTCTAAAATCTTCACAAATATCGCAAACCGGTTCACTCATTTATAACTGTCAGCTAGCTATAGTCAACTAACAACAATGCCACTTGCTCATAAGTCATACAGAGCTTCCAATTATGCTCATTCCTGTGGTATATTATGTATATGTGAGTCATAAAGATATCAGAGAAAGTACACTTAACTAAGTAGTTTGATAATAAAAACACAGATAATATTATTATTATATGCAAGACATGTTACTTTTATGAAACTAATTAGTGATTTTAGTATAAAGACAAAATTACTTGAATCATAAATTTTATTCTTAGTTCGTTGTAATCTATTATTTTACTACCTAATATCACATGTCATGTGCTAATATACTAAAACGTGACCAACTTAAACATAAAGTCAACCGTCCCACCGCCGCGTTCATCCTGTCACCTTTCGTTCGTGAACAACATTGTTTACCCGTTCATTTCTGCAAATCAGCTTCGGGCAACGTTTTGTTGTTACGTCTATAAATAAGAAGGTGCTAAAAGCGAACCGGCCGGGGGACGTGCTTCCTTCGCTTTGAGCGTCCGGGGGGGTAAACACGGTCGAGTTGTACGGAGCCCTTTGTTGACAATGACATTCGCTTTACGGCGGTTACACCTCAAGACGCGCAGACTTTATGACGTGCGTGCAGTGCAATAAACAAGGCCCCATATTACATCCAGAACAAGCCACGTACACCTCGGGATAATAATTTATTTTTAATAAATTTTAAAATTTAAATACAATATTTGCGTGCTCAATAACAATCAAAATAGAAACCAGCAACTAACTCAACTAAAACAATCGTGGTTTGTCAAGGAAAACGAGAAGAATAAGTAACATCTATCTCAAGTTCTCAAAACGAATACGTACTCTACGTGATTTCCTTTCCACTTGGACATTGATTTACATAGGAACTTTTTCATATACATTTCCATTGTTTCGTCTAATACAATATCCAGAAGACAATCGTTTTGCGGGTGTTCATAAAATAAATAAAGGCAGACGGCTGGTTGGCGTGTGATGGCATTTATACCATAGCGGGTGCGTCGCATTGCAATCACGACGTTGGCCCATCTGCATGCGAGGTGTACGCCACGCGTCCGGTCACTCCGGTCTTACTCATCTAACAGTCGCTAACTATGTAAAATATCAACTGTCTTTACTCTATCGACATATATAATTATATTTATTTAAATGAGTACAAGTAAAATTTTAACCGGACCGTCTAAATTCTAAGATACGTAACAATTATAGGATCAAGCATACAATGTTACTAGCTACTTTAAATTAATTAATTTGATTATGTTTAGATTATTAAATTTAAATAACATTTGTATGTAATTGGCTATTGTTTCTAGAAGATTCAAACCAATATTGTCAAAGCCAACACAGATGTTAGCATTATTGTCCACTCAGAGACGTTATCTATGCGGGAGAGCAAATGCAACGTTAATAACTAGCCTATTCTGTGTCACTATTTTAATGCGTGTAGCAATTACGTTTATACAATTTGAGGCGTAGTCTATTTTAATACTTCAATTGTGGCAAATGGTTCACTTAAATAGCCGTAAATATCTCGATTACATCAACAATTCATTACTATTAGACGAATCTTGATTTAGCCCTTACTTTTTTTCGCGTTATCACACCAAGTTTACTTTTTCCACTCTTATTATCCCACTTTATATAGAATCTGCACATCTTTCTTTCCCCACTCCTATGTTAGCCGTCATCTCAATATTCACAACTTCGTTCACCATATCAGCTTATATGCAGTCCATGCATATTTTCTTTAATCTAGGTACCTCTCTTGTGTCCATCCACTTTTATTTCTATAATTTTCCTAGTTACGCGGCATTCGGTGCGTACAAGCTTTAATCCGTTTATTTTAATTTGTCCTTACGTTCCTGGAATATTCTCTGTACCTGTCACTTCTTTCTTCCGGATCCATCTCTATTTTCACCTTTCCAAAATCTCAGCTGGTTGGTAAGGTTCCTAGCGTTACAAATGTCACTAATTGCTCTTCATTAAGTGTCTAACTGTTTACGTAAAACATTTGTATGCAAATATTAACAACATTCCCCAACCCGCGGTGATGTAAATTATAAAACTTAGTGCGACACATCTTACGATAGTTATTTTAAGGCAGTTTTTTGGTCTCGAAATTTTAAAAGATCATCTTTTACATATTTTCATAGTTTAGATCCTTAAGAATATGTCCTTAAAAGGATTTTTCAAAATTCGAATAATTTTCGGAGATATAGTGAATTTTGTGACGCGGCATCTAAACCGACCGAGCGGAGCGCATCACACAATAAACGGCAGGTGTTGCCGAACAACTTGAGGACTCGTTCTTTCCAGGAACTCTTTTGTACTCGACCGTATGATGATAATCCACTTGTAGAAAAAAAGGAGTGTGTTGGGCAAGTACAGAAACGTATGGGTGCGAGGTTACGTAAAGTGAAAATTGAATAGTGGTATTGGCGACAGAGGAGCAGGTAAATTGCCAGATAAAGTTATCAATGAGTTTAGTTTATATTACGGTCTGGCAATTCATTGGCATCCTGATTCTGTGCAGAGTATGAAGAACGAAATATGGGCTACTTATTACCATAAAAATTCAAATTCGACGAGGATCCACAACGCATATACTGCCCAAATGGTTCGTCAAGTTGGTGTAAATGGCAACAAGCCGCAGCAAAGAACCTGAAGGCTTTGTCCATGAACATCCCGTCTGGATCAATAATTATTGACAGTAATTGAGCCCATTTATTACATCGATGTTTGGGATCCGAAACTCAAAATAATAATGAATCACTCACTTCATTGATATGGACTTTTACTCCAAAGCATATTCACGCTGGAGGTCAGACAATTCAAATTGCTAATTATTTAGCTGTTGCTATTTTAAATAAAGGCTTTTTACCGATCTTTAAAATGACGGATGAGGAAATCACCGTTGGTACTGAAGCTCATACATTTACTGTCAGACGTAACGAAGTTCGAATTACTTAATCGCTCTTGGACTGCGAATTTCTGCTGCTTCAAAAGAAGGCAGAACAGCTCGGCTAGCAGAAAGAACTTCGCAAGACATTGTATATGAAGTAGAAGAAGGCCCAATGTATGGATCTGGGATCGCCGATTAATCCAAAGTGAGTATTAAATATTATTATCCAAGTTACTCTGCCGGAATTGTCTCTCAAATACACAACGCGTTTTTCTCGAAACTACTTTTGCAAGGTGGTTGTCGTGTTACCTCAAGTTCTACCCGACCGATTCCTTTGAATTTTGGTGGGGATCTTCTTTATTAATGTCTCTATCGGCTTTGCTTTGGATTAAAAAAAAATCAGTTTTGAGTATTTTTAAAAAATTCGTAAAGGTCGAAAAAGGG